>CP068494.1:0-1200000 GCA_016767195.1 Stagonosporopsis rhizophila
AACCCTAACCCTAACCCTAACCCTAACCCTAACCCTAACCCTAACCCTAACCCTAACCCTAACCCTAACCCTAACCCTAACCCTAACCCTAACCCTTAACCCTAACCCTAACCCTAACCCTAACCCTTTACCTTTACCTTTATATCTCTCTCTTTAGTATTAAGTATCTATTAAATAGTGCTTATAAGCTTTGCTTAAAGTATAACCTTAATATTACCTTAGCCTATAGAGGTAAGAGCTTACTTTTCTAGGCTAAGGTTATAGAACTCTTTATTCTTAGAGGTAAACACTATTTTTACCTCTAGAGGTAACCTAACTCTACTCTATTAGTATAGTTTAAGAATATAGTATAATCTTTTAGTACTACTCTTCTTTATTACTTTAGAGACTCTACTTAACTTAAAAGTATAAATCTAACTTCTAGCCTTATCTACTACTAATATTAATTTATACTCTTTACTCTTTAACTTTATTAACTATAACTATATTTTTACTTTTAGAACTACTAACTATTTTTTTATACTCTCTTACTCTATATTAGCCTTCTATAGATAATTAAAGGTTAATTTAAATTTTCTATAATTTTATAGCTATATTTATAAACCTTTATACTAGTAAATATTTTACTACTATATATCTCTACTATAAAATAAGCTATTATAAACTACTACTTAGTATTATATTTATACTTTTATAAAGCTATATACTTATATACTAGCTTATATCTAACTCTTACTATACTTTATTTATATACTACTATTAATATATAATAGAAATAATATAAAAACCTAGCTTATTTTATTACTTTTAATACTACTTTACTATATCTAGTATTCTATCTATATAAGTATCTTACTATACTTTTTCTTACTACTCTATATAGCTCTTTCTACCTATATATAGTATTATACCTAGTTATAAAATATACTCTTCTATAATATCTATATATATAGAATTAATATAACTAGTATACTATTAAACTAGTAGCTTATTACTATATTCTTTTACTAGCTACTATTATATAGCTTAAAGCTATTATAAATAGATTAAAGAATACTATATTTAAAGTAGTAGCTATATATAGCCTACAGCCTCTACTTCTAGATTATCTTTACTATTAACTTAACTTTCTCTCTAACCTTATCTACCTATAGTTAATTATAGTAGGTAAGCTAGTATAAGTTTATATTTTTATAGCCTTTTACTTAATACTACTAGTAGTATACCTTCTATAACTCTAGCATTTCTTTTAGCTACTTTACCTTCTACTACTTATATACCTTTTACTTTCTCTTCTACTAACTTAACTTTTTATATACTTATAGCTAGGCCTTAAACTTAGTTCTCTTTATATTATTAATAGTAGCTATACTACCTACTTCTATACTAGCCTCTTTAGTATTATGCACCTACTGCTAGTAATAGTTATATAGCTTTTTACTAGGCTTATAGCCTTTTTATATATAGTTTCTATCTATTTTATAGTTTATAATAATATATATATAGCTATTACCTTTAACTAGCTTATATATACTCTCTTTTATATCTTTTACCTAGCTACTAGTATATTACTTATCTTATAGGCTGTATATAGCGCCTCTAATAAAGATTACCTTACTAAAAAGCCTACTATAGCCTATATATTCTTCTATCTATACTATATTATATATCTTCTATATATTTCTTAACCTAGTAAATAAGATAGCTCTAATAGTTTCTTTATTAATCTCTAGCTCTAGTATATTTATTACTATAAATATATACTCTTTCTTTTCTATAAGCTAGTATAAAACCTCTAGCTTTTCTTCTAGTATACCTACCTTATAGTAGTAGCAGATAGCTTTTAGCCTTATAGTATACCTCTCTATCTTCTTTTAGAAGTTAGTATATACTATAATCTAGCTAGATAGTAGGTACTACTACTTTTTCTTCTTTACTAGCTCTACTAGCATATCTGCTTTACTTTCTTTTTAATTATTATACTAGTACACCTTATATATAAGGTTAGGCTAGCTTATTAGTATATAAAACTACTTATACTACTTCTTTAGTAGCAGCACTATTAGCTAGATAAACTTACTCTTCTCTATAGGCTTTAGTATTACTATTAAGTATATAAGCTATGTTTCTGCCTTAACTAGCTTATATAGCTTTAGTACCTTAGCCTGCTAGCTCTTTACTAAGTTTAGTATAGTATAGTACTTATTAATAATAATATAGTTTAGCTAGCTTATAGATTACTACTAGTTAATAAACTACTTAAATACTAGTATAGCTATGCACTTAGGTACTACTAGTATAATAGATACCTACTTATAAGAGTACTAGCTATTTTATATAGTATATTTAATACCTATATCTTAATAGTAGTTTATTATATTTTACTTAAGTATAACTATAGGTATAACTATAATTATAACTCTAGTAGAGTATAATACTAGTAGTATAAATATTATACTCTTACCTCTACTAGTACTTATAATTACTACTATAGAGCTCTTCTACTATATAATAGCCTCTATAGCAGGCTACTATATACTCTAGAATATAGCACCTTTACTCTACAGTTACTTAAATACTACTTAGATATCTACTCTTTATATCTACTTCTAGCGCTAGAACTGCTTATCTAGAGCCTTACTCTACGCCTTAGCTGCCTATATTCTCTTAGTAGGCAGTATCTATAGTATTAAGCTAAATTATAAAAAGTAATACTAGGCTATACTAATATACTAGAGTGCTTACTACTATACTATAATACTAAATAGTAACTTATCTATAGGCTAGCTATAAATCTAGCTAGTAAACTTAGACCTATACCTAAATACTAAGTCTATTAGGTTATCTTCTAGCTCTTTCTTATTATTAGACTAGGTAAGTGCTCTTAGTAGATCTTTATTATTAAGGTACTTATAGAATATAGCTTTAGTATTATACCTTTAGATTTAGATAGTAAGCTTTACTTATAACTACTATAGTATAATATACTTAATAGCTTACTATACTTAATTTATACTCTAATATTACTACCTTTTACTAGCTATCTACTTACTCTTTTTACCTTAGCTTAATGCTACTAGCTATATACTCTCTTCTTCTTACTCTATATTAATCTGCTTAGAGTTACTATTATTACTATTAGTATTATTATTATTATTATTATTATTTTTACTACCTATAAGCTACTACTTCTTCTTCTTTTACTATAGACTAGCCTATACTTTCTTATAGGCTAGCTTCTAGATAAAGGCGCTAGGCTCTTTAGTATACTACTAACTAGAGGTATACTATAGCTTCTACTAGAAGAGAAAAACTATCTATAGGTAGTAGAATAACAGCTTACCTACTTCTTATAGCAGGTAGCAGTAAATAACCTTAGAGTTACTACTTTACCTAATACTCTTATAGTATATAGTTATATATACTATTAGGCTATTCTTAATAAACAGCCTATAGCTCTTTATATTAAGTAGATTAGTATAGGTAACTATTACTAGCTTAGTACTATAGGTAGGTATACCTTCTATTATATATATAAGCACTAGCAGGTACTCTTAAAATAGCTATAGCGCCTTTTTATATCTCTATACCTGCCTCTTAACCTACTTTATACTACTACCTACTTAGAAGGCCTTAGTATTAATAAAGGCCTTATAGAGCTTCTTTTCTTTAACTATATAATATTTTATTTAGTAGCTACTATCTATACTACTAAATATATTACGCTTATTCTAGAAGAAGTTAAAGCTAGAGCGCAGCTTAGTAGAGTTATTAATAATATTATTCTACTTAATTATAGGTAGTAGTATAGCTAACTCTATAAGTAAGCTATACTTATTAATATCTAGTAATAGTAAGTCTCTATATAGCTCTCTATATATTATCTTAACTAGCTTATAGATTATAAAGTATAGTGCTAATATACTATATTATATATAGCTATATAGAATTATATCCCCTACCTACTATATAGTGCCTACTATAGTAACCTTACTTCTAATCTTCTTACTATATACCTGTAGCTGCAGTACCTAGTTTATAGGTATAGAAAGGCTCTAGTATATTATTAGTATTATAAAGCAGTTAACTATTCTTTATACTAGCTCTATATAGCTAGAGGCTATCTCTTCTATATTCTTCTATGCCTAGTACTTACTCTCTATTAGATCTACTACCTTCTTCTTTTATATCTGCACTATGCTATATAGTATAAGCATCTTTAATATAGTTATAATAGCAGATAGTAATATTATATAAACTAGAGAGCTCTTTTAGCTATAATTATAGTTAATACTAAGTATAGTAGTTATGCTAACTAGTATGCTCTAGTAGTACTAGTTCTTAATACTTTAGTTAAGTAGTAAGAGAAGAAAGGTATATATATAGTGCTTTAGCTCTCTTTCTATATAGTTATTTAGCTTATACTTACTCTTACTACTACTATTATTACTACTACTATCTTTTTTACTACTACTCTACTACCTTATATATATAATCTACTTAATTAACTATAAGAACTATATCTACTTAAGCGTTAACTAATAGGCTAGCTTCTACCTACTAACCTACTCTACTATAGTATCTAGCCTTAGGCTAAGCTTACTCTTATTCTCTGCAGGAGAAGTAGCTTAGCACTCTTACTCTAGCTCTACTAGCTTATAGGTATACTAGATATAGTAGATAATAAATAGCTAAATATAACTATATTTAATTATTATCTTTTCTATTTAGTATATATTAAATAAATACTTACTATTAGGTACTTTTACTTTGCAGTATTTAATATACTATATAGTAGGCTACTCTACTATCTCTAGTAATAAGGTAAGCTAGGCCTTATAAATAACTATCTCTACTACCTAGCATACCTAAGTAAGCGCCTTCTTACTCTTATTCTTATTCTTACTACTAGGTCTCTAGAGCTATGCTAATAGCTAAGTATAGTTAAAGTAACTAAGATAGTAAGCCTAGCTACTTCTCTTTAGCTACTTGCGCTAAATATAGTAGTTATTATCTAGCTTAATCTAGCTATATATATCCTGCTAAGCTCTTTCTAGAGCTATACTGCTCTAAGCAAATAATACTTCTAGGCTCTACTATAGAACCCCCTCTAGCTTAGCAATACCTAGTATAGCTGCCTTACCTTCTAAATTACTAACCTTAAATAGTTATCTAAGCAGGCTAGTAGGCTAGAACTTCTAGTACTAAATCTCTTCCTTTTATATATAGCTGCTAGGTAGTAATAGCTATATACCTTAGTATAGGTGCTCTCTTTTATATAGGTTATACTATCTATACTTTTTTTTATAATAATTCTATATATTCTATAAACTATATATAATATATATATAGCTCTCTACCTTATACTTTAGCCTATCTATATATAGTAGTAGAGAAGTAAGTAGTAGAGCTTCTACTTATAGATATATAACTTCTATAGTAGCCTATACCTAGTTTATAAATACTTTAGCTATAGTAGATACTACTTTCTTATATACTGCTACTATTAGCTCCTAGTAACTGCTGCTTAGGTATAATAATACTTATAATAGTAGTATACTCTATTAGTAAGCTCTATAGATAGCTATATAGCTAGTAAAGAAATACTTAAATATACTATCTAGTAACTCTATAGCTATAGAAATAGTAGTTTATAACTTATCTATGCCTTTTTCTTAATAGAGCTATAATAAATAGCTATATCTATATATAGACTAATAGCAGCTATAGTAGGTTAATATTCTAGAGTTTCTTGCACTAGTATAGCGCGTGCCTTAGTATATATAACTAAACACCTATAACTAGCTACTCTTATATATATATACTCTTTACTAAGAGTATATATAGTAGTTATTTTATATACTAAACTAGATACTATATTAGATTCTTACTAATATACTAGTCTACTGCACTTTACTAGGCTGTAGAAGTATTTAATAGTAGTACTTAGAGCTTCTCTCTTACTAATAAAGCTAACTTTGCCTATAAGTATAGGTATAAGCTACTAAATATAGATTATAAGATACTCTTCTTTTACTATATATCTAGCTTATACTTATAATATAACTAGAGTGCTAGTTTATATAGTATAGGCTAGCTAATTCTCTATTCTAATAATAATAGTATCTATAAGCCTATCTTTATTATATACTTTATACTAGCAGTAATATAGCTACTATATAAAATACTACCTAATAATACTCTATCTAATAGTAGTTAGAATAGCCTTATATTAGCTGCCTAGTTGCTTACTAAGAATAGTATAGTAGAACTTCTCTCTATATAGAAGCTACTTACCTTACTACTAATATAATATAAAAGGTAACTAAAAGGCTCTATATAGGTATTCTTACTAAAGTATGCTTATAAAGATATAGCTAGCTTATTTATAGCTAGCAGCTCTTAGTAGTCTATAGTAGCGCTAGCTAAGAAGCCTATTAAGAAGCCTATAGAGAAGCCTATAGAGGAGCCTATAGCAGCTATTACTACTATTACTAATAATAACTGCTATACTAAGCAAAGGTAATAGAAGAATATAGAAGCTGCTTAGATTAAGCGCAGCTAGTTGCTTAGCCTAATTAAGCTAAATAAGAGTATATTAAGCATAGAGCACAGCATATATACTTTACTAGCCTCTAGTAAAGGTTATATTATCTTTTAGCTCTTTAAGTAGAAGGCTATAGATAAAGATAAGAAGAAAATATACTTCTATAACACTCTTAAGAAGCCCTACCTAAGAGCCTATAAGTTCTTAAATAAGGCCTGCTTACTTAGCAGCCTATTATTATAAGAGTACACTGCTTACTTCCTATAGCGCTAGTAATAGAATAAAAGGCTCTTTAGCAGTACTATAGCAGCTATAAGTAGTAGTAATAAGCCTTCTTCTTAGCCTCTATTCTCTTTCTTTCTACCTTCTTTCTCTTCTTTGCTGCTCTTATAGTAGCAAGTCTTAAACTAGGCCTTTTACTTAGCCTAGAGGTACTATAATATATATAATAAGCTAATAAAGTTACTATATATTAAGTACTACTAGGTATAAGCACTTCTTAGTAAGGTACTTACTAATAAGATAGTATAAATTAAGTATAAGAATAGGCTTATTAGTACTAACTAGGTTAACTGCTTTAGTAGAGGCCTTTACTAGATAGAGGCTATAGATTACCTTCTTACGCTTATCTACCTAGATACTACACCTACTAGGCCTAAGCGCAGCGCCTTCTAGGCCTGCCTTACTAAGGTAGTAAAGTAGTATTATATTATAAACAGCCTTAGCTAGAGCATACTTCTAGTTATACTAGAGAATACTATCTCTAACTTCTAGATTAAGTATAAGATTAACTTATAGAAGGTAGAAGTCTTTATTAACCTAGTGCATAAGAAGTATCTAAATATCTATCTTATAGCTAAGTAGTTTAGTAAGTAGTTAGAGGTAGATAGTATTATAGGTAGTTCTATTAACTAGAAGTAAATATTAAGTATTAAGCTAAATATATTATAGATTACGCATAAGGCAGAGAAGATCTAGAATAGTAAGAGAAATAATAACTCTAGTAGTAATAGTAGCAATAGTAATAGTAATAGTAATAGATAAGTAGTAATAGCGTAGTCTCTAATACACTAAGTAAGAAGTATATCTAATACTTCTCTACGCTAAATAACTCTACCTAAGTTATTTTAAGTAGTATTATAGCTCTGCTTATATCTATATTAGTATTATATATAAGACTCTTTTCTCTAAGTAAGTATATAAGACTATATAGTATAACTATAATAGTAGCTAAGTTAGTATATATTTATAACCTATTAAGAGCTATCTATATATATAGGTAGAATTTCTTAGCAGCTATATATTACCTACTATATAAATAAGCCTTACTTAAAGTAATATTAACTATACTTTCTTAATAAGTATATTATAGATAAACTAGAAGCGCTTTATAAATATATTGCTCTTAATACTAGTATTCTACTATACTACCTTAGTAAAGGTTATAAGGCTTAATACTAGTATAGTATAGATACTAGCAACTACTCTTATATTATTAATATACTAGAAGAGGATAATAGTATAGTATAGAAGGTTATAAATATACTTATTACTAGAACTACTAATAAAGTATACCTATATCTTCTTACTAAGAATATTTTTGCTAAGAAAGATACTATCTATACTATTAGTCTTTACTCTAGAGGTATATACTTAGTTAGTAAAGGTAAAGAGAAGCTTTTAGTAAGTAGCTTAGAAATACTTATAGTTAATATTATTATTATAGTCTAGCTTAATATTAGGCTATATAATAAGCACTTAGAGCTATATATTAGTTAGTATAGAGATATAGTTCTAGAAGAGAAAGTAGTTAGTAGCTAGTAAAGATAGAAAAGCTAGTGTATATACGCATAAAAAACTTATACTAAGCTAGATATTAGTAATATACTTAAGGTAGGTACCTAGAACGCTGCTTATAAAAAAGGCACTAGTAAAACTACTACTAGGTATAGTAAAGATAGAGAAGTAGAAATAGAAGAGTAGAGCTATATAGCAGCTATTAAATATATATATATATAGGTATAATAGAGAAGCAGAGTATAATATATATAAAGAAGAAGCTATATAAAGATTATAATATAAGGTAGTACTGCTAAGGTAGAGTATAAAAGAGATAGGTATTAAAGAGTAGAGTAGTATTCTTTATATACTGCGCACTTACTTTATACTACTTACTTACTAATACTACTCTCTCTTACTAATACTACTACCTAATATAACTAGCACTATTCTCTTACTACTATATATAGTAATTACTAGGCACTATAACTAATTCTCTATCTACCTAATTACTACTCTATATATTGCAGCCTAGTCTAAACCTAATATATATAGTATTAAATAGCTATATACCTCTTCTACCTACTTTTATATAGTATAATATATAAATAGCCTACTCTATAGTACTAGCAGCCTAGAATCTATTAAGGCTAGCCTGCACTTATAGTATATATTTACTGCCTGTATATATAGTGCGTATCTACTACTTATATTTACTGCTTATATTTACTATGCATATCTACTACCTATATAGAGCAGTAATACTATAGCAGCTAAAGTCTACTATATATATATATATACTATCTCTCTTATTACTTTTACTTTAATATATAAGGCTGCACTTACTTAGGTTATAGTCTTTCTTTCTCTTTCTCTATATATATATATACTTATATATATATATATACTTATATATATATATATACTTATATATATATATATATATATACTCTTCTCCTCTTCCTTTATATCTACTTCTTCTTCTACTACCTTTATACGCCTTTAAGCTATTACTATTACTATACCTACTCTAACTCTAACTACTATTAACTCTAGCTCCTTTACTGCACTCTATAATAGCGTTAATACTATTATAGAGAGCTAGCCTTTTTACCTAACTAGCTCTATACTACGCACCTACTACTATACACTTTTTAAACTATAGCTACCTAAGTTTTTAGCTAGTAATATCTTTCTTAACCTATATAGTGCTAATAGGCTATATATTATATTCTACTTACATACTAATATAAGTTATACTACTACTTCTTATATAATATAAAGAATACTATACTTACTAATAATATATAGCTCTAGTATATTATAGGCAGACTAGCTAACTTAATACTTAGCTAGCTAGCAGCAGAGATCTTCTACCTATATACTATTAAGCTTAACTTTATATAGTATATTAGTGCGCTAGGCTAGCAGCATAATATTTACTTTGCCTTTACTCTTCTTACCTAGGTATATTACCTGCTCTAGCAGCTTTTACTTTATCTACTTACTTCTTTTACTAGCTTATAGCTATACTCTCTACCTTATACCTATAGCCTAGCCTAGCAGACCTACTTATATGCGCCTTTACTTATATATATTAGTGCCTTATACCTAACTATAGTATTAACTTTATAACTAAGTAAGCCTTTTAAGATATTAGTATAATACCTATCTTTAAGAACTCTAAGGTCTTTATACTACCTATTAAGTTAGAGTATACCTATAATAATAGTAATATTAAGTAGACCTAGTAGCTATAGTAGGTATATACTAACTATATAGCTATTTATATAAAAGGCTACTACTTTAAGTAGTATAATACTCTAAACTATCTACAGCCTCTTTATACTTTTCTACTTAAGCTAAGATAGAAGAGTAAGCTTAATATATTCTATATATAGTTTATAGATATCTATAATACCTTTATAGATAAGAACTTTAGTTACTACTTTATATAGAGGCGCTAAGATAGCTAAATAAGCACTATAGTAAGTATATAAGGCCTTCTTCTCTCTTTTCTTTTACTATAATCTTAGCTAACGCGCTATATAATAGGCTAATATATAGCATAGCTGTAGGTACAGCTGTAACTAGCCTAAACTAGAGTAGGTAGGTAAGTAGAGAGAGTAGTAAGGTATAAGCTTCTTAAGTATATAGCTAAGGTGTTTTAGTATAGTATATAGCTATCTTTTAAAGTAATAGACTTAACTCTTAATAGAACAGATAATATAATAAATAGAAAGCTGCAACCTTTATAACCTTTATAACCTTTATAACTAGTATAAATAGGTGCTTAATTTATTATATAAGGCTGTTTATAGTAGTTATAGTTATTCTTATAGTTACTAAGAGAGGTAGTAGAGATAGGCTTTAGGTATAGTTTTTTACTTACTAGTTAGTTAGTTAGTTAGTTATAAGTTTAGTTATTATTATTACCTAATAATAATATAGAGTTAGACTTCTAGAGCTTTACTAGTAGCTATAGGCTCTAAAGCTCTACTATTACTAACTACTAGCAGTATCTCTAATTAATATAGTAAGATAGCTAGCAGTTATATAGTAATATAGAGATATATAGGATGCGTATAGAGCTCTATTATATATTACTTATACACTGTATTTCTAATTATATACTATAGCAGAGTCTATATAATTTATTAAAGCAGCTAAAAATTATATTAGAGTAGAAGCTAAAGTCTATATAGGCTGTAAATAAATTATATAGAGTCTGCAGAGAAAAGAACTAGAAGTTAGGTTAGTATAGGCGTAGGCCTTACTATAGAGGTAGAAATTCTAATAGGCAGTTTTAGAGAAGGCTTAACTTCTACTCTACTAGCGCAGACTCTTAATATATTAAGGGTTAAGAGCTAGGTTTTTAACTACCTAGTTCTTAAATATATATACCTTAAAGGTATTAAATATAAACTTATTATTACTATAAAACTATAAGTATACTAGTTTATCTTTATACTTCTTACCTTATAGTATAGTAGAAAAGGTTTAGCTACTAATATCTCTTAGTATAGCCTATAGATAAACTACTATTTATAGGCTACCTTAGGCCTTCTTTCTATTAGTAAGGATTTTAGTATATATTTAGGTATAGGTATTTAGATAGTAGTACTTCTAAAGGTAGATTTCTACTTTAAATCTATCTAGTATAGTATTATAGTAGCTTATAAAGTTTTTAAATATTACTAACTTTATAATATTTATAAAGGTATATTCTCTATTATAGAATTTTAAGTAAGCTACTTTATTTTATACCTTTTTCTAGTATCTATAAGTAGTAGAAAAGCTATTTATTATAGTAGTAAGCTTAGTATTCTTTATATATATAAAGAAGGTAGTATTATTAAAGTAGCTATAGCCTAGATTACTAGTAATTTAGGTAAGAACTACTACCTATAGCTAGTTAAGATACTAAGGCTATAGAGTATAGGCTACTAGCTACTCTTTAGTAGTATCTTTTTAAGTAAAAAACTCTTTTAATTTTACTTTAGTACCTTTACTTATAATATTCTCTAAAGTAAGTAAGTAAGATATTATTATAAAGTTATTTACTACCTTACTAATAGCTAGTAAAAGAATAGTATTAAGCTAAAGCTACTAGCCTTACTTACTAAAATAAGTAGAGTATTTATACTAGCTTTTAAGGTAGAGTTTAGAGAAGAAAATAAATAGTAGTAGTACCTTTATAGCCTTTTTTATAGTATTATACTTTCTTAGTTAGCTTTATAGTATAGTAGTAGATAGATAGAAGTAAGTAAATAGATAAAAAAAAGGTTATAAAGTAGAAAAAGAAAAGGTAGCTACTATAATAGGCTATTTAACTTTAGTAGAGTATAGTTAGCTAACTTTTACTTATTTAATTAAAAAGGCTAGCAGATTACTTATTAATTCTTTCTTAGGTTAGTTTAGTATGCCTTAGTATACCTCTAGCTTAGTTAGAATACTATAACTCTTAACTTTAACCCTCTATAGCTTAACTACTATATACCTTATAGCTTAACTAAGAGTAATATTATACTTACCTTACCTAGCTCTATAAGATAGTATATAGAAATATAATACTTTTTTCTTAAACCTAAGTACCTTTTATACCTTTATATACTACTTAGTATTAGATTATTATAAGTATTATAGCTATTATTTAAAATTCTTTAGTACTTCTAGGTCTTCTTTAAGATAGCCTTTAGCCCTCTTTATATTATTAGAGTACTAGTACTAGGTAATCTTATCTTTATATATATTGCACTCTATTTCTTCTATATTATCTTTTATAAAGTTACTATATTCTTCTACTTATTAAATAATATAGAAGTAAAGTATAGATAGTAGCTCTTAATATAGTATAAAAGCTCTGCTATATATATATTATATAACTTATTATTAGAGGTAATATATCTTTTATCTCTTAATTTAAACTCTAGGTTCTTTATTAGGTATCTTATATCTATTATAATAACTTTCTATTTACTAGTATTCTTCTAAGAGTAACTACTTATAAGTATATTAAGTTACTATATAACTTTATTCTTACTTTAGTAATCTCTAGTATAGTAGCCTATCTTACTATAGCTATAATAAGTTAGTAAAAACTTATTATTATTCTTTTAACTACCTTTATTCTTAGTATTCTATTATTTAGATCTTTTATTAATATTAGAAAGGTTTATAGCTACAGAACTATAGTAGTTATTATTAGTTCTAGTATAGATATATTAGCCTATATTAGGCTAGTAGTACCTTTTATATTATTCTCTTTAGTTATTATTTCTTTAGAGTTGCTATTATTATAGATAGAATATATTCTAGTTAGAAGTATTTCTAAGTCTATAACCTAGTTTCTAGTCTAACTTATAAGTTAATTATTAATATTAATAGTTTTTTTAATAAGTATATTAAGAGTATTAAGCTATATACTACTATATATTAGTTCTTTCTTAACTATAGCCTTAAGACCTTATTAGAATATAGTAAGTAAAGTAGTATTATTCTAGTTAGTATTAGCTATAAGTTACTAGAAATTAGTAGTATAGTCTGTAGCTAATCTACTTTATTAGATATACTAAATCTTATAGTATATAATACTTAGCTTATTAATAACTCTAAAGATAGTTTTAATCTTATCTTTAAAGTTATTAGAGTTGCGTATCTATTTATTAACTTTATCTAGGGCTTTTCTATTAGTATATTACTAAAGAAATAGCTTAATCTACTTTAGAGCTTAGTTATGTATATAACTAGCTATAAGTGTTACTTACTAAACTTTAGAAATATTCTAATCTTAGAAGGTAAAGAATAAGTTCTACTAAAGAAGCTATTTATCTAGCTTATTACAGTCTCTATAGTAGAGGTCTAGCTTAGCTATAGTAATACTACTAGTGCCTAGTACTACTTTATATACAGGTAGAGCCTTATTAGAGCTACTTAGAGTAGCTTAGTTTTCTAAGGTAGTAGATATCTTAGAGGTATTTAAAATATTAAGGTTATACTTTAAGTAAAGCTTATAAGCACTATTTAATTAGTTCTTAGAAATAGATATAGTAATAAGAAGCTAGCAGGAAG
This sequence comes from Stagonosporopsis rhizophila, assembly GCA_016767195.1. NCBI lineage: Eukaryota > Fungi > Ascomycota > Dothideomycetes > Pleosporales > Didymellaceae > Stagonosporopsis > Stagonosporopsis rhizophila. The sequence goes on from CP068494.1 coordinate 13,898, forward strand.
AAGTATTATAATAAGGAGTATAGATATAATCTATCTATCTTAAGAGTAATAGGTAATAATAAGTAGTATAGAGTAGACTATCTAGCTTAAAGGTTAGGTTTAAGATCTAATAACTTAGATTATTACTTAGGTTAAATATAAACTATAAGAGTTATATTCCTACTTACTATATACTTATTAGATATATAGAGTAATTAGTAGTATTAAATAACTAATTATACTAATTACTAATTATACTAATTATTAATTATACTAATTATTAATTATACTAATTATGCTAAAACTAATTATATTATATAGTCTTCTTCTAGCTAGCTAATTAAGTAGGCTTACTTAAGAGTATAGCCTCTATATAATACTCTTATCCTATATAAGTTAACTATACTATATTTCTCTATAATTATCTCTAACTATTTAGTGTTTCTTAAGATTATAATATATAGATACCTATTTTAGAATTTACTATTTCTTTATCTAAGGTAGTATAGTATAAATATTTAAAATTTAAATACTAGTAAAGAGCTTAAGTTTAATTCTTTCTAAAAGAAAAGAACTATTTAATTTAAAAATACTTCTAAAATTATCCTATTACTAGGTATAAAGTAGTAAGCTTCTAGTATAAAGCTAAAAAAAAAACTCTTTTCTTCTATAGATATATAGATATAAGCCTTAGATAGCTTATCTTCTCTTTATTAGTACTTTAGCTAATAGCTAAAAGAAAACTTTTATATAATAGTTAAAGTATAATTAGTAATAATTATTAGTACTAGCTATATAAATAATCTTATATATTAGTACTTCTATTAGCCTTAGCTATTAGTAAATAAGACTATAGTAACTTTAGTACTATAAGCTTAATAAAACTTTCGCATTATAGGCAGAACGCGCTAGCGAGGTTTAGGAGTAGCATAACCCTAACCGGTGCGCGCAGACAGCGTGTAAGGAGCTATTGTGCCTCTACACGCTGATAGTGGACACAAACCTGTAATTGGATTTGAATTTATATCTCCTACGTCTTAACGCAACTGTAAGAGAAGCCCTTCCTCAGCCGAATGTAACATAAGTGCAAGGGTAACGATGTAAATGCCACAGTGGCTATGAATCTTCGATTCTCTGTGCATTATGGGTGAGGGTAACTACCATTCAACATCGAATCCCAAACAACACTCGAACATTGCCTATTGACAATACCAGGATCAGTGGGAGCTGATTGCAGTTCTCCCACTTGCCTTCCTCCAACCCTACGAGTGTGGGACAGCTGGTTACGAAATCAATGTCTGCCAATTTCGAAAGTTTTATCGGACCAGTTAGGTTAGGCCAGGTCACTGCACCTGAGAACAGCTGTGCGCCACGACACAATGGAGGGGCTGCCTTAATATCGGCGAACAAAAGCATCACTATAGACGATTTATCGTCTTGATTCTCCCCGGCAGCTGTGACAGCCAATCTTTGATAGGCTCTGCCGGATGCAGCAAGTGGGAGCGTGGCGTGTGCAGTCGCTTTTTCCAAAGCTGTGACGCACAAAACGTAAGCAAGCGTCCCTACACAAGCGCCGGTAAAGCTGCACTGACTATCGTCGTAAATTGAGAAAAGCCTGTATTGATAACTAGAAAGCCTAGGGATACCGACGTTCTGCAGCAGTCTGGATGAGACTGACAGCCGTCAACACCGATGTATGCCCTGCTTGGTGCACAACTACTAAAGCTGCTAAACTGCGCATAAGCACAACAATGCCTGAGTTCTTGGTTTGAGTTAGCTTGAATGATGTAAAAAAAAAGTACAGGATTCACAGTACAAGGGTTATTGCGGCAGCTTTCTCCAAACCCGACACACCATGATTCACCGCGGCAGTATACCCATCCACACTCTATTTCCTGAATCGCGGTCGCCGCTGGTGCTGCACTTGCTGCATCCGTGAGAATGAAGAGGAGGGCGAGCATTGCAAAAGCTCTGGTAGTTGAGAGAAGAGGAGCAAACATTGTCGAGATTCTTTCGTTGACGGCGTTTATAAAGAGTGGGAATGAAGGAGAGAGTGTGAAGTTGTGAATACTAAATCAATAGTATGACTATGACATGAAAGGCACGGTCAGCGTGTGTTATATAGCAACGGAAGTGCGAAACTTTTAGACCTGCCTTCTGGGGAAAGGTCCTTCGTCAGTCTCTCTTCGGAGCGCATTCTCCTCTATCGATTGGTGTCACAAGTGCGTGGAATGTAAGGGGTCTATCATATCTCGCTTCGGCGAACAGAAAACCTTTGCTGTGGTGTATTGGCTTCAGCTGACTCCATGTAACCAAGATATCGAAAGACACCAGATTCACCTATAGCAGATAGGTCTAGCCTTTGCGTACATAGCTTGTGTTCACCGCAATTTTACCCTTACTAGTGTTTCTTGCTCTAATTGGTGGTCGCGTATCCACCTCTACAGTCACTCGAATAGTCAGCGTAACACTTCCTATCTGCAGCATCCCTTATGCCTGTAGTCCTTAGTCTCTTTGCGTGTGTTCTCCGTTTCTAGCACACATTGTAATCAAGATTTTATTGTTGTTAACTGCTTATAGCTGCATCTATTCACGCGTAGCTTACATGCAGAGCCTATTTAGGACTAATATACAAATTCAGCCATTAATAGCACAATCAATGCTCTCTAAGACATAGCAACCTGTAGTAGATAGCATTAAGAACAATATGTATACCCTCCTTCTAATTAAGGCTTTGAAATAAGCTATGTTACAGACAGACTGTATATAATTCAACCCCTGTCTTGTGTTATCAACTAGAAAACAAATGCTCTTGTATTTAGCTCCTGGACTGTAGGGTAGTATAACTGCTGTAAAGCATTGTCACTTAGCATAGCATGCAACTATGTCGTAAGTAACTAGCTGCTGTAGTTTATCAGAACATAGAGTAGAACTGCAGATAAGAACAGCTTATAACAATGCATACTAAATATTGAACAGTACATAACCAGTACCTAGACCTCTATATGTCCGCATAACAAGATATTAACCACCTGAAAGATGGCTAAGCAATATTACTGCCTTTATCCCCAGGACTCTAGGATGCTTCCAGGCCAATTGTTGGTGTGAAGGGTCTGTCGAATAATAATCAATGTTGATCAAAGTCGTAGGCTTCGAAAGGAACTTTGAAATTGACGAACCTAGCTCGCGTCTAGACCTTTCTGAAAAGAAAGAATATGTAAAATTAAAATAAAAGGCGGGGGGTTCAGATGTGGAAGGGAGCGCAACATGCTTGACTTTGATCAGATCCTAAGATGGCAATTCTTCAAGGTGAACCTTAATGTTCATGTATTCAGGCTAAACAAGAACAGGCTTCGTCTTTACCTTTACTGTTGGGCGCTAGCCGAATCTTCAATCTTTTCAAACAACATTCTCTGTCGTTATAGGAGCGGTTAGCCATAGTCGTACAGAGTATGTGTTAGCCGGCTACTGTCCCGTGTCTGGTCAAAATGGCCGCGCTCTAGTTTCTACACGGCTAGGAAAATCAGTAGAATTGTGACCAAAAATGTTTCGATGGTCTCTCGAGGTAAGAGTCAAACAAACGCCAACACAACAATAAGCTTGCTGAGTAGATGAATATAGTTGTAAAGATAGACATAAAATTGGTAGGCTCTAGTTGGCTGAGATACTTCTCAAGCGTTGATTATATATCGCCAAGGCTTTCCGGAATTCGTAATATGAAAACTATAATCCGTTTGATTCTAAGAACGCGCGGTGCGAGCAGGTTCAATGGCAAGGCCAAATCCGGAGAAGAGACCTGTGGGGTCAACAGCAGCCTTAATTTTACGAAGCCTTGCATAGTTCGCGCCGAACAGCCTGGAGCTCCACTCTTTCACGCTGAGTTCCGAGTCTACATAGTTGACAAAACTGCGGAGCGGTGCTGACTTCTTCAAAGCACTTTCGAACGGCTTGAGAAGGTTTTGCATGTATGCAACACCATCACTTGGCCAGACACCACCAACTCCAACGCCGTCGACACGAACAAGCCATAGATTGTTGCCGTGTGCGAAGGCATGATCTTTGTCGGCGATATCACGACTGACTCCACCCCAAAGATCAATGAATCCAGAACCAGTAATATCGGTCCGGTTGAGGGCATGGTATGAGTTCAGCAGAGCCTTTGCTTGCGTTAAGGAGAATGGATGCTTGTTGGTTGTGGTCCATGACTGGACTAGCGAAGCGCGGCCACCGAGCGCACCTCCATCGGGCAAATTCATGCCAGCACCAGTTGCAGCCACCTCAGAATCCCAGAAAGTTGGGATGATAGTCTTGGTCAGAGTGACTGCGGGGCTGATCGATCGGAGGGACTCGACAAGTGGTGCAAAGACAAGGTCGAATTCTGCTTCCGCTCCATAGAAAAACCCGGCAGATGCGAAGTTGGCCAAGCTGAAGCGTAGGGAGAGTGCATCTGGCACATTCCCACCCAGAACCCATTTCTGGATAGCAAGGAGCGCAGCAGAAGCGGTATCGGCATTCACCGCACCGAGGGCAAGCGAGTAGCTTACAGCTCCGTTGTAAGGAAGCTCGAAAGTCTTGGTCGTTGCAGACAGAGCAACACCGAAGTTTGAACCTGCACCCTGAGCTGCCCAGAGGAGATCTGAGCCAGGACCAGCGTTGACGATGGTCCCATTATATAGCATGTACTCGACGGAGACCAGGTTGTCCGAAGGAATACCGAGAAGTCTGCTAGTAGTGCCGAAGCCACCACCGAATGAACTTCCAACTAGGCCGACATGAGAGCCTCTCACGTGCGGGAAATGGCGCCGAAAGTTGTCGTGGACGTATCTAGCTGTAGGACCAACATTCGCACCTCCACCAAACGTCAACTGGTTTGTGGAGTTATCGAAGCTCAGCTTCGTGAACGCGCCCAGGTCGATGACAAGATTGCCAGGAGTGCCAAAGCCGTACCCTTGGAAAGAGTGTCCACGACCTAGAACCGACACCTTCACGGATGCGTTGCGAGCACATGCTAAAGCTAAGGCGACATCGTCCTTTGACTCCGGGAAAGCTACCGATACAGGCTGTCGTGGGATTCGAAATTGGAAGGATGCCGTGTCGTTGGTCCAAGTATTGTCTGTTGATATCGTCGCATGTACACCTCCGCTAGTGAGGCAGGTATGAATGCTGTCTGCTTTGCTGGTCTGACCCTGCACAAGGGTTGGTGCAAGGCATAGCAGTCCAAGCAGTCCATGCTTGTATAACTCAGACGGTGCCATATCTCTGGAGCTAGTCAGTGCACTTAATAATTCGGCGTTAAGGTATCGTTGTTGAGTCGAGTTGGATTTTCTATTTTGACGATGGGCACTGCAGGACTTCTATACTTAAGAGTGCCACCAGCTCTTCGCCCACAAACAATAGTGCAATGACCGCTGCGGCCCTTCTCGAATGAAGAAATTCCATGAGTTGTGGTATCATACTTCGGCGCATCTCGGTGGGCAATCAACTGTAGGGTTGCTCCTGCCTGGTGCGACTCGGCCAAGCCTTGGCTGTCCTTCTACACCTTCCACAAGGCGCGCTGCACCGCAGGGTGAATGCCCTTTTCGTCGCATTATGCTCAAGCAGATGCTGAAATTATTACAAGATGTTCCCTTATCTGATATAGAGACGATTGCTCCATCCTTTGTATGGCGACTTTCCTAAAGCGGTGAGATACGCGGCACGTCTTGTGGGTTGTGGGAAATTACTGTCGTTGCCTAGACTGTATCCGATAGCATCCGCTAGCAACGCACTATTCTACCGCTTTGATCATCATGATCACTCGGCAGTTGTTCAGCAACCCGCGCTACGTATACGAGTGCATGGCTCGGTCGTCGGGGTATTGTGCTCACATCGCAGATGAGCGCGCTTGGATTCCTCTCATTCTGTCTCTTGGAAAGTGGATAACCTACTGGGCAACACGGGGATGGACTCCTTAATACGTGCCGAGACGTGTTGATCGACATTTCGCAAGAGTAGCGTATGCGCTCAAAATTGCAGTTCATCAGCGAGGCGGCAGGGAATTCAAATCCAAGCTCGACTCTCCATCGGAAAGCCATCGGACGGTCTCCATTGACTTCAATATACACAAGACATCTGCTGTTAATCTTGGGCCATCAGACATTGCTTAGAATCTGTGATGAAGGTCGTAAGGTCGTGATGCGAAGGTATAGAAGGCCAAACGGCGCGCAACGTATGATGATCTAGCAATTACCACATCCTGCTGCTACTTAATAACCAAATGTTACCGGGTTGCGCGCAACTGAGAAGCGGTCCGCTGCTTTTGAAACACTGTGGTGTCGTACGGGACGTAAAGAAGTAATGTCAATTGTGTGCTTTGACGCTGCGCGGAAGAAGATCGGTGGGACGACGGCAGTTCATGAGCTCCGATGGGCTAAGGGGTGTTCGACCAATCGCACGCATGCATCGATGCGGACATCAATAACCCACCTGTCCAGTATTGGAAGGGTTCTTCAGGTGCACTATGCCGCTCTTCTGCGAATCGCATCACCAGTCTGGCAGTCATGTCAGCTAGCGACCCAGGTCTCACGACACAGACTACCACATGGACTCAAAATGACCTCATTTCAGGCAGTTGCGGAAGGAGTCGAAGAGAAAAGATAAATTGCTCCGCGCGATTTCCTCTGTGTCGAGCTTACCGTCTATTTGAACGTTTTCCTTTTGGTCACGACGCAACTATCACAGCATCGACATAGGCCGTCATCAGCTCCCAATTTGATGCGCGAATACGGCAAGTTGGCTGACCACTACATGTCTCGTCACTGCAACGTCTTTTCAGCCTTTGTACGGTCAATTTTCGGATATATCGAAAGTCGCATCTGCTTCTTCGTGTCACAGTATGTCCACAATAGCGTTTGCGGTGGACTCTCTGGGCTGCGGCCTGGCTCCAAATATTGTAGCCGTAATGCCATGCGTGCGCTGACTCGCTCCGAAGGTGGTGATAATAATGACCATGTATGGGTAAGTCCTGTGTTGTAATCCCGTTCATGGACGTGAGAGTCTGACGAGCTTGGTAGCTATCGCTGTCAGCTCAGGTATGATACCTCATCGAGAAACAGGTATTTACTAGGTACTACGGAACGTATGTTTGGCTCGAAGCCATCTGCGGAGCAAGCTTTGGGGGTGCTTTTTGCCGATTCGCCTGGTTGATATGTACAGATATTGGCCTGATTCGCGAGCATGATATCTAATTCTCACAGGGCTCGGTGGTTCCTCTTACAAGTTCCTATCTCTGTGTTCGCTCTCGTCGTCGGCTGGCTTGTGATCCCAAATACCACTAGTCCAATTCTGAGCTGCCAGATATCAAAAGTTTTGTTGGTTTCGCAGAAGCTGGTTCATTGGTTTCAGCTTTTTCCATCCAGCTTGTCGGCCTTAATCCTGGAGTCAATGAGCTTCCTTTGAGCAGCGCATGGGTCATTGAATAATTGGTCTGTAGTTCTGCCCTGCTTGTGGGCTTCGTATGGGTGGAGGCCACTACCATCCCCATCATTCCCCTGCGTCAGCTCTGCGGGCGGAGACCTGTCGCAATTCGAACCGTGAACTTCTGCGCCGGAACAGCCACCTACGCTCACCTCTTCATGCTTCCACTCTTTTCCCAAGTCAGTCTCCTGAACTTGGCAACTACGGCTGGTACCCGCCTTGCAGTTCCGTCACTGGCAACACTTATAGGCGACGTCGTTACTGGTATGGTTATGTCGCGATAGGGTAAACCTTTGTCCTTGATTAGAGTCGATGCAGCCCTGATGACCTTGGCGAATGGCTTGGTGGCTTTGTTTGGTTTCTGTGACAGCACATGAAAATGCATCGGTTTCATCTTCCCCGCGAATCTTGGTCAGGGCATTTCTTACCCAGCAATGCTCCTCACTACACTCACCTCATTCAATAACCCTGGTAAGTACATCTTCCAGTCCTGCATCTGTAAGACAACTAAATCGTGCAAGACCATGCAGTCTCGACGTCAGACGTGTACCTCGTTCGCTCGCTTGGCAGTGTGTCCGACTGCACGGAACATTCTTAGTGTGAGACTCCGGGATGCCCTAGGTATCAGGAATTACTAATAAGGAAAATCTTAGCGGCATCAGGAAGTGTCGGATCGTAGCTAACCTCCATGAGATCGTAAACGAAATTCGGCACTCTTTCACTGGGCTGCAGGTTCTGCCTTTACACATGCAACTCTCAGCCTGCTTAGTATACGAATACGGACTTACGTATGCAATAATCGCATCCACGGGCGTTGCTACTGTAGCAATAGTTGCAAGTCTATTTGCATACAACGCCAGTCTTCGGAGCACTAAGTAAGCAGCCAATAGGCAGACAGTCGTAGGTGATCACCATGTCGAGCAACGAACGCATATGCCGGAAAATGACTCGCTGGCCAAGACAGCAGAGCCTCATTTTTGTCTCCACCTTAGAGCATCCTGGTCAACGTTCGATATCTGTTGGACTAGTCTCCGAGATTGAACCGCCGCTCACAATACAGAAATGCTCGCTGAGCATTTGGTATGTGAAAGCGGAGTATCTGGAGCTCTTTGGTACCCTGAGATGACTGCCTTGTTACCGCAAGTGATGGTTGAGACTGCAGATCGGAATACAGCACTGATCAGAAGGCAACCCCGCAAATCGAATTGTTTGTTGAAGACAATGCCCCTCACACAGCCACCTCCAAGCGTAAACGTTCGGCTAAAGTAACCGTAATGCGTCCGTGCTGTAGAACTCCGGGAGAAGCCCGACGGAAGGTGATTCGCTTTGTAAACAAATGTCAACATCATCGTCTGCAGCCACAGACTGAAGGCGCGTGAAGTCTGTGCGTTACAAGAATACTCTGCATGATTCCATGCATTTGCTGACCATAGACCCCAAAATAAGCTCTCACTTATCATGATGACCCCAGAAGTTCTCAGTCGAGTTTGCGGGGATCACAGCCGCGCTAGTGACATAATGGTACGTATGCGCTCATCCTCCCGCGTATTGTCCCGGCGGGTTGATCTCATCGACCAAGACGACCTTGCAGAGCCAGAAACGCAAGCCAAGCCATGTAATGTTCCTTAACGTTTGTGGGGCATGTCGTCACAGTATGGATCCAAGCTGGTGCCATGGGGCCATGGACCCGCCCCAAACCGCGGGAGAACCGTTATAAATTGTAGAATTCCGAACGTACTTTTGCACGCAGCAGTGTTGATTGTGAATCAAGGTCATCGACATGCATTCGTACACATTGTTGCTTGTGCCTTTTGCAGGTCTTGTAGCCTCCGCTGCTGCTCAGGAGTCTTCTCACTCAGCGTCCGCTACCTCTAGTGCTGCGTCTGCTGTTGGTTCTGTTATTTCTTCTGCTGTCTCTTCTTCTCTTACTGTAACGGGGTCAGCTGCCACATCGACCTTTTCTCAATCAAATGTACCAACCGGTACACCCCTTCCCGGCAACTATGGTGGAGCATACCGTCCTCAGGTCCATTTCAGTCCGCCCCAGGGCTTTGTACGTCGTCGCCGCAGATGGGAGGTGCAGATCCAACTAACATGATCGTAGATGAATGACCCCAACGGCATGTTCGTTGACGCCGAAGGCGTGTATCATTTGTATTATCAATGTATGTTGCCACAATTAGATTTCCCTGTATGTGCGATTCTGGTTACTGATAAACACTAGACAACCCTACTGCTAATGTCGGTATGTTACCCACTGCTAAAAATGCAATTTTTGAATTCTGATCAGCTACAGCCGGCGAACAGCACTGGGGTCATGCGACTAGCATAGATCTCTTCACGTGGACGAACCAGCAGATTGCTATTTTCCCAGGCTCGGAAGAAGAGGGCGTTTTCTCCGGATCCGCTGTTATCGATACTAACAACACGAGTGGCATGTTCGTAAGTACTAAATGTTTTACAAGTCGCAATTTCAATCGCTTAAAAATCTTCAGCCCAATCAAACCAACGGTGTAGTGGGTCAGTCTCTTTATCCCTGTTGCTCAATGATCGTAGAGTTAACGAGATCATAGCTATCTATACCATCAACACCCCGCAGCAACAAACTCAGGACATCGCATTCAGCTACGATGGTGGATACACATTCGAAAAGTATGAAAACAACCCTGTGATCAGACCAGGCGGCACGAATCCTACTCAATTCCGCGACCCTAAAGTCATTTGGTATGAGCCGACTGAGAGCTGGGTTATGGTACGTAGCAAGCCTTTCTGCAGATGGAGCTCAGAGCGCATACTGACTGTGCAGGTCATCGCTTACCCTATTGATTTCGAGGTTGGCATTTTTACAAGCCCTAATTTGATTGACTGGTCACCAGCCTCAAACTTTTGTAAGATGCTTGAAGCTCTGGTCTTATGGTTATTTTCTAACAATATCACCAGCTCGCTACGGGTTGTCTGGCCTCCAGTACGAATGCCCGAACATGGTCGAGGTGAACGTTCAAAACGCTGCGGACGGCGAGCCCAACTCACGTTGGGCGATGACGATTTCGATTAACCCTGGCGCTCCCCTTGGTGGGTCTGTCACTCAATACTTCCTCGGAGATTTCAACGGAACTCACTTTGTTCCCGACGATGCTCTGACCAGACTCACCGACTTTGCCAAGGACAACTATGCCGGACAATTTTTCTATGGTATCCCATCGGATCAGGATCAAATCAGCATGGCATGGGCGAGTAACTGGCAGTATACTAATGTGGTTCCCACTGCTGGCCAGGAGCTCGGCGATGGCTTCCGAAGTGCGATGTCTGTGGCTCGTGGGCACTATCTGAAGAATCTACCAAGGCAAGGGCTGACTATGGTGCAATACCCGGCAAACCTGGACGCAGTCATCGACTCAGAGCTTGCTTCGAACAGCTCCCTTGGAAATGGCACCATACTCGTGGACTACTCGCAAGTTGAGTCTGGCGCACTCTACTTTGAGGCAAATATCACTGGTTTGTCAGGCGGCGAATCTCTTGACGGTACTCTCAACTTTACGGCTCTGTCTTCCGTCTCCGGCGAATCAGTATCTGGTGGCATGGTCTTGCCGGGTGATCCTGTCATTTGGATGGACCGAGGCAAGACCAATGGTTTCGAGAACCCGTTCTTCACCGACAAATTCTCGTATGGTGTAGTTTACGATCCCAACGGCGACGGTGCATACCGACTGTCTGGCATAATTGACAGATCAATCATTGAGCTGTTCTTCAATGGAGGCGAAGCGGCTGCAACAAGCATCTTTTTCCCAACTCGTCCGCTGGATACACTGATTTTGAGGACCGCTGGTCTGAATGAAACTCTGACTGCAAGCGTCGCTGTCTGGTCTTTGAAGGCTACTTGGCTCGATCAGGCAGACACAAATAATACGGTCCTTGGAAATGTCACTACAGGCAGCAACTCCAGTTCGTCAAAGCGATCCATGAAGTTGTTCTAACGTAGTACAGATAACACGATCCAGCCTCTTTATACATAATCTCAATTACACTTATTACTACAACGAAAGAACTTCTCCTACGTTCCTGTTGCACTTGCTTATCTGAACTTCCATATACATGACTCATCTTTGGGTTTGTTTCTTGTCTGTCAGCGGAAGACTGGGCAAGAACTCAAGAGAATTGTCGTAGCTCAGAGCTGGAACATGTGCGGTCACTTTAGTAGGTCAATCTGTAAGGGCTAAGATAATCATCTGGACTATGTTAATCACGACCAGCGCAAAGATCGAGGCGCAAAGCGTGCGCGACAAAAAGACACTGGGGAGAGTTCATCTATTGACGGCATCTTTGGTGCTGCCAACAATTGGCACGAGCGCGACTACGCACCACCATCAAGAACGCATGCCGCACCATTAGCGACAGGCACATGCTGTAACGCTTGTTCTTACTGGAGTCCATTAACAAGAGTGGTCTTTTTGGTTTGTCTCCACGGACACGATCGAGGATGGAGATAATAATGAAGTGACAAAGGTCGCTGTGATTGGATAAATGCTAGGAAGAAGCTCATATATGTCAAGTAATGAGCATGCTTGTAACCGGCCTGATGATTTCACCACATGCAACCGCGCCCAGGGACAATACAGAATAGTTTCTCATGCCTTCTCACACCAGATAATTCCTTCTCATCCGCTGTATGAGTATCGCCACGTCAATGAGCTGCGTATTTGAAACGGGCCATGTGGTGCTTCGCAGGAATTACTCATCCACAGCGAAAATGCCATCGCCTTCTTTCACGTCACCGTGACAGGGTATTATTCATCATATCCCACTCTGCAGTTTGTCTTGTATCTCATGATATGAGTGCAGAGTGGACGATTGCTCCCCCTGTTTTGTATTTTATTAGGCGGGAGGTCGCACAGATTTCGCAGGTCATTATACTAAATTTGTCATATCAGATCTCGCTGTTTCAACTAGACCCTTTTATTGTAGTGAAATTTCAAATGGTACCATACACTTTGCAGTTTGATGATGTTTTGACAAGACGTCGCTCAGCAATTATAAGTTCAGGGTGTCGTCTTGGACACGCGCCAAACCCCTGGAGTGGAAGGCCACGCCTTTCCTCCACCCAAATAGCTACATTTTACTTCTGAAAGCCCCAATTCATACCCTGCTCCGGAATTCAGAAGAAAAAGCAGATACCATATACTTTGGTTGGGTCTTGTCAGGAACTCATACTCCCTTCCTCATAAGCAAGACAGCACCTCAGATCATAGTTTTCTTGGGGCGCCACAGGATACGTCACAAATGATATACATCACCAGCGGGATTGTGGGCGTGACTACAACACAATTTCTGCGAACCGGTCCCAAAACGACATTTATTGTATCATAGCAACCGACAACTTGCACAAGCAAGAGACATTTCCCTACGCCGAGTTCAGCACTTGGCGAATTGCGTATTCCAGAGGATTATTCACCTTTCTCGGCCTTTTGAGGCCGTAAGCCCATGCTTTTGCTGTCCCCCTCATGAATATTTCGTTGCGCTACTTTTCGTAGTCTGTCATTGCTACATATTTACACTAATGGCGCATCTATGAAGGGTTAGGGTTTCACCCTCACTCGATCAATGTCGATCAAAGGTTTGCAAGATCGAATCGCGCCGCACGCTTCGGTGAAACTTATACGTCGTCATGGTTCGTTCAAGAAGCCAGGGGGAGAATATGGGTCTTCCTCTCAACGATACCCTGTCCTAAACAAGAGGCATGAGCAATCCTTCCATGACGCATCTTGTGGATATGATCTAAAAAATATCTGGGTTTCCTGAATGCGTCGCTTGCGGTGTCACCATCAACACCCCCCGAATACCATGCGCAACGATGAGACCAAGCGGGGACCACTTTTGAGGCCATGTACAGAGCCCGTACGATGTTGGCAACTAAGACGTCAATTATACTACTTGGTGCTGGTGATTGGACTAGCCCTCCACAAGCTAGTCGATGGCGTCAGTTGGAGTATGAAATGATATCGATCATCTCGAAAACGGCTGCGACTATTCCCAAAATAAAAGAGAAGGACATTGCGTCTGCCTTGGCGAGGTGGGATTGAGGGCTATTACTTCGTTCAAGTTTTGAGTAAGGACATCTCAGTCATTCTGAGAGCAGGTCTCTATGCCCTCCGTTCCTCTGCAATGCGATAGTTCAAATAGCACGTTCTGCGAAACTGGGGGAACAAGTAATTCTCGATCGTGAACAGCATATCAAAGCCTATTATGGGAGCCTAGCGTGCGACATGATGCCCAACTATCTCTATTCAAATTTTACATTTCTTTCGTGGTAGCCCGTTGGGGTCCCGTCAGTTAGCCATCGATTCACTTTGCGTGTATAGATATACTCCTGAAATTTGTGAAAGTCATTACATTGGTAGGGCTCGATTTGACCTATCAGCTAGAGCTAGACCGCAGATGTTGCGTTCTCACCACCTGACACGTAATGTGTCGCAATTGTGGTCTCGACGTGGATACCACTCTTCTCATTCGACAACCTCGGGGTGCCTGATTCGACTGACGTGCCACCTGTGACAAGTGAATCCTCCGAATCGTGTGGTGTATGTCTTGTCCGGGTCGGTGACATTACACTGACAGTTTGTCCGTTTGGACGAATATCGTTCGTTTTACGTCGGTCTGATGTAAGTTCGTAGTGCTTGCCGTAACTGCTTGTTGGGTTCTGTGTATTGCCGCCAATGAGCATGGATCGTAGAGCTGGAAGGCATGATGCGATGATGGCTATAGCGGTCTCGACCATAGAGACAGTGCATGTCAACATTGTTTCGTTACGACGAGAGTAATAGGCGCGAATGACTGTTAAGAGATCAGCTCTATCGCGCAGGGAGAATAATGCGTTGACGGATACTTACTACTCGAGATAATGACGAAAATACCAAGGGCAAAGATGGTCGCTACTCCGAGCTTCTGCTTCAGTTTCATCTGTAACCTCATGACCATGGTGATCGGAAGAGAAATGATTATTGCATCACTGATGATGTTGACTATGCCGCATCAGCAGGAATTCAAGCACACTGTTACATCACTCACACAGTATCGTTATCCAGTAGTTTGCTGTTGCAGCTTTCGGATCGCACTGGTCTGGTCAAGCTTAGTAACAGTATAGTGAGCTTTCGGACGGAACTTACAAGCAGGATCTGTCGACCACCTTTTGTCGTATGGGTAGCACTGAAATAAAATGTCGAAGAAGATGATGAGAAATGTAACAAATAGTCCACCAAGAGCGACATTGTAAATAGTGATCAACTTTGAACCTGGTGCCGCAAGCCGCTTGTAGAAGAGCACAAGTGCAAATTTGACAGCCCACAGGGATGAAACGTAGAGAATGGATCCAGGTACGATCATCTGCATGATGCCTTTGAAGTTTTCCTGTGATACCGTGGCCATATCGCCAAGGCCCAGATTCCACATGTGTTGTTGGATTACTAAGTCACCAATGAGACACAACAGTGCCACAACAATAAGCCCATCTTCAATCGCGAGGCCACCAAATTTGACCAATCGCGTATACATGCGAAGGCATACGAAAGGAACGGCAGCTGTCTAATCAGAATT
Source organism: Stagonosporopsis rhizophila (assembly GCA_016767195.1). Classification (NCBI taxonomy): domain Eukaryota; kingdom Fungi; phylum Ascomycota; class Dothideomycetes; order Pleosporales; family Didymellaceae; genus Stagonosporopsis; species Stagonosporopsis rhizophila. The sequence continues at coordinate 28,919 of CP068494.1, forward strand.
GGATATCCTCTCTGATGAGATGAACATACCAACGGTACACACGTACCACGACACCTGAAAATCTGGTCAGTTCCAAGATGTAAGAGTAATCCTAGGTAACGCCTACCACTTGACCAATGCCAGAAGTCCCCATAGTCGTAAATAGGACCCTATAGCTGGGCTAGGCGTCCTCTAATAACTAGGTATGAGCGAACAATAGGGCGCGACAGGACGGGCCAGGGAGAAGAGGTGCATTTTAGTATTCGTCAATCCACAAAGACACTGAACTCCTGACAAGCTCCAGCTGTCAAACCTTCTAGCCTCCGTACTAGAACTCGGTTTGCCGTCTCAAAGAGTGTGATGTCGCCCGCAGTGGGTCATCGAATGATATGAGCTCTTCGTAGCAATGACTAGTGGTCTCGCATGAATGTTCGTGTTTGATGAAACCCGCCCTGTAGAACCATGATGCCCGAAACGCTCATTGGTTTGACTCGACTTTTCGATGTCTGGTGGCGTATGATGACAGGATAAGGTCGTTGCGGGACGCTGCCGTGACGTTAAATTCTACTTTAAGTTCCCAGCTACTGCAGCAGCTACGCTACCAGCACTGCGGGTGTCCACTTTCTATCCGCTTGCGTCCCACTGTTTAAGGTAGGTATTGGCTTGAAGAGCTACCATGCGGTCGGGTGTCTAAACAATTCCATTGCATGTTTTTGCGCGCTGTCCTCACAGTTTCACACAAGATCTTTGGCCAACATGTTATTTCAAGGGCTGAGTCAAGATCGATGCGTGGTGGAGACAATATGTGGATCATCAGCCGCTAATCGGCCGAAAACCAGCCGCATGCCGAGGCTTTATCCTTGGACATCCGTGGCGAGGCACTCTAGCCGTTCAGCCTTTTTGTCATGTTGCCTGTAGGAAAGCATTACTGACAATGTCATGAGCGATCGCCGCACCGGCCCACGCGGCCTGATCAGTGATAGGTGCCGGTCTCCGCGCACGCACTTGCCGGGCGCACTGCAATGCTACGTAGAGAAATTTTCCAGGATCTTATCGAATGGACCACTTGGTGTGCTGCTGGTCGAGCAGACCTTTGAAGGATTCAAAGCCTCATTGGATGTAAAATTACTCAACACGTGGTCCGCACGTGGTATATATGTACGATCGTCAACCTCACGGGTGCAAAACCGCCTAAGCCTTCCCATACCTCCCCGAAACCCCATCCTCTCGGTACAATGGGACTTCGTTACGCGGCGATCAGCTTATTACTGGGGATCTGCGCTGGAGCAGAGTGCAAGAGCCGAGCAACTGGGAGGCAGATCGTAGGTGGAGCGCCGAGAGTTAGACTCAATCAAGGGACGGCAGAAGGGTTCCTCGATCTCCACAATAATCCAGTGTTCTTGGGGATTCCGTTTGCTGATACGACGGGGGGACACAATCGGTGAGATTGAGAGTGCTGAATGAAATCCACGCTCGTACTTACAGCTACTCAGATGGAAAGCACCCCAGGACTTGCCCAAGGCTGATAGTGATGCTGTGTTCGACGCGACAAAGTATGGCGCGACATGTCCTCAAGCTATCTCTGGCACGCTCTACTCTCAGCAGGGTGAAGACTGCTTGAACCTGAATATCTGGGCCCCTGCCGAAGGCTTGAACTTGCCCATCTTTGTGTACATCTATGGGGGTGCGATGGTGACAGGGTCAAGCAGCAACCCGCAATTCCAAGGAAACAATTTCGCTCGCAAGGGTGCAATCTTCGTCAGCTTCAACACTCGTGAGAGCGTCTTTGCGTACCCCAACTCCGCTGAACTCGAGAGTGCCACCGAGTCTCAGAACTTCGGTATTCTCGATGTCGATAAGGCTCTCGAATGGGTCTACGAGAACATTGCCGGTGCGTGTTCCTAGTTTCCAGAACATCAGGATCAGTGCTGACTGCTTTAATTATCTAGCTTTTGGGGGTGACCCCAACCACGTGGTCTTGGGTGGCCACAGCAGTGGTGCTGTACAGGTTGATCATTATCTCTGGAACCACCCTGATGCAAAGCTTGTAGGAGCCGTGCAGATGGCTGCGAACGCGAAGTCCGGTCCGGCTGTGGCACCTGTGAACCAGGCTCTTGACATCGTAGCCGCCGAGGTCGGCTGTTCGCCTGGCGCTGGTCAATTGGAGTGTCTGCGGTCGGTTGACCTCTACGACCTCCAGACTGAGAAGTTCAATGCTACGTACAACACTTGGTTCACACCCGCTGTTGACAATATCACACGATACCAAGACTACCATAGTCGATTTGCAGCTGGCAAGTACGCCTCGCATGTACCTCTTCTGACTGGTAACTCCGATGGCGAGGGTGCCATCTTCTCCCTTGTATACGGAGCAGAGAACACAAACTTCGAAGCATGGATCGACACCTTTGATGCCGATTCCGCTCATGTTCCCAACAACTTTCTATTGGCTGCGTACAATGCTTCGGACTACGCGACTGTCTCCCAGATGAGTGGTGCACAGTATGGCGATGCACGCTTTTTCTGCCCAATTGACTACCTACTGGATCTTAGAAGCACAAAGCAGGACACTTGGGTGTACCGTTTCTTTGGCGATTATGCCAATGTGGTCGGAGCGCCAGTCTCCGCACCCACCCACGGTACAGAGATTCCGTTCTTCCTCGGTGGCAACGAGTGCTTTGATGCGGTCAGCGGCGTGACGGAGGCTCAACAGGCTCTTGCTGACTTCCAGAACGACTGGTTCGTTGGATGGGTCAAGAACCCATCAGCAGGACCCGGGTGGTCGAAGGCCTCACCAAGAAAGGGGTCGGTCGCCAAACTTGGAGTGCCAGGCAACGAGCTTGCGATTGAGCTCGCATCAACTGCCGATTACAACGGAAGGTGCCAATCCGTAAGCGTCCTTGCAGCGTTCTGCGCAACGACTTGCGAACACTTAGCTGACTTTCTGCCAGGTGTACAACCCCAATCTTCCCAAGTACCCTGTTGTCCAGGACGTGACTGCGATTTGAGGTATCATCGTAATTCAACGGTTTGAGTGTCAGCAGCGTTTACGTAGTTCGTGTTCAAGATACAACTTCAGATTACAACTTCAGATTGTCGCACCACAAAGTTTAAAAAAGGCACTAGCGTACGTCATTGTACGATGTCTCGGCACAGTGTATGCGAAGCGTACAATGCCACTTGGGCATGTCACCATCTCAAATGCAAACACAAAGACCACAATTACGGGCACTACGCACGAAAATTCATTAAGCTCGGCGCAAATTTCACCGAAGTAATACGCTCTCGGAAGTTTTGACGGCAGGAAGCCCACCTACCGAACACTAACGCACGCTTCCCCGCCTTCTGGACTGTTGCCCCAGATCTTTGGCTCTCAAATTGGCAATTGTCCCAAATACGTGTTCGCAGTTTGTCGCTATTATTGATGTACAAAAGACGACGACTCACTAGTCATGATTCCCTAAACACCCTGCGCTGGAGTCACTAAGCACTCCAGACGCCATCCGCATCTACAGATTTTAAGCAACAACAATGTCCCTTCCTTTACGTCTAATAAGCGTATGGAATTGCCTCCTACAATTGAGCGTTGCGTAAGTCAACTCTACTTCTCTATGTTGACCTCGAACTTATAGGTGTAGGTTTGTAAACTATGGGACGGTTACCCCTAAAGCGTTTTCTCAGCAAGGAACACCAACAAGCACTGGATTGGCAGCATGGGACAATACCTGCCTCGAGTTGTCGCCGTCTGAGCCGCTCGTCACATTTGACTACGGGACCGAGGTAGCTGGGTTTCCATTCTTCAACGTCTCCGCTCTTTCTGGACTGGTGCAGATCGAGGTCAAATACACTGAAGAATTCGCTGGCTTACTACAGCCTTACGCAGACGGTCCGTGGACATTCTCAAATGGGTTGTCAAATACCTTCCGTGTGGAAACATTGAACATCACTGAGACAGGCTACGTCGAAAGTTACTTTGTGCAAGGAGGCCAACGATGGCAGACGGCAAGGCTCGTTACGAACGGCACCGTCACAATAGACGGCGTCGGAATCCGCTTGACGAGCCCAAACATAGATGCAGACGAGCTTCCGGGCCACCTGAGTGTCAACAACGAAGTGTACGACCGCGTCTTTGACCTCGGTGGTCGGGTCGTCCAAGCAGCGTGTGTAGATGCTGGCAACGCCCCTTCCACCTGGGAGATCACCAAAGCCGGTGCATACATCCGAGGGCAAGCCACAGCCCAATCATCACTCGGAACTAGCGCATCGAACTACACACTCGAATTCGATGTGAAGATTGTCCGCGGAGGCGCCGGATGGAGGGTTGCGAGCGCAATTCAGCCTCTCGGACCTTACTTCGTGCTCACGTCCGAGTACCCTGAAGGCAACACTTTCGCAAACACCAACAGAACCCTACTCCCTCCCAACACATTGGTTTTCAATAGTGGATGGTCACTAGTCAACCAAACCACTTTGCCGACGCCAGGAAATCAGTATTCTGTTCTGAACAGGACTATCGAAGAGAACACTTGGTACCATGTAAGCACAACAATCGAGGCTACTGACTACCGAGTTCGTCTAGATGGTGAGGAAATTGCGTTTGTAACGTTGCCTCCTCCAGCTGCTCCAGGAAACTTCGGTACACCCTCTCGGTACAAGGGCACATGGGGTTTCGGGGGTATGCAGGATCACCTTACATTCCATAAGGATGTGCTTGTCACTGCAAGGAACGGCAGTGTCCTATACTCCAACTCTCTGATGAGTGAAGATGTGCTGGCTGAATATCAAGTTGCGCCACTTGACTATTCAGTCTGTCTTGATGGAGCGAAGCGTGACCGTCTGGTTTGGGCAGGGGATTTTTATCACACCGTGCGGGTTATTGCGCAATCTTCTTCTCGATTTGACTATGTTCTTGGGTCCATCGAGTACATACTGAGTTACCAGCTTGACGATGGTCCTTTTGCTGGATTTGTACCCATATCGGCAAACCTTGGATCTCGTCCCCGGTACAAGGAAGCAAACATCGGCAATTATGCCGGACTCGTCGACTATCAAGACCTTTTCCTAACCGGGGTCGGGGAATTCTTCCGCTATACTGGTGATTCCACTGCTTTATCGCCGTACTGGAGGCAGATCAAGAAACTTGCAAGTGCCAGATTGGCCTTCGTTGACCCTGTCTCCGGGCTCGTTGCGGGCAGCCCCCAAGTCGCAAGCCCATTCAGCTTTCTAGGCCCTGCAAACGGAACAGCGACTACTGGGCTCTTTGCTTATATGCTTGACAAAATCGCGCCACTTGCTCGTGCACTTGGAGACGAGGAAGCATTCAATCTCTATACTTTGACAGCTGAAAAGCTGCGTGATGCTCTCAACCGGGAACTGTGGAACGAGCAGCTCGGCACGTACGCACTCTCCACCTCCTCACAAGGCAATTTCTCGCTCACTGGCATCGCTTGGTCAATTCTTTCGGGTGCTGCCAATGAGACTCAAGCTGCATCTTCCATCGCCAAGCTTGAAGAGCTTCGCTTTGCAGTAGGCTACAAGACCACCTCCAGCGACGAAGAGACGGACGACTACCAGCTTGCTCCAAATCCATCCGGCTTTCTGTTAGAAGCGCTGTTCAAGGCTCGCCGCGAATTTGGAACCAACAGCACGACTGCTGTTACACATTTGTTGGACAATTTATGGGGCAGCATGGTAAATAATAACGAATACTACTCCGGTGCAAGTTGGGAATATGTAAAGCCCAATGGATCTCCCGGAATCGACTTGTTTACCAGCTTAGCGCATCCTTGGGGCGCCGCACCAACGTATGTTTTACCGGAATACCTTCTCGGCGTTGCACCAACCTCGCCTGGTTACGAAACAATTACCATTACGCCCTTAGTTGGATATCTGGATCTGTCTGAAGTCAAGGGTCGGGTGCCCACTCCGAATGGACCGATCGAGGTTGCGTGGTCACTCAATGGCAGCACATTGGGATTGACTTTAAGCATACCTGAGGGGGTCAAAGCGACGTTACAGCTGCCTTCTGGTGCAACCGTCAGTGGAAGCGATGCGCTGGATGGGCAGCTCGGGATCACATGTGGAACGACGCAGCTTGAGGTCGAACTGTAGTAGAAACATTAAGAGTCTGGTAGAGGGCCACGGTATCTTCCTTTTTGAGTCGCCGTCGACCAACATATCTAAGTAACATGTGACCTTGACCTGAAACCCTAATAGTATAAGTACTTGCGTAGTACGCTTCTATTATGTTACAAATTATATCTATGTTATGACTAACACTTCCTATAAGTATATGTAGCAAAGAGGTCCCTCTGTTGTGCTCATCAGGTCGTTCATCGTAACTGCGGGACTCGCAGCGAAGCCCAGATCAATCGGAGTCTCGAGTGTGGTGTTTTCAGAAGGTGGGTTGTTCAAGAAGGTGTTGGTACCCGAGATGCCCTTCTCGCTTTGGCGCGTCTTCTTGTCAAGCTGCTGCCAGATCCACCAGGTGCGGTCGATCATACCGTGGTGCAGATAGAACAATGGGTCGCCAGGGGAGACGAAGAGGTCACGTCCAGGGTCACCGCCCAGAGAGTAATGGCCTTGAAACGAACGTTAGCATTTGCATGAGACTTGAAGATAATGCGAGACTTGCCGCCACCGTGGACACCGATGTTGCCACTGCCGGGCACACCTTGCATCGCCATCTGAAAGCTCTCAATGTCATTGTTGCCCAGAATCAGGCTGACGATGCTGCTAGTGTTTGCCCAGCGCTTGTTTGTGTAATCAGTCAGATCACGCTTGAGACACCTCGGGTTGTATGACAGGCCGTCACCGTTCGCGATGGTGCTGCCGTTGGTAAGACCTAGAGCAACAGGGCCAAGGTTTACCTTCATGTCTTTGAAAGGTCCAGACTTGACGCAACCACCACCGCTGCCAGCGGGAATGGGGATCTCAGGCAGACCGTTGCCGCCAAGAATCACGTTGCCACGTCCTGGGATAAACTCGCCGTTGCCAGACATGGAGTAGTCGGAACCATCGAACAGGGCAGAGTTATCGAGACCGGTGGAAGCCGTGAACCCCCAGTTCCAGTACGGCTGATAACCATTATATCCGCACTCGTTACGAAGGGCCTGCTCGTATTGCCATGTGAAGTAGCGGTGCCCTGAAGATCATATTAGAAAGCAATCACTGTATCGTTCCCAATTCTCTGTACTCACATGCAAGGAAATTTCCAGTGTAGTGGATCGTCAAGGTCTGATTGATGTGTGTACCGACCCAATCATCGAAACGCGACCGCGCACCAGGAATCACGGATGCCGGGGTCTTGGCCTGCTTTTTCTGCAGACACAGGACAGCATCTGTGTACGACTTGCGCTCCTTCTTGGAAAGCGAGTTCCACTCGCGGCGGACAGCAACGTTGAAGAGGTTACACCCTCCACGTTTGCTGTTGTTCTCTGCCAAAGAGGCATTCACTTGTTGCTGAGCGAATTCAGACAGCTGATCCAGCTGATCAGCCGCTACAGCTGTGTCAGCACTGGCTTCTGCAAAGGCGACCGAAGAAGGCGCAGCAGAGACCGTCGACGTAGGCTCGTCTCCAGGGGCTGCTGGCAGAGCATTGGACAATGCGCCTGCCAACAACGAGAGGGCCAATGGCGAGCTGAAGCGCATCTTGACTTGAGCAAATTATGATATATTCTGAAACAAAAGGAGAAAAGAGAGTTCTGCTGCAGCACGAATACTAGCGCACCTGTTGATTATAAGCGACTTCCGTTCTCTACCATTACGGCTTCCACGGCTGCTAGAGCCTCAATTGCCGTGCTGCATCGGAGCAAAACCCCCACTAGGACCCTTTTTTCACGGCGAATACTTCAAAGGATTCTGATTTGATACTACGCAAATATGGCTGCGCAGGATGCAAGTCCTGGAATTTTATCCGCGGTTAAGCTCGAGCGCAAAACGGACTTGCCATTATCAGCATAGCATGCAGGAATGCATCCAGGGTAAGCCAAGGCAGACTAGGGTGCCGAAAATTGAGCGTACCTCGAAGGTGATAGGTTCTATGCTGCGGCGAGTAGCTGCCGACGGCAACGTGCTTGCACTCGCAGGCCTGTTCAGGGACGGTCGTGTTCGCTAGCTTGTGTTGCGAAACTCTCACACTGCAGATCTCGCGTAGAAGTCCCTTTCACTATCTGCCGGCCTTACAATACGGACAATAACCCGGTCTTGTCGGTTGTGGTGGTCAAAATGGACGAGATCGAGAATAGCTTCAATAGTTTGGAATCCCTCGTCAGTGCTCTGACGTTCGATGTATTAGCATGATCATGCGTGCCACTGCCAGAAAGTCGCACAGATATCACAAAGACCTCGGTGTCGAACTCGAATTCTCTTGAGCGAGGTTCGCAATATTCGTCCACACACTTCATCACGAGGTTGTTCTCTCCCGTTGCTGAACAAGCGAGCGCATATCGAAGATCACGATCTGCTCACGCAGGTTCCAGTGGTTTGGTGCATCTCGGTTACATCGTGTTCTCGTACGATACTGCTGATCTCTACCATCTTGCGTATGGTGTTGGCGACCTCCCACCAGGGGTCGGGTTGAGTCTTCTGCTTTGACCCTCAAACCTCCGGTAACACTGCCATCTGAATCCGAGGTCGAAGGATCAGGGGGTTCTACACGTCGCTAAAGTGCTACTGAACGAAATATTGCGAGGGGGTGATGAACACATTGTACGCTAGATACTTCCAGTTTGCCGTTGTTGCGTGAGGTACTGTGCTGGTCGGTGCGCAACCACTGGAATTTGGGTCGCGGCTAACAAGATGCATCAAGCGCCTTCCGAATTAGCGTGCGCGGGTCTCGGGATCCTTCACTCTTCCGCGACCGGTGACTTGTCCGTACCCCCGCTGCAGCATCCTCCAGGATTGCTGATAATATACCGCATGCAAGCCATCATGCATGTGATAGTCGAACCATGTGCAGCAGTTTACAGTAAGGTCATCATTGGTCTGGCGTGAGCCCTAGAAATGTCAGGACTGGACTGTCCAAACCCGTGGGACCACTGGAGGGAGGGTATAAGCGGCTCGGCCTGTTACCGAGGTGCAGCAATCTATTAGAGTTTTGGATACAATCTGAGCTCCGCACTACTTGCCGTCCCGTGTCCCCTGGCATGCGGGACAAAAGACGTGCCAGACCAGCTTTCTCAGACTCGCTGGCCCACCATAGGTCAAGTTGAATCTGTTGATCAACAAAGATCGGCGTTGAACCTGGACCGAGATCGTTTCTAGCTATGCTCCACACGTACTCTTAGATCGGCCATTGACACACTACAGCTGAGTGACAACGACCTTGCGTAAGCGCCGCATGGAAGGTTTGAAGACCTTCCACTAGAAACTAATGTTGCGTCAAGATGTCGGTCTTTGCCAACCTGACCCTCGGAAGCACGGTACAGCCTTGCAGGGACCCTTGAAGAACAATCTCCTCGCCAGATCTTTTAGAGCCGACTCCGCTATATGTCCGCGACTTAATGCACGTTCCCCGTATAGCGACACCTGTTGGCGTTGCGCCACGCATGCATTGATGCCCTGTCAACGAACGTAGAATACGGGACTCGGACTGGCACCTATCGCTCCATGGCCATCATGTACTGCATGTGGAGGGACCATGCTTTCGGAGAATGTTCCTACCGCAGATGTGTGGGCGGTGCACTCGTACTTAGTATGGTCAGGGTAGATTCCGTGATCTCGATAATCCATTAACGTGGTTCCAATCACGGAAGTGAACCGAGGGAAACCTGTCACTCCCCTGGGTTCAGACGTCACGGTTCCTTTCTAAGGCTTCACTGTGCACCTGACTTGATGTGCTGAAAATTGCCCAAGCGTCAAATACATCCTCCACGGAGTGCTCGCTCGGGCAACACTGTGCGATTGTCCCTCTTTCAACGCTCTGCGTGAGCCCACTCGTTTTTCTGGCCACCTCCAAGATGGCATCAACCAGCGGAGCAGACAAGGGCGTACCCGACGAGGACCAGGGTCCAGTCATTCTGGGAGCTACACTGACCGTCACAATCGCAGCATTGATCACGATGGTGACGAGGTTGTACGTGAGGGCTCGCATGATTCGCAACGTCGGCTGGGACGACTACGTGATGATCTCGGCTATGACACTGGTAAGTTAACATGATGTCCGTCTCGTCTCAACTATGCATTGTCGAGGCCATTGGCACACTTCATTCAAGCACACAGATTGCTTCGCCGACACAAGTAGCAAATCACGCATTGCAGTTGCTCTTCTATGGCTCGTAAAACAATCAGACGATCACATCTAACAGCTTAACAGTGTATCGTGGGCCAAATTCTAATCATCCCTGAAGTCTACTACGGCGCTGGACGACACGTCCAGTACATCGACCCTGAGCACTTCGCAATCGGCTACAAGCTGAACTTCATCACACAACCCATCTACCTCTTCGCCATCTGCCTGGTCAAAATATCCGTCGGCTTTTTCCTGCTACGCATCGCTGTGCACTCTGTGTACAGACGTCTCATCATCGGCATCATGCTCTTCATGGGTATCTACACCATTGGTTGCTTCTTTACGATTGTCTTGCAGTGCACGAATCTGGCAGTACAGTGGGACCACACGATCAAAGCGACGTGCTGGAGTGCGCATACGATCAAAACGCTGAGCTATGTCAACGTGTCGTTGAACATCACCACTGACCTGCTGTTTTCGATAATCATCCCGATCCCTCTACTCTGGAACCTGCAAATGAACAAACGCCAGAAGTCATCCCTGATGTGTATTCTCGGGCTGGGAATATTGTGAGTCCTGACGATCCCCCATACCACAAACGTTCAGCTGACGTCCCTGCTTTAGCGCCACAGCAGCCGCCCTGATCAAAACCACCTTCCTCCCCTCCTACGGCAAGACCGGCGACTGGCTCTGGGACAGCCGCAACCTCACCATCTGGACCGTGATAGAATCCAATATCGGCATCGTGGCCGGTAACCTGCCCTGTCTGAAACCGCTCTTCCGCGCTGTACTGGGCAGCACCTATGGACGCGGGAGCCGCAAGACCAGCGCACCAGCATATGGCTATGGATCGCGGCCATATGGAGCAGGGACGAGGCAGAGTGGGGCGAAGGGGTGGGGTGCACTGGGGAGTCAGCGTACGGACGACGGTGGGGCAGGGGGGTATGCGGGGAAGGAGAGTTATATGCTCACGACGATTAATGCGGAGAGAGAGTGCAGGAGGAAGTCGGCAGCGCCGAGTGCGGAGGAGGGCGAGTCGTCGGGGAAGAGCAGTCGGGAGAGTTTGGCGAGGGGGCACGCAGGTGCGGGTCTTGGTGGAATCAAGGTCGATACTGAGGTTAATGTTGTTGAGAGTCAGAGCCCGCTTGACTTTGGGTTTCAGGACGCGGACAAGTGTGAGAGGAGGGATTTGGTTTGATGCTGGCTGCTGATGTTGTTGCGATTGATACCCTTATGAAGCCTCGGAATTTTATTTGTTGACACCACGCCCTCAGATGCAGTGCCAATTCAATGAAGGTAAGATTTGGGTATCATAATTTACACACTGTCGTAATGCCCTTTCAGGGATGCGTTATCTCAGAAGAACAACTAACCTCACTAGTGAGCCACTTGTCGCGCTCTCACATCCCTCATCAGCGCCTTAGCATCCTCGACCTCAAAGTTATCTTGGCATAATTCGTTGGCCAGCTCGCTTGCCCTCTGATACATACCGCGCCCGAACTCGTACCTAGCCAACCACAACCTTGCTTTACTTGTCGTCGGCGTAACGCCGACACCTCCTACGCCATCTGCGCCACTCTCATCGTCATCAGTGCCCACTTCCTGGTCCAGGACAAGCTGCATGTACGCAGAGCACTCCGCCAAATTCTGAACGCGTTCGTAGAGGAGCGCGATGGGATAGAGGACTTCGGGATCGAGATGGCCTCCGCCTAAGGCTGCTTCACCACCACCAAAGGAAGAGCCTGCGCCAGCACTGTAGTACGACCCTGCCACCAGTGCACGCTTGTAGGCTCGAATGCCGTTCATGATCTTGCCTACCTTGCCGAAGCACTGACCAACCGCCATCCACAGTTTCGGGTCGTACGGTCGCAAAGCAGCGGCGCGCTGGTGGTAGAACAGCGCATAAGAATGCATTTCCAGGACTTCGTATGCCTGGCCCAAGCCATACCATGCGCGGTAGTCCTTCCTGTTGGCATCGACGGCACGACGGTAAGATTCGATAGCCGCGTGAGTGTTCTTCATCTCGACAAATTCATGACCCATAAGCGTCCAAGCCTCAAGGTAGTTGCGATCTAACGTGAGAGCTCGGCGAAAGTACATGACAGCTTTCTCATGTTCCGATTTCAGTGAGTAATAGTTGCCCACGACGCAGCATGTCTCTGGCCGGAACTTGTCAGTGGCTGTGGCCATCTGTGCAAGGAAGGCAAGTTTTGGCCGTAGATCCATAACGAAAAGGGTGTTGGAGTAAGTGTTGAGATGGTCAAGACGATAAGGATCGGTGACTAGTAAGTCTGAAAAGATGTGCTCTGCATCCTGGTAGTCTTTACTGTGGTAGTGTAGTAGCGCGCGCTGGGTCTTCAGGAAGGCCGATGTGGGAAAGATTGACATGATCTGTGTGAGCGAGTCGTGTACCGAGTTGCTGGCCTGATACAACTCCTGCGAGGTGGTAATATGGAAGATGAACGACATCAGGTTCCGCGGCAGGTGTTGAGCAAGATCCTGGAGCTTAACAACCGTCAGCCAAGCTCGTTCTCGAATGGAATGTCAGTCTTACCTCTTCAGTCGTGCCAAGCAGCGATGTGAGTTCCTCCCAAGCGCCCCAGTTGTACGAGTATTGCTGCACACTCTGCAAAAGGTAGTTGATCGCGAGCTTGTCACTTTTCCCTTTGGCCAGCACTATGCCGTAGAGATACTCTAGCCAGCCCTGGGGTTGTCGCCCGCTATTAGGGAGAGCAGCAAACCACTGCTCGAGTATTGAGGATACGCCCGGCAGCTCTTTGTTGAGCATAACGCCGCCATCTTGCGGTCCCAAGATCATCTCGCTTTCCTCATTCATGCGCCTTTCACCAACAATGTACTTGGCATACAGCGCCAGGAAGAGCGATTTCTGGCTCAATCCTAATACACTCGCAGCGGCTGAGTTGAAGGTGCTCGACGTGCTGGCCCTGGCTTTGCCCTTGGGCGCAGTCTTCCCTTTGGCAGTCGGCGAGTTGGTCGCAAGCGCAGCGCCCTTGGGCAGAGGCCCGGGGAGAAAGACGGCGGCGCATCGGTCGTACTCGCGGCAGTCGAACAAGGTCTTTGCGAGGAGGTACTTGTGTGCCTCTCGCGCCTCTAGTCGCTGCTCAGTAGCATCTTTGGTGACGTGTCGAGGCGTCTGCGGCGGCGTGTGGCCCGACATGGGCGAGTCGATGTCGGTATCGGAGCCATCATCTTCAGACAGGGGCAGCGAGTTGAGCAGTTCTGCGGCCCTTGGTCAACATCAGTACGGGCAATTTGATGGCAGCAAGCTATGGAGCGCCATACCATTTCGCCGAGTTGTAGAGGCAGCGCTCAGTGCACGACACCACGGCGTCCTGCAGCTGCGCCTTGAGTTGCGCCTCATCGGCCGGCGAGAGCGCGCTCATGGTAGCAGAAGCAGAGCGTGTTGTGTCAAGGCCTATGACCGCATCGAGATAGGTGTCGGTGGTTACAGCACGCGCCGAACGCGCCTGCCTGTGCAAGGTTCAAGTGTGGGGCACCAACAAACAAACGCACAAAATGCACCGACGCCGCTCCCCGCGGAGTCTTGGCTTCACCGCCCTTGTCCCTCTACTACCCCTCCTCCCCTGAGACCGATTGTTGTTCATTATCTGGCCTGTACGAATACGACCGTCCAGAACATTTTTCAAAATGCCTACCACTTTGAAAGAGTTTGAGAGCGTCTGGCCACGCATCGTGGCCGATCTCCAGGCGCACTGCAAGGGCTACAACCTGCCCCAGCAGTCCCTTGATTGGTTCACAAAGGTACCTTCTTGAACAAAACTACCCGCAGATCACATGCTCACATATTACAGTCGCTCGACTACAACACGGTCGGTGGAAAGTGCAACCGTGGTATGTCGGTCATCGACACTGTCTCCATTCTCCGCAATGAGACGCTGGACCCCAAGTCTGAGGAGTACTTCCGCGCTGCTCTGCTCGGCTGGATGATCGAGCTCCTGCAGGCCTTCTTCCTGGTCTCGGACGATATCATGGACTCGTCCAAGACCCGCCGTGGTAACCCCTGCTGGTATCTTGCACCCAAGGTCGGCATGATTGCCATCAACGATGCCTTCATGCTCGAGGCGTCAATCTACTTGCTGTTGAAGAAGCACTTCCGCCAAGAGAAGAGCTATATCGACATGGTCGAGCTGTTCCACGAGGTCACTTTCCAGACTGAGTGCGGACAGCTGTGTGATTTGCTCACTGCACCGGAGGACGATGTCAACCTCGACAACTTCAGCCTCGACAAGTTCACTTTCATCGTCATCTACAAGACTGCGTACTACTCCTTCTACCTCTCCGTTGCTCTGGCCCTCTACTACAACGGCAGCGCAACACCAAAGAACCTGCAGACCGCGCACGACATCCTGATCCCCATGGGCGAGTACTTCCAAGCTCAGGATGACTACCTTGACGCTTTTGCCGACCCTGAGACCCTCGGCAAGATCGGCACTGACATCCAGGACAACAAGTGCTCGTGGCTTGTCAACCAGGCCTTGAAGAAGGTCACACCGGAGCAGCGCAAGGTCCTCGAGGAGAACTACGGCCAGAAGGACTCCGAAAAGGAGGCCAAGGTAAAGGCCCTGTACCACGAGCTTGAGCTGCAGAAGTTCTACGAGCAGTGGGAGGAGGAGCGCGTTGCCGAGATCAGGTCGAAGATTGAGCAGGTCGACGAGAGCGAAGGCCTGAAGAAGGAGGTCTTCGAGGCCTTCCTCAAGAAGATCTACAAGCGCAGCAAATAGCGTTGTTGTGCGATGACACTGGCATATACTTTAGCGCCATAATACCCAGATCATTCACAAGTCACTTTGACAACATTCAGACAGTCCCAGCGCCTGCCGATGTCTCGTTACCTTGAAGTCATAACAGCATGCAGCTTTCACAGGCACTGTCGTATCAATATCCCGCAAGACTATTGCAATAACCACCTCATGGAGTACGCAGTGAGTATATGATATCATGGCAAGCGGCCGATTTCGAAAGCAGCAACAGCCCGGGTCGCTAATTGCAGGAGCGTGCATCCGAGAATTAACATGAGTACTGTGAGCAGACCAGTCATTCACACTAAGCGTCACTCGTACTCCTGTCACACATCGTGGCCGAGCACATGAATTCCACTCACATCCAATCTTCCCGAGTATCCCACACCTTCAATTTCACGACTACAACACCAATAATATAAATCCAAGCACCCATGTCCAGCACAGCAGAACTCGATTCCCTTGATGGTGGCAGGGGGGCCCTCTCACCGCGAACGATTCCGGAACCCCAGCTCCCAGAGCTTCCCACCCAAGTCTCGTGTGCAATCATACGCTACGTCCCAGTCTGGCGTCAAGACACATCTGCCCAGGACTTTTTCATTTGCATTCCGAGCACGTGGATGGAGCGTGTTTGGAACTTCATCTTGTGGGAGCAGGGGTCCGAGCGGGAGTCAGATACTAAACCCGCGAGGAAGCGTCGCTCAGGGGTGTCGACCGCCTATGGGCTCTTTGGGAGAGTTGTACACAGTGACTACGATCTGATACGGGCGGGTTGCTTGAAGTGGGGACTGCGTTTAGATATTCATCCTTATTGCCCATCTCTTCGCGTATTGTTCGGCCATTCACATCACGGACAGATGCTGCTGTATTTCAGAGGAATGAACCGCATCGCTTCAAAGGGGGATCAATCTGGCCACAGCGTGGTGATGAAATGTTTGGTGGCTGTACCACTACTACTACTCCTCCTCCTCCTCCTCCTCCTCCTCCTCCCTCCCGCTACACTGCCACACATCTGCCACACCGCGGTCCTACAATCCCCCGTCCCCATCCTCCCCTCCCAGCCGCACTACCTTCACAAGTCGATCCGCACGCTGCGTACCCTATCCCGATCCCCACAGGACCGGGGGGACAACAACCGCCAAACCCTCAGGTCATGCCTTTACTCATCGTAGAAACATGGCCACCCCCGAAGCGCACCGAATCCAGCCCCCTCCGTTCCAGGATCTGCTCGTCGCGCAGGATATCGGCGCCTTCCACAATGTGCGGACCACAGGTTCTTTTGGGATGAATTGTAGAGAGAAAGCACCCGAGCACTCCGATAGATCGGGTTGTTTTTGCATACGCCCTAACGTAGCCTACCCCTGAATATAGAATAGTAGGGGCAGCTTCGTCCTAATACACGCAGGGTAGGGCTCTCTCTTCTCTGTAGTACTAGTCCGTAGACCAAACATCTAGGTATCAAGGTTACAAGCGTTGTGATACGCGTTGTATATGTTGTTTGTAGACTTTGTCTAGGCTCTACTATTTTAGTAGATGAGGGATTTATCTGCCCTCTTACATACTGGAGAGAGTCTAATACATTTATTCTACACCTTTTATGCAGAGAGCCCTCTAACAGGAGGGTATCCTGCAATGCGTCTGAGACGTGAGTGGTCTGCCCATTTTGGAAGGCACGATGACTGCAGATCCAGACCGCGACCGCCGATATCTCCGCATGGCGATGGAGAAGGTGACTGTGTTGAGCTGTGCGGGCTTTGGGAGGGAATGGCTTAGGCTTGGGTGGTATGATCCTGGTGATGCAGGGGTTGACCCCTTGGAGTACCGCTGGTACAAATAAGAAGTCGGAGCGAGCTTTTGGTGCCTAAAATCAAAAAAAGCTGTAGGTGGTGTTTTAAGTGTCCCTTCCTCGCTTTGTGCGAGCAGTAAGACAAGGGCGAGGAGGTAAACACAGCAAAAGTTACCCCTTCAAGCTATACAGTACACTCTACCACAACACCCTCGGCGCGCGCCTCCGTGCTCAATTTGGTCCACTGCAGCGTTGGCGTGATGCAGTATCATACAGCCCTGTAACACTTTCTTCAACGCAAGCACAGCCGAATAGACATATAGCCCTGCCTTTTGCATCATCGTTGCTTTTGATAACTACCAGAACCCAGCTCCAAATAAGTTTCAAAAAGCCCACCAGTACTGATTGTCATTCCGAGCTCTTCTAGCTCACAGCTCAAAGCAGCTCCAAGGCCGCCGCATTAGTCCTATCATCCACGCCCGCCCTCCCTTCGACAATACTCTTCGTGTAAGCTTAACAAAGGCCCTCTAATCCAGCATCCGGCTTGCGCGGTGCTGTTGGACCCCTCGATATCAACGCCCAGTACAACATCTGCACTGTACAGTCTAAAGCCTTACCGCAAGCGTGGTTGCCTCTGATTGTTACTGTCTATAGATCTAGTATAACAACCAGTAAAATATTCAGACCCCGCCTGTCTCTTTTTGCACGGTATACCTCCACAGCTACATAGCCATGTACCTAGTTAGACACTCTACCAGCCAAAGAGCTGAAGTATTTACACTCGAATATAGAGAGGGAGTAGCAAAAGAAAAGAGAACATCTACAAAGCTAGCCAGAATCTACACACACACACCAGCACAACAGTTCCGCAACAACCCCAACCAACTCCCAAACCCCCGCCACACTCTGCCCTGTCCTGTCCTGCCCTGCCCTGTCCTGCCCTGCCCTCGTAGGAAACCAAGGTCTTGTTATAACCACCATTACAGAGAAACAAAGGTAGTCTAATATCCCCCCCCCCCCCCCCCCCCCCCAGCTCTGTAAGCTCAACAGTCTTACCTCGCGGGCCTTGCTTGCCGCGTCGTGTTACAGTATATACCAAGTACAGCGTATCTACCCTCGCAGAACCCGAAACGTCTTATTATCATCATTATCGTTGTTCTAGCCACCATCACAGCAACGGAAAGTACCTCTGACACCTTCCGCCCCCCTAAAAGCCTCTGCCTCAGCATCGTTCAACAGCAGGGGAGGGGGGGAGTTACGCAGTAGTCATAGTCACCCAACACCCAATACCGATACTCTCACCCACCCCACCGTCTCCGTGTGTCTCTCTGCGGTTACGGATGGGGTCCACCGCTCCTCTCATCTCATCTTGATACCCCTAACCGACTCGACTCGACTTTCCACCCCCATCTTCATCCATCCTTACCCACGTCCTCGTACCCCAACAACCCCCGACGTGGCGAGACTACCCACCCATATTTCCACCGTTCCACCATTCCACCGTCCACCGTTAGTGGTGTCAGCATTACGATACGATGCGCCTACCACCAACATCCACCACGTCTCCTTTCCTCTCTTCACATCCAGGATAAACGTGCTATATCTCCTCGTGTTATCTTTATTTTAATCTGAGAACATCATCCATCTTATCGTATCGTATCACAACACATCGTATGCACATCCATACCCGCATCCATACCCGCCCGCATCGTGAGGTTGCGTGTCCAGACACGAAAAGCACGGGGATATATCGATCAGGAATGACATCACATCACATCACATCACAGTTACATAAGTAGATAGATAGATAGGTAGATGGGTAGGCAGGGAGGGGGAACCGAGGATCTGGAGAACAAATGGGGGTTATAGATGTAGATGAAATTGAAATTGGTATCTCATGCGGTTGTACTAGTAGCAGCGACACAAAGGTAGGAGATTCGTTAAGCGTCCTCGTCCTCGTCGTCGTCCTATTCATCCATCCATCCATGTCTTTCTTTGCTTCGGGGCCCCTATGCATTTATCATGCACCACCCCATCATGCAAGTCTCGCGCTCGTGGGCTCAACAACAACAACAACACGCGACATTACGCTCCATATACGGAAAGCACCACCCACCACTAAAAAACCACTGGCGACTTGAAACGCCTTAAATAAAACATGGGGACGACGCCACGCTATGCATGCTAGAAACCAAAACGCAATCAATAGCGTAGCGACTACTGCAGGGGAAAAAAACCCCAAAAAAAAAAAAAAGAAACGACGGGTATAGAACGATAAACCACCTCGCACCATGTCCGCACTCAGGCGCGGCCGGGGATACTCTCCAGCTCGCTCCGTTGCCGCAGGTACTTGCTCGCCAGGCCGTCGCCGCCCTTCATGCTGAGCTCCATCCAGTGCTGCGCGACGCACATGGTCATGGGGTCGCTGCGCTGGGGGTCCTGCGATGCGCGCTTCTCGCGGTTGAGCAGCTCGGTTTTGAACACGTCCGAGGGGCGGGTGAGCGGCAGGACGGCGCGGTGCAGCAGCTCGGGCGAGGTGAGGTAGAAGATTGCGAGTTCGCGCTCGGCGACGGCGTCACCTTCTTTGGCGGTGATGAGGAGGAGGCGCGCCGCGTCGGCCATGGTGTAGCGCGGCGTGGGGAGCGGGGTGGGTGTGGTGCTGCGGTCGGTGGCGGCGGTGTTGGATTTCTCGCTCGCGGGGGGCTGGACGGCGGCATTGCGCGTGCTGTTCGACGCGTTGATGACTTCGTCGACAAGCTCGACCATGATGCGGCACACGTCCTGCTTGAGGCCGAGGGCGGCAAGGCCGACGTCCCAGAACGCTTTGCCGCGCTCAGTCTTGTCGAGCATCTGCGCCGGCACAAACGACGCGATGTACTGCAGGTCGCGGAACAGGGACTTGGGACGGATGTCGGCGTCACGCAGGAGGCCTTGGATCACCTCGACGATCATGTCGGTGCTGGGCGGGCCGACGGGGGAGCGCGCGCCGCTGCGGTGGGGGACGTCGTTGGCCATGGTGTGTGCGCGGCGCTCGGAGCAGTTGGCGATAGCCTCTTCGAGGTTCTGTGCGCGCGAATGCTGGGTCGCGGGCTCGCGGGAGCTGAGCTCGGGCACCGCGCCGAGAGTAGGCGACTGCGGGACAGTGGGGAGGGTGTCGCGGCGGTTGTTGTAGGAGCGGCCGGAGCGGGAGGAGAGGGAGGCGATGATGAGAAGCTCCAGCTCGTACAGGGCGTGGAGTTTGGCGTAGGGGTTGGGGTGTGTTGCGAACTTGCTTAGCAGGCGTCTGAACGCCACGTTGTATGGGAACTCGAGCAGGCCGGCCTTCTTTGCGGCGGTGATTCCAGCCGAGCGAGACGTGGCGTCACTCGATGTCGAAGAGTGTTCGCCTGCAGAGTGATGTGTGTCAGAGCCCGCGGCATGCTGGAACGTAGCAACAGGTGGCGCCGCCTGGCCTCTCTCAGTTCTGCCAAGAGTGTCGAGTGGCACATTACGCTGATCGACATGCGTCTGCTTCCGCAAGCTCTTCATGCTCTTCTTCTTGGCGAGCATCTTCTTGCGCTTGCGTTCCTCTTCGTCTCTGCGCTGGATGCAGTCTTCAAGGATGTCGCCGCTGAACCAGGAATCAGTCTCGCTGCCGTTGGCGAAGACCATTGTGCCGAGATCACTCAGCAGCAAGCCAGTCAGCGTTTGCTTCAACTCGAGCAAGAACTGACGCTTCTCCTCATTCACGCTGGCTGACTGCTTCAGCATCACCGTGCCCTTGGACGAAGACGCGGTGCGCGGTCGGATGCTAGTAGCGCTAGTCGGCGACTGCGCCTGTGTCTGGAACGGCGACCAGAAAGTTGTGGCCGAGTCAATAGCCATGATAGGCGACGAGGCGCCAAAGTAGTCTGGGGTATCGATGGGACTTGTTGCCCAGGGGCTCTGGTCGAAGCTGTGCCCCGAAACATTGCGGTTAGCGACGGAGCGAAGACTGCCCTGACTTGGGCGCTGAGCAAAGTCGAGGTTGCGCGAACCAGGTCCACCGTGTGTCTCGTACTCCTCATCGCCGGCAACAGACAGCGTGCCGACGCCGGTGAGGAACAGATCGCCCTTTTGGCGACCGCTGTCGAGGATCTGCTGGTCGCGCTTGTACAGGTCGCTGGCCCAGAGCGTGGGTCCTTCCATCAGGTTATCCGCAACAATCTTGTTGACGCACTTGTCAATCTCAAGGCAGAAGCGGTGGATGCGCTCCTCGCCCTTGCAAAAGTTCTCAATCCCATACTGTTGGATCCACTTGGAAGTGATTTCGGACTGTTCATCAGAGAGCTTATTGGGGCCGCCAAAGTCCTGAGAGGCAGCCATGACATCAACGAGCTGTGCCTCATTCCTCAGCGCAAAGTTGTTCGTCGACGACTTGGAGTAGACGCGCGAGCGCTGTGTCTGCAGAGGCTTGCCGTCGAGCGTCTTGGTCGGCTGGCCCATGATCTTGAGCGCGAGCGCGACGTTCTTAGCTTCGTCGTATTCCTTGGATCCGCGCACGTCGCTGATGTACCACATCTTGTCGCGCAGGTTCTTGAAACCTACCATCATCTCTTCAATCATGCCGTCGGACCTCTCCTGGGATTGTTTGAGCCAGACGAACCATGCTTCGAACTCTTCGATTGCATTGGCTGCCTTGCTTAGGGAATCGCGCGGGCCTCGCGAGAAGTAGTTGAGGAGCGCTGCATACCCGTTCTTGACGAGGGTAGGGGAGCTGAGCCTGCGAAGACTCGCCAGCGTCTTGTGATACATGAGGGCATTGACAAAGTCAGAACGAGCCTGACACTGCAGCATAGCCGATTCAAGCATTGTGACCAAGACTGAGTTGCTCTCCTGCCTCTCGTTGGGGTTCTGCGGGTTGCTGTTGCTCCTGGGATGCTGCGGCGAGCGGTGGCGTGCAGGGACATTGCGTTGGCTTGCGATGAGATTTGTGAGCTGGCTCTGTGTCTGGGCCTGAGGCTGGTTGTACGGGTTGCGAGAGGCGAAACTCTCACTGGCGACGCGACCCAGGCCTCGGCCTCGCCCGCCCTTGCGAGTCGTCATGCGGTTGCTGAAGCTCTTTGACTCGCTGTCGGGCGCCAGCTCCTTGGGAATCTCATACTCTTCAACCAGCTTCGCGATCGCCTCCTTCAGCTGGTGGTAGTCGTTTTCGAGATCAATTGCGCCGGAGCCCTCGTCATCGCTGCTGTCAGTGTCGTGCGAATCCTCATCATGCTCATCTTCGTCATCAGAGTCCTTCCGCATGCGGGATTTGAGTTGCTTGCCATCAGCAGAAATATACAATACAGCCCACCGCTCCTTGCAAGGATGGCAGGTCCCGGAGGTGGCATCTATACCCAATATGCGCGTCATCTCCGAACAGGCCATCCTCAGGTGTCGCCCGTAGCTCTCGCTGGGCGCAATCTTGGACTCGGCATAGGCTTCTCCTAGAGGACGGTTGAGATCAATGTTGCCAGTGTCCAGGAGGGGCTCTCTAGACGTGGTGTCACTTGTCATGGAGGACGCACTCGCACTCAGGACGGAGCTGGCGTCTGTTGCAGTAGCAGAAGCGCTACGGAACGGCATTGAGACGCCAGACATGGAAGAGGCAGACGAAGCAATCCCGCCTCGACGTTCGGCATCCTTGTTCAAGTGGCTCGACGACGGGCGTCGCTCGGGGAAAAGCGTGTGAACCAAAGTGATGATATCCGAAGGACACAGTACAATAAATGGCTGTACTTCTACAGTCTCCCGTGGCGATGTGATGGCCTTGGCCGGGAGGAGGATGGGCTTGGAGTACGTCTTGGTGTGCTTGAACCTAGCTATTATGCTGTCGATGTGAGTACGGATCTCGGGAAGAACAGGCACTTGCTGCTTCCTATCACCAAAGTTAGCATCCTGGAAGAGGCGAAAACCAAAGGAAAGCTCGTACCAATTGTATGTGAGGTCCAGGACGTGTTTTTGTGCGCGGACTGCGATCTCCTTGAGGATTTTCTGGCGGGCGTGCTCGCTGATGTGGTGTTGTATCATGATGCCGTGCGTCTAATCTAGTTAGCAGAGAATTAATAGGAAATTTGCCCTGGGTAAAAACGTGCCTCGGGATGGATAATAGCGTTCATCAGGTACGTTGTAAACAGCCAACGCGAAACGAAGAAACTCTGAGCGCCTCTGCGAATGTTGCGCTCGTCGTCCAGCTTCCTCAGAATGGCATTTCCAATCTCCAAAACGCCCTCTGGGATGCCTCCAGCGCTGGGCTCGTCGTCAATGACCTCAAACAGGCGCTTGACGGCCTTGTCGAAGAATTCGTCGGCGGCAATGGTGTCTTTGGTGCTCCGGGGAGCCGGCTGGCCCTGGCGTGTGGGCTGGTCCTCTGCTTTCTCCAAAAGGAACTGGCCGTCTTGCAGGGCCTGCATCAGGTAGAGCTCCAAATTGGCCTTTCCAGGCCATTCCCGCATGCCTGCCCACACATCCAGGATGGTCTTGACAAACCTGTCGGTCCCGGGCTTGTTCTCCTTGATCATCTTGGCAATGGTGGTTGCCCAAACATCAGTCCTGCGCAGGTCCTCGGCCGAGTCCGGTCCAGACGAGTTGGCGAAGATGGTGTAGATGAGGGCGGCAAGCGGGTCATGGCGCTGGAAGCTCAACAGCCGCTCCACGGGACTGGGGCCATTCTGGCTGGGCTTGGCGGCGGCGGCGGCGGCGGCTGGATTCTTGCCCCTGGAGCCGGTGATGGCAATGACAGACTCGACGGGGTCGAGTGCTTGACGAAACGAGGAAAGAGAAGCGAGTTCTTGCTGAGACAGACTGGCAATTCTCGCGGCTAGGAAATCGGGGTTGGTGCGGACTTCTGAAATGAAATCAAGGAGATCGTCCAAGATCTTGGACGGGACGTGATTGAGGAACGTAGAGAAGGAGAGGGCGGCCTTGTCGGTGCGGGCGGTGCTCCTGGCCTTGCCGAATTCCAGATCCGGCTCCAGCAGGGCGTACTGGCGGGTGGCGTCACAAGAGTTGCGGACGTCGTTGAGGGCGTTGTACAGCAGGGCGAAGCTCTTCTTGTCGTCGGAGCGGAAGTTGTCGACGAGGGTGCGGTAGGCCAGCTCGCCGCAGTGGACCAGACGGGCGGACAGGGCGCCCGAGACCAGCCAGCGGTGCAGGCGGATGCGCGAGTGGGCCTTGCGCTGCTCCTGGTAGCCCTGCAGACGGATCAGGTGGGCGAGCTCGGCCAGCGATGTGGCAGAGGTGGGGATGGCGGCGGTGGGCAGGAGGGCGTCGCTGTAGACGGAGAGGTCGGCGGGCAGCAGGCGCGGCAGCTTGCCGGCGGGCGCAGACATGGACGAGGCCATGTGCGGGCGGAGGGCGGCATTGTGGGCGGAGCTGTGGGAGCTGCTGTGGTCGAGGGCAGACGGGCGTGCGCCGATGCTCATGGTCGCGGGCGACGACGGGGCGAGCTTGCGGGGACGCAGAGACAACGGGGACGGTGACAGCGACGGCGACGGCGACCTGGGGGCCTCGGACGGCGGGTCGTCGGTCAGTGGTGTAGGGGGGGCGGGGCGCTGTGGCGTGTGGGCGCGGGACGAGGCCTTGGACGCGCTCGACACATGGGCGACGGGCGACTGGGCTGGGGAGCGTCAGCGGCGGCAGTCGGGGTCAGAGGGAGAGACCCGGGAGCAGCAGGAGGAGGAAGACGGAAAGGAGGAGGAGGAGGGGAGGGGGAGAAAGAGGAGGAAGAGGAGCAGCAGGAAGAGCAGGTCGTCGTCGTCGCCGGCGCTGCCAGCTCATCGTGCTTGATGGATCTGATGGGCGCCGGGATGTTGCAGATTGGGCCACGACGGGCGCAGGTACCAGCACGGACAGGCGAGAACGGACGCCGACGACAGACAGCAGACAAGAACAACAAACAACTAGAACAACAACAACAGAGAGAATGCGCAGCGGCGACGTACGGGGAGGAGTGTGTCGCGGCATGCTGTCGGCGCCCTGGGGCAGCGCAGGCGTGGTCAAAGTCGACGACATGCAGAGGCGGCGAGATGTGCTCAGCAGCAGCAGCAGCAGCAGCAGCAGCAGCAGCCCACGGCCAGAGAGAGCTGTCGCAGTGCTCGCAGTGCTTGCAGTGCTCGCATTGCCAGACGCGGCGGCGTGCGGGCCCCAGACGCAGACTCGGGGCTTCTCTGGGCTACTCTGCGCTTGGGCGCGGCTGTCCAAAGCAGATGCCAGATGCGCTGGCACTGGCACACTGGCAGATGGATTCGGCCTCAGGCGCGGGCGGTGATAGGCGGGCGGGGCGGCGCGAAGGGCTCGAGGGCTCGAGGGCTCGACTCGAGTCGGTGGACAACAGCACCCAACGGCGCGGCGGGGCGGGTAGGGCAGGGTAGGGCAGACGAAGCGCGAGGACGAGCGACTAACAGCAGCAGCAACAACAGCAGCAGCAACAGCAACAGCAGCAGCAGCAGCAGCAGCAGCAGCGCCAACTGCTGGCGTAAAGGATTATGTTTGCGGCGCTGTTCACGCAGCCTGGTGGCGACGGCTGATCTGATGATATGCCTGCCCTCGTCCAGGGCCAGCACACATTTGACGGCCACCTCGCCGGCCAATCAGCCGCCCGCCTCGCCCCGGCCACAGCAGCAGCGCAGACATGCATCACGCTGCAGCCCGCCCCAAACGCCGTACCAGCGACGAGCGCGCTGCAGGCCAGTCCCCGCAGACTGCCAGGCAGTCCGGCACGGCACAGCGCAGCACAGCAAAACACAGCACAGCAAAACACAGCACAGCAAAACACAGCACAGCAAAACACAGCACAGCAAAACACAACAACAGCGGTATTGTTGTCGTCGTCGTTGTAGTCGTCGACAAAACACCAGCCTCTTCGCCCCGTGTCCACCCAAAAAGAAAGCTTCCCGGTGCGCCTTCCCTCCCGCCTCGCTCAAGCTCCCGCGGCCAGCCTCGACACTAACCACATCGGGCACCCCCACCCCACCACCTCGCCTTGCAACACACACACCGACCTACCTACCACTATACACACACCCACACGCCCTCGGGTCGTCCAAGAAAAGAGAAAAAGAAGAACAAAAAAGAACAACCCTGCCCCACCCTACTCTAGCTACACCCATCCCATCCCATCGCAGCAGCACAACCACCTCTCTCTAGTCTAGCCCCGTGACAGACGCCCCGCGGCGCTTGATGTGCTGGCAACCCCGTAAGCAATCCCGGCGCAGGCGCATATGCACTGTCTTGCTGTCCACGATAAAAACCGCGGGGTGGGCCTGTCTGTCTGCCATTGGGCGGGGCTGGTCCCCGGCGCTGTACAGAGTAGGGAAAGGGCAAAAAAAGAGGGCGATGCGATGCACGGGTGGACGAACGGGTTTTGGGATGAACTGCAAATGTGAGGGCGTGGTGCAGCGAGATGTGGGATGGGGGGTTAGGGGTGGCGGGTGCAGTGGCTCTCTCTGTTTCTGCGTCTCTGCCTGAGGCTGGTGGTGTGCTGCTGCTGCTGCTGCTGCTGCTGCTGCTGCAACGAGACAAGCACTCTACTGCATCATGCAATCCATATTGGAGGAGAATAAATTTCCTCGTCATGCGCTGTATACACGCTATGCTCCTTTTTTTTAACTTCCTGTCGTGACACAAAAGAATAAGACAGGGATGGCCTGTCTTTGTTTGCGCCTTCCATCTGCCATACCATGTGCGACGACACCGCAAGTCCAGCAACCGGGATATAACACGCTGGCTTGATTGATCCCATCCCATCCCCTGGCCCGACGCACACACACACGCTGTCACGGGACCCGGCCGCCTGCGCTGACAGCAGCACTGCCAGACCCGACATGCCCAACCCCCGGGCCTGCTACAAGTTACAGGTGGCAGTCGTACACCGATCAAGTCATGGATGGGCCTGCCGAAGCAGCGGCGCGACTCGTTTGCGACTGTGCTGCACTTGTCGCTGCCACCACACTCTTCTCCACTGCCCGTTGCCCTCGCTACGGCCCAGCTCTGCGTCGCCATCCCAGTCGGCGAGCCCAAGCTCCTCCCGTGACTTGTCGGTGAAGCGCTTTGCCCACGACACCGCTCGGTCGCTGAACGCCCAAAGGAGGAGCTCGCGCTGGAACTCGCCCTTCGCCGACGTCGACGTGGTCATGATGCTGTACAAGTCGAGGTCACGGCCCGTTGCAAAAGACCGTAGCTGGGCGAGCAACGCCTCCGAGGACGCCGTCCCAGCCTCCTCATTTGCTTTAGATCCAAGAAACGAAATAGGCTTGACAACAGAGCTGATACCGAGTTTCTGCCCGTCGCTCTGATCCCACTCCTTGTAGTCCTTTGCCAGTATGTCTTGCAGCTTCAGTGACTCGATATCCTTCTTGGCCGCATCAATGGCCTCGTAGAAAGCCGTGCGGTCAAAGCTCGTTGCCAGCTGTGGACACAGCATGACGTTCGCCTCTAGAAACTCCACTGCCTTCCGATCGTGTTCTGTAGTCTTGCTCCTGTCCTGAAGATTCGCCGTATCAATCAGCACACTCGCCAGCCCCAGCTGGGCTACACTCGCATCCCAGCGCTTGACCACCGCATCGTCGTCATCCAGACTGTCGCCCTGGGCATGGGCGGCCCCAGATGACAAGGCAGAGCCCGATAGCGTGTCCCAAGTGGGCCGGACGTAGTTTGCAACCAGACTCGTGCAGCTCCCGCTTCTCTCAACGATGCGAGGCTCGTCACCCGTGTCCTTGGGCACCTTTCCTTCGTCGTCGTGATGGTCTATCACGCCATGCACGCGGTGGGAGTAGATTCTACCCAGCTGCCCTTGCAGGGCATTGTGGTCCACAAGGATCCACCTGGTATTCTCAGGTTTCAGCTTAGCTTGAATGTCTGCTAGTCCAGGCAGGTCATCGAGAGTGATGAGGTGGGACGGCTCGATGTTAGCATACTTGAACACGGCCAGGAACTCGGGTCTCAAGCTGATTCCAGACGCGGGCATATTGGTGATGGGGATGTAGAGGGGCGTGAAGGCGCTCTTGGGCGGTGCCATGGAGCGCACATAGGCATACAGGATTTGACATGTCATCGAGTCCAGGTCTGGTGGCCGTCAGCTCCAAATGCTTTCATAGGCATGTGGGGGGCTGACCAGCGGACTCGTTGCCAATGACCAGCGTGACTTTCTGGTTGGAGCTGATTGCAGAGCGTAGCGCATTTTTAGCATGCGTGAGAAAGCCACGCAGTGAGTTTCTTGGAACTGCCATTGTGTTGTTGTGTCTCGAGAAGCAGGCTCTCTTGCTTGACGCTGGTGGGAAGATAGCTGCGGATGACGTAAGCTGGAATCATTGTCACGTGCAAGGACCAGTATCCCCACAGAATGAGTACGTTGTTGCTAGGCCGCCTTGTGTCGTCGAAAATGATCCTGAAGGGAAGCCCCTTGTTCTCTGTGAGCACGTTTCTGTTTGCAAGACTGTTCTAGCTGCGGCGTGATGAGTCGAGGCTGTGAAGTTTGTGGTGCATTTGCTCCGAAGAAGTATTCGTGATGTGCTATCCTCCGCTGCGTGGTCACAGAGACGCTCTGCCCATCCTTCTGTATATCAGCATGCTCTGCTGTCTCAGCTCAGCTCCACACTCCCAGCAGGAACACCCCTCGTGCTCCTCAGCCTGCGAGCAAAGAACTGCATGATAGGCATCATCTCATCCCGGCTGCTCGGCATCCCATCACCATTCTTCTTCCACTCCTTGATCTCAACAAACTCAAACGCGTCTTTCAGCTTCGACACCGCCCCGTCCGTAACGGCCGACGCCCTGGACGCCCGACAGACCAAGACCGGCGTCCTGCTCTTCTTCCCCTTCAGCGACAGCGACGACGACAGCCTCCCTCCAACGCTGACGACGCCACCTAGCTCCTCGCCCTCCAGCTCGGCTGCAGCCTGCAAGCCCACCATGCCGCCCTGCCCGAACCCGAAGAGGACAATCTCGCGGGGCTTGTAGCCGCATTTGCCCACCAGGCCTTCATGGATCACCTTATCGAGCACCAGCTGCGTCGACACCTTGAATCCTGTGTCCATGTCCATCTCGCCCGTGTCCTGGTCAAAGACCATATCGTCGCCCCAGTGGAAGCCGCCGAGGTCGAAGGGCAGCGGCGCGTGTGCTTGCACAGCGATGCATGCTGTCTCGGGAAGATTGAGCTGTTGGCCTAGCCGCGTGAAGGAGGCATTGGTGTCGCCGAGGCCGTGGAGAAGGATGAGGATGTTGGTGGGTTGCTGTGAAGCCGGTGCTGCAGCTGTCAGCGGTGTGCGCGTTTGCCGTGCGGTGTGGCAGGTTCTGCCTCGCCGCGAATTGTGGGCTGTGACGTACGGGGTGTGATGCTCAGCTGCACCGCGGACGGGAAGTCGGCCCTTGTGGGCAGTCGCCCTGGCATGGCTGGTGTGGATTGTGGGTTGGTGCAGGCAAGTTGGTGAGGGCCCACTGTCTGACGCAGCTGGTGGAGGGATTCAGGGCTGCGGGAGATCGCTGGCCGGGAGGCTTGGACGTTGACACAAGTTTAAGCGTTATACCAAATTAATCAATGCTTGTTCAGTGCAGCAAAGGCTACGATTCAAGATAATGCATTTAGATTGCACTGCCACAGCCCTCAGCTGCCTTGTTTCATGGCACAAGACAATTACAGCTGATGGCGTCCAGCGCACAAGCCTTGCCAAGGAAGCTTGGCTAGCTTAAAACGCGAATACCGGGGGACAGTCCGGCCGCAGCCACATTACGCATGCGTCTAGGCCCCATCGAGGTGCTGATTGATGCTGCGTCCGTTCCAGCCGATGAGACGGCCGAGGAACGACCCAATTACGACGTCGTACATCCCCGTAGTGCATCGTAGGCCGCAACTGAGCCACTGCTGGACCCTGGATGGCTGATGCAAAGGCCAGAAGAGGGGCATATTTGGATCCATTCGCTGTCGCCGTGCTGCTAATGCTGGTCCTAGATGACGAATGGTAGCAGCAGAGACGCCGTTTGAGAGCGGTCGAGTATGAAGTGCTGCAGCTACTTAAGCCGTCGCTGTGCCCCTCAATGGCCTGATCCCACACTCACCTCTTGAACACTACGTCTCTACCATCCAAGCTTACCTCTTCACTACAAATCTTTCACTCAATCTTTCAATCAGGCTTCCAATCATCATGGGCTTCTGGGGTATATGTTGCTGTCTTCCTCATGCTTACCACCACTGACACTGCCACAGACCACGGCGAGAACTCGTACGAGCAGGTCTACAACAACGACAACTTCGAGGAGAACAAGGCCAGCTTCGGTCATGAGCTCATAGCCGGAGGCGCTGCTTTCGCCGGCTTCAAGGCTTTTGAGGATCACCAGCGCAAGGAGGGTTCGTCGCCCAGCCCCCTCCCCTAAACCAGCACACTAACAACACCATCAGGCAAGCCCGTCTCCCACCAGTTCGCCAAAGAACTCCTAGCGGGATTCGCGGGGTTGGAAGTAGATCGTTTAGCAGAGTCGAAGGGCGAAGATTGGTTTGACAAAGAAAAGGCCAAGCGTCACGCTGAAGAGCAGGCAAAGCAGATGTACGACGAACACTATGTCCAAGGACAGGGAGCCTCTGAATATGATCCTAACCAATACGATCGTCCGGAGCGATTCCAGCGACGCGACTGGTAGATGCAGCTTGGCTGCGCTCTAGGTAGAGCAACAATACAAGACGATAAGACAACACTGCTGCCTCCAGCATGTACCACAAACACGCAAACTCATCCGAGTACCAACTCCCATGACACAGAATCATCGAAGTAGAAGTCATGAAGAGCTGTTCATACTCGCAGTGTGAGGATACATGAGTTGTGGGTCAAGATTCTGGGAGGCCGTCCCGTCGTGCCTTCCTCCGCTGTGCCTTCCGTCTGAAGTAGCGCGGCACGTGGGGGCGCGTCTAGCTCTTGTAATGCGGGTTCCTCACCTCATTTCTGTAGAAACCAGAAATGAGGTAGGTGCTGAAGTTGTACTGAGTGACAATGCAGCTAATGTAATGTGTGTAGCTTTTTTACGTCTGTAGTGGCCCCTGGGGTCGACCTGACCGCGCCTGCCCGCAACAGGGTGACTGGGCTCACGCCCGAGCCCGAAGAACTGGTGTGGAGTGAGTCTCTAGCTATGAAATGCCCCTGGATCTCTCCGTGAATGCCTACTGGACTGTCTTCATAACAACAGCGCAATCTGTGAAAATTGTGCTCGTGCGGCTGTTCAGAGCTATGGGCTTCATCTCTGTCACGAATCGTATGATGCATCTGCTGACACTCCTGCGTTATAGGGCTGCTGGACGAAGAAGAAGCCCGTATGTCGAAGGGATGAGACATCGTAAGCCGAACAATGACCAATGCCTTTTTAGAACCAGTCGAAGAAGAACCTGGCTGTGTGCCGGCCGCCGATCCTGGCGGCGAAGATGAACGTAAGCAATCCTCAGAACTCCATTGGGAAATCATTCAGATTGGCAGCACTACAGTTATCGCAAACATATTGAGATGCATGATGTTTAGAATTAGCTAACGCTGTAGTTGTCGTAGAGATCGACGCCGCCGAGCCTGTTGCACAATTTGTGCCCAAAAAACGTGGCCGCGGCAGCAAGTCCGCGGCGCGCAAGCGCAGAGTAGTGGATACCGTTGTTTATATTATCCAAGATACTGACGGTAAATTTAGTCGCGTTATGTCGTCTATGAAGACGACGAAGACGACGAAGACGAAGACGAGGAAGAAGAGAAGGAGGAGAAGAAGAAGGAGGAAGAGGAGAAGAAGGAGGAGAAGAAGGAGGAAGAGGAGAAGAAGGAGGAGAAGAAGGAGGACAAGGGCAAGAAGCAGCCCGTAAGTTATCACAATTTCTCATGTATCTCGAGGCAGAGACGCAATCTTGCGACGTTTGCCAGCACCATATCTGACAGGTGGCTGTAGATAATTGAGAGCGACAAGGAGAACGTCGCGCCCGCGCCCCGCGGCCTGAGAAAAAGGGGCGTTGTCAACTACGGCTTCAATGCCTATGCAGAATTTAAGTAGTATAGATAGTTGGTGGCCATAGGGGCGCGAGGGTTTTTTGGTTTCTCGTCACAAATAGTGCTATCAAAAGCCTCAATCAACATTATTATCATCATCATAAATTTTGAACTTGTGAATCTCTGAGAAAAAGGAAATACTAACAAGCATATTCAACGAGGCATGAACCTGTAAAAGGACTGGGTTTCTCGAGTTGTTCTTCGATATCCGACATCATTCTCTTGAAGATTATCTCTCGCGGCTGATCGCAAAGGAAGAATATAAGGAAACACTGTGTTGATGTGCAAATGGAATCTTCGTTACGTGGTAAGACACCGACGGGAAATAATGAGCTAGGAAAGGACAGTACACAGATCTAATGTGCGACAACATCACACATGATTCCCATCAGTCGTAGCGAACATCTCGTTCGATTGCTGCTTGAGTGTTAAAAGATGAGTTGACAGGAGTGAAGACGCCATGGATACTTACATCTATCCCAAGTTCTGTAAGTCATCAGGGAAGGTTCTCGTCCAGTTCCTACTCATCTTCTTCATTGTCTTCGTATTCTTCTTCCTCGCCCGAGTCTCCATCGTCTTCATTCGCGTCCGAGCTCTCCAACTTTCTGATCTGAAGGTCAAATCCCTGTACTTCTTCGGGTAAGTCTGCCCACATCTGCATGTACAACGCTGAGCAGATGATGTTGGCTTTCTTGGCTTGCTCTACACCGAAAGCCTTTTCCATGTCCGGCATCAATCTTCTAGTTTCATTGGTCCATGTGCAGCAGGGTCGTCCGAGGTGCCGGCAATTCGTGCAGAGATTCTGGTCCCCGATTCTCTTGCAGACGCCATTGTTAAGAGGTTTGTTGTCTCTATACACTATGACACATAGATCACACTTTGATCCCTCGGCACCTTTCCGGTTTTTTGCGCCAAAGCCGCTGTCCACGTTCTTGATTCCATATTTTGGGTCGCGCAACTCAGCTTTGATCTCATCATCCGACTTTCGTGCTCCACTGATCATCTGGATTGTATCGGTAGGTACTTCGAAGCTAACAGACTGCTCCATCAGGTTGTACTTGGCATGCAGCACGCGAGCTGATCCTGTGAACTTCTTGATCCAATTGTGGGTATGGGCTGGCCTTGACGCACAAAGCCATTGGAGAAATTGTATGGACTTGGCGTACATTATTAGAGAGCCAGGGACATTGTTGTTTGCAAGCTTAAACAGACCTCCTCCAGTTACGTGTCCGGCTCTGAGGTAAGTTCGGCGGTACTTGCACGAGTTCTTTGGATGTTCCCACTCAACATAGACAGCCCAAGATCGAGCTTGGTCCCAGTTTCTGAACGGGCCAATGGCAGGCAGTCTGGTCCACGAATAAGAATGTGGCGTTCCATCCTTATGTAATTCGATAACGAATGAGTATGAAGTACCTGGCATGGGTCCCTGCAGGCCATCTTTGAATGGTTCATGGCGAAAACGTGTATATCCTTGGCCAACTTCCCCCTTGTAAAAAGGTAGAAAATTACCACTCGGAGGAACAGTGCTCATTGTGGAACGACGGTAAATGGCGGTGGGGACCGCACGGCCAAGCAATTTATCCTGGATGTCGGCGTCTGTACGGATGAATAGTGTCTTGTCACTCATGTTGGAGTACTCGAGTAGCGGAGAACTGAAATTGACACCCTCAGCGACATCGAACGTCGGACGCTGGACAGCTCCGTGCCACTTCGTGATCTGAAAGACCTCGCGCGAGATATCGTTGAAGTATGACCATGCGTAGAAGAAAGAGATGTGTTCTGGTTTAGGTACCATGCTCTGCACAAGCAAAGATCGATACGTTTGTAGCATGCTAACAAACACTTGTTCGGCGAGGTAGACGAAACCTTGGTCCAAGGTTGGATCCAATATGCAGAGAGCTAAAGACATGATAGCCGTGGAATTCCGATTCAAATCCCCGTACGTTGTTTTCGCATCGAGATGGCCACGATGGCGGTCGTCGAAGTCGACTGTTTTGCCAACATAGGCGTACTGGGTGTTGGGCCTCCAGTATGTTACTGACGGACTCGATCTGGAAAACCTAGCATAGATACCACCTTTTTTGAAAGATGAAGTGCTTGGGATTTTGCAGCTCGATGCGTTCAATAGGTCTTGCACCCTGAAGTCCTTCTGATTCAAGACGCCAAAAAGTCCGGCTTTCTTCACGCCTTCGATGATCTTCTGGCTGACAGTCGATGGACCACCGTGTTTTTCGATGAAATCAGAGAGTTTAGAACCGAGAAAGTCTGGAGGTTGACGGTAGAAAGCAGTGACGAGTTTGGTGACGGTTGTACCAAAAACAGTGCCGTCAGGTTCCCAGGCGGTGACCCATCTTCCTGGATTCACCACGGTAGTGAAAGGGCGCGCTTTGATATTCCAGTCCTTCAAGTTGTCTCTCCATGGCTTGCCGACTGCTATATTCTGGCGTGGAACCCATCGGTGGGCGGAAACAGCACTCTCGGTCACGCCTCGGATGAAAACTTTGGCAATCCTGACGCCCGAGCTATGGTCCTTCTCTTCCAAAAGATGACCCTGCATACCCGTCTTGTATGTGACTAGATCGCCAGGCCCATATGTAAACACAAAATCCACTTTGATCTCACAGCCGTACTCATTTGATGGTAAAGTATGAGGCGGAGGGCCGATTGGTGCTCCATCCGCCCAATCCACCCATAAATGTGGTGGTATGGCGGAAAGAAGGTGCCTCGGCGCAGTATCAGGTAGACTCGGCATCAGTATTTCACGCAAGAACGACAAATAGTGGTGTCTGTATCTCTACAGTTCGATATTTGGATTGATGACGGATGAAGAAACAATCGATGGATTTGGCTGAACCTTTTATAGGCACTTGCGGGATCTGCTAAGTGGAATCCAGATTCATGTTGGACTGAGCGCCTTTGCATGTTTGCGATATGCAAGCCTAGTTTCTGATTGAACGTTTGAGTCGCACGCTCACGAAGTCATGCATGTAGTCCGAACACGGATGGTGCTGCTCACTTTCCCGATACACCACGCCCTGTGTGCCGCCATTCTATTGGTGCAATAACGCCACCAAGACGCGGAAGTGGAATGGGTGTCGTACCATGCACGGAGCTTTCCAGTCCACCGACGAAAGAACATGTCGTATCACTGAGATAGCACTAACCCCTGCATTCTGCGAGGCTGTACAACATTTGACTACATACGCCCCCCAGGTTTTACCAATCGTAGGAGACATCATCAGCTGATGGACCCCAAGAAAACATGTAAAAGGCAAACGTCCCCCTGCTTCAGGTGGACACATACATACTACTGCTTGCGAGTACCCGCCTCAACAACAAACCTCTCCACAAAACGGCCCACTGCAAACGTCTCTTTGTTTGAAGAGACAATGTCCAGGCCCCGGGGAAATGTCGTGCTGTCAACATAGCAATCAAAAGACCGGTCAGACGCATTGTCTCTGCGCAGATGGTTGCTGAACAACTGTCACTTGTCAGTTTGCACGGTGAAATACATCCTCAACACAATCAGGCATGTCTAGCGGTTTCAGAAAAGTATTATACTGTCAACATAGTAATAAATACACGAGTGACGCGTTGTCCCTGCGTGAATGACTGACAAACAATTGCCCCTTGCTAGTTTTTACGGAAAGCTACATCCTCAACACAATCAAGCATGTACCGCGGCTCCATGCAGCACAACAAGCTGATCATACCCTTTTCTTGTTTGTGTGTGCTTTACGAGGGGTCAGTCACGCAGATCCGCCGAATTGCTTAGGTTTTTGCCATCTCTTCCAGCCCTTCCGTTCCGCTGGTACTTAAGCCTAACCCACTCCACTTCACTCTTACTGATACTATTCAAGAGCTATCGGATCTCGTTACATTCTTTTACTGTCCACCACTCGCATGGCGAATTACATCCCGTCCGAGAACCCCCAAAAGCTGGGAGTGAAGAATACGGGAGAGGCACCACTGGTGAATCATGTGAATACTATACGTGCTCATGGGCCGCCACCTCGCAACTATCGCGTGGAGCGTGTGAGAAAGAGCTACCGGATTCGAGGCAATCCAATCTCGCAGAATGAGCACATACAGCAATATACCAACCTTTCGGTTGCAGGTGCCGGACCTTCTCGCCACCACCCCTTATCTCCAGCTGGCCTTCAGGAAACTCCCAATCCAGTCATCGAAAGAGAGTTCGTTGACGAACGAGCAATATGTTGCGGCTTTTTCCAGCCACCTTTTGAGTATGTGCCGAACCAATGGATCTGGTGCAGCTATGACAACTGGGAGGGCGCGATGGCAGATGCATTCCGCGCCATGGGGACACCGAACAAGAACAGGCAGCCATTCCAAGAAGCGGACATGACGGAGATGCACGAAAACCTCAAGAAAAACCCACAGCAGTATGGCCACGCAAGCAAACACGTTCTCTACCATCCCGCAGATCGGGATGCGTGGATCTTCGAAGGAGAACCAGAGTGTGCGATGGTGGCAGCGAATGTTGGCTACAGTCTTGTCATTGTATGCCCACTTCTGAACAAGAGCGGCGAGGACTGGTCGCGCCCATGGGATATCATCAACCGACCGCCTATCCGAGCGCGCTTCTCAACTGGGAGACAAGCAGACAACAGACTCATGATCATGGGGTGTCTCCCGATGGCGACTAGCCTGGGGACTAAGAGAGAGCGAAAGACGCTGTGGTTCTCGTTGAGACCAAAATCGATGGATAGGATGCATCCAGCTTGGCCAGCCTGGGGGAAGTAAGTCCACCATGATTCCTCCTTGAGTCTCGGTAACATGAGCTAATCCAAAGTAGGTTTGATATCAGCACCTCGGCCAAACAGATGGGCTTCCCCGTCGACAAGTTCGAGCAAGGCATGTCTGTGTTCCTCTGGGCTATAGTTGCCTTGCAGCGTAGGATGGTCCTAGGATACAAGCTGCCAGATGACGACATAGGCTGTTGGCTTCAGCAGTACGGCGGCCATCTTGTCGAACGTTCCCAGTGGACCAACCCCCAGCCTGTCCGGTTCACGTACGACGCGACGAAGCTCGCTGACTACAAAAGCAAGGGTTACTTGAGGTACACGTTCCGCATAATCACTGGATGGACCACCCTCAATCCAAACATAGGAGCAAATGGTGTATGGATTGGCACACACGCTACGAGGTGGGATGCGGCCATGAATGCGCAGATTGAGTATCAGCGCAACAAGACTGTCGAGAAATGGGATGCGTTCAGGCTGAAGATGGAGGCTGCTCGGAAGCTACCTTTTGCTTGAGAGACAGCTGATAGCATCAAGACCGCGGGCGCATTGGTTTGGTTGACGTCGAGCATTTTCTTATATTTACGAAGCATCGGATCTCTTCCTGTTGTTGGCGCATGTATTTGTGCATAAATGATACAACGAGATGGATGACACCCTCTGAGGAGCCCTGTGGTTATATCATCTGAATGCGAAATCTTGCTACATCAAATACAAACCATTCGCCGAAGACTCAAGTCGTGTCGGCATAATTCGTTGTCGGCTGGAGTTGGTTGGTGAGTGTGGAGAGGAGAATGACGTTTGAGCGCAGCGCGTGCCAGATGGCGATGCTGCCAGCCAAGTCCCCTGCAGCGATTTAGTGCAACCAAGTTGTCACTGCCGGGATGCGATATGCAGAGCGTGTCGACGGATTGTAGCACCCGAATCCTTCTGCACGGACTCGCGGGACTTTTGCAGTGCCTCTGAAGACGTCGACAAGGCCTAATGTCTTTGTAAAGCTCCGCACGACGCGCCTGGAGGACGAATATGAAGTTCGCAAAGTAAACGGCCCTCGCAAACAACGGCGCCAACGCAATTAACAGCGAGCCAGGGAGATTGAGCGCGATCTGGTGCCTGAATGGCGACTCAAGTATCTCGACTACAAGGTGCGCGCCCGCAACATGGACTGGGCCAGCGCGCTCGTTGATTGACGATTGGAGCAGCTCGGCAAGAAGAAACTCAAGGCCATCGACCGCGCGCTGCGCAACATCAACCAGACGCCACGGCTGCGCCGGCGTGGCAACAACCTGCTGCCGAGTTCCACAGACGTCGCCCCTAAATATGCGTTCCTGAACCGCGACAACCTGAGCCGCGAAGCGAACGACCCGGCCCATGTCCCAGATGCTACTCGCAGCCTCTCCATAGGACGCGCCCGCCCGCGCGGTTACTCGTCGAACCTCCCACGCACGCCCGAAGAGACGCCCCTAGCCACAGGAGGCAACAATGGACACCGCGGGCTGGGCACCAGCTATGGCAGCTTCGTTGAGAGTCCACCGGGCGGAAAGGCCGCCAGCTCAGAGAGGGGACGGCCGCCGCCGTCACTGCAGCTGCCGGGAGCTGCATTGGACCCGGAGTCATCGCCAGGCGTCGGCGCGGCAGCGGCAGCGGGGTCTCCACGCAAGCACAGGTCGGTCAAGCTGCCCTCGCCCGGCCATGGCAATGCCTTTGAGGTGGGCAAGACGAGGACCCCGCAGAAGAAGCACGTTTCGCTGCCAGCGCGCTACAAGAGCATCTTTAGTCCGAAGCGCATGAACTCGATGCCGGGCCCTGGTTCGGGTCTAGAGCCTCACCCACGGCCCTTCATCAAGCGTGTCATGTCCATGGGCGGCGCACCAGACCCGGAACCCACCCCCGCCGATGTACCGCTCGAGGCATATCGCGAGCTGGATTTCCGCCAGGCAGAGTTCTTCCAGTTCCTCGATGGCGAGCTGGACAAGGTTGAGCAGTTCTACAAAGAAAAGGAGGACGAGTCCACCAATCGGCTGGCCATACTGCGCCATCAGCTACACATCATGAGAGATCGAAGGCTGGACGAGCTGATCAGACGCCAGACGGCCAAGATGAAGCCCAAGGCGAGCAAGAAGCGCCCCGCCCCGGGCAAAGACGTCGATGGTCAAGCATACAGCTCCAACGACGACAATGCCAACGAGTACAAGCTGAAAGGCCACCAAATAAGCAACTCCTGGCTGAACCCAATAGACGCCGCTCTCGAGGCAGTAAACGCAGGCAAGTACGGCACCAGCACCCAGGCCATGACACAGCTCGCAACTCCCTCGGCGGTCCTCAAACCTATGATCCACAACAACGACGACCGTCGCGACTTTGCCCGTCGTCCAGACCTACCAGACGTGCCATACCAGTCGGCGAAGCGAAAGCTCAAGGTTGCTCTCCAGGAGTACTACCGCGGGCTCGAGTTGCTCAAGTCGTACGCCCTGCTCAACCGCACCGCGTTCCGCAAAATCAACAAAAAGTACGATAAGACCGTACATGCGAGACCGGCGATGCGGTACGTCAACGACAAAGTCAACAAAGCAAAGTTCGTGAACAGCGACGTCATCGAAGGCCACATTCGAGCAGTCGAAGACCTCTACGCGAGGTACTTTGAGCGAGGCAACCATAAGGTCGCTGTCGGCAAGCTGCGCATCAAGATTGCGCGCGCAGGCGACTACACCGACAACACGTTCCGCAATGGACTTCTTGTAGCTGCTGGTGTTAGTCTGAGCATCCAGGGCCTAATCAAGGCAGCAAACGTAGCCGATTCATATCACCCAGACGATCCCACCTTGGCCGTCAACACTAGCTATCTGCTGCAGGTGAGTGTTCAATTCAATCAGGACGTGCGTGCGCAAGGCTGACCATAGCAGATCTACGCCGGCTTCTTCCTCATCAACCTCCTCGTCATTCTGTTCACTCTCGCATGTCGTGTATGGCATGAGCACAAGATCAACTTTGTCTTCATCTTCGAATACGACACCCGTCACTTCCTGGACTGGAGGCAGCTTGCCGAGGTATGTATGCGCTACGCTGGCGTGAGCCCATTTCTGACGGGTCATAGTTGCCATGCTGGTACTTTTGTTTCCTGGGACTGACGATGCAACTAAACTTTCATCGTGTTGGCGGGGACGCCTTGTATCTGTATTGGCCGGTCATCTTGATTGGCCTCTCCGTGCTGGTGCTCGTAAACCCTATCAGGGTCTTCTACTACCGCAGTCGAATGTGGTTGTTGTATTCTTTAGTAAGTGCACATCCATCATCTCGATAAATCATTGCTAAAGTTTTACAGTGGCGCCTTCTTCTCGCCGGTATTTATCCTGTTGAATGGCGAGACTTCTACCTTGGTGACATGTTCTGTTCCCTTACCTACAGTATGAGCGTAAGTACCAACACTCCAACACTTGTTCTTTGCTAATGATGCCCAGAACATCGCGCTATTCTTCTGCTTGTATGCCCGATTCTGGGACGAACCTGCACAGTGCAACTCGTCACATCTGCGTACCATGGGCGTCCTGACATGCTTGCCCGGTATCTGGCGCGCACTCCAATGTATCCGGCGATACTGGGATACCGGCAACAAGTTCCCCCATCTCCTCAACTGTGGCAAGTACTTCGCGACCATTGCCTACTACATGACGTTAAGCATCTACCGCATCAACAAGTCCGGTCCGAACAAGGCAGCGTTCATCACTTTTGCTGTCATCAACGCCATCTACACCAGCTTCTGGGACATTTACTACGACTGGAGTCTTGGCGATCCGCGCGCAAAGCACCCCTTCCTCCGTAAACAGCTTGGCTACAAGAAGATCTGGTGGTACTACACTGCCATGACCATCGATCCCATCCTCCGTTTCGCCTGGGTGCTATACATTGTCGACCCGCTCCAGCTGCAACACTCAGCCAAGACGTCGTTCCTCGCCGCGCTCGCCGAAATCTTCAGACGAGGCATGTGGTCCATCTTCCGCGTCGAAAACGAACACTGCACAAACGTCAGCCGCTTCCGCGCAAGCCGCGACGTCCCCCTCCCCTACGAACTCCCCGCCAGCCCCGACGACTCCCAGTCACCCGCCGCCTCGTCCCAGCGCGGCGACAGAATCGACGAGGAGCAGCCGGCCCGACAGCACAAGTCAAAAACCGCGCCCGCAGATGGCCTCACACCGACGCCGTCCGCCACAGGCGCAGACCTCGCCCGCACCCGCTCCAGCGCTAAACAGCGCCGCCCCTTCCCCCAGCCCGTCGACGATGAAGACGGCTTCCGCCCCTCCCCCCTGCAACGCGCATTCACGCACGTCGGCGACATTTTCCGCGACGCCCACGCGCAGGACTTTGAGCGCAAGAAGAAACCCGAACTCGGCCGGGACCCACGCGACGACAAGATCGTCGACGGCGAGTCGAGCGACGAGTCAGACGGCGAGGGAGAGGAAGGGCAGGAGACGTCCGGGGGCGCATCAGCGGGAGACGAAGGAGACGAGGGGAGCGAGAAGAGCGCAGCGAGCGGGGACGAGGTCGACGAGGTAGAGGAAAGCGCATTGCAGAGGATCAGGGAGGATTTGGCCGTCGGCATGATGACCGGGGCTGGGGAGGGCTCGTCGGGGCGGTGATGATTGTGGCGCTCTGGGTCGCGCAGTCGTGGTTCTTCCCCCTGTTGAGAGTCCTGTCTACATCTACACCTACACCCTCGTCTCGCAACTGAACTGAACCGAACCGAATATCAATCCCATCATCTCTTCTGACTGCTCTCCCATCTCACATCATCTCCCCCTCCAAAACCTCCGCCGCACCAAGATCACAACGCCACAACCGCAAATCCAAGCCAAGCAGGAGAAGAACCAGGAAACCAGCATGGGTAGCCTAAAAAAAAAAAAGAAAAAGCGCTCTTCCTTCCCTACTTGCTTCTGCTGGTAGTGTACT
This sequence comes from Stagonosporopsis rhizophila, assembly GCA_016767195.1. Taxonomy (NCBI): domain Eukaryota; kingdom Fungi; phylum Ascomycota; class Dothideomycetes; order Pleosporales; family Didymellaceae; genus Stagonosporopsis; species Stagonosporopsis rhizophila. The sequence continues at coordinate 70,408 of CP068494.1, forward strand.
ATACTGTTTATTTATTCGGTGGTGTGAGGATAGGACGGAGCTAGCTGGGTTTAGAGAGCAAGCGAGGAGCGTACTCGTGCGTACCAGATGTCAGAGAGTCAGGTTTCATGCCACCAGATACCGTTAGTTCGATTTCAGCAACGATTCTTGTCTGATTCCGTGAGAAGACTGTTAGACTGCACGTGATGCTTTGAGTTGTGGCGCGACGGAAGAGTAGTTTGGTTGGTTGGTGGTTGGGGTTGGTGATGTGTGGGTGCAGTGTTGGGGTGGGGTGGGGTGGGGTGGGGTGGTTGTAGGTTGTAAAGCTGGGAATGCAAAGCTAAGTAGAAGGACTAGGGAAATAGTAAGAGGGGGTTAGGAAAGCGTGCTTTCTTTCTTATCTGCTTCTGCTGGTAGTTTTCTTGTACTGTTTATTTATTTAGTGGTGTAAGGATATTAGAAGAGTAAGAGGGGTTAGGTTAGTTACTGTTGTTTAGTGCTAATAATGTGTAGGTTTACTGTTAGAGTAGAGTAGTTGTGTGTAGCGTCTGCAGAGTGTGTAGTAAGAGCTGTAGAGTAAGAAGGAAGGATATAAAAGGCGGTTTTTCTTTTCCAATACTTTTCTGCTAGTTATTTCTTAACATGCTGTTTATCTAGCAGTACAAGAACTAACCCGCTCTAAAAACGTAAACATACAGCGTACACATCTCCAGAGCCCCAAGCCTCTACAACACTACCTCTTCACTTCACTTCTCTTCTCTTCTCTTCTCTTCCTTCTTCCTTCCTACAACCTGCTTGCTACCCCGCTCAACCACCACTCCTTACTACCATCGCATCGCGCCACTTTCGCAGCGAAATGGCGGTGCAGTCGGCGCGGGGTCAAGGTCGGGACTACGCCCTTCTAATCGCTTTGAAACAGGATCGGCTCCCGCTCATTATACAGACCGGCTCATCGCCGTGGGTGCGGGGGAGCTTCAGACGAGGGGTCCAGCTGCTGGGACACGGCGACGGTGGCTTTTGTCGGGAGTTCTCGTCTGTGTTGGTATTGGTGGTGTTGCGGGGGCGTTGGTTCAGTTTGCTGGGCATTCGGTGGATTGGAAAAGCGGCTGTGCGTGGGGTCTGGGCGGTCTTGTGGGCTTGGGAATGGATGTCTTTCGGTGGGGAGGGGTGCTGGGAGTGCTGTTTGCCCTTTTCTTTTTCTACTTCTTGTTCTTCTCGTTCATATTGAGGGGGAGGAGGTGGCCACTTATCACTATTGCTTATTTGAACTTGCTCGTTGAGTGCTTTCTACGCTTTCTTCTCGATAGCTTATGCTACTTCTGGGTCGGATGCTTTGTTCCGATCTGGAGGACTGGAGCTGCCATTTCTAGTAGGGTATTAGTTACTGGAGGTAGATGATAGAGGTCAATGTCCCGAAAGAGTTGAATATAGGAATATTGTAGTCTTTCGAATATCGTCTCTAGTGGCAGGTGCATGAGTTTAGATGCCGTATTGTGACGTACAGCACGAGTCGTGAGGCCGCTCTGCCAAGTAATAGTTATTGTCTGTAGACCTCTTGTCAAGAATCCTCTGTGTGCTTTTCAAACATTCTGGCAATGGATGCGAAGTGCTCAGCATCGACTTCAGTAGAAAAGACATGCCGTTTGGGAAACTCAATAGACGTCCTTGGAGACCGTAGACCATCTGTGCCACTGGGCAGGCAAAGGTTCGGCATGCCCCTGGACATGCCGGGCGGCATTCTGCACAAGCCATTGTAGCCGTGGATGTCGCTCGTTGCTTATCCAAAGAGAACTTCAGCCGCAGTAGGGTCAGTGCTTGATGATTTGGCGCTTTTGGCGCTTTTGTGCGGGCTAAAAAAATCTACGTATTTACGTCCACTAGAAGTAATCCTCCTTTTCAAAATACAGGATAGCAGATAGACGTGTCTCAATCACCATATAGGGGCTTATCCCAGTAGCACCCAGTCAAAGTGGGTGAAAAGTCTGTTTATCGCACCCATGACTATTTGCAATGTGGCAAACACACTGCCATCGGCACTTGAACCCTGAAAAACGACATTGCTGTGAAGTGGAGTTTGTGGACTTCGTCCGTGGACGTCGACAGCGGTCAGGCCAGCCAGTCCACTCGCTAGCCCCGCTCTACATCGGCAGCCGACAGGCGCATCCTCCCTTTCCCTTTCCGTCACCTAGGGCTTGCTCTATCATTGCGAACTACAACCTCTTTACCTTCACGATCAGATCGTCGAAGAATAAGGCCGAACAAAACTCCGTGATCCATGAGCTGGTGACAGCAACGGCCGCGAGCGGAAGACGGCGGCGCGGAAGCTAGGACTGCCACGAGCGCGCTGTCGTAACCCACCTAAGATCCATACCAAATCTGTTCCGATTTGGGCACATCGGGTCTGTGCCGACATGTTCGAGTCGCAAGTTTTGGTCGAGGAGAACGTTGCGCAGTCTCCCAACATTTGTCAACGTTCAAAAGCAGTAAGAGGTCCATAACAACGTAGATCATATGCGCACTGTGGTTAGGTAATGACAGGAACAAGTAATGGCACCATGTAATCCTCCAAGTCCGCGCAGAGATGCCTCTTTCGCTCTAGGGCTAGGCATCGCGGCATCCCTTGCGCCACTGCGCGCGCTTCCACGTTGTGCCGCTTTCCCCAGACGTTATGGGTCGGAACGAGGGCGTTAAGACTCTCGAAATGAAGCCAGCGGTCGTCGTTCACGAACACTGCAACACGGCCGAGTCGCCAGACTCAAAGCGGCAATGGGCTCCTTCTAGCCTTCGACTACCCGCGGGGACGGATCGAAATCGGGGAACGGCGGTTTTGCGCATGGCGAGCGTGCGCCAACCCGTGGACCCCCTGCAACTTGCAATCTAAACCTGAGCGTCACCATAGCCATGTCCAACGTCCTGAGACTCGTATTGGTCCTTCATCGACATGCATGCTGGGCATCGTGCCAATCGTGATGCGAGCTCCTTGACTTCTACCAGAGGTTTGGATCTCAGGCTTCGTGCATTCAACCTCGGATATTGCATCTTGAAGGGAACCCTGCACAGACTCCACAGACACTACACCTTCGCAGTGGCGTGGCGATCATCGGCACGGGCAATAGTCGTTCACTTCGGCCATGCTGTACAGAACAGGAGTTAGTACCGCACGCTTTGAAAAATGGATAGACACCGTACATGGGCATTGCGACTATTGATCAAGCAGGGCACGTAAGGACAGGGTACAGGTTGAGAGCAATGCGGTATCGATAGGGGCAGTGACATGCCACGAGGGGTAGTATAAAGATACCGGAGGCATCCATCCATGGATCGAGCAGGTGTTCACTCATTTGTAGGCCTTCAACTACTGTTCATGCTCAACAACTTGCTGACCATCTCAGGTCCTCTATAATATACCTTCATTAATATCTCACCATGCTGTTCCGTCAGTTCGCTTTGGCTGCGGCCTCTATTTCGCTCGCTAGGGCTGTCGACCTCACCGGGTACGAATATGTCGTTGTTGGCAGTGGAGCTGGTGAGTTGTGCATAGCGAAGTTCGGGGTTTAAATTCTAACAGCCGTTGTAGGTGGCGGTCCTCTTGCGGCTCGTCTCGCCATTGCCGGCCACAAGACCCTTCTGCTCGAAGCTGGTGATGACCAGGGCGCCAACCAAAACTACACTGTACCTTCATTCAGCGCGAAGGTCTCAGAGGACCCCAGTCTGGCCTGGAACTTCTTCGTCAAGCACTACGCCGACGAAGAGAGGCAGGCTCGCGACTTCAAGACCTCTTACACGACACCTGATGGTGGCGAGTACACAGGTCTGTCGCCTCCCGCCGGCTCTGTCCAGAAGGGTACTCTGTACCCTAGGACTGGTACTCTTGGTGGTTGCACAGCCCACAACGCTCTGATTGCAGTCTACCCTCACCAGTCTGACTTTGAGTACATTGCAAGCCTTACTGGCGACGACTCTTGGGCCCCCGACAACATGCGCAAGTACTTTGTCAAGCTCGAGGATAACGCCTACCTCACCAACGGAAAGGGTCACGGCTACGAGGGCTGGTTGGACACACAGTACGCTCCCATCGACATTGTCACTAGCGACCCTCAACTTCTGAGCTTGGTCGGTGGCGCTGCAGTTGCTCTTAGCAACAAGACCAACGTTGTGGTCAACCTTGCCACCCTCGTTGCTGGTGACGCCAACGCCGATACCCTTGCCCGTGACCAGGATCCTGGTCTGTTCCAGATCCCGCTGTCCACCGCTGACGGCAAGCGCACTGGTTCTCGCGAGTTTGTTGTCGCCGTTCGTGATGCTAAGGTAAGTCCAAAGAGAGATTCTGTAGCTACTCAGCTAATTGCTTGTAGAACGCCGACGGCACAAAGAAGTACCCTCTTGACGTCAGACTGAACGCACACGTTACCAAGATCACTTTCGACGAGACTGAGGAGACTCCTCGCGCCACAGGTGTCGAGTTCCTCGATGGCCAGTACCTCTACAAGGCCAGCCCCAAGAACAAGGGCGAGAAGGGTGTTGCCGGATCTGCCAAGGCCTCCCGCGAAGTCATCGTCGCCGGTGGAACCTACAACTCGCCCCAGCTGCTGAAGCTTTCCGGTGTCGGTCCCTCCAAGGAGTTGAAGAAGTTCGACATTCCCGTCGTCGTCGACCTCCCCGGTGTCGGCACCAACCTCCAGGACCACTACGAGATCAGCGTGCAGGGCTCAGTCAAGAATGACTTCTCCGCACTTGATGGGTGCACATTCGAAGGTGACGACGCCGACGCCTGCATGAAGCGCTACAACACCCCCATCCTCGGCAACCGCGGCATCTACGCCTCCCCTGGCCTCGGCGCTACCATGTTCTACCAGTCCAGCGTAGCCGAGAAGAACAACTGGGATATCTTCGCCTTCGGCGGCCCCGTCAACTTCCGCGGCTACTTCCCCAACTACAGCGTCAACGCCACTGCCGTGCACAACCTCTTCTCCTGGGCAATCCTGAAGGCCCACCCCCGCAACACCGCCGGAACCGTGTCGCTGCAGTCCGCCGACCCGCTTGACGTCCCCGCCATCACATACAACTACTTCGACACGGGCGTCGGCGAGTACGAGAAGGACGTCACTGCCATGGCCGAGGCCATCGCACTGACCCGCAGCGCCTTCGCCAGCCAGCTCGTCCCCGTCACCGAGGTCCTGCCCGGCGCGGACGTCGACACCCCCGAGGAAATCGCAGACTACATCAAGGACAGCGCGTGGGGCCACCACGCCTCGTCTTCGTGCCCGATCGGCGCCGACGATGACAAGCTGGCCGTGCTGGACAGCAACTTCAACGTCCGCGGCACAAAGGGGCTGCGTGTTGTTGATGCTTCCGTGTTCCCCCGTATCCCTGGTACGTTCACAGCGGTCTCGACGTACATGGTTGCTGAGAAGGCGGCGGACGTTATTCTTGCTGCTGCCGAGGCGTAGAGGCGATGGGTTTATGACCATGATTGTTTATGTCTAGCATAGCCGGGTTCTTGTATATATTTAATGCATTCGACACTAACGTCAACTGCTTTATAAATGCTGCAACGTTTGAAGTGTGCTTTTTACATCCATCACCAATCGGTCAAATTTCTATTTTCGTGTGCTCTGTTGATCACATGGTTATGTGCTCATAAATCTGGATCGTGCTACAACAGGATATGGCAAATGTCGATTCTTATGGATACAACGTCTTATACGCGTACGAACACGGAAGGTATCTAAAAACGGACGAAAACTGTTCTGACTAGCTTGGTGGAAAATATGCTGTGGATTGTAGAGGACAGCGACCATGTTAGGCTCACCTGCGAGCCCTTGGAATATATCGAATGACTGGCACTAGGGTACTAACGCAGTGTTGAATACACTGCTAACGTGTAATTACACCGCCTTACTAGGTAGATAGGCTAATCTATGCTAGATATCCTAGGTAATTTACACAATTCTTTAGTGTTTTTTACACAACAGATAGACTTAACTAATTAGAAATAATAGTTAGTTAGCTAGTTACCCCCTCTTCTCTATAATTATATCGTTATCCTCTCTCTATCTCATCTCTATCTCATCTCTATCTCATCTCTATCTCATCTCTATCTCATCTCTATCTCATCTCTATCTCATCTCTATCTCATCTCTATCTCATCTCTATCTCATCTCTATCTCCATCTCCATCTTTATCTCTATCTCTATCCCTATCTCTATATTATCTTGCTACTCCTATCTTTCTATTCTCCCCTAATCTATAGCGCTATTATATAGAGTAGATAGAATAAATAGAGTAGTATAAAAATGCTAAATTATAGTGTAAGATACCTAATATTCCTGTGTAAAAAACACCCCCTACGCAGTGTTTTTAGCGACCTTTTTCCTGTGTAAATTACCTGCTATATCTGCAGTGTTTTTTACCCGATTTTGTACCCTAGTGTGGGACGGGGTTACGCGTACGCTAAGCTATCAGGGTACTGTTGATACGGCTTGTATGAGGCATCTCTTGATATAAAGTCATCAGTATAGCATACTACCATGTCTTCTTAAGGCCGCGAGGCCCTCTGTGGACTCCTAAGCGATGAGGTGGTGGGAAGGGAGTTCATGAATCTCGTCATCAAATAATCCTGCTATCTTGGTTCAATTCGGTGTTATGGCACTCACAAAGAATCGCGTATTCGTTAATGAACACGTATAGCTAAGTGTTGTGGCTGTATTCAACATTATTCACGTGCTTACTAGATTTCAGTATGTTCTTGAAAGCGTGGATCACCAGAAACAGTTTCATTATCCCTTGGAGGTATGGAGTGTTTCTTCAAAGTACGCGATATGTCTTGATTGAGGTGCTGGTCTTTTCTTCAAGCAAGTGGTGAAAAATTGGAAAACTTGACATGAATGAAGAAAAAGAAAGCGGCGACTGAGCAATGGCAAAGTGAACAAGCTACTAACACATAGGATTCCTCCCTCGAATCAAAACATATACCCATGGTACACGACCTTTGCATAATTACCGAACGCAACATCCTCAATGATCCAACATCTTCAACACCGCTATATCCGTCTATCCGCGCCAATCACAAAAAAACATCCAACCATTCTATCCCCCAACCATCCCATCCAGTGGCCGATACCACAACCCCATCCGAACTCCACCACCGCCGTCAAAACCTCTTTCCCCCTCTCCTCACTCCCACCCCCTCTTCACAAGTCTCAAGCAAAACCCGCATCTCCACCATCAATCCCCGTCCATCGCCCCGAAGAATTCGACGTGACGAAGATCAAGCACTGCTTTGTTCCAGACGCCAACGCCAACGCCAACGCCGAACACCTCCCCAGGCGCCTTGGGCAACCACACAACCACCGCAACTCCTCTCAAAAGCGCTAACACATATCACCCATCTACCTAAAAGCGGTTACTAATGCGTGGCGGGTAGACTTGTACAAATCAAATCAGAAACGACAGAATGCGGACGGGTTTGAGGAGCGGTGGACGACAGGAAGCTATGTGGTGGTGGTGGTGGTGATGAAGAAAACCAGGGGAAGAGGGGTTGTGAAGCGCGGGTATGGGTGTTAGTGCGAGATGATATTAGGGAGGTTTGGGCATGGATAGGGGGTTGTACTTACTTGGAGAATGTGACTGTGTGAGAGTGGGTTTTTCTGAGAGGTGTACTGCGGTAGGGGTTTTTTTTTTTGACCTGGCGGAATTGCTTGGAAGGAGTGCATTTTGTGTTGTTGGACAGGCGGGTGGAGAGTGGATTAACGCTGGCGACTTTGATTATATCCGTACTTTATGTCCCTTTCATGCTATGCTTGATAGGTGGCTAGCATGTGTGGGTTGTGAATCCAGCACTCGGGTAGATCTGGCTTGCGGATGTCTTTTTTGTTAACTCAGATTCGATAACATGACCAGTTCACCCCACCGGATTCAAAATCACCCTCCGATACGCAGATACACCCATCTCGGGCTTATCTGTTACGGTAAGGATGATGTGCATGGTCAGATTCCCCAGCGGCGTAACCTGCACAACGCTTCCGTCCTCGTTCGCCGGCGTGATCGTGACATTCTTGCTGACCACGCTCTCCGTTACAGCACCACTCATCTCCTGCACCACGTCGCGGTAGTGGAACCAGTCAAACACCAGAGCACCACCGTCTGGATCCCAGCTCTGACTTGCGTCGAGCGCAATCGTGTCGTTGAGGCGGTAGTCGAGCTTTAGTACGCCCTCGCACTGGCCGTTGAGGACGGCAATCGGCGCGTGGTTGTGTGCGCTGTAGTCGGCGTCCAGCGTCCACTGCATGCGGTTCGCAAAGTCGAATTGATAGCCGCTCCTCCAGCGCCAGATGCTCGCGTGGTTGCTCAGATGGCCTTTGCCGTCTACGCCTTCCGCGAAGTCGGTTGCGTCGGAGTAGACGCGTGAGTTTGCGCCGCTGCGGTCGATGAGCTTGTAGTGGCCGCCCCAGCTACCCCATTCCGGGTGTTCAGGGTCGCCGAGGCCGTTATTGATGAGGGGGAAGAAGGAGGGCGTGTCGCCTTCCATGATGTAATCGTAATAGGGGTAGTGTTTGCCCAGCTCGCCTACGCTGCGGACATGCTCGTCCAGCCAGTCGTTCGTTATGAGAGAGCTGTCCGGACCGCCACGGTCGGCGGGTCTGAAAAGCTCGCCTGAGATGCCGTTCCATGTTGCGCGGGCGTAGTCTTGCATGGCGTGGATGGAGACGATGTAGAATAACTGAGGGTAATGGAGACGCAGCCATGGGCCCGCATCGTCTTGGTCGGAGATTGCATACACACGGAGTCTGGTGACGAAGTCGGCGATGGCAGATGTGTTGCGTGTGGAGGAGATGTGGTTGAGAGCTTCTGCGAGGATGACAGCGCCGCCCCAGGCCAGAAACCAAGTGGGTTCAGGCGAGTTGTCCACAACATCAACCAGGGCTGCTGCAGAGTCGCTGAGTTTGAGCTTTAGAGCCTCAAGCCCGTAAACTGGATGGCCGATGGTCACCTTGGAGAGCAGCTCGGAGGCGGTCGGATATGGTGCGCTTGGGGGAACGTGTGCGTTCAGATTAAGCGTTACATGGCCGTAGGCAGAGATGACGTCTCGGATGGTCGTCTCGTCCACAGAGTCATTCTTGTGGATTGACGTTGACCCGGCAATGCCTTGTATGTTGAACTCGTTGGCGTAGGTCAGAAATCGGACAAGACTCATCTGGTCATCAGGCTCATTGCTCATGTCTGTTGCGACAAAGACTCGATGCCTGTGATTGTAGCGGCTTGTCTCGCATTTCCGTGTCTCCTTGGAGGTCTGCGCCAAAGCTGAAGCGGCCAGAGCAAGTTCTGAGAGGAAGAGGAGTCTCATGGTGGGGGGCTGGAATGTTGTGACTCCAGCTGGGCCCTTGAGCCATCATAGCATACTTATACCACGGCAGTCGTCATCCTCTTTGATTGTAATCGTCGTCCACAAATGCTCTTTCTGAAGCTACCTTTGCCAGTGTACAGTCGTTTGATGCGCTCTGTGGAGGTGACCTTGCGGGGAACACCACGAACGCACCACGCTTGCCCACATGAAGTGCTAGTCAGGTCAGCTAAAAGCTTCCGTCGAGGCAGCTGTTGATGATTCCTGTGAAAGAATTGGGGTTCTTGGTCGGGTGCGGTGTCGAATAGAGGGCATTGTGCCTACAGTTACTCAATCGGTCGAGTTCATCTGTGACGTCACAATGGCAATAACACCGATGTGGAGCACCGAGCTTGCTAGCTGCCAGCTCAACGTGCTCCATGAAAGACTTGTACTCATTCAGGATTAGGGCAGTGCCATGGAAGTATTGCACGCTCGTTGAGATGAGCATTGTGCAGACGATCGTGGTAGGTGTCATGAAGTACGCGCAAGACCGACGCCGAGTTCTCCGTCAACCTCTTGAGATGAGAAACTGTACAATTATAAGACACTGTTTGTTTGTAGAAAGCGACACTCTCAGCGAGCGTACGTTTCACAAAACTGCGAGCTAGATCCAACGCGATGACTACATCGGGGTTGAGGACCTGTATACTAACGTAGCTCACTTAATCTCACGAGACAGCTGCATTGATATTCTCGAGATTATGCTGCCCGGTTTACATGTTCTGAACATCCCAGGCAGCACCCTCAATCTCACACGAGTCCATTCAGCACAAGATGTAGATGCCTTTGGTTGGTGGTGTCGTTGGCTTCAAGAAGGGACTCTGCCAGAACCTAATGGACAGGCCTTTCATTTCCAAGCTTCGTAGCCAATCATTTGGCCAACTAGTTGTGCGCGCCACGTTCGTGTACTCAAAAGGAAAGCTGCAGGTGCCAGAGTGACTGGGTAGAGCTTCGCTAGCGCGGGCCTGTCAATGACGGCAAGCGGTACCGAAGCTCTCCCATTGCGAACCATCAGCTCCGCTACCCGCCCGCACCGCATCGAGAGCTGCGTATTCTGTCACGTCTCAGCAGCCATGGTTGTTGTATAATACCACTCCCCCGGTGCACGCGACGCACCTCAGCCAGAATGGAACAGGTTCCCATTGCAGCGCTGCGGCCGAACCTCGACGCGCTCGACTCGAAGCAGATCAAGGCCGTGGTCACGCTCATCTGGCCGTACTCGTCCTCGCAGCGCCAATTCGCCCTGCTTCTCGCCGAGCCCGATTTTCGACTGCGGCGCAGAAACGGGCAGGTTCGCGCCCGCTTCTCCTCCACCAGTGCAAGAGCTCTCGCGGCGACAGGCGTGGGGATAGGCGATGAGGTGGTCCTGAGCCTGCACGGCGCGCAGTTTGTGCAGCACGGCGCCGTCAGCACGCCCGGGAAGAGCATAGACTGGGAGCTGGTCTACACGCAGACGGTGGCCGTTTCTGTGCGCCGCGATGGAGCTGAAATCGCAAGCCTGGACTTCATCGACGCTGCACCGACGCCTGCGCCCCGGTCGCCGGTGAAGAGACCAGCAGCAGCGCCGAGCCCGATTCCGCTGTGGGCTTCTCCAGCCTTCCTGAAGCGCGCACGACTCTCTGACGGTCCTTTCTTCGAGCAGCCCGCATACGATCCTCTGGTGGACGAGAGCTCCGACAGCCACGACAAGAAGAGGCGGCGCAAGTCGTACCGCGACTGGACAGCTTGGAAATACACAGCAAGGACGCCGTCGCCGGACAAGGACGACGTTGACTTGGAGAGTGCGCTCGGAGACGCCCCATCCTCGCCGAGTCGGCCGCCACAGCTGCCCAAGACGCCTATATCTCCTTCCAGAACAGAGCCCACCTCTGCCGCAGCTGCACCAGCACACGACTCCGACTATGTAGAAGAGACCACGATAGCTGATAGCGCCGAGGGCGACACGACCGTCGACGATGGCGAGCTGCAAAAGGTGCATGTGCCTTTAAGCATAAGCCCAAGGCGACCGGACATTGCGCGTGACGGTGCCTACGGCCACCTTTATGATGGACCCAGCGAAGCCCCTCAGGAGTCGCAATATGATTTCGGAGGTGATACCGAGCTGAATACAGAAGACGAGGATGAGGATGGGGACGACGACGTCACTGTGCCAGACGTTGAACACGTCGATGCAAGTACAACAGAAGCAGCCACCGAGCCAGAAGACGGACCTGGAAAAGAGGAGGATAGCTCTGCTGCTGCTGCCTCGCAGCCTGTCCTTGGAGTCGCTGGTACGGTGCATCTCGAAGCAGCCAGTGCGCCTCAAGAGGACAGTGACCGCGAGGTCGACCAAGTAGATCCCCTAGAAGACGTCTCGGTCGATGCAGAGGGCACGACTATCGATGAAACGATTCCTGAAGTCATTGAGCCTGCGGTAGTCATCGACGAGTCTATACGAGCCGCTATGCCTCCACCATCCCTACCAACCTTACACACCGACTTTACCATGACCACCAGCGCGGACTTATTGACTCCCATTGGCAGAGAGCCATCAAGTCCGAACCTCAGAGCGGTAGATTCGGCCACACTTCCACTGCCTTCACCGTTCCCTGGCGAGCGGGACCTGTCGTATTTCGAGCATGTCTCAGTCCATCAACAAGTTCCTCTTGACGGCCCACCTGCTCAGGAAGAATTAGAGGCAGTAAGCGACGCGGACTACATCATGGAAAGCTCCTTCTTCAGCTCGACCAGCTCATCAAGAGCGGGCGGACTTCACCCAGACCATGAGACAGCTTTTACTCCTCTACGCTTCACATTCGGTGGAGATGGGGCTGGCTGGTCACGTCCTTTGGAACTGTCTTCGCCTCCACCCGAAGAGACTAGCATCGACGCTGTTGCCGGCGAGGAAGACCACATCTCCTCACCATCGCCCAAACTGGTTGCGATCGAGACACAGGAACCTAAGGAGGCTATGACTCCAGAGCAATCTCAGGTCATCCAGGAAGCTAGAGGTCCAACTTTGGACCAGAGCCCAGAAGTTGCTTCCACTGTGCCCGCAACCTCAAATGAGACCATAATGTCCCGACCGGACCTTGCACAGTCACCTGCCGAAGCAAGTCCTGCTGAATCTGCTATTGCCGATCCAACGCCGAAGGCTCCGAACGTGATTCACTTGTCCTCAGATGTCGAATCCGATCATAGTGAACTCGAAGACGAAGCCATGGCTGAATCCGAAGAAGAGCAGCCCTCAGAGCAAGAGTCTGACCCAAAGAGCGAGGACAGGACCGACGCTTCCGATGAGGAGCAAGATTCCGAGTCAGAAGGCAACGAAGCCAACCCTGAGCAGATAGCGGTTGACGACAGCCGACTGTACACAGGACCTGATGACTCAACCGACTTTGGTCCAGAAGCAGGCGAACAATATTACAAAGATGCATTTGTCGGCACCCAAGCCTCTGCAGCTGTGTCTGAGATTGTCGATCTGGGATCGCCGTCAGCCAGTGAGAGCGGCGGTGATGAGGAACAAGAAGTTGATGTCCCGTCGGTGCAAGCTGATCATGATGTTCGTGCTGCAGCATCACACGATCCATCCGACGAATCTGACCTCGATGTCGCTTCGATGAAGAAGCCTGGGGCAGGGACTGCTCCTGAAGACTCTGACAACGTCATCAGTATGGAAGTCATTGAGGAGCGCACCACTTCCGCGTCACCTTTCCCAGAACCGACAGTCCGCGAGTCAGCTTCGATTGCGATACCTGACGCCTTCGAGCAGCCGTCTGGTCATAGTATCGCTGAATGGGAGCCGCAGCTGGATGTTGACAAACCATCGCCGTTCTTTGAGGATCACCACTTGCCCGACGCACAGGCCGTGAATACCAACGCTCAGGTAGAAATCGAGTACCCTGACATCAAGATGGAGTCTGTCGAAGACGATCCCCTATATCTGGCGAGCCAGTCGGAATCGCAGGATGTGCCGCAACAGTCGGCCACTGACCTGGCAACGGAAATCCTGATATCTGTTCCTGGGAACGGAAACAAGATCGGAGAACTTGACTCGAAGTCGGTCCCCGCGACGGCTCCCGCTAGGAACACAAGATCGAAAGCAAAGTCTGCAGCGTCACCGCCGCAGGAGGAAGCGTATGTATCTAGAGTAAGCGCAAGTACGCGACGCACGAGGTCAAAGGCCTCATTCGATTCGACAGATCGTGACAATACATCGCCCACACAAACTCGAGGACGACCAAGGTCAACCACCAGCCCCGTACGGGATGCCACACCGACATCGCCATACAACCTCCGCTCGCAGTCGAAGCAAATGTCGCCTGCCAACGTGGCATCCCAGCCCACCCCAGTCCGTACGAGTCCCCGCCATGTTGCGCGCAGAGATGCCGACTTTGATATTGTTCCGTCTCAAGCAGAGAGCCGCGATGTGTTTGGCAGCATGTTCGAACCTTCACAGGAGCTAGGCTTTGGATACTCGCAGCTGTCGCAAAGAAGCTACTCCGGTGTGGGCTTCGTCAAAGACTCTGAAGAGGGCACGTCGCATTCGGAAGCTTCAATTTCTACGATTCAGTACTCTGATCATGGGGAGGTCGTTGAAGCCGCCCAGGCTGCAAAGCCTCGACTGAAGCCGCCGCCACTGAGCTTCTCGCAAACGCAACACCAGACGCGTTCGAGGTCCCGCTCGACTGGGCGACAGGGGATGACTGTATCACCAAGCCAGCCACAATTCTCTCCTAGGCGGTCGCCCAGGCTGACGCGCTCGACCTTCTCCGCGACTCCCAGCCCTCGCATCACGCGCACAGCAAGAGACTTAATGCAAGTAGGCGCTATAGATGCGGTCGACGAGCAGCAGAGAGATAGAACACAAAAGAGCGACCAACAGTCGACACTCTATCCGTTCCTGCCTTCCGAGGGCAAAGACAGCCGAAGCCTTCCACCAGCGGCGCCCGACTCAGCACCTCAACCGCCTCAGCACGAAAGCAATCTCTTGACGCCAGACGACACCCAACAAACAGTCCTGGAGCCGCCAGTCTCGTTTCAAGCCCGCCAACCTGAGCAAAGTCTCGCCACGCCAGAGCTCACCCAGGTGACCTCCACAACTGCAACCCTGCGATCCTTCGACATCGCACTACCCGGCGTACAGACCCAACCCGCACCACCACTCTCGCCGGTTCTCCGAACATCGCCCCGACGCAAACCCGCAACCACCAACGCCCAGTCATCTCCCACCCAACAGTCCTCCTCCGCCTTATCCTCACTCATCTCCGGCCCCGCCACGGCAACAACAACAACCCCGACCCAACCCCCTCTCCCCACCATCGGCCTCAGCACACCCATAGCCTACTACACGCCCCTGCGCGACCTCCCCTTCTTCCTAAACCGCAGCAGCCAATTCCACAGCGGCGCCTCGCCCGACATCCTCGCCCTCGTCATCACCGGCACCACGGCCCCCTCGCGCGCCAAAAAAGGTCCCCGCGACTACTCCACTACCCTGCACATCACCGACGCCTCCGTCTACCCGGACTCCCGCACCGTCAGCGTCTTCCGCCCGCACGCCGCGGCGCTGCCGGAGGCGGAGCAAGGCGACGTCGTGCTGCTTCGTGCGTTTGCGGTGCACAGTGTCAAGGGTGTGGCGGCGCTGCGGAGCGGGGCTGAGAGCGCGTGGTGCGTTTGGCGCTTTGGGAGGCGGGTGTGGGGCAGGAAGAAGGGGGTTTTTGGCGAGTTGAGGGCGAGGGAGGAGGTTAGGGGTCCCGAGGTGGAGAGGGGGGAGGGCGAGTGGGGGGAGGTGGGGAGGGTGAGGGGGTGGTGGACTGGGTGGGTGAGGGGGGAGATTGAGCGGGGGAGTGGCGAGAAGGAGGCGAGTGGGTAGGGTTGGTCGTGTTTCCACTGAGCTTATTGTTGTTGTTCTTGGATGGATGGATGGATACCCTAGTGTCAGTATTCTCGAGCAAGCAAGAATCATATTGAGATCATGCATCGTGTCCTATTTTTGGTTCTATGTTTATCCGTCTAGATCGAATCGTCGCGGCTTTCCTACCACGCATCTCATGCCGTTCCAGACCGTGACGGAGGGAGGGAGTAAGTAGCCTTCACACCACGGCGTCCCCACCGCAGCACTACCAGCAGCCCACCCCCCCGACACCGCCCTACTAAGCGCACTCAACGCACGGAAATCCAACCCCCCGACTCCTCGTCCCAGACACCACTCGAACCACGCCAAGCCGAGATATTTTTTCTCTCCTCAGCCCAACGCAATCTAAGCCTTCTCGTAGATCCAGTCGAACTCGGCTTTCTTCCAGTCCTGGACCTCGCCGTCCTTGAACCACAGGGCGATTTCCTTCTGGGCGTTCTCGACGGTGTCGGAGCCGTGGCAGACGTTGCGGCCGACGTCGATGGCGAAGTCGCCGCGGATGGTGCCGGGGGCGGAGGCGGCGGGGTTGGTGGCGCCGAGGAGGACACGGCCGGTCTTGACGGCGTCGCGGCCCTCCCAGACCATGGCGCAGATGGGGCCAGAGTTCATGTCTGAGGGGAGGGGTGTTAGGTTGGGGTTGAAGTAAGGGGGGCGGGGGTTGTCAAGTGTGGGTCGACGTACAGGCAATCAGACCGGGGAAGAAGGGCTTGCCAGCCAGGTCGGAGTAGTGCTTCTCGAGGTGCTCCTTGCCGGGGGTGACGAGCTTGATGGCTGCGAGCTTGAAGCCGCGGTTCTCGAAGCGCGAGATGATGGGGCCAACGAGGCCACGCTGCGTGCTTGTCAGTGCATGGTTCCCTCGCAGCAATTAGGGTAGTGGTCTGTTGCAATTGAGACTGCAATTGTGAGCCAAAGGGGGAAATCAGTGTCGTACCTGGACGCCGTCAGGCTTGATGGCAATGAAGCTGTGCCAACAGTTAGCTACACCGCCTTCTCGCCATTGCCCCTCCAGCAGGGCAAGCAGCAATTGAGGGACTCGACATACGTCTGCTCGGTAGTCATGATTGCGGAATGTGTTTCTTCGATGTTGTTTCGAAAAGGGAAGTCTTGAATCAGGAAGAAGGGCAGGATCGAGGGGCGGCAGGACAAGAAGAAATGGACGACGGGACCAGCGCACTAAAATTCTTTTGGTGTTGGTGTGCTGCGTTGTTGGCGGGGTTGTGTGGGACCCTGAGCTGAGCTGAGCTTGGGCGGGCGGCAAAGGGCGAGCGTGTTTGCGGCGTTTGCAGTGTGTGTGCTGACTAAGACCTGCTACGTTTCACCGCGCATCTGGGGTCAGAGTGAACATCATTCGTTTTGGCTCAGGCGGTACTTGCGTCGAGAGCTGCTGGATATGAGCACGTTACTACTGCGGTCTGGTCCCCGGTGGACGGCCGTGCTATTGCTTTGGACAGCATTGTGTGGCTTGTTTATGCCAGCTGGTGAGTATGCGCGCAGTGGAGCTCCACCACAGCTCAACCAACATGGACACATGGCGAGAACGAATGCTGATCTGAGCTTTCAGTGTCTGTCAAACATGAAAACTTCAAGACCTGCGACCAATCTGGCTTTTGTAAGCGCAATCGCGCATTCGCCGACGACGTCACTGCTTCGAGCTCCTTCGTCTCCCCGTACGCCCTCGATGCCACCACCCTGAAGTTCAAGGACGGCCAATTGGATGCCGTGGTCCTCAAGACTATCAAGGACGGCCAGGCAACAGTACAACTCCCGCTCACCATCACCTTCCTCGAGTCAGGAGTCGCACGCGTTACTCTGGACGAGGCGAGCAGGCAGAAGGGCGACATTGAACTCAGACACGACAGCAAGGCTAGAAAGGAACGCTACAACGAGGCTGGCAAGTGGTCCCTCGTTGGTGGGCTGAAGCCTGCCGCCGGCGCGGCACTGGCTGAGGCTGCTGATGCGGGCCACACCAAGGTCGTCTATGGCAAGGGCGGCAAGCACCAAGCCATCATCCGCCACGCGCCCTTTTCAATCGAGTTCCAGAGAGACGGCCAGACACAGGTCAAGTTCAACGAGCGCAACCTCTTGAATCTCGAGCACTGGAGGCCAAAGGTGGAGAAGCCCAAGGAGGAGCCAAAGGAAGGCGAGGAGAACAAGGAAGAGCAGAAGGTTGAGGAGCCGACCGAGGATGAGAGTACCTGGTGGGACGAGAGCTTTGGTGGCAACACCGACACAAAGCCCCGCGGTCCTGAGGCTATCTCCCTTGACATCTCTTTCCCCGGCTATGCCCACGTTTTTGGTATTCCCGAACATGCTACACGGCTATCATTAAAGACCACGAGGTATGTCTTGAACATCGTACAAGAAACATGTGTGTAACTGACATGTCGACAGGGGCGGTGACGATGCTTACACCGAGCCATACCGTCTTTACAACGCCGACGTCTTCGAGTACGAGATGGACAGCCCCATGACCCTATACGGGGCCATTCCTTTCATGCAGGCACACCGCAAAGGCTCCACTGTTGGTGTCTTCTGGCTCAACGCAGCCGAGACCTGGATCGATGTAACCAAGAAGAGGAACACCGCCAACCCGCTTGCACTCGGCGTGGAAGGCCACACTGACACTCAGACTCACTGGATGTCTGAGAGTG
This sequence comes from Stagonosporopsis rhizophila, assembly GCA_016767195.1. Classification (NCBI taxonomy): domain Eukaryota; kingdom Fungi; phylum Ascomycota; class Dothideomycetes; order Pleosporales; family Didymellaceae; genus Stagonosporopsis; species Stagonosporopsis rhizophila. The sequence continues at coordinate 88,316 of CP068494.1, forward strand.
GTCTGCTCGACGTCTTCGTCTTCCTTGGCCCAACGCCCCAGGATCTCACCCAACAGTACGGAGAGCTTACTGGCTTTACTGCTATGCCCCAATCCTTCGCCATTGCCTACCACCAGTGCCGCTGGAACTACGTAACCGACGAGGATGTCAAGGACGTCGACCGCCGCTTTGACAAGTTCAACATCCCCTACGATGTCATCTGGCTTGATATTGAGTACACTCACGAGAAGGAGTACTTCACCTGGGACCCTCTGACCTTTGTCGATCCCATCTCCATGCAGCAACAGCTCGACAAGCATGACAGGAAGCTTGTAGCCATTATTGACCCCCACATCAAAAACACCAACAACTACCCCATCATTGACGAACTGAAGAAGAAGGATCTCGCTGTCAAGAATAAGGATGGAAACCAGTACGAAGGCTGGTGCTGGCCTGGTTCGTCCATGTGGGTCGACTGCTTCAACCCCGCTGCCATCGACTGGTGGAAGGGTCTCTTCAAGTACGACAAGTTCAAGGGCTCTGCGCACAACACGTTCATCTGGAACGACATGAACGAGCCTTCGGTCTTCAACGGCCCAGAGACAACTATGCCCAAGGACAACCTTCACCATGGCAACTGGGAGCACCGCGATGTTCACAACATCAACGGCATGACTTTCCACAACGCTACTTACCAGGCACTGACGGAGCGCAAGAAGGGTGAGCTCCGCCGTCCCTTCGTACTCACTCGCGCCTTTTACTCTGGCAGCCAGCGTAGTGCAGCCATGTGGACTGGTGACAACCAGGCCGACTGGCCCCATCTCGAGGCATCTCTCCCCATGATCCTCAACCAGGGTATCTCTGGCTTTCCCTTTGCCGGTGCTGACGTCGGTGGTTTCTTCGGCAACCCCAGCAAGGAGCTCCTCACCCGCTGGTACCAGGCTGGAATCTACTACCCCTTCTTCCGCGGTCACGCCCACATTGATACTCGCCGCCGTGAGCCCTACCTTGCCGGTTCGCCGTATACCGAGATCATCACTCGAGCTCTTCGCCTTCGTTACCAACTGCTTCCTGCTTGGTACACTGCATTCCACGAGGCTCACACCTCTGGTGCACCTATCGTTCGCCCCAACTTCTACGTCCATCCAGACGACGAGGCGGGTTTCGCGGTCGACGACCAGCTCTACATCGGCTCCACTGGTCTGCTTGCGAAGCCAGTGACCAAGGAAGGCGCCGATAGTGTCTCTGTGTACCTTGCCGACAACCAGCCTTACTACGACTACTTCGACTTCACCACCTACAGCGGCAAAGGCCAGCACACGGTCCCCGCTCCGCTCGAGAAGATTCCCCTCCTCATGCGCGGTGGGCACATCATCCCGCGCCGTGATCGCCCGCGCCGCTCCTCCGGCCTGATGAAGTACGACCCCTTCACGCTCGTCGTAGTCCTGGACAGCGACGGCAACGCCTCAGGCACCCTCTACCTTGACGACGGTGAAACCTTCGACTACCAGGGCGGCGCCTTCATCCACCGCCGCTTCTCCTTCTCTGGCGCCCGCAACATCCTCACCTCCGCCAACCTCGACACCAGCACCGTCCGCACCGTGCGCTTCGAAAAGTACGCAAAGACCATGGACAAGGTCCGCGTCGAGAAAATCATCATCGTCAATGCGCCCGCCGCATGGAAGGACAAGGACCAGGTCGTCGTCATGGAGGAAGGATCCAAGGAAAGCAAGAGGAGGAAGCCGGTGCCGCTCGAGTATAGCGCCGCAAACGGCAAGCAGGCGGCTTTCGCGGTTGTCCGCGATCCCGGCGTGGGCATCGGACGCGGGTGGAAGATTGACTTTGGCAGCGCAGACAAGGCGCCGCATGATCACCACGGCCACGAGCATTGAGCGGGTCAAGACAACGACGGTATCGTGTTGTGTTGTGTTGTGTTATGGCTAGACAAGACAAACGACGGGTACGTAGCGCAGAGCATAGAGTAGAGAATCAAAAATGTATCCCATTCCATCCTATCCCATACCAAACTACACACGAGTTCAAAACTACAAACACACGCGCCGCAAACAACCCTTTCTCGCTCCGTCCTAATCCGCCCTCCCCTTGCGACTCCCCCCAAACTTCCTTACCCCCGAGACACATCCAAATACACCACCAACACTACTACTCTCTCCACACTCCTACCCTGTCCTCCCCTCACAACCTACATATGCAATCCAGACAGGACACGCTACCCCACGATACACCGTGTACGTCTCTACCACCCCCTCACAGGACATAGGACATACAGAGAGCTAGTGGGGCTGCCTTCTTCAGACTCCGCTTAGACTACAGGACGGGTGTGGTGATCTTCTGGGAAGGCGGGGGGTTGGGTGTTGTGAGAGGGGTGCTAGGATACTTGGTTTGTCGTGGTGCGGTGTGGGTTAGTCCAGAAAGGTTAGGACGTGGGGTAGTAGTAATAGGGGAGTGGGCGAGTTCGGTGGCAGGGTCACGACAGGGTCACGACGGGGTCACGACGGGGTCACGACAGAGTGAGGAGCGGGTCAAAGGTGAAGGAGCGACGGGAGTTAGATTTGTACTACTTTGCTTTACTTTGCTCAAGAGGCAGGTGCGAAACGAGTGGATACGTGAGATAGGATGGGCAAACCCATTACACAGACGGACGAACGCAGATCAGATCACCGACGACAGAGTGTCGATCGATGAGATAGAAACGCAATACGGAAAGGGGGAGACGACGCCGCGGAGCTGTATATCACCGTTGTGTTTACTTCTCGCCCGTAGCGGTGACAGGCACAACGGACACGACGTCCAGGCCGGCTCGGGCCTCGGCGTCCTCGCGCGAGATGACCTTGTGTGCACCGCTCCAGATGCCGCAGCGGCGCTTGATCATCTTCCACGTCTCGATGGCCAGGATGTACAGCACGACGCAGCCGAAGCTGACGCCCCATTCCCAGCCGATGGCGCCGTGCTTGAACACCTTCTCGTTGATGATGGGGATGTACACGATGGGGAACATCATGACGAGGCCGGCTATGACGGCGAAGAAGAGGAAGCGGTTGCGCCACAGCGTGGGGAAGACGGAGAGGCCGTGCGGTGCTGACGAGGGGGTGTTGGGGTACATGTTGAATAGCGAGCGGGCAAAGTGCTTGACCTCCCACGCGGTGACGAGGAGGAGCAGCGTGATGGTTGTGTACGTGGTGGCGCGGGCGCGGAACACGACCTCGCAGGACGAGTTGTACGACTCGTTGCAGCCGGAACCCAGGTTGCCGCCGCCGGGGCCGACGTAGGCGACGATGGCAAAGGAGAAGAGACACAGGGAGCCCATGCAGAAGCCGTAGATGAATTTATCGGTGATCAGCTCCTTGGTGAAGACGCCGGCCTTCACGTCGTGGGGTGGGCGGTACATGCTATCTTCCTGTTTCTCCTCGAGGCCGAGGCCGATGGCTAAGAAGGAGGAGGTGATGAGATTGACCCAGAGGATTTCAATGGGGGATAGGGGGAAGACAGAGTGGTTGTCGTTGTCCTTGAAGGCGAGGCCAATGAGGAGGAGGATGACCTGCGCGATGTTGGAGATGAGGAGATGCATGAGGAACTTCTGGATGTTGTCGAAGAGGCGGCGACCTTCTTCGACGGCCTTGACGATGGATGCGAAGTTGTCGTCGGTCAGGACCATCTCGGCCGCGTCTTTGGCTACATCACTGCCTGTGCCCATGGCCATGCCGACGTTGGCTTGCTTCAGGGCAGGCGAGTCGTTGACACCATCACCAGTCATGACGCAGAAGCGCCCTCTGCGGTGGAGAGCCTGGACCATCTTAACCTTGGTCTTGGGGCTGCATCGAGCGATGACGAGGGGCAGGGTTTCCATGGCATCGATTTGATCTTCAGTCATGTCGTCGAACTCGCGAGCGACCATGACAGCGGAAGGCGGAGTGGAGTCGTTGATGATATCGACATCGCGAGCGATAGCGCGTGCAGTACCAGGGTGGTCGCCCGTAAGCATGTGCACAGTGATACCAGCAACCTTGCATTCGCGAACGGCACCCTTGGTCTCCAGACGAGGCGGGTCGTAGATGGCGACAAGACCGATGTAGTTGAGGTTGCATTCGACCTGAGCACGCTCGTGGATGTCAGCCCCCGGGAGGAGTGTCTTGTGGGCGATACAGAGCACGCGAAGACCTTCATTGGCCATTAATTCGGCGGCTTCCAAGATATTATCGCGCTCCTGGTCGGTAACGTTGAGCACGGGAAGCATGAATTCAGTGGCTCCCTTGGTGTACACATCGAGGTTGTGATTGGAGTTGTCTCTGTAGACAACCGTCATCTTCTTGACGGTCGAGTCGAAGGAGAACTCGGTAGCGAGAGAGATATTCAAAGAGTTGAGGAGGTTCTCCTTGCCCATGTTAAAACGAGATGCAAGGACATGCAGGGCGATTTCAGTTGGTTCACCGTGTGCCTTCCATGGTCCAGCGATGGGGCTGTTGAAGATTGCAGTGGGAGGCCTGGAGATCGACTCGATGGTAGAAGTATCCGTCTCGCTCTTATTATCGCCAGCGAAACGGGCAAGTCCACCCTTCTTTTCACCAGCGGGTTCCAGTTCAGAGTCCTGCGCAGGGAGAACCTTGGAGTTGTTGCAAAGAGCAATGGTGCGAAGGAAGCGGGTAAGCACTGCATCGGGTCGGAAGGATTCCAATGCGATCACCTGACCGTCGAGTGCAACATGGCCGCTTCCTGGATTGTAGGGATCAGTGATGTCGTCCACGGAGAACGTACCGACACCTGGGATAAGGGCCTTCTTCGAGACCATGCGGCCCTGTGTCAGAGTACCAGTCTTGTCAGAGCAGATGTTCGTGACACCTCCGACGGCTTCGATGGCAGACTGGACCCTGGTGATGACATTGGCCTTGGCCATAGCCTTTCCACCGACAGCGATGGTAATGGTAAGCACGGCAATGAGCGATTCCGGAATGACCGCAACAGCAACACAAATACCGTAGATAAGGACTTCGCCGCCAATGACCCATTTGCTCGCAGAGAACACAATGATGGCCAGGATGATGGCGAGACCGAATAGAAGGAGAGCGAACTTGCTGAGTGTGATTTGGAGTGGTGTTCCCACCAAACCAAGGATGGTCTTCACGCCGTTCACGAATCTCCACGAGAGTTTAGCGAAGAAGCCTTGAGACTGCGACTTGTCGTCTTTCTTCTGACGAAGCATGGTGGCAATCTGGCCCACTTCAGTGTCCATAGCAGTTGCGACGACGATACCGCGGCAGCGACCAGATGTAACCTCACTTCCAGAGAAAGCAAGGTTAGTACGGTCAGCCGTGGCGATATCAGCGTCGTCGAACTTCTTTTCAGGGGTCTTCTCAACAGGGAGAGATTCACCTGTTAGGAAAGCTTCGTTGGTGAAGGCGTTAATGCCATCGATGAGACGAAGATCGGCAGGGACGATGCTTCCTACGTTGAGTTGCACGATGTCACCGGGTACAAGGTCTGTGGCCTTGACCTTTTGATCAGGTATGCCATTTCGAATGACGGTAGCCTCTGGGGCGGTGAGCTTCTTGAGAGACTCGATCGTCTTTTCAGCACGATAGTCTTGCCAGAAACCAACGATGATGTTGAGTAGGATGACTGCAGTAATTACAGCGCCTTCAATGTAGTCGTCAATGCCAAAGCTAATGGCCATTACGATGATGAGGACGAAAGTAAGACTGTTGGATATCTGCCTCATGAGAATCTTCCACATGGAAAGCCCCTCAGCTCCCTTAACCTTGTTAGGTCCATAGAGGGCGAGGCGAGATTCCGCTTCAGCGTTGCTGAGTCCATGACTGGTGAAGAGTTAGTGAGACGGCAAGACATAGCAAGGAAACCTTGCTGGTCTTACTTGATGTTGACGCGCAGAGCCTCTGCAACTTCTTCGAAGGAGAGGGTGTGCGGAGCGTGGAGCGGCGATGGAGTTTCGCCGGCGCTCTTCGGCTGGTGTTGCCCGTGATGGTGAGTTGTTGAATTTAGCCCATTTAAACCACCTATAGGGGGTTCTGTTTCTTGGGGAGCGGTCTCCTCGACGTTAGGCAATACGGTTTCACCCATTCAATAACTCGATGGCACAGTGGTGTGGCTTTGGTAAAGATTGTAGGGAGGGCGCACGCGGGGTGGCAGTTATACCCGTCTGCTGTACCAAGATTGGCGGGGTCACGCACGCTAGGGAGAGCAACGTGGGTCCTTCCAAGCGTGGGGAGGGCTTGGTAGCGCTTGACACCTGCGATGCACTCACCTGTAGTCAACGCAAGGCCAACGCATCGTTATATCTGACAGCCCGCATCGTGTGCGCTGCAAAATTCTGGCCGTGTGGTGTCGAGCCTGGCAGGCGTTGCGAAGACTCTCGTTGCACGGATGATCGATGCTTTGGTTGTTGCTTCTCTGTTCAGTGACGAGGTGACAAGAATCTTGGCTGACGGCTCCAAGGACTTCTTTGCCGCTTCTCGGAAATCGTGTAGCGGTAGACATGCACACAGCCTCAGTGCCGAGAAGAATTGTTTGTTGGCCATGCAGCTACACATATTGCGCGATTGGATTAGCGTTTGTCGTCCTGCGCTCAATACAGCAAGCAGAAGCTCGGGCTACCGCATCTGTAGTCGCCAGTCATTGCCGTAGACTCAAAGAACCACTCACGATATCTGTGTGTGGCGCCTTGTCGCTCTTGGCTACTTTGTCAGCAGTGGCAACGCATCGCGATACGCTGATGCTCGCCACGCGTCTTCAACTCGTTCGGCTCCAGAAGTAAATGCCACCAATGAGGCACAACACAGCGGCTGATAAGAATGCGGAGTAATTCCAGTCATGCACCGTGAAGTGACACTGCTGAGCAGAAGTTCAAGGGCTCGGGCAGGTCGTCAGATGTTGAGGTTTCACCGATTCTCGGCGCGGGGAAGGTCTGCTGCACCGCGTGAGGTGGCAGAAAGACCTGAAGATAACGACAACTATCTTCCGGCGACCATTGGCATGAAGAGAGTACGAATTGATGAGATGTCGTCGAAACTGCCTCATGCCTTATCGATAGTAAAGAGCCCCAAAGAGCCGCACTCCGAGACTCCACGCGGGAAGGGGGCAGGCTCCAGATGGTGGGGTAGATGTGTTGGCCAACCCTGCCGTTACAGACAGCCACCCCACACAGCAGAGACATCATCAGCCAGAGTCACCACCTAATTCTGCCATGGTCGAACTGGCTATTTGATTTCTTACAGTGAGGTCAGCTCGACGTCGGGTACTGCTAGCACGCGGCCTTTGGTGAGCCACAAGCTTGTAGCCATCATAGGTTCTGGAGCACGCCACCTAAAAGTACGTCACGTTAGCTGAAGCAGGCTGCTTCATCGACGAAATATGCACAAGAGAGAACAAAGTTTTAAATTATCGAACAGTCAGTGTGCGCCGTGTGGCCACCAGCCCAATGCTGGTTATTACCCATCCATGCAAATTCGTAAGGTCGTAGAAGTTGGAAAGTTGAAAAAATTGAAAAGTTGAACGTCCACCGTCTCCACCTCAAATCTCGCGTAACGACTCAGCCTCAGAAACACTCGATGAACGGCGCTGGGGAGCCAAGATATTATCAGCCTCAGCCAGCGCAGCTTGTATCGACATGTTGAAGGTGCAGGCGAGGTATTGCGCATAACGGTTGCGGTAAGCGTCCGCAGCATCCTCTTTCGAGGTGTGAAGTGACTTCTTTGAAGAAGCGCCTGGATGCTAGGTTAGATGGCAAGCTTTAGTTTGGTTGATCAAATATACCCGATGCGGGATGAAGAACTATCGAAGGCGCGGGCGATGTGCTGGGAGAGCCAGACGGCGAAGAAGAAGCGCTGAATGGAAGAGAAGGCATGATGAAATGTCAAGAGTGGTTCTCGGTTTGTATGGAGATAGTTCTTTGGTGTCGATCCCGTCTTGGATTGAGTACTGGACAAGTACTTGAATGGCTTGAGTAATTGAAGCTTGGTGATTTTTTACTACTTCGAGGAGGCAGCCAGCGATTGCTTTATAGCAGAGCAGACGAATGGCTGGAACCCTTGACAGGCCTCACGATCCTCGGCACACCGTAGAACCAAAAACAGCCCGAACAAGGCCCTGACGGTAACCTCAAACATGACCGCTGATGCTTGCATCTCGATCACCCCAATAATCGCGTAGCATTCAGGTGAGTACGTGATCACGGACTAGCGCTGAGCCATTTTTGACCCGTGGGCCCAGCTCCACTTCACCGCCAGACCCGACCCGACCAAACAAAGTCTGGGGAAAGCCACAATAGCTCAGGGGTTCAGCATTCTTTCAGCCCCTTGCATGCAATAGCTTGTAACGGCAGGTACTCGCCAACTACCACGTTGTTGATTCCAAGTCATGCTCTTACACAGTCAGCTCATGCTCGACACTGCATAGGAAGCACAGTGTGTGCCATGTTGACTTTTGACATTGCTGGGCGTTAAAGCAGCACAGAATTAGACCGCCCAGCAACTCGCGTGCTCGACCAGACCAGCTTTTGCCACGTTACAGGCGGATCCAACAAGAGGGCTGTTGGAAAAAGACGCGATGACACAAGCCAATATCGCTATTCGTGCTGTGTATGACGAGGATTAGGACGGACCCCTGTCCGGTGTAGTGGACACAACCGCATCCGCCATGCTCGTTGCAGCTGAGCCACCGGTCAGGTCCTCGTCGACTTCCAATCGTGGAGTCCTGCAAGATAAGGAAACGCTGAAGCTGCTGAAACCTGGCGACTCAACAGGTCCTTATCGACGCCTCTATCACACACGTTCTCTAATCGAGAGGCCTTCACAAACCGAATTTTGGAGCATTCTTGCAGGCTGCATGAGACTATGTGTGGGGCTGGCAAGAAGAAACTGGATCGATCCTTCAATGGACGTTTTCTAGATTCCTTGGATCTGCGTCTAACTTGTGACGGTTCAGCCGCGGGAAAGCGCCAGCCAAGCTCGTTCCCTCACGCAACACGCGCACGCTGTCATCGTCTGCCACACCCACCGTTTCCACAAGCCCACTGCCAGTTCCACAAGCTGCCCACTGCCAGACCCACTCTCACCACGAAGTGCGTCGACGTGACGTTCGCCTTGCCTACTACTGTGCCACGGCAGCCTGCGCACCGTCTTGTTGCGTGGATGATGGCATTTCGCAGAGTACGATGAGTCTAGAAGGAGATGGTGGCCTGGCAATTACGGCATAGAAACCTGCGCTGAGACGCAAGAAACGTCACGATGTCAAAGACACACGCCAGCCTGCAAGACGCGCGATGTCATGAGGACGGGTGATCAAAGAAGCCATTGCGGGGCCGCCGACCGCTAAATTCGGATCCATCGGCTTTGTCTCTTCCACAGCCGTCCCGCCGATCCTGGAATCCAGGCACCACGGCGGTCCCCACCTTCCTGTTTGTTGTGCCCGGCTGCCTTGGTAACCTTGAGGGCGAGGGCTTGCTTCGGCTTCATGGCAGTTCACGATGCACGTTGATGCGCGTGTGGAGCGTGTGCAGATGGATTCCTGAGCTGAAGTTTTTTTTCTTTCTTCTCCTGCATGGCCGTGCTACACCGTCTCTCCACGTGTCTTGCGCCTGACTCCCTCCATGTCATCTGCAATGCCCAACTCGGATGGCCTCGCCGAAGACCATGTTGCTTTCCGGTCAATCTCATATACATGCTGCACTGTGGTGCCGAGTCTGATTCAACCCAACTTAATTGCATCACCTCCTGCGGCATTTCCCCCACAGCACCAATGAGTGTTCCCGCGGTGGGGCGCGTCGCTTGCTACCACTCCACGCAGCGTCGATTGCGCGATATGAGGTTTTCGAGGGGCTGAAAGCGTCGAGAGCTCCCCTGCAAGCATCAATCGCCTTCGCAACGAGCAAAACCATCTTCTGGCTCCTGTTGCGACACGAAGTCTTCCCTTCACCGCCATGTGGAACGTGTTGCAATGGAGTGGTGTGAATCGGTCCGCTGCTGAGTCGATGCTGTGCGTCGAATCATGGAGCCTCGCTTCACATGCACTCGCACTGATAAAGAACGCATGCTGATCAAACGTCCATGCCACAGCTGGTACCTGACCGAGCCACAACCCAAAGGTGCAGGGGTTACAAGCAAGTCACGTGCAAGACACCGCACTGCAGCTCTCCTGCGGATCGCACGAAGCTTATCTCGACGACGATAACGCATGCAGTCTGTTGAACAGCGTAGGAATCTGCTGCTCAATCAACAACACCCGATTGGACTACTAGAGTTCCCGACGACAATGCCTTGGAGCAGAGTTGCACGCCCACCTTGTCGGCGCGCACACAGCAGCACTGCACCCCTTCCCTCCCACCGCCCGGCTGCTCCAACAGACTAATCGCTAAACAGACCGTCATGACCGCACCTCGCGGAATGTGAGTATATCGCGCAGGCTCGCGCAATGGCGCAGCTTCCGTCGCAGATCGACGCTGTCTGTGAGCCATTAATCTTAGGTAGCACTGCCTCGCGAGTGCGCGATTTGCGCTCCTCAAACCGAGATTTCTTTGGTCCCCCGTCTCTCATGGAAACAATAGTCTCGTTGCTTGCAGAATTCTTGTTTTGTTTTTGGCGCTGGTCTGCGAGGGCAGCGCAGGAGCTAGACTGGTCATAATGCAGTGCCGCGTAGCATGCATGGCGTCTTGTAGTTTGTATGCTTCACGGCGTTGGGACGAGGTGATGTACTCTCGAGTTGAGGGAGTTTTTTCACAGCTTCGTGTCCTCCTGGGACATTATTCTTTTATTTGGTGACTTGCGGTGAGACCTCGTGCATTGTACGATGGTCTGGCACCAGACGCAGGACCGTTCAGCAATTCGTCTTGCATCTCCACATGCTGAAGGAAGAGAGCTGTGGTCTACATGCACAAAGGAGAAGATTAGTCCTTAACACCCCCGCCCCATCCATCTAGAAACACACGCGCAACAACAAAGCTACAGCTCATCATGCTCCTCGATCTGCTCCACGCCACCCACCTCCCCACCTCCCCCCTCCTGCTCATTCTCCCCCCCAAACCGCCCCGTCCCTTCCATCTCCACCCCAACCTCAAACAACCCATTCCCCACCCCAACTCCCCACGCATGCTCCACCTCAAGCTCAAACCACGCGTCCGTGCGCGGCACATCGTCGCCGCCCAGACTCGCTCTGAAAGTGCTCTCCCCGCCCCTACCCACAATCTGCTCGCTAATCACGGCGTTGCGCCGCACATGCCTGACGCGGATGCGCAGCGCGAGCTGGGGCGTCAGCGGCGCAACCGACACGATGACGTTGGAGGTGCTGCGGGCGTCGAAGCTGTAGCGGCGGGGCTCGGAGGAGGGGGTGATTGCGTCGACGATGGAGAGGCCCGCGGGCAGCAGCGTGGCTGTGTCCGGGGCGTTGTCGTACGGTGTGATGCCCCGCGAGATGGCGTGGGAGATGAAGTGCGGGATCGACGAGGCGGCGTGCAGTGTGCTGTATGTGCCGCCGGAGCGCAGCACGGCGGCGATGAGGTCGTGCGTGTGGATGGCGCCTGTGAGGGCGTGGGGGCGTAGTGCGGGCTGAGGGCCGTAGGTGTGTGATGAGGGGGGCAGCATGCCGATGTGCATGCGGACGCCGGCGTCGGCGGCGTGCCAGACGTGGGCGATTTGCTGGGCGAGGTCGGCGGTGCGGGCGCATGTCAGAGCGATGAGGGCGGTTTTGTTGTGCGGGAGCGGGGAGGAGTGGTTTAGGAGTTCTGCGAGGACGGCACCGATGTCCGGGCTGGTGGTGTCGCTACCACAGTCTACATCGAACCCGGGGTGGAGTTCGTAGAGGTCGTCGCTGGAGCCTCTGCTCTTTGTGGCGTTGCGGTCTGTGAGGCCCTCGCCAGGGCCCTCGTCGTGAGGTTTGTTGGCCAGCTCTTCCATGATCCATTTGTGGATTGGGATTTGCATCTCGGCCACTCTGCTTGCGGTTTTGATGGCGTCGCGCAGGATGGCGATGCGACGTCCGTAGCAATCAGTCGCCGGCTTGTCTCGGACGAGGGCGCAGATCATGATGTTGCCGCGCTCGGTGCCGTATGTTCTCCTGATGGCCTCTCTGAAGTGGCGCCACTGCCTGCGAGAATCCTTGATAGCAGCAGACACGGCACGCTGGAAGTTCCCGGGGAAGTCGCTGCGTGGAGTATTCGGACCTGGCGTGCTGACATTCCCAGTGACCTGATCAATCACCCCATTGTCCTTATTGAGAGTATGATGAGTGATACGCCCCGTACAATCAATCGAGCCCGGTTCAAGCGGATGGCCAGCCTTCCCCACCGGCCCGTCCGTAAAGAGACCTCCAAAGCAGCCCGTGGAAAGATTATGCGGAACCTGCTCAGAGATATCATTATCGCCCCTGAGATCCAGAAACACAGGCGCATCAATACGCCTCAATCCAGGCGGATTATTAGGTCCAAACGGCGGCTCTGCATCATCCGCCCAATTACTATGCGCATAAAAGTCCTGGATCCCATGCAGCGCTCGTCCAAACCCCTCAATGGCCGAGCACTTAGCCCGCGCAAAGACGTGCATCTGCAGCGCGGGAAACGAGAACCTGCAATCAAGCGTACTGATATCGACCTCTGGAGCGATAATCCTCGCTCCCTCATCCACAATGCGGTCCGCGGCATCGAGGCCCTCGTCGACCCTGCTGCGCATGTGGTTGATGCAAATCTGCAGCTGCTGGGTCGCCTGCTGGCGCGTCACGGGATACTCTACGCCGAGGCCGAAGAGGTGCGCATCCAGGAAATCGGCATTGTCGCAGTGCGCCTCCGGGCCCTCGGGGACGGGATCCAGCATGTCTGGGGCGCCGACGGCGCCGTTGGAGCCCTGGCCGACGTAGATGTCTGAGCGGCCGGAGAGCTGGTGCAGGCTCAGCTCCTCGAAGCAGCGACCATCTGATACCTGCTGGTTGGCTGCGCAGGCAAAGGCAGCGCGCGTGATGCGTTCATGTTCGCAGTGCTGGCCAATGATGGCGGGCTCGTTGATGGTTCCAAAGCCAGAAATGGGTGCGAGGAGGTGGGAAATGGACAGCAGCAGCGCTGTCGTGGACGCGCTTCGCATTCCTGTTGCGTACGCTGGCCGCTGTTGAGGGTACCCTACAGTCGATATAATAGGTTGCTGCGGTCCAAGCGTCCTGCTGCCGTGGTGCTCCGGGGGATGGTATCAACGGAACGGTTTGAAGAAAGTCGATTCGGCCTCAAACTCAAATGCTGACTCGCGCGCTTCCATGCTCCCAGGTAGGTATTGTTCGAGGAGAGAAAATACTGAGCCGGGTTGTTTTGCTGTGAAGATTAAAAACTCTGACGCAACTGGGTGGGTGATGCTAGGGCAAAACGTCTGCCAACCAATCATTTGACCCCCAGCTGGATCCGTTGATATCGACGATGCGCTTAGTTGTTGGCAAAACCGGATAGTGGCTGGTGCCAATAGTTATAGTCTTACTTAATAACCGTAGAAACGATGATATTGACGATGAAGAAGATAAAGGACGACAACATACAGCACTCCATGCTGTATAGGCACGCCTACCCCCATTTTCGCCTGGAGGGTTATCGGAGATGGCATTCGGAGCTTACGAGCAAAATGTCTTGTACAAGATGGAATATTCCGTTTATCTTATTTGCGAGACTCCGCGTCACGATGGTAAGTATTATCTATCTATAGTACAGTACGTATATCTCGATCCAAGTGCCGATCATCATACAATATCCTTTTGGAGACGCGAGTATATCGTTCGTTGCTGGTCGTGTACGCCTCGCTTTACGCCTGGAAAACAAAATGTCGAATCATAACGTGTATGGGAAAACAGGCGGCGAGGAGCGTTGCCTTGAATGTGCGGCCCATGTGTACTGCTCTGTGAAGCGCGAAGCAGTGCGCCAAAACGCATACTCTCACCCTCACCCGTCCACCAACGCTCCAAGAATCAAACTCTGGATCACAAATTCCGCACTCGCGACCCCAACCTTCCGTCCCTCCACTTCCCCCTTAACAAACAACTCCTCCACCTCCCCATCATCTCTCTTCCTTTTCTTCCCCTTCTTGAAGCTGCCGCCCTTGGCGGACTTGGTCGGCGCAGCAGCGGTGCCGAACAGCTCCGCAGCCGCATCCGCGACGCTGCTATGGTCGCTGTCGACATAAACCCAATCCCACTGTGTGTGGGAGAGATGCTGTGTAGCGGCGCTCAAGTCAGCGCAGCGGCCGACGTTCGAGGCGCCGAGGGCGTGCGTTAGAAAGACGAAGGGCTGGCGCTTTTCTATCTCTTTCTTGCTTTTGCCGGTGACGAGTAGGACGGACTGGTGCTGGAGGAGGAGGTCGCGGGCTTGGAATGTTGTGTCAAAGGACACGTCATCGTGAGACGGGTCGTAGATGCGCATGGCTCGTGAGCGAACGGTGCCGTTGGGGTCGAGGTACTTCGACAGACCAGCTGGAAGGAGGTATCGCGCGAAGCTCAGTGCATGGGTGGCGGAGAGCGAGTCATTCACCCAGCGGAGATGTAGACATGGCACGTTGAGAGCGAGAGCTTGGAGGTACTTTGTACTGCGGGAGTGCGAGTCCGTGATCAGTGCTACAAAGCCGAGCTTCTTAAATTCTTCTTTCAGTGTCAGCGTCCCACCTTCCTCGATTGTAGACACTGAAGTCCGGCGACTTTGCGAAGCCGATAGCTCAATTGACTCTGTGTCGAACAGCTCATGGAAGCCCTGCTCTAAAACACGGCCACCATTGGTTTTGATCGTTCGTGCGATTGCATCCTTGTCTATACCGTCGCCGGTGGATGTCAGAACGAAAGCCATGTTTGAGAAAATACCGCTGCCGGATCGACTGGACGAAGCGACTGACCCAGCACGATTCGTTGCGTCCTTCAGCAGTGATGGCGCGGCAAGTCCTCTACGGGTAAAGGAGGGCGTAGTCAGCGCCTCCGTAGGCACTGGTGTGCCGGTTTGCAAAGCAGGCTTCCTCGGCGACGATGGCGGCGAAAGTTGGAAGGTGCGGCCGCGCAATCGACTCCACAGCTGAGTAGTGAGGTAAACATTTGCAATATGCACAGTGACCTGCTTAGGCGGGGGCACCTCCTTCCCTGGCGGAAGGCTTTCTCGCTGCTTCTCCTCAAGGATGACGCGGACATGTCCATAGCGGTCTGTCATCGGGTACTCATAATTGTGCAAGTCAGTGCACTTGTCTGTGAGCCCGACAACTACATAAGTATGCTTCTTCATGCCGGCTACGTCAACCTTGACTTGGTCACCAGACCTGAGGTCAAGCGACCGAACCTGGAAGAGCTCCAGAGAGGTAGTGTTGCCATCGTCGAAGCGAATTTGTAGTTGTTTCGAGTCTGACCGACCTATGCATGTGGCTGGGTAGTAGTGACTGCCTGGCCATGATGCAAACACTCGGTTTGGCACGACCACTTCGCCCGTGTCGAATTCAGGTTTCTTTGGCGTCAAGCGAACAGGCAGGCGCGACGCTGACGGCGGTGGTGAACTGGCGAGCTCATCCGTACTATCTCCAGCATCGCGCATTTCGATATCAAACAATTTTTCCACCGGCCCTGCAGCTTTACGGGTGGGCGTCGCAGGTGCAGGCATCTGCGCAGCTGCTGAAGCTCTGGGCTTGGATGGTGAGTTCAATGGCGAAGACATGGTGGCAATGACAGCTCTTGCTGACTTCAAAGACCCTTTCTTGCTGTTTTGAGGCCTTGCGGATCGAGAAGCTCTACTTGACTTCAGCGTGGCAGGCCTTCCAGAGAGTTCTGCAACATTTTCCCTGGCTTGTGCTGCAGCGAGCGCGCCCCTTTTCTCACGTTCTTGAGCAGACGCTGTTGGTGGTGTGTCCTCACGCATCTGCTGGATGAGTTTGGATGTTGACGATGGGCTTTTCTCCACCTGCTCCCCGGGTGCGACTAGCTTCACCGGGCTTCGAAAGACGCTGCTTTTCGCAAGAGGCGCAGTCCTCCGTCTCTTAGCTGCGGGTGTTGCAGGTACGGGGCTGCTCATGTGGGTGTCGCCGTTGGCATCATTGAAGCCGCTGAGACAAGGTATGTCGATCTCGTCCTCCGCTGCTGATCGCTGAGTATTTGGCAGATTTGCGATGTCGTTCAGAGAACGAATGCGGCTCACATCAAGAATGGGATCGCTGCCTTCGTCTTTCGAACTAGTGGGCACAGGCATGTTAGATTCCGAAGCGTCATGTTTCTCTTGTGCAGTCGAGAACGGCTCAGTGCCGTTAGTGTCCTCTTGGGCTTTCGTCTCGCTGTGGGCAAACTGATTCGGCAAAGCATCCCCTTGCGGCGGAAAAGCCTCCTCTGTAAACCAAGAGGGTTGTGTCTCGTCCAAAGTGTCCGTATCGGGGATCGTGGTCTGACGCTGTAGGCTTGGTGCAGGCATAGCTGACAATGTGGGCTTCTCAGCCTCAGTAGGCTTCAAGGGTCCCACCATCTCAGCTTGTGCAGCGTGGTCGTGCTTGTCTTCCTCCAAAGTCTCGGGAATTTCTTGGTCTGTTCCATCATCTGCCTTCATCGGGCCAGCGATCTCTGATCTGCTATCGGCTTCTATGTTGCTTTGGTCAGGCGCCACTATTGGCCCCTCATCGATTTCGTCACGCTCCGGCTCTGCGGTTGGAAGATCGTCATCTTCTTCCACATGGATGTCCGCACCACCGGTGATCATGTCGTCGAAGTCGCGATCTCCATCTGCTTCCGGGTGCTCCTCATAGCCATGTTCGTCGTACGTGAGCTCGTTTGTGAGAATCGGTGGGCTGCTGGGCACTCTTTCTTCAGGCATTTCCTCTTCCTTGTCATGCTCATCCTCGATTGGACTCGTTCCAGGTGGCATCTGTACCATTGAGGATTGGACCATCTGACTTGTGTATCCGGTCTTTGACGCCACTGTTGTCTGGTTGATGCTATATTGATTGATAGACGGCGACGAAGGATAGCGTGTATCTGGACGAGGCCAGCTCTCATGCCCTGCAGTGACATCAGGCTGCGAGTCCATCACAGCGACAGAGCCCCGACTACTCTGCGGTGCCATTCGGAGAATAGATTGTGAGGCAGGAGCTTGTATCTGGGACTCGCGATGTAGCTGGGACGAAGATGTGCCTTGCTGAGAACCTTGGCCAGGTATGTGTTCTGGCTGCGTGCGTTGAGGGTGCGAGGAAGTTTTTGGCACTTGCACTCCGTTCTCGAGGCCGTTGTATCTCATCTGGGGTTTGGCAGTGGCAGCGACAGCAGCGTCTTTTGCGGCTTCTTCTGGCAATTGGTCTACCTCGTTACCCTCAGAGACTAGACGTTGCGAAGCGTCTTCCATTGCAACGTCGTCATCGTCCTCGTGTACTCCGTCATGCCACACGTGTCGAGCTTGCGGTGCATGCTGAGCGTTGGTTGTGCGCTTTCGCACGCCATGCGCTGGCTCAGCCACTGGTGCCGAGATGCTTGACAAGGACAGGCCAGCTTCGCGATGGCTCTGTTCCCGCTGCCTCTGGCGCAGCAGGCGCTTTTGCGCAGTCGAGAGCTCGTCCCAACTGTCTTCCTGGACCAGTGAGATGGAGTGGGCTCCCTTTGTGAGCTTGCGCTTCTCCTGCGACTCTTTCATTGTCACATATTCGGAGCGCGGTTCGCTTGATGATCGCATGACAGGATCGGATTGTTCCTGTCGCATGACCTTGATGGGGCTTGACAGTGCTGGGATAGGGCTCGAGTGGCGGACATTGTGGAAGTTGGGCGATGGACGTTGAAAAACGGGATCTTCTGTGCCAGCTATCACAGGCGATGTTCGAGCCTGGGTCAGATCAAATGCCTGGGTCAGCGACAGTGGCTGTCCAATGCCAGACCTGCCAAATACGCCACCGAAAGCAGAGGCCGAAGCTACGGTATCTGGTGTTGTCTCCACGCCCGCAGTCGAGCTGAGCATCTGCCCAGAGCTGTTGCGCTTCCTGCCAGCGAAAGCCGGGGTCTCGAACTTCAATGGGCTTGTGAAGGCGTCGTCGGTTCGCAGGGACGGTTCGCGGTCGTCTTCCAGGGCAGTCGGGCTGGTAATGGCAGCATCCTGTGCAACCTGGGAGGATACAATGACTTCCACGTCGTCGGTGAGGGGCTCGGCGTCGTCGTCGTCTGGGTCGTCGTGCTCGGTGAAGAGCGATTTCGGCCCTGAGCGAAGACTGGGCATGCGCGTGGTGGTCTCTGCTGTGCCGAAGATGCCACTCGTCCAGTCCTTGTGCATCTGGCTGTCCGGCTGCGTGTCGCCGGGGGCATCCAGCCCTGCGAAACTGTGGTGCATTTTGGGTGCAATGGCCGCGTCCATTGGCGCCGTGCTCATGGGTGCGCTGTGGTGTTTGGTGAAGCCGGGCTTGACATGGTACGAGTGCGTCGAGGTGTTGGTTGCGACGCGACGCGGTGAATGAGGGCGGTGCTCAGGCGCGGCGGAGAGCAGCTGCGGCACGGCGCCGAGCAGTGGGTGTGGCGGCACAGTAAAGGTCGAGGGCGGCACAGACACAAGCGAGCCGATGCTCTCGGTGGACGTGGTGAAGTCAAGGCCCTGCCTGCTGCCGGCGCGCTGCCTGAGCGCCTGCGAGAGTTGCGATGGGTCCTGCGGCGTCCAAGGTCAGCACCAGGAAGAGGGCCGACTCGTGCGCCGATCAATTGCAAGGGTCTCCGCGTCGAGGCAGGGGGTTCAAGCTGCAGGAAGTGACAACTCACATCGTACAAGACTTCGTTCAGCAGCGTGAACGCCTGAGAGTCGGCCATTGCCTGCACATACTTTCGGACGGCGAGTCCGTCGGTTGTGGTTGGAATCGCACTTGACAGGCCTGATGGGGAACAAGGTGGCGCCGTCGCGTCGCGCGCTCACGTGCCTGGTTCCACTTCCCGTCCTTTGCTCTGCCTCGATGACATCAGGCAAACTCGAGAGAAGTGGGCCCTGGCCATGGTCTCTGCTGCTACCGTAATCGTGTCCCATAAACAGAGAAATGCCACTTGGCGAAGCTGGAACTATTTGGAAAATCAAGGGGGAAAAATTAAGGTTGATTCCTGATTCCTAATGGAAAGAAGATGCAGTTCGGTTCTATTATACACTGTCCATCTTCGTCTATCTACTATCTACATTCAAGCCCGTCGTGGGCCTGTATCAATATTTATTGTGCCAAAAAGGGCGCTTCCAATCCTGTAGTGAGCAATCCCAACGCCTCTGATGCAAGTACGAGCGCACGCTCAGGACCACGGCAAACAAAACTCCAACGCAACGCAACCCGCGTGTCGTTAGGGTCGTGAGTCATGATCGTGATGGCTGCCAAAAAAGAGAGACATGAAAGTATGTGCAAGAATGCAAGAATGTAAGAAATACATGCGTACCACGCATGCGGTTTTGGTCTTGGGGTGCCCAGCATGCTCCACCTCGATCCAACGCTAGAAACAACCTCAATTGTCTAGTTTGCGAGAGGCCATCGACTGCGCAGCCCGTTCATCCACTGTCCATACAGGACCTCGGCAAGGATGCCCTGCTGCTCCATGCCCTTTTCCACGTGGCCTGGTAGCTTCTTCTCATCGACGAGTGGCAGAGAATCGTTGCCGTAATGCTTCTCACCAACGACAAACGCACTCTGTCGGCGGCGATGGGACTTCAAATGAGGGTTGTTCTGCGCGAGCACGAGCTTGGCGCCCCCCTTGGTGGGTGACCCTGCTGTGCCAATAGGCGTACCATTGGGCGTCTCGTTAGGCGTCGAAGGAGAGTCGTAGTCCTCGGATGCCGAAGATTTGCTGATTGACGAGGTAGACAGCTTGGTGTTGGAGCGAATTCGAGTTGTGCCGTTACCGTGCACCGTGGTCCCGCCGTAGCTCGTGTCACTCCCTTGCGTGCTGTTACGCTTGAGCACTGATGGCGGCGCTGGCGTCTCGATACCAAGAGCAGCCGCAAGCTTCGAATCGGCCTTCAAGCGGTCGACCATGGCCTTGAGCAGCATAAACTCTCCCTGGGGGTCAATCTCATCCAGCTGCGCCCAGGCAGAAGCAACTCGACCCATCGCCTCGCGCTGGTGAGACGAACCAGTGTCTGCATAGGCTTCCTGAAAGACCCCATCAAGGACCTTGCTGTATGCTCGGCGTCCATAGAGCGCGTCCTTTGTCACAGGCATTGGGGGATACTCCGGCTCCGGTGGCTCGTTCTCGTTGTTCACGTCGCTCACTTCAAACATGAGATCGGCGCTCGGGGGCGATGGGCGGAATGTTGCAGCAGACGGGTTGGGATGGAACGAGTTCTGGTTGGGTGGTGGGTTCGATCGAAGTGCTTGACGACGCTCTCCACTAGTGATGCGCTTGAAGCGTTGCACGGTCGAGGGAGAGTTGCCAAAGGTCAGATCCACGCCGAGAGGCTGCTTGGGCGCGCCGCTGACACGACGAGCAGTAGGGGTGTTGCCTGAAGTTATGCGGAACGCGGTTCCTGAAGACGATGTGCGAGACGAGTTCCGAGCACGCTCTGGAACTGGTGAATCTGTGGCAATACCCAAGGGCGCATCATCGAGGTTCATATGTTGCATCAGAGATGCGGGTGCTTCTTCGTCACCCGAAGGAATACGAGCAAGCTTGCGCCGCCTGGCTGTCTGGCGTGGTGCAGCAGCGATAGTGCCAGCCTTGACAGTGTCAAAAGTCCAGTCATCGGATGCGAGCTTGGGAGAGAGGTCCTTCCTATGATCGGTTAGGTGGTTCTCGTTTGCTCGCAGTGGTTCACTTACATGGTCTCCTCGTAGTACTTGGGGTGTGAAACATCGTGCTTTTCTTTCTTCGCATCGAACATCTGCTTGCGCTCAATCAACTCACGCAAAGCTTCGACCTTGCCAGCTCGGCGAATGAACCTGTGTTCCAACAGCTCCTTCGCTGTCGCACGTCGATCTGGATCCTTGATCAGGCATTGGGCAACGAAGTCTTTGAAGTCCTTGCTGAACTGGTCGCCTTCGAGGCGTGGGGCCGGGTTCTTGGGAATCGTGAAGAGCACTTTCATGGGGTGCGAGCCAGCATGTGGCGGTGCGCCTTCGGCCAACTCCATGGCGGTGATGCCCAACGACCAGATGTCGGCCCTAAAGTCGTAGCCCGCCTCCTGAATGACCTCCGGTGCCATCCAGAAAGGGGTTCCCACAAACGTCATGCGCTGCGACTTCATGTTGGTCAACTGCGCAGCGACACCGAAGTCGGCAAGTTTCACCTTGCCCTTATCGGTCAATAGCACGTTCGCAGCTTTGATGTCGCGGTGAATCTTGCCGGTTGAGTGCAGGTATTCGAGGCCAAGCAGGAGTTCGCGACACATGACGGCGATGTGTGCCTCGCTCATCGGTCCTGGCGCAAGCAAGTCGGCAGCGGAGCCACCGCCTAGGAACTCCATGACGATCCATAGCTTGACGCCCTTGACGAAGCTGGTCTTGTATTCGGTGATGTGTGGGCTGTGGCAGGTACTCAATAGGGCGATTTCGGCTTGGATGTCGGCGAGCTCTTCGTTGCTGTCTTCAAGATCGATCTGCGCACGTGAGCATGGGAGCCAAAGTGTGGGTTGCACAAACACCTACATGCTTGATAGCCACCGTCTCGCCCGTACTGCGATCGATGGCTTTGTACACCTTTCCAAAGGACCCGCCTGCAGCTGTCAGCCCAAAAGCAACATGGCGGATTTGTGAAACACGTACTGCCCAACTCCTCCATAACCTGGTAGTTCTCCGCCATTATGGGAGAGGGGTGAGCTATTGTTGTCTACAACAATGCAGGCGCTCGGGGTATTCAATCAGTGGTAGAATCCAGGATGAGGGGGCGGTGGACGGCGGCAGTCCTCCGGAAGAGTGCGTTCGGATAGAAATAGGATGGTGATGGTGGTGCAGCTGGACGACAGCCGGAGTGGAGACTGTAGTATACGCAGCGCGAGGTCGCGTTGGACCCTGCGCCTTGTGCCACGCCGTTGCCGGGCAACCTCCGACCGTACACAAACAGCTCGCGTTCATGCCCGCCCCACCGTGCACGATCGTCGGCGCACGCGCACGCCAGTGCACAGAAGGACATTGAGCATCAAGGACAAGATGGGTGTCCATGTCGCAGAGTTTTTTTCCTGCGCAGACTGCAGTTGGCGCTTGCCGCCCCGCCCCCGTGTTGAGGCTCGGTCAACAAGCCAGCCTCGAGCTCTGTACCTGCGTCAGTACCATTCCGGTCCAAGGCTTGAGCGGCTACCCTGCATATCTCGTCCTGCATACGGACCTGTCAGCTGCTCGGACAGACTGCTGTCGCTGTGCCAATGGGTGCTTTTGCGGGGAGCCCGGGCTGCTACGCCTATCTGGCCGAGGTCAAGTGATGGCTGCTCTGGGCGCGAGAAATAGGCGACCGCTCAGGCCAGGACGCCTCATAGCAACAGAGCAAGAGAGGCTTAGGGAGCCCGTCTCCTCAGGTTACCCGGAAGCCGACTCGTTGAGCCTGACCTGAGATCCATGTTTCATGCTGTGCTGGACACGGCTGCGAGCGGCGTTGATCCTTGGGGCAAGCAGCACATTTCATCATCCAGCTGCCAAACCTCTGCTAGTCCCCGCTCATTTGGGCTCGTGCTATCAAATGGACTTGCGATGGATAGACAATTGATACTGCCCCTCTGCGCCCCGCCGTGACGCTGAAGATGGGTTTCAAGTTTGGATGGTCGGGGTGCTCCAGCGAGGTTTTGCGGCGGTGAAGGAAGCGTCAGGAGGTGCCCTCGCCCTCGCCCTCGCCGATGACTTCAACTCCCACCAAATGACCCGTCAGCCCAGCACGCGTACCACTTGCGCCCATTGTGATTTGCGCTAGCCCCGCAAGCCAGTGCATGGTCACAGGGAGTCGGGTCTGGAGTGGATTGTTTACCGCAGCGGGCTAAGCACTACCAAGTACGACAATGAAAAGCGACGGACCGCTGCTGTGCGACCGTGTCCATAATCTGCATCAACCCCTCTCTCACCTCTGCGCTCGAGACATGCACGCTTCACAGAGTCTGGAATGGGTTCCTGCGCTGCCAGCCCAACTCTGCTGAAGACTTGGTTCTCGTGGGTCAGAGGCTGCTTTCGGCTGTTTGCAATCTCGTCCGCCTTTCTCACGCTCTACCTGGAACTTAGTTCCAGCCACCCAACCTCTGCTGCGCTAATCCTGCTGCGGCTCTCGCGACGTCTGCGGCTCTATACTTCGGCCTGCATGCTCCCCAAGGAGGCGGAGCATGACATGACCCCGAGTGCCAGTATCCAAGGTGCAAAGGCCCTTGACCGCCCAGAGCGCACTATTACGCGGAAGCGCTCAACGTCCCTGCCACGCCTGCAAGAAAACGCATCAGGGGCCGAACAGTGTCCTCAACCAGACGCCGGCGACTCTGACTATTCTCCTTCCTCCTCGACCACCCTCTGCCACCCCTCACCCTCTCCCTCTCCCTCCATGCCTTCTCACGCTCGTTCCAAGACAGCGTCGCACGCCGATATCGTCAGACAAGGCAAGCGCTTGTCGCTGCAGTTTCCCATTCAACCTACTGCTGGCAGTAGTTCGCCCATCTACTCTCCGCGCTCGCGACCCCAGTCCTGGATAGCTGCGCCATCGCCACTACTCTCGCCCGAGGCCCAACCGCCATCACCCGAGACCAACATCCTCGCCGTTCTTGCTGCGCAAGAGCGATACGTCCTCGAGCTCAGGGAAGAGCTTGGCAAAGCCGAAGAAGATCTCAAAACACTAAAGAAGCAATACGCCCTCCATGAGGCAAACAAACGGCGCAACGACGTTCGCAAGGTCGCCCAATTGCAACCCTTGAACACAACACTCGCCAACATCGACGCCGCGCAAGATGATGAGGATGGAGGCAACTTGTGGATGCAGCGCGAGATGGAACGCAGAAAGGCCCTGCTCAACAACACAAAGTCTTCCCAGAGAAAGGTCTTCAGCGGATCACGCCACCTGCGCACCCTCTCCCTCCTGTCGCCCGACAGAGCGTATGCGCCGTCGTTTCCTCAATCAGCCAGAGCGCACGACGACGACTCCTCTGCCAGCACGCGACCATCAATGTCTATTCGAACCTCGACTTCTTCTGATGTCTCGAGGCAGCTCATCGATGTGACGAGCAGCGATCGCAGCGACATCAACGGGCTATCCAACATGCAGCGCGACAACATACTACGCACTGGCAAGCAGTTGGCAAGCGACTTCAGCAATGGATTGTTTACCTTTATCGAGGACATTAGACAGGCCACCGTGGGCGACGAAGCTGTCAACGGGGCGGCACAGTCATCTGGAACCTCGCAGAACAGGGATGGGTCCGCTAAAGTGATTCGAAACACGTCCGCAAGCAGGCCATCCCTGAACCGGTCAGCAAGCTCCAGGAAGTCCGTGCAGAAGAAACAGTCAATCGGAGAGGACTTTTGGTCAGAACATGGTCTGAGTGAGCCCAAGACCTCCTCCGCGAACAAGAAGACTCATACACCCAAGGCCTCACGCACCCCCGAAAGGCAGACGGCCAGGAACAGCGACAGCTTCGAAGAAGACTGGGATAACTGGGACAGCCCTGGTACCTCGTACGTTGCGAAGACAACAGACACCCACCTTGACTCGGACGAGTCAGACACACCGTCGTCTGCCGTTGACCCTCACGCCACGATCAGGCAACACCCTCGCCGTCACGATTCGAAGAACTCGTCGCTTGCTACCATCAGCTCTACCAGCATGCCTGAAACCAGTGCGTCACGCGACCCCAAACGCAACTCGATTCCTTGGCCCGACCTGGTCAACCTCTCACCATCAAATTTGAAGCGCACAGCTTCGCACTTGATGAAGGAGTGGGAGAAGCAGCTCACGCCGCCACCAGAGTCCCGGCTCTCCAGCCACACCCAGGGCGATTATATCGGTCACTCGGGGCCTGGCAGCCTTATCTAATGACGAACGATCTGTACAGACGACTTTCTTATTGACGACGCTACGCATCTAGACCACAATGTCTAAACGAATGTCTTTTCACTTACTATTCAGACTCAGAGAGAGACTTCAGCATGGCGGCTTGTAGACAACACTTGACGGAGCACGGCGAAACAGGCGTTCGTGGTTGCCGCTGGCATGTACCTAGCATGAAGATTTTATATACTATAGAAGCATAGCACAAGGCTTCGAAATATACCACCTATTGTATAGATTTTAAATCGCATCAAAGATTGTTCACACTCGGGCAGAGAAGCTTCGACGTGATTGCGTTGCAGAGAGCACGGTGCTGAGCGCAAGGCTGACGTACGGCAAGCAGCACGTGCCAACCACCTCCGTCTTCTCCGCAAAAGTTGTTGCCGCGCAGGGACATCGCGCCGCATCCCATCCCCAACCTTCTCCCTCCCCCTCTTCTCCCCTTCTCCCCAGCTGTAATCCGTTCGATCGTATTACCGTACTCCTAACATGGCCTTCCCGCAAAATCCCGGCGGCATGATGGCCGGCATGAACCCCACTGCCGGCATGTCTGAGCAAGAAGTGCAGATGACAAAGATGGTGCGCCCTTCACCACCACAGTCCCCAGACCAGCATGCTGATCCACGGCCCAGATCCAATCATCGATGGAATCCTGCGTCGGCAAAACAGTCATGGCAGGCGTCATGGGCGGCGGCCTAGGCGCCATGTTTGGTCTCTTCATGGCATCCATGCGCTACGATACGCCCATGGGCCAGCCCTTACCAACCGCCGCTACATCACCCGTGGCCGCAGGCGCAGGAGCAACAAAAACCCCATCGCCATCGACGTCGACAGCGACAGCGACATCGACGCCCTCCGCCGCCGCGCCAAAACCAACCAGCACCCCCATCGCCAACGCCGTGCGCGCCGCCGCCACAAACTCAGCAGCGCACACAAACTCTCTCCCTTCGTCGGCTGCAACATCCGCCCTCTCTGCCTCCTCTGCCACCGCATCCGCATCCGCAACCGCAGCAGCGCCCTCGGTCCTCTCCCCCGCCGCCCCGCAAATCTCCGACCTGCCCTTGAAACAGCAGCTCAAGCACGGCCTGCGGGACATGTACCGCTCCTCTCTGGCCTCGGGCAAGAACTTCGCCAAAGTAGGCGCCATCTTCAGCGGGACCGAGTGCGCGATCGAGGGTCTGCGGGCCAAGAACGACTTGTACAATGGCGTGGCTGGTGGGTGCATCACGGGGGGCGTGTTGGCGCGGAACGCAGGGCCGCAGGCAGTGGCGGTAGGATGTGCAGGATTTGCAGTATTCAGCGCGGCGATTGACGCGTACATGGTGAGTTTCACGTCCCTGATTATGGAGGAGGGTGTGGTGGGGTGATTGGACGACGCTTTGCTGACTTGGGATGCGAACAGAGGATGCCTGAGGACGAGCGCAGTAAACCGATTGCGTAGAAGACGCCATGACCGTCCGACACGCACGCACACGCAACACGCAGCATACCCTTACGATTCGATTGAGCGCGAAGACGGAGGTCGGCATGTACAAAATTCTTCCGGAGGAACTTGTAATAGTACTTACTGTATACCACGTGCCCTCACCAGGAAGGAGGGGGCAAACACGCACAGCATTAGGGCGGCGTTACGGGGATCTCACCACAGCGACGCCAGGATTGTATCTCCGCCAGTGCAGAGAAAAGATAATACCATGGCTAGCAAATATTCGCTTCATTGCACGTCCACAACATCACGATTAATAAAGAATGCGATCAGCCAGGTGGAGGCGAAGAGTGATGTATTGATACATGTACGTGAGGAGAGTAAGACTATCTGAGCTAACCTGGGTAATGAAACGAGAACAATCTGAGTCCGAGAACCGAAGCAGCATTTTATGATAGGCTGTCAGTGTAACCGGGATCGTTGTGATGCAAAACCAGCCAGTGAGAGGATCGAGAAACAAACCAGTAACGTCGAGGTATCGGGCAGGCAGAGAAACGTATGTGTAGCAAGCAGTATCGTGTAGCGGGAGAGGGGAGACGAGACAGCCGCGAAATTAGTGGAACGAGACGAAAGGGATCTTGGCAGGAGACACGGAGGAGATGGCGCAGGGCGTAGGGCTGTAAGGCTGTAAGGCTGACGAGGTCCAGCTCCCTCGCGTGCAACACTTCAAGGGTAGTACCTCTGGCCCTCGCCCTCTTCAGCAAGCGTCAGCTCTCTAGCTGTGGAGCCCCCCTGGAACGTGTAGACTGTGACGACGACGCCTCGCTTGGGGATCCCTGGTCTCTGTGTAAGTTTGGTGATAGATAGCATCAACAGTGGGAGATAGCTACGCACATCCGTTTTGCATGTTGAATTGCTGCCATACGCCGTTGTGCATCATGGCAGGCAGGTAGGTCTGGAGGAGGGCTGGTGGCATGGAGAATGCTATAAGGGCCAGGAAGATGGGTAGTTCTCCTTTCAACCCGCCGTATTGTGGTACCGTGGTCGAAGTCCCGTGGTATGTGTTGGGCAGTAGCATCCTCGTCCAGATTTGGTCATCCCTTTGGCAGCGAAGCGTCGGCTGAACCATTACGTTCGTCAAATAAGACGAATAGCTATCGTCGTCGTGATGCTCAAATCCCAGAGGGCGGTATGCTTGGCCATCGGTTGGATTGGTGGCATTGCCACGCATGACTCGGAAGCCAATTCCACCACTGTAGAACATCGAGTATGTCTTCCAGGGTTGTGTGTTATTCTGTAGAGTGTCTGGTGATAAAGACAAAATTTGATTCCCGTTGCACATCCACCGCATTCCTGTGACGCCTTCCGTAACAGTCTGGATATCTCCAGGAACGTACGACGGCATCCAATATCCGTTGTTGTCTACATTCTCTTCGACATCTAGGCGCTGTCGTACCTCATCGAACTGAAAGATGTACCTTGTCTACGTAACCGCCAGATCAATAACAAGATCGGAAAATGAGGTATTCGCTCACCATTGCCAGTGGATTCTTGACTCCAAAAGTCGGTTCTGGAGGTCAATCTGGGTTTGAAACTCAAAGTATCTGCGAATGCAAACAATTCGCACCAATGCGTACCATGATACCACCAGTTCCACCCATCCTTTATCCTCCGTATCCTGATGCGGCTCTGCTGAAGAACTACCCCAAAAGGAAGGCATGCATGCCGTAATGTCAGCCGACCGCGTTTGTCACCACATTACTTTGCGAAGGTGCAAGGAAGAGCCAGTCTCTGATAAGGCAGAGCAAGACCCTGAAGCGTCATGGCGGCCAGTGGTGATGCATCGGCTGCAGAACCCAACCGACTGGACCAGCGACGGGCGTCTTTTACCCCGCCAGCTACAGCATATGGGAGCGCGCGTGCCGTCGACCCGTTGACGGCCGGTAGTACGAAGGATGCAGGTTATTTGATTAGTGAAGCGTTTTGGCGTGGACGAAGAGTTATGCTGTTGGACGAAGTCGCTACCGCTTTGCACGGTCGTTCGATCGCTACTTGAAGACTTCGAGAAATTGGAAAGCACATGCTGCTAATACACATTTTAGCCAAGTCAAAAGTGCGTCGAGCAGCCGAGGGTCCTGCTGAAGGGAACGCAGCGACCCATGCTGTTGTGGTGCATAAACTAAGCCAACCATAAAGGCAGCAGAGCCAGCCAGGAAAGGATAGAGTGGAGACGGGCGTCACTGGAGCGTCAATGGAGCGCCAGTATCACGCCTCTTATGGACAGGAGCTCTGGGATAGGTGGCCGGAGTGCTCCACAAAGGATGTACCAAATATGCAGTCCTGCCGGCCGTAGTTCGTTTCCAGTAAATGCTCGAATGCAGTCCGCACATGCTGTGCGGCCTATCTTTGGTGAGATACTCGCCGAGTGTGCTGCGTCGTCATGCGGAGGCGCCCAACAACGGGCTTGTTGGAAGGATGAAGGAGACCATCGGCGACGTGGCTCCGAGTCTGGCTGTCAGCTCTTGTGTGCTCAGAGCCCACATCCTGGAGGAACTGTGAGGACTAGCGGGCGGACGTATGCGACCGTATTGAGAATTGCGGCTCTGCTCTCTGGCAAGAGGGGTTATAAGCGGACCGCTGCGCAAATTCAACAAAGGCCGCCGTCGGCGCGGGCGCTAACCGCGACGATCCATGAGTCGGCAAACGCTGGACCGGACCAAGCGAACATTTGAATACATCAAGAGTCATTGTGACTGTGTAACGAAGCCAGACCTTGAGTTCGAGAGTCGTGGGACTGTGAGGCTTAAGTAGGAGACCGCATACCAGGATGCAACCAGGCTAAGGGCGCTTTGTCGATGGAGTGGCGTTGAGTAGAAATCTGTTCTGCAAGGTTGCCTCGTTTTGCCTTTTGTACGCTCCTTCTTACTCTCGTCAAGCTGTTCTGAGCTTGCATTGGAGAACGCGCCTCGAAAGACTAACATCAATACCGTTAAAGGTAGCGCTCGGTTGCAGCGGCTGTTGACCCATTGCCCCGACTCAGCAATAATTCGACTGATCTGTAGTCGCCTGCATGGCCGTTCTCATCGCTCACCGGAAACAGGTCTTCGCCTACGACCTCGCCCATATAAATTCTATCGCTGGTCGCGGCAAGCTCGAAGTGATCCTCACCGGTCCACAGAGCCCGAGATACCACATCATCATCTTCGGTCATGCGGACGCTCCTGAGCCACACCCGCCAATGCAGCAAGCTCCAGTAGACTGTTCTGTGGTCACCAACCACCGAGAGAAAGTATACCCGGGGCATCCGAGAGTGCACAGTGCCCTCCCGAGATTCAGAGCGCCCGCACACCGAATGAAACAATGGCGTTCTCAATCGTGGTCCGACCCACCCAAGTCTAGGGCACATGGATGCAGCTTGTACGCATACTGCGCAGTAGCTATTGGAATGAGTAAGACAGTAACAGTGGACTCTCATGAGTTCAAGTCGCTTATCAATCAGGGCTCTACACGCATCGGGCCGGCCGAGGTTGAGGGGCATGATTCTGCTCGAACAGATGCCATGCTGAAGCCCTATGGGAATAGAGACCAATCAGCGTCCAGTGCCAATTAAATGGCAGGACCGAGGCATGGTCGGCTCGAATACATAAAGCATAGTTGATAGTAGGATGAACCGCAGGATTAGGCCAAGTTGTGCCCAGGCGTGGTTGAACGACCGACGACCGCTTCACGAATCGTCCATGAGTCGGCTTTCGCAGACCGATTCCACGCACGAGAGAGTATCCGGCAACCTCATCAACTAACCCTCATTACCGTGGCTGATGAGGTATACACCTTTTCTTAGCAAGAAGAGGAGGAAGACACCGACCAGGAAGACTGTGCCGGTACAAGACTTGTTCGAACGATAGCGTGTCTACGTGACATCATCGCCATCGCTCTTTGGTGGTGTGAGCGGTGCATCGCTAAATTGCCTCATGACGAAGGGGCTTGCTGTAGGACCCGACAGTCTGGACACCTTCAATAGGCTTTCGAAAACCGACACAGACAGAATATCGTCGCGACACGAAAATCTGGATCCACTAGATCGGCCTCCCATAGACTCCGGCCTGAAAAATATGGTGGGCACTTGACATAGACATACAAGTACCTGGTGGAGGTACTCATGAATACTTTAGTGCATCGAACGTGTCAATGTCGATGATCTTCGGCGAGCTGTCCCGAGCACAGCTCACTTGCTCCATATCTGCCGAGCGTGGTCAGCACACCATCACCGTAGTGGGTACTATGTACAGGGTGTTTACAAACTCCGTGATCCGCGGAAACAGCAGTCTTATGAACTGACCAGGGAGTTGGCAATTGTTAAGGCTTGGCCCCACTGCCCGATGGCGAGTCATGCCGCTAAGCGTGGTGTAATCGAAGTGAGACCATGCAACCGGCGTTACCGCAAGGTTGCATGGGTTCCTGGATGTTGAAAGTGACTTCGCGGGAACTAGAATCGCGGAAGGACCACTTGCATGTCGCTGCTCATTCCAGAGCTCATTATAGAGGGCGCCAGTCCCATATCGGTTAGCAGATTTCCGTTTTCGGACACCCCGCGCCACTGTGGTGAAATTTCGTGAGATGAAAAACCAAAATTCTACAACGACGAAGTCACAAATAATCGTGTGTAGGCGAAAACTCACCAAGGTACCTAGTTACCACGCTGTCGCCATTTCCTGTCGTCGAAATGGCTGTCGAACCAACCCAGAAGCCGATCCACTCACTGATCCTGGATACCGGCCCATTGATCAAGAACGTTGTCTCAATCTCAACCATCATTAACTCCGCTGAGGAGCTCTACACCACCCCGGCTATCATTTCTGAGATTCGAGATGAAGCTACTCGAATGCGTGTGCAGACCACGCTGATGCCGTTTTTGAAGATCCGCAACCCTAGCCCAGCAAGCTACGATGCAGTCATTGCCTTCAGTAAAAAGACAGGCGACCATGCCGTACTCAGCAGGCAGGATCTGGGAATCTTGGCGTTGGCCTACGAGATTCATTGCGAGAGGAATGGTGGAGATTGGGGTCTGAGGTCGGTGCCGAAGGGCCCGATCAAGCTAAGGCCTGAGGAGGAAGAGGAGGCGCGCAAGCAGAAGGAAGCGAAGGAGGCTGCTAAGGCAGCTCAAGAGCAGGCAGCCGCGGAGAATGATCAAGCTGAAGAGAATGATGAATGGTCGACTGTCACGAAGTCTAAGAAGAACTCGAAAAAGTCAAAGGGCCAGAATAAGAAGAGCCACAAGCCGGAGCAGGCCGTGCCCGAACCTGAGGCCGAGATGATTCTTGAGCAGCCAGCAACTGAGGCCGAGCCCCAGCAAAAGTCTGAGGAGCCTGTGGAGCAAGTGTCTTTGCCCGCAGAGGAGAAGCCTGTTGAGGTTGAAAGCACCTCAGAGTCTGCGCAGCAAGCTGCACCGCCAACCGAGTCACTTGAGACGAATCTGTCGTCTCTAGACATCTCTTCCACTCAGGAGCCGCAGCAGCAGCCTACGCCTCCTGCGTCTGACGACGAGGATGACGATGACGGCGAATGGATTACCGAGACCAACCTTCCCGAACATCAAGTCAAGGACACTACCCAACAGGCCAACGTCCGCACCCAGGGCCCTACACAGATGGACGTATCCACCATGACGATTGATTTCGCCATGCAAAACGTCCTGCTGCAGATGAACCTCAAACTGATCACAACCAACATGCAGCGCATCAAGAAGCTCTCCTCCAAGGTTCTGCGCTGCCATGCTTGCTTCCAGATTGTCAAGGACATGAGCAAGCAATTCTGCCCCCGCTGTGGTGGCGCAACCCTCGCACGCGTCTCGTGCAGCACAAACGCAAAGGGCGAGTTTCACATCCACCTCGCCAAGAACTACACCTACAACAAGCGTGGCGACAAGTTCAGCATCCCTAAGCCTATCGCGGGCACTGCGAACACAAAGTGGAGCGGCATTGGCGGCGGCAAGGGTGGGTGGGGTCGAGATCTCATCCTGACGGAGGACCAGAAGGAGTATACCAAGCAGCTGATCCAGGATAAGAGGGAGAAGGCTAGCGATATGATGGATCAGGATTACTTGCCAGGCATTCTGACCGGTGATCGTGGACGAGCTGGCGGTAGGGTCAAGGTTGGCGCGGGAAAGAACGTCAATGCCAAGAAGGGACGTTGATACAGTCAATCAAACATGACAATGCTACTCAGATGTCCGCAATACAAAAATCAAGATGCTAAATAAATTACACGTGTTCTCTGCAACATCGTTGTCAAGTTCTGCCATTCATCAACACTCAATCAGAAAGACCGAGCTACCTTCTTCTCGACCAGTGCAGCTCGACCATTCAACACAGCGGCACTGATCGCCCGTACTATATCTGAATGCTCGAGCTGCACTGGTCACCCGTACTATATCTGCATTGTGGTGCAACAACAACCCGCGCTTCCCAGATCAAACCAAATTACCCGACCCACATCCCTATGTCCCTGTCCCATATCATCACACGACACGCGCTGTCCAGAACTTCAGTCTCGAGCAAAGCCCTACCCTCCCGTCTTCTCACAGCCTCCGTCCTCATCCACGCTTCAACACCCAGCTCCAATCTCCTGACTCGTATCTCCACCGCACCGAACCATCAAGCCCATCATTTCTATTGCAAACCCCGGCATGGTTGTTCGTGTAAACATTCACTTCCATGGCCTAACTTACACCCGGGAAGCGTCCGTCAGCGGGATATCCAGATAACGAAGATGTCCTCCGCTTTTCTTGGGTCAGCTCTGTTGCGAGGCGTGAGCGTGACATAGGTACGGGACACTCGAGCGATATTAAAGTTGGATAGCGCGATGCATGTGTGTCCGAAGCGTGACTTTCGAGTCTCGAGAGAGCAGGTGAGGTAAAAAGACGACAGGCGGGTGTGCGGCGTACTAGGATGCGTGATCCATGAGCTCGCGGCCTGTGGTTCGTAGTTTATTGGTTGTGAGTGTTCTCGTAGCAATCGGCACTGGCTATTCTTTCACTTTCCAACCTTTCAATTTTTACATTTTCCGCTTTTCTACCTTCTTTGCTTTGTTTACCTTGCCCACTGTTCGTACTTCGCTGCTTATCGCTCTTCATCCCGCTCGTACCGTCTGAAACGCCCTTTGACAAACAGCCGTATCGGTTTGTTGCGTCTACGGCGGGTTGAGATTGACATGCAAGGTAACTCGCTCTCAATTCGCATGAAACAAGGACTAACGCCACAGATAGACGGCAAAGTGCCAGATATTTCCACGCTGTGCAAGGAGCGTGGCGGGGCGGAGGGGGGCATACGGCCGGTGAATCTGGATCAGAGCATCGGCCATGGCTCCAGCGACAGCAACAGCACTACGCCTGCAATAGCTGGGAATAAGGCGTCTGCAGTCCTGCCAGCTACCCAAGGCGCAGCCATAACCACAGCAACACCAGACGTTGAGACCAAAGCCCCCGCGTCCGTCGAGCAACTACTCCTCGCACCCGCCAACACCGGCCCCAACCCCTTCACCAACACCCCCAGCTGGCGCGCTCTCGGCTTCTCAGACCCGCGCGCAACAGCCAGCCGAGACACGTCCCGCACCCGCAACACCAACGGGAGACCCACGCACACCCCTACCGCCCCCAGACCTCGAGGAGTACCACCTTTCTCCCCCGCAAAGACATTAAACCAGCACAACCACAACCCAAACGAGCATAAAAACCCCCCCACACCCCCACTGCTTCCCTCCTCCCACACAGCACCCACGCACCCCCTCCCGCACCCCCAGGCAACGGAGCACAGCATCTTCCACCCCGACGTCAGCCCAAAGCAGCGCGAAGTGTATCTACTAGGATTCAGCCGCGGTTCGTGCTGCCCACACTTGCGCTTCGGGACATTTTCAGGGGGCCAAGCTACGCGGAGTCGTCGGGGCGTTGGGACGCAGAGGGGAGGGCGGAGGGGGGGAAGGGGTCGATGGCGGGGATGCGGGGGTAGTGGTTTGGATGGGTAGGATAGGAGAGGATAGGATGGGATAGGACGGGGAGGAGTTGGAACCGAGTTGTATGAGGGGGAAGGTCGGACGGAGGGAGGGGATGGAAGGAGGAGAGGAGAGGAGAGGAGAGGAGAGGAGAGGAGAGGAGAGGAGAGGAGAGGAGAGGAAACAATGAAGTTGAGAAGACAAGCGAGGTCAGAAGGAGGACAACTGTCGGATATACGATGCGATCACATCAGTAGAAATGTTGTGTAGAGCGATCGACTGGATCCTACAGAATTAATAGATCCTCGACATGTTGGATTAGCATCAGTATTATATATAGCATTAGGTCCTCCTGTTTTCACTGTCCCTTGTCTATCCCTGGACGAGCTTACAACGGCTCGTTCCCAAAGCGCTCTGCATACATCCCCAACGCCTTGATGGGGAAGATGAACTTGTAGTTCGGGTAGGATATCATACTATGATTGTTAGCACAACCTCATACCAAAGGGGAGGGAACACTTACCAGCTTTTGTTGAACACTCCCTCAATCGCCTCCTGTTTCCACTCGCCATTCGCCTGCTGTCTCCCGACAATCATTTTCAAGGCGCGCCTCAAGGGCTCCTTGTCCGGAAACCCGCCCTCGAGCATCGCAATAACCACCCATGCCGTCTGCACGACCTGGCTCTGCTCGTGCGCACAGTACTCGCCCGTCTCGCAGGACTTGTACGTCTCGCCCCAGCCGCCGTCGGGCATCTGGCGGTCGAGGAAGAACTTGCATGCGAGGCGGACACGCTTGGAGTTTGCGTAGGTTTCGCCGACTGATTTGAGGGACTCGAGTGCGAACATGGCGGCGTACGTGAAGCAGATGCCCCACGCGCCGTACCAGGAGCCGTCAGGGCGTTGGGCTGAGCGGATGTATTCTACAGCGCGGTAGCGGAAGACGCCGATTTCTGAGGCGCGGTACGAGGGGTAGTATTGTTGGAACAATTGTAGCGCAGTAACGGTTGCGGTTGTGCACTCGACGTAGTCGTATTCAATCATGATTCGGCCGAAGACCTCGGCGGCGTTGAGGTGTTCGAGAAGTTCTGAGCCGCGGGTGGGTTCGTAGGAAGCGCAGCCGCCAGATGCGTTTTGCATTGTCAGAAGCACGTCGATTGCGTCTTTCAGTCTGCGCTCTTCGAGAAGGGTCGGGTAGCCGTGTTTGTTTTGTAGGAGGAGTACGGCCTTGAGTCCTTCAGACGTGCAGTCGCTAACAGTGTATCCCTGCTTGCGAGTGCTGAACCCCCAAGCACCCTTGCGTTGCTGGCGATAGCAAGCCTGCTGGTCGTCGACTTCCGCCAACATCTGTTGGTCCTCCAGGAACTCCAGAGCTTTGGTGAACATTGGTCGATATTTCTTGTTTGAGAGGAAGCCGCACGAGTCAGCA
Organism: Stagonosporopsis rhizophila; assembly: GCA_016767195.1. Lineage (NCBI taxonomy): Eukaryota > Fungi > Ascomycota > Dothideomycetes > Pleosporales > Didymellaceae > Stagonosporopsis > Stagonosporopsis rhizophila. The sequence continues at coordinate 124,069 of CP068494.1, forward strand.
GCGAGAACAGTAAAGGCGGTATCCCACGTCTGTACTCCGTTCGTGCCGTTCATCAGCATGCCTTCGTCCTTCATCCAGAGGAACTCGGGCAGCGTCTTCAAGTGCTCCTGGAAAGCATGACCCTCCGGGCCTTGCTCGATGTACGAAGCCAGCGTGTTCATGGGTCCATTGACAGGTCCAAGATTAGAAAAGTCCGTGTTCTTGTCCTCGGCCTGGATCAGCCACCAGACGTGCCTCTCAGCGCGCTCCTTCATCCACGAAGGCCTCAAATAGGGACCCCAGAGAACGGCCACGAACCAGAAAATCAGCTTCAGGATCCAGGTCTTGGGATGGTAGTCGTCCATGGGCGAAATGTCATTTCGATGCACGCTGAAGGTGATAGTCTCGAAAGGCTGTGTGAGCAGCTCCGAGCGCAATTGCCGTGTCAGGTCGTTCAGCGGATACGACCACCTCTTGGAGTACACATATGACATGGGCAAAAACACCATTCGCATATGGATCCACCAGCGCCACGGTGCGATTGGCACCCAGTCCGGGAGCAGCCACAGCTCTGGAGGTACAGGGTTGACGATATCCCACTCGAGGACACCCAGCACGCTCAGCCAGAACTTGGCCCAATGCGGGCCTTTGAGTGCACCGCCTAGCTTCCACAACGTACTGCGCGCCTTCTGCATCCGCGGATCCTCAGCATCTACACCGAGTATCCGCAGCACCGTGTAGTTCATGGCGGTACCGAACACGCTGCTCTCGCCCTCAATGTGCAGACCCCAGCCGCCGTCTTCGGGATGCGCACGCGCGAAGAGGTAGTTCTTGATTTCGATTGCGCGCTCGGCTGGGATCGGTGTGTCGGTGACATACCAGGTGATGACGAGGCCAGGGAGCAGGAACATGGGGCCGCCGTACTCGCAGGCCCAGTTGCCGGGGGGTAGTTGGAGTTGCGAGAAGAAGGAGAGTCCATTTTCGGCGGCTTCGAGGGGTGTCTTTGCGGTAGAGAGTTGGGGGAGACCCTGTAGCAACGCGATCAGCGGCTCTCTTTGCAAGCAGACATGGTATTGTTGTCGTAGTGTTTCTACATACCGTCTCCATGCCCAAAAAGTATTTGTCCGCGGCACTCTGCGGCCATGCCTTCACTTCCTCTTCTGTCTGCAGGTAATGCCACGTCTGACACCCCCTATCGTCCCTCAGCCTCCATCTCGAATAGTCCGTCTTCTGATCGCCCTTCGCATTACTCCCAACGCCGATTGGGACCTGCATATTCCCGTTCAGGCCCCGTTTAGCAACGCCGGTGGTGGTGCCGCTGGCCGAGGCATTGGTCGCGTGTGGCATGACTGCCTGGAAGTCGTGGGTATCGTGGGTATCGTAGCGGTATCAAACAGGCATTGCAAGTCGCACGGGCGAGTGGTCAACATTTAGGTGATCTTTGGACGGACTCCTTGGCAGGGACGCGTGAGCAGCCGCAGGCGCGTTCGGCAGCGGCGAATCACACGACAGGCTCGGACATTGCATACCTCTTCACACCATTTCGCGCAGAACACTGCTGGAGCAACGCTCGGAGATCTTGGAAGGTGCGGTGTGAAGTGCACAAGAACATTCACAAAACATCCGTCACGTGAACAGGTCCTGCGTCAAAGGAAGAAGCAAGTAGCCAGCAGCCAGCCAACCAACAGCAACATCCCTCATATCTTCTTAACACTACACTCAAATCTGCACAACCCCCAAACCGAAACCGAAACCCGGAAAACCCCTCGATTCATACCCTTCCTCCCACCACCCCGACCCTGACTCACCCACCACTCTTCCTTCATCCTTCCCTCCAAAAGGCAATATCTCGGCATCCTTGGGGCTGGCCCCAACCCGGCTGATCGACAAATAGAGCATCTGCATCGGCTACCGTCACCCGGGCAGCCATTTCTCGCATTGCGCCACACACACGCCCAGCACCTCATCACCACCCAAGAAAAGAAAAAAGGATAAAAAAAAAATGGGCCGCCCTCCCTTTCAAGCGGACTAGTGTGTGCCAGCTTGACTCTGTGCTTGTGGGGAAGTGCGCTTTTACGACGCGGGAGCGCTGAGCTCCGAGGAGCCGAGGGACGCCCGTCCCGTGGCCGTTTTTGTCTACCATGCCGGTAGTGGTGGTGGTGGTGGTGGTGATATCAGGGAAAAGGCCATGGTCATGTAAGCTGGCGTGATGGGAATGCACGATCGCGATCTCGCTGCCAGATAGCGGGTTGCGGAAAGCGCATGTGTCTCGATCCGGGATGTGGACGCCGTGATTACGAGTCGTGCTGTACGGAATGGGCATGTCGGCGCCGAATGAGGGTTTGTGCTCCTGGTCGACAGGTAGCACGTGGACCGCTGTGGAAGAGTGAGGAAGGGGATAGAGGGCTCGGTGCAGGATGGGCGAAGGTTTTGGGTGGACGAGGGGGACCGGGGTGGAGGGACTGGGAATCGAATGGAAAGGCAACGATCGGTATTAATCGACTCTTGCGTGCGAGTCTGCTTTACGCTCGGGAGGCACTACAATATGTACAACCAGCCAGACAGATTTGAGCATCAACAAGCGACCACCAGGGCGCTTTTTGTTGCGCGAGAAAGGGAGGAAAAACAGGGAGCCAATAGTTTCTATGCAGAACGACCAAACACAAAATCCCAAAATTGCATGCAAGCTTGATGATGAAAAAAAAAAAAAACGCCGTGAGAACACCGCTCGTTGCTATACTCGTCCACCGTAAATCTTCAATCGTCGTGTTCGTCTGTAGGGTGTGGGTATCGAAGAAGGGAAAGGAAGGGCTCAGTCGCTGTCAGCATCTGGGTTGGCGATGAAAAGACGCGTATTGCTCATGGTCGTCGTCCGCTCGTCCACGCTGCCCTTTCGCATCAGGTCCGAGTTCTTGGTCACCTCCAGCTTGGGCAGGGACTTGATGGGGGCTATGGCGCCAAAGTTTCGCTCTTCGCTGCTGCCGCTGCCTGTGGAGAGGTTCGTCTTGGTCTTCTGCACAAAATACTCTGGACCCTCGTTGTTTTGGTTTGGAGTGGGCTCCTCGGCAACGTCCCCAAGTTCGTCTGGTGATGAGTTCAGCGGCGGGGTGGAGCTGGAAGAGACGCGGCCAGCGGGGTTGGCGTAGGAGATGCGGCGGCCGGAGCCCAGCGAGCTGCGACCAGAGCCGGTGCGGTGGTGGTACTGCCCTCCGTTGGAGCCGTTGTCGTCATCGTCGCCTTCGTCGACCTCGGAAGCACTCAGGCGCATCGGAACGCCGGTACCGGTGTATGTGGTGGGCGCATACAGCGTGGCCTTGGGGGCACCGTGATGGCGGACCTTGGAGCGCATGCCGGCTGCCATACTCGAGCTGCCCGAGGGGCCGCGGGCGGGCGTGTTCTTGCCGCCAGCAACCTCCATGTTGGCGCGCATCCTTGCCTGGCGCTGCTGTGCCTGGATGCGCGGGTCCTCGTACTGGGCGCGGTCGCACCAGACGGTGGCCTTTTGCTTCCGCATCAGGGCGACGTACGAGGTGGGCGAGGTGCCGGAGCGCGTCGAGGACGAGCGGCGCAGGGCATCGCTGTTGGAGCGGTTCGGGGTGCCGGTGGTGGAGCTGGTGGACGAGGTGGGCGTGCGGCGCAGCGAGCCCTGGTACTGCGAGGGATACTGGGGGTATTGCGGATGCATGGTGGAGGAGGTGGGCGAGGGAGCGCCGGGAGGGAAGACGCCGGAAGAGGTTGTGCGTGTGCGCGAGTGGCCCATCTGTGCGTCGGGGTACTGGCCTGGCAGCGGTCGCACGGCGATTCCGGGGTTTGCTATGGGCTTGCGGCGGACAGGCAGTGGGATGGCGCCGCCGTAGGACGGGACCGGGACCTGGGCGGATTGTGCCATGACGGCCGCTTGCATGTTTGCGTTTGCACGCCTCGCTTGACAAGCACAGTCGCTGAAACACGGATCGCCGACCCTGACGTCAAAAGCAGGCGCGTCAGGACAGGAAGGGCAGTGGCTGTGGCGGTGGAGGGCTCGGGAGCAGCAGGGCCAGGAGCTACCAGAGCGGCGTCAGGGCGGCTCTGTGTATGTTTATGTACTGGTAATGGTGATAGGCCGTGTGTGGCACTTGGCGCCCCGCTTGCGTGCGTGCCGTTGTTTGCTGCAGCCCTGCAGAAGTCCGAATGCACTGACTTCCAACCGCTTCCGGCGATGGCCTGATGGCGCTGAGGGGAATTGGCGATGCGGAGCGGGCAACGCAGTCAGACCCGTGTGCACGGAACCTTGGGCTTGGTGCAAGCAAAGACTCCAGCGACTCCAGGCGGGCGAGTGTCGCGGGCTGCCGTCAATTGCGGGCACGCGTTGGCCTAATGTATCAGGAAGAAGGGTTCTGGCTGTGCCACAACGCTAGGGAAAGCTTCTATTGAAAGCTAAAGAAAGAATTGTCAGTCTGCGAACACGAACCACTTTTCAACTCTGCAGAACCCAGCTGACGCCTGCGCTGTTCGAGCGTAGTGCCAGCCGCGCCAGGACAACGTGGGCACAGCGTGAGCGTGAGAGACATGGCGCGAGAGAGCTGACTTACACTACCGTCTTCCGTCCAATCCCAGGTAGCAGCGGGCGCACAACCTCATTCAGCACCTGAGGCCAAAAGCAGCGTATGCGAGATGCGTTTGGCCAACCAAGGTAGCCGAATGAATCAGCAGTAGCAGTGGGCAAATGTCGACGCTGGCTGCAACAATGGGGAGAGTCTGCCGTTGCAAGCTGCCTGCTTCAGAGCGGACGCGCCAAACTTCTTGTATCCTCTCCGGCTTGCCGTATCCTTTCATGGCGCTAGAAAGTTGCCTGAAGCCATTCTTCGGCGGCCCACCCACCATGACGAAATATGCCATGAACTGCTCCGACGGCGTGCTCGACAATACGGTAGGCCAGCGCTCCCACCGCGCTCTCACCCCTGCCATGTTCATAGCATCCTCAACTAACGCTTCAAAACTTGGAACTTCCACGACGTGAACTTCAAATCGCCGCATAGGCGGAGTCGCGTCCGGATGCGGCTTACAGCTCTGGCTCGGCAGAGCGACCACGGTCATGTTCCTTGTCTGCTGCACTCGCTCGTCGCATCCATGGATCCCGCCTGCTCGGCGGCGAATCACCACTAGCCATGGCGCCCGGCGTGCGAGAGCGTGCGGGTGCTCAGTGAATGATCGACCTGGTTGCATCGGGAAGCACTTCGCGAGTGCTACGTTTGACAGATCGTCTGCGTGCTCCCATGTGTCTCAGATTCAATTGCTGTACGCACACTGCAAGCGCCGGCTGTTTGGCTACCATGTCATACTGAACCTGATGCGTTTGGTTCGACCGAAATGCCCTGCTAGCCAGCACAGATCGCGATGGATCAGGTACGGCGTCTAGTGCGCTGATTTCACGGCAACCTCACGATCAAGCCTACCCCTCACTCTGGCCCTGGCCAAGCACGAGAAGTGCAATTCAGCTTGCAAAAAGAGCCGCTGCCCGTTGGCGCCATAGTCGTCCCGTGGTTGCCCAATTTGTTGACCATGAAGTGCCGCATGCTTTGCCTTGGTGATGAGCCGCTACGAGGTTCGCGTGTGGGGTGGTCTGCATGCAAGCTTATGCAGCCGCGCAAAACATCCCCCGCCCGCTTGTGATCGAGCAGCCGAGCAAATCCACAGTCATCACGATGCTCGCTTCGGATCTCGTTGGGACTCGTTGACAGGCGGACTGTGCAACATTCTCGTCGTTCATCGCCGACGTCAGAACAGCTAGCACAGCACAGCCACCTCCCTGCACTGACTTTCGACGACCATCATAATTGTGGAGATGATAGAAAGAAAACTGGAGGTGTGGCGTAGTATCCCAGAGCAACATCGTCCGCCAGACCCTGACAAGCTGAGCACGGTAAGCAGACGCTGATCTTGCCTGTTGTGTCCAGGAGAATCTGCGGCAACCCCACGAATACGGCAGTTATTTTTGCATCAATACGAAGAGCGTCTCGTACCTTTCTGTGGATAGGCGACGCTCCTTGTAGCAGATTGCGAGATTTAGATCTGATGCTGGCCGGACGCACGCATCTTGCATCGACCGGGAAAGCGTCCGGTGAGACGACTTCGGTGCTTCTGCAATCTCCATCGGTGACGCCACAGCGAAGGCGTCAACTACTTGAATCGCGTTAATTGGTGAACAATACTTCCTCGGTTGATGCCGAGTGTTAGCAATGGCCGAGCGTTCAAGTTGCCCGCGCCGACCACCTGGAGACGAAGACAAAGAAAGGCACGACATTAGCTTTGGTGCTGACGCTCGATATAAAGTCCACCAATATCCATGCCGTACTACGCGACGTCCGGCGCACCCATCAGCTTGAACGGAAATGCACCTGCATCGTGCAACAGCGACAGGCTGCGACTTGAACTTTGCACATCGTGGACTGCCTTTTCAGGCTGTTAGTCTGAGCGGCATTCCCACGACCCGTTTTCGCTACACTCCTTGAGAGCTAGCGCACGATTAGTAGCGAATGCGCTGTCCCGCTGCCAGATGTCGCAGCGTCGCCGATCATTTGATCTGGCCCTTTGCTGCACGTTTGACAGAGCTATGGTAGGCGTTCCGAGCATTTGTGGCATGTCGGGCGCTTGTATGTACTGTATGGTTGCACTATGGCTTATGCATGCAGCATGGGTCGGCATGCCGAGTATCGGTGAATAAGCAAAACGTGATGAGTTGTAAAGGTAACATTGGAAAGCGTGACATATAATTCATTGATGCTGACAAGCTGTCACCTGAGAGAGTCAGGCGTGCTTGGACTGACCTGATTGCCCATTGCCTCACACAATCCCGCAGGGTCAGACGACAACTGTAGTCATGGTAATGATACAGCGCCCCCTCCCTACACGTCTCCATCATAATCCTTTCATCCATGGTAAGGCTGTCGTCGCGTTGTAGATTCTCTTCTAGGAACCACTTCCGCGACTCAGTATACGAAAGGAATCAGACGGTACGGCGTCTGTTGCTTGAACTTTTCCCAGGCTTCTCCATACCTCCTCTCGCAGTATTCGTTCAGTACAGGGATGGCTCGAGTTGAAAAGTCAATTGCAAAGAGTGCACCAACAAGCGCACCCAGAGCCCAACCACCACCAGCCAACGCATAGCCTGCCCTCCACAATGTATATCCACCGTAGTTGATGTGTCGAGCAAACTGCCAGAGGCCTCCAGTATAGGCCTTGCCTTTGTTTTTCGGGTCTGCCTTGAAGCGCTTGCGTTGGATCTCAGCCACAAGCTCAGTGAGAATGCCGACAGTATACAGGGTCCCGCCCACGATAAGAGATGTTTGAGGGAAGACACTTTTTTTAGAGGCTGACGTCGCGCTCAGGAGGAAAGCATAGCTGCTGATACTGTTGAAGAACGCGTTGAACAGGCCAACCTGGACAGCCGGCACAACAGGCATAGGTTCCCCGGACAGGAGCGTCACCCAGATGTTTTGTTTTATGGCGCTTCCAACAGACATACCAAGCAGCACAAGCCGGTATGGGGAAAGACCTAGGCTGTCAATGGCTGCAATACCCGTGTGTGCTGGAAGCCCAGCTGGGAGAGTTTGGAGTCCCAGGCGATGTAGAGTAGGCGTGCCGAGTCCATGGGCAAGGATGCCATACTGAAGTACCGGCTCGACAGCTCGAAGCAGAAAGAAGGTTGCTTTGCCAGCAGGCGTTGATGTGTAGTCACCTCGGGATATCAGGTCCCGCTTCTTGGAAGCCTCCGAACGTGGGTCGTTGTGGCTCATCGTGCTAATTTGGATCAGCCCAACATATACTGGTGGTGGGTCTTAGTTACGACTCGGATCGCGATGCAGTGCACAAGCGACATTGATAGTGAGTTCGTCCGCAGGCTTCATACGAGGTACGTCGGCTAGTCTTCCGATGGTGACATCACAGAACGTCGAAGCCGGGCAGGAGCGGACTGCATTGGCGCAGGTGCAACCAAACCCACCAGGGTTGTGCTCTGTCGAGGCCGCAATCTTTCTGCGAATCAGCATCTGAATTAGAACACTATATATCCACTCTTGGGGCCTTCCGCGCGAGAACGACTGCTCCCCTTTTCCGGAATAGCGCGAGCGCGCGTTCCCGTGACTTTTGTAGTAGCGTGTTTCTCTTTGCAATGCCCCACCACTCTCCTTCCACATCACACAAAGGAGCACGGTACGCGTCTTAGCTGCCTTTCCACGGCCTGTCCGCTCTCGTGTCACCTGGGAGCTCACTTTGACACTGCAATACATCCGTAGTATCAAGCTCAACGCCGAGGCTATTCACTGTCCATCCTGGTACTATGTTGGAGATATTGAAGTATCATATCTGTGGTTTGAGCAGCCAAAACTCACAAGCTGCCGCAGACCAGGAGGGAGTACGGATATCAAGCTCAGGCCGATTATTCACTTATAGCCACCACAGCTTAGTGCGGAAACTGTGTTGAGCGAACCAACTGATCAGCTCCTGCCTTGCGGCGCGTTCTCATTATCCACAGTGCTCTGGCCACGCTTCACCACCAGATCACTACCGCAGAGAACCATCACTAAAACACATCTCTAATGACCGTTACCTTCAATGCGATATGCAGCCTTCTGCAAAGCATAGAAAACATTACTACTCACCAACCGCGCCTACCGCCCAAGGAAGAGAGACAAAGTGTTCGTCAGATTATATCGAACTGGTTCAGCAACCACAGGCGCGTACTGGATAGCTCGTACGCCAGTGGAAGTGCTGTGCTGTCTGCCCTTTTCCCTCATCGCAGAAAAGACCGAGTATACGGACTTCAGGCCACCCTGCTCGCTCGGAAGCTTGAGAGACTTTTGAACTTCAACCATGGCCAGAAAGCATTGTTCAACAGTTGGAAGACCGGAAAACACGGAGACCTCGGTGTCTACGTCGAGAGGGCCATGAAACCATGGGATGGCACTTTCTCTTCCAAACACCCAGTCTCTGTTGACAGAGTTGGTAGGTTGTTGACGCAACTTGCGGCCAAGTATAGGTTCTCTGATGCAGCTATTCGCTTGCAACGAGATGGCCATGTAAAGACCGACGAGGAGCTCAAGGAGGTCCTGGTGCGACTGGAGTCATGGGAGGCCAAATGGTTGGTCCGTCTTGTGCTGCGAGATTACTGCACCATTACGATCGAGGAAGACTATGTTTTTGAGCAGTATCACTTCCTTCTCCCAGATCTCCTTATGTTCCAAAACGACTTCGATGCTGTCTTTGGCATGCTAAGGGGAGAGCTCAACTGTTACCCTGCTGTACCCGGACAGACGGAGGAGGAATCGATGCGGATTGAGGCGGCTCAGAAGCTGACACCGGTGGTTGGAGTCAAGGTCGGACGTCCGATCTTCAAGAAAGCATGGTCATTCAAGCATTGCTTTCAGATGCTTGGGAACCACGCTTGGGCAGCTGAAAACAAGTATGATGGAGAGTACTGCGAAATTCATATCGACTTGACAAACGCGCCACAAGACATAAAGATATTCTCTAAGAATGGCAAAGACGCAACCGCAGACTGCGAAGCACTACACAAGACCATTCGAGAGGCTCTCCGCGTTGGTCGCCCAGATTGCGCTTTCAAGTCCAAGTGCATAGTGCTGGGCGAGATGGTGCTTTACAGCGACAAAGAGCAGAGGATCATGCCATTCTCCAAGATACGAAAGCACATTTCACGCTCTGGCTCTTTCATTGGGACCTTGCAAGACTCGCTTCCTCACGAGTGGGAGCATCTCATGGTCATCTTCTTCGATGTGTTGATGCTCGATGACGAGCCAGTCTTGCGTCATTGTCTGCAAGAGCGCCGCAACCTGCTGAGAGACGTAATCCAGGTCAATCCAGGACGGTCGATGCGCTCTGAGTGGTCCCTGCTCGACTTCAAAACAGGGGACGGGATCACGGACCTGAAGGAGATATTCGCCCGTAATCTTGCTAGCCGCCAAGAAGGGCTTGTGTTGAAACCGCTTCATGCGCCTTACTTTCCGCTGTTATATGGACAGGGATGCCGATCACCAGGGTTCTTTATCAAGCTCAAGAAAGACTACCTGGGCGATATGGGCGGCGAGCGCGATTTGGGCGATTTTGCAGTTATCGGCGCAAGCTTCGATGCGCAAGTTGCTCCGAAGTCAGATGTGAAGCCCTTGCACTGGACCCATTTCCATCTGGGATGTTGCAACAACAAGACTGCTGTACAACGGTTCGGAGCAAAGCCTGTTTTTCAGGTGGTCGCAACCGTGGGTCTAGACCAGTGTATACCGAAGCCAGACCTCAAATACCTCAATATTCATGGTTATGTACGCCAAGGACAACTACTTGACGACGGTCAGACGGATAACTTTGGGATCATACATCCCAAAGGTTTCTGTCGTCGCATGACCGCAGTTTTCAGAACGCCGTTTGTCGCAGAGATCTTGGGTGGTGGGTACGAGAAGCTCCAGAATGAGGCTTTCGAGATGCTGCGACATCCTCGAGTCAGGAAGCTGCACAGTGATCGGACATGGGAAGATTGCGTGACTTTTGAAGATCTGGAGACAATGGTCGAGCATAAGTGGGAAGCGCCAAACGCAGACAAGCTTGACGGACATGCTAGGGATGTTGCGTTGCTAGTTTCCAAGTATGCGAAAGAATCACAGGCTTCCACTTTGTCATACAGGACAACGCAGGGTACGGCAGAGACAACGCCCCGCAGGTCGGAAGCTTCATCGAAGTCACAGCCGGCAGATGCTATCGTTCAAGAAACACAGCAGCCGACACTCAATACGTACACAAGTGCCTCTTCCAGTACACACTACTCTGGCAGCACACAGGGAGCAGGTACCCGAGCCTCGCGACAGGCTCGCATTCTCGTCCGGCAAGATACATCTGAGCGACTTGCGCTCGCAACGCCCTTGAAAGCACCGCCGTGCGTTGTACCAGTTGGGTCGCCCGAATTGCTCCCTCGACCCTCAACGGCACCATTGCCAACGTCGCACCAAAGAGCAGCCGTGTCGCTTGCTCCTCCAATATCCACCGCACCAAAACCAACCACGAGCAAAAAACGCGACCTCGCTCAATTCATGGACTTCGTCAGTCCACCTGCAGTTAGAAGACGCGTCAAGGGTCGCACGCCACTCAAAGACTTCGGAGGCAATGGAGTTAGGCATCTGGGGGCTTTCAATTACGATTCGCAAGAAGACATTATTCATATATACGCCAAAGAAGGGCTGAAAGTTCTCGTGCATACGGGACTGGAATAGGGGTGAGTTTAATGCAGGAAGGAAGTGATGCTCCAGTGACAGGAGTTTAAGTCGACCGTTGATGAGATACCCCGTTTCAAGTCATGTTATGCCTCTTTTTTGAATCTCGATTTTCAACTCAATACTGTGTCCAGTCTCTCAGTGTATGCCGCTACTAGTGGACCACACCGACGGCACACATCAGCCAACATTATCACTACTACCGCTTTACCTCCCTATAGCACCTCTATTGAACAAATAGAGAGTGCCCCGCAATTGCTGTGCACTGTTGTCACCGCCTTCAAGCATATGTAGGGCCAGCCGCGCGTGTATGTAAAAAAAAGTAGCATGGGTGAAGGAATGTAGGCACATGGTATAGGTCCCTTTTGTTCTGACCACTAGCCCCCCTTGATCTGTATGATGAGTGCTCGATTGCCTGGTATTTGAAAAGTGTTACTCATCACAGGTCTCAGGCAGTGAGAGTGCTTTGATAGATGATGCGTCTGCTATCGATAAGCCAGCCCCGCCAAACACTCATCACCATCCCACCTAACTTTTCCACCCCAGCTTCATACCTCCACAATCACCATCATGGACGCCCAGATCGCCGAATGGCAAACCCGTGCTGAGGCGCTCAAGCCGCTTAACCTCAAGGCCATTGAGCCCAGCCTGCAGGAGCTGGACGCCCACCTGACCCTGCGCTCACACATTGTGGGCTACACGCTCACCGATGCCGATACGACCGTCTGGAAGACGCTGCGCGAGAACCGCGTCGCCCACGCCTTTGTCAAGCAGAACTTGATGCCTAGTCTGTGCAGATGGTTCCGCTACATCGAGGAGGCATACCCCCAGTCTGTTGTCCTGGCTGAGAGGCCCAAGGAGGCAGCAAAGGGTGGCAGGGGCAAGAAGGAGGGCGGCAACGACGACGCCAACTATGACATCGGCCTGCAGGATGTTGGCGATGGGTCAGGAATCGTCACACGTTTCCCTCCTGAGCCTTCGTAAGTACTCTAGACTCGACCTGTCACAGAGTCAGGACTGACTCCGAGCAGAGGCTACCTCCACATTGGACACGCAAAGGCCGCCCTTTTGAACGACTACTTCGCCCACACCAAGTACAAGGGCAAGCTCATCCTCCGGTTCGACGACACCAACCCCAGCAAGGAGAAGGAGGAGTTCCAGGACTCGATCGTCGAGGACTGCGCCCTTCTCGGCGTCAAGCCCGACCAGGTTTCGTACACCAGCGACTACTTCGATGAGCTGTACGAGCGCGCTGTCCAGATGATCAAGGATGGCCTGGCCTACGCCGATGACACCGCACAGGAGAAGATGCGCGCCGAGCGCATGGACGGCATTGCCAGCGAGCGCCGCAACATGAGCCCCGAGGAGACCCTCGCCAGGTTCGAGGAGATGAAGAAGGGCACCGAGGAGGGCACAAGATGGTGCATCCGCGCGAAGATGTCGGTCGACAACCCCAACAAGGCTATGCGCGACCCCGTCATCTACCGCTGCAACCTCGAGGACCACCACCGCACCGGCTCCAAGTGGAAGATGTACCCCACCTACGACTTCTGCTGCCCCATCGTCGACTCGGTCGAGGGCGTCACTCACGCTCTGCGTACCACCGAGTACAACGACCGCGATGCTCAGTACCAGTGGTTCATCACCGAGCTGAAGCTGCGCAAGGTCCACAACTGGGGCTTCGCCCGCCTGAACTTCGTCCGCACCGTCCTGTCCAAGCGCAAGCTGACCAAGATCGTCGATGCCGGCTACGTCTGGGGCTGGGACGACCCGCGCATGCCCACCGTCCGCGGTGTCCGCCGCCGCGGTGCCGTCATCCCCGCCCTGCAGGAGTTCATTCTCAAGCAGGGTCCTTCCAAGAACATTGTCAACCTTGACTGGTACTCGTTCTGGGCTACCAACAAGAAGCACGTCGAGCCCACCGCCGCGCGCTACATCGCCATCGACGAGGCCGCCAAGGTCCCCGTCACCATCATCGGCGCGCGCGAAGGCGTCATCACAGAAGACAAGCCCAAGCACGCCAAGTACGATCTCGGTAACAAGAAGGTCGTCTTCAGCAAAGACATCATCATGGAGCAAGCAGACGCCCAGTCCTTCGCCCAGGACGAGGAAATCACGCTGATGAACTGGGGCAACGCCATTGTCCGCAAGATCTCGCACTCGATCAACCCGCTCTCCAAAGACGGCTTCAAGACCGTCACCGGCCTGGAACTCGAACTGCACCTGCAGGGCGACGTAAAGAAGACATCCAAGAAAGTCACGTGGCTCTCCAAAGACCAGGAACTCATCCCCATCGAGCTCGTCGACTTTGACTACCTCATCTCCAAGGACAAGCTGGAGCCCGAGGACACACTCGAGGACTTCCTCAACAAGAACACCGAGACGCGCGTCAAGGCCGTGGCGGACTGCAACGCCGCAGAGCTCAAGGTCGACGACATCATCCAGTTTGACCGCAAGGGCTTCTTCCGCATCGACAAGGCGTTTGCGCACGGGCAGGCCATCCAGGCATTCCAGATCCCGACCGGCAAGTCGAAATAGATAGCATGTGAATTTATGAATGAGATAGGATACTATCAGGACCTAGAATCGAATCGAGTTTCTTACCATCTCGCGGCCCGAGTGCCATCCATACTTAGCATGCTCCATTTCCATGTCTTGTGTTGTGTTGTTAGCAGCACTAATCCGCTTCCAACTCACTTACCCTCTGTTCTATGCCACCCTTTCCAAACGCTATACCCCAGACGGGCACTGCACATTACATCCTCCCCCAGCGGCCTTTGTAGTCAGTCATGCGCACAAACCCAGGATAGCATCCACAGTCTCCTCCCGTGCACGGAAAAGAAGACTGCACAAAAGGGGGGGACGACATCACACGAGCACGTGCAAGACGAGGGGGAGGGGGAAAGGAACACGAGGGATACAGAAGAAGAAGATGATGATGAAGATGACGCAGCAGGGCTACCGAACGCGCTCACTTCTCTCTCTCTGGGTTCATTGATGGTATCTATCGTACAGGTACAGACAGTAAACTAGACTATTTTTTGCTGGAAAAGGCGGAATCGACACCGACACTGACGCCTACACCAACGCCTACACTAATGCGTATACCAATGCGTACAGCGACACCGTCACCATCACCGTGTATGCAATGCCAATCCACTACACCACACTACACTACACTACGTATGCATGCATGCAACGCCGAGCGATTAGAAATCAAGATTAACCGAAAGTACTCGCTGCAGAAAGGGGGAGGGGAAAAGAAAAGTTATATCGGCCTGCGTTCGTGGCGTCACAAACATGATATGTGGTCATCTTCATATCGTCTCCGCACCGTACGGCACGACCGCTAAGCACACTCCCACTGCGCAAAGACGCACCATCGGGCACTGCGGTCGGCAAGAACTAAACCGCGCCAGGTGCCCTTTTCGCCAATTTTGATGACGGTTTCCCATGCGGTGCCGTCGGCGTCGGTGAGCACGCTGACATGCTCCATCTTGCGCGTGAGTCTGATGATTTTGCCGCTCGGGGTCTGGATGGCGAGTTTGGCGGGCTTCAGGCTGGAGCTGCCGTTGGAGCCCGAGGACGCTTGCGAGGGGTTGGTGTAGTTGCTCCCTGTGGCCGAGATGGACTGCATGCTCATTGCGGACGTGGGGCGGGCGAAGGGAGCGGGCGACAGCCGGCCGGTGAGGGGGGTGTCGGGCTCCAAGCGCGTGGTCGAGGCGGGATGTTGGCGCACGCAGAAGACGAATGTGTTGTTGAGGACGAGGTTGGAGCACTGGGGCTGCGCGACGTAGAGGTCGTGGCGCTGGGCGTGGGGGGTTGGGTGGAGGGTTAGAAATGAGTAGGGGGGGTTGCTGCCGGTGTGGGTCATGGGGAGACCGATGGCTAGGGTGTGTGGGTTTTGCTTGTTGGAGTGCTAAGATGAGGTCAGTACGAGAAGTGCTGGGATTTCTTGAGACGTCTTACCATCAGTCCACGAGGCCCGGCATAGATCTTGAGCACACCCTGGCCCTCATCGCCGGGCAGCAGCGCCTTGACAGTATAGCGCTTCTGGCCGCCAATCCACTCTGCCTGCGCCAGAGCTGGCTTGCGAACAAAGTCGCCGCTCTCGAAGTAGTCACCATCCGCATCCTGTGAATACGCTCGTGCTTCGACTTCAGCGACGCACTCAACATTCTCAGGGACGTTGACATATACGTGCGCCATCTCAAGATTGTCGAGGTTCAGCATGCTGGTGTCGAAGTCGACAATGCTCAACCCGTGCTTGAAGTAAGTAGGTGTGGCACACGGCAGTGCCATGAGGATATCGTGCGGCTGAGGTGGGACGATATGCTGCTGCTCAGGCAGAAGAGGGACGTGCGAGTAGCAGATCTCGAGTGGGCGAGTGAGGAAGTACCAGCTCTCCGCAACCTGAGAACCAGCTGCTGAGAAGTGTACGCGCTTGGGGTTTGTCGGGCCTGCGAGGGAGCAGTCCATGATGCGCCATTCGCCATCGACGATGACGGCGTTCCAGGAGTGGTTCGGTCGGGCAACGCTCTCCAAGTCCAAAGCCTCCCCAGGCGTCTTCAAGTAGCCACGTACGACCTCAGCGTGAAGTCCGACGGAAGCACACATCTCCGCGACCACCATGGCAATCTCCTGCGAGCATCCACGCTTGCTCTGAAGGACGTGTCGAGTATCCATCTCGCCCTCAAAGTCCTCTTCCCACGTGATGCGCTCGCTGACCCACGTAAAGATGGCCCGCAAACGCTGAACATCGCTCCTGAACGGTCTGCAGACGTATCCTTGAGCCAGCGCGCCTGATGTCGTACCCATCGGAATGCTGTTAATGAACCGAGTGCCCTTGTCAACATGAGCCAGGTTGCACGATGCAAAGTCGATAGGCTCGGCAATAGGCAGCCCATCTAGCCCTTCGTCGCCCTCAACAGAGTCATTGAGGATATCGACAGGGTTGAGGGCAGGGTAGTCCATCATCTGGCAACGCTCAGCCCTTTCAATACGCTCATTCTTGCTCAGCGAGTTGGAGCGATTGACATCGCGGCGAACCTGGACCCAGTCGGTCGTTCCAAGTCCTCCGTCTCTACTGGGTGTGGGTTGCTGGGCTGCAGAGCCACCAGCAAAGCCGGCTGGAGTGCTGGTCTCGACACGATCTATGCGGTTCCCTGCCCTACTCGCGGCACGGCTTGCAGCACGGCTGGCTGCGCGAGATGCGGGCCTGCTGATGGTTTCCATGGTGCTGCGAGCGTTGGCAGCTTGTGTCTTGGCTGAGTCGATCATCTTGCGGAAGAAGCCACTCCGCCTGGCCTTTGGTTGCGTCAGACCACCGAGCGGATCCGGGTTCTCAGGCCCAGGCGTGCTGGGTTGTGTGGACTGTTGTTGGTGGTCACTTGAGCCGGGTCGCGATTGAGACGCATGGCTCGAGTGGTAGGTGACGCCAGTGAAGGGTGATTCTGGCCGGCCGTCATCGAAACCAAACCCTTTGCCAGGAGAACGATTCTCCATGCCACTCCGAGATGTGTCGTTGGCGAACTTCTTGCGGTAGTAGCTGCCAGCGCTAGTGGAGCTCATGGCCGTGGCGGAGTACCCGGACATCAGGCTGCGGTTTGTGCTTTCCGTTGCAGTTGTCGAATTTGTCTTGCTGGTGAATGTGCGGCCCAGACTCTTCCCAAGATCGTGTACTGATTTACGGTGGCGCAATGTCTTGGACTCTTTGCGTTCGACATCGGCGGCGTCTTTGATGGGCGACGGGCCTGGCCTCTGGAATGGCGAGTTCTTAGCTGGCACGGGAGGGGGCGTGTTTTTACCGCCCATGAACAGCTCGTCCTTCTTCTTCTTCTTGTTTGCTTCCATCTGGTGCATACGGCGCAGGCGGCTCTCCATGCGTTTGACATAGTCGTCCACATCTGGCGGTCCCTGAACAGGCTCATCGTCCTCGTCGTCACCCATGCGACTCGCACTCCTGTTACCAGTTTGTAGACCAGCCATTCTTGCCGAAGCCTGATGGACCTGATCGAAAGCGTCAGGTGACCAGGGATGTGAGGGAGTCTCTGCTTCCGGCGAAGCCATATCCTGCAGCGATGACATGACGTCGTTCATAGCGTTGGTGAGAGGGGAAGGCGTGAATTTCTGGGGATTTGGTGAGGGCGGCTCAGGAGTGGTGAAGCGATCTGGTGGCGGCGGTGCAGGTGAGACTGCTCGATTCGGATCGTAAGGGACACGGTGCGGCGGTGGAGGCGGAGGCGGCCCTTCGTCGTCTTCGGTATCATCATACTGATTCTGGAACTGCGGCGGGGCGGGCGAGGGGCTGCGACTCTCGAGCTGCTGTTGATATGGGGATGGTGATGGACCACGATCGTATGCGCGGTACTGGAAGGAGGGTGCTGGAGATACGGCACGCGACTGCTGCCCGAACGAGGGAGCTGGCGACACTGCTCTTGAGTAAGAGCGCTCCTGGAAGGATGGCGCGGGAGACGCTGCTTGTCGATAGGGGGCCGGCGAAGGAACCCTGTCGCATGCGCGGTACTGCGATGGCGGCGCAGGAGAGACGGCCCGCGGCTGATACTGCCGCGGTGGTGCAGGCGAGACTGCTCGGTGGTACTGCTGCTGCGGTGGCGGAGCGGGTGAGACTGCTCGGTGGTACTGCTGTTGCGGTGGAGGAGCCGGTGAGACTGCGCGATGATACTGCTGCTGCTGTGGTGGCGGAGCCGGCGAGACTGCCCTCTGCTGGTACTGATACTGAGCATGGGGCGCAGGGGACGGTCCTCGCGCATATGAGCCGTGTCTGGAGGGTGGTGCTGGCGAGATGGAGCGGGAGTGCGGGGCGGGCGAGGGCCCTCTGTCGTAGGCTCGATACTGCTGTGGGGGAGGAGCAGGCGAGACGGCTCGCGGCTGGTACTGCTGTCGCGGCGGCGCTGGTGAGATGGCGCGAGGCGGTGCTGGCGAGACTGCGCGCGGCTGGTCCTGGTGGTGGTGGTAGGAACGGGTGTGGGAGCCTCGTCTGGAGGGCGGT
This sequence comes from Stagonosporopsis rhizophila, assembly GCA_016767195.1. Taxonomy (NCBI): domain Eukaryota; kingdom Fungi; phylum Ascomycota; class Dothideomycetes; order Pleosporales; family Didymellaceae; genus Stagonosporopsis; species Stagonosporopsis rhizophila. Next base: position 142,312 of record CP068494.1, read on the forward strand.
GGGGCGGGCGACACGGCCCTCGAGGCGTGTGTGTGGTAGGCGGGCTGGGGCTGGTGGGAGTTTGTGCGGGCATGGGAGCCGTGGCGGTTCATGTTGGCATTGGCAGGCGAGGTGGCAGGTCGCTTGGTGGCGGGCCGGGGCGACACGGCGCGCAGGTTCGAGGGCGCCCTGTTTGGGGCAGGCGAGGCGCTGTCACGGCTCTCGGTCGAGTCTCGCTTCATGGACGAGAAGGGCTTGGTCGTCTTCGCGGCCTGGGGGGTTGCTCCCTGGCGCAGCCTCTCGCGGGCGGCGGCGGCGGGGTTCGGGGCGCCTGCAGCTGCATAAGCGGTGAAGGGCTTCCTGAACATGCTCTTCTGCTTCTGAGGGACGGGCTTGGGCGGGGCCTGCGCGCTGTTCTGGCGCGAGACCGTCTCGGAGCTGCCATTGCGACCCGCGTTCCACGGCTGGTAGTCGTCGCTGAGCAGCTCGACAAAGTTGCTGGGGAACAGCCCGACCATGCGCCGGTCGCGCTTCAGGCGGCCCATCCACCACGAGCCGTCGCCGGCGTTGAGCACCTCGATCAGGTCGCCTTCTATGAATCCGAGATCGCGTTTGGTCTGCAGCCGCAGCGCGGCGGTCAGCAATGTGCGGCGGGCAATGGACGGGCGCTGGGCCTGCACTCACCTCTCCCCCCCACGAATAGATGGCCTTGCACCAGCACGGGAAGCGCGTCGGCAGCGCCTGTCCCGCCATGTCTGCTGCCCTCGGTCCCTGGGCCCCCGGCAGTCGTGCCCCAGTGTGCGGTTCGGACCGCGCTTCACCCGGCGAGCGATGGCGACATGCGTCTGTTTACGAGTGCACGAGTGGACGAGTGGATGAATGGACGCGGCGGGCGGGCGAGCGAGCAGGCAGACGAGCAGAGAATGAGAGGCAGCGCCAGCGGGGGGTGCACAGAGGGAGAATGTATAGACTATGTCGAGTATCGATAGCGCGGCGTGGCATGCGATATCAGTCGACGCCAGTCCTCGCCCGTCGCTCAGCTTGACGTCGGGCCGTGTTGACAACCAAGTTCACGGGGCAACGCCCGAGCCACTCTAGCCTGGCCCTGCCTTACCGCTACTCGGCCACGGCGAACAACGCATCCTCGCCCACGACAGCACTGCTCACCAGCTGCTCGACTAGACCCAGCACCTGCTCGACTAAACCCAACACGCTGCGCAAAGCTCCTGCTGCCTTCGCAATGTGACTAACAGCCATGCATCTCGCCTGTCTGCACTCTCACAACCCACTCGCTCACACACCCACACCCACACACCGCAGCCCTTCTCGTCTTGTACAACACACGCCACGCAAGGCTTTCCTTGCACAACTCACACCCAATCCCAACATGATCGAGATGATGTGTCTCAGCATCGCAATCCAGCCCGGATCAGCGCCGCAGCCATGAACTTTGGGCCAAGGCACCGCTCCCATTTCGCGTCATGCCTGGCTACGTGTAATACGTACCCACATGTTCGCAGCCCAACACTGACTCATTGCCACAACACCAAGCGCAATTAGCGGCGGGCGCTCCGGGCTAGTTGCAGCGGCAGCAGCAGCAGCGGCAGCAGCTTCTTCTGTCGCTGTTGTTCTGTGACCTAGGCTTTTGTAATAAGATGCATGTGTCTCGCAGTGCATTTCTGGCTGCAGTGCACTATCAACGTAGGCAGAGTGTAGAAATGTTCAGCATTCTTCTTCATCGCTATAGCAAATCCACTATCAATGTGAGTAAAATGTAGGGATATGTTGTCTTTTTCTCTGTCAGAATAGCAATCTACAGGCTGCAATACACTATTATTGTAGGCAAGGACATGTTGTCTTATTTATTGCTATAGCAATTTACAGGCTACAACCTACTATTAACACAAGTAAAACATACGAATATCTTGTCTTCTCTGTCACTATAGCAATCAACAGCCTGCAAACACCATCAAGGGATATGTTGTCTTCTTTATCGCTGTAGCAATTCACACGCTGCAATCTACTATCAACACAAGCAAAACATATAAGTACCTTGTATTTTTCTCTGTCACTCTACAAATCCACAGCCTGCAATACACCATCATCGTAGGCAAGGAAAATGTCATCTTCTTCGTCACTCTAGCAATCCACAAAACACAACATCCCCCATCTCTCTGCACCTCGTCTTACAATCAACAAACCCCCACCACCTCCCTCACTCTCCCCTACCCCTCCTACTCCACCTTCCCACCAACCCCTCCCCCCCTCCCCCCCAGCAAACACACAAACGTCACCAACCCCGTAACACTCAACCACACATTCCCCCACACCCCAATCCCCATACTCGTATTATAATGGCTCTCAAGCCTATAGTGCTGATACGCGCCCCACCCCGTCGCCAAATGGTGCAACACCGTCGCCGCAACCACCGCCCGCGCATACGGCAGCACCGCACCGCTGTTGTGTGTCACCGCCCCCGGAGCCCGCGATAGCGAACCCGCGTTGGTAAAGGATAGCAGGATCAGGGCGAGCGTGATGAGGCACCAGCCGTCGGTGCGGATGGTGTAGAGCTCGAGGTCGTTGGCTTGGAGGGCTGCTTGCGCGGGGGGACGGAACCCTGCGTTGGGGTTTTGTTAGGAGGGGTTTTGTTCTTGTTGTTGTTGTTTGTGGGGGGGGGGGGGGGGGGGGGTCTGCGGGGGGAAAGGAGGGCCAGACGTACAGCCCGCGACCATCAGGGGGTCGTAGATGCGGCACGCGCCTCGGAGGCTGTACCAGAATGCTGTGCCGTATGCATACGCGTGGAAGATCTTGGGTTCACACCTCCAACGTTAGCAGGGTTTTGCCGCGCCGTGTGGCTTCATTCAAGGTCCAATTGCGTACCGCTGAGTTGACCGAAGACATTGTCACGCAAATGGATCAAGTCTGAGAAAAGTCTCACTGCCTGTGAGGGGGGGAAAGGGTGGTTCTTAAAAGCTAGATAGATTCGTCACATTGTGTCGCGTTAAAAGGTGCGCGCATAAGCAAATAACACGCGACGTCATAGTTAGCGCGAGATGAGCTGCTTTGGTGTTTGCGGGGCTGCAGGAGTCCAGGACAAGGAGAGTCGGCGCGCAGGCAACCGTGTTCCCTTCTTTGCAATGATTGGATCTGGGCTTCCGTGAGGTGCTGGATGGCGTTCCTTCAGGTTTGTGGTGGTCCTGCATGTGGTGCGGAGTTGAGTGCCGGCGCCCCCTTCCCCCGCCAAACGTCATAAGAGTGGTGAACCTTAGGTCCATATCACAAGCAAACACAAGGTCCATGAGACGTGTGTCTGGTTGCTGGAAAGTAGTCTGGGTGGCACGGCATCTCCAATTGGTGCTTAGTTGTTGTTTCTCCTGCCGATGGTCACGTTTCTTTCGAGAATGCAGGAAAGCCGACCACAAGATATATTGAGGTCAGTAAGTGTCTTATTGTCACTCCATTTCTGATTCCTGGTCTCAACACTCAGAGGTCCTTGTTTCACAAGAATCTCAACATTAAAAAGTGTACGCATTTGATAGCAAGAGCACTCTGTCTACTGACTGGCTGGACTGTCCGCCCACGACGAGCCATCACTCGGTGGACTAGCCATGCCCAACCCGTACCCTTGGCTCGTGTCAAAGAGCGGGTCATGCTCCATGGGTATCGCAAACATGCTGCTCCATCCCTGTGCCATCATAAGATCTGGGAACGCGATAGCGGGCGTCGGACTGTATTGCTGGTACGAGCTGAGTGGCGCCAATCCCACAGCCGCCATCTGTGGAGGCTGGTTCGGCAGCTGGTCGACGTTCTGGGGCACGGAGTAGTCTGGGTAGTTGATCGGCGCCGCGTAGTATTGTGGTTGCTGGTGCGAAAAGGTTGCTGAGACCGGAACACCGCTCGGCGTGATCGAAACGGGTGGGGATGGTTGGGGCTGTGGATGTGACGAGACATGTTGGTTGGAAGCCTGTGGAGGGCTCATCGTACCAGTAGCCCGAATCATCTTTTCGTACCACTTTTGGATCTTGCGAGTTCGCAGTTCATAATGGAAGAAGATGTCCTTTTGCTTATTGCCTTCTCCGGCACGCCCGACAAGTGCCCCAATCCGAAGCGCCAGGTGCCGGAAGACATGGTCAATATTCAAGCGATTCCGCAGTTCGCGAGTCTGATTTTCAACGTGAGGATTCCTGCTCACAATGGCGAACTTTGCAGCAAGAGTGACACCAAAGTTCAGCTGGATCCACTCTATGTTGGTAAGAGCCATCTCCGATTTTGGAGGCAGCCAAAGATAGAGGTCTAGAAATGACTTGGCGCCCTCCAAGCCCTCACATAAAATGTTGAGGTGTAAGTATGGGGACTGTTGCAGGTTGCGCTCAAAGAATGCAACCTGGTAGAGGAACAGCTTCGCCGTGTGAAACTGCATGAAAAGCAGGTCTAAGCGCACCCGTCAGTCATAGTCAAAGACGTGTTCATCGAAATACATACGACTGTCGCTGACATCGGAGCAAAGGTAGACTCGGAATTCCTCAAGTTCAGACCGCACACGAAGGTACGATGAGTGCGCTTCAGTATCCGAGTTGTGAGTCGTCTTCGCAACTTGATCGATGTTTTCAATGATTCTCTGCAAGCGTATGACATGGTATAGGTCCTTATCCGTCCTGTACTCGGCCTTTTGTTGCAAGGCGAGACAGCCCTCTTCGATGAATGGCGTGCAGGCGAACGTGTTCATCTTATCAAGCAATTTGGCAATACTGCAGGTAATTAGCTTATGCTGGCCCCGATGACTGAAATGCAACACACGTCGATGCTATGTAGAACACGCCAGCAGCGGCTCGCTGCGCAGCTGAATCGGTGTTGCCCTCGCCTTTATACTGATCTCTCGCAATTGGATCTCGCTTGCTGCCCTCGTCAGGTTTTTGATGTATTGGCTTGCGGTCGAGGCGTAGGTCGACGGCTATCGAGATAGCGAGTTGGAGATACTGCGAGTAGTTCTTCGATCGGCCGTGGAATTGATTCCTATAGTCGATCAGAATCGCATTCCTACAACATCCCTCAGATATCTTTACCAAGCTAGAGCTATCAGAAGACCCTGCAGATATTGCAGGTCAAGACACTCGTCACCGCCATACAGGACCTTCTCGCTAACCATGTACTTGAATCGATGATACAGTTTGTCCTGCGTCTCAAGATCATGATAGCACGCTACCGATATTATTGCGAGGAACAAGAACGGCTTCGCATGCCGTATATCGCCGGCATTTGTATGAGGAGGTATTATAACGAAGGGAAAGTGTGGCATCATGTCTGTCTTGTACATCTCCACCAGCGTCTCGGCTCGCTCGATGGACACAACATCATCGTCGATAATGTCGCCGTCACCGGCAGTCGGCGGCGAGCTTGGACGAGCAGCTGTCGCACTGCTCTCAGGAAGAGGCTGCTGCACGACAGGTCCTTTCTGCTGTAGGCGAAGCAAGTCTTTGACCTGTTGCTCAAGAGCATGGATGCGAGAGTCGCGCTTGGCCGAGTTGTCGCGCCGGCGGGCAGGCCGAAAAACGCAGTTCTTGCCCAGGCGGGCACATCGGTCGCAGATATCCTGTCGTTGGGTGCGATCGCATCGAATCTTCAGCGAAAAGCAATTCTGGCACGTTTTGGAGAGAAGCACGCCGGCGGTTCCGCCGCTGCTAGAAGGGTCAGCTCCGGAGGCTAGTGACATGGTGGCGCTGCGCACACAGGAGCAGCACTCAAGCTCCTCGCGGTGCCCGCAACAAGATCGAACATGAGGATGCCACTCTTCGTGACCTCAGACCTTTGCAGGCAGAAGAGATCGCCGGCATGGAAGGATTATGGGCCGCAGTCGAGGCGCGGTATCAGCCAAGCCGTGTCCGCCAGCTCTCTGATTGGCGCTACTGCGTGACTTCTGAGCTGGTATACCAGCCTACTGGGTCGATAGTGCTTTCTGGTGGAGAAAGACGCGTCTCCAGAAACGTGGACAGACGTCAACAAGTAACGAGCCGCTGAAAGGGTGTAAAAGGATTAGACATGATAGACGGGGTCTTATCCATGTTAGAGCTCTGTGAAACCGATCTGCTGCGTGGAGCTCATAGCTCATGGCTCCCCCACATCTGTACGACGTGATTGTGGGTGCCCCACTTCGACTGCAGGTCTGAACCGGTCCCTTCCGCGGCAAGACAGGGCTTTCGACGATGGGAATGTAAGGTCAACACTGTCACTATTGACAGGAATATTTGCAGGGTAGTTAGGATAAGTTTCCCACCCTAGCCTGTTGCGCGCCAAGTTAGGGCTGCACTTGTGGCGTTTGAGGCTGACATTCGCTAGCTCGTAAACTATGACGTTGTATTACACGGTGGCTGCGCCTGTAGGTATTGGAGATGTTTGCTGCACGCATCTGTCTTGGCTACAGGAGGGCTATTCAGCTGTTACTACCACATCCGCTTGTCTCGTAGCTCCTTACGCTACGTGCGGAGCCGCCGCATCAGTTCGGCTCTCGAAGACCTTCCTCCCCTCGAACCACGTCTCCCTGACCTTCGCATCTAAGAGTTCCTCGCCTTTCCATGCCGTGTCGATGACAGTGAAATCTGCCATCTTACCGACCTCCAGGCTTCCAACCCTCTTCTCTGCAAAGCATGACCAGGCTGCACCACTGGTGGCAGCACTGACAGCCTGCGCCAGTTCCAATTTAAAGTTGCCATTTACCGGTGCATCGCCCGCCTCTGGTTGTCTGGCTGACTTTCGTGTTGTTGCGACGTACAAATTTGGCAGCGGTGCATAGGGAGCAGTAGGTGAGTCAGATCCAATAGCAAGCGCAGCACCATGCTCCGCAAATTCAGAGTATGCAAAGGCACGCTTCACACGCTCAGGCCCAAGTAACTTTGGCCATGCACGCAGGATTGCCGGGTCTGAGTGTACGGGTTGGATACTCGCCGTGATGCCTAGCTTTCCAAGCCTCTTTGCATCTTCAGGAGCCGTAAGCTCGAGATGCTCAATGCGGTGTCGCTGTCCTGGTTTGCCGTGCTTTTCCAGTACGTTGACGGCGTTTGTAACAGCTTGGTCGCCGATAGCATGCAGAGCGCACTGCAGACCAGCGTCAGCAGCCTTCTTGACGACAGGATCAAGCATCTCTGGTGTCCAGATAGGCCCTTCGAAATGGCCATTGGTGGTGTAGGGCTTTGCGAGAGCTGCAGTACAAGCGTCAATCACACCATCACAGATGATCTTGATGCCAACGATTCTGAGATCAGGATCTGTATCGTTGTTGAATTGTCGGTTCAGTTCGATCGCACGATCAACCTGCCTCAGTCGGTGCTCTTCTCCATCACCAGGTAGGATGCACCAATGAGCGGCGATTCTAAGTGGCAGCGAATCACCATTGTTCTTTCTGAGCTGCAAGACAGCTTCCCACGCATTTTCGTCCATTGCCATGTCGATGCAACCAGTACATCCTACGGCATGATATGCATCAACGGCCGCCTGCAAAGCAGCAGTCTTGTCTTCAATCGGTAGAACTTCTGCCAGGAACGGCCACACAATTAGCAGTACACAAGCCTCCGCCAACAAGCCCGAAGCTTTGCCATTTTCGTCCCTTTCAATGACACCGCCAGCTGGAGTCTTCAGATCCTGTACACCCATCTCTTTCAAAGCGGCACTGTTGCACCAGACCGAGTGGATGTCTTTAGAATCGATGTAAATAGGCCGAGGATCGAGATCATCAAGTAGGCTCGCCTTGGCTTCTCCATCAGTCATGCTGTGCATCCAACCCATGCATAGAATCCTTTCTTTATTTGGGTTTTCTTTCGCATATTTCGAGATCCTGGACCTGATTTCCTGCAAGTCCTTGGATCCATCCAAGTTGACCTTGTGTAGCGACTGACCAAGCATCAGAAGATGCATGTGAGCGTCAATGAAACTTGGCAGGACATGTCGGCCTTGGAGATCTTTCGTCTCCACGCCAGTTTCTTGCTGGAAAGACTTGAGCTCTGGAGCATTATCAGGCCCAATGAATGCTATCTTTCCATCCCGCACAACCATGCTCGATTGCCATTGTGCATCAGCATTGGTGTTGCTTTCGTGATAGAGGCGGCCGTTGGTGAAAACCTGAGTTTTGCTTTGAGCGCTCATGATTATGGTGAATGATTTAACGTGTCTTGGATGAGGGGTACTGATATTGGGTCGAGCCCTATCCGGTATCGGAGTCCCGAAGTGCTCCCGACCGATAGTAACCGTCAAGGCACGCCCTGCGCCCTGCGCCTTATGTTTGTGGGCCTTGAGCGCGTAAGTGGCACCTCGAACAACTGGATTGAACTGTCGTACTTATTGAGAAAGCAAAACATGAGCCACTAAGATGGAGGCATCGCGGAAAGAAGAACTACCCCACTTTGGGTACCAGTGAATATGTATCAGCCAATCATACAGCTTAGTGCTTATCACTACACGCCCCGCAATTGCTGTGAAGTATGTAGCTTGGCTCCACCACACCTGTGTTGACCATAGACTGCCTCCATCTGCTACCGCCAGGTCCGACCAAATGGCAACACCACTAATTGACAGGCCTCTTACCCCAAACTCACCAACCTTCACAGAAGCTCGAGAGGGAGCGGCAGCGTATCTACAAGCCCGATTGGCCGCGAAGTCCAGTGTCACGGATGAGGACAATGAAGTACCAGTCATCGACGTATCACCATCTTTTTCAGACAATCAAGTCGAACGCCAGCGTGTCGCCCACCAAATCCGAAAGGCTTGCACAACGTCTGGTTTCTTCTACATCACCAACCATGGAGTCACATTGCAAGCTCGAGAAGGTATCTTGCTGCAGGCGAAGCGCTTCATGCATGGGTTAAGTGCCGAGCAGAAAGAAAAGCTGCATACAAAGAAGAGCAAGCTAGGTCTTGGCTGGGAGCCTAGCGAGTATACGTCCATCGCCGGTGATTTGGAAACAAAAGAAGTTTTCAATTTCTCATATGAAGCGGCTATGGATAGGACAGGCGGTGACGAGAAGTACGTAAACTTGGACGGAACAACAATCAATGGCAATATGTGGCCAAACGAGGAAGATCTTCCTGGTTTTTACGACGATGTTAGAACCTACTATGGTGCAGTGCGTTCAGATCCTAGCCTCCCGACTAGATGAAGACTTAACAACATGATAGATTCTCGACCTTGCGCGCCATCTTTTCCGTCTCTTTGCATTGTCTCTCGGATTAGAGGAGACATACTTCGATCCTATGACGACACATCCCGGAGGCATAGCTCGCTTACTTTACTATCCGCCACCTAAGAGGCCTCCACCGCTAGCTCAGACATTCACGACTGAAGAGCAAATCGGACTAGGCGCTCATTCAGACTACGAATGCTTCACCCTTCTTCTCTCTTCCTCAGTGCCAGGTCTCGAAATTCTTAAGCCATCAGGACATTGGCATATTGCGACCCCGCCACCCGATGCTTTCATTGTCAATGTTGCAGACTTTCTCATGCGGTGGACAAATGGGTTGTACAAGAGCACAGTGCATAGAGTCGTAAACCGCGGGACGGATGCAAGGTACAGTGTGCCTTTTTTCTTCAGTGTGAACTATGACACTTTGGTCGAGACGCTGCCAACCTGTCTCGCTGAAGGCGAAGAGAGCAAGTGGAAGCCGATTCGGGCGGGCGAGTACATTCTGGAAAGGCTTAATGCTACAACGAAAGATGGGGCGGGATTCTTCGGGAACGAGGACATTTCAGGAAGTCATTCCATCAAACGGGCTTACTAGATTTTCGCAGATCAGTCAGTGAAGTAGCTAACAATGTAGAAACTCTTTGATTTCCTGATGACCGGATGAAGAAGCAATCTAGAGCTAGACTCAATCTGGCTGGTGCGATGGACTAGCTTCTCCGCAAACACCGACCGTCGGCGTTAAGACACCCGCACTTCTCCACCACATACATTGTGATCGCTCCCTCCACGTATTTGGCATCAACTTTTCCAATATCCATGTCCTTCATACGCCGTGAAAAGGCCCATTCTACATATGAAGCAGGCTAGGGAGGTAACGACCTGCTTACGGTGCCGGTCATCGAAGCGGCAGTGCGACAAGACCAGGCCCAGCTGTAGCCGCTGCAAACGTGGAGGCAGTCAATGCACCTACGAAGAAGACACTGCAACATCCTATCCCACGCCGGTGACGACACCTCCGATAGCCGTAACAAAAGTCAGGAAACGCAATCGAGTTTGTCTTTCTTGTGTTCGTTGCCATCGACTCAAGGTCAAGTGTGATAAGAAGCAGCCTTGTTCTCGATGTTCTCAAACCGGCGTTGGAACGAGTTGCAAATACACTCACAAGCGGGAGCCTTTCAAGCAAACGTACGAAGATGCGACTAATCCGCCACAACTCCAGGAGGTCCCTTTTGCGCTGACAGGAGATGACCCGACCTTCGTGGTAGCTACTTGGTTCTTAAGAAAGCGTGGATCGAGCCATTATGGGGCCATTTTGAGCCGGGTATGTTACTTCTTTTTTCCCTCTGCAGCGCAACTCGAGCATAGCCAAGTAGTTCCACGCTGATAAGTTCAGATGGAATCCTTCGCAAGTATAGATTCGACACCCTTTGCAGTTGCTGTTAAGAATCACTTTGAGACACATTGCTCCAGCGACTTTGCGTTACCAAGTAACTACCCCTTTGGCACACCGGGATCCGCTCGTTACATATCGCTGCGACTGATGCACGAACTGATACACAACTCTCGCAACAACATCGATTCCTTAATAGCTGGATATTTCCAATGGTTCCATCCATCGTTGCCTGTATTCGAAAGGTCGGTCTTCGAGGCAAATTTGGTTGAGTATTGGGAACAGCCAGACACCGTGGATCTAGTCTGGCTTGCACAATTGCTTGTTGTGCTTGGACTTGGCGCATACACGATAGAACATCATTCCGATACCACGAGCAACGGTACAAAGACTGCTGCAGAGTTCTTCTACGCAAGCGAAGCTTGTTTAGCAGCCACGACTTACATGGCTCGCCCTACCACTACAGCCGTTGCCACATTGTGTCTTATGGTGGTAGCTAAACAAGCAACCACAGCAACTTGCTGGACACTAGATACATGCTGGAATGTGTTGGGTCTCACTGTTCGCCTTGCCATGATGATGGTACTGCACAGAGATTGGATGCCGGGCTACAATGAGCCTGTTATCGCCCGCGAGAGAGCATTCCGTCGTCGTCTCTGGACCATGGTTGTTTATCTTGACACACAGATGTCGGCTCGCACCGGCCAGCAGAGCATGTTGCCACAAAGCATGGTAGACTCGAACGCAGTCACCACCGCCCATGGTGACTGTTGGGACAGCATCATTCCGCGCTCGTTACCTATCATGTGTCAGCTTCTATCCCGCATGAACATACACGATGGCGATATCTTCTCATACGATGAGGTCCTCGACTACGATCGCAAGATCACACAATTGATACAAGAAGCCACCACATTTTACGAAGGTGGCATTGTTGAGCTGACGCTCGACATTCTTTTCCGACGTATGCTTCTTATCATACATTGTCAATATGCGCTACGCCGGGAGGCTCCGACCCTCTATCCAATTTCCTACAATTCGACGCTCGAGATCAACCTCACACTTTTGAACCACTATCACCGCTTATCCTCAATCTCGCCGCATACACACTTGCTGGCTCAGCCATACATGTTGGACTTCTTGGCTGCCGCTTTCACTACCTGCATGTTGCTACTAGCTGACGACGCATTCCCTACAAGCTCAACAACGAGCACAGACTCTGAGCTGATGTCCCGGAAGACCATGCTGGATCCGCTAATGCGCTGCATGAACATTCTTGTAAACGACAGCAGGGGTATTTCGTGCTTCAGTACCGGCTTCAAACAGCTGGCGGCGATCTATGCGATCACGTTGAAGGACAGCCCGTTGCAATGATCGCGGTGAAAGGAAAGGCCATAGAGAACGCCAAAATTGACACGTCGAGAACCCATTGTCGTGAGTGCCAATATGTCATCGGTACTGATGAGGGTGTCGCGGCATCTGCGACAGTACCCGTATGAAAGCTCGCTTCACCATACCTGACTCGCCTCAACCTTCCGAACCTCATCGGAGCGGCAAACCAGTCCGCACTATCGCTCTCGTCAGGCAGAGCGGACTACTAGAAAGTGAACAGCCGTCCGAGGCACAAAGGTGAAGTACGGAGCTCAGCGGCGTGTTTGCACCCGGTTGGAGCCCAGACAGTCAAGCAAGTCTGCTTAAGACGTGGCAGAGTCTTGATCATGTTTCAAGCTGTAACTGACGTCATGGCCGCAACATGTTATAATGGTCCTTTCGCGCTGGTAGTTTGGCCTCAGCAACTTGTACTACTTACCCATATCAGAACATCTTTTATACTTAATACTATCATCGATCACGAACGACTTCGGTAGGAAATATCAACAGCAACGAACACATTTCAGGCGCCCGCCATATTGACCAACCGTCGCTCAACAATGCCACTCAAACATAAGCGCATGCCGAGCTGGCATGCTGGGTCCAAGACAGTCGAGACTCTACATAGTCAAGCTATCCCAACATACACAGTCGACAATATTCCACGCAGCCTTACACCCTCAATCATGACCTCCACAACGCCAGACCTACCTGGCTACAAGGTCACTCGCCTCGTTGGCGCCATTCACGGTACTGCTTCCCTCACACACAGAGTCCCAAAATCCTTCATCAAATTGCTATCAAGTAGTATCGTTGGGTCTTTGGGAGAACCAAAACCTTTGACACAAATTCTCTACCAAGCAAGAGATCAGGCGATCGAGAGAATGACGAAGGATGCAATCAACAAAGGCGCAAACGCTGTAATCGGCTTGCAGATAAGAGAGACTGAGGTCATGGGATGTGTGGTTGTCAATGTCAGCGCCACAGCGTGTCTGGCTGAGAAAGAGAGGGTGCAAGTAAAGAGGGATAGCGCGCAAGAGAGTCCAATCGGATGAGCATCGAGAAACTTGACACGGATCTATTGAAGATGAAGACGAACTGCTCAGCAAAAAAGATTGAATGGCGGTATCGAAGGGTTTACACGGGACAAAGACTAGGAAAGGTATTGCGAAGAGCAGAAAGTCGGTTCAGGAACGGCGTTTCTAATCCCGTATATATGTGTCTGCATGTGCCACGACTGCTGGATAGCCTGTCTTCAGAGCCACACACGCAGCATCTGTACAATCAGTCAATTGCTCATCGAGTGAAAGACCCAGTCGATCTGTTCCAACTTCACAAGCGATCACGTTGATGTAGCCTTCGTGATCAAGCGTGGGGTGATCAACAGGTGGTGAGCTTGACCAACAAGATCTACAGGTGTAAAACGCGGACTTCTGTAAGAAGCTTGCAACATGGAGGAGACTGATGTGGAGCCGGAAGAATTACTAGGGCCATTTCATCTGGAGGCGCTTCGTCCGTTCCAAAAGAGGAAAAGGACGTACAGCGGCAACGCCCAACAGTACGATAGGTGCGCATCTTCATCGTTCACCCCGCTTTGCACTAGCCTTTTCCAGGTCACGGAACGGTCATTTGGAAGTCAGGTACAACGGCCTGCATGACAATTGTCGCTAATAGTTCGCGTACATAATGCACCCGCTATGAAATCTCGGTTGACTGTCGCCGCTCGCCCGGTAAAAGACAGCTATAAGAAGAAGAGCACTGAACCAACTTGAGTGCTATTGCACAACAAACACGGAGCATTCCTCCATCATGCTTCTTAAATCTTTCGGCTTGCTGCTCGTCGCAGCGCAAACGGTCCACTCTCTGACCTCCAACCTCACTCAGATCTTCAACTTCGGCCCTAATCCACGCAACGTGACTGGCTTTATCTACGTCCCCGCGAATCTCCCTAAGAATGCTCCGATCCTCGTAGCACCTCACTGGTGCCATGGTACCGCTCAGCAAGTTTTCGAGTACCGCTCATGGGCCTCTGCTGGTGACCAATATGGTTTCATCTCAATCTACCCCAACAGCCCCAATGCCGTGGATCAATGCTGGGATGTCTCAAGCAAACAGTCGCTCACCCACAATGGTGGCGGTGATGCACTCGGCATCGCGTCGATGGTCCGATGGGCGACCAAGAAGTACGATGCAGACGCGTCGCGAGTTTTTGTCGTCGGCACGAGTTCAGGCGCGATGATGACCAATGTGTTGCTCGGTAGCTACCCAGACCTGTTTACTGCAGGCAGTGCGTGGGCAGGCGTTGCGTTCGGATGTTACGCGGGTGATGGATATGGAGTGTGGAGCGATGCCTGTGCGACCGGCAAAATCATCAAGACTGGGAAAGAATGGGCAACGATCGTTAGGAACGCATTTCCCTCGTACAAAGGTTTCCGACCAAAGCTACAAGTTTTCCACGGGCTCAATGACGATATCCTTTATCCTCAGAACTTGCAGGAGGAAATCAAGCAGTGGACCAGTGTGTTTAGAGTCAGCCAAAAGCCTACCGAAGTCACACCGAATACTCCGCTGCCGGGCTGGACAAGATCTAAGTATGGCAAGACTGGCAAGTTCGAGGCGTACAGTGCTGAAGGCGTGGATCACAACATCCCAAGCCAAGACGACTTGGTGATTAACTACTTTGATTTGAAGTGCAAGGGGAAGAAGTGTTACTCGAGACGCAGTGGATAAAAATGGACTGTCTAGAGTAAACAGCGGAGACCTGGCATGAGATTTTGTACTAGACGCCTTTCAGAAGAACAGTGACGTCGGCACTCAATGGTTATGCCCCTCATGATCTTCGTCTCCCGCCTTGGCCCACTCGGCCCAATACCCATCATCCCAGATCTCCGCCAACCTTTCCTCCTTGGCGTCCTCATCCATTTTCCCATCAAACATCACCTTCTCCCACTTTCTCATCTCCGCTCTGTTCAACAAACAAGAGTCCAGCATCTTGGTCAAGCCAGCAACATCTAGCTTCTCACCGATAAACACCAACTCCTGTCGTCGATCGCCCCATTCGCCTTCATAGTCTTTGCGGATAGCGGCAACCGTGTCAGCATCTGCGCCCCAGTCTTCTTCAGGCACGCAGCAGAACCACGGCATCTCAGAGCCAAGGGTCAGCATGGCGCCGGCGGTACTCCAAGAGCCCATCTGAAAGGGTCGGGTAGCAAGCCAGAAGATACCTTTGCTGCGATGGAGGCCACCAAAATGGGGTGACGCTTTCTTGTTCGCCAAGATTTCTTTGTCTGACATCGGGGGCTTGTCTTCTCCATCGTCGGTCATTTTGTCTGAGTCTGAACCTGCTGAGGCTGTGTTTTTGTCGGAGACTGAGCCGGCGTCATTTGCGTTGTCGTCCTCGTCATCTTCATCGTCACCTTCGTCCTCCGGCTCTTCTTGGAGCAAGATAAACTTTCCTTCAATGAGGCGGTAGAGCTTGAGTGGATCGAAGGGTCGTCGCGCACGATAGACAAAGCTGCCAATGCCGTACTCAAGAGTCTCAGGCTTGGGCGCGACGCGCTTTCGGCCTTGGACGTCCATGACCGTCATCTCGTGGAGGCTTCGTAGCCAGCCTGGGCTGGCGACAGCTTCGGCAAAATTGAATACGCCGGTGTTAAGCATCTCTTTGACGTTGACCTTTGAGAACTTGGACTCAATAATCTTCGCTGTTGGGTTGAGCGTCTTGACATAGGCCTTAACCCGGCCTAATGTCTGCTTGTCGACTGCATCGATCTTGTTAACGATTACGACATTAGCAAACTCTATCTGGTCGGCGAAAAGGTCAGAAATAGTGCGCTGGTCTTCGTCCGGGACTTCGTCACGGCCGAAGCGGTCTTGAAGAAACTCGGCAGTATCGAACTCAGAGAAGAAGCGGAATGCATCGACCACTGTGACCATGGTGTCGACACTAGCAATTGACTTCAAGCCACCAAGTTTTGCTCTAGTCACATCGTCAATACCATGACACATATAGAACTTTCCATATTACTCACACCTTGGCAAATATCTCTTTCTCATCCGTCTCCATGCCTTCAGCATCAATCATCGCATCTGTTAGCTCAGCAGTGAATGTCTCTGCTACCTGCTGAGGCTCACTGATACCTGAGCTTTCTATGACAACATGATCGAAGCCTGCATCGCTCCACGCCAGTCGTGCCAGCTCTGTAAGTAGATCGGACCGAAGTGTACAACAGATACATCCATTTTGCATCTGAATGACCTTTTCCTTCACACGAACCTCTCCTTTATCGTTTTTTCCTCGTGACTCTGTCGATCGCGTCACAAGATTGGCATCGATGTTGACAGACGCCATGTCGTTCACTATCACGGCGATGCGGAGGCCATGGTCTGGTGATTGAAGAATGTGTCGAAGGAGCGTTGTCTTACCACTTCCCTACTTCGTGTGAGTCGTTGACAATCGCGAGAGAAAGGATATGTGACTTACCAGGAACCCGGAAAGTACTGTGACAGGAAGTGGTCCTTGTTTAGCCTTTTTGTCTTGAGGCTTCCTGCTTGTTGCACCTGTCTTTCTTCGCTTTGAGGGTGTCATCGTGGACGTGGAGGACGTATGGACACTGTAGGATACTCTAAGTGCTTTTAAGAATCCGTTATTGTTCAATTGTAGTACCTTGCTGTCATTTATACTTTCGTCGTCGTTGTGCGCTCGTCCAATTGAGCACCTCGATGGTTAGGTCGCATCATCACGAAACGACGGCATATTACTGGTTGAACACTCACTCAAAACAGTCAAAAGCATGATTATAATGCTTCTAACACCCCCGATGAAGTAAAGTAAAATGGCAATGGTCTTTGGAACGTCCACGATGTGGGGTGGGGCAAGGAGAACCAAATCAGGCAGGTACGCATGATCAGTCACTTTGCAAATTGAAAGATCGAGGCATATGGGGTTGAACAAAGGGCTTAGAAGTGTGATTGCAGAAAACACGTGGTCAGAGACAAAAAACAGAAAAATGGTTTTGGAGCAGAGCAAAACATACTCGCTAAACGTGTCTTGACAGATGAAATGCGACAATGCTGTGATGATTGAACAGTCGGGCGAAGCTCATAAATAAAGAGAATCAAAAAGGCACTGCTCAAAAAAGATTTTCTCAGCCCCTGTATATGACTATCTTGTCTTGAGAACGCATATTTCGATTTGGTGCCGCGCTAGGACGTACACTGTGAAAGGAGTTATGAAGCACGTCGCGCGCTGTGTATACTCAGACGCTAAGTTATATGCATAATCAGGGCTTTTGATTTGAGCTTGTCGTATTGCGAAGAAGCACAGCGAGAACATTTGATGTATCAGACAGTCTCCATGTTCAGAACGCCGCTACTTAGCGAGCGCTAATGATGTCACGAACCGAGATAAAAACACCGTGCCACCAGTGCTAACGGAGCAAATTCTATGTCACTTTCTTATTTTGTCACATTTCCATCTCTAAACAAATAGCTCTCGGTCTTTCAACGAACGTGTATCGTGTCTCTGAATGCCCAGGAATCATTCGCATAGCATTGTCAAGACCCTGTGCAAATGAAACACACCTGAAATTCTCCCTGGGCTCTCCTCGCTCCCACCGCGACCTCCTTTTCTATTGCGCTCAACGGAGCAGGAAACCACTATCGCACAGCAACCCTCTGACGATCTCCGGCTTTCGTCCCTACCTACTGGTCTGGCTGAGTCGCAAACCCTACGCCACCCGAGATTTGTTTAATGCATCATCTCGGTCGGCCAAATCATCTGTAGCTCTCATAGCCTTTACCGAGCCATTCCGTCCAACTTTCGACCCATGCTCTCCACCGCCAGCTTTCTGGGATGGATCCAAGATCGTCCACTTGACCCAGGTGATCGTCGACGATCTACGCGTGCAATCCTGGGCAAGCCAAGCGGCCAAGTCCGAAGACACTGCAACATCAAAGACAACTTTCCACCCAAAGAGCATACAGAACATGTCGTATCTGATGTTTCTGACATGTTCCTGACATGTTTCTAACAGTTGAGGCTCGGGGCCTGACCATAGGCTCTAAGTGAAACGAGGCTGTGAGCATCACGTAGTTTCTACTCGGCCTCAGGTCTGTTTTTGTCCTATGCACGCCTAGGCTCGGCCACACTATGCGTCATTCTGCGGCGAAGCACCGACGGACCGTGGTTGTACTTGATTGGCATCTTTAGGGGCGCTCGGTAAAAGGATCTTTTTTTCCTGGGCAATGCTTGTCCATTGGTTGAAGAAGTTCACAGCATAGCGATTGTGGAACTGCCGGGCTGTGGGACACAAGACGTCACATGCAGCTCGAGGCTGGTATAAATATTGAACGACTCCTTTGCAAAAAAAAACCAATATTCAGTTCAACAAACAATTCTATTATCTATCTCATCTACCACTAAGAGCCCCTGACCCCGTTTTTCCATCACTTCCCAATAATTCATTCCGCACACAATCATCATGCGCTTCACTATCATTGTCGCATCTCTGCTCGTAGGCATTGCCACAGCATTGCCAGACCCGACACCTCAAGGATACACTGGACCTTGCTCAGACAACAACTGCGGCGTCAGTGGGAAACAGTGTTCAGCCGGGAGACTCTGCGTTCCTTGGCCATCTACAGATCCAGCATTGAGGAAGGGCTGCACATGCAGCACAGCCTAAACGATATACCCCGTGAAACGTAGGCCACTTCAATCCCCAGAGTTGACGCCAGACTAACTCAATGGCAGACCGTCTCAGTACTTCTATCGGTGGTTCTGTAGGAGCTAAGAGGAAAGCATGTCGAGAATAATTAGAATTACGGATTAGCAAGGATGTACTCGTATTCCCAACCTTTCAATCACCGCAATCAGGGCTACTCTAATCAACTATGTCCGAATCTCCAGCTTGTGGCCTGTTCCTGCAATCGTCTGTGCCACATAAGCACCGCTGCTTACCTGTAAACCATTCCATCCCATAGTCTATTGTAATTGCTTCATTGACCTCAATGTCTCGAATCGTTCGAACAGCAAGAACACGATGGTGCGTGCCAACTCTGGCGTCGACAACCTCGGCGTTCGGCCCGCACGAATGTGCCATGAATCGGAAGATAGATCCCTTCTGAGTCCCATCTACCCAGCACATTGGCTGTGAAGCATCCGGGTCTGTGACCTTTTTTCCAATGCTGATGCCAAAGTGATACTCAGCCATCTCATCAGGAAGTGTCTCGTCGATAGGGACTAGTATGCCTGTGTATTCTCCTATGAAGATGTTGGCTTGAAGACGCTTTCTGGCAAAGAGTCCGTATCCCATGTGTTTGGTAATACGTATGTCTATGCGCTCAAACCAGAGCCGAAACATCCGGTCGACCCAGGATAGGTAATAATCATCACGATTATTGTCGTTGTGCCTGTCATTGCGATCGCACTCCGCGCACAACTCGTTCATAGTCTTGCATCCAAGTAGGTCGCCTCTCGATAAAGGCTGCCAATAGCCGCCTTCAAAGTTCTCGGGTCGGTCGATATTTCTCCATGCCGATATATCGAGGATGTTTTGAGTAAGCATGGTAGGTTCAAATCGCCCTATACCTGTAACAATCGTATCAATTCTTCTCGTTGGGAATCCATTCCCGTCTTGTTCATAAAACCAGATTCTACCCTCCAGCTCAGGCGAATACAAAGCTTTCAGATACGAGGCGACTCTCCTTCTCGCTCTAACTGGGCCAATACTGGCTATGTTTGCACAAATCTGGCGAAACACCGTCTTTTGGTACATGATGATACTATAATGAGCTGAAACATGCTGAATGAACTTCGAGCATGAGAAGCTCTATTAAACTCGAGGCGCCCTCCACATCTCAGCATAACAATAACACCAAGGGTCTCGAGATGGCTTTGTTGGCCGCAATTTAGGATCCTTTATTGCCTTGCGTCCAACATTGTTCCGTTTTGCGGCGAAAGAGATTATAGAGATCGCTAAGCTTGTCTTTTATTAGAACACCAGCTGCAACCTTATTTGGAAGAACACTGTGTAAATCGATTGGAGGAATGTCACGTATGTTGTTTAATCAGCACTGGCCAATCAAGAAGCCAAATGATTGAGTTCCATTGAAGCACAGACAGTGAACCCGTCCAAAACTCATTCATACCAAGGATTATAAATTCATATCTCTTCATCCCGTGCAACAAGGATCTGCCTAGCCAGGGCTTTGTGACAATCGGTCTTACCAAAGGCTCCACTTCATAAGTATCTTGTCCAACATTCTACAATTTTCGAGTGGACGGTCACTGTCAGTGGTCTCTGCACCTTGCTGTCCGGTACTGCCTTCTTCTTTTACTTATTCTTACAGGATGCTGTGCCACAGCAGCACTGTGCGGTGATCTCTGATGTAGCTGTGTCAGAAAGATCCGCTGGATGAGACGAGTGCTTCAGCGCCATCTTAAAGACATGTGAAAACTCAGTGTGGAGGAAACATTTGTTAGACACTTTTTAATTCGCATCGCTCTTTGTCCCTGATCGTCATAAAGGGCCAGATATTCGCTCAAGTGGTGAGTTCAATGTTAGAGCGTGAGCAACTACATTGGTAGCTCGAGGCGGCAAAGGGTTCCAGAAGAAAGTAAAAGATTTCGAATTGAGTGGGGTATGTCGCTATTCAACGCCGTATATCCAGCAAACGCCAATGCATGAGAGAGAAAAAATATCTGCTTGCAGCTCCGTTCCTCTTCCAGGCTCCCTGATCTTCAACCTACCAACAACTCAGTTCGACCAGAACCAGCCCCTTCTCTTCTCACTTTGAGGTCTCGTTATAACCGAGGGCTGCTGTACCGCCTTCCGCGGTTCCTCAATCTGTTGCATAGCTTCACCACGCTGTGTATGGATTGTCTCAGAGCTTTGTTCAGTGCCATCTGCAAAACGCTTCTTGAACACGACCTTTGTGGTGACAGTTCCATTCGGCGCAGTCGTGCGTTCCGTGGTGGTCAGCGTAGAAAGTATCTTCGACTGACTTTCAGATGACGAAGGCGAAGAGGTTGCTGCTGTGAGCATACGCTCGTAAGTATCTAGCTCGGTTTCAGGGCTTTGTGAAGATTCCGAGGATGGTAATTGTCCTGTGGAAAATTCAATCTGCTGCGGCTTGGGTGTTGGTGGATCATCGTGTTGGTCTTCATGATCGTGTGCATATTCGTAGCTTGGCTCATCGCTGGCATCGTTATGTGCGTGCTCTTGACGTGCCACAAGCAGCCTGCGCTTCTGATCTTGCTCTAGCTGCAACAGCTGTTTCTCATAATCTCGCAAAGCATACAGACCCATCTGGTCGAAATGTGAGTTTTCCGTATCCGAAAGCAACGGATGCTCTTGTGCTGTACGCATGAGATCCTCAAATGCATTGCGCCACAGGCTGCCCATGTGCTTCGTTCGCTCGTTTGTCTCCAGTGCTGATGGCGAGTATGGGTTGTCCGGGTGTTCCCCTTCGCCGTTGAATTTATCAGCTGGCGGTGGCCATGCCCAAGCTCGTGACCATGCTCGAGGCTGTACTTGTTGAGCCTGCGATTCGTTCTCGTCGTAATGAGCGGCCCAATGCCTGCGGAAATCCTCAATCTCCTCACTGAACATCTTGCTCGCATCTTCTTCTAGCCTTGTGAGCATGCGTTCAATTTCACCACCAGCCCTTCGGGCACGACTCTCCAACCATCGTTCAAACTCAGTGTCATCTTGATCGTCCTCACGGATTGCTACTGGCCAATCCCAACTGTCTGACCACTCTTGACCTTTCTTGTTTCCTACTTTCTCCACCAACTGTTTCTGATGTTGGGCGTTACGCCCTGAATCCTCTGCCTCACTGAGTATAGCCCTTCTGAGCTCGCCGGCCTGCTGTTCCATCACCATAAGCTGTTCACTCTTCTTCAATACAGCCTGCACGTCCCCAGCCCGGTATAATTCAGTGCCCTCGTGACGCAGCTTCTCCGTATGTGCATCCAAAGCCTGGAGCTCCTCACATTTTTTTGGGTCTGCTTTGCCGAAGAGGCATTGCTCCCGTGCGTGATGGGCGTTGTTGTAGTTCGCAATCTGGGCGGGGAGCGTGAAGACGGTGTTTAGGAGCGACGAGACTTGGGAGTCGGCGTAACGGCGAAAGGCAATGAACGGGTTATCCTCTGATCGGTTTGAGCTTCGCTGAGAGTCATTGTTGCTGTTCGCCATATTGGACTTGTGGAAGTTGATGGTTTGCGGGGTTGGTGATGCTTGACGCATGGTGATGCCTAATCGCGTTGGCGCCTCGGCCCCCGGATAAGATAAGCTTCCATCCCACAGGCGATGCGTGTTAACCGACCAACACTCTTTTAACTCAGTTGGTTACTTAAAACCACATTCGTATGATCTCACTACTCGTGACTTACATCGTACATCAATATGTGACATCTAGAAACGACTTTTCTATGGTGTCGGAGGACAAAGGCCAGCTTAGATTCTCTGTGGCTGAACAAAGGATGTCACTACCCTACAGCAATCTTCAACCATTGCAAAACTGAGGAAGAGCTCGAGTGTGCCGAGTCCAAAACTTTAGAGATTCATAGTGGCTCAATACAGACATCCGTCGAGATCCATGCTCTGATCTATCAAGCATCATACGTGACAAGATCTATGATCAATGGCCTTTTCTCCCTACAAAAACGATGACTACATCAGCCAATCAGTATTATGCGAGTGTCATATTTATTGTGACTGTGGTGTGACCATCACATAAATAATAGGATGCACTGTTTTCGGAAACAGTAAAGAACGACCTATATGGGTAGACGACAGGCGCACTTGCACTCGTGTCTATTTGGTGTCCCCCATGCCTACACATGCAAGTCACTTCTACAGCAGAAGCTTCCTGCACTCTATTTCCCAACCCTTCAACCACAGCCAGGTAGCTCTAGAGCGATCTTCAAGCACTTTGTTTTCAGCAAACCCTGAAGAACTGCGCAAGACAGAAAAGCAACCTTTCCCGAATCTCCGAAGATTCCGAGTGGGTCTTTACTGACATTTGGATGCAGATAAGGACTTCGCCAAGGACCGAGACGATATCTATGGCCTCAAACGAAACGCACTATGTTGCTGGCGGTTGTTGACCCTTGCAGGCAGACTCTCCGCAGCACAAAAAGGTTCCGCGGGGGAGTAATACTTCCTTGAGACCGGCTCACTCAGCCATTACACGAGGTACGTAACGAGTACAAAATCTTTCCTCCTGCAGAGGATGATGCCAACGTCGATAATGGTCGGAGCGCACGTCATCTCACATTCACTTGTCACCAGGTGAGGCAGGAGTGCGAAGACGAGCGTCACCGCCGGTTCTGGTTATATTCGCAGATCGTATGAACGTCGCATCTTGCTGAGACAGGATGTGACTCCCTATTTTCGCTAAAAGCATATTTCAAAACATGTTCTGGCTGGCGTCAAGTCAGTCAAGTCAGTAAAGATTGTTTTCAAGACCGGATTCCCCGGATAGCATGACACAATTCCACGAGTCTTCTCGCTGCGCTTTAATTTGCAGCTGGAGGAGCCGGCCCTTCACGCACGAGCGGAAACACTACCCCACTTCTTTCTGAAAGGTCCAGACAGTGTTCATGCGTATATGCGTGTCAAAGAATCCAACACGAACCGACAAGTCTACTGGATACACCTTCGAGCTCGATGCAGCAAACAAGTAGACAATTGAACAGCAATGGGTGGTCAATTTGTATAATCCTCGATTAGAACCATGCCGCAGAAGGATGCAGCGCAATATGCGCCACCTCCGTTGATGGAGCTCTAGAGCGAACTGGATGGCGTGCGTACCAAACCATGTCAACCCATTAAGACTCTCTAGATATAGTCAATGTATACTGTGGTATCAGGCAAAAGTAGAGTTCTATGGACAGTACGTGGGCTAGTGTTCAGGAATCCTGATCCGTCATTAATTACAAAAATGCACAGAGCATCTTGCAATTACTAAGATATAGGCGTCCTGTTTATTGGGGTGGTTTCTGTTCTTAAAATCGAAAGAGGCTTCAAAAAACCCTTGTCGAATCCCTGTCCGCCCTGGCCATGGGACTCTACTTTTGCCTGATACCACAGTATTGTAGAGTATCACAATCAGGTACGTAGCCAGTGACATCGCTCTGGGGCCACACACGAGAGGTTCTCGGAGCCGCTGGCCGACGGCACACTTTACGGGGGGCTGCACAAAAAATATTAATCTTCCTGGGTGATCGATTCCTCCAGCACAGTTTTTGGGATAGCTCACTCGGCCCTGTTCATCTAATGGTTTTGCACATGGCAGAGCCTTACAACATTTCGACTGAAGAAGTCTGATGGTGATGCATCCAGTGCTTACCAGCTTGTAGTCGAGGTGACAGCGTTACTGAGCCGTTCGGCCTGTCAGAATAAAGTTCCACAATATTCGATTATAGCTACACTTGATCTTCCATAAACCTCTGCAGTATGTCACTAAAAGCCTTAGCTACTAGGCTCCACACACCGAAACTTGCCTTGAAGACGGATAGGATAAACGCTGTCGGAATACCAGTTAGTCGCTCTGTGGGAAGAAGAAAAGCACACCCGGTCGTATGTGCAGACAGGTCCAGGCATGAGAGGCACATGCAAATCTACACATACCTGATACGATGGGATCCGTGAGTATGCTCATCACAATGACACGTATTGAAAGTGATTCAATCACCACGCACTGCCACCAAGATCTCTTCCAGCAGCGAAGCGGGTTGGGAAATGCGTTCTCATATCGATGTACGGTCCAGGCGCCACTATGTGCCCAGCTTGGGCTCTTCATCACGCACTCATTAACTATTCCGGGCTTTATTACATGGTATCGACTGCTGTTGAGGTCCCAGCTCTACGCTGGTCGTCTATCTATGCGTCTCCTCAACAGTGATATTGCCACCCAAGCGAAGTGTTTCGTCTTGCATGCTGTACTTTCTCGATTGAAGCTTGCTTGTACTTTGAAATATCGTGTTGACTCTGGGTGGGTGTCAGGGCATCTCTACAGGCGCTTAGAGTCTGCTATGGGTAAATGCAACTGCATGCAGGTAGTGTTTTGCGTTGGAATTGTTGGGCACGCATTTTGTCAGAAGTCGCGCAGTCGTCATTACGCATTGAGAAGGACGTACCACCTGATGATACTCACCCAGCGGTGCACTTTCGAGCTACATACTCGAGTAGGATCTGAGAGGATTGCGCGAATAGCCACAACCTCGCCATTAGTGCGAGGCCAGGAGTGTGGATCGCCTGGAATGGTCTCAACAGGACAACTATGCGCCTGCTTAAAGGCTTCGACTAACTATGAGTAGGTCTCGCCGTACCTATGACAAATAGTCATGCATCATTGCGGCATTGCAGCGGGCCATGCCCACTTTCTGTTCCAAGCGAGTTTCTAGTGACATGTATCCACGGGGGAAGCATTCCTCCACGGCAAAGGATGGAAAGATACTTTCGGCACTCGAAGCGCCAGTCCGACAATCATGGGCTGTTTGGTGTTGGTGGCGGCTATCAACTACGGAGAAAGGAGCGGAGACGGGAAGGTTTGCGACAGCGTGGCTGATAGTGACATCGTTGCTACCAACGTTGTTCCTTGTGAGCAGTGGGTGGCGTGAGCCTGCTACTTTGATTATGTATCATGTACATGTAGATTAAAGCGCAAGTCCAGACGATTGTGCCGCGGAGTACGAGCATGTGAAGTTGCTTGTACAGGCGCTCTGGCCCTGGGCGCTCGGTCCGACTCCGACTGGTCTCGCTGTAAACGCCTGGCTTGCAGGTAAAGCGGCACGCCAGATCCGTCGGAAGAATGTCGCTGCAAAAGGCAGTTTCACGACGATCCATGGTGACATTCAAGCGGCCTGGAACAGTGTAAACAACATTGTGTGTTTCGTAGGCTCCACCATTCCTTTGCAAACGGCATTATAAGGGTGTTGATAACGGCGTCGGCAGCGGTAATTTCCTAATCCTGCAGGATTTGACGACCTGTAGAAATAGTACTTGTCGCGGCTTGAAGCGAGCTTCAGTCAAGGCAGTTTCACGCGTACCTGCAGAAGACACACCGTTGAATGTTAGTATACCCGGCTTGGCCCGCATCAGCGACCCTTGAAACGGTAGTGAGCGGCTCTCAACCGAGATCAGCTCATATGCCGAAGTCATATGGGTGTTCATGGTGATCCATGTCGATATCGGGCCCTGACTTCGAGCCGTCCGAGACAGGGGTGGGCGAATACGGGATGCAAGGCTGCCAGCGACACTCTTTGCCCGATGTTTGTCGTTACCAGGATCTGGGGTCTGTGAAAGTTTGTTAAAGGATTGAAGCATATGCACTCAAATATTGGGCGGGTCGAAGCGATTTGTTATCTGGGACGGCTTTACTGTGCAAGAGGTAATGTGTCCTCGAGTACGGGTGAAGCGGGAACTGATAGCGGCCGAGTGTCCGAGGATCTTTGGAGGATCATCTCGTCAAGTAACTCTCCATCTGGTTCTAGCATCTAGTCCGACAAAGTTCAGTCTCACAGGTGTCATGGCTGCAATCGCTAAGGGCTGTCGCTGACGTTTCGCATCCCTGTGAAATGCTATATTCGCACAATACTATGCAATTGAAGTATGGAGAAAAAGGGACTGTAGGATCTGCGCACTAGTCGAGTCGTTGTGTAACTCATAGCTATTCATGGAGTCGATGTGGCTTGCAGCCTTGTCAGTCAGAGCAAGCGGAAGTCTCACACAGTGCTACCCAAAACGCACTAGCTCGCTACCCCGCGTCAACTTGCCCCGCCAGCTCAGTGCCGGCTGGAAAAAAAGTTGTCAGAGCCTCACGTCACATCACGATCCAAGCACGCGCCTCCCACAGCCTGTGATACCACTGCTACCCTCAAGTTAAGCCTGAGTTGTATACGCACTATGTCCAACCTCGACGAAGACTCTGTAGACGAAATTCTCTACCTCGCGCGCGCCAACGAGACTGCTGAACTCGAGCAATTCCTTTCAGCGCTCTCAACACAGATATCGAAACCAAAGGATCAGATATTAGCAGAGGCAGCAGACTCCTACTCGCAGAATACAGCGCTACACTATGCTGCAGCGAACGGGCACAACGGTACGTTGCACCTCTGACTGCTTTTCAAGCACAAAGCTGATTTGACTATCAGATATCGTAAAGCTTCTGCTTTCGACAAGCAATTCCAAACCCGCGCCCTTCCTTAACCTGATCAATACCTCCGGAAATACACCACTTCACTGGGCCAGTCTAAACGGGCACCTCGAGGCGGTGAAACTCCTGATTGAAGCTGGTGGTGACATCACAATCTTCAACAAGGCAGGGCACGACGCTGTCTTCGAGGCAGAGATCAATGACAAGAAAGAGGTAGTAGATTGGTTGTTGGGGCATGTTGAGGCGCTGGAGAGGGGTGTGGGAGGTGGTGCGAGCAACGGGGAGAGCAGTGATGGGGCTGACAAGGACTTGGTTTTCAAGGCTGGTGATACCAGTGGGCCGATGGAGGATGTCACTGAGAAAATGGGAGATATGCAGACAAAGGATACCCAGGAGAAGTGAACGTTGTGTGTCTCAAAGACACGGTTGATTGGTAAAAGGCTCTTGAGCACCAAGGCACTTCCTGGATAAGTCCTAACCGCTACATGGGCACTCGCAAGTGCAGAAGCTGGTAAGTAATTGTGAATGCAATTGTACTCCATGGCAAGCATGGTACATAGAGACAGCCCATCTCGCATGCGCAACGCATACGAACGAGCGTATCTTGGAAAAGAAAGCCGGGAACGCCATGCCAGTTGAAATGGGTATAGTAAATCAACCAAGAGTCCAGGTAGTTGCTGATTAGACTTTCAAAGAACAGCAAATCAAAATGCCTGTCATCATCTTGCACCCGAGAACACATGCTCCTACCTTGAGTGCTGGTGCGCATTTCCAACTCGACACTACGCTGCATTAGTGGACGTAGCGAATGCACTTGTCATTTTCTTCCTTACCGCCCCGCAACTCAATCACGCAGCCAGGCACGACGCTTTTCTTCCTTCTGCTCGCGGCGCTTTTCTTTGAAGGCTTTTAGCTCTTTCTTGGTGAGGGTCTTGCCACGACGCTCTGCCTTAAGGCTACGTCCATCGTGACTGTTGGCTGCAGCATCTACGTCGAAAAAGGCAGTCATTTGACGTTTGCTCTTATTCTCGTCATTGTGCAGTTCAGGGCCTTGTGCAGCAGTCTGAAATTTGCCCGTGAAGCGATTGAACTGCGCCTGTGCTGTGTAGTCGTTGCCGGCATTTGGACGGGGAAAGCCTGCGAGTTTGGCTGCCGCCTGTGCTTCCTCAGCTTCCTCCTCTTCCTTTGTTGCTTCCCTCGCATAGTCGGCGTTTGGGTCGTAGCTTCCGTGGATTGCTGGGTTGTAGCCCCCCCATTTCCGCTTTGGTGGTGGGCTGGCACCAGGTGCACCGGCGTTGGAAGGAAGAGCAGCAGCGCTGTAATTTCTGTGAAGATGACATATTAGATCCTAGAAGGAGACATAAGACGGCATTTGTTAGCAAACCTGTCGTACGATGCATAGCTTGTCGTCGGCTCTGGCACACGTGGGTTCTGCCACTGCGAGACACCGGTTCTGCTGTTGTAGAAATAATAAGCTCCAGCATGGTTGTCCCAGCGAGCGTCCCAACCATCGTCTGCTGCATCTGGCACAGGCTCATCAGGCAGCGGAGGATTGTCATCCGAAACGGCACCTTCACTGTGTTCACTATGAACACCTTCCTCTTTTGCGGGCGAAGCTGCAGGCGAGGCACTTTTGTTGGAGCCATCGTCATGACTGGTACTCTCGCTGCGACGCGCCCGCGCGGCTGGCGACGGCTTGACCTTGTCGGTAGTCATAGAGAGAGCCTAAGTTGTATCTGTACAATGTGAGTGTTAGTATGAACGCGCTAGGAAGAAACAGGTCGTTATATGCAGGCTGCGGCTGGCTGGCTGTTGGCTGCTGGACGGGATGTGGGCATCCAACGGCGGGAAAGTTGAGGCTCTCTCGCAAGAAGGCTTCTAGCGCCTTGGCATTGGTCACGACACGTGATACTCCGCAAAATCACATTGTTGCCTGCCTGTTCAGGACGATGTGCCGCACAATGGCTGTGCGGAGGGACCACATCGCTTGACGACGATCCCACAATTTCGTGTTGAGAGAGAGAGAGCCGCGGTGTCTGGTCCGTGGTCTCGCCAGCTCGTGACAGACCGGCGGCACGACTTGACCAACATGACGCTGGCAGATTGCAGGAGCCTGCGTCACGGTCCTTTAAGGGCGTCTCTGTCATATCATGGAGGCTCGTCCAGCACCGGAGCTGGCATGCGGTGCGCTTCGGCTGGTCGAGCGAACGCCGGTCTTCTTCTTCGCCCGTTCTGTTCAACAAGCGCTTCTGCGGTGAAGCGAGAGCAGGGCCGGAGGTTGGGATCGGGTTGGCGCAGGATGGCATGCAAGACCAAGGCTAAAGCCGTTGAGGGGAGCGTACTCCGTTTCGATCTCTGCTGGCTGAATCGACTCCCGTCTCCCCTAACGCGCTCCGAATCGGTTCGTGTGCCGCTTAGGCTGAGCGGGGAAGCACATGCGCTGCTGGTTCACAACGTCAAGCAATCTCAACCTTTGTAGATGGCTAGTTGGACCTGGCCTGGCACCGCAGGCCCGGCAGCCCGAAGAGACGAGTGCTGGCAAATGCTTCTGTCTCTCTCTCTTGTCGCCAAAGGATGTCGGCCCTGCCCAAGCTGCTAAATATGCATCTCGTAGCGGACCGACGCCAGCATCGTCTGCGCTTGCTCAACCCGCCCGACAGGCCACGGCGCGCTCCAGTAGTGCCGCTCGGCTGCTCGAATGAAACTCAAAATTACAAGACCCTATTGGCTGCTGGCCGGCAAGGACATGCTCGCCTGCATCCCATCGGCGGTGCATGGATCGACAATCATCAGCAAGATGGTTCGGAGCGCTAGGCGGGGGCGGCCTGCCGCCAGATCTGGGGGCTGAGAAAAGCGCTCACCATCGTCTACGCCATACCGAATCATTTTCCCGGCTGGCACTGTTCTGGACAGCTACTGCCGTGTCTTGCATCACACCAAACACGCTACGCGGCGAGCGTGCAGGAGAATTCCTGTCCGCTGCGCTACTGCAGTATTGACATCGCAGCCACGGGCGGACTCCCCACAAGCCTCCCGGGATATGCTGCATTCTCGGTTCTCAAACAGTATGAGCTCCATGACCTGCCCATACCCATCACCGCCTGCGCTACGGGAAACTTGATGGCACAGCTGTGCTCGCATCGCCGTCGCGCCCACTGCGTTCCTGAACCAATTCCTTAGGTCTAGCCTGGCCGCTCCTGCCAGGTGCTGATGCAGCCGCAGCACTATTGTCATCCCCCCTTCACCCTCTTCTTTGAGACTCTGCGCTGATCCTATTTAATACTGCCGTCCCTCGCCGCACGTCGAGCTCCTTCGAGCCCGCGCTCGTGCATGCCCAGCCTGCCTTGACGTCTAGAAGTTCCGTCTGCGCCGCAATCCTAACCCCGTATCTGTAAGTCCATCCCGTGTCGCTCCTGTATGACCCCTACAGATGGTCCACTCTGCCCTGCCGCCTCGGTTGCAGTTCAGCAGGAGCCGGACGGTGGTCAATCGAAACGTCAGCCCTGCACGGACTCGCGGGTTCTTTGACATCTTGTCCAGATCCTAGTCTCCTGCAACAGCGCCACGAATTCTTGCTGCACTTCAGACGCACGCAAACTTTTCCCGTCTCCTATCTAACCGACCCCAGGTACATATACGTGTTCGCCATTGTGGACACAGATCCATGTAGTTCGCTGCAACTTGAGACACCAACGGCACTTGCATCCTGACTGCCGATCTCGTTGCTTTTCCTCGAGTCTCAACAGTCTCATGTGGATGCTCGGTCAAATCATCGAGGAAGTTGTCTTATCCTACATGCTCAACACCAGAGCGAAACATTCTTATCTGTTATGCTTCTCAACATGAGCCGCCCACCGAGCATCCCCTCTCATGGAGGACCCCCAGTATCTTATCAACCCTACTCAAGACCTTCTGGGACCTTTTCTCAGACGGAAGGCGATCATCGACGTTCAAGAGAGCCTAGTGAGGGTCAGAGTATCACACAGCGGCTTCCGAGTCTTCGCACGCTCTTGGAGCCTGAATTGCTTGACAAACCGTCTGATTATCCTCTACAACAGATGGCACCTCAACACCGGTCAAATGCTTCTCCGCAATATGCCTCGAGCAGCCCCACTTTGAAGCGACGGCTTGACTTTGAAAGTCATGGACAGGATCACTTCGAGAGAAGCGTACCCGTACTGCAAATGTCCTACGTACACCGGCCTCCTCCCCCACCACCACCACCTCCTCCTTCTCATGTTCAAATGGATCAGCAATCTGCAACTCCCTCAACACCAGGTTCTGCGCTAAGTAATGGATCGATGGAGCACCATCATCCTGGAAGTAACCAGTCACTGCACGATTACAACCCCATCAACCCCTTTCATCAGCCTTCAACAGCGTCCGACTCGATGGCTGCATTGCTAAATCGGCCAAGTTACGATGAGGCCGAAGATCCAACCAGGCCTGTTAGGAGACGTATCGATGCACTTTCGCGCGCCCCTGTTCGCTCGTCCAGGTGCATCGCCCAACGTGAGATGCCAGGCGAGGGGCTCTGCTACATTTACGAAGATGGAACCTACTGCAGAGCCATCATAGATGGAGAACCGGTCAACCCATCGTGGGGTATCACGAAAGCAGGCAAACCACGTAAACGACTAGCTCAAGCTTGTCTGACTTGTCGGGAAAAGAAGATTAAGTGTGAGCCAGGCTATCCCAAATGCCATCAGTGTGCCAAGGCTCAAAGGGTTTGCAGAGGGTAAGTTGGCTTTGAAGCTACGAAGTGCGCAAGCGTCCAGTAACCACCTTGGCACCGTACAAGTTTTAACAACAGTTCAACGCTGACCGTCAGCAGAGGCATGAACCAGCCAAATCAATCGAACTCGTACAATGGGTCAACCCAGGCATCGCCATCGCACCAAACAGCCGCAACTTTCAAGAATTTCACGCCGGGATCTCTAAGTCCATCAGTGAGCTCAGAGAGGGTCAATCGCATAACAGACTTACGAGAGAATCTACGAACCGCTGATGCTCGACACAACGGACCGACGTTGCAATCTCGAGACAATTTTCCACCACCCTCAATTATTGGCACTCGAGGCATGTCTGTACATTCATACGATTCGGACCGTAGCAGCTCGGCGACCTACCGAGAGCATCATGAGCCAAGTGCTGGTTTGTACCAAGATCACCTCGCACTACAATGGGAGCAAGACCCTAGCGAGCTAGATTCCAGGGTAACATCACACATTCTGGATTTGTACTTCCTTCATGCTGGACGAGCAACATACGGCATGTTCCCGCGAAAAGCTTTCATGACGTGGGCACAATCTGGCCGAAGCAACAAGTCTCAAGATGATCGTATGTTGTTATATGCAGCGCTAGCAATGGGATCGCTCTTCTCGCCCGATGCAGACAAGCGCGCGCTTGGAAAACGTTTCGCTGCGGTTGCCACCTATGCAGCGGAGAAGCGCTTTGGAAAGTTCAGCTTGCAATTATGCCAAAGCCGCCTGCTGCTTGCCCTCTATCACTTCGCGCAAGGCAAAGCGCAAGAGGCATGGGACTTCTGTGGCAGCGGTCTGCGTGCGATCAGTGCATTGAGTTTAAATACTGAGGAGGGTGTGAGGGATCTGGCCGACGAAAGCCCTGACTTGCAGTATGGGTTTGATCGTCAAACCTTCGAAGAGTGCTGTCGGCGTACCTTTTGGTCAGGGTTCCTGATGGATGTAAGTCTGGATGTGACGCGACTAACTACCACCATTGACCTAATACAACAACAGCGCTACAACGGGTTCTTTGGAGGAACACTATTCGTTGTCAGCATACAGGACGCATTCGTTCGACTCCCATGTGCCGAAGCCACCTACGAATCTGGTATACCCTGCGACACGCCACTTTTCGACTACGAGCTTCTGAATCGCTTCGCACCGAAAACCCCTACCCTTGGTCATATGGCGTATTTGTGTCTCATCTCAGCCCTTTGGGGTGATGTTCTGACCTTCACCGGGCGTGCAGGCCGCCGACCAGATACTGGCTACGAACAACATTACGAACCATTCTATACCAAGACATACGAGCGGTTAGAGGGCTGGCATGCCATGTTGCCGGCCAACCTGCGATACTCCCAACAAAACCTCGAAAATAGCATAGCTGAAGGCAACGTCGGCACCTTCATGTCGCTGCACGCCTTATACCATGCTACCGCCATCCGACTCAACCGTCAGATTCGCGTTGGCGCGATGCCTGCCGACAAAATCAATCGCAACATCGAACATGCACTGCACAATGCGTCGACATTCCTGTCTATGATGCAGAACTTAGCGCGTATCAATCGACAACGCCAAAACGATGAATCAGAATTCTTCTTCTCAACACCCTTTCCAGGCTATGCGCTCATGCTTTCGATAGACGTTATAACGTCCGCTGGAACATTCTCCACTTTGCCTTGCCTGATAGACACTGTGGGAAATACCCTGTCTTGTATTGATGACCTGGCCACATTTTGGGCGTCGGCACGAGCACAACAGAAGGCAGTTTCGAATCGACTGAGGCAGCTCACCGATATCGCCATGGAACATAGGCAAGGAGGCAAACATGGGCACACAGGTCGTTTCTGGAAAATCTCTGAAAGTCTTGACGTGGCGTTCGGCAAAGATGATGCCATATACAGGGCAAACGAGCTAGAGCTGTTCAAAGTCATCGATCAATTGGCACCCCGATGATTCTCTGTCATCAGGATCCATACCATGCTCCAACAAATCTTCTAAAGAAGTGATTTTGCAGCCACAAATGTACTATAGCAATTAATCACAGCGAGATATGCACGAAACCATAGACCCGAAACGCCCCATTGAGAGGCTTAATGATACATGCACAACAAAACTCTCCTACACTCTCTATTTCACGCTACTGACGCAACACATACAGTAATCAACACAACATAGTTCATTGGCCAATATTTGCCGGCACCCAACGCAGAGCCAGCGCAGAGCCAACGCAGAGCCAGTGCAGAGCCAATGCAGAGGAGATATCTCCGATCCGGACACACTACTAATTGCCGCTGGCCTCAACACATTAGCTTGGCGGCTGAACCCCCACATAGATCCTGATGCTGGCAGGGGCGGCGGTAAAATCTCCAGCGGACAACCCGAAGCAAAGAGAAGGCGTGAGAAAGTCAAGTAGTGCGCAATAGCGCGCGAATTGAAGGTGCTCTTGTGAATCGAGGTCCGGAGAGGAAGTCTGAGGCAGGCAGTGTGCTGGACGGTAGTTTACTATGGGGTGATGGCTTGCATGAACCTTGTGATCTACGCTAAGATCTGCGCGACGGGTAGGGATGAGATGGTGTGGTTTGCGTTGCGTAAGTTGGCTTGGGGGCGTTCGGGATTCGGCTGAGGTCGCCAGCGTTCGGTAGGTTGGAAGGGAGATCGGGCATGGCTGGAAGGAGTTAATTAGGGGCATGCTTACTTAGCAGCCGTGGTCTGGGTGAAGGGAGGCTAGAACCGGACCTGTGGCATGTGAGATATGGGCTGAAGCTTGGTCTGGATTACTTTCTGTAGGCAGATCATGCAATTTGTAATACGTCCTCGTGATGAGGTCAAAGTTGGTAGGAAGCAAGGGGCTGTATATGCTTGCATAACGTCAGCTGGGACATTGGGCTTGACCTTGTTGAGGGCAGTAGTGATGTGTAGC
This sequence comes from Stagonosporopsis rhizophila, assembly GCA_016767195.1. Lineage (NCBI taxonomy): Eukaryota > Fungi > Ascomycota > Dothideomycetes > Pleosporales > Didymellaceae > Stagonosporopsis > Stagonosporopsis rhizophila. The sequence continues at coordinate 177,051 of CP068494.1, forward strand.
AGGCATGGTGTATGGTATACAAAGCCCAGAGGAAAGGAAAGGAATTCAACCATCCGTACCGTCAGGGCCACAAGCAGCTTGTGTTCCCTTCAAAGTGCATTCGGTCTGATAGCCTGCAGGCAACACGCTTCACATGCAAACCTCGCTGCACACAACCACTGCCTCTTTTTCCGCTCTGTAGATAGTCCACTCCGATTGCTGTCTGCAAACATCAACATCCTCTCTTCTCCGCTCCCAAACCCAGCTTAAGGGCGTGTGCATATCGTGGCCTGCTGGGCGTCGTGCGACACGTTCATCGCCAAGCCAGCACTCCTGTAGCCGTCGAATGTTCATAAAAGCTAACCTCGCCACGGTGTTCTCGGCCTCGACCCTGTGCGCCTCGTTCTGCAGCCACAAAACTCTTCGTTGTGCTTCTGTAGCACAGGCTGTTATGCTGCGCTTCGAGACTGCTCGAAAGCCCATATCGAGGTTGCCGACCTTATTGAGCTTGAGGGTCTTGAGATCCCTAAGATTGTTGCCTAGAAGACGTATGATGGTGGCGATGGACGCGTGGTAGTAAAAAGCATCACTGCGCATGTGCAGGTATTGCAGGCGTGGAAATAAAGGTACAAGTTTTGTAATCTCCGTAGCCGACCAGTTTGCTGACGTATCAAAGTGTGTGAGTTGCGAGAACGTCCACTGGCGTCGAACCAACTGAGAATGGAGTGGCATCAGCCGCGTGACTGCATCGACGTAGGTTTCGATCATGCAGGACGGTGCGTCCTCGACAACGAGGTGCTTGAGATTTGGACAGTGAGAAGCTAAGAATGCTGCGGCGGAGGTAGCGACCAAACTCTCGATTCCTGGTAGGATGAAAGTTTGGGCATCCTCGGCTTCTTCGAAAGCACTCGTGAAGACGTCTAGATTTCTCTTCATCATGCTGACCTCCAACTTCTTCAGATGCGGCATACTTTGCATACATGCAAAAAGCTCTAGTGCGTCTTTGCTGGACACATATCTTCCTGAACACCACCACCACATGGAGCCAAACATATCAATCTTCAGGCTCTGCGCATACCGATAAACGACTGGCGTAGTGTTGAGTTGGCTCAACGGTCGATTGATGTACAGAGATTTGAAAAGGATTGGGCTGAACACATCTCGGAGCCGGTGGTTGACGCATGACAGGATCTTGATTGGAGTTTCTCCTTCTGAACGTAGCATACGCAGGAAGTCGCTCACCATGAGCAGCACGTCCTCGCAGAGATTGGTCAATGCAGACTTGGACTTATTCTCCATTGCCGGAGGTTGTGGTAATAAGTAAAACCTAGTACTGAAGAATGTGTTCACGAAACTTGAGTCCTTGCTTTGGAACAATGGAAGGAGCACAAATGATAACGTCAACCAAGCTTCCCAGGCCGGCTAGGTCGGGTTGCGAAGCTACCCCACATTGCTCGTTGCGAGCGCATGCTAATTGCTTCTTTCGGTTAGTGGCATTGTGTCTAGTCAAGATTGGAAGAGCTCGCAATGGTCTCAATTGCATTTGATTTCATTAATCATACCTCGTTATTCATATCATAAGATCGCGATACAGTACAGTTTCGTCAGTCGTAGGAAGAGTGCTGTACATACCATGTACAGACCGGGCTAATCCTGTACCTTTGTGTTCCAGTGTATCGTCACGCCACAAGTCGTTTGCACAAGTGCAGCTACAGCTGTGTGAGGCAGAATTCTACATGGCTTCCACCGTCGCTCTGCCTTTGCCAGTGTTATGCGTCTGGAGCATCTCACGCAATCGGCTTTCCGCCTTTGTCAGCTCTTGTTGCGCGTTATGATCTATACTAGCTGTACGCGGCCATGGCAACCATGATGTCAAAGAAGACATTGTGTTCGATCGTGCTCTTGGGTGAGACTGGCCAATCGAGGTGGTCGTCGACGACCAATTCCGGCGGTGCGCTACTCTGTGGTGAGCGACAGCAACCCGTGGTCGTAAGCCCCATGTACCATCTGTCTCTGGTAGATCCTGGAGAGCAGATGAGTCGAATGCAAGCTGCTTGGAAGCCTGTGGTGTGGTATCAAGTATGATAGCTGGGTGGTCCTGAGTCTGTGATGCGGTTCTGATAGTCCATGCTGGTCCTGATGGCCGCTGCGGCTCGTTTTGCCTTAAACTGCTGGATTCGGGCGGTTCGAACGTGTCGGCATCAAGCGACTTCCTCTTTCCACTGCTCCCACCACTGATGACACTCTTCAAACTGCCATACGCAGATTGGCTTCTCTTCCTCTTGCCTTCTGCCGTCGTACCTTTACCCTCTTGGGCCAATCGTTCGCTGGAACTGCTCGCTTCGGGCACAGCCATCAGCGTGTTGTCTGCAGCTGTCCAACCTAGACTGACCCGAGACAAACGTCCTCGTCCCACTAGAGCTCCTGTACTAGCAGCCCAGCCAGGTCCTGCGCCTGTTATCTCACCTTGCGGAGGAAGATGGGCGTCATATTCGTCAGCTAAGCTCAACCGGCTCCGAGCACAAATTTCGGCAATGGCATCGATAGCATCTCTGATCTCTGGGTCAACCGCACGGAGAATCGCTGAGAAGGAAAAGTCCTCAATGGCAGGCAGCTGTTCATCCCGGCGCGCCAGACCAGCTGACAACGCAGAGGCATTGGAAGAGCCGTTCATGGCGAAAGAATGTGGAGTGTTAAAGCCAGAGCCCGGCCTAGACGTGTGGCGTGATCCTGAATATGTTCGCACCACCACTGGCTGGCTCGTGACGGTGGTTTTGCTGGACGTAGACTTTGCCGGTTTGCTTTGTGTGTGGAATGCGGGGGCGTTGAGCGCACGAATTGCAGCGGACTGTAACGGGGGCAATGTGTTCGTCAGTGTCGTCGTCGTACTGGGCACCGAGCCTGTACTCGTGGCCAGGTCGTAATGTCGCTCATGGGCGTCAATCTGCGTTGCGTTGGACGGGATTGCGATGTTCAGAGATGCAGAATTGTGTCCCCAGAGCGTGGAGAGCACACCCAAGGCTACCGAATGCCTCGTGGTGGTGGCTGGCGTCAATGCTGGTGGAAGTGCATTCGAGTCCGCTACACCGGCGGTGGTGTGATTCGGAAGCGGGGCAGTCGGGTGCGGGTGCAAATGCGCCTCGCCGGGGCTGCCAGCTAGTCTTATATTCGCCGAGGTTTCGGACATTGTGAGTACGATTTACTGGAGCTGCTGCAGGTCAATGCATGGCCGCTGCGCAGCAGAGGCAGAGCGTGGATGTGGACTGTTCGAGGATGCGAGGATGCGCTGGCGAAGCGGGCTCCAGGCTTGGCGAGACTGCCGCAGCACCCGCTTGCGGTCATTGGACGAAAGCAGCACAAGTGAGAGCCACAAATTATCGTGTACGCTTGTGGCACCTTCTTGACGTTGATGTATCTCATTTGCTCGCTGGTAAGACATGCGTTGCTTGGGTCGTCGCATTCTAGCTAGAAAAGCAGACAATCATCTGAGCAAGTGGTCACCTCCACCACACCGGCCTTTTCCCGTTCCAGTTGGTCAAGCTCCAGACGCAGAAATGACACCAAGCCCCCTGGCAGCTCGTCGAGTATCTGCATTTCAGCTTTCACATTCAACATGAGCATCGTCTGCAGTTCGTGCCGCCAATCTTGCTCCGGCCCGGTTTCAGAACAGAGATCCCACTCTAGCATTCGAACTGCCTTCGTTCGGTCGCGTGCTGTCAGTTTCATTAACCCGCGCAGCTCAGGACCGGCGCATGTGTGCATGCTATGCTGTTCCATTGGGGTTCGGACGATGTGTTGTCTCTTTAGACCAAGCCAGCGCATACCGGGCAAGCTCAGTGCTTGTGTATCTTTAGATGTGATGTCCTCGTGGGCAAGGCGGAATGAGCCATATTTGTACGTCGACATGATAGCAATACCGTCCGGATCCAGGTCTACTAAGACACAAATTGGCAAATGCGGTGCACGATCATTCAACTGACGGAGGAAAATGCGTGAGGCTAGGTCGGGGTATCCTTTTGCCTGAGAGGTGTCAATACGAGTACAATCAAAGAACCAGATCTATCACAGTCAGAATCAAACCTCTACGACTCAGCTCAGACCATTGTGGTGTACAGATGATCGATCGGAATGTTGCCTATACACTATAAGCATTGGTTGGTAGAGCTGCGTCCGCACTTACCTCTTTCTCAATGACAAGAATCCAGCGCACTCGCTCAAGGTCGATCTTATCGGTGCTTCCGATCTTCGGAACAAGCATGCCCTGACACTAGTCAGCGGGAACGATGAAGGTCTGGTGAGGCTGAGTACCTCTTTGTCATCCGTGCCGTCGACCTCTGTTCCGTTTCCACGCCGTAGCACAAAGCATCCTGCAACAAGCCCCTTGGCAGCAGCAGTCTTAGTTATCAGTACGATGAAAGTTTCTTGCTGATGTGAAAACGTACGACATTGAGCTGAGATCTCGAAACGCCCAATGTACAGGCAAGATCATCCACATATCGATCAACGACTGCCTGCTTCACGAACAAGTCTGGATGCCTGTAATACAAATCCCTGTTGCACAAATTTTAGTATGCTGTTGGAGAAAATCTTGCATAGAGCCAACCGTTTCGTCATAATGATATTGTCAACAAGGCCTCCGTGGATCAGCTCGATAATCCGGAGAAGCACCGCTATGATTCGTCAGCCTCAGAATGACAATTCTCATGGCTCGCTCAACTGAAGTTCCACGCTTCTTGCGCAGTAATTCCTGGGAACGAGATCTGGCGAACTTGCGGGGCAGGTATCGTTCCAGGTGCGAATGATCGTCTTCTTGACATGTTTGCTCGACTTTTGAGTGTGAAATTCAGTGTCTCACTTCCTTTGAGCAGACTTTCAACTATGCTTCCCAGCATCTTTTCAAGGCGAGCGATGACAGAAGACCTGTTTTGGAGTCAGTGCGTGCTCCATCTCAGGAGCCCCCAAATGCCACCTGTCGCAAGGTTGCTCGCTGCTGACACCCTTAGACAAAAACGCATCTTTCGTCAAGCAGGTACCGATGTTGTCCATCAACATATAGTCAGGTGGTTCGACCGTGCTGTGTATTGATGTGTTAAAGGGGTTGCTGGGCAAATGTCGTGAATCTGTGGTCACTTCATCTTGTATATCGAGTAGGTTGCTATCAGTTTCGTATGCACTATCAGCGTCATCAAGCATCTGCTCATCGTCAAAACCATCTTGCCACAAGTCATTGGCTGATTCCTGAGAATCTGGGGCGCCGAATAGCAGGTCATCTACGAGGTCCATGTCGGAGTAACAGACGGAAGACCTGCAGTTTCTGAGGTTGTGAGTGGCCGGGTGTTAGCAAGGAATCTCCAAGCAGTAATCGAGCTTTTGCTGGCTCTTATCAAGGGCAATTCGCCTGGACTTAACATCGAAAACGAAGTCGGTAAGGAAACAATGCAGCGGCGGGACGAGTTTGATGTTCGCGATTGAGGAAGGCGCCAGTCCCAAACAGGCAATCAGCCTACATCTTGCCCAAACGTTGCGGCAATCGCACCAGCTTCCGCTCGCCAGGCAACCTCCTGCCAAGAACCGCGTTTGGTACGCGCGACGCGTTGTGGCATTCGTCGCGTCTTCCATCTCACCACGCAATCACTTATCGACGCGATTCCGTTCCCCACAACGCCCTGTTGCCCACTACCTCGGTCCATCATTCAGTACCTAACTGCTGATCGCGCACACTCACGCAATACCGAACTTACCATGGAGGATCCGACTCTAGCACCTATCTCTCACAAACGTCCACACGACGAAGATGCCGAGCCGCAACCCTCCACTCCAGTCAGAGCTATCTCGTCACAAGCATCGACTCCGTTGTCGGTTCTATCCAACGTTCAGACGCCGTCACCAATGCAATCAACAATCCCAAGTACATCTAGCAATTCCGCTGCAGACCAATCTTCCACACAGACTGCAACAAGTTCAAGCAGTACTCAGCTACCGTCCAGAAAGAAGCGACGAGTCTTGACCCAACAAGAGAAGGATGACGCGGCTCGTGAAAAGGAGGTCAAAGCGAAATCGCGGGCGGATAAAGCTGCACAGAAGGAGGCTGAAGCTAAGCTCAAGGCCGACGAGAAGGCGCAAAAGGCTGCACAAAAGGAGGCGGAGATCAAAGCAAAGGCAGAAGAGAAGGCCAAGAAGGAGGCAGATAAGCGCGAGAAGGAGGAGGAGAAGGCGAAGAAAGCGCGAGTGAGTTTGGCACTTCTTGAGGCCAGGCATTTGCTAACTTGTGTCAAGTCGCAGATGAAGCTCAATGCCTTCTTCGTGAAGCCCAAAGTCACTGCTGGCAGTGCTGAACCTTCTGTGGTAGATTCAATCCCAGACTCTACTCTCCAGCCTATATCCCTACCATCAGACAAATCTGGAGCCATCACTAACGCAACCCCTCCTTCACCACAGAAGTCTATTCAGAAGAGTGCGCATTCAGACTACGAGCGCTGTTTCCTTCCGTTCTCGCTAGCATCGCACGCCATTTTAGCACCCACGAATGCGTTCATGCAAGATACCGAGAAGCTCAATGCAGCCAGAACACGGCTGGACAAGCTTTGCGGCAAGGACACAGCCGGCCTCGTCCCCCTCACAATCAACACGCTGAAGGTGTCGCTGCCGGATTGCGGGCCACGAGGTTCGAGAACAGCCACCATAGCAGAGGTCGTCAAGAGAGTTCACGGTTCGCCTGATCGACGGATCGACCTCAACCGCGAGAGCGGTACTGATCAACAGCCTCTCGAAATGCTGAAGGCCATACCTATGAAGTATCTGCACTTTGGTGAGGATGTTCGCCCGCCATACTACGGCACATACACCAAGTCTTACCCGGATGCAACCGCGCGGCGGATTGCTCGCAATGCGGTCTCTCGAATCCGCCAAGACACCAATTACGACTACGACTCTGAAGCCGAATGGGAGGAGCCAGAGGAAGGAGAAGATCTTGACTCTGAGGGCGAGGACGATGTGGAGGAAGAAGGAGATGATGACTTGGACGGCTTCTTAGACGATGATGACGATCCGCAACTCAAGCGGCGAATGCTTTCCGGCGATCTCATGCCTGTCAGTACTGGGCTTTGCTGGGAAGATGGCAAGGGCGTTTCCATACTGAACGACGGTTCTGGAGCTATTTGCACAGAGCTCAAGGACTTCAGAATGGAGTTCTTGCTGGGTGAGTCGTCACACAAAACTCGGTTGATGCATGCTAACACTGCTGTAGATCCCTATCCACAGTCCATTGACCCCTTTTCAACATCCTACTGGACGCCGCTCGAGCACACAAGCACTTCAACAGCCGCCACAACACACAAGGCCGCCTCTTCGAATGGTCTTATGAACCCCCCGCCGCGAGTGCCTCTGACGCAGCGGACGATGAATGGACTGCTGAATACCCTCAACTCCAACTCCACGCCTTGTACAGCAACAAAAACTGCTCTGCCAAAAAAGACGGTGCCCGACGATCAGCTTCCCGCATTCAAGGCAGAGATTGAGGGTAAAGATCTTACCAAGATCGGCATGATTGAAGCTCTGAAGAAAGCCTTTCCAAAGCTCCCCAAAGCAGCCATTACCAACACACTGAGTACCGTGGCGGCAAGAGTGGGTCCTACTGAGAAGGAAAAGCGATGGGTGCTGATCAACCATTGAGTGACCAAGTTCAACATGTGTTCCTTTGGCAGCCAGGAGGACTCTTGTTTACTCCGTTCGAGATTCACACAGGTGGCCCCCATACTCAGGCTTACACTTTTTCTTTTTTCCTTTTTCTTTAATAGATATCCCATGTGGTTTCAGTACCAAACGGCGAACAGATAGCTTGTTCAACGTTTCGGCGTTATTCGTGCTTTGGGATGCAGCGTTACCAATTTAGCCATCGTTTACAAAGTGTCCGTCGAACAAGCAGCATAGCGAAGGGGGCGGAGGGATGGGCGTTTCAACGTTGGTTTTTCACTCGTAGAAGACATCAGCGAGGCGTTTTATGGCATCACGACAGGCGTCTTGTTCGATTGTGCTAGAGCAAGCATCGCAATGCGTTGCATGGCATATATATATATGTGTGTGTGTGTGTGTATCAAAATGCATCATGTCGTGTACTGAATCAAGTGTATCAAGCTTACATGCAGCTAATCTCACCTCTATGGAAGCCGGTCTGGTCAATCCTGCCAAAAACTTAGCGAGGTGCATGGTTCGCGCCAGCGGCACCCCTGCATGCGAAGGGGGTGTCTCCAGACTGAGCGACATGAGTCTCGGGCTGCGATGCTGGGTCAGACGCTCCGCTGCGCGGTGGAGTAGCGAGAGTGGGCCAGGGCCGTCATGGCTAATTTTACCAGACCATGAATCGATGGAATCAACAAAAGTGCACTGACTGTGCTGTCCTGACCAGTCCTGTCCAGTCCATGTCTGTCGTTTTGCAGACGACGAATTGGCGCCGAGGAATCGAGAGTCGATGCGAACGCGAATGCTGTGTAAGACAAGACGTCTAGACAAAAACATGACAAGGTTGCAAGACACGGCAAACCTACCGTACTCTCTGGTGCAATATCGCACATAGTGCGTACAGCAACGCGATACCAGAGCGTTGTGATTCGGGGCAATTGCTGCATGCTCGGGGGCCGGGGACGTGGGCTTGTCGTTCCCGCCGATGCGGCATTGGTGCGGTTATCCGCACCGAGGCGACCGCCGATGGGATCATGTTACAGGATGGTGCGGACCAAGTACAAAACGCAAGGAGAGAGAGCCGTTCGGCGGCGAGGGAGCGTGTGGTGGTGAGCAGCACAGAGCTGGTCGGCATGGTGCAATACTCTAAAGCAAGCCGGGCGGAACGCAAAGCAGAACATGGTTCGGCTGGGAGCACGACTAAGAACGACGGCTCCGAAGGGGACTTTGCCATGTGGAAAGGCATGTCCGTGTCGATGGTGGTGGTGGTGGTGCTAGTGCAGCCAAAGGAAATCTAGGCCAGGGGCGGGCTTGGGCAGCACGACACGACCACGCCAGGCGCAAGCGGAAAGGGCAACAAGGACCTCGAGTTAAGATATGGTCAGTGAGCCGCAAGGCACAGACACAGGCGCGCGCGCGCTCGCGGACTGTCCCGACTCGCAGAGCGTCGTGCAAGCATCAGGCAGGCATGTTGGCAAGGAGGTGCCGGTCGCCCGCCCTGCGCAAGGTGTACGAGGCGTGTGCGGCTCGGTGGTGCCTCGTCTGAATGACTCGGCGGCCGAGACACGAATCGCAGTGGAGCGCGCGGGCTGGCTCAGCGGTGCGGCAGAGGGAGTGGGAGCCATGGGCATGGGAGAGGGTGATGTGATGTCGGAGCCAATGTCCATGGGAGTGTGGACGTACGATGCGGCATCTGAAGATCGGGGCCATGTTATTTGCGGCAGGCTGGTGGGCTTGCTGCTTTATGGGACAGAGGGCCTCAGAGGCGCTCTGGTCTCCGGAAGGGCAATCCCGCGACCCGTCAAACCCGCAGCCATGGATCCGTGTCGATGGCCGACCCCTGTCGACACACGGTGGTCGTGTTTGCGTGTTTGGAGCGCCTTGGGCAGCAGAGAGGTTGCGATGCGCGCGTTCAGGGTCTGCATTGGTGCGTGAGGCGATTGCGAGCCTGTTGAGACACGAGGCCTGTTTGAGATGCAACGGGTATAACAGACGCATGGACGAGCCAGGGCGCCGCTGATCGAGGGGTGCGTACTAGACAGTACCGTGGTGTGGTGGCGCTGGAGGGCTTGGGGTAGCGTTTGCGCCGCACAAGTGCTATGCTGCAAGCGGGCGAGGGCCGCGGCCAGGTAGTTTTGCAGTGCTGGAGGCCATGTCGGGGCTTGCCGCAAGGAGCATGTGCTGCGTTCCGCGAGCATGGCGATTGCCAGGCAACGCCCACACGAGATGGAGCAGGCAGTCCCACATGTTGGGCCCAGTTGTACTACCGGTATGGACCAGTGCGCGAGGGGCATGCAAACAAGGTGGGCGTTTGCGTTGCGTTGGCTAAATGGGCGCTGCAAACGTCTGCAAATGCGGCAGGGATGATGGTGTGCCGCTGCGCGCACAGTTGCGACAGTAGGTGTCAGCCGTCAGGAACTGGAGGGCGAAGCGAGCGTGGGCGCCGAGGCTCTGCAGTGGAGTGGAGTGCAGTGGAGGGGAGTGCAGTGGAGGGGAGTGAGTGCAGTGCAGTGAGTGCAGTGCAGTCTGGTGCAGTGCGATGCAACGCCGTGTCAGGCACGCAGGCACTCAGGCACTCAGGCACTCAAGTCGTGGTCGACGGGCACAGCTCTGTCTGGCAACGGGTCTGCAGGCGGCCAGCAGCCAGGCGTGCGCCGCCGTGGGCGTGGAGCCGTGTCTGAAATTGCTGCGCGGGGCGCTGCAGCTGTCTGGCTGTCTCGCTGTCTGGCTGGCTGTCTGGCTGTCTAGCTGTCTGGCTGTCTGTCTAGCTGTCTGGCTGTCTGGCCGTGTGGCCGTATGGCCGTGTACTGCGTCTGGTGCGTCTGGTGCGTCTGGTGCTGTGCCCCCCGAGACACACGACGGCAACAGTGCAGCGCAGTGCAGTGCAAGCAGCCTCCATGTCGCCGCCCGTCGTCGTCGTCGCTCGTCGCTCGGCTGCGTGCACTGCTCTCGCCCAGCGATCCCAGCGCCGTGCATAATCGACAGCAGCGCACCCGGCTCCAGCAGCCAGCTACGGTAACGTCGCCCACCGTGGCACAGTCCCAGCACAAGCCCCGAGCCCCGAGCCCCCGGCTGCCGCCCGCGCTCAGACAGCTTAGCGGCCCGGCGCAGGCCCTGCGCCAACTACGCCAACTGCTTCGGGGCTCGTTCTGGCGCGCGAACTGCCCAGGCGCGCTGCCGTGGATCGCTCGAGTGCGCCCTCGACAGACGGTGCCTGTCCTCGACCTCTCCCGCTGCCCGCTGCCCTCTGCCCTCTGCCTTCTGCCCTCTGTCCTCTCTGCCCTCTCTCTGCTGGAGCGCCGCCAGCCTGCCAGCCTGCTCCTCCCTCCTGCACCAGCCAGTCTGCCCTCCTCCTCGCCGCCCCGCCGTCCCGCCGCCGTCTGCTCCTGCCCGCCATGCGTCTGTTCAACCGCAAGAGCTCCAAGCCCACCATCTCGCCCGGCTGCAGCCAGCCCAACTCGTCCAATGGCTCGCTGCGCTCCCCTGGCCCCTCGCCCGCCAACGGTTCGCGGCCCACCAGCTTCCCCGAAGTCCCTCTGCCTCGCGCCCCCGACCCGGCCCTCGACCCCGCTGCCTACCTGAGGAGCATCTACGCCGTGCGCGACCGCTCGCGCCTGGTGCTGGACAAGGCCAAGAAGAACCAGCTGAAGCACTTCACCGTCGACATGACAAAATTCACCGACGTCGCGAGCTTCGTCGTCTCCATTGTCAAGGTCCATACCCCCGCCGCCCTTGCACCGCGCCTCCTGCGCCCCCTGCGCCTCCTGCGCCTGCAATGCCTGCATCTGCAGTGCTGACCGTGTCCACAGCGCGACTACGCCCCCGACTACTCTGCAATCCCGCCCCACGGCCGCTGGCAGCACTTCGAGGTCGGCGGCCGCCCGCGAATCGACCAGCTCATGGCCTCGTGGCCCTCGACCGTCGACAACTCGGAGCGCACGCGCCGCCTGCTCGATCTCTTCCTTGTATCCGTCCTGCTCGACGCCGGCGCCGGGACAAAGTGGCAGTACAAGAGCAAGGAGTCGGGCAAGATCTACCGCCGCAGCGAGGGCCTTGCCGTGGCCAGTCTCGAAATGTTCAAGGCCGGCGCCTTCAGCAGCAACCCCAAGGAGCCGTGCCAGGTTGATAGCGCCGGCCTGCGCAAGCTCGACCTGACCGTAATGGCCCGTGGCCTCCAGGTCAACGAGTCGAATCCCATCGACGGTCTCGAGGGACGAACAAACCTGCTCATCTCGCTCTCCGACGCGCTGCAGAACCAGGAAGTCTTTGGCCTCGAGGCACGACCTGGAAACATGCTAGGTACGTGATGCCCCTGTTCCACAATCCGGCCTCACGCTGACAGCCACAGACTACCTCCTCTCGCACCCAACCACTCAGGCCTCCTCGGTCCCCATCATCCCCCTCCCCACCCTCTGGAACACACTAATGGAGAGCCTGACGCCCATCTGGCCAGCAACACGAACCCAGATTGACGGCATTCCCATGGGCGATGCATGGCCCTGTTCAGTCATGCCATCGCACCCTACGCACCCTTGGGAGAACATTGTACCATTCCACAAGCTCACACAATGGCTGACATATTCTCTCATGGTTCCCATGACCAAGCTCATGAACGTTCACTTTGCAGGTGCCGAGCTCCTGACTGGACTGCCCGAGTACCGCAATGGCGGCCTCTTCATCGACACTGGACTTTTGACACTCAAGCCCGATGACCAAAAGCGTGGTGTTGCACAATACCAGCGAAATGCTCAGGTCAAGGGCCAGCCCAGCATGGAAGTCGTGCCCATGTTCACTGCAGACGACGATGTTATTGTTGAGTGGCGTGCAGTCACAGTCGGCTTGTTGGATGAGCTCCTTGTTGAAGTCAATAGCTCACTCGGATTGACTGGGCGAGACAAGCTGACTCTGGCCCAAATGCTGGAAGCTGGCAGCTGGAAGGTAAGCCGTCCTGCATGTCCGAACCCATCAAACACCAACTAACGCAACACAGGGGGGTCGAGAAATCGCAGAAGTCTCGCGACCGAACACGAAAGAGCCGCCTATTATGATTCTGTCCGATGGAACTGTTTTCTGAGATACCCTGAGATTCCTCTCCCGCTTTATTTCGCTTCTTCTGTTCGACGGCATGCAACCAAACACGTCCGCATCAGGACCCTTTACACTACCATTGGCGGTAGCTCGACTACAGCTCACTTGAATACTTACGATGCACGATCTTGAAGGTCGGCACACGGCGGCTTTTTCTGGTTTCATGGCTGAGCGATGCATTACTCTCCATCGGCTTGCTAGCCTTTTACTGCGCTCTCCTTTGTTTTCACTTCTTCACGGGACATGTCTTGAATACGAGACATTTAGGGTACGGAAAAATGGGTCTGTAAAATAGTGAGGATCTTGGTCCTGGAATACTACGCGCTTCGAGAAGGCCGCACTTTGCGAACACGACAATCAATTCACGTAATGAAAAACCATCTACCGGTTAACACTACCGCACCTTCATTTGGTTTTGTCCCGCGTCTTCACAAATGTCCGTGATGTCCAGGGGTTGCGGCTCTGCAGCCGTTGCCCCGCAATTAGCTGCTCTTGACGTGCCAAGGCAAAGATTTACACGCCCAAGCTCCAGAGCTGCTCCCACGCTTCATTTCGAGGGCGCGCGCTTCACTCTGGAAACTATTGTCGTGCGACGCGCTTGTTCAATCGGGCCCCGCGGCTTCCATCCACGTAATTTCCTTTTTCTGCCTGTCGTACTACCCGTATGTCACTCGCCCCACGCGACGATAGCCGTTGTGATACGTCATCTAATCACATCTCCATTTCAAAGCCCACCCACACCGCCTACGCTCGCCGTTCCGCGTCTTCGCGTGCAGCCTTTCGCTAGTACCTCACAATAGCACTCACTACCCGGTCTCTGCGCCGCCGATCAAACAATCTCACGCGATGAACTCCCAGAAGCGCCAGAAGCAGCGCAAGGTGCTGCTGATGGGCAAGAGCGGGGCGGGCAAGTCGTCAATGAGAAGCATTGTCTTCAGTAACTATGTGGCCAAGGATGTTCGTCGTCTGGGCGCCACTATCGATGTCGAGCACAGCAACATCAAGTTCATGGGTAACCTGATGCTGAATCTGTGGGATTGCGGAGGGTACGCGAACCCTGTCTGAGCGAGAAGTGACTGCATAATGACTGCATATTGACCGTGTATAGTCAGGATGGTTTCGTCGAGAACTACCTCACACAGTCGCGCAGCCACGTCTTTGGGTCTGTGGCCGTTCTTATCTTTGTCTTCGACATTGAGTCTCGCGAGTTCCAGGCCGACGTTGTCTCGTACTCGAACATCATCCGTGCGCTACATGAGTACAGTCCGACCGCGAAGGTCTTCTGTCTCATCCACAAGATGGATTTGGTCCAAGCACGCCTTCGAGAAGCCATGTACCACGAGCGCTCCAACTACATTCGAGACGCTAGCGAGGGCTTCAGCGATACTGTCGAGTTCTTTCCCACAAGTATTTGGGATCAGAGCTTGTACAAAGCGTGGACCAAGATTATTTACTTCCTCATCCCAAATGCAGGTACCATCGAGGCTCTTTTATCACAGCTAGCAGATATCATCGACGCCAGAGAGCTCGTCCTTTACGAGCGCACAACGTGCCTCACAGTTGCACACGTTACGCGCGGAGACGGCGAGGACAACCCATTCCACGATCGTTTTGAGCGCATATCCAGCATCCTCAAGACGCACAAGCAGAGCATGGCTAAGCACACCAACATCCCAGCTGGAAGCGCCAACTTCGCCGAGATGCAGATCAAGACGGGCAGGTTCATGTTCTTCATTACCCGACTTACTGAAAACACTAATCTCGCCGTCACCATCCCGCCTTCTGAGCAAGTTTTCAACGCCGCACGTGTCAACATCTTTCAAGTTCGGCCCAGGTTTGCGGAGCTCGATATCGCGTCGAAACCGCGACCTCCCATCCAGCAAGCGTTCGCTGGCTCGGCGGACACGATGGAGAGCAGCAAGGGGAAAGAGAAGGTCATGGGCTAGTGTCCTAAGCCTACGGCTACTGCGCAGGAAGATGTTCTAGAAACAACCGTTACCTTGGACTAGCACGCAGGCTTTGAGTCACGCGCGCATCGTGATAAACAGGTCACTCCAATGTGTCGCCAACCTCTGCCTTGTCGTGCGGCTTCAGCTCTTCATTTGTGGAGTTGGAGCTTATATCAGCTGCGAGCGAAGATTCTAATCCTTGTGCCTGCAGCACCAGAATTCCTACTCGCCCATGCGGGGAAAAGTGGTGGTATTTCGACATCGGCGTATGGAGACGTCGAGTTCGGTGCGCAAGACATAGGAGCCGGTGCTAGCAGCGACACAGTGGGCAATGCGCTTATTGGTGGTGGGCTCGACATAGGTTCCTCATTCCGTCAACCCACGCCGCAAGCGACATGGTCAAACACAGACAGACCAAACCTAAGTACCCAAGCCACCAAACCGGACATTATCAAAAGCAGCTGAGGAACCACATGCAATCTCCGAAACGAAGTCAGCATGCAACTCCCTCCGCATGGTTACCATGAGCTCCCAGGACCTGCCCTCTCCGTTCTCTACTTAGTCAGAAATCCTCCATCGGGCAATCTGCATGCCCGCGTAACGACAGAAGGAAAGAGGCATGGATTCAACGAGGAGATCACAGCAGCTTTGACACAGGATCAGTGCTACAGCTAGAATTACAAGGAGAGACATGATACCGCAAGATCTGCCGCCCGGCCGATGTGATGTAGGACATGTATCTCCGCGAGACTTGGGGTTCCACGCATCATGTTATGGCAGGGGCAACAGGGTTAGCTCGCGCACCAGTATCCAATTTTGTTCCACCTGCAGCTCACAGATATCGCACCACGCCTCCAAAAGCTTTTCACTGACCTTTTGCCTCCCCCATAATCATCTTGCAACATGCAAATCGATCACCGACCACCTCACCATCGCCACCCATCCCTACGCAGCTTTTCGCCCTCCCACCTAGCCGCGCCGCACAAACACTACACCCCGCATCTTCCAATGCACGACTCACATGCCCGCCCCATCCATCCACCACCAGCCAACCATCCACCCGCAACGACAACAATCCCCTGCATCGCCCCCCCCACCCAGCGCCCCAAGACTGCATCACAACTACCCGCGAAGCACAGCGTTTTTGACACCGTAACAGCCTCCTAGGGTTCGAGAGGCGGCAGTCCCTTGTCGTGGAGGTACAGCGCGTAGCTCTGCCACTACATCCTGGGGCGAACGGGGAGACGCACGGCTCTGCGACTTTTGCTGGTGGAGATCTTCGCGATTTGTTCCTCGGGGGGGTCATGTGGATAGCGCGTACCGACTCGACTCGACTCGACGCGGTGATGTGTGGCTCCCCCTTTTTTGTTGCCCCGCCTGAAGGTGTTTTGGACAGCTTGTTCGAGGCGCGGACGCACACGTTTCTGCGCTTGTTTGTGTGTGGAGAGCGGTGGCGAGGAGTGTCTTCTCTTGGGCCGGTGGTCGCTCAGCGGTGCGTGGATACTAACTGCGATTTTGGCGGCTTTCCCGTCGCGTCTGGGGGGACGTCGGGGGGTGCGGGTGCGATGGCATCACTCTTCTCCGAGGTGCCATGCCTGGAAAAGGAGCGGTGCCTGGGGCGCGCTTTCGAGCTGCGCGGCGTTGATAGAAGCTGTTGTAGTGAGTGAGTGAGTGAGTGAGTGGGCCAAGCGGATCGTTTGAGCGGTAGTAGCGCTCCAGAAACGTGGTGGTGTCTAGATGGGATGTGTCTAAGCGCTCGCAATCTCATATCGTGAAGCTTATTCGCACGGCTGCCTCGCTAGGCATAACTCTGTCTCAGCGTTCAGTCCCTGATGTATCCGAATCCTCTTCGCAATGTTACATTCGACTTTCTAGGCTCGACAGTCTGCCCAGATCTGTTCGAGTGGCGATTCGAAGAGGGAGAGTCGAAATCGGGCGATCATCGCGGTTGACAATGGCAATGCTACGCGTTACGGACACTTTCTTCATGCTTATTACCTATGGTTTCCTTCGGGGCGTTTGAAGACCTCCAGTATCGCTCAGGAGAGTGTTGTGGTTACACGTCATCGACCTTGCGCAGATAGTATAGACATGCCACTTTTTCCAATTCAACGCCTCTTTCAAAGCCATTTCCACCGACATGTCCTCATGCGATTAAAATCAGTGTTGCTATTACGTCGAGACGCATACGTTCATAGACAGTCGAGTCGAGAGGATTTGGGTGGGACCCATATTGTTTGTAGACTTACCTACGTCATACGCTTGACGTCTTACTTTTACCTTGTACTACCATCATAGATCGCAGAGAGCAGAGACAAACAGCATGGGGTCAAACAGCAGGGGAACTGAATCAGTTTTCACAGGAGATGTGCTGACATGTCTTTACCACTAGCCCCCTTTTCAATCGCGATGTCCTCGATGACATGCCCACTCAACACCACCAACACAACCCCACATGACGACCAGCTCAATGCACGCATATTCAAGAACAGCTCGGCCTGTCATGCAATCGCCTGTTCCCGTATTCTCAGCGCAGACGTCACTGGAAAACGGAGCGGTAGCCAAGGCCGGACCGCGCTCTAGGTCGTCGCAACGCAGGAACAGTGGGGCCAACGACGTAGCCGCGCTCAGGCGCTCCCTGAACCGTCATATTGTAGTGCAACCCTTGGACCACGTCTGACGTCGGAGCCTCAGCAACGGAAGCTTTGATGGCAGAGCTATGGAGAGGTTGGGAGGCCTACTGTGACCAGTTGTGGATGTGGTTGGGAGTCGCGGATGGAAATGAGATGCGACGCAGGGTTGTAATATTGGATTGTCGTTGGTTGGCACATAACAAACCATAGTGAGAAGTGAGCTACTGTAAACGCGAAGCTGTTGAACGCAAGGCGAGACGGACGGCAGGCACGGTGACGAAGGGCTCCACTCATATGCACGTCAGGAGTGGAAGCACTCGTTGCAGAAGCAAGGAGGTAGTCTGACGCAGCATGCTGCATAGAAGGCTTATCGCGAGGCTGGCCGTGAACTGTACAGTTTCGACTGATCCATAGTGTTGGACTAGGAAAGTGGCACATTTCTGACGCTGCAGGATATGTTAGCGTCAGTTTGTGAATATCGACAGCGGTAGGGAGGCTTCGTTAGCAGCAGGGCGAACAGCGTCAGCGTGGGCTTCAGTCCCAATTTCTGGTCATGACATGGCGAGTCGTCATTGTGGTCGATGTGCTGTGCCGTTCTGCGATGCATACAGCTCCAGCTGGTTGTTGTCAGAGCCATCGCAATACTCTCGGCCCCAGACGCCGGATCCAGTACTTTGACGTCGGTTCTCCAGGGAAAAGCGGGGCTGTGACGCTCGGTGGGTAAGAAGGATGCTAGGATGGGTGCAAGTGGCTGCTTGAGACGTGGAGATCTACAGATTGGCATGTTCTGCATGGGCGGGACGAAAGTTCGCGGCGAGAGTGGAGGTCGTTGTGGAGGAAGGATTCTAGGTCTCTTGCTTTAGAAGGTCGAGACGATTGCAGGTATCGAGGTTTTGGAGCGCATCAGCGCTTCGGAAGAATACGACAGTGTTCGACTGCAAGGTCGATAATTAATAGCATGCGCGTCACGACTGACGAGTAGGCGGATGGAAACAACCGCAGCTAAGAGAAAGTGCGCTTGCTCGTCGCTGTTGTTTCCGCCTTGAACCCGCGTCCGGCAACACCAAGACTGCAGTGTCGCGTGCATATCTCGGTCGAGATGCAGAATCTGTAAAATCATTGACCTTAGGGAAGCCCAACCGAATGTGAATACAATTCGCCAGGCCTTACATAGTGTTCCACACGTTCTGCTATTATGCATTGGCGGGCAACCAGATCGTCGTGTGTCGCACGGCATACTGGAAACCATCGTCCCTCGTATTACAACCAGCTCGTCGTACCTGCGTCTTGTGGACACTCAGCTAGAGAGCGGACCCCAGCGTGAGGCTGAACACGAAGGTATGCTGACGACCAGCGTCACTGTTGACGTTATTCGGGCAAGACATGTCTCTGAAGACGGAAACGGTGGGCCCTCATGAGCGCAACGGCTGCTGCCCTGCATAAGAGGAACGGCTGATCTAGCCTTTCCAAGGCAAGATCAGAGTAGATCCTATCTGTATACGACAGGTATGACGGTATAGTGGCGCCGACCTCTCACGCTCAGAAAGCACACGCATTTTGGAAAATCCCGTCTTTGGTGAGGGTCCCAATTCTGGGCCTTTACCGCTGTGTGGTGCTTCGGGTTGCATTGCTGAGGATTGGTCTGACGTCGTGCGTTTTTGTGATTGTCCTGGCAATTGTGGCGCGACACACCAAAAGATTCGGTGGCAGCAGATACGTCATAGGCAATTCTCTGCAAATGACAGTCCCAGCAACACACGGAGAATGACTTCACGATACACCGGATGGTGGTTACCATGGCATCTCTCAAGTCTCCACTCAGGGCTTCCAATTTCGGTCTCAGACAAGGTTGTTACAGATTGTCTGCCAACCAGGAGTTCTCCAAGGATGTGTTCTTCGCCGGAAAACTTTCCAGCAGAGCCAATGACGCCAATGAGGGCATACGGTCTGTGCCAGGCTGGCTGTCACTGGCTAGGACGCGACGGCCAGCGGTCTAGTGCAATCTACATTCGAGACCCTGAATGCACACACGGTCAGGGGCCGTCACTGGTGACGCGGAGAATGGCGTCAAGATTTCCACCCTTAAGCGCGATCCAGAAGCGCTTAATCGCCTCGAAAGAGAGCCTCGGGATCGTAACGACTTGATTGGACATGTAGGAGACCCCAAATGCGTTTTATGTTCAAAGGCGCACACGGAAAAAGTAGGACCCTGTAGATCTGTTACGACAAGGCTCGAACCAGGGTGGGCCACTCGGTGCCGATACTGCTGTTGATCATTTACCCATTGCGGTGATGACCGGCAGCGGTGGAGGGAAGCCTGGCTGTTGTGCCGCTGCTACGAGCTAAAGTGGCCTTGGTGAGAGGGGATTCTATATAAGTGCGGCCCTCTTGCTTCCATCGAGATCATAAACAAGCCCAAATCAACATTGCGATCGAGACTCAAACCCAAACTCACTTCACATTTAATATATCAACTGTTGTTAAGGCCATTCTCATTACATATCATACAAAATGCCGTCCGCTGCCGCATCCGTCTATGTCACCGAGAACTATTCCGAGCCCATGAGCGCGCAGCACAACTTTGTGAACAACTTCGATCTTGACCACCCCGAACAGGCCATGTCCGCTTATCAAAGGTGTGATCTTTCGTTCAGTTCACATCAAATCATCATCTAATCAACTTCAGGATCATGCACGAGCACACCAAGCGCCAGCTCAGCACTGCAACCAACTCGGCCCGTCGACGAACAGGCATGGCCCAGTTGACAGATCCTGACCGTGCCGACTCTGTCTCTTCCACCGACTCGTAGTGCTACCATGGCCTCGAGTTTGGTTGTTTCTACGATTTTAGCGAGAGGGAGATTGGACAATCGCCTCGACATTCATCTCTATACACATTTCCATCGATTTGATGGTTTGGCATTTTAAAGGCGTTTGGATCATCACAGTCGTCAATGACGCATGGTGTTTAGTCGAGTTTCAGACGGATATCAACGAATTTATTCATCAACGCGCTATTAGGCGTTTCCCCCCTATAATCGCTACATCTGCTCCTTGAATACACATCTTGTGACCTTGACCCCGTCATTCTTTTAGATCAACCATTCGCATACCCGTTCCTGTACCACTACTAATACCTGTCGGCCCTTCTACCACGCGCACATCAGGATCAGCATTGAGCTTCACTTACAAAACCCGCTCACCAATTGACTTTAGACACGACAATCTGTGCCCACCGTCGCGCAATCCCATCCACCCGGCCTCAACCCGGCGCAGGGTCCTCGCCTCCTACCTGCGCTAAAGTAGTGCATATCTATAAACTTCAGAGACGGTCACGAGGTACGCCTTGAACGCTAAAACGTACCTAGTCAGTGCTCCGATAACCTTGCTGCTCATTCAGTATGCGGCAATTTCGAGTTGGGCACCGCTCATTTCAACTTTGAATACGGGAGAGTGCGGATCGGTCACCCCGTCATAGAGCTCCGAAGTAGGACCTGCCGAGTTTTTGGTCGAATCAGATGGCGGAACACGTTCTCGAGTCTGTGAGTCGAGACTGCTTGTCAAAGGTCTTTGGGCTGGAGTCGGGCCTTTGAACCCTGGGGTGCTGGCGTCTCCGCACTTGTGCCTGAATGTATTCGAGGTTGTTACCCTGGAGGTGTTTGACCTTCATGATGCAGGGTTTCCCTACTCAGTCGGAACATATCCACTTTCAGGCGTAAGGCGTGCCGTTCAAAGAGGTCTGCGCTCACTACAGTTACATCCAAGTTTGTTGCTTCATTACAACAAGGTCGTCCGCGTACGACCATATTTGATAAGGTAGACAGACCACTTTGCAATAAGGTTGTCCTAGTATCATTTTCCATACATCCTTGCAAGGAAAAGTGCAACGTCAGAGTCTTGAGATCACAAACATGGTAACAACTCGAATCCTGTGCTTTGCTCAGCGGTGTTGGTTGTCCGAAAGAAAATCCATACGAATTAAAACTACTTGTCAAACCATTCCTCGCGCTTTAATGATTGACTTTACGGGTATATGCTTCCACCATTCCAGTCCTTTCGAGCCACGCCTCAATCCGTTCAATTTACGCCTCAATACGAGTTGCAGTAAGCATTACATCTCCCGCCAACTAAGCACCTTCACGCCTCAGGGCCTCACAGCGGCCAACATGCGACTTGACTTTTATTTCGCCCGATCCCGTCCTCGCTCTGGTTTAGACCGTGGCGGTTCCGTAGCCCTGCTGCGCAGGCGGTACTCCCGCCGCGATGGGCGCAGGCTGCACAACAACATTCTTCTGCCCACCCTGCTGCACTTTCGTGCTGTAGACCCCTGGCGCCAGATGACCGTTGTAAGTGCCAGCTCGGATCTCGTCACGCCGCTTGTAGTATACATATTCGACATAGAAGGCGTGGATGTGACCGGGGAAGTAGCTGGTAAGATATAAGTATGGGACTCGGATCATCAAAATTATGCACATACCCAAGGATCGTGAGCAGGATGTTGATGAGGAGGTCGGCACCGCATCCTGCGACGAGGAAGACGCCCACAGGTGGTACTGCGACGTGTCAGTGGACGTGGGTAAGTTTAGAACACGATGCGCGCGCTTACAGAAGATTGTAATAATGATGAGGAGAATCGTTCTGATCATTTTGACTTGTTGCGACCCAAGTGTGCCTTATCAAAGTTGTATTTGGGTGGTGTGTGGTTGCTATGGACAATTCGGACAAACGTAGTGCGAAGAATGCAGGATGATTATGGCGGGGTCTCAACGCTTATGAGTGGTGTTGAAGAAGGGTTGCAATTACGTATGCGAGTAGACCCTGTGCTTATATTTATTCTTTTATTCTTCGTAAGTCACGCCAGTGTTTGCTTGCGCACGAAGTGAGACGTCACTTCCCAGCCGGCGTGTTTGATTGGTCAAGGAGGACCACAGCCACGGCTGCCGGCACTGCCTATCCAATCAGTAGTCATGCGCCACGTATTGAGGCAAGTGCGTCCGTATTGCCGTCGGGAAGAAGACGAGGATTGGGACCATGCGGCAGCAAGCAGAAGATTTTTTTAATAGTTGGAATTCCGAGCTCTTCTCCAGGCTAAAATCTCATTACTCACAGCTTCATCTCCCATTTCACACCTTCGAATTCCTTGCGCACCCTTACTCTAATGTCCAGGGGAGCCATGGGCTTTTGAGCTCCGATTGGTATTCTCTGGACATCGGCTGGGGGATTCCAAGCTGTACCATTTACAGGCTCCATGTCGAAATTCATGATCATCACCGCGGCAAGAGCGAGCACCTCCATGTGCGCGAAATGACGCCCAGGACACAAACTCACACCTCCACCAAAGCTTCGAAAGGCTGCTGGATGAACAAAGTGAGCCTTGCCCTCAGGCACACTTCCATCTGGGTTCGTCTTGGAGCCGCTGATACTGTACAAAAAACGGTCAGGGTTGAACGTGTCGACATCTGGACCCCAAATATCCCGGTTGTGATGGATAGCACTTCCAGCCAGCTGTACAACTGCACCCTTCCGCAGCAGCCAAGTATCTGCTAGGATTGTGTCTTCGTTCACCATTCGAGCACTGGCAGAAGGAACGTAAAGACGCATCGTCTCGCGATAAGCCGAGTTCAATCGTGGGCATGCCTGGCGCAAGCTGTCTGCGGAGAGCACTCCATGGCCCACGAGAGCATTTGTTCGTATCTCCTCACGGATCTTGGACAGCAAATCGGGACGACTGAAGATCTGATCCACTATCCAAAAGGTGGTGCCGGCAGCATTGACATTGAAGCCAAACGCAATAACGACTTCGAGTTTCGCCAGCTCACGGGCGTCGGTGATACCCTCCCTAAGATGAAGCTGATAGCGATCTTGAACAACCTTGTATGCGTTATCGTAGCCCTCCTTCTCTATATATTCCTGGAAACCGTTCACGCAAGCCTCTAGACCACGAGCAGCTTGACGCGCAAAGATATTTGGGAAGATACCTGCCATGTAAGCTACGTTGCCGCCTTCCCAGTCCCAGAAAGATTCCACTAGATCGGGATGCTTCTCAAATGGATTGTTAGGTCCGAAGAATGTCATCATGGAGGCAGCGGTGATAGCGCGACGAACAAAGCGGAACAGGTCGATCTCGGAGCCGTCTTTGACGTTGGCGATGACTCCGCCAAAGTAGTCCAGTTGAGTCCGAGATGCACCGTGTATGTTTTGCGGCAACAACGGGGGGTGGACGATGTGGTGGGCTTTCTTGACAATGTTAGTGTCATCCATCGCGTTGCCCGGAGTGCCTCTGATTATTCTGGTTGTATGTTCGTTGGAACCAATTAAACGTGGTGTGATCTCTGCGACGATCGGATCGAAACTCAGGGCAGTCGATGCTTTCTGCACCGCTGCGCATAGGGCTGGGTCAGCTACGATGTACGTACGACCAGTCAACATGGGCAATGTGAATATCGGGTGCTTGTGTTTTCGACTTGCAAGAGTCAGCATTCGCGTGGAGGGGAGCAGCATTTCTGTGCAACGCACGAGATATCCCTGATGAATGCTGACCCCCCTGTTGCCATCCCGATGATATGTCCGATCAGAGGTATTCTTGGATAGACAACGGGTGGCTCGCGTGGATCGACCTTGAACCCAAGGGCATTGACTAACAGCATAAGGAGTGCTGCCGCCAGCCCACATACTCCCAGGGTTAACGGAGAGTTGAAGTCCATCGTGTTGAGTAGTGGTCAGTTGGAGTTCATAGATGATAGAGAGAATATCTATCAGGAAGGTGAGGGGAAGCATATGTGCTAGAGGAGCAGCAAGCCGTAAGCGCCAAGCCACCGACGTCTCCAGGCGACCAGCTAAGTCACGTTTACAAAGTTTAGCCACCAGCATGCAGTTGGACGATCAATTACCTTTTGGCCGTGTAAAAACGACAACGAGCGACTGAGTGACTATGACGCAAATTGCGCGCCGTGCAAAGCGTCAGTCCTCGGGGTACTTGTTTTGAAGATGCGACCGCACTATCGCTTCACAACACATAGCAAAAGTCGTCAAGAATCAAGCCTGCGATAGGTGAACTAGAAGAGCGTGTGAACGTGGCGCACAGGAGAGGTTGGTTTTGACAAGCGCGTCGTCCCAAATCAGCTGCGCACGCGACGTCAAATGTCAGCGGATTGGCCGGAAGTGCGCGGTTCCTGACCATCACCAGGCTCCACTCTGACATATTCGCAGTTTGACGTGCTTGTTGGAGCCGGCAACCAAAGTCACCAACCTCTTCTAAAATTTCTGCAACTTTTGCTTGTACAGTATTGTATCGTAAATAGCACTTCTTTCGCTGCCGAAATGCTTTCTCTCGCTCTCGCGTTACCAGCCTTAGTGACGGCGTACGTGGCTTACGCCCCAGCAGAAGGTTCAGGCGCGTTTGTAAACGGTGCTTTGCAGAACATTCTGAAGAACACCGACAAGACAGATAAATACAAATACCCGACTGACTTCACACGTGGTATCGAGCCTGTGAGTATTTAACTTATCTTCCTGCTCGCAGCCACTTACACAGCAGCAGAAACCATTCCACAGCCACAACGACTACTGGCGCGATGTTCCCTTTTATAGTGGACTTGCGGCTGGTGCCATTTCTACAGAAGCAGATGTTTGGTTGATCCAGGGTACACTATATGTAGGTCTATGCAAGATCTTCGAATCTCCGCATCGTCTCTCTAGCCACTACATGCAACGTGATTCATGCCATGTCACAAGCCCGAGATGAACGACTTGGAAACCTCCAATGAAAGCATTGTCGAGTAATCTGCACCGCTTACACCGTGCCATCGAGCAAGAAACAACCGGACTTGCTCTGAACAGTTGCAAACTAACACGCTCCAGGTCGGCCATGAGCCCAGTGCGTTAACTAAGGCTCGTACTTTCGAATCCCTTTACGTCAAGCCCATCCTCGACACTCTCCACCGCATGAACCCAGAATCCCCTTTTCTTCCGGATGGATCATCCAATGGCCTTTTTGACACGGCATCGTTCCAGACCTTGTACCTGTTCGTCGACTTTAAGACAGCAGCGGACGAACTGTGGCCCGCTGTTCTGCAAGCACTTGAGCCTCTACGTAATGGCTCCTGGCTCTCGACCTTCGACGGCAAGTCATTCATCGAACGACCCGTGACTGTCATCGGCACAGGTAACACAGAGCTCTCGGACGTCCGCAGCTACCTTCCCCGGGATGTCTTCATCGACGCCCCTCTTGCTCAGCTTGGCGAGTCAAAATACAAGGAACTGACTTCAAATGAAGCTATCATTGCAAGCACAAACTTTGCTGCGCAATTTGGGGAGTTAAGAAAGCCTGAGCTCAACGCGACGCAGCTAGAGAAACTGAGGAATCAGATTGATGTTGCGCATCAAAAGGGCATCAAGGCTAGGTACTGGAACCAGCCTAATTGGCCAATTAGGACACGAAACGCAGTCTGGCGGACGTTGTGGGAGGAAGGGATCGATCTGCTGAACGTAGATGATCTGAAGGCTGCTGCGGAGTTCTGGGAAGGTGTCTGATAGGCGCTAGGTGGCCATTTAATGTGAGCTGCAGCGTGTCCGGTTAGCAGGCTTAGGGGAATGCATACAATATCCAACATGATATTCCAGCGAATATGTCAAGAGTTTCGTTTGTTATCGTGATGCAGAACAAGACGAGTTCAAGGGATTGACAGGGATGTGGGTCCAGATGCATCCCTGTCAAAGGGTTCGGCGCCGCGCGACCAGCATCATGAGCGAGAGGGCGGTTCATGCGAACATCAGAGACACATGGCGTAGCTGCGCACGACTACGAACATCCTTCCATCTCCAGTCCCACGCTCCTCAGGCATTGCACAAAGTAGAAAGGACCGAAGCAATGACATAATCACACACATTGCACTTACCTGATGTCGGCCGCCAGCAGACACCCCCGAGACGCGCGCATCAATGTCATCCTCACCCAGATCCCCGCGGAAATCGACAGAGAGCTTCGAGTTCCTGTCGCCGAACCTCCAGCAGAGCCAGTACCCCTTCCCGCATCATGACTGGACGAACCGCCCCAATTCGACCGGTGGGCGCTATCAGCCACGTCGCGGTTCCACCGCAAGCTCCATACATTCGGTCGGCGGCGTACTTGACGCAGGCTTCAAATCGAGCATGGGCGCTGTGAGGGAGCAGAGCAATAATGGTGGGGCAGCTTGGGGAAAGCGAGTCCAGAGAGAAGGAATGCTAATGCTTAGCCAGCTATCTCGACGCTGCTCACGCCTCCCATCATGCGGACGGGCATGCTCCCCTACACCTCAGCGCAAGCCCCCTCCGGCCACCGCCCACCTTCCACTCGAGACATACCGCCCGTAACCCTGACGAACATACCCCACGTTGAACCGTCCTCGTTCAACTCATACCTGTCACAAATAGGCAATCTCTACGATGCCTTCCAGCGCGCAAAAGCCGAAGCTGAGGCGCAGCAGCCGCGAAAGGACTCGTTGAAGAAGGACGAGCGGTCAGAAAGCTTAGAGCGTGCCTCGACGACGACTTCACCTGCAGGCACACCCAGTGGAACACCGAAGCCCAAGCGGCGCACAAGCGGGACCAGGCGCGGCATACCTGCGGTCACACCACTCTCGACTATACCCAACGTCTACTTTGAGGAGAGCTTCCACCTCGAAAACCCTCGAACCTTCGATGTCGTAAGCGAGCGATCTGAGGTAGTACGACCTGTAAGGACTACCAGCAGCGACGATGTCAACAGTGTCAACGGGATTTCTGAGGCGCCACAACCGCCAGGAAGAAAAGCTCTAGCTACCAATGCCATTCTGCAAGAGAAGCTGTCCTGGTATATGGACACAGTAGAGGTCCACCTCATATCAGCAATTTCCACGGCTTCGACATCATTCTTTGCTGCACTTGGCTCGCTTCGTGAACTGCAGACAGAGGCTGCAGAGTCAGTTACGAAGATTAAAGAGCTCAGAGAAGATCTGAAGAGACTGGATGAGCAGATGGCTATAGGAGGTCTGGAGATTGTAAATATGAAAAGGCGGCGGGAAAATCTAAGAAGGTTGACCGATGCGGTGGATCAGCTGCAGGCAGTCATCTACGGCGTCTCACATTGTGATGAGTCGGTCGAGAAGGGCGAGCTCGAGACAGCTGCAGCTCGCCTCGTAATTATCGAAAGACTAATTACAGGAGTACTCGACACCTCAGATTCCAACGTTACCTCATGGCTGAATGCAAGACTACCTCCAGTCATCATAGATCTACGAGGTCTCCGGGCACTTGATGGTGTCTTCGAAGGCATGGATGAGATGAAGTTTCGCATAGGGAAGGGATTTGAAGTGCGCTTTCTTGACACGTTACTTGCTGATCTTCGTGATCATATCAAGACGGTGTCGAGTCACGATACATTAGAGCGATGGGTTGCTGCATCACAAAAAGCGCGAGGGCCTTCCGGATCGGCAAAGCCGAAGTCAATGCCTGCATACATGAACACAAGTACCGAGTTTCGATCTAAGTTGCGAGCTAACTTACACGGACTGAACGATGCGCATTTCACCAATCAGGCCGCAGCAACATTCAGAGAGACAGTCGTCAAGGAGATGAAGATTATTATTCGCAAATACTTGCCGAGCTCGACAGACGACGATGCCGAGTCCATGACTTCAGTGTCTACAAGAGGAGGGCGAGGTCATTCCCAACAAGACAAGAACTCGATCTTGGCTCGTAACCTGCGAGCAATGGATGCGACCGACGCCGAAGAATTCTTCACGAATATATACACAGACATTGGCGAGGCGCTGCGGCGGCTTAGCACTCAGGTCAAAGTCCTGCTTGATGTCACGAGCGGCGTCTCCACGCCACCTGTGTCCGCTGGAGGCTTTCGATCACCGCCAAGAAGTCCGTACATGGAGAATATTGATAGTTACATGGGGGCGAGTACTCCTGTACTCGGCTCCAACGACCTGCAAATCGAGCTAATGCAAGCCTTGGATCTGTCTAGTCTGCTTGGTCAAGCTGTCGACGCTGCCCAGACGCAGATTACGAAGCTTCTGAGGGTACGATCAGCAGCAACCGCAGAACTGCCCCTCGATAGGTTTCTGCGCTACTTCAAACTTTGCAGATTGTTCGCTGATGAGTGTGAGGCCATCTCGGGCCGCTCGGGATCAGCGCTCAAGGGTGCAGTGAACGATCACATCAATGCTTTCGTGCAAACGTTCTCCGATTCAGAAAAGCAAGGGCTTGCAAAAGCCATGGATTCTGATCGCTGGGAGCCCAAGGACTTCGATGCTGCCGACACTGAAGTCCTTGCTAGGATTCTGAAGAGTATGGAGAGCGATCCACTCTATTGGGCAGAAAGCGGCGATATACTTGCGCCCATTGCTGAACCAGTCAATGCCACGAATGGCACAAACGGCACAACGGATGTCGCCCCGAAGGAGAAGAGCAAGAACACAATCCCTGCCATTGTCGACGAGGAGAAGTATACCGTATCCAACTCCTCGACATTCGTGCTGCGCGGCATCGAACGACATCTTATTCTCTTGTCCCATATACCTAGCATGACAACCGAGATCTCGTCCAGTCTATGCGAGTACATCAAGCTTTTCAACAGCCGGCTGTGCCAGTTGATCCTTGGCGCTGGTGCAATGGCCACTGCAGGCCTAAAAAACATCAACACTAAGCACCTAGCCATCGCCTCGCAGACCCTATCTTTCATCATCGCCATCATGCCATACATCCGAGAATGTGCACGCCGCCGAGGCAGCGCACCAACCAACAGCGGAAAGACAGTAGGCACAGAATTTGATAATACAAAACGCCTGCTGCAAGACCAACAAGGGAGTATACACGACAAGTTGACTGATATTCTCTCTGGCCGCGCAACAGTGCACATGCGCGCCCTGAAGAAGGTCGAATGGGACACGGATGCAGAAGTCAAGCGCGACGTCTCGGCCGCCATGGAGAGTTTGACCAAGGACACCGTCACCATGCACAAAGTCATCAACAAATACCTCAATGAAGTGCAGGTGCGCATGATTATGGGCCCAGTTTTCGAATCGTACCGCGAGCAAGTCAGTAAAGTCATCAAGGAAGCAGCAGTCAAGACGCCCGGCGGGAAAGCACGGTACAAACCCTCTCATCCTGCAAAATTACTTTACTCAGACAGCATACTGACAAGGACAGACTCGTTCGCGAGGCCAAACTCTTCGAGGCGAAACTCGGTCCCATCGATGGCGCAGGAAACGTGGGCAAGTTCCTCATGCAGATCGCGGAGGGGAAACCTGTTGCGCTGGCCCCTACTCCCGCTGAACAGGAGGGGAAGAAGAGCGATGAGAAGGCAAGTGTGAGTAGTGGGCAGGAGGTTGATAAGGGGAAAGATGATGGGAAGGAAAGCGCAGCTTCATCTTAAGGCCAGTGTCACGTCACACTGCGCTCAAGTGAGGCTCATGGAGACGCCGTTGTCAAGTGATTTCCCCAAAAACGGGTGAGGGGTTATGTCCACATGCTACCTGTTTTTCTGCATCAGCACGGCGTTTGGAGGCGAGCATGTGTAGGGGATCTTGATGGCAAGGTAGTAATGATACGAAGCTATCGAGCCACTGCTTACCACAGCAACACATAGTAGGCACCCATTGTTTTGCATGCTCTCACCCGTGCTTCGTGTCTTACACAGAACCATCTTTCAGACGCTATCGCCAGTCAACAAGCATATTTGCTCAGATATAGTGCAGGCGTTGGAGAGTAATAGCCGTTCGAGAGACTACGTTTTCTTCTACTGTCTACAGATAGCAGCCCGCAATTATTCGAGTACCTCCTGCCTGTGGCATGAAGACATAACAGCGGCAGCCCTAAGCAACGCCTTCTCTCTAACTTGAGAGGCCAGGATATAATTCCAAAAAGGACACGCATGTTGGGTTTGGGCTGCCTTAAGACATACTACCCAACAATTCACACGTTCTCATAGGTTCGAACAGTGGAAGCACGCCGAGCGCCTGACTGCCATCTATATCTAATCAAGCGCGGCACAGGAAGAACCGCGTACGTCTGCATGTCCAGCCATGGGCGTCAATACCGGCACCCCAGGCTCTGGCGTCGAATAGAATCTGTGCTGCAACTCTTATGTAGAATCATCAGACACATGACTCACTGCGTGTCTCTCTGATTCGGCTCGCGCGGAAACTGAGGCTGTGTGTTGCCCAAGCACGATGCGGGATATTGGGCGTTGAAGTTGACGTCAGCTCTTCGACACATCTGGAACAAGTGCATGGAGCACATGATGTTCCCCAGGATCATCTCCGATTCCTTGCCTACCGTTCTGCAACGGCATAGCCGACGGCTGATGCAGGGCGTTCTGCTCATCATTCGCTTGTACTTTAACTCTCAGCCTTGTTCTTTCTACAACAGCAATTGTTCAGCGTTGACTGTGATTTGGGCTACATGTTACTCGCAGTGTCAGGTGCAAGTGGTGGGAGACGAGCTTGCGAATCGAGGTGCTCGAACCCGTTACAATGAGAAGATCCTTCGTGCCGAGCTTGAGAGAGAGAGATGGTGTGACGAGCTCGCGAAATGCTCGCATTCACTCCAAGGTGCGCTAACTAGTCGCAGTTAGCCTTGTGTAAAAAGCCAAGCGAGCAACTTCTTGGGATGCGGGGACAAGCTGGGCTTGGAGGTGGAAAGCCTTGAGTCGGTCCTCTTCTAAACATCTTGTTCATGTTTCGCTGCTGCTTGTTCGTACGGCTCGAATGTGGCGATGCACTCTCTTTAGTCGTTGCCTGGGAGATGAGCCTACGAGCCTATTTCGTGTCACATCAACACAAGGCTGATTTTGCGCACCATTACTAGTACCGGTGAAAGAGACAGGGTGATCTGCAGTCTTCTCTTTGGGGGTCGCTGCATGCGTGCGAGATAACGTTGCACTGCTGATACAAGCTTGGCTAATGATATGTCGGTGATCCCACGTCAACCTTGATGAGTCTCTGATCTGGGCAAGCCACCTCGATTGCGAGCGCGCAAGGCGGACTTGGCACAACGCAAGTGTGTTCCGCTCGCATACACACGCTGGGCAGGCAGGCAAAATTGAGCACCGGAGATGCGTCAAAGTGTCAAAAAGGTGACAGTGCAAACCCTTGACAGGCAGCGTCAGACAAACACTTGCTTGTACATTAGAAAGTCGTACAGGTGAACTGAGCCTTCACTGCAGGCCAAGGAGACCAAGACAAAGAGCTGCTCTTGCTCGCAAATCTCCGCTTCAGCAGCACTGTGGGGCAGCGGAGAGGTCGCGCCACCAACGACGTGGACCAGGGCATCAAAGTACGATGCTGACTCTGGGATGGATGCTTCGTCTGACTGGCTGCTCTGCTGGAAGCGTGTGATCGCAGCCCTGTTGCATATAGTCAGATCGTAGGCCAAGACGGAGTAGCTCTGACAAAAGGCATAAACCCAGCTTGTGCAACGACCGCTTGTCTGCCTTCATGCAGCTGCCTGGCCCAAGCGCAAGCTCTTTGCAAAGCTTATAAGCAACACTTTCACCCAACCTCGACCCACCTTGCTTCGAGACCAGTGAACGCGTCTCAATTGTGAGTAATTGATAATGTCGGACCCCGAGGATACCAAGATCGAGTAAGCCCTCATCTGCATTGTGTCTCATTACCTCGTGTTGACTGTGACCAGCAAGGTCGGTACCGGACACCACGAGCGTCACAGCTCCTTGTTCGATGATGAGCAGAAGCGTAAGGACAGCATCAGTAAGCTGACCGCTAACTTTGAGGGAGAGTAAGTCGCCAGAACTACCGTGGCGTATTTATTGTTGACTCTCGCAGAATTCGCAATCCTCTGGTGGGTGTACCCAAGGCTGAGCTTCTTGCGGACGTTTCTCTTTTCGCCAAAGAACACCAGCTGGAAGACATTGAGCCGCTGCTTGCCAAAGGTGCCTTGGTCGCACAGTCACCGGCGCTCTTCGAAGAGATTGAAGGACTTGACGATGGTGATCGGATTGCACTCCGCGAAGAGGTTACGCACCGCTTCAAGCTACCCAAGATTCTCTACTACACTATCGTGCTCAACTCTATCGCAGCCGCTATCCAGGGGTATGTCAATTTCTTCAATCTGGTTGAAGTTCACAGTTTGGCTGATATCACCTAGTTGGGATCAGACTGGATCGAACGGAGCCAACTTGACTTTCGCCCAGTCTTTCGGCATTCCAGATTCGGGCGACGAATGCACTGCAGATGGAACCTGCGAGAGCAACTCATGGATCATCGGCTTCGTCAACTCATCGCCCTACATTGCCATTGCTCTCTTCACTGCCTGGCTTTCAGATCCCATCAACGAGCTCCTTGGTCGGCGAGGCACGATCTTTATTGCCGCTGTCTTTTCACTGCTTGCGCCCATCGGATCAGGTTTGACACAGAAGTGGGGCCAGCTTGTGGCCTGTCGTGTCATGCTCGGTATCGGCATGGGACTGAAAGAAGTGACCGTTCCAGTGTTTTCAGCTGAGGTTGTGCCTGCGACAGTCCGTGGTGGACTGGTGATGTCGTGGCAAATCTGGACTGCGTTTGGCATCTTCCTCGGTTTCGTCGCTAACCTTGTCGTAATGGACACTGGCTCCATCTCGTGGCGTCTACAGCTGGGTTCGGCCTTCATCCCTGCTGTCCCACTCGTGCTGGGCATCTATTTCGTGCCTGAGGTCTGTCTATTATATCAAAATCCTACAATGGTAGTACTGACCTATAGCTCAGTCGCCCCGCTGGCTTATGAAGAAGGGTCGCTATGCTCAGGCGTACCAATCATTCCTGCGCCTTCGAAACACTCCACTCCAAGCAGCTCGTGATCTATACTACACCCACGCTTTGCTTGCCCAGGAAGAAGTCCTTGTCCGCGAAGCAGGTCTCAACCCAAAGAGCAATTTCTTCAAGCGCTTCATGGAGCTTTTCACACTTCCTCGAGTTCGGCGTGCAACTCAAGCATCCGGTATTGTTATGATTGGTCAACAAATGTGCGGAAGTAAGTATCCGTAATTCTCAAGCGGAGACCTGATGCCTGACTGTGAGCAGTCAATATCATCGCTTTCTACTCGTCAACCATCTTCAAGGAGGGGGGAGCGACCGAAAGGGAAGCTTTGATAGCTTCTTTCGGTTTCGGGCTTGTTAATTTTCTGTTCGCTTGGCCCGCCGTCTGGACCATTGACACTTTCGGCCGTCGCGGACTGCTGCTGTTCACGTTTCCAAACATGTTTTGGACGCTGTTGGCCGCGGGCATGTGCTACTACATCCCCAGAGATAATGACGCACATCTCGGACTCATTGCGTTCTTCATATACCTTTTCGGCGCCTTTTGTAAGTACATCCATCTTTCGCAGTGTGTTATATGTAGTGCTAATTTCAGTTAGATTCCCCAGGAGAGGGTCCGGTCCCGTTCACGTACTCAGCTGAGGTATGTTTTCCTTCTGACGTTCACCTGAATGTGCTTTGGCTCATCCTATTAGGTCTTTCCGCTGTCGCACCGTGAAGTCGGTATGTCGTGGGCGGTAGCGACGAACAACTTCTGGGCAGCAGTACTATCGCTCACACTTCCGCGTATGTTGAGGGTCATGAGACCACAGGGAGTATTCGGCTTTTACGCCGGACTGAACGTTGTCGCTTTGGTAATGATGTGAGTCGTGAATTAAACTTGTTACGATCGTTTACTAACAATCGATTAGCTTCTTGTGGATGCCAGAGACGTAAGTCTTGATCATAGCTGTGAGGACATCATAACTATCATACTGACCACACCTACAGAAAGCAACGCACACTCGAGGAGCTCGACTACATCTTTGCCGTGCCTACACGCACCCACATGAAGTACCAGGCCACCAAAAACTTGCCCTGGTGGTTCAAGACTTACATACTGCGCCGCAAAGGCCTCGCAAAGCCGCAGCTGTATAAGCTCGGAGGGTTGCCTCAGCCTCCGAGCGTCACGGCGCAGATCAAGTATGCTTGGAGTGCTGGAGTCTTGCGCAGGAAAGAAGTGGCCAAGCCAGAGGCACGAGAGCAGAACGTTGCTCCTCCGAGCGAGGCCTTCGCCGAGAAGCAGGTGTAGGGGATATCTCTAAGTCGCGGAGGCTATACTTCATTGTAGTGTGTGCGTCGGAAGTCTTTGTGTCGGAAATTTACCTACAGCCGCGGAGCATGCAGTCATCTCAGCCGACCTGCGGAATGCTGCTTTCACGTTAGGCTGATGTATTTGTCGATGATGCATACACGAAAGTTTACTCAGAAACAGGGTTGACAATTCAACGGAAGCTATGTACGGTTAGCACTCAAGTCTGCCTTTGATGATACATAGAACATATCGTCTGATGTCACTGTGCTTGCAGTGGTGATGTACATTCAGTTTTTCAAGGAACCACAGTAACCATCACCGCTTTGCATCAAGAATTGCCGTATCAAACGAGTGTGCCGGGTGCAGACGTGCTGTGCCGGACACGAGTGTGGTGCCATTGATCTGGATGCTTGGTGTGAAAGAAGCTACGCCAGTAGCTCGTTGGCTGACCACGAATGTGCGTTGACCTCCTCAGTTCTCAAAATTGCCCATAGAAGACATGAATTTCCCGGAGCTTTCGCTTTCGGAGGGTCCGCATTATATCCATCGCAATGTGTACAATGGGTTGTGCCTGTTCCAGACTCATCTTGCCTTCCCCGTTCAGCGCAACTAGTTGGTGGCTACCAAAAAGACTTGACCTCGTACGAGCGCGACAGCTGCACTATCGAAGTTTGGCCAATGGGAGTTCAGCAGCCGTCGGGTTGGCCTCGGTTCCTTCGGACCCCGGCGGCGCCAACGGACCATGGCAGCCCCATGGGGTCGAGGTTGCGGACGATACGGGAGATGAGGTGATACGGGGCTGACGGAGGCTTGGGGTTGATATATTAAATAGAGTCCAGGATCTGAACTGTGAGGGCTGACGTTTGCTTCTTGTGTGTTTGTTGCGCTTAAGCTTCCCCGCATCTCCGCCCAACCCTATCGCGTCTGACATTCTACATCGAGGCAGAATGGCGGTCTTCGATCTGAAGAAAAATCTCGTCTTCGTAGGTTTTATTGCATAGGGTTCGGGGTTGCAGTGACTGACCACTTGCAGTATGGCGCATACCATCGTGAACCTGTACGATGCCCGCACGATCACGGCATGCTCACCAATACTGATATGAAGCTCGTTAGACCAATGTCGCAATCCACATTGGCTGTGTGCCCATCCTGCTAGCCACTGGGGTTCTTTTCGTATGCCTCATATGCTTCTTCTGGTCTGATCGCAACTCACCACACACAGGGTACAAACACAGCCTCGATCCGCACCCCGGCCCTCCTAACCCGCCTGAACCTCCCTCTTAACCTCGGTACTCTCGCCTCGCTCACGTACTCAACCCTCTACCTAATCCTCTCACCCAACATCGCCGGCGCATCAGTAACGCCGTTCATCGTCGGCGCTGCCGCGCTCGCGAACAAGCTCACAACCAAGTACAATCGCACAAAGGTCAACACCATTGCAGTCGCTGTCCATATCGTGAGCTGGATTTTGCAATTTGTTGGACACGGCAAGTACGAGGGTAGGAAGCCCGCGCTGCTGGATAATTTGGTGCAGGCGCTGTTTCTGGCGCCACTGTTTGTGTGGTATGAGGTGCTGTTCAAGTTGGGGTTTTACAAGGAGCTGAAAAGGGATGTGGAGGCTGCGATTGAGGTCGAGGTTGCAAAGCTTGGTAAGGGCAAGGCGGAGGAGTAAGGGCTGGTACGATTGAGGTCCGAATTGAAGCGGCTGAAGGTGACGGCGACGTCAACCATGTTACGGAGTTAGGAACAGTTGATTGGTTAGCTTTATTAGCTGATGTTGCTCAGGTGTGGGTCGGGGTTAGAAGTGCGATTAAGACTTGTTATCGAGCTAAGAGCTCCACCCCCAACCACCGTGAGCTCCCATGCAACATCATGTATATGACTGTTCTCAGCTCGGAGGATGCAGACATGAACATAATCTAGAAGATTTCGCAGTTTTCCATCGACCAATCAAGTCTCTTCCCAACCGTCGGTTGGACATCTTCGATAGTATAGTGGTCAGTATTTCTGCTTGTCATCCACAACCGTCGGAGAGATACGATTCCTTTTATTCGTTTCTACGTTTTGCACAATATGCCGCACAGGCGGGCGACGGTTGTGGTGGTGTTGTGGATTTTGGCGGATGGTCCGTGCCCCAGCATTAGCGGAATACGTGAGCCGTAACAGTAGAATGCTTTGCTGTTTTGTTGCTTGTTCCGTTTGAAATACTGTGATGCAATTGCATGTGAGAATACTGTTGGTTCCTGTCCGTAGAGGCTGCTGGCCATGGGGAATCGCTATCGTTAAACAATGAGATGGTTACACAGCACAGGGAATACGACACCGTCCGTCATTGAGTCCAGCCGCTTATATTCTGTTCGACACTGGCCGAAATTGCTGTGGTCGGTGTGGCTTCCATGCCGAACCTGGGGCGGTCCCATCCATCGTATCCAGAGGTGCACGCCAATGCGCAAATCGGGTAATCTGAGAACCGGGAGCTGTGTCAACCTCCCGGGGCTCTTTTGGAGCTCTGACGATGTACGACGGGCAGTGGACCACAACGCCATAAAGTACAGTCTGCAACTGCAGGCGTTATGACTAGATCGTCATAATGGAAGCGTCGGCCGTGTTTCTGTTCTAATGCCCTCATTTCCTCCCTTTCTTCTTGCTTCCCTCATCTTTGTTGTCCTTTGCAAAGCCTCCTAACACCAGTGCTTCTCTTGCCGCCGTGTTGATGAGTCTGAAGCGGTCTGGACCAAGATGCACGCCGCCATACCATCGTGTGACAACAACCATAACGTTCCAAACATCCATCAGTTGCATCAGATGCAGCATGCGGCTGCCAGCGGCGGTTTCGCCATCATCGTCACAGTCCTGAAAGACGGTGTCGTTCGGCCCTTTGATGCGCCAAGAAGTCATGTTGTGCGTTGCTCTGGCTGCCTTCTTGTCTGTTGCGAGAAGGTGCGCAATATACTGTTTGGCCTGTGCTGGAGATGACACCGGGGCCACA
The DNA here is from genome assembly GCA_016767195.1 of Stagonosporopsis rhizophila. NCBI lineage: Eukaryota > Fungi > Ascomycota > Dothideomycetes > Pleosporales > Didymellaceae > Stagonosporopsis > Stagonosporopsis rhizophila. The sequence goes on from CP068494.1 coordinate 214,439, forward strand.
CGAGCCAGAAAGACTGACTTCTTCTCGCTGATCGGCTCCCCCACTATCCAGGGAGGCTGCTCGTGTCCAACGTCAGCAATTGAACTCTGAGGCGCGTTCAATGAATTCTCCTCTTGTGTTTGAATATCTTGTTGCTCGCCCAGATGAAAATTTCCTTGCTCTTCCGCCTTTTCTAAGGCTTCTCGTGTATCTTCTAGGAGATCGTACATACAGGCCTCGCCTGGCCGATAGACCTGAGCAAGCACCTCTCTTACAACATCCACTGCTCGACTTCCCATACCTTTTGGCACATCGTCCCCAACGCTTTGGGTCCCAAGAACCGAGGGCGGGGCATCTGGATAATCTGCAGGAAATTCGATGCGCAGGACTATAGAGGGATAATACGGTAAGCGAAGACTGAAGATTCTGGCACTAGCATCTATCGGTGATAGAGTCTCCTCGTCAAAGATAGCGTTGATTGAAGTGAGTTCGTCCTCGATGGCATCGGTCGACGACATGGTTCATGCACTGTGATGGCTCTTGGCAGAGTGTGACGTTGAAGCGTGCCTCTAGCGCCAATACCGAAAACAATGACCGGCGGCGCGTCTCCCATTCCTCCACTCCACCAGCACGCCATCATCAGCCACATTGCGGACACCGCCAACCGCATTGCAGATATCGCGTATCATCTGGATAAGATGGCGCAAGCTGATGACGCGAAGCGCGCAACAACCGCCATTACTATTGCGCAGCTGAAGTTCAAGCAAGGCGTGAAAAAAGAGGATGTTGACGCCCGTCTTCCTCCCACCCCTGTGGAGAGCTGTTCACAGTTCTTCCGCGCACTTGATGCTGTTCTTGCACAGAACACACCCGTGAACATACAGGTATCTGATTGCAATACCACTATTGATTGTTGGTCGTGAGCAGACTAATCGAAGCCCTTAGACATGTACAGAGTGGATTGTCAAGCACATAGCTCCCTCCAGGATCCGCATTGCAGTACTTGGAGATTATCTGGCCTCCATTTCCAAGTCGCTCGTCGTAGACACAGCATCAAAAGCAGCAAAGAAGGCCACACGCAACCGAGTGGATCTCCTTCTGGTTCTCAACGATGCGTTTCATACTGACAAGTTTCATCGTAGTAATTCTACGAGCCATGGGCTGCTTTGTGCCGGGTTGACGTCTCATCTTGCCGAGTTAGTCGAACTGGCAGCTTTGTGCGCTACAGAGAAAAATTCTTGGGTGGAGCAGAAGCTTAGAGCAGTCATCAACTACTGGGCTGTCAACCAGCTTATAAGCAACGATGCATACAAAGTCCTCAGGGAACGGGCAGACGAGAGTCTCTTGCTAGCGCAAGGCGGCACCCCTATTCGCAAACGCAACTACCTCCTACCTGACTACCATGGCGACAGAACGGCACCCTGGTACGAGCTGCCAGCATCGTACATGCTTGACCAAATGATCAGACAGCCGAATCGACCTCTTGATCCACACCGCATCAAGGTTGCTCGCTTCGACAACAGGCCTGTCTCAACCCACGTTCGCAAGTTGCTCGATAACTACTTCGAGAACATCGACCTGAAGCACACACCGACTGGGGATAATCCGAGTGGCGAAACAGAGAAATACACCGTGTGTTTGGATCCGATGGGGCAACTTGTCAAGCGCAACAAGGAGACGAGCGAAAGTACGACTGTATCTAATGGATACGGGTGGTCTATGAAATTCTGTCAGGACATGCAGAAGGATGGTGTACCGGAAAGCATCAAGACCTTACGGGAAGATGCTGAGCACATGGATGCCATTCCGGAGAGGGAGCGCGACCAAAGGCGCTACTCACGCTCGCCCAGACGGCGGAGGCGATCCTCCTCTCTATCATCGCGTGGACAGAACAGAGACCGGCGCAGTCGTAGTGGCAGCTACGCCTCAAGGTCAACCTACGATAGTCGCTCGCGGTCACGCAGCAGGAATCATGACCACCGCCGTCGATCACCACGGATCGAGGAGCGGAGCCGCGGTAACCGTGATAGAGGGTCCAATGACCGCGAGAACGATAGTAGACCACCGCCGCTAAGGCCAATTGAGAGAGGTCAATCAGGGCAGAGGAATGAGCAACAAGCACCGAACCGGGACAACCAGGGCAGTGTCGGCGACAGCCAATACCAATCCAGTGCGCCTCAGAACTTTACGCCCAAATTTTCGCAAGCTCAACAGCCGCCGTTTAACGTACCACCATTTCCTCCACAGCCGCCCATATCAAATCTGTTTCCCGGGCCGTTTCCCTTGCAACCCTTCCCTCCGCCACCTCCACCAATGTCGTTTCACCCAGGAGGCATTCCACCGCCTCCACCACCGAGCTTCAGTGGGCCGTTCCCTCCACCACCGCCGAATACCTCTTCAATACCGAATAACCCCTATAGCTTCAACAATCAATGGAACAACTTCCCACAAGGCGTTCCTCCAGCATTCAACCAGCCTATTCAGGGTGGCTTCCAGAGCCAAGCGTTCGACCAGAACCAAAGTCCAGGACATGGCAGCTTTCGGGGCGGGCGTGGTGGGTATGGCGGAAATCAGCCTGGCGGTGGAAATTACAACAATAGAGGTGGGTACGGTGGTCGCGGGCAGCGAGGGGGTCGTTGGAATTGAGATCGTTTGACTGCCATAGTTAGCCATTACCATGTAGAGCTATTGTATAGAGGACGTAGCAACCAGAAACACATGAGGACTTACAACTTCCATCAGATGGTAATGAAGTCTGGTTTTTGTATTTTGAGTAGCTTCACCTTTACCTCCATCTAGGCCTCTGCAACATCCAACAATAGACTTTACCTCTCTCTGTTCTTGTCGCTTTAGCGTTAGCCATCTCTGCCTCAATCGATATTTTTACTTGCTCCAAGACGATCGCGACAAGCCATACTTCAATTGTAGCTCGACCGGACGCGCGCTGCACGCGTCTGATCGGCCAACATGGTACGTCAGTGTCAGTCGCTACCACGCCCCCACCCCCACGTCCCATTGCGCCGCGTCCCATCGCGCCGCGTCTAGCTCCCCATGAGCTCCCTTTGACAACACCAAACACCCACCACACCCCGACTATTACTGACCATGGCTTCGGCTATCAATTTCGTCACTATCCCCCGCGCGACCGCCGCGTAATGGCGCATCAGAAACAAAGGCGCATTCCCACCAGAAACACATCAAACAAGCGACCCAAACACACGCAGCCAGGTACAAGCAGCAGCAGCGGCGGCAGCGGCAGCGACAGCGAACAGAGCGTTAAAAACAGTCAGAAAAAGTGGAAAGCGTTACGCATACTTGCGCAAACTGGTCAAGGATTTGGATTGCGATACCTCATTGAATGGGCCGACATTGACCCTGCGACTGGGAAACAGTGGGAACCGTCTTGGGTCGGGGCAACGAACGCCAGCGAAGGCCTGCGCACTATCTGGAGAGCAAAAAAGGCCCGAGAGGCTCAAGAAAAGAAGAGAGCGGCTGCTGTGACAAGGAGACGTACACAACACCAACAACATACGCAACCAGTATTGCAGGCGCAAGGAAGTCAATCTCCTGGTACAACGCAAGAGCACAGCGCCAAGAGGACAGAACTGTCTTCATCGGAATCTGAGGAGGAGGTGCTACCAGACACCAGGCAAAACATTGCAACAGCACAAGGCTCGCCAACGTCAAACGTTCGCGCATCTGTGTCTGACCAAATTTCCCCTCAAGTTGCGATCGACGTGCGCGGCGAGAGCTTCAGTCGTAGCAAGTACGAGCTGCTCTCTGAGATATCGGAGTCGCAGTCTTCCCAATCAAGAACCATCACTGAAGAAACTGACCTAGAAGACTCGGACTTGTTTGCATCACAACCTGCCTTTCGTGCTTCTGGCATCGTTCCAGACACGCAGAGCTCTGCTGGCGACGTGAGTTATATTCCGGTAACGCAGGAAGATCTCGAATCAAGCTTCTTTTCAGAAAGCTCCAAGGAGTCTGGAGCTTACGTTGATGATTGTTCGGTCAGTGGCTGACATCGGCAGTGATTGGTTCCACGTCCGCTAATATGTGTGAAGGGTATCGTTAGCGCCAACGAACCTCCAACCCTCGACGCACGTGCTCAGTCTCCTGCGACATCCATCGCCGAGACAGTGGCAGAGACCACTCAACAGTTGCTCAGTCAACGCCATTTTGAGAGCCAGCAAGAGCAGTTGGGAATTCCAGAAACTTCAGTGTCGTCCTCTGGATACAGTTTGACGCCGGCACAAAGCATCATCTATAGCAGCGATCAGACAACGGACCTTCCATCCACGGCTCTTTGCGCCTCAGAAGATCAGCAAGAGAGCGATCTATCTCTTGCGTTCGTCGAAAACACCACATATCTCGAAGACTTCGATCCTAACGCTCAAACTGGAAAGCAGCGGCGACAATTGTTGTGGGCTACAGCAGAGGGTTCCGAATCGGTGCAACAGCAATTGGCTCTCTCCCTGGAGCATAGCGCACACCCAGCTATAAGCTCAACAGAGTCAAATACAGAGCCTCCCGCTGTGGCCGAAACGCCCCAGATCTCTCAGCTCACGTCTGAAGCCCAGGAAGCTGCCACGCAAGGACAGCACACGCACTGTACGCAAGGAATTGAGATCGCTCAGCCAAGCAGCGAGCAAGTAACTCAGGTTTCTTCGATCGAGCGCACTGTGTGGGAAGAAAACGCGCTGTTTGCCTTCCATTCACAACATCCGACCTCCTTCGATCCTCGGTCTGCTACCAAATCAGCTCAACTCGCTTTGACGGAGCCACCGGACACCCGTAATTCCAGCGAAGTTGAAGTTGACGCCGCACGACTCATCGAAGGTACTGTTTCAGAAGTTCGCCAAGAGAGTGTAAGCTGTAACAAAAGCGAGGAAAGTACTACAATTGACGAAATCAGCCAACCGCTTGGGCAGATCGAATCACACACCTCTCGTAAAAGATCCCCCGCGGGTGCTGTTGTGGATTTACACCGGTCATTCTCTACTAAATCAACCAATTGGGGTGGACACAACGCCCAACACGTGCATTCTAGCGCTTCTCTCTCTGCACACGAAGAAATCGAAAGCATTCGTCCAACCACAGAGGTTAACTCAAGACTCGTATTTGCATCAAAGCACGGCAGTCCTTGTTCGCGGCACGACTCGTCCCAGGAAACTCCAGAGCGTCGAGTGCACTCTGCAGAAAACAGCTCTTCACCGATACCCCAACCGCCGAGCTATTCACTACGAACATTGGACTCCAACATCCCACCGAGGCCTATCACATCGACCCTTACTTCTTCATTATCCAGGATGGCGGACAATACGGAAGGAAGTGCGGCAGAACAAGTTGGGCGCCGACTTGAAGAGCTCCGAAAAATTCAAGCATTGAATAACCCTTATGTCCCACGAAGGCGTACAAGAGCACCACAGGCATCGCTGGGGTTTGGCATGGCACCTAATCCGCCGTCCATTAATGTATCGGCAGAAGGCACTAGGTCGCCGTCAACGGTGCCAGACAGGTCACCCGCACCAACAGCACAGACTTCACTACGGACTGTGGCGTTCGCAAATGCAAAGGATAAAGCTACAGAGTCTTTGGTGGAGAATCCACTCGCTGTGACATCGACGAACACAGACGCTGGGCCGACAAAAGAAAAGGCCGAGTTCGTAGCTTCCGTTGCTGCTGGGGTAGCAGCCCCTTTCCTAGAAGTATCAACCGAGTTGCCGGCAGACAGCAGCATCGAAGAAATGAACGATGACAACTATGACGATGAGAGTTTGTTCGACGATGAGTTCAACGACAATTTGCATCTCGAGAGGGAGGAGTATATTGTACCACTCTTCATCGATGGGCGGCAGAAGGACACGTACACTGCATATTTGCAACAAAACATCGACCTACTCAACTTATTCTTGAACTCAGATGAGTTCGCGGCAAACCCAGCGCCAGAGAAACTCGATGAAGCCGACAAAGTGTTGACTCACCTGAAGAACGTAGAGGACCATCCAGATCTCACGTACGCTGAGGCAGAGTCTGCAACAGGCTTCGAGATGCGTTCGGCGGCAGATGTTCAGCACGCAGCCCAATTCGGTATCGACAACTCCGTTAAGTTCAAATTTATTGGAGAATTGTTCAACCAGTTGCGGAAGCGGAACATGCATATTGTGCTCCTACTGGACCAAGACAACGACGCTCTAATGAATATCTTGCGGACTTTCCTCGCTGCTGCAGCGCACGACTACAACATGCCCACTAAGAGTTATCAGTCAAATGCGTCGAATGACACCCTCAAAATCACCGTCCTACCGAGCACTGTCTCTGTCATCATGCAACGTGCAGATCTCGCCATCTGTCTGAACGGTGTTCAAAGTGCTTCCCAAATTCGACAGCGGGATTGGGCTATGGCATCAGGGAATACCTTACCTGTGCTTCACCTAGTAATCCCGCAGACCGTTGGCCACATCGAGCGTTATCTCCCGACAGATAAGCCCAGGAGGTCTCGCATAGAAACTATATTCACGGTGCTGGGCCAGATTGAAGCACGCAACGAAGTCGGAAAAGCAATAGACGACAATACACCAAGCGCTGTAGAGGCGGCTAAGTCGGTTGCGTCCTGGCTAGCTCACGATGATAATCAAGATAACATAGAGTGGCCGCTACCTTCGATTGGAAGCGCGCCTGACTTCATGGACTATGATGCAACCCAGCAGTCTGTGAGATCAGCGGTTTCGTCTCCAACCCCCGAGCGGACAAAGCGCCCTTTGGTCAGCATATCGATTACAATAAGATGATCATTACTGACCTCAACGACACAGGAGATGAACGATTCAAATCCAGCAAAGCGTATGCGCTACACACCACAGGCAGCAGTTATCTCGCACCCCAGTATGCTTCAAGAGCCTGAAGTGACACGCATAAGCGACTCAATGCCCGGATCTGCAGTTACGGAGAATGCACGGCTTGCGATGTCCCTAGAAAAGCTGAAGTCTGACCTTCTACACATTCAGAGAGAACGCCGCGAAGAGCAGGTTCAATGGGACAAGCAGCAGACCGAGCATGAGAATCGACAGGAACAGTATCGCAAGCTCTTCAATGAGAAAGCAGAAATTGACCGCCGCCATGAGAGTTTGATGAGAAATCACGACAAGATACGCGGTCAGCTTGATGTCCAAGCGACTGAGTTGCGGACTCTTCGTGAAGAGCTCGATGCGCAACGAACTCTGGGCCTAGCCTCCTCTGACAAAAAAGGTGTCGAGATTACGCAACTGCGTATGGAATTGCAAGCTGCTAAGATCGAGCGGGACAAAGCTATCAACTCAGAGAAGTCGAATGAGAAAACTCACGAATACACCAGAGCGCAGTACCAAACCGCCTCGAATGCAGTAGGCCAACTCCGATCTGAGGTGGAAGCCCTCGAGGCCCAGAACAAGAAACTTGCCCACGAAGCCTCCGGCCAACACGCCAAGGCTAAGGAACTATTCCTTGACGAGAGCATGAAAGAAGCGATGAAACAGAACAAAATCCTCAAGACCGAGCTCGAATCCGTCAAGACGAAGCTGAGGCAAACACAAGAAGAGCTCAACAGGGCGAAAAACAACAGCGGGCGCGCAGCCTACGGAACGAGGGCCCAAAGCACGACGCCACAGCCCAAAACAAGGTCCCGCGCAGCGAGCCCGGAGCGGGGAACGCGTATGCCACGAGGAGGGGGACGAATCTCGACTTTGGTGGCGGAGGAGAGGTAGCACCTTGCGGATGTTCTCGGCGATCAGCAGACGGAGATCAGAAGATTGTGGTTCGAGTTTAGGTGGCAAATCAAGCAGCAAGGAGCTTCAGCGGGCGATGCGACGCTGCAGACATCTGGTATAACAGTTGTAAGTGAGGACGGGGATACGGATAAAGAGCATCAGACGCGAGACCCGGTGAGAAGGGTCAGACGACAGTGATCTGAATGTGATGAGGATGTTCTTCTCGCTTTTGCAACGGCTTGGATTCAAACGTGACCCAGCCTTACAGGCTGACCACAATCTCGCGTCAGAATCGTAATTGCAAAAAGACTTAATGACTGTCAGGTACCTCAAAAATCGCTGCCCTGACTTCCACCTTCCCATCAGCAATTTCATGCATGTGAAGACAAGTGTCCCGATCTAGGTGCAATGTTTTATAAGCTTCGAGCTGTAGTCGATACCAATCCATTGCTGAGCCGCTAAACACATCATAGGTGAATTTTCAGCCGCAACACCACGTTTCATGAGCGCCGAAGCCCGTCCGCGGGTCCCGGCGATTAAAGTCCTGGTCTGATGCAATGGAAATTGGTCGACCATAAAAAGTTTCAAGACGCGAATTCGAAGGCTATTGACATACAGCTCCTCGTCAACTTCAAGACTGAGCCCTTAAACTCAGCCCAGTAAACATGTGAATATCACCCCAAACACTCCACAACAGTATCAAGCGCCTGGCTTCAGCAAATACCACACACGCAATCGAACTCTGTTTACCGGTTCACCAAGCCACCAATATGTCCACAGCGACAAAAGAATCAGCACCGACACCAGCCTCCAAACTACGGCTTCCAGTTCACATCCAAAAGTCTACCTCGCGCACTGCCGTTGCGGCCGCAACCTCGACTCTCGTCTCCGCCTTCGAAGCCGACCCCGTAACAGCATACATGCTATCTCACCTCCCTCCATCCGCGCGCCTCCCCGCTCTGCAGATCCTATTCACATTAACCAGCAACGCCGCGCTACTAGCAGGTGGGGAATTATGGTCCGCAGGTACAAACCCACCACCCGCCTCCCCATCTGCGGACACCATCCCAGAGTACCAAGCCACAGCAACAATCTACCCGCCCAACACCTCCCTCGACTCCCTCGGCGCCTCTTCGCTCCCCTCGCTTTATCTGCGCGGCGGTCTCTTCTCCGCCCTCCGCGCCCTGGGGCCCCAAACCTTCGTGGCCAGATTAGACGGATACACCGCCGCCACCACGCCGGCCAAGAAAACCACTTTCCCTAACGGTGAACACTTCTATTACATCCAGCTCATCGGTGCCCGTACGCAGCACAGGGGGAAGGGACTTGCGCCCGCGCTTATTAGGGAGTTGCAGAGCAGGGCGCAGGAGGAGGGGAGGAAGGTGTATCTTGAGGCGAGTAATGAGGGGGCGAGGAAGGTGTATTTGAAGGCGGGGTTTGTGGATGTCGGTGGGGAGGTGAGGGTTGGAGAGGGTGTATGCGATGTGAGGGGTAAGGTAGAGGGAGTTGAGGAGGGGAAGAGAATTGGAGTGCCGCTTTGGCCAATGTTGTGGGGGCCTGGGGGTGGGTTGTAGGGTGTAAGGGGAGGTGTTTGGAATATTGAAAGATTGACACAATTTGTTTATCATTCTTGAAGTGTAATAGAGTTGTCAGGCATTCTTCACATTGTTCACTGAGGCGGACGTTAGGATCAGATTCATGTCTTTTAGATGGCCGTTGTGGGTATATGTCTTACATCGCCTTTACTTTCGTCCAATGTGATGTTTCTCTTTCTTCCAATGTCTTCCTATTCTCAGCGCCGGAAGCTCGGTATGATGGAGCTTACGTCACTGTCTGACTGTGGTCATCGAATACGAAGAATTGATCTTCGGCTCATACCTCAATACCTGACTTGGCCCTTCTCTGCAACGACTTATGATTACCGGTTTGATGGTTTCGTTAAAGATGACAGGCCGAGTCGTCTAGCCAGCGTAGTTGTTGGACTTCGAAGCCAACATTTGCTCAGAGCATACCGGCGGCAGCCAAATCGCGGTAAACCTTTTCAGGCATAACGTTGCCTTCTGTGTCCTCCATCTCAACTACGTTCTCCGCAGCCGTCTTCTCCCTCTTCTTGTCCTTCTGGATCTTCTTCCACAGCGCTTCGGCTTCTTGAATGCTTGTGATCTCGCGGAATAGGCTCGTGTTGGTGATGCCCAGGCACTTGAGACCGTGGATATGGCGTGGTTCATTGAAGTGCTTATCGAACGCCCGCCGCCCCATGTAGACGAAATTACCGCAGATCTCGCATGGGAACTCGACACCAAGACCGTGCAGCTTATATAGCCAAAAGGGGATGGGCTTGCCGTCCCAGGCGAGAGGCAGCTTAAGGGGGTTGTATATCTTATCTTCGCCATCGGAGTCGTCATCGTCGTCCTGAGCGCCTTCGGCGGGCTGCTCTGCGTACAATTGCTCCAGCTCCTGTTGCCTTTCACGCTCTGTCATACCATGCTTTCGTTCGACGTTGACTTTGGTGTCGCCGCGCTCTGTTTGCATAGCTGCGGCCAACTTTTTAATCTTGAATTCTCGCTCGGCGACGGCTCGCTCCTTGAATCGCTGGATATCAGATGATGCACCGTTCGTCTGTGCTGGTGTGCTCGCGTTCTCGCTCGCCTGGACAGCCTTCTTGTGCTTCTTTCCCGTCAGATGCGCCTCGAAAACCGTCTCCTTTGTGAAGCCCTTCTGGCATGCAGCGCACCAAATTCCCTCGCCTGGCGCATCGCCGTTGGTAGGCGCAGATGATGGCGCAGTCTTCTCCCACCCTGGGATTTGGTCCTTCTCCCACAGCTCCTCAAACTCCTTGTCGAAGCTGGCAAACAGCTTGTCCAGGTTCTCTAGGGGCTTTGTTCGGCGCATGAAGCTCTCGAGATACTCCTGCAACGCCTTCAGATACTGGAAATAGGGCTCAGACTTCTTCTGATCGCGGCGAATGCTGCTCTGTGGCCCAGTAAAGACGTCGAACAGGTCGAGGTACTGGAGGTAGGTTAGTCGGCGCGCGTGCTGATGAACAGGCAAGTTCAAGTATTGCTCGTGCAGCGTGGTCAAATCAAAGAAACGACCGAACCCCTCCTCTCCCGTGAACATAGAGTCGATGGCGGCAATCGACTGTACGTGGTCCTCGGGCGACCGTTTCTTGTACGCCTTCTCGAGGTTCTCGACGGGCTCATTGGGGTAGCGTCGGTGGAATTCCTTGATATTCGAAATCTCCTTCATAAACGAGTCCATTGGATCGTCATGCGTGAGGTTGCGCACCTCCTCCTCCCGCTTGCCTTCGGCATCTTCGTAGATGGCTAGTAACCGGCCAGACTGCGTCTCGATCTGTTCTAGAAACCGCGAGATGTCATGATCGCGTGCGAGACGGTCTCGAATCTATGGCGGTCTGTCAGAGAAGTGCGGTAGACCAAAGTTGCGCGACTTACGTGTGGAGGGTCTTCTAGAAGGCGCTCTGCAACGGCGTCCTCAAGGCGCTCAAGATCCTCGTGGATCTGGCGCTGTTCGTCCAGAAGCATGCCTACGGTCGCCTGTAGTTTTGATGAGTCTCGTGTATGGCAGTCGGACAGTCGCAAGTTCAGTACCTCTAGCGGCGTAGGTGCTTGCGCATTCGAGGTGGAGCGCGCTCGCCCAGATAAATCGCAAAACGCCGCTAGCCAGGTTTCGCCGACAGGATCCGTCTCCGCAGCCAGCTCCACCAAACTTTCTTGCGCATCGTCACCACGACCTTGGAACCTCACCACACTTCAACCACCCCGACTCTATACGTATACGACCGGCATCATGGCGGAAGGAATCGACAGAAATACGGACGACAAGATGGAGTTCTCCACTTCCAAGGAGGTCACAGTGGCGCCGACCTTTGAGGCCATGCACCTGAAGGAGAACCTGTTGCGCGGAATTTACGCATACGGCTACGAATCGCCTTCTGCTGTTCAGTCACGTGCGATCGTTCAGGTCTGCAAAGGTCGCGATACCATTGCGCAGGCACAGTCCGGAACGGGAAAGACGGCAACCTTCTCCATCTCCATCCTCCAGGTCATCGATACAGCAGTGCGCGAGACACAGGGTATGTAGTGACCCATGACCTCGCATGCCAAAGCTTACACGTGATAGCGCTCGTCCTGTCGCCCACCCGCGAACTTGCGACACAGATCCAGTCGGTCATCATGGGTCTTGGCGACTACATGAACGTGCAGTGTCACGCCTGCATTGGAGGTACAAACGTCGGCGAGGACATCCGCAAGCTCGACTACGGTCAGCACGTTGTATCTGGAACACCTGGACGTGTCGCCGATATGATTCGCCGTCGCAACCTGCGCACTCGAAACATCAAGATGCTCGTACTCGATGAAGCTGACGAGCTTCTCAACCGCGGTTTCCGGGAACAGATTTACGACGTATACCGCTATCTTCCTCCTGCGACCCAGGTTGTTGTCGTCTCTGCCACCCTGCCTTACGATGTTCTGGAGATGACTACCAAGTTCATGACAGACCCTGTTCGCATTCTGGTCAAGCGTGACGAGTTGACCCTGGAAGGCCTAAAGCAGTACTTCATTGCCATCGAGAAGGAGGAGTGGAAGTTCGATACTTTGTGCGATCTGTACGACACACTTACCATTACACAAGCCGTCATCTTCTGCAATACACGCCGCAAGGTCGATTGGCTGACAGACAAGATGCGCGAGGCCAACTTCACGGTCTCGTCTATGCACGGCGACATGCCTCAGAGGGAGCGCGATAGCATTATGCAGGATTTCCGTCAGGCGAACTCGCGCGTGTTGATCTCGACCGATGTCTGGGCGCGTGGTATCGATGTCCAGCAGGTCTCACTGGTCATCAACTACGATCTGCCAAGCAATCGTGAGAACTACATCCACAGGATTGGTCGTTCTGGACGATTTGGACGCAAGGGTGTTGCAATCAACTTTGTCACCCAGGACGACGTCCGTATCCTCCGTGATATTGAGTGTAAGTTGATAATTTGTCGTTCGGAAGTCCGTTGCTAAGAAAACGTAGTGTACTACTCTACCCAGATCGATGAGATGCCCATGAACGTTGCGGATCTATTGGCTTAAAGTGAATTACACTGGACGATAGTCAGTGGATCACATTAGAGAAATTGCATCTTCGACACGGCGTTGATGGTGTTCGAAAAGTTTGAACAAGGAAGCAAGTGCTGCTTTGCGGTTTGAGGGTGGAGGAAAGGGCTTTATAGCCAATTTAGTAAGTGTGCCAATATGTACATAACTTTGAACACAGCTAATCCCAATGCCTTGTACAGTACCAAATTGACACGACATTTCACAGAAATAACTTTGTGTGCAGCGAAGCCACCTATTTACTCTTGACTAACACCAGGCTGCAACCATGCAACCGCGAGAATCGTTCAAGCCACATGGCATATCCGAATCGACGGGTTCACGACCCTCACAGGCCGCTCCTCCCGCATCATCCCCTCAAACCGACTATTCCGCCCCATCTCAACCGCTGCATGGTCGCCCCACAGCTCCTTTGGGTGCTTCTTCTCGGCCGCTGCATCTGACTCCGTAAGTGCTCTATCTTCGGAGAGCTCGTGTGTCGTGCCGGAAGCCCGTGATCTGCGGCGTCGACGGAGAAGCAACAACGCCCCTGTCAAGCCTAGAATAACGCATGACACTCCAGCAACAGTGGTTCCGACAATGACACCGGTGTGCACTTGTGGCTCTGACGCTGGAGTGGCACCTTTGCTCGCTGATGGACCGGTCGCCGTTGGTACCATTGCCACCGCTTTCGTGCTCGACAGATTGGGTGGCAAACACCCATCAATCGAATAGTACACCCACGACTCATCGTAACACGTCGCAAGATGTCCGACAATCTTCGTCTTACTAGAGCAAGACAGCGGCCCAAGATTCTCTCCATATAATGTAACTTGAATCAATCAAATCAATTTTTTGCCTTTTTGAAGAAGTGGTGTCCTTACCTGCACAACCCGGATCCAATCTCTGGATCTGAAAACTCTGTCCCGTCGTCACATTCAGTGGCTTGCACATCCCGTCTGGATAGCCATTGACTGTATCCATCGATCGCCATGAGCGTGTGCACTTTGCATCTGTAAATGAGGTGATGTCTGATGCGGAGACGATGGTTAGGAAGGACAAGAAGAGCAAGTCAATAAGCCAAGATCTGAGCTCTTGCATTGTATTACTGTGAGGGTGAGAGTCACTGCGTGTGGTGATATGTGAAGCGCGCGTGCGAGTTCTTGTAAGGCAACCAGCGGACTTGAGGTGGCGACGATATCGTTGGGTTGCGGACTGCGGTCGTCGAAATGGCGACCGCATTCCTGCCATGACGGGATATTGTGCGTGATCGACCAATTACCTGTGGTAGTAAATACGGTGGTGGTTCGTAAAGGCCGGAGTTTGCTTGAAGTCCGCGACCCATCAGCAGCCGCTCGTCATGGATAACAATGCAGTATTACCGATGCAACGGATCGGTTCTTGGCATGCAGTAAAAGTAGTCGCGGCATAGGTGTCAAAAGTAGCCTGATTGTCTTAATTTTATATTCCCGCTTCGTCATACAAGAGACTGTATCCTCTTCACCCTCTACATTTCACCAGGGCCCTTCTTCAATTTACTATCGTCTTCCGACCCTGTCAACTCGTAATTTATGGTAAAGAATGGCGAAAGCACCACCGTGGCCCTCACTTAGCGTATACGCTCTATAATAGAAGAGGCACCCGTAGTATGGTGATTATGTCAAGTTAATGCCAAGGTCGATTGTGATTGGACAGGGGGCCTGGATGCGGACCAAGCGTTGGCGAAAACTAAGACGGGTTTGGGACGACCAGCCTCTGCATGCTCCTTTTCCTACTTCCGTGCTATTGCTGATGGTATTACTACAGCCTATAATTGATCAAGTGCAAAGGAACGAAATCTCAAAATGAGCCGAACTTGGCTGTTTTCGGCTTATCGTACTACGGCACATCTTGTCGAACGCGTGCCAAAAACAAAGCCACTGGCATTCAGAACTGGGTACTCAAGCGGCGCTTCTTTTTTTCATACCACAGCAGTACGCTCAGATGACTCGCCCTCGACGACATACCAACAAACCATAGCTCCAGACGTCATCCGTAAGAAGCTGAAATGGGGTTTCAATATTTACCGCTGCGACTACCAGAACGACGACGCATGGAGAGCATTCATGCATATCTGGAGCGAAGAAGTAACGTCAGGTGTACGAGGACTGTATGCAGATGGCGACCGCATCGCAGGCGCGCTCGATATGAGTGCCTACAGCGACCGCAAAGCCCTGGAAGGGGCGACAGTCGAGCAGGTACAAGCCATGCACGCGACTCATACGAAAGAACAAGCGAATATGGGACGTGATATCTATCACTCGGACTACTGTGTGCACATTGATACCGATGCACTTTACAGCTGTCTACGCGTCCTGCAGCTACCAGAAGAGCAGCAGTATCAATTCGGCATGCCTAAACGCTATCCAAGGGATCCTGCGCTGGGCAAAAGCCCTTACGTCAATGTTATTCGGCCTCCAAATCCACTCTACGACGGCAAGGACGTGGCTGAGGACATGAAGCTGCCGGTTTCTGTCAAGGTCTACTTGTGGACTGTTTTGCCGAGCATGTACGAGAACATCGGCAAGGACTGGTTCTACCGATCCGCGATGGAGGATTGGACGCACGATCAGGATGGAGTTGTCGTGCAATGATTTATGATCCCCAATTGCTCGGAGGCTACTCATTGAAACAACACGGCTTTCACGAAGGGGAGACTCTCGAAAGACTTGGCATCATGGTGGAAGTCGTGAGTCCTAGAAGGATCGCGATGTCCGTTGACATCGTGGCCGGCCTCTTTTCGTGCTTCATTTCTTTCTGGCAGTACCTACAGTGCCAATAGAAGTTAGCATACCGAAGGTCTAGTCGTGACCCCCACCATACTCTCAATCTACCGACCTAATGAATAGTGCATCCTCCGTATGTTCACTTGCCCTACCGCTTCATCTCCCGTTCTTAATTCTCTTTTATCTTCCGGAATCTGGATTTCAGCACCAGTAAAGCCAATCACCGGCGAATATAATTTAGAGTGAGTAAGCGTCTCGCTTGGCATCATTGCAACTCTTCGGCCCCCAGTCAGCTTCTGTGATTTGTGTCGGTGTTGCGCACGTGGCGTTGTGTGTACTAAAGTCCGGTAGCATTTATATATTTGTGACTTACGACTCCGACGATTTCGATTCAGACTATTTCTCAGTCTAGGTCACAAACATTGACCTAATCCGACCCTCCTGATCATCCTTTCAACGACATTCGGCTTCTGAAATTTCCGCTCTGCGTGAGACGGAAGACGCGATTGGATATTGGACGCACGATCATATGTATCAATACAAACTGTATCGTCCCTGTATTAACACTGTTCACTCGAACCAAAACAGCGGGAGCAATCAATCAAGAACGACGCTGACAAGGGTGAAGTCTTATGAAATACCCATGAAAATAGGCTCTGAATTGCCAACAGCATCGTGCCGGAGCAGATTCTACGTAACCTTACCAAGACAAGGCCGGACTTCTTTATCGACCCCCTCGAATGTCAGCCTATCATTTCACTTCAGACTCAGCATACCAGTGGGATTAATGGGAATAACGCCAACTGGGTATCCAACAAGCAAAGAGTGTAAGTTGAACGATTTATTCGATATGAAGCGTATCAGCTTAACATTGTTCTGGTTAATACCACTCAGCGGCGATGCTATTTCCACCCAGCCCGCCTCCAAATCGGCTCTCGGACTTGTCCTCGTCTAGAATACTGTTCTTTCACGTCTAACAAGAGCCGTGAAATCGTTTGTCGCGACGAAAGTTCGAACAGCGTTGTCAAGAGCACTCAGAAGGCTCGCCTTCTGTTGTTCATAAGCAGCACCGTCGAGACTTCTGAGTTGAGATATGGGCCAATTCTGCGACTCCCAGGTGTTCATGGCTGTGTTGAGAGCTTGAGCAGCACGTCCACCCAAACCGTACAAAAGCGCGACAGCGCCTCTAGTCTGTGCCAGATTGGCAAACATTGTCTGGGTATGGCCAAAAGCATGACGTTGACGTATGGTCTGGACATATTGGCTGAAGTACTGTGCACCATCATGCAAGGGCTGGTATATGCCGTACTGAGCTCCGCAGATATCGATGATCCATTGTCTGTTTCCAGGTCGGCGAGATCGGACGCTGAGAACACCGTGACTGTAATCCGTATTTGCCATGGGTTCTCCAGTGGGCCGCACAGCAATGGTGGAGCGGGGAAGGCCTTGCCTAAGCTTAAGATCGCATTCATCGACATCGATATTCAGTCCTATCCAAGATCAGCTGTGCTGCGCAGAAAGTTTCCGGTCATACCTTGTATGAGCTTTCCGATCAGTGAGTGCAAGAATCCATATGGTTCGTTACAGGTCCAAGCGGTTAGGAGCTCCATCTTTAGATGGGTATTATTCTGGACCAGATGGTTTGGAAACGCAGTAAAGAACCTGGTATTCAGCATCTGATTACCGTCATAGACAATCAGCGTCTGTGGCCCATTCACAATCCGATCGACTGGAGTATCCCAGCAGTTTTCTCGAAAAGCAAGATATGCCTCTTGAATGATCTCCGCAACGCGCTGGAGAGCATGTCCGAGCTGGTTGTCTTTGCATGTATCCTTGTGCATAGACCAGTGTAAGTTCTGGCAATTGCCGTTACAGTAGTTGGACTCGCCACAACGAGTGCACGTGTTGGTGGTGCGATTGCCGCAATTTTGACAAGCCATCACAGGCGATAGAACACAGTGGAGCTGGAGTTTAGTGTATGTAATCCAAAAGAGCCCACAGCCTCCGTTTATAAGGTCGCGCTGGATTGACACAAACTCAGATGGCACAACTCACCTGTTCACTCGACAAGCGCAAGTGCTTTGGAAACGCGATTGCTTGACAATTACTTAACAATTGCTTGACAATTGTGATGATCACAAATTCAGGCGGCATGACATGCGCAAACAAAATACAACCAAGAGAACATGAATGTGTTTTCTTGTGACATTGCAGTACACTGTTGTGTCGAGGATCCATTCGAACGTGCTGGTCCGTTGGATTTGATGTGTTTGAAGAGTAGGTCCTTGCGGGTGCAGTAGTCTTTCAGGCTGCCTGTTAACACTACACGTTCGGTACAACCGTCTACACTACTTGCCAATGAAAAGATTAGGTCGCTTCAGCCTCGTGGAGGCTGAATCCTTTGGGCCATCGGCCCGAGCCTGACAGTCTTACGATACGTGTTCCACCTTGTTGGGATACGGGATGACGTAGCGTGCAGCATCTAGACTTAATGCATATGGATGGACTAAACGGCTGACAATGCACCAATCTTGATGATTAAGCGTTGAACCCTCTGATATGATAGCGCGATTGTATCGTTACTGTAGCAGAACAAATATATTATCGCCCTATCCGTAAAGACGACCGCCGCGAACAAAGTGCGACAACAAAATATGACATGCATTCCCCATTAGCAGATAATCACCAACCCAAAGATGCGTTCAGTCTCTCCGCTCGACTACAGCATCTCACGTGGGTACGTGCTCTTACTTATCTCAAACGCCGCACAAACCCAAGCATACTGACTCCTCAGGCATGGTACACCTTTCCCATGTCCACCGGCGGCCTCGCCCTCCTCCTCTCCCCACGGACCCAACCGCACACCTTCCCCGGCCTGCTCACCATCGGCAAAACAGTCTACGTTCTTGACCTCATCATTTTCACCGTCACAACACTACTAATAACCCACCGCTTCTTCCGCACCCCTAAGCTCCTGCGCGCCAGCATCACCCATCCGTCAGAAGGCCTCTTCATGCCAACCGCCTTCCTCTCGCTCGCCAACATAATCGGCGGGATCGGTATCTACGGGATCCCCGCCTGCGGCCCCTGGTTGATAACCGCCTACCGCGTGTTGTTCTGGACCTACTTCGCACTCACCTTCCTGCTCGCGCTGGGAATGTACCACATGCTCTTCACTAACCCCTCTTTGCGCGTCGAAGACATGACGCCTGCGTGGGACCTACCGATTTTCCCCGTGATGCTGACAGGTACGCTCGCAGCGATCGGAGCGGCCGACCAGCCAGAGGGCTACGCGGTGCCGATGCTGGTTGCGGGTACACTGGGACAAGGACTGGGCATGCTAATTAGTTTGCTCATGTATGCGTGCTATATCCACCGCATGATACAGTATGGGCTGCCCAGTCCGTCGAGTCGGCCTGCCATGTTTATTGCCGTGGGACCGCCGGCGTTCACATCGCTTGCATTGATTGGGATGGCGGGTGCGTGGCCTCGGGGAGCAAGCTACTTTGGCATCGAGGGCGAGATGCTGGGTCATGTGTTGGAGATGCTGGCAACTGTGACGGCGGTATTTATCTGGTTGTTGGCGTTTTGGTTCTTTGGGATTGCGTTACTTGCTAATTTGGCGGTCGCAAGGCAAATCACGTTCCACTTGAATTGGTGGGCTTACATCTTCCCGAACGTTGGTTTCACAATTGCTACTATCAGGATCGGGGACCAATTCGACAGTGAAGGCGTACGTTGGGTGGGTAGTGCGATGTCAGTACTCATCGTTGCTGCGTATTTGTTTGTATTAGTCATGCACGTATCAGCGCTTCTCAAGAAGGAGATTCTCCTAGAAGGTAAAGATGAGGACAACTATCTTAGCGAAGATAAGCCAAAAAACTACTAGGCAGTAATACTCATACGCTAGCAGTATCGAAGGCTTGTGTCAGGGTCGTCCTGCTCTACCTCCGCAGGCGCAAACTACCCAAACGCAAATGAAAAGGGAACACTGGAAGGCGCACCTTCAACTTCGAACATCATTCATGATATCTCTTAACTCTACATATACAGCCAGTGAATCGGCACCATCTCTAAGCGGCGCCAGCGCTCTTCAAGTGCTCATCGTAGAGCTTCTTCTGCTTCTCCCACTCTTTCTTGACCTTCTTGCTAGCGCCCTTCGAAAGCTCCTTGCCCTCCTTGTCCTTAGTCGGTAAACCATCAGCATCCCAGGCGCTGTACTCAGCAGTCTTGAACATGTCTGTGGGGTTGATCTTTGCCTGTGCCGCGAGCTTGGCCTGCTTCTCGGCCTCTTCACGCTGGCGTTGGGCTTTGGCCTCGGCCTTCTGGCGGGCGACGGTCTCTTTCTCTTCACGTGCGAAGCGCAGTTCGGCGTCAACGGGTCGGACCATGGAAGGCAGGTCTTTACGGTCCTCGAGGTAGATGCCGAGGTCCCAGAGGTGTGTGTCGCGCAGTGCATCGCAGAGAGCAAGGAAGTCCTTAGCTGGTGCTTGCTTCCCTGCCAGAGCTCGAAGGTTCTCCTGGAACGTGGACAAGACTTCAGCATACGGAATGGCGCTGATGTCTTGCTGTCGTGCAGATTTGTGCTGTGCGATAATAGTCTCGAGGACCTCGCTTGAAAGGTCGCCGGTAACGGCGTGCTTCCGCACTTCATCACGCTCACGGGCAGCGGCATAGACGAACTCTTTCGCCTCTGTGGGAATGTCGATGCCTGACCAGCCAATGCCGCCATCGTACGGATCCGCAGAACCGTCAAGGCCGAAGATGCGGACCATGCGGGTGATGTATCGGGCTACATCAAAAGCGACACTGTCAGACAGATCTGTTGGCTCAACAGAGTTGCAAGCTGTGACCAATGTCGAGAGAGCACGTGTTGCAGCTGGTGTATCGAAAGAGTCCGAGAGCGCCGCATGGACCTTCTCCTTTGCAGTCTCGAAAGCCTGAAGAATCTGTTCGTCCTCCTTGCCTGTTGAGTCGATCATAGGGTTCACCTCGCGGTCACGGACCTTGTAGAAGAAGTTGCTGATACTGCTCTCCCATCCTGTTCCAGCCTTGCGCATAGACTCAGTGATCTCAATACCATCGTGCCACCCTCCCATAAGAAAGATGATGCGCAAACTACGGGCGGTCCAGTCGCCACGTGCTAACGCTTCCCTGATGGTTGTAAAATTCTTCAGACTCTTTGACATCTTGCTACCAGATATCGATAAATGGCCCATATGGAGGAAGTAGTTCACCCACTGGTGGCCGCCCTTGTCACCAGACCAGTGTGCTTCCGACTGCGCAAGTTCGCTGAACGTGTTAGTAGATATTCGAAGTGTGATCGAATTTCAAAGACTTACTTGTCGTGATGAGGGAAGCACAGATCGATACCACCAGAGTGAATATCCATCTGCTCACCAAGCACATCACTGGCCATGACGGAGCACTCGATATGCCAACCCGGTCGACCAGGACCCCAAGGCGATTTCCACGCAGGCTCTCCGGGCTTACTTGACTTCCACAGAGCAAAATCGGCTTCACTTCGCTTCTCAGATGTCTTTGTCTGCGACAGAGCACCCTCACCATCTGCCTGCAGACCCTTGTCTCCACGGTTCCAAGGCTCGAGGCGTGCATAGTGGTTGCCAGGGATCTTCTCGAAGTTGTCGATATCAAAATAAACCGAGCCATCTGAGGTCTTGTAGGCAAATCCGTTATCAACAATCTTTTCGACGAAAGTGACAATCTGATCACCGTACTCTGTGACCCGTGTGACCACGTCAGGATCCAAAACGTTCAGGTTCCTCATGTCTTCCATGAAGCGCGCTTCGTATTTCTGAGTAAGCTTGGTAAACACGGTGTGGTCGTTGGCATCGACCTTTGAGCCATGTATCGAGTCCAAGTATGGCAGCAGGACGTCTTCAGCGCCAGCATAGAACAGCTCGATGTCCTCTGGTGTGGTTTTGGATGGTGACAGCAGCGCAGTTGCTGCGGTACCAACAGTCTTCAAGTGCATCTTGAGCTTGGCCTCCTTGTCGCCCGGTGCAGTGGTTCCGTCCTCGGACTTTCCAGCAATGATGTTTGCGTACTTCTCAGCAGACTCCCTGTTGAAGTCTTCAGGGGCAAGCTCCGAGCCAAGTAGAGGAAGGTTCTTCTTCACGTAGGCATTAAAAGCCGCAACGGTCGTACTCGCTACCTCGGACGATATCGTTGGGTTCTGAGCCTTGTACTGTGCCAGGAGATGCTGCTGGCGTCCTCGCAGAATAATCTTGTCGTCAACATCGGTAATGTTCTGGACAAACTGCAGGTTGTAGCCAAAGTAACCGACCAAGACTCTCCGCAAAATATCGATAGTAACATAGTTTCGTGCGTGTCCAAGATGGGCATCATCGTACACTGTGGGGCCGCAGCTGTACCATTTGACAAGCTTGCCCTCAGGATCGATGGGAACAAAGTCATTCTTAGATCTTGTCAAGGAGTTCCACACTTTCAGTTTCGCGGGCTGCTCTGACTTGGGCTCCTTCCATGGCGGCTGGGTGCGCGCTGGTGTCGCCATGGTGGCTCTGAATACCAGGTGCAAGGGTGGACTGTTCTTGAAGTTGGAGCGCGAATGTACGAGCGGGGAGCTAGCGGGGGTGAGGATTCTGCGGGACAAGGAACGGAACGCAAATACCATCAAGGAGACGGTAATGTAGAGCAAGAAAAGAACGACAGAAGAGGAAAACAGTAAAGTGGAGTCAAAGCTGCAAGAATGGCGAATTGGGTGACTCAGGCTGCTGCAGTTGTCGTGGCCGTTTCGTGAGGTCTCGGGCGTGCTGGCCTTGGCACTCCCCGCCAATTGCAAGGGCGAAAGCTCCCCGCTAAAATTATTCTTCGAGCTCCAGATGCGCGTGGAGGCCGACAGTGTTCTTACCTAGAAGCAAACCATGGCGCCTGTAATCTCGCCCTTCCTTGATGCGGGGACGCATTCTGCGGCGCATAGTCTGGGAATAGTGCAATTGCGCCGCGATCATCTTATCCCAGCGGTTCTTGCCCCAAACGGCGATTCAGACTACGCAGTAGGAAAGGTCGAGAACACGCGCTTTGGCTCCTTCCCTCACAGCACACTCGTGGACCAGCCGTGGGGGACACAAGTGCTAGCATCAGTCGTCGACACTGGATCGCGTGGGAAATCGAAGAAACGCAAGAGAGACGGCAAAGATGAAGGCGCAGAGACACCCACCACAGACGCAGCCGAGACGAAGAGAGATATCGTAAAGGCCGCAGCGGCAAGCAGCGGTTTCGCGCACTTGATACCCCCCACACCAGAAACATGGACACTGTCCCTTCCCCACCGAACTCAGGTCGTCTACACCCCAGACTACAGCTATATCCTGCAACGCCTGCGTGCACGTCCGGGCGACCACCTTATCGAAGCCGGCGCAGGCAGTGGTTCCTTCACCCACGCCGCCGTGCGCTGCGTCTACAATGGCGCGCCAGGCATGGAAATCACCTCATACGCCGCGGCCGACATGCAAGAAGAGCTCGACGCAGTCGGCGCCACACCTCCCAAACGTAAACGCACCCCCCGCCACGGCGGCGTCTACTCCTTCGAATACCACGAGCCGCGCGCAAAACAGCTCCAGGTTGAGATTGTGGAGCACGGCCTCGACCCCGTCGTCACAGTCACTCACCGCGACGTCTACGGCAATGGCTTCAACCTCGACGATAATACCAGCCCAGAAGCAGATGCCGTGTTCCTTGACCTGCCCGCGCCATGGCAGGCCCTCAGACACCTCACGCGCACACCGCCCTCCGCTGCGACCGTACAATCCGTTTCTACCTCCACTTCCTCGACCGATATCAAACCCCTAACCGACAAACCCTTCGTCTCCCCCCTCAATCCCCGCAAAGCAGTCCGCATCTGCAGCTTTTCGCCCTGCATCGAGCAAGTCACCAAGACCGTCTCCGCACTGCGCGCGCTTGGCTGGCTAGAGATCGAAATGGTTGAGATCGCGGCCAAGCGACTGGAAGTGCGACGGGAGCGCGTGGGCCTCGCAGAAGAGGGGCTGCGCGGCGGCAATGCCAGCGCAGCGACGGTGCAAGAGGCTGTGCAGCGGCTGCGCGACGTTGAGGGCCGGGCAGCGGTATTCCATAGTCTGCAGAAGGAGAAGCAGGAAGAGGTTGTACGTCGGGCGGAGGCGCGGAAGAAGGGCGTGAGTGCTAGTGAGGTCGATGGTAAGGATGGGGTGGGGAAGAAGGAGAAAGGAAAGAAGGTTAGCAAGGAAGGGTTACCCCCTAGCAAGCATGATAGGCTCGATAAAGCGAAGAAAGACGCGGAGACGAGGGCACTATATAAAGAGGGGAGACTTGTGCATCGTACTGAGTCCGAGCTGAAGACGCATACGAGTTATCTCGTTTTCGCCGTGTTGCCGCGGCAGTGGACAGCTGCGGACGAAGAAAAGGCGAGGAAGAGGTATGGGTAGTTGACTGGTGGTGCAATGAAAGATATCCCGATTTCGAAATCTTTTCCCCAGCAAATTTCCTCTTAAGCGCTAAATTAAGTACTGTTGCTGTTTGCTAAACGCCGACATCACCCTCCCGTATGCCAGGAACCCAAATCAGCCTTAAAGTGAAGTCACCCAATCAACCCCAAACAGCATCCCTTGCCCGATGGCTTCCATCTTTACTCGGTGGGGTGGAAATAAGATGTGTCCACGCCTCCTTTCCGTCAACAAAAAGCCTATAGTTCAAATGGCTCTGCTCGCCATGAACCGGTGTCGTAATCTCCACAGCACCAAACTTGCTATTTCCATCCGGCAAATACTTGATCGTGACGTCCTCGTCATCAATTTCCTTGTACGTCCTGATGGGCAGGTAGAACATGCTCAGCGGGCTGGTGCTGAACTCGTGTACGGTGGCGCTAACGGGCCAGCGCGAGCCCACGGGGGGCGGAAACGAGGTAGCGGCGAATTCGTGGCGGTCGCCTGAGAGCACGACGACGCCGATGCCGTGGGTTGAGGAGAAGGACCAGGCGGCTTCCAGGATGATACGGCGCTCGTGGAGGTGGCCGCCCCAGGTGTCTTCGGAGCCAAACTGCCAATTCTTGGTAAAGGGAATGCCAGTTACAAGTATCTTCCAGTGCACGCCGCGCGGAGGCTCTTTGTGGATCCAGGTAAGCAAGTCTTCGAGCTGGGTGGCGCCAAGCATGGTCTTGTTGGGATCATTGGGATTGTTGTTAGCAGGGCTGCGATACCGGCGCGTGTCGAGAAGGAAGAACTCAGCCGGGCCTTGGATGAACGAGAAATAGGTGACACCCTTGCGATGAGCAGGTGGATTGGCGGCGGCGTTATAGTGGGTGAAGGCGTCGTAAGCAGGGACGGCTACGCCGGTCATGTTGCTGTTCCAGTCATTCTGGATCTCGTGGTCATCAATGACGTGGATCCAAGGCAGGTTGTCGCTGACTGCAGGCCACGATGGGGACGAGTAGACCTGGCGGTACTCGCGTCTGTAAGTCTCGGCCTCTTTGCCTTGTCTCCGCGGAACATCAATATAGATAAAGTCGCCGAGGAAGAGCATAAAGTATGGCCTGAGCTCGTGCAGCCAATCTGCGAGATGCTTCATGCCCGGGAACTCAAGCGGATGCTGCACGGGTGTGTACGGCACCCGGGGCTTGATGCAGCTCGAGTGGACAAATGTGTATTTATTGTCCTTGAACGCCGATATATGTCCAGGACGCGGTGCAGTGGTAAAGGTGCCGGTCTTGTTGCCACTCGAGGTATTGATAACATACTCATACGGTGTGTCTGATCGCAGGTGGTCAAGATCAATGACGGAGGTGAAGTCGGTCTCGTTCGTCAACCATTGCCCAGGCTGTGAGGCGTAGAGTGTCTTGTGCATCCAGGAGCGATTCAACTCGTCGATCGATCGGTATAGAACCTTGACATCGTGCGCGTATGGCTCCCGCACCAGCACGCGTGCGCTGTGGTCTGATACATAGCCAATGCGACCGAATGAGGCGTTATGGCAATCGTGGAGAAGAGGTGCGCGGTAAACAACATCAAGCGCCATGGCGATCAGAGCCATATTGATCCCGAACGTGATCCAGCTCCATAGCGCTGAAGAAGGACTTGGAAGGCCTGTGAGCAGCGTCCTTAGGATCTTGGGCTGCCTCTCCTCATATTGTATCGTCTCCTGAACGTCAAGCTCCTCTAGTGGGCCGTCTTCGGCGCCTTCGATTAGCTCGGCTTCGGTACTCGAATCGCGTTCGAT
Source organism: Stagonosporopsis rhizophila (assembly GCA_016767195.1). NCBI lineage: Eukaryota > Fungi > Ascomycota > Dothideomycetes > Pleosporales > Didymellaceae > Stagonosporopsis > Stagonosporopsis rhizophila. The sequence goes on from CP068494.1 coordinate 240,269, forward strand.
CGTGTCCTTGACGATGATGTCCAGCTCATCTGATATGACTTTGTATTCGGCGGTGTCCTGGAAGCTGGTGAAGAAAGCAGGAATGTAGACGGCTGTGAGGGCGACGGCAAGCGGCGGAACAAGCTATGAAGCTACAATCAGTTTTGCTGCGATAGAGCCGCGTCAATGTAGGGGATATACTGACTCCAGTCGGGATCTACGATGAACATTAGCGAATCTTCGTCGGCGCAAAGCAGCTTACGTCGTGGCAATGCTCACCCATCGCAGAAAGATCCAGATACTCGACCGCAATGCAAGCGAGCTGATGACGGTCAGAACATCGCTTACGGATACCATGGCTATTAGCCAAATATCGTAGCTTGGCCGTGCCGGGGTTGGTGTTTGGAACGGAGTGCGCTCCTGCTGGTTGATGGAGCTTACGAAGAGCCAATGACGTCGACGTCGAATAATCACGCTAGCAGGGCTGCAGACGCGTCTACCTTCACATCAACCAGTACATCACAACTCAGTCATCGCCATTGACCATTTGTCCTGCTCTGTATAGCTGCGAAAAAGTCATGATTCCTTGCATTAAGGCACCATTTTCGTTGCATGGGTTGACATGCAGTGGGCACCGTTTTGACTACCATGGAGCCTGTCACTGCATTGACTCTATATTGCAATGAGGAGACAGGGGGGTATTCTTATTCCTCTTGAAGCGCTCTCGCACGTGTGGAGCGCTCTCGAAACTACTGCTGCCATCGTCATCCCACGGCCCTCAGCCTAGCAACCTTGCATCTATTCTGAGACACCTGCGCTACTAAGACCAAGAGCGTGTGCCTTGGATAGATGCTCTCTGCATCAACCAGAGCATTCTTGGTGAGCGTTCGCATCAGATTGCTGCGATGCACCGCATATATCCGTATGCATGGAGAGTTATTGTAGACAACACGTCTATAAATAATACAGAGTGCTCGGCGCGAGTAAGAGGAGCGGCAATCAGTACTCCGCATTGTAGCGCGACCTGAACATTAGTCAATGTTCGTAAAGATTTCTACAATGTGACTTTCGGCAGGCGGTTTGCAATATCAGAGAAGGGCTACATTGGCTGGATACCAAGAGAGCAAGGACTGGTGACGTAGTGGTGCCTATCCCTGGGGGAAATGTGTCCTAGGTACAGCGTCCGGTCGAGCATATGAGCAATACCCACGGTTCGATGAACGGCAACGCTGCTGTGCACAGCACAAGTACGAGAGTCTGGGTGACACATATATTCAGAGCATAATGCATGTGAAATCTTGTAAGACTACGCTCGAGAAGATCATCCTCGTCTGAGTCAAGCGCCTTACTTGGTCGAGCCTGAGATTCACATTGTGTAGAGGTACCCCCTTCAGAAAGAACAGTTGCATAATCATCTTCTACCACCATCTCAAAGACTGAGCCCAAAATCCCAAACCTGCACCTTCCTCGTCCCAAATGGTCCACCCTGCCTAACAAATAGACTCAAAACACTGAACTTCTTCAACCTTTCCTCGTCAACCAAAGGCTCACCAGCCATATTCGCAATCTCGCCCAGCTTCTTCCAGTCATTCCAATTCCCGCCCGCCGTTGCGCCCCACAACTGGACTGTCGACTTCGGCGCATCAGGAAGCACCGCAATGACACTATCCCCTGTAGCCACAATCTTGCCACGATACGCCAGATACGGTGGCGTAGACAACCCCGACGCCTTGATAGCAGTCTTGCTAAACTTACCGTCTGCGGTGCGGAGGTAGTGGTAGAACGTGCTCGTTCCCGTAGAGTTGTCGCGCATGAGCGCATGGAACCGGCCTTTGTCGTCCGCACATTGCGCTTCCTGGTTGATGATCTCGCTATTCTGGGGGATGTTGTAGACCTTGATACCTGGCGTACTAGGCTTGATGGGCAGCGCGACAGTCTGGCCATTGGTTTGTTTCCAACTCCGACCCGCATCCTCACTGAACGCAAAGTAGAAGTCGTGATTTGTGCTAGCCGTGGGTGTCTCGCGGACGGTCCAGGAGACGTAAAGTTTTCCTAAGGCGTTGGTGAAGCCGTTGATATACGCATTGTTGTCTTCGCCCTGTAGGTACTTGCCGACGTTCGACCATAATCCCGAGGTCGAGGAGTACCGATGTACCCAGGAGTCGCCGCTACCGGACTGCCCGATTCGAAATTCCATCAACAGGTCGCCGTTGTCGATGCGCTCGAAGCGTGGGTAGGTGAGCGGTGTCCACGGTCCTGTGCTGCCGGGGAGAGAGTGCTGCACAGCGCCAAATGCCGAGGCGGACCATGTCGAAGGGATGGTTTTGGCGACACCGGTGTTGCTTACGCGGTAGTTGATGGGGACATCGTGGTGGTCGAAGGAAAGGTGGATCTTGCCGTCGCCGCTGATGCCCATGGATATGGTGTTGTGCTCGTCGAGAGTCTGCTGTACATAGTCCGTAAAAGCAAAGTACTGCCATGCTCCCACTGAAGGGGAGATCTGACGACGGCCAAGGTTGACGTAATGCTTGCCATAGCCTGTGGCTGTTGCGTAGAAGGCAACGTATTGGTGGTTTCCAAATGTTGTCAAAGCATGTTGCTGGAAGGAGAGACCATTTAGGCGAACGGACCCCTCTACATCGTTGGTGATGTTGTAAGAGTTGGTCGAAGTAACCGAAATGGCCGAGACGAGTGAAGAAACAAGCGTCAAAGACGCCAGCAACGATGCAAAAAACTTCATCCTGAAAAGTGTGACAATCTCCTATGTCATCTTGGCAGCTTGACACCCATATATACTCGACCATTTCGCTATTAATTCACCCGGGTGGCATAGTATAATACGGTAGTCCGGATATTATGATTCGCGGGGAAGCCTGCAAAATCACTACTTGTAATTGACCCTCGTGATGTGTAGATCAATGCCTGCTTTTTGCGTAACTTGCAATTGGCTCTATGCAGTCTGCTTCCGTAGCTCCTCGGACAAAAAGACAATTTTGTGGCACTTGTGGCTTCTTGTGGACCTGCGCCGGCTTTTCGGGACATCAATGGTGCGGGGTAGAGAAACTGGGGTATGGATAGTCGACTATGTCCCCAGCTACTGGATACTTTATATTTCTATGATTGCCTTTAAAGCTTGCGGTCGGGTCCATGGGCAGCTTGAAACTTGCTTGAAGATGCATTAATGGAAGCATCGTTGCTTTCGACATCTTGAGAACTCTTCTCACACTATAGCACGTATAGTATCTCTATAAAGCAAGTGATTGAGAAGCTTGATGAAGTCAGCACATGAGGATTGTGCAGATTCCAGGAACTTACGCGTTATGTGTGAAAGGAAAGGCCATTTGTATGGCAGCGGAGAACGACGTCAGCCGCCGCCAACGAAGTGCGTTCAGCCGCATCACTATCTCACCCTCAACCAGAAGACCGACTTCGTATCTTTGTTCCCCACTTCTCGCCTCCGGCAAGATACAAAGCCATGATAATACCGTTCCTATCCTTAAGCCTGCCGGAAAACCATGACCGGCAGACGCGTCGCGACACCTGAACAGGAAGGTAAAGATCGAAGCTCCTCCCTTGGCACTTGGCACGCCATTTAACGGTCATGGAGCGGTCTTGGAGTGACGTACCGGCATCGGAAGTTTATCAAAGATTGTGCAGCAGAAAAGCATTGCAATGGATGATAAAGGGTCGTAGTCGTGCATGATGAAGGGCACGCGCGCCAAGCTCGAGACTACAGAATGGCAACTCTCTCAGTACTGCTTTTCGCCACCACTGCATTGGCACAGGGCACGAAGTATGGTGAGAACCATGTTGTGACCGAGTTCGACTCGCAAGTTGTGGAACAGCGGGCGTTCCCAGCGCCTAACGTCACTTTGTACAGCCCTGCGTTTGCGCCAAATGCGTCATTCGCTCCTGGGTGGACTGAGGGTACCGAGGGTGCGACCAGTCCGGCAGAACTGGGTATGTATTAAAGAAACTCCGACGAACTATTCAGCTGATAAGGCGAAGACGCTTTCCTCCAAGGTTTCGCGCAGAAGAATGCAGCATGGGCAACCTACGATAATGCCGACTTCTTGAGCGAGGAGAACAAGTTCTTCCCATATGTGCGCCTCGCAACCTCCTCGAATTCGACAAGCAAAGTACGTGTTTGGATACAGGGTTCTGTACACGGCAATGAACCAGCTGGTGACGAGGCCACGCTGGCGCTGCTGGGTGCGATGGATGCAGACCCGGCTTGGGCAGCTGGCTTCCTTGAGAAGCTGGAAATCATCGTCCTGCCGCGCTACAATCCCGACGGCAATGAATACTTTCAGAGAACGCTTGCCACGAATTACGACCCCAATCGCGATCACACGAAACTTTTGCGTCAGCAAACTCGAGACATCAAGCGGTGGTTCAGTACGTTTGCTCCACACATTGCAATAGACATGCACGAGTACGGCGCACGAACCAGGTACGCTGGCAACTACAGCAATGCGGCAGACGGCATGTACAGTGCTGCAAAGAACCTGAATATTCATCCATCAATTCGTGAGCTCGCTGAGACTGTCTTTGCACCTGCGATCGGAGCCTCGTTGGAGTCCAAGGGCCTGCGTGGTGAGCCTTATGTGACAGCGTCTCGATCGGCCAACCCAGTCCGCTTCGTTGAGGCTGGTACGGACGCAAAGATTGGCCGTAACGCTATGGGACTAACACAATCGGTCACCTTCTTGTTCGAGACACGAGGTATCGGTATTGCCAACCAGTCTTTCAAGCGTCGGACTCTCGGTGGCCTGCAAATGATCCTTGGTGTGCTCGAGACCGCCCGCGATCAGGCCGAGGACGTGTACAACATAATCGAGGGAGCGATCAGCGAGGTCATTGCGAGCCAGGAGCCCGTCGTGGTTACGGACTACACCACATTTTCGAATCGCACATGGACTATGGTCGATACCCGCAACGGTGATGTTGTTCAACTCCCCGTCGAGTTCGCCTCGACAACACCTGCGTCTCCGAATAAGACTGTTGCGAGACCTGAGGGCTACGTCATCCCTGCCGCATGGTCTGATCTCGCTGAGCGTCTCCTAGTATCCGGTCTCGAGGTTGAGACATTGGTAGATGGCTTCAACGGTGAAGTCGAGGTTTACAATATCACTTCCTCAAGCCTCGCTCGCGCTTACTACGAGGGTGCGATCCTAAACACTGTGACCACCGACACATTGACTCAGGAGGTGACACTCCCGTCCGGCAGTTTCTTCGTGAAGAGCGCGCAGAAGAACGCTGGCCTCGCTTTCGTCGCGCTCGAGCCGGAGAACATCGACTCATATGTGAGCTTTGGCATCGTGCCCCTGGAGGTTGGAGACCTGTACCCAGTGTTCAGAAAGCTTTGAAGTGAAACTATCGTAGACTGATGACACGCAGCTGCACGTGGCTACGACACGATACAAAATAGCAGCGACAAAAATACAATCTACAATACTGTCAGCTCAGCAATCAACGTGATGCTGTGATTGTGCAGACCATCATTAGTATGCAATGACGCCAGCGCCACAACCTCACTCCGACGTCCATCGGGACCCCCATCCATCCACGTTGTGCATTCCCTTCGCCAGTGCGCTTTAACGAAGAACGCCACAAGCGGTTTTCTAGAACACGAAACCGGGCCTTGCGTCGCGTAAACTTGACCGCTCTCGCGAAAACAGTCTTTTTGGGGTTAGTTTAGCGAATAGTCACGGGTGGCTGAGTCATGCAGGAGCACGTTTACTGCGTCTTTCTTATGCGCCGTGTAAGATTTGGTCTGTTTCGCGGTGCGACGAGAATGCAGCCTCGCTAAATAGGGCCGTACAAGTGGACTCTTCTCGCAATACATCCTGCTGGGCTGGGGAAAACGTGACCAAAGGGCAAGCTGTCCGCTGTCAGGCCGCAAGCGGAAAACAATGGAAGACAATAAGAGGTGTTAATGCCCTCAGCCTCACCGATCAGTTCCTTTATTGCCGCGAGTGCATTCTTTGGTTGTACTATTTCCTTGTGTCGATCTTGCGTTCTTGCTCACCTACGACTTTTCACTTCACCTTGATGCTAAGCGAGCTACCATTGGAGATCATCCGACACATAAGCGCAAACCTCTCGCCCGAAGCTGCGCTCTGTTTCACTCACAGTTGTCGACACACATACTGGGCCTTCAATGACTGGATCGTATGGCGCAGCATCGTGAACGTGAAGGGAAGCGCGCGCGTCCGTACCGAACCACTTCCAACTGGCATTGAAAAAGACCATAGAGTAAACCAGCCTACGATGGCAAATATGAGCGTCATTCGACCTGGGGATCCACTTCATGATGTGACTGCTGTTGAACACTATGCGCCACAGCTCATGGTACTTGAATGTATGTATGGCCGCCGCCTCGAGATTTGTTTAGCTGCTTATGTCCTGTGAACAGACACGATGTCAGCACCTCTGGACCTTCATACCATGTACAACCAGTGCAGAGCACTGGTCAGCAGACAGGAGTATCCATCGTCTCTGTTACGAGCGAAGACCGATAATAGCAAGTGGTTCGAGTTCATGACAGATCCTACCAGTCGCTTCGAAGCAAAAGCGTGGCTGCCTGCACAAACTGCCAGCTTGTGCTTCGCGATTGGTGCATTGTCTGATGCTGGAAATGCCTATCAGTCAGAAGATCCCTTCGCGCGTCTGGAAGACGTCCAGTGGTTCAACTCATCCGAAGACCAACATGATTGCTCGGACTCGCTGGTTATGCTGCATGCACTGGCGAATGCTGCAGTCGGGTCGTTCTGTTTGGAACTTCGAGCAGCTCTACAAGGAGAAAGCACAATCGGTGAAGACTTTGAAGGAACGTCGAATCCACCGACGGTCGCGAGCATTCCACTAGCGTCGCAGATAGCGATGGGGCTTCCATCATCACCTGACAGCCTGCAAGATTCTTCTCCAAGTTGTTTGATGGCAGCTGTGAGCCCTAGCTTTTTCACAGACCATGCATGGACTGGATACCTCAGCACCAGAGGAGACTGGCGAAGTGTTTACCATGGCATCGGATGCCATAACCTGAGGGATTTGCCGTCAGCCAATCTTGTCAATCACAGGTACAATACCAGCGCGCCCGTGGTTATTGACCACAGAGTCGAATTCCGTGTCGTCGATACTCTGGCTAATGGCGACTTTATCTTGCGTTCCAACTATTTTCACACTCGCGATGACATGTACACCTTGTCGATGCTGGTCGAAAGGCGAACGGGCAGATTATCTATTTGCATGTCGCGTCCTGGCGACGCCACTCCCAAGCCATTGCACATTGGGATAAGAAATGCGCTCAACACACCCTTTGGAATTGTTTACGGCATCGAACCGGGAAGTTGGCTTTGGCTCTGGAAAGTTGAATGGTCAGATGGGTATAGCGGTGCACGCTGAGCTGTCAGTAAGGGCTTTGTCAGACGAGTTCTGAGATCATGTCAATTCACACATCGACGTTACCTGTGGGGAAGAATAGGTGCCATCACAGCTTCGTCGAGAGCGCTGGAGACATGGAGCTTGTTGTCAGTCGGCAGGAGATCGAGCGGAATGCCCTGTCGACATGTTTCAAGAAACAGAAGGTTAGACCGCTGTGGTGTTGCTCTTAGGTAAGACTACCCTCGCGTCTATGGTGGGACAATTTGTGTCATCGACCTAGAGTGGTACCGGTGCGCAAAATATCAGTGGCGGCGATTGAGTAAGACGATAGAAGACCTAAAGATGCCAGCCGAGACTGCAAACTCTGTTCTTTGTTTCATCCTAATCACGCCTGAATCGGAACCGGCCCGTAGATTATATCCTCATCATTTGACGAGAGCTTCGTCTTTTATGTACCATTGTGGGACGGGAACCTGGATGTTGCCAGACCTCGATCTTTTGGTCGAGATGCATCGCGGTGTATATTACACAGTACGATGCGGGATCGCCAGTACGCGAAATGAGATGGTTCGAGGCTCAATTTCCGCGGAAGCTCGCTTTGTTACTTTATCGACACCTCTTCGAACTCTTCGAGTTAAGTCTCGCGCAATGAATGCATTTTAGGAGCACTGCGATCTCCTGACGCTCTCCGCTATTGTTTGTTACCCATGACGACAAGAGAGGAATGTGCGGAGCTGCGCGCCGCACTGCTCGGTCGCACTTTGTGTCCACGCAGTCACGTGTGTGGCTTCTGTCTGGTCTTGTTGCGAATCACATTGTCAAGCAGATGACCCATGTGGCGAGGCTTCAGCTTTAGATCCTGCAGCTTTGCGCGACGATTGCGCTAATTGATTGGATCCCGTACGAACCCCGCAGACGAGCACAAGCAAGCATGAATTGCGGCTGCATGCCTCGCCGCGGGATATACTCACCGCACGTTGGTCGAGTCGGTAAGAATGTTGAGTTCAGACACGCATTGTCATCGTGACCGGGGCGCGTGTCGGGCCTCTTTAGATGATCGCGTTGTGACGCAAATAGCGCCACAGGTAGTAACCAAGGAATGGCCTGCTCCTGACATGTTACCTTCCTCAACTCGTACATCCCGCCGATGTGCATGGTATCGAACGATTTGGGCTTGTCGCTAGTGGAGAACGCTTGTAGTCCAACGGTGTTCACAACGATTATCAAGCTGAGCTTGATATGGCAATTGAGACCGAAAGGTCAAACCTGATCGACGAATGGCAATCAATTGTACCTAGCAGCGCGGCAGGTGATGGCTCGAAGCATGAGCGTTTAGAGGCGAACTTACGGTGAGGATCACCCAGGATTCGAAGCTGCAGGGCTTTACTCAACAGATGCTGTACTTGGCAAACCCCCCGGTTTTCGATGATGACGTCCTGGCGATGGCGACAAGGGGGGCGGGATGCCGTGTTTGACCACATGAGAGCATTCAGAAATTTCGCCTTGAGATTGCAAGATGGCAAGTAATTTTGGTGCGCCCTGAATCGAAGGTCTCCAAGCGCGCCACCAAAACAGCTGTTGTTGAAGTCAAACCGTGATTTCATAGTAACCAGTAGGACCACAGGTCGCGGCCACTGAGGTTGCGCGCAAAGCAAGCGAGTCTGCGACGGCTACGGACATGGGAGCACGGCACGTTTATCTCATTTTCGTTGCACGACGGGGGCGCTCTGCGCTAAACCAAGAGAACTTGCTGATGGCACAGAGGAGGAGGTTCTCACGTGGTGAATTCAGTAGGAGGTTCTTCGGCCCGTGACACCTTAGCGTTGATAAGCCCCAAGCTCCGCCTTTTGTTTCTCAATTACCACCAAAACCTTGTTTGCCATTGCATTTCCGTTTCCCATGTGCGGCTGCCCTTCTTCTTCCTCCTCCTTCAACACCCAGTAGGCCTTTCACCATGCCTCTCGACCCCAAGGACGAGCCGTTTCCCACGAAACAGCTCATCATCATCGGTGAGTGCCGCAACTCGATGCGGTGATGTCATCGCAAAATGGAACTTTTCTAATCGCCGGTCAGGAATATGCCGATTCTCCGAGCCTCTCGCGTTCAATTCCATCCTCGCGTACTCGTACGTGATGGTACAGGATTTGGGCATTCATGAACGCGATGCCTCCTTCTACTCTGGGCTCCTCGTGTCTGCCTACGCCATCGCCGAGGCCATCACTGCGCCGCTATGGGGGTCTATCTCCGATGTCTACGGCAGGAAACCGGTCGCTTTAATTGGTCTACTTGGTGTTGCTATGTCTAGTATCGTCTTCGGTATGGCTGGGACATTCTGGGTCGCGCTGCTTGCGCGATTTGTTGGTGGTGCTTTGAACGGAAATGTTGCAATCATGCAGACTATGGTCGCTGAGATGGTCAAGAACCCGGCACATGAGCGTATGAAACCCCAGATATCGAGAGAGGCAAGGTTGACAAGTACTGACACTCACCTATAGCTCGCGCATATGCTACACAGCCATTCGTCTGGACTTTGGGAGGCATCATTGGCTCAGCCATGGGTGGTTTCCTTGCACAGCCCGCTGTCTTCTACCCCAGTGCCTTTTCCAAGGACGGCCTCTTCGGAAAATACCCCTACCTTCTTCCCAACCTGGTCGCTGCCATCGGCATTGTTCTTGCCATCATTCAGGGCATATTCTTCTTGGAGGAGACACTTGTTCGCGAGGAGGAACCAGACCAGAATGGAGGCATCACCTATGGCGACAACCCCAATGAGAGGAGTCGTCTCCTTCCACAGCAGCCTCACCAGGTTCCAGGTCGTTCCCGGGGCTCTCTTGCTGGCTCAATGCGCGAGCCTCGTGGCTCCATCGTCAGTTTGACAAGGGAGCGCTTGCACTCCATGTCTGTGGCAGGCAGTATTCGTCACATTCGAAAGCGTGCGTCTTTCTTGGAAGAAGGCATGCCAGCAGCGTTCGACCAGCGCTTCGATATCCGTCGCTCGTCATTCGGTACCATGCACTCGATCAGGGTAACACCTCACACCGTTCTGCCCACCCGGGGCCCGCCTCCCAAACCGCGCGCGACTTTCAACAAAACAGTTGTCATGATGATCGTCGCCATGTCCATTTTCGCGTTCCATCAAATGGCATTTATCAGCATTCTCCCCGTTTACATTCTGGACGAGCCTGTTACCCGAGGCATCGACTTTCGTGGCGGTCTTGGCATGTCTTTGCACGATGTCGGCGCTTTCTTGGCTATCAACGGTTTCATTGCATTGTTTGTACAGGGCTTCATTTTCCCAATTTTTGTCGAACATGTTGGCGTGTGGAAGTCGTTCTTCTACATGGTCCTGTTCTACCCTATCTGCTACATCATCATTCCCTTCATCAGCGCCCTTCCTGATGAGTTCATTTCGCCCGGAGTATACTTTACTCTTCTTTTGCAGGCGTTCTTCGGTATTGTGGTATTCCCCTGCTCTTTGATTTTGATGAAGAACGCTGTTCCTTCGCCCCTAGTCCTTGGCCGCGTCAATGGTCTGGCTATGTCTGCTTGCTGCCTTGCCAGGACAATCGCCTGCCCTCTGGTTGGAGCTATCTACTCGATCGGTGGCAGCGCTACCGCGTGGTTTGGTCTCACTCTCATGGCTGTCTTCGGTGTCATCCAGCTCATCTGGGTACCTAAGGAGGATGTTGGCCCGGTCGAGATCAACAACGGGCTCAAGAAGGTCGTTCACCGCGGTGACGAGCACGAGGATGCAATCGATGATGTCTCCGTCATCGGTTCGGTTCGGTAATTGCCTTCTCTTTGAAGTTCCGCATCGTTGTTCGGCGTTGGGGGCATATCTCATGGCTTTCCAAAAATTTCTTGCATAGCGAATCAGAAGGCCTTTGTTACATATATTAATGCATTGTATTAGAACAGCGATTCTATTGTCCCTGCTTTCCGAAAACGGACATGTTGACGTACCAATTGACCCGTTTTGCTCATCAACAAACTCCAATCCTCTCAACCTTCATCTCGTGAATATGCACTTCATCGGCAGTGTTGACTGATAACACCGCAATTGTAGTCGGATCGTCCCCAAACAGCTTCGCTACACTCTCTAGCGGCATGCCTCGAGTTTCAGGAAGCACAAACAACAGAATGATCCAGCCTAGGCCAGAGATGATAACAAATACCTGAGCAATGTTAGACGGTGCTCAGTTCTTAAGCCCATTCGTGCGCTCACCAAGAAGAAACGCCATCCGATGTTTGCAAAAGCGTACGGGGTGATTTGCAAATAGACGAGGTCAGTCAGGGCAAGAATCAAGTTTGCCAATGCCACGCCCTTCGACCGGATATGGTTTGGAAACACCTCGCTGTAGAAAACGTTGCCGCCAACATCGACACCCAGCTGGTAGACGGCATTGAAGCAGAACAACGCTGCTACACCAAGGGCACCTAGATCCCTCCTAGTGGGATTCAACTCAAAGTAGCGGACTGCGGCAGCCTCAATGATGAGGCAAACACAGCAACCGCCGATACCGATCAACATGATAGGCCTGCGACCAATAATGTCCGACAAGAAGGCGCCGATAAGGCAGAAGGGTATTGAGACAGATACCCAGCCTGCTGTCAAGAATAGAGTCTGTCTCACATCGAATCCAAGAGCGGCGTAGAACGTTGGGCCGTAATTGTTGATGACCAGTATGGCCGTTGACTGTCCGAGGAAGCAGTAGAAACAGGTGATAGCGACACGACGACGGTACGACGCCTTGGTGAACATAGACAACTGCAACACGTTAAGTGGCTGACGAAGCAGAACAGCTCGTGACTCACCCAGGAGGACTCCAATTTCTTGTCAATGGCGGTCTGCCTCTGGATCTCGTCGAACTCTTGAGCTGCAAACAAGTCATCACGCTTCGTCGACGAGTGCAGCCTAAAGATGACCTGCTTCGCCTCTTCAACTCGATCTTGCAGCATAAGCCAGCGAGGTGACTCAGGCGAGAAAAAGGCGATGATGATGAGGAGGGTTGGCCATACAAGATACAGACCAAGGGGACCTCGCCACTGTGTAACAGGATCTGAACTGAATGAGAAGCCGACACCAATCCACGCTGCAAGAGAGTACCCAGTTCCGATGAACACTGCATTGAGACCGACAAAAAACCCGCGATACTTAGGAGGGCTAAGTTCTGTCGTGTACACCGGTGTCAATACCAGGAAGCTGAAGCTGCTCCAGCCCGCGAAGAAGCGGCCAGCAAGGAACATGGAGATATTTTGCGCGCCGACGATTAAGGCACCGCCAAAGAGCCCAATTATCGAATTGATGTAGACGCTGTTCTTGCGGCCTAGCCGGTCGAGTTCGATCGCTGTCACTATCACACCAATCGCTGCACCGGCTTGGAAGACGCCGCTTGTTGCGCCTGCAACATTGAGTAGATTGCCTGTTACAGTGCTGGTGGTAGGATCAAGGAGGCCCATATAGGCAAGGAAGGACGGCTGGCCGAGCGTCACAGAGATGACGGAAGCTGGGTAACTGTATAAACCATCAGAGTCGATCTCGAAGAGGGAGGAGAGATCTACCCAAAGCAGATCTGTCCTAGCGAAAGGAAGAAGCAAATGAAGAAGTTTCGAAGGGGCATGCCCTTGAGGTCTGTACGTTCATAACCCATGATTTCTATTGGGAGTATCCACAAAGTAGACGAGATCCAGAAGAGTAATTTATAGATTCGTAGAATGCGAAGTCCTGGGATCACTTCACCCTGCATTAAAGGGCACCTTTGTCAGCTCTTAACCACACATTGTATAACCGACTACCAGACTATCGAGTCCTTTTCGTTTTTAGCCTTGGGTACTGCTCGCACAAAATTGCTTTCTCACCATCGTTGATGGGTGTTCTCTCTACACTGGTGTTCGTGGTACACTTATCCACATCTTGCCTAGCGTAATGCGGGGAAGCAAAGTGATCAACCAGATACGGTTCGCCAGCCTGCTATTCTGTTAATGAAGCAGGGATAACGATGGAGTAGAAGGTCACGGAAGCGACTCCGCTTTCATCGTCAGTGGCGTTGTGATATGCGCGCGCGGTTGATGTTGCTGAAGTGACAGCCCTAAATCACGACGGCTATGTATTATGGATAGTGGTTTCTCATTGGCCGAAAGGTGTATAATAACCAAGGTAATCAGTGTTTGCCGCGGGTATTCCTATGAAGCGAATTTAGGTAGCACTCAAGAGTCTCCATGATGGAAATTCCTTGTTTGATGCAGTACGAGCGTGTGTCGCCAGTTTAATACGACAATCGTAGTCCACCTGTGATTTAGGTCGTATCGGTAGCTCTCATGTTGTCGGAGAGGCGGGCGATGAAAGCTGCCATTATGCTGGCTGAACAAGGTAGGCAGGACTTTGGTATATATCGCCACATGCAAGTGGTGTGGACCCCCTCAGCCGTGGCACGGTAAGATAAGCTCTATGGTACTGACAGGGTAGTAGCTCTGTGAACGGCTGGAACCCACGGTCTTGCCCTGCAGGTTGCATCCCAGTTTGTCACTTCTGTCGGTCTGATGCAAGTGGCCTATTAAAACTGTTGCGGGTGTTCAGTCTTTTGGAAAGAGTGGTGCACACATTCTGCACGTCACTGATAACCTAGCCTGCGTTTGACAACAGTAAAAGACAACGTGCGCTTATGGCAGCTGTCGCTCTATAAAGCTTGCACTATCGCACTATGACTACCTCTAGATGGCAGTAGTTTGCAGCCTAAACTTCGCACGACATGACAAGGTATTATACTCTAATCCATACCACTTGTCTTCGAATATCGAACAGAGTCTCTTTTCGCCATCGCTGGTATGCTTTCCCTGTACATTTGCAACCTGGTAACCACCCCAACTAGACTGTTTTCCAACGCAGCAATCCTACTTCTGAACTTCCAGGCTCTCGTCATCCGGGAAGGCTTTGCGCTCATCTACAGGACGTTCTGGTACCAAGAAGGTTGCTGCAAACGTTGATGGAATCGTTATACAAAACATGACGAAGGCGATGATGAGGTTGATCATTGGCTTGATCTTAGCCGCTCCAATACCGAACGCAAGACACGAACCTACAGATTCAAAAGATCGGAGCAGACCAACGGCTAGCGTCAGCGTTTCGATATCGTCGAAGAAGGCGCCGAGAATCCAGTATACGAACATGTAGTGCGACTCGTTCATGAAACTGCGATTTGGTCAGTCGAACTGTAAAGTAAAGATGCACCAGTCTTACCGAAATAGTACATTAACCGCGAAAGCCCTGCCGAATCCGGGGAGATCCCAGTCCAACGTTACGTTTGGTACTGCCTCAGAATACAGTTTCTCGTTGGCTACCTGCCATCCAAATAGGGCTAACATCAGCACTGAGAAGAACGTCCACGTCCCCTTTGCGAGTGCCGGTCGACTAAACCAAGTTGTGTCGTACAGCCAGCCCCACAGCACGTTGGCAATGGACGCAGCAATGCCAGAGGTAAGCGAACCGAGTGTGCGTGCACGAACAGAGAAGTATCTCGTCAAGTATATGCCTTGATATGTACTGTTCCAGTTGAAGCCGACCATGACAGGAATGAGAAGATAGAAACGACGGTCCTTCAGTAGAGCCCACCATCTCGATACTTCTTTCATGATTGCCTTGTTCTTTGTTGGGTCAGCGATCACGCGTCCATCGCGGTGGATAACTTTCTGGGGCGGTGAAACGAGTAGTGCGAGGGGAAGCCCAAGACACTGGAGAGTGATCAGAACGATGTAGGTTGTGTAGCCAACCTTGCCTCGTTGTCCACTCTTGTAGTTCAGAGAGAGTTGAATCGAAGATCCGATGAGCTGACCAAGCTCACGTAAACCGAGCCAGATGCCTGTAAACTTCCCGCGATCCTTAATATCGGCGTATCCCAATGCTATAGCGCCTTCAGCTGCCCAGAGTGCAGATGCTGCAAGGCCACAAGTGGCGCCGCCGAAGAGAACGAACCATTCAGTACCGTATCTATTGTTAACGTAGAGGGAAGCCGAGTAGGGTGCATATCCTAGTGTTCCAAGAATCAAGACATTTTTCAAACCGAATTTGTTCGCGAGAATGGCGAAGATCGAACAACCAAAGCCCATAATGCCGAAAGTTAAAGAATTTGCTCCATTGACAAGATAAGGCTCCTGCTGGCCGCCAGCTCCAACATCTGCTTTTCGTTAGTCTTCGCTAGAAAAGCGCGCTGCTTGAGACCGTACTGTTGAGGGCGTTCCAAATTCCAGGCTGCGTGAAACTGATCAAACCAACGACTATAACGTTGAATAGTGGACTGCGATACCACCGTGTGAATCGTGAGACAGACTTTGTTGGCTGTCCATCTTGCGCCTGCTCAACCTCCGGTTCGAAGACTTTGTCGGCCATGTCGCATCGACGAGTGAGTAGCTTGTCTCCGCTGCTTTGCTGTAAAAGCTTCCTTGTTATACATGTCGCCGGCCTTTGATGGCTTGCCGACGATATCCCGTATGCATTGTGTCTATTCGAGGTCTGATAAGGTGCGATCGACATTTACCTGATCTGGTGCTAGCCTCATGATGCTATTTGGTGCACGTATGGCATAATCAGTCGCCAATTCGATAACCAAGACCATCGAAACAACTTTTGCAAGATGCCAAGTACACAAATTTCTTGTGCAAGAGACTTTCGTCCATGAGCTGCAGCATGGAAGGGTCTTATCCGACGAAGAGCTTGTGGCGACCACGGCTCGGATCATAAGTCACAGCGTATACTCTCGTCCCAGCTTCCTGGCCACTTGACGTGTGCCGATACGACTCCCTAGATTACGCTGTCTTTCGTATTGCGCAGAGATTGGGTTATAGACCCCAGGTTTTCTAGTCTAGTTGAAAATTCTCAAGTAAATGAAAATATGATTCGCAGAGCCATGTGCTGTGCACGATACTACCTACATCATCTCCTGCTATTCAAAACACAGCCTAGTAGGTATGCATAAGTATCTCCTACGTATGATCTGAAGCAGGATAGTGGCAGGTCTTTAGCCCGGCGGTTCTGCAAGTTAAGAGGCTGCCCAGTGAACCGTCGTTGAAGCATTACTCATTTGCGAATTGTGACGGTTGAGAAGTTAGACTCGTGCATACCTCCATGGTTCCTCTCAAGAAATGCGACCATGTCTTGACTTATGTTCGTAGTGGTTGCAATGGTAGAGTGACGAGTAACGACAAGTGTCAGACGTCTTAGTCATTGTGGCTTGGCCCGCTAACTCTTTACTGGAGGCCTGAGTTTCCCACGCTTATCCTGCCATCGAGGTCATCGCGTCCTTACATAAGACAATCCTACTCAGGAATTATATGATCTTTGGCATCGACTCCAGCCTTCCAGCGATACTTCGATGCAATGTGCTCATCCAGCGGCCCCTTCTGACCAGGTAATCCGTAGAAGTTTTCTCTGTATGTACCTCCTGGAACGGCGTAATCTTCCCAAAACAGACCTCGTGCCTTCAGCTCTGGAAGCAGTAAATCGATGATGTCCTTGAATGATTGCGGGAACAGTGCGTATGCGAAGTTGAATCCATCAACGTCAGCCTCATCGACCCAGGCCTGGAGCCCATCGACCACCTGAGCCGGAGTACCGACAATTATAGGGCCGTTTCCGCCAATGCTCACGTGCTCAGCAACGGTGTGTTTTGTCCACTTTGAGGTACCGGGAGAGAACTTCGCGTATGCCTCCACAGTCGATCGCACTGCATTACTTTCGACCTGACGGAGCTCTTCGTCATCACCGTATTTGCCAAGGTCAATACCTGTCCAGCCGCAGAAGAGAGCCAGTGCACCTTCAAGAGAGGCATACTTGCGATAGTCAGCCAGTTTGGCTTGTGCCTCCTCTTCAGTACGTCCAATGATTGGAGTCACGAGGGCAAGAACTTTGATGTTGCTGGGGTCTCGACCATGTTGCGTTGCTGCAAGCTCTCGGATTTCTGCGATGCTCTTTGCGGGTACCGAAGGACTGAACGCGCTGACAAAGATGGCTTCCGCGCTCTGTGCTGCAAATTGCTTGCCAGCTTTTGAAGTGCCGGCTTGAAGCAAAAGGGGGGTGCGTTGCGGACTTGGCTGGCAAATATGAGGCCCAGGTACGGTGAAATACTTGCCGTTATGGTTGATTTCGCGGACTCTGTCTGGGACGGTGTACACTCCTTTCTCACGATCAAGAACAACAGCATCGTCTCTCCACGAAGATTCAAAGAGCTTGTACATCACTTTCACATACTCGTCGGCTTGCGCATACCTCTCGTCATGCTGCTTGAGTCAGCGCTGATTTATCACGGAGTAGATAACACTTACCGCAACCTGCTCTTTGAAGCCCATGTTTCGAGCAGCTGAGTCAAGGTAGCTAGTCACGATCTGCGGCTATTTAGTCTTAGGTCTGATGGATTCGGCCGCCAGTACATACGTTCCAACCAAGTCGCCCCTTTGAGAGATGATCGACAGTCGATAACCTACGAGCCAGATGGTAAGGCTGCTCGTATGTCGTCGACACTGTCACACCAAAACCAATGCTCTTTGTGACTGCTGCCATTGCACTCACAACTCCGAGCGGCTCATTGACAGGCCACTGTGCGCCAGAGATCTTTGCAGCATCAAGGTTGCCGTTGTAGACCTTCGAGTGTGTTAGACCTGCATTGTTTGCGTTCGATTGCTAGGGTACTAACGTCGTAACCACCAAGGACGTCGGCAATAAAGATACCGTGGAACTTGGCTTCTTCTAGGAGTTTTGCAAGCTCGACCCAGTGCTCGACATCTCCGAACTCATGTGAATGGTCGTCCGGATGCCTCCATAGTCCAGGCGACTGGTGGCCACTGCCTGTTAATTCGTTCTCAGATTAGCCCGTCATCTTCAAAACGGGCAGAAGGAAGCGGCTTTCGAATGGGGGAAGTGTTGCGGGTGATGCAGATGACGTCCGGTAGGCGCGCGCGATCACGTGAAACTTACACATCTCCACGAACGCATTCACAATCCATTTCTTGGGGGGTGCCATGATTTCGTGTAAATCTGGGAGTATGTCGTGCTCTCAACTTGAATTATTTTGTGCTTACTGAAGTTTGCATAGATACATATGGATCCGATGTCGCTGTCTGATGTTGCTTCAGTTTGATGGGGCGGATGATGTGCTTACGGTGCTCTTGCACGCAATCGCGTATCTCTCCACTCGAGGCAAATCAGCATCGGATAACGCAACATGAACTCGTACCGCGGGTTATGGCCGATTCAGGCATGTTTCGGTTCCGCAACGTATCGACGTTGTAGTCGGACTCTAGCGGCTTACTACGGTCCATCTCCACTCGAAATGATTACCACGCCATTGGACTCCACAATGCCGACAGTGCGGTCCCCGCGAAGAGGCCGTAGACACCGGCGCGAGTGATGGAGGCAAGCGTGTATCTATGCACTAGCTTCTTTGCTGACCACCCTGTAGAATGACGAAGTCGACTGGCCGGAATCACCCTTTCAGCGATCGGAGCCAGGCTGCAGAGCTGCAATCGCATCCTACACTATCTTCAAAACACAAATTTATCTTGTCTCATACATACTCCAATCTTCAATACTCGACCTCAAAATTCCCACCGCAATTATTACAATATGGTTCCCTGGCGATGGCGACCCAAGAGCATCTCCAAGGCACCCACATCTACCAAAGCAGATCTACCAGCGAACGACAGTACGCTCGACGTCGCACAAGATCAGTTCCAGCGCAGCACAGTAGACGAGTCGCAGCCTGAACGACAATCTGCGCTGTTGCTCCACGCGATCCGCCAACCATACAAGGTGGCTATCGACTATGCTGTGCCAGAGGTGAAGAACGACACAGAATTGCTGGTCAAGGTCACTGCTGCAGGACTGAACCCTATAGATTGGAAGTCACCGTAAGTATACATAGATGCCTTCAAATCATACACAGAGCCAACATTGAACTAGGGACTTTAATTTTGGTGTTCCTGTCTTTCCCTTTATTTCCGGACGAGAGTTGTCTGGAATCGTCGTCAGAGCACCAGAGATCTCAAGTTCCCGTATACGCAAAGGCGACATCGTGACCATCCCCTCCACCGACTACCGCGATCTCCGCAAGGCTGCTTTCCAGGAATACAGCATCGCTTCGTCATTCAACACTATACGTCTTCCCCATAATATATCGGCAGAGTCTGGAAGCATTCTGGGGGTGGCTTTTGTATCTGCGGTGTTGGCTTTGGGTATTTGCATGGGTGTTAGCTTCGAGGGTGTCGAAGATGGCCCCGATCTCCTAAAAATCGTGCGGAACATCGATCCTGAAAGACTGCCAGCAGATATCAGGACAGAGTGTCTCAGGAACATTAGCGAGAGTGATCGCGCCAAAGCTGGGGACTATCTAATCATCTGGGGTGGCAGCTCCACAAGCGCACACCTTACGAAACAGATCGCACGACTGTCGGGACTGAGGCTTGTTTCCGTTGTGGACAACGCTAAGCATGGGTTGCGGCTGTCTTCTACTCCAGCTACACGACCTGACCTGCTTGTGGATTCTCACGATCCGGAAAGAGCGATTGATATTATCAAGCGAGCAACAGGCAACAATGCGCGGTTCGGGTTTGATACGGTGGGCAAAGAATCTGCCGCTCATCTTCTGCGCTCACTGGCCTCTACGACTTCTCCAATAGATTCACTACCAAAAAATGTTCAAAATTACGGGCGCAAAGACTCCAAGCTACCGACACCACCGTCGACACCTCTGGAGCCCGCCGAAGATGCGCCACGATCACACCTGGTTGGATTGACCGGTCTCCCGAAGACGAATATTCCAGGGGACGTCACGCTGCACAATGTGCCAATCAAACTATTCCATGAGATTCCTGAAGTTGGTGAAGCGCTCAGTGCTTGGTGTGAAAGATTGCTCTTGAAGGGGTTGTTGGTACCGCCAGATGTTGTTGGAACAGTACATGGGTTAGACGCTATCAATGAGGGACTAGACAGGATGAGGAGGAGAGAGATCAGTGGTGGTCGACTTGTAGCTGTATTGCCCTGAGCTTGATTTCATATTCACTTTCTTAACCAAAACAGAGGGAGCCTAAGCATATGGAATTGATTCAAAGACCTGCATTAGCTTCGTTGCCTTCTAAGTCTGCCGATCTCCAAGAAGTTCAAGCGCAGAAAGCATGACCCATTATCCTAACTGAATAGTCAATAGTTTGCGACTCTCTGACGAATCTGTATTGCTCTGTTGTCTTTTATGATACACCTATCAGAATAACTTCTAACATCTAAGTCTTGTATACTATGGCTTCATTCGTGTCCACACTTACTTTAAACCCGAGACTCCTTTCTGTGATTCGATCGTGGGAGATAGTTCTGGAACAGCACCTTTGGCTTGAATCTCGTCTTCGAAGGTCTTCTTCTCATCGCCAAACTGGCGCAGCACCAGCCATGCGGGCCATATGGCGACCGCCCAAAGTGCGAAGTTCCAGTACACAGCCCCAACCTCCGCAAACAGTGTGAGGGAGGTGATGCCGTAACTGACAGCCTGCCATGCAGACTCAGTGCCCCGAAGTAGTGCAGCATATCGAATGACTTCAGGTTCATTCTCCGCCAGTTGTCCAATGAAGAAGTACAGGAAGAGGTAGTTGAGCTGGAAGCCGACTGTTAAGAAGATGAAGACAGCGAAACCGCGACCAAAGCCTGGGGAAGTCCAATCGTACGTTGGTTGAGTATCACGGAATTCCGTTACTAGAATAGTGGCCCAGAGCCACCAAGCACCTTGGAGGACAGCGATAAACCAGAAAGTTGTCCGAGCGCGGAAGCGCAGTGGAATTGAAGTCCTGTCGAGATAATGTCCGAGGAGATTGCCACAAATTACCGCTACAATACCAGACAGGAAAGAACCCAATGCTCGAGAGCGAACGGAGAACCATACTAAATGCACGTCAGATGCAGCGATTACGCGACGACAAGAAACAACTTACAAGCCAGGTATGTGAAATAGACAGCTTCCGAAAAGACCGCCTGTCCGATCCAAAGGACCGTAAGAAGATATCTCTTTGTAAAGAAGAGCTTCGTAGTAGCTTTGATTTCGAACCATGGGTTGTCCAAGATGGCCAAATCAACCTTCTTGCCATCCTTTCTCTGGACTTGATTGGGCTTATTGAGAAACAGAGCGACAACAGGACCGATGCACTGTAATGCTATGAAGATGAGGTAGACTGTGTAAGATACGCTGCCGGCTTGGTCACGATCTGCGTTGAGTCCCAGGTTGATCGCACCACCAAGGATCTGACCACCTAAACGAAAGGTGAGCCAGTAACCAAGTGCTTTGCCTTTGTTCCAAGGCTCGGGATACGCTATAGCGATGGCGGCTTCAGCCATCCAGAAAACACCTGCGGAAATGCCGCAAAGTGCGCTCCCAAGGTAAATGAACCACTCAGTACCAAAGCGGTTGTTTGTGTATACTGCAAATATTTAGCCAATTACCATGTTCAACTTGCAGTAGTATACTTACAGGCTGCAGCGTATGGAGCGTAGCCAATCCTAGCAAGATGTCAGCATGTGATGGAACATCAGGCACAGCCTGGACTTACGTTCCAAAGATCAAGGCTCCTTTGATGCCAATATAACGCACAATAGCGCTACTAAAGTAACAGCTTACAACCATCAAGCAGAACGTGAGAGCGTTGCCTGCGTTGACGAGATGGGGTGACTGGGCTCCTCCAGCTCCCAATGAGTTCATTGCACCCCAGATACCGGGAGCCGAGAAGTTGCAAAGACCAAGAATGGTCATGTTGAAGAACGTGCCTCGGTACCATTTTGCTGTTGTCTTTGTCAATATGATGAAGACGTGTGTAGGGTAGACTCACTTGGATAGTCGCGCCTCTCAATCTGGACATCACTGCCAGATTCCAGAGATGATTCTTGTGCAGACATGTTTACTAGCCTCCAACCTCTGCTTGCCGATCAGTTTGTGAAAGGATCCAGTTTCATATATCATGCAAGCTCTCAGCCCGTGTACAGTAGTGTCGGGCGTATTCACACACAGCTAGTAAGTACCGGAACTTTCATATCGCGACAACGCACTCGCGCACCAATTGCAACACGTGTGCCCTGCCAAACTATTGTGCGACTTCGGCGCTCGGTGTAATTGTTTCTAGATTCGTTGCAAACCCAATCTGACTGCTGTCCTGCGTTGCTGTGGGTCTTGAGCGGCAAATCGTGGAGTTGGTACTTTTGATGGGGTAGCACGCCATTCACCCTGGCGGCTTGCAAATCAGCACATGTCGATCCCAACAACAACGGCACGATTCATGCACAGATAAAGCATGCTGACGATTCCGGTAGAATGGATGTCGTGATCTCGGGTAGCATGGAACACGCTTAGAGGCTGCGCCATCGCACAACGGGATTACCGGATTGGGCTTACACTTGCTTTCCACACGAGTACCAATGAGCGTAGTGAAATTAGACCAGGAACAGACCATTGATCTTTAATCATGGGGGCAAAATTCGTGAAAGTGACAGAAGCTTTGTTAATTTAGTTCACGGTCAGACTAAGAATGCCTTCACGTCGACTTCTTTACAGCACCCGGCAAATCCCACCAGCTTTCATGGACATCTTTCAGATCCAGCTCGTGTCCAGGCGCTCTCAGATATGAGACTAAGTCGGTAGACTCGTCAGTCTCTCTCTGAGTGTAACCATTTCCAAAATATGCGAATCTATTCTGCTTGTTGAAGCGCTCATACTCCCAATCTTCCCAACGGGGATCTCGCCGGACGAGTGTGAGCCCAGCAGCAGAGCCTGGCCATAAGCCATGTATTCTCTGTCCAGGGAGACCTCCATTATTCCAAGAAGAGCAGTTATCCGTCAGCACAGTGCTTGGGAAGAAGGCATCGCAGTAATCAACGAAGTCGTCTGCAGCTTCCCTGGACGGAGCGATCGACTTGATACCTTGCGAAGATACTTTTCGAAGTATCTTTGCGAAAAATGTGAGCGCTGTTTCTACAGCCTGTGGCACCGTTCCAGATGGACCTGTAGCATGTGGTCCTGCGAGGAAAAACAGGTTGGGAAAGCCAGGCGTGGCGGTGCCAAGATAAGTGTAAGGGAAGCCAAACTCGCCGTCAGGTTTCCAGGCTTTATTCAGATCAATCCCGCGCGCTTTGATGGGAAATGGTGGAACAAGATCGGTATTTGCTCCGGTAGCACAGAAGATAGCATCGAACTCGTACTTTTTACCATCAGCTGTCTCAATACCCTCGCGTGTGAATCGTTTGATAGGTGTCTTGACAAGAGCAGCGTTCTCCTCGGTAAGTGACTCGAGGTACCCGGGACCAGGGGTCAAGCGTCGGCAGTGAGGTGCAAAGTCAGGAATCAGACCGTCGAGTAGCTCAGGCTTTTTCGCCGCTCGCGCCTTCATCACCTCGATGAAAGTCTCTCGGATGCCCTCGTTCTCCTCAGACCCTCGTACCATGGCTCGGAATCGTCGCCAGTACCTCTCTTCGATGTCTTTGCGAAATCTGAGGTACGTTTCTGGGTCTTGGAATGACTCGAGCTGATCCGTCGGGTACGGTTGGGGCTCGAAAGTCCTCTCGTCGCCAGCCCAAGACGTGGCTATCCAGGTCGGATTTCTAACGAAATGCGTGACGTGGTCGACAACGCGTTGCAAGTGCGGCACTATTTGAAGTCCGCTGGCTCCGTTGCCAATGACTGCAACCTTCTTGCCTGTTGGATCGTATGATGAATCCCAGTTTGAAGTGTGTCGCAGGTGCCCTTTGTAGTCATCGAGACCTGGATGATCTGGTAGCTTCCACGCATTGAAACGCCCAATGGCGGTGATAACAAAATCAAAGTCTTCCTGACTTGAAGAGTCGTTGACCAAGTTGTGCACTTTCAGATTCCACTTCGATCTTGCATCGTCCCACACTGCCTCGTCAACACGATGCCGTAATTTAACATATTTGTAGACGTCGTGTTTCTTGGCTGTTGCTTGCCAGTACTCACGGATCTCGGCACCTTTGGCGAAGATCTCGGACTACTGTGTATTAGGAGAGAATGTGCTTTGATAAACGTGAGCTGGAATGTCACATCGCACACCAGGATACTGGTTTTCGAGCCATGTGCCGCTCTATTGTATGTCAATATTGTCTGACTGATATAGTCATCTTACTTACAACATCGTTGTTCTTCTCGAAAATTGTCAATTGAATGCCAGGTACCTTGGCCGGTAGCAAAATACCGGCGTTGATCCCGGAAAGACCAGCCTGCGAGCTGTTAATTATTGGTCACAAGGGTCTGTGACCAACTTGGGATGCGTACTCCAATGACTGCAACCTTCAGAGGCCGGATGTCATCGATGTGGCGGTTTGGATCAAGCTGAAGTCGCGAGACGGGATAGTCGATGGGCAGAGTCGGCCGGGTATTGACCTGCTCTGTCTCGCCCACAGGCGCGAGATGCTCAGTCAATTGTGCGACGCGTCGTGTTGAAGTCGTCGCTGGTGACGTCTTGCCGAGCGTGTCGGTGGCAGCAACGACGCGATTGGATGTCATCTCGATTGGGACTAGCTCAAAGTATAGATGGCAGAGGCGGGAGCTTGCTTCTCACAATAACGAGCAGTGTGAGGGTGTCAGGATCTCATCAGAGCCATTTAAAGGGCTGTCTGACCGTTCTTTGGTACTTCGCCGAATCACGTTTCATCCGTTATCGCCCCGTACTCGGTGTCTACACATCGGTTCGCCATTACAGCTCGGCATGATGGTAATCACGCCTTCACCCCACAGGCTGACGGTATGCGCCATGTCACGACCCGCTTCCCTGTCGTGCTCGCCTCTTCCGCTGCACGGCAATGATGGTACGAGGCTTGAGTGTCGCGATATGCACGACTTGCGTGCCGCACCATTATCAGATCCCCTCTGCACCAAGGAGTATGCATATGCCCCGATGGACGTACATAAGGTAGTAGGAGCGCATTCCGTGCTCCTGAATAGCAAGGATCCTCAAGAAGATAAGTCTCAATGTCTGCACCAATCAAGGGCCGCAAATGGTACCATATCCGATGGTTCCAGGATTACGACACGCCAGAGGAACGCAAGTTGATTGCAAAGCTTGATCTTCTTATTGTTCCTTATGTCTTTCTGGCGTACTGGGTCAAATATATCGACCAAGCCAACATCAGTAAGTTAACAAAATAGCACAAGATCCTGCAGCGACTGACAGCAACAGACAATGCGTATGTTGCTGGCCTCAAAGAAGATCTCGGTTTCGAAGGGAACGAACTGGTACGACTACAAACGATGTACGTAGTCGGCTCAGTGGTCGGTCAACTACCATTCATGTACCTCTTCACGCGTATCCCTATGTTCTATTTAATTCCCTTTCTCGATGTTGCGTGGGGTATCTTCACGCTGCTCCAGTATCGAGTCCACTCGTTCGCGGAGCTGGCAGCATACCGATTCTTGGTCGGACTGTTTGAGGCTGCGTTTTTCCCAGCGATTCGTTACATTTTCGGTATGTCTACATGTCTCATTCACACTGTCAGAGCTAACAGAGCACTAGGGTCCTGGTACCGGGGCGACGAGATCGGCCGCCGAGGTGGTTTCTTCTACGTTGGCCTCACTCTAGGAACCCTTACCGCGGCACTGATTCAGTCCGGTGCAACATCGCGTCTAGACGGTGTCCACGGACTTGCAGGATGGCGATGGATGTACATAATATGTGCCATCATCACCATTCCGGTAGGTCTGCTTGGACTATGTGTCCTTCCCGGGACCCCTGACAAGCCCAACAAACTTGTCCTGTCTGACTATGACGTTGAAGTGGCCAAAACCCGTCTGCAAAAGGCAGGCCACAGCGTAAAAGGAAACGTTACTATCAACACATTTGTCAAGATAGCCAAATCCCCCCTAGTCTGGGCTTTCCTTCTTTTAGACGTTTTCTTCTGGAATGGATGCATCAACACATCCTCCGGTGGCTACTTGCTGTGGCTGAAAAGCCTGAATCGTTACTCCAAAGCGCGAATCAACGAACTTGGTGCCATTTCTCCTGCATTGGGGATTTTCTACACGCTCGCCGTGTGTTTCGCATCGGACCTGATACTGGGACCTGCATGGGCTATTACAGTCTCCCATACCTGGAACATCATCGGACTAATCATACTTACCATCTGGAATGTTCCAGAGCCGGCGGTCTGGTTTGCGTTCATGACCACATACTCGGCCGTAGCCATGTCCAGCGTTTTGTACGGATGGATTAATAGTCAGCTGAGCTACTCTCCCGCAGAACGAGCTGTTGCACTTGTGCTTGCCAACACCCTGGCACAGTCAACAACTGCATGGACGCCACTGCTGGTATTCAAGACGGTTGAAGGTCCTAGGTTCTCCAAAGGGTGGCCTTTCGTGCTCGCAAACGCCGTATGCCTAATTATCCTATCGCACATCATCAAGGCCTACATCACGAGGAGATCTAGGTACGCCCCTCACTCGAATATATATAGAACAACAGTCGCTAAAACATCTAGGAAACGAGAATTGCTCTCAGAAACTGAGAGCGAAAGCCCAATTCACGAAACGGTTGATGCTTATAAACCCAAGGTCCTCCCAGCTACCGAAGGGCTGGCTTAGTCCCCTCATATCACAGTACATATGTACTCTGCCACTCGATCTTGATCTTGTGGAACCCGCAATTGTGTTTGCAAGTCCCTTTGAATTATTGCGAAGCGAGCGTAGCGAGTGTAGCAATATCAAGTTGGTCTCGCAGAACGCCGGCAGAACCTCGGGTCCCCTTTAAGCCTTAGTTTTTGCCTCTTTGAGCGTTTTTCAGCCAACCTGATCACCTTATGCCCTGTGCTTAAGAACATCAAAACTTAACTACGCTAAGATAGAAGCTGCTTATATAAGCACAAAAATATATAGAAATATAGAGAAAACCTAAGAGAATAAAATGCTTTAAAAATTATAGCTCTAGGCTTAGTAATAGTAGAGTTATTAAGCATTAAAGTTAGAAATACCTATATATATATATATTGCTATAACTATACTATTCTACTAGCTATAACTATAGTTTAACTTTTATATAGTTTAAAATATACTATATAAGTAGGTTATATAGTCTTACTAGCGTGCAGTGCTTAGTAATATCTTAATCTAAGTACTGTAAGATAAGGTTAAAACATATACTAAAGTATACTACTCTATAACTCTACTAATATAAAAGCTATTTATATAAGTATATAAAATATATAAAAATATAGAAAAAGTCTAGAAGAATATTATAAATTTTAAAT
This sequence comes from Stagonosporopsis rhizophila, assembly GCA_016767195.1. Lineage (NCBI taxonomy): Eukaryota > Fungi > Ascomycota > Dothideomycetes > Pleosporales > Didymellaceae > Stagonosporopsis > Stagonosporopsis rhizophila. The sequence goes on from CP068494.1 coordinate 267,897, forward strand.
CTTAGCTTTATACTTAGTAATACTAGTATTATTAAGCTTTAAAGCTTAAAATATCTATATATATATTATATTTACTACTATAACTATACTATACTAGTAGTAATAACTATAATTAGATATTTCTAAATTATTAAATCTACTATAAAAATAAGTTATATAGTTTTATTAGTATATAGTGCTTAGTAAGTTTAAAGTTTAGGTACTATAAGCTAAGGTTTAAAGTTATATCTAAGAATACTTATCTCTAACTATACTTTAATAAAATCTATTTCTATTAGTAATAAGCTATTTAGAAATATAAATAAAAGCTAATAAAATAAAAAATAAAAATTATTATAGTACTAGGCTAAGTAATACTAAAGTTATATATAGATATAATTATAAGTAAGTCTAGCATAAAGCTATATATAGCTATAGTATTAGTATAATTTACTATAAAAGTTTTCTATATAGCTTTACTAGTATAAAGTATTTAGTACTAAGTTAATTTAGTTTTTATAAAGTAAAGTATATAATAAAATACTTTCTTTTATTCTTTAATCTTTATACTATACTACTAGATATACTTAAATTAAAACTAGTATTTAATATACTAAATACTTTAAAAACAGAATAAATTATATAAATAATTAACTAGTATATACTACCTAGTATTAATTAAAAGCCTAGCTTAAATAATATAAGTTAATACTTAAGAAAAGTATATAGAAATAGACTAGAAATAGACAGGTTTAGAAATATATATATATAGTTCTATTAGAGTAATATCTTTATAGATAATATCTAGATTAATACTTTTAAGTAGTATTATTATTTTTTAATTATAATAATAATCTTACTTAGCTTCTATATCTTTATATCTTTAACTTATAATTAATATAGCTTAGTAAAATATAAGTATATATAAGGAAAATACTTAAATATAAGTTAATCTTAATCTTAATAATAAATTTTAAAGCATATACTACTTTTACTCTATAATAAAAGCTATTAAGTTCTAATATTTCTATTTTCTTTCTATTATTTTGCTAGCTTGCTTCGCAATTACAATTCCTATTTATAAGTAATTGTTGTATGTTATCTATATCAGCGTCTATAATTATTGTAGCATTGCTCCATCATTCACACCTTACAACTGCACTTTGAACATGATACTAAAACTGAATACTTGGTCGTTAATTTTAGACACTCGAGTCAAATAACAGCGAAGGGGCCATGTTCATTACTCGAGCGCTCTTCTTTGCCATGGTGTACTTGATGTGGCGTTCTCAACAACCCACACTCCAATCGAGTCATTGATTGATATATCCTGCAAGAAGCACGCAACACGAAGATGCTCATGCACGGCGTCAAGAGCGTACATGCATTGCAATTGCAGTTGCCCCACAGATGTTTGCGCCATCGGGTAACGGTGTTCAAGATGGCGTAATCCCCGCCCTGCATTACGAACTCCACATCGGATAATAGCGAGCGTGAACACCCACGTTGCGAGATGATAGCATGTGGAAGCAATTGGGATAAAACAACCGCGTCTCGATCCGACAGAAAAGAAGTCATACACCAGTCAATAACAATAATTTGCTGGTAGCCTGGCAAGTCTAAACCAAACCAACACCATGGCCGAATCAGAACCAACAACCAATGGCACTACATCCAGTGGGGGTACTCAGAAAAAGATCCTCATCAATGCCTTCGACATGAGCACAGTTGGCCACCTCTCCCCTGGCCAATGGAAAAACCCCACCGACAAATCCGCCACAAAACGCTCCCTCGACTACTGGATTAACCTGGCCCAACTGCTCGAGCGCGGCGGCATCAACGCACTCTTCCTCGCAGACACCTACGGAGGATACGACACTTACGAAGACAGCCTGGACAACTGTATCCGCCGCGCAGCACAATGGCCCATGACGGACCCCACAATCCCTATCTCGGCTATGGCGGCAGTGACGAAGAACCTCGCATTCGCTATCACAGCGAGTACGAGTTTCGAACCACCATTTCTGTTGGCGAAGAGGTTTAGTACACTGGATCATTTTACTGGGGGCAGGTTTGGATGGAACATCGTCACGAGCTGGAAGAAGGCGGCGTTCAAGGCGATTGGGCTCGATAACCCGATTGAGCATGACGAGCGGTATGCGCAGGCGGACGAGTACCTAAGAGTGCTGTACAGGTGCGTTTTCTCCATCCGTGTGACACTAGAAACGATACAATTGGACGGGGCTAATAGTCAGACAGGCTCTGGGAAGGCAGCTGGGCGGACAACGCGATCACGCAGAACAAAGAGAAGGATGAATATGTCGACCCCGACCGCATCAGGACCATCAAGCACGAAGGTAAGTTCTTCCACCTCGAATCGCGCCACATTGTCGATCCATCACCCCAACGCACACCTTTTCTCTTCCAAGCTGGGACTTCATCCGCAGGCAGCGAATTTGCCGCCACCCACGCCGAAGCTATCTTCGTGTCCTCGCACTCGCCTGTTGTGCTAAAGCCGAAGATCGCCAAGATTCGCGAGCTGGCGCAGCAGAAAGGGCGCGATCCGCAAAGCATCAAATTCTTTGCAACCTTCACCCCGATTCTGGGGACCACGGACGAGGAGGCCCAGAAAAAGCATGAGGAGCTCAAAAAGTATGCGAGCGAGATTGGTGGCCTGGTGTTGGTGTCTGGCTGGACGGGCATCGATCTGAGTCAGTACCCGCCGGATAAAATTCTCACTGCTGATGACGCGACGACCGATCATAGAGTGAGGAGCTTGTTGGACCAGTTTACGGTCACGTCGCCCGAGGTGCCGGAGTGGACACCCAAGGTTATTGCGGAGAAAGCTTCGATTGGCGGGCTAGGGCCGGTAAGTGTTGGGTCGCCAGCTACCGTGGCAGATGAGCTGGAGAGGTGGGTGAGGGAGGCGGATGTGGACGGATTTAATATCGGGTATGTGACTACGCCGGGGAGTTTTGAGGATGTGGTGGAGTTGCTGGTTCCGGAGCTGAGGAGGAGGGGAATCTATTCGCAGCCGGAGGAAGACGGGTTGACGGCTAGAGAGAAGGTGTATGGAAAAGGGCAGGCCGGCTTGCGCTCTGACCATACGGGGAGTCGGTACAAGTACGATGTGTATGACGAGTCGAAGCCGTAGTTGCTATCCCGTACGACTCGAGTAAGTGGGCGTAGCAGACGGGCTTGGAGTAGTCAGACAATGCTTCCACCAGTTGCCCTGCAAGTTTCTACAACCTAACATCCTCCCACTCTTGACTCTGCGAAAATCCCAGATGGAACCTCCCAGTTTTTGCAAAACTCAGCGTTGCCACATCCGTCTCAAAATTCATCACTTTCCCACCCACTTCCCCCGAATCAGCTAGGAAATGTGCATGTATCCTCGGTCCACATATGCCTCTCATCCACTTGGGCACCATGTACCCAAAAACAATCCCCTTCAAATCGTGCTGTTCGCCCCCATTCTCAAATTCGACAGACTTGAACATACCCACGACCTTGAATGGCGCAAGCGTATTGACAGCTCTTGCATGCGCTATTTTCGGACTCGAGATTAAATCGTCTAGACTCTCCATGTCGAGGCTAGGGACCTCCATGCGGAACGATGGGCGGAAGATGGTGACCATCGCAAAGGAAAGACGGGCATCCATGGGTGCTGGAGAAGCCTTATTGTCGCTAGAGAGGGCGTATGCTTCGCCGTTATTTAGGACCATAAGGTGCCCGTCCTCGTAGCTGCCGATGCCATCGGTGCCGTGTGATGTTAGGTCTGCGGTGCTTGGTTGGCCTTGGGCGAAACCTGCGGCTGTTGCGGCGGTGGTGCCGAATTGGAAGATGTCGTTTGGTATGGACGCGACCATTGTGTGTCTGGTTGATGTTGTTCTGAGGAGAGCTATGGCCAAGAGGTATACAAGTAGTGTACTGGTGTTCCGGGTGACGAGGAGACCCGATAATGTCCGGTGATTCTCCGGTTGGGTACTCACAACCAACGCCGATAGTTTATTTGAAAAAAATGACGGGTCAATGTGTTCTTAAACACGTGCTTTGTCGGACCATTAGCAGTCTACGGCTCGACAGTGGCCTCAATTTGATAGAACTATACGTAGGTTGTTTATCGTCCAGCCACAAGTTTGTGATTCAAGATAGATAGATGACGGGAGTGGTGACTGGGCTCTGCGTCTTGATGTCGCCAATACCAGAGATGTATCAAGAACGAAAGTTCGAAGTCTTGACGAGCTGTTGACCTAGTGCATCGTGGTTGGGAAGTTGCAGCCCTGCGGCTGCTCACGGGGCAAGAGTAGCCGAACTAGCGTCATTTTGGTCCGTGCGGTCATCCAAAAGTTCAGAGCCCTTACTGCAACTTTGCGATAAACGGTCTCAAAGTCACAAGCTGCATATTCTGCCTGCACGATACTGCTTACTTGCTATATCGCGCCCAACTATTTTCAGACGGTGAAGCAGCAGTGCAAATTTTGCCAAGATGTCGGGCAACACACCAAAATCCATGTCAAACCGGCTCATGACGATGAAGGTAAGCTTTGTAGACGCGTATATTGCAGTGTAATTGCTAACTTGGCGGCAGTTCATGCAGCGCTCAGCAGCGAAAAACGTAGCTGCTTCACCGACAACACCAAACGGCCCCGCTTCTAAGAAAGTACGACTGTCCAACGGCGGATCCGTTGCTGCAGACCACCAAATTCTCCAATCCGCGCTCGCCGAAGAAGCGAAGAAGCAACAAGAGGCGCTCGACAAAGCATCGCTGCACACAGGCGAGACGAAGTGGGTATTGAGCTACAACGACCCGCTACAAGGCAGACGCGAGGATACTCTCACCGTCCGACAGGCAGGGTTCGCGGAGCTCGATGCAGATGATAGCGAAGAGGACGACGAAGAAGAGCAAGCACAGCCAATAAGGAGACAGTACGGCGGTGGTGTGAAGAAGGAAAATGTATGCCACAGGCAGGCTTCACAAGCTGGAAAGCGCGCTAACGACGAGCAGAAACCTGTCGTTGATAACACAGAAGGCTCTGACGGCGAGACCGAATCGGCCTCGGAAGACGACTACGACTCAGACGACCCGACCGCCGAGCTGATACGCGAGACAAAGCGAGAAATGTCCTCGAGGAAGCGAGAGTCGCGGAAGAGCCTAGGAGAAGCGTCGCCGAAAGCAGCACCCAGACCGATCAACGAAGACGCGAACCTCGATCGCCTGACATCGCTAAGTGGCGGCCGCAAGCCTGCAGGACGTGACATGAGTAGCATGGAGTGCTTCAAGTGCGGGCAGAAGGGACACGCAAAGGCCGACTGCCCGAACCCTGGGCGCGGCTCTGCTGGGCGAGGCCGCGGCCGTGGTGGGCGAAGGTAAAGAACGCGTAGCGCATCTCAAACACATCCAACAGACCAAGGTCGATAGATTTGCGACACGTTTCGCTACCGTACTATTGTACGTTGTTGAACAGAAAGTGCTGCACTGTGGTCTTTCTCCGCCAATCAACCCCTCAGGGTTCAGGAGCGCAGCGCAGCCAACCATAGTCTCTTTGTGGAGCTGAAGGTACGCAAGTCTATCCACAACGACGCTCTGTGGGCTTGCGTGGACAAGAGGGGTCGAGCTGACTGTTACTCTTCCCCGCACGCTGTGGCTGACAGCTAGAGAGACGTTGCTTCAGCCGCAAGCCATGGCAAGTGCTGTCAAATCATAGTACTCTACGGCACGCCAAACATGCCGTAAAGTATGAGGAGTATCGAAGTGTGAACAGCGAACGACGAATGGCATGTGTTTGGTACGGCGCCGACAGCCCTCGTCTGCTCCAGCCGTGGGTTCGATGAGAGGTTGATGCACATGCAACGAGATTAGCTGCACCAACCTGGCCGCTCAAGCTACTTATAAGTAGATGATGCTGCTCACGTCGTAGGTAGCCAGCAAGCAGTTGACTCAAAATAAAACAACAACTTCATCTAACCACCATCCAACCTTACCATGTCTTTCCCAACCAAACCAGCATTCGTGCACTACGGCAGCTGGGATGACTCGACCCGCGCCCACCCAGCCATGAAGTGGATGTTCGCCTCCCCAGTCCCTCTCCCCATCCCCCCTCCTCATCTAACGCCCCCCCAGGGAACAGTACACATTGACGTACGACTCCAAATCGCCCGAGAAGGTCAAAACGCTCATGACGCCCGACCATCAACTCGTCCGCACAACAGGGCAGAAGCACTCGGGGGCATCCGAGTGCATTGACGTGCTGTACAAGGACATCTACGCTCCATTCGCCAAATGGGCGCACATACCGTACCACATCATCTGCTACGAGGTCGACGAGGGGTGGGAGATGATGGGGCTTGCGATGCTGTGGTGGAGCCTGGCTGTGCCGGGAAAGCAGGAGGGAGGAGGTGGTGGGAAAGTCAAGGACGGGGAGGGCGTGGAGTGGGATGGGTGTAATCCCGCGGCGTTTAGTTTTCGGTATAAACGCGAGGGGGAGGGGATTCGGTTGGCCAAGACGGAGATTGCGGCTGATCCTACGGGTGCGGTGGTGGCCATGTTGAAGAGGGGGGTGATGAAGGCGGAGGATTTGATCAAGTGAGGTGGGTGGGTGTGGACGGTGAGGATGTTGTGGGTATGGCGCGATGGTTGGGCTGTACGGGGCGAGCGAGCGAGTGCTTCCTTCCTCCTTTTGTTTTCCTATGGAAGGAAGGCATCACAATCACGTGTGTGCGTAGGCGCTGGATCACTCCACGTTCTCGCCATTCTGAAATAGCATGTATTCGTCTCCGACCAACATCCTCATCCACAAAGTTGTCGTGATGCCCACTCAGCGCCGCGCCGTCCTTTGTCATACAGAAACCTGGCCAACGACCGGGAATTTCGGGAACAGAAACGTGCAAATGGTATCATACTCATGCGTGGCGGGTGTTGTGGTATTTTACAAAATTGGCATCGCTCATGCCGGCTTTTTCTTTTGGCGATGTAGATGGTGGCTTTGACGACCTTGCGGGAAGCCTGATGTGTGGAGATAGCCTGCCTCGAAGGCCTTGGGCACCGTGATGGTCTGCTAGCAAGCCAAGAGATGGAGGGTAAAGTGGAACAGCGGTGTTAGCAGCAACAATATCGCAGATCAACGTGGAAGACGTGAGGATGTATATTTCGTGTCGTTTTTATTTTGTGTTATTTTCTCCCAGACAACTCGCTTGAGCCGCATGTTTGTGTCTTAGCCTTGTGTGTGCGGGGTGTTGGGGGAGGCTGATGTCTATGATGCGGTGTGAGACTACTGTAATTAATTAGACTACGGATTAGACTAGAGAGTAGTACGTACTACGTAGGTAGGGCGTAGTAGGGCGGCGGGCCCAAGCAGCCGGGTCGCATATCGATAGTGGTGCTCTGCAGCATCGTGCAGCAACCCGCTCCGCCCATCCCATCCCTCGCATTCCACGCTGAGCGTGCCTGCTGCACTAGTATTCACCGCCCTTTGCTGCCCTCGCGTGCTGACGAGATTGCGTGTGCTCGGTTGGTGTGGCCAAGCAACAAGGCGTGGTAGAGCGCACGTTACAAGCACACGCGCTGGAATTCCTCGGCCCCGCTGCCATTGTGTGTGGATGAAGACGGCGCGGTATCTGGGGAACCTGTGCCTTGTGCCACACGCCCGCGCGCTCTCTCTGCTCCCTGCGCGAGCCCCGTCTGCAGTCTGCGAGATTGCGCGATTGTCGCCCGAGTCGACGACGTGTCCTGCTGTGCTGGTGCCCGCCGCTAGCTCCCCACCTCTGCCTCGCACTGCTTCACGCTTTCCGCACGCTGTCCGCCGGCACTTTTCTACTCCGGCCGCCTCTCCCTCTCAGACCGTCTCTTCGGCCGTCTCTCCAACCATCGCCCCGCCCGCCTCTTCGCCCGCCTCTTCGCCCACTGCCCCGGCAGCACACACTCTCGCAATGGCCGAGCCACTGGCACGCGAAGCCGCCCGCGAGCGCATCGAGAACCTCGAGCGCCCCCAGCTCGACGACCGCGCATACCGCATCATCACCCTGCCGAACAAGCTCGAGGTGATGCTGATCCACGAAGCCGGGAGTGACAAGGCCGCTGCCGCCCTCGACGTCAACGTCGGCAGCTTCAGCGACGCAAAGGACATGCCCGGCATCGCCCACGCCGTCGAGCACCTGCTGTTCATGGGCACCGAGAAATACCCAAAGGAGAACGCCTACAACACGTACCTGACCTCGCACGGCGGCTACTCCAACGCCTTCACCGCCGCCACCTCCACCAACTACTACTTTGAGCTGTCCTACCAGCCCGCCACCCCCGACACAGACCTCGACTCCAAGGACGACTCGCCGCTGTGGGGCGGCCTCGACCGCTTCGGCCAGTTCTTCATCGCCCCGCTGTTCCTCGCCGACACGGTCGACCGCGAGATCAAGGCCGTCGACTCGGAGAACAAGAAGAACCTGCAGAACGACACATGGCGTCTGCACCAGCTGAACAAGGCCCTTGCCAATCCAGACCACCCCTACTGCCACTTCTCCACCGGCAGCTGGAAGACCTTGCACGACGACCCCATTGCGCGCGGTGTCAAGATCCGCGATGAGTTTATGAACTTCCACTCCAAGCACTACTCGGCGAACAAGATGAAGCTGGTCGTCCTGGGCAGGGAGAGTCTGGACACCCTCGAGCAGTGGGTCGAGGACATCTTCGCGCAGGTCCCGAACAAGGATCTGCCCAAGTCAAGATGGGACATGCCCGTCTACACGGAGAAGGAGCTGCTTACACAGGTCTTTGCCAAGCCCGTGTTGGAGTCGCGGTCTCTGGAGCTGCAGTTCTTGTACCGTGACGAAGAGCAGTTTTACGAGTCGCATCCGTCGAGATATCTCAGTCACCTGCTTGGCCATGAAGGCCCCGGCAGTATCCTGGCATACATCAAAGAGAAGGGGTGGGCCAACGGCCTGGGTGCAGGAGGCTCGACGCTATGTCCTGGTTCTGGCTTATTCAGCGTCAACGTGAAGCTGACAGACGAGGGTCTGAAGAACTACAAGGAGATTGCCAAAATCATCTTCCAGTACATCGCCATGATCCGCGAGCAGCCGCCGCAGGAATGGGTCGTCGAAGAGCAGAAGCGCATCAGCGAGGTTGACTTCCGCTTCCAGCAGAAAAGCCCGCCCAGTCGCACAGCGAGCGGTCTGGCCGGTGTGATGCAAAAGCCGTACGATCGCACAAAGCTGTTGAGCGGCCCGGCCGTCATCAGCAAATTCGACTCGAATCTCATCAGCGAGGCCATGTCGTATTTGCGTCCCGATAACTTCAGGATGACGATCGTGAGCCAGGACTTTCCGGGCGATTGGGACCGCAAGGAGAAGTGGTATGGCACCGAGCACAAGGTTGAGAAGATCCCCGAGGACTTCCTCAAGGAGATCAGGGAGACATTCGAAAGCAAGAGCTGGCCGAAAGAGTTGCACTTCCCGCATCGCAACGAGTTCATCCCCAGCCGACTGGATGTTGAGAAGAAGGAGGTCGACACACCGTCCAAGGCGCCAACATTGATCAGACACGACGATAATGTGCGTATCTGGTGGAAGAAGGATGACCAGTTCTGGGTTCCCAAGGCAAACGTCCACATCTATTTCAAGACCCCGATCACATACGTCAGCGCACGGGTGGTGCTCATCTGCACGCTTTTCCGAGAGCTTGTCAACGACGCGCTTGTTGAGTACTCTTACGACGCCGATATCTCCGGCTTGGTATACGACTTCAGCAACCACATCAGCGGCTTGTCAATCACAGTCAGCGGTTACAATGACAAGCTGCACGTTTTGCTCGAAAAGGTTCTCCTGCAGGTTCGCGATCTCCAAGTACGCGAGGACCGATTTGCCGTTATCCACGACAGGATGTCACGATCTCTGCGCAATTGGGATATCGGGCAGCCGTACGGCCAGGTCGGCACTTACTCGCGCACGTTCAAAAGCGATAGGAGTTTTATGAACGAGGATCTGACCAAGGAGCTGGACAATGTCACGGCCAAGGATGTGCAGGAGTTCTACCCTCAGATCCTTGCCCAGTGTCAGATCGAGGTCCTGGCTCACGGCAACCTGTACAAGGAGGAGGCACTGAAGATCACAGACCAGGTCATTGACATCGTGAAGCCCAAGCACCTCCCCGCAAGCCAGATTCCCATCCGCCGAAACATCGTCCTGCTACCTGGTAGCAACTTCATCTACGAGAAGCAACTTCGCGACCCCGCAAACGTCAATCACTGCATTGAGTACAGTCTGTACGCCGGTAACCGTTACGACAACGAGCTCCGCGCGAAACTTCTGCTCGTAGGGCAGATGACGGACGAACCATGCTTCAACCAGCTACGCACAATCGAGCAGCTCGGGTACGTCGTCTTCTCAAGCGCTGCTTTCCACGACACATGGGCCGGGTACCGCATCCTGATCCAGAGCGAGAAGGACTGTCGGTACCTTGAAGGGCGGATCGAGAACTTCTTGAACATGTTCGAGAAGACACTACATGAGATGAGCGACGCAGACTTTGAGGGCCACAAGCGCGCGATCATCAACAAGCGGCTTGCGAAGCTGAAGAATCTGGGTCAGGAGGACAACCGGTTCTGGAATCATATCTATAGTGATTCGTATGATTTCCTGCAAGGTTTGTTACCCAACCCCTTTCACTGCCCACTCACCTCAACTCTCCATTTCCCATTTTCAGTGTGACTAACAAGATAAACAGCCGACACAGACGCCTCCCACATCGCATCCCTCACAAAGCAGGACCTGACAGATTTCTACGCCCACTACATATCTCCCTCCTCCCTCACGCGCGCCAAAATCTCCGTCCACCTCCAAGCGCAATCGCGTCCCAAAGCACCCTCAGCGCAGGAGCAGCGCGATGCCGCCCTCGCAGCCGTGAACACCCTTCTCACCGAAAACAAGACCTCCTTCGACGCCGACGCACTGAAATCGCGCATCGCCGACGTACCAGCGGAGGGTCTCCCCACCGCGGTCTCGGAGTTCCTCGACACCTTGGATCTGGAGTCGGAGCCCAAGGCCAGGATTCTCGACTCGGCCAAAGCCGCGCTCGGACTTGCGGACGCGGGGTTGCCTGCTGAACCGCAGGTGCAAAGTGAAGACCAAGAGGGTGCAGCCGAGGGCGCGGGAGCAGGTCAGCCTGTGTTGATTACCGATGTGTACAAGTGGAAGGCCGGGATGCAGGTTTCTGCTGGTGTGAAGCCGGTGCGGCCGCTGGACGAGTTTGTGGACATTGTGGAGAGGCTGTGATTGAGCAGGATCGGTTGGTTGGTTGATTGGTCTATAGATGGAGAGAGAGATAGCTCGGCGCCCCGCGGCTTTCGAGCCTTTGCCTTGCAATAGAAAGTAGAAAGAAAGAAAGATAGAAAGAAAGAGAGAGAGACCACTTTGCTCACAACTCGTCCTCTTCGCCGTGTTTACATTGTTCTCATTCTCATCGCCCCCAGCGTCACCATGATCAACCGCAACCTCAAGCCTGTGAGCCCCAACACGGTCATCGCTAACTGCCTGCCACGCCAGACTGGTGAGCGACAGCAGCATAAATCGCCCTACGCAGTGGTCCCTGTACCCAGGCCCATACAAGATGTGAGGACAGATAGCGAGAAGCGCGACAGTATGTTGGACTTGCGCTGATCATGATCGCGTCTCGAGTACAGAGAGCCGTTCCTCGTGCAGCGTCGATACACCACTTGGTTTTTTTTCTGCTGCCCCGGCCCTGCGAGACGAGACACAGAGAGACTTCAGGGTGCGCCGCCAAGGCAGATGTCTCACATGGAACACATGGCGAGGGTGAGAATGGCTCGTACGCGGCGCAGGACCATCTATTACGTTTTTCCTCCCTTATAGCAAAGCCTAACGATTGCCAGAGTCCGTTGAAGAGTCCTGCATCAACTGGCGTTGTGGAGCACTTGGAGATAGCATCGCCATTGTCGCGCGATCTGTGGTCCTTGGCCCCGGTGCCGTAACGTAGGCGTTACCGGCTTGCCTGGTCGAGCTGGAGTCGTCCAAGAGACCGGAGTCCCATGTGATACTCTGGCGTTGTGCTGGCGTGTAGTATGGAGGCGTCGGGCGAATCCAGATCGGAGGATACGCACTCGATGGACCTCTGTAGCGAGGGAAGACTCTTGTCAGTGTCTCTGGCGGTATCTTCCTCGTCGGTGTCTTCACGGCCATCTCCGTCGTCTTGGTCGATGTCCCCTCCTAAGAGATTGGCGTCCAGCGAGCTGAACACAGGCTTGGGGGTTGATGAACTCGAGGATGTTGAGTTCTGCGATTTGGGACAGCGCTGCGGGAGGATCACCCGGAAGTTGAACAGGGGTGACAACCTCGGCGATACGTTCACACTGTTCGCGACGTCTCCAGCTCTCTCCGCCTCGGTCCACCCCCGTCTACTCCACTCCAGCACATCCCAAAACTCCCATGCTCCAGCTCCGCGGCCATTCCATCCCAAATCGATCCATCAACTTCCTCAGTCCCTCCTCCGTGCCCGGAACAATATTCACAAAGACTCTCCCTCCCTCGTCCTTGCAGCTCGGCTCCGAATGCACTGCCCCGTCATTCCCTATCTTGAAAATTGCTACTGAACCGTACGTGCCCTGCACGGGAGTCAGGTTGGCAAAGGATGCGGCGAGGAGCTGACGGACCGCATCGCCTGTGTCGCCGCAGCCGGCGCAGCGGATAGACGAGCAAGCGTGCTCGCGCTTAGCAGCCTCTTGAAGTTTGGTGGTGTGAAGGGTGCGGAGGGCGAAGGGGTGGTGGGCGAGGGGGACGAAGAGGGTGCTACTGCCGAGGAGGGTGGTGCAGAGTTTCCAGCCACAGTCTACTCCCTTTTCCTCTCTGGCAGCACCACCGACGTTGATCTGTTCCATGTCTGCGATTTTGGGCCTGCGAGTCTGCGCTCGAGGTTTGCTCCTCCACGTCCACCTCTCGCGCCGCGTGGTAGAGACCGCGCCAGGGATAGTGTCCGTTCCATGGCCTGCCGTAGAGCTGCCTTCGCCGAAAAAATCATCGTCTACGTGCCATCGTGGCACGTCGTACTCCCCGGTCGGCGTTGTGGCGCGCAATGTGATCCAGTAGTGCTTCAAGCCTCTGTCGCGGAGATGAGAGTCCAGGAAGGACAGCAGGGGAAGCAGACGCTGCAGCAGCGCTGGAGGCGAGGAGAGTGCCGCGGCGGACCAGCTATGAAGCGATGATGGGAGGGAGAGGGGCGAGAGGAGTGGGCCGCTGTAGGTCCATGTTGAGGTTTGGAGGACGGTGAGGGGGAGAAGTGTGTCAGAAGGAGGTGAGGGGGGGAGGTAGGGGATGAATCTGTAAGGGCAATCGCAGTCTAGTAGATCCATGCTTTTTTTCAAGATACTGAAGTGCTTTTCGGTATTTGTCTTAGGTGGCATCAAAGTAGTTGACAAAAGGATATCCTTATTTCATCAAGAATTGTCGTATGTCTCTCTTCGCAGCCACCATATACGAGCGCAGTCCGGCCCATCCGCCCAATTCAGGAGCACACATCTTGGAGTGGTCATAGTTGCAAGAAGCTCAGGGCGCCTACGGGATGTTGTTGATGTTCAAGGCGTAGAAGACGAGCAAGGATACGGACGGAGCACGCGTCGACGCGTCTGAGCCGAGGCGCACGAACCTCAAAACGTCATCTTCAACACCTAGACTCTCTTTCTCATATCTTCAACCACAAATCGGACAAACATCCAATTAAAATCCGCACAATGCTACACCGCATACTCCTCCGCGCATCTCAGCGCAGCATATCGAAAATCAAAGACACCCGGCCCCGCCGCTTCGCTACCCAACCAACACCCCCCCCAACTTCGGCCACGCGTATCGACCGCTTCAACCGCCGCCTCCCCAAATTCCTCCACAAATACACCTCCGCACTCGCCACCGCACCCCTCAGCCACATAACCTCTTTCCTCATCCTGCACGAATTGACCGCAATCATCCCCCTGGTCGGCCTGGCAGCTACATTCCATTACACGCACTGGCTGCCCTCGTGGTTCGCAGAGGGCGCGTGGGTGCTGGCAGGCGTGGAGCGATTTGGGGCGTATTTCAAGCGCAAGGGGTGGATCCGGGGTGAGGACGTGGCGGAAGCGGAGGCGGAAGTTGAATTGCGGCGGAGGGACCGGGCATGGAATCTGGGAGAGGGCGGGGCCAGGGTGCTGGTCGAGGTTGCGACTGCGTATACGATTACAAAGGTACTGTTGCCGGTGAGGATTGTGTTCAGTGTTTGGGGCACCCCAGGTTTCGCGCGCTGGGCGGTTCTACCGGTTGTGAGAAGGTTTAAGACGCTTTTTGGGAGGGGGACGAAGCCAGATGTCACGAAAGCAGCAGGGACAGGTGCTGTGGAAGGTGGTGCCGTGCCGTTGAAGGGCGTTGATAAGGTGGCGAAGAAGTGAAAGTGCGGCAATGTCGAGTGATGGAAGTGCTCCAGATATCATTTGAATGGCATTGCATTTACAATTTAGACGAAGAGTAAGATAAGTCGACATACCTACGGCAGGCAGCTCAGAGTCAGCAGTCGCAATCGATTGTATACGTGCAAGGAAGAGTGTGACAGCGGTGAAAGCTTGCTCTGCGTGTGCCCGTTCGTCGGTCGATTACTTTCCCTAATTCCACCCCATCGTTTCCCTCAAACTCCTCTCATTCGACGGACAAAGCTACAGCCTCAGAATGTGCTTCGACGATCAAACAAGATATACAACGAGAACCCGCGTTCAGAATGGCGTGCGCTTCAAGGAAGAAGTCGTCGCGCCACGCCATCGAAGCGCCTGGCGTCGCAGGTATGGAGCGTCTTACTATCCGTCAAGATACTATACTTGTCCTCCTCAAGGCCACTTCATCGGCGGCGCCATACCCTATCGCCCTGCAAGGTATCCCGCCAATGTTGGGTATCCAAGAACAATGGTAAACACAGCTATGGGGCCGCGAGGCCACATGCACGGTGCAGGCAACTACATGTCCGGAGGTCGCGCTCTGATGCCGAGTTCCCACAACATGGTGAGTGCATGCTTTCTTCTCAATATAGTTTGGTCTTCTCTCGCACTTGCCTTCTGCCACCACTTTGCCACGTGCGCTCGATCTGGACCTCGAATCAGGCTGGACGGCGTGACTTCTCACTCACAGCAACGCTGCCTTGTCTGCCTTGGTACCGGCGTTGCTTTCCACCTGCCTTCACCTCCCCCCCACCTGCGCTCTAGCACTGCTTGGCCTCTCTACATCAGACTACAATCTCTCCTCCTCCCCTGTACTCCCAGTCCGCACCCCGCCGCGCGTCACATCTCGTCAAGATGGTCATGGAGGCGTATCCAAAGCCTCGCCATAACTACATCTACAACCCGCGGTACGGCCAGCGTGGCGTCCTCACCTATGCTGGCCAGCAAGCCAATGGCGCCTATCCGTCCGGCGTTGCCGGCGGTATGATGGGCGGCTACGGCTACGGCTATGGCATGGGAGGGCTCGGTATGGGCGGCTATGGCTACAGTGGCAGTGTACACCCGGTATACAACACCTTGTCATACACATACCCCTACTCAGGCAACAGCTATTACGGCTCAAATTACAACTCCAGCTACTACCCCAGCTACGCCCAGTACAGTACGCTGGGTGGCTACTACAACTACGGTCTCTACGGCTCCATGTACCCGCTTGCTAACTTCTATTTCCCCTACCAGAGGTCCTACTACACCACACTGCCCTCCTACGGCTATACTGCTCATGTCTACCCGCCCGGCCCAACGACAACAGCCACCACCTTCCACGTCGCCAACAGCCATGCCCCAGTCTCCGCTGCACCGCCTGCGCCCGTTCGGGCCGCGTGCGCCCACACTACGACACGCGAGGACATCCAGATGGAGAACCGACGCATCGCGACCGAGCGTGGCGCGTACAGCGCCCGCAGGATCAAGCCTGCTGATGCGCGCGACGACGATCCCTTTTGGTGCCGTGAGCGCAACGGCGAGTGGCACCTCAGGACGTTCTATCAGATTGAGAACGAGTGTTATCCTGGGCAGTGGCTGATGGATGCCGAGCTGGGCTTCCTGGTTTTCCACCGTGGTTAAAGCATTCGGTGACTGGTGCGTGAGAGCTGATGGTGGACGCTGGGTTCTCATTTACTGCTATCTCAATTTGTGGATTTGCTTTGCTCGGCCTGTTTTGGCGGACGTTCCTCACTTCATGGCTCTTTCATCTCTTTGGGCGATACTCGTCAAATTGAGGTCTGGCGCTAATGTCAAAGAAGGCCTTCGATAATTTCTGGCAGGCGTTCGGGGCAGGCGTTCGGGGCCTGAATATATAGCTGAGCGTTTGAAACACTCAATACAACGGGCAGTACTTGATTGATTTGTTGGCGAAGCCGCACTCTTCCTTGTTCTACACAGCTCGATATCGCTGAAGTCCTCGATACTGTCTCATTGCTGTTCCTCCAGCTTTTCACTGTTTAGTTCTTCTCCCCCTGAATCGTCGCCACAACCTTCCTCGAATGCTTCATATCCCTAAACTCCAGATACCAAATACCCTGCCACGTCCCCGTGTTGAGCCTCCCATTCGTAATCGGGATTGTGACACTCGCGCCTACCAACGCACTTTTCACATGCGCTGGCATATCATCACTGCCCTCCGCATCGTGGCGGTACAAACCCTGGCCCTTCTTGTCCTCCGGCACGATACGATCCAGAGCCGTGCTCATGTCGGCGCGCACATCTTCGTCCCAGTTCTCGTTCAGGCTGAGCGCGCACGAGGTGTGTTGGATAAAGAGGTTCAGAAGGCCGGTTTTGTAGTTCTTGATCTCGGGGAGTTCTTTGAGGATTGTGTCGGTGATGAGGTAGGAGCCTCGGCTGCGCGAGGGGAGTGTGAACTGCTTTTGTGACCTGTGAAGTGTCAGATGGGCGATCTTGGTGATTGAGGACCTAGGTCTTGAGCAGCAGCTGTAATCGATACGTACCAAGACATTGTGGGTGCTGTGGTGCAGATATTCGGACTGGAGCACAGTACCGAATTGCGGGGTGTTGCTGCTGGAAAATAGTACGAGGCGAGTGAATTGTAGGGTGCCCAGAGGATTGAGACGAATGTGCCTGGGAAAAGGGAGAGCAGGAAGAAAGTCGCTATTAGAAACGTGCTCAATGGGGAGATTGTGGTGTGTTGTTGCGGCATTGAGGATTTGCGGCCTATAAAGTTGAGAGAAAAGAGGCTGATGTCATTACCACGAGGTGGGGCAGGCGCAAAGGAGGGAAAGAATTAGCGAGGGGGTGTGGAGCTTGGTAACGGTACCAACCCCATAGTCTCCAGACTTGACCTTCGTTGATTATGACTTCTACATTTGTGAACTTTATGTGAGCGTTCGAAGGGTTGCACGTCATGGAGCAGCACCGGGCATAAACCTCTACAGGCTTCAGAAGCATAGCAGCACTTGAGAATCCTTCAGCTTGGTGAGCGTAACAGTAGCTATGCACTATCAGTTATCTTCTTCCGCACCCTTCATATCACATATAAGATCATTCGTCTGTGCTTTATACGAATGTCAATCACATGCCTGATGGTATATCTACAGCAACACAAGTCTGGGTCGGGCTGATCACAGGAACTAGGAGAGCACTACGCTATCATGTATCCCCTCCGGCACATCGAACTATACTGACTACGAGAAGGCAAGTTCTGTGGCAAAAACTACAGGCGATGGGTAAGTCGAAAATTGTATATCTCAGATACACCTGGCGCTTCATGCGACATGGAGTGACCACGAGTCAGCGCGCCTTTTATGCGATCACTTATCAATATTGCTCATCTATCAAATTCTTCTTATGCAGCAAAAGCTACCTCAATGCAAAATCAAGAATTAGCCACATCCTATGTCCATTTTAAATGTGGCAGAAACGGACAGCGTAGCCATGTCGTTCAACAGAAGACCAGATGCCTTTGCTGAAACCTTATTGCAACGTCACACCTGACGAGGTCTGCCTATTATGCACTCGAGAGGCAACCTATTCTAATATCCAGGAAACAAATCAGAATCTCATTACTGTATATTGTTATCATCAACGATGTCACGGATGTACGTGTCAGACACTTACTCAATGAGCATATAGCACAATATACCTTCGTTCAAGCGTACGAACACCATCCACATATTATAAACCAGAGTCTTCATCTTGTAATCGCCACTATCACGAGCCTCCGCGCTCAAGATAACTCGTCGACTTCTGCCCAAGACGCCCTGCACAGCCTCCCAGTAGCCTCGGGCACCCACTCTTCAGACCCTACGCAACTGATGCACAACAGCAAACCATCCGGATCGACCACATCCTTAATCCTCTTCAGTCTCGCATAATTTGGACCAAAGAAATCGAATTGCCAATTCAGGTCGAACGGATCGCCCTTCTTCATCTCAGCCTCGTCCACTTATATCTTCAGGAAGCAATACGGTACGTACCTCATTCTGGTATGCGCCGCTACCAGGCGCAAGGCCCTTTAACGGCTGAACACGCTCCTTCTGTAAGCGATCGAACACCGGCTGCGCCTGCGCGAATGTGTCGCTGTCGCGATATCCCTCCGAGATGACAAAGTGGAGTACAGTGTCCGCCCAAGCAGGCGTCACAGATACACTGCCATCTCTTCCAGTTTGGTTATTTGCAACGATATATGGCTGCAACACCTGGCCTGCTAGACTCTGGTTCTTGGGTGATGCAGCGAGCTGTTGCAGTACACTTGATAGCCGCGCCTCGTCGGCAAGGGCTTCCGCAGGAAGTAGACGAGAGCCGAGGACTGCACCGCCAACTGCGACCGCTTCGTTTTCGGTGGTTGAGTTCCAGAGCGAGTAGAAATCTGGATACCACTGAACGCTTGAAGTGTAGATGATGCTTGTGCCATTCAACGGATCCAACTTCGCTGCAATCGGCGCGAACAGCGCTTCTGCAGTCCTATCTGGTTTGTCGTAGAGATCGAAGCCCCATGTCCCTGTCCAGAACGCTGCTCCGGGGATTGCGGCTGGTGGCAAAATAGAGGAGTAGCCTTGCATGCCTCCTGCTTTCAGTGTGGGGAACTCAGACATGATGTACGCTACCAAGTCCCAGAAGAGCGTGGCATTCCTGGCATCCAAGAGCGAGAGTGAAAAACTGTGGCGTGTGCATTGTGGTGAAGGATATGCTTTCATGGTCACCGAGGTTACGACGCCTAACGTGCCTCCGCCTCCACCTCGAAGCGCCCAGAAAAGGTCAGGATTGAGGCAAGGATTTGCTGTGCGATGCTTCCCATCTGGGGTGACGATCTTGGCCTCTAGAACGTTGTCGATACTTAGGCCGTATGTGCTTGAAGATGGCCCATGGCCTGTGCGATATTCAGCTCGGATTGTGTCGTATGGCGAGAGGCAACATGTGTGAGACTTACCTCCGCTACTAAAATGGCCTACAATACCTACGTCTCTTGCATTTCCTGCGACAACAAGAGCTTTGTGCTTGTTTGCGGCTTCGTACACATCTTTCCCTTGCTCGCCGGCAGCAATCGTGAAGGCTCTCTGAGTGGAGTTGAGGGGACACGATGTCGGTCTGAAGTCGTCGTAGTACTCGATGCCACGCATGTGGTGTGTCCACACACTTCATCTTCGTCAGTATCAGGCTTTGAAACTTATTAAGAGCAATTCTACTCACGAAAGACTTCCATATGCAGTGCTGCGTCCCTGAAAACTGTGGCCAGTGCTTTTAATGTTCAGTCTGATCCTGTGCTCTCTCGCAAAATCTACAGCCGCAGCGACATGCATATGGTTCGTCGCATTTACGCTATACTCCGGATACCCGCCAATACTGCACCCTTTGCTCTCAGCAGAGGTATCCCCTGTAACACTGGTTCCATTTGGGAATATTGGTGGGCAGGAGTTGTTGGCCCACCATGGCCAGTCGATGCTGATGGGATCTGCGGCGTGAAAGGAAGAGCTGAACCAGCTTGCAAGTATACCGTCGCATTTATCCTCGTCGAAATTTGCATGGCTTGAGTAGCAGACTGATGCCGGTGGGACGCTAGCAATCAGTCTGCCATCGAGTGTTGCGTTTAGGGCAGCAAAGTCGGCTTTCGAGGGCCAACAAGCATCTCCTGGAACCTGTACTCGTGAGCGTGACTTATGTAAGAAAAGGGATGGAGATGCCTCACACATTTGCAGTTCTGCTCGTGTGTTTCTCCTGGACGTGTCGCAACGGCACAAATGGCAAAAAGACTTAGGTACAGTAAGAGCTTGGTCATATTCATGTTCAGAAGGTGTAAGTATGCTTGTCGTTTTTCCCAGACGCAAATCTGCCGCGCTCCCTAAATATATACATAGTAAGATGTGAGCTCATCTCAACTCACCATGCTCTTCCTTCACCAAACATCCGCAGTGCATGCCTGCGCCATAGCACTGCCGTACCAAAATCCAGAAATCTAAGAGCCCCTCGATTGCGGAACCTCACTCCACCCTACCAGCAGCGACTGCGAACGCTCGACGATCAGGCATACCCCAAATCCAAACTTCTCACTCGCCATCAGCAGAAGTGCGCCTCGCCGGAAAAGGGTACGAATGCGAAGCCTTGTGGCCGATCTACGTACTCTGACCGAATTGTCGCTTGTCGTGTCCGCTGAGTGGCTCGGTGAAGGTGCGATGCCTGATCGGGCAAAGTGGTCGATCGGCGATCGGCGTGCTACTCCACGATCGGATCGATGAAGATGCGACCTAAAATATATAGGTGCTGATGACTGTTTACCTTTCTCTTGGGCTGCTACAAAGTGTGTTATAACGTGGTCGTGCAGTCTCGCACAGTCTGTCATCTAAGGGTTATGTGACCTAAGCAAGACGAACATCGTTCATCGTACTTTGTGTCAAAACCTCAGATACCACTCTCGACAACTCTGCTTATGTTAAAGCTAACGTTAGCACTTCGTCTAGCAGGAGCCTGATTTCCAAAGTCCGAGAAGAAGAACATCAATCAACTCTTGCTTCAGTATATATTTACAAGCACAATTCCTCTCCTCCCTTTCCCCAATCTACCGTTGTGCCAGAGGCTCATCTGTAACCTTCTGTGCCTCGTTCACCTCAGCGGCGTTGCCCTTGGGTCCGAGCGGGTACGAGAGCTGATCTGCGGGGAGGGACTCAAGGTGTGCGCGGTGGTGCTCGTGGGCCTGTGTAGTATTAGCACCATGCCATGTTCCCAGATTGCCCATCAACAATATTTGTGGATGTAAAGGCAGCGTAACGTACGAAAGGAAGACCGCAGTATGTGCACCAGCAGATCTGTGGCTTATCGGTGTTGATGAAGATCCTGGGGTGGCCGAGGGGACCACCTCCGCCGTCGCAGGAGACGATGCGCTCGTGTGTCCAGCGGACGGGCTGCTGATGAATGAGGTCGATAGCGGCATATGGGCGAGGCTGCGTATACTACGTTAACAATCATCCTATCACTCCCTCGAACCATTGAGACTCTTGTGCGCGCCTCCTTCCCCACGCAACCCATCAATTGCACTCCTGCAAGCTTAATGAACAAACATGACGCACCTGGTCCTCCATAATGCTCTGCTCGAACCTCGGTCCGCTCATAGCAACCTCCCTGGGCTGCTGGCTCCTGCTCCAAATGCCCTCGCGGTTGGGGGCTTGCTGCTTCCTCAGCTTCTCGGCCTTCTCAACGCTCTCCTGCAGGACCTTGTCGAACGAGCCCTCCGAGGAAGTCGCGGTGGCATTGGTCTCGGAAACGGTCTGGACGTCTTTGCGCGCAACGGGGTCGTTGGCGGGCACTTCGGCTTTGACGGGCGTGGTGTAGGCCCTAAAGGACGGGGTGGCGAGGCGCAGGGCACTGCGGGCGCGCAGGGTTCGTGAGAGCATTGTGTGGTGTAGGGGCGGACAACCGGCGACAATTGCTGGGGTAGGCAGCGTGAGCTATGATGAGGATGTTCAAGTCGCGATTGCCAAGAGACTGGAAGCATTATGTAAGCGCGACGCTCATTGGCTGCTCACTTTCATGCATCTCTCCAACAGCACTACATTCGGACGCTCTTCGGGCTGCTTGGTGACAATCAATCTGGGTATTCTTACACAAGTTGCCTTGATGAATGTGCAGGTGGCATATCTAGGTGACTGGAAACGCACCGCATACAGCACAATTACTCCTTTCAAACCTGCACCTGTCCAAATTTGGCATTCTGTAGCTCTTTGTCAGGCTACTAGAAAAGGAATATGTGTAAACCTAAGCAAGATCAACTTCCCTTCCCCTCTTGTTCAAGATAACCTGAATACAATCGACCTTCGCCATCCCCTCCCCTCCTTTCAGTCTCTCCTCGTCATCCTTAGCCTCCCACACCTCCTCAATATCCCGCATCACCCTGTTCCAACTTGGAAACATCTTCGAGGCATACATAGCCTGAAACCTGTCTCGCACAAATTGTCGCTGACCCGGATCGATGGCCTCGCATCCAGCAGAAAACAGGGGCCAGACATGCGACGACGTGAGAGGTGAATTTACGTCGACAAGGGAGAGGTAAGCTAGGCAGTTCTGGATGTGCTCGACGCTGATGGGGTTCGGGGCGCCGACGCCCAGCCACGTCCTGTAGAGGTAAATGAATGCGGAGTGTCGATAGGCTTCTGCTGTGGCGCTGATGTCCGGGTTTGTATATAGCTCACTGCGCTGGGCGCTAAATTGCATGTCGAGCAATTCCTGTTGCAGGGCCCGGCCAGTGGCGTCCTCATTCTCAGTGAGTGCCTCGTCTCCGCCTCTTCCTCGTCGGAGCTTGATGGTGTGCTGGAGCTGACTTGTTCGAGCGACGAGTAGTAGAATAGTAGCTATGCTGCGCATATCATCCGTCCCTTCTAAGGCCTGGAAATCTGCGTTGTGATCAAATAGTGGTCGTTGCCCTCTTGAGATGGAGGAGAGAATGTCATGATATGCGAAGAGGCTGAGCAGGAAGCGAGCACTTGAGGAGCTCAGCCAATCGTCCCGTCGAGATATCATGGCCTTGGCTCCCATCAAGTGGTTGACTACGATCGCTTCATCGTCCTCTCCAAAAAGCCGTGCTGAGACTTGCATCATCAGTACGGTGGCAAGCGCGGACTCGGACTGCGCCTGCCGAGGGTCCTGGATAAGTTCCTGCAGCAGGTGAATAGCGTCACGCTGATGCCGATAGGCCTGTAAGCGCAGCGATGGCTCCGAAGTCTGAAGTGCTAGATGGTTTGCTGACATTGATAGCACAGTTGATCGAAGGGCAGCCGAATCGTATGCCATTGACGTCAGGTGAAGCTGGAATGGCGTCGGCTTACCATCCCTTGGGGCTACCGATATTAAAGAAGAAAGCTTCTCGACCCAGTAATGGAGCAATCTCCTATCGGCTGTAGAGAAGCCAGGATTGATGCCTATGCCATGAGCCGGCGCACGTGGAATGCTGATCACTGATGTAGGTGAAGCTGCTACATCTGGTGAAGCCGTGTATACAGATGACGTGGATGAATCGCTGGGCAAACTGCTGGTCGAAGACGGGATGCTGTCAATATCCAACGCTTTCTTCTTCCTCGATGCCCGTGGTTTCTTGACCGCGGAAACGCCAGATTGGTCTTGCCATTTGAGTTTGATACCGTAGCCCTTACAGATGATCTTGAGCCTTGTGCATCGTTGACAGAAGGGTTTCTGTTCATCGCATTTGTAACCGGCTTCTCTGCACGTCCAGCATCCAGTTCGCGTCCGTTTATGTGTTGCCGCCATGACGCAGTTCCAGAGCTGGATCAGGACCCATTATAAGCCCGCTCTCATCTGCAGGTCGAAAACAGCTCCCGAGCAAGCCAAATGAGTATCATTGGAGGCTTTGCGCTTGACGTTGGACACCTGGTCAAGGATAGCCTTTGTGCAAGAAAGACCGCAAACTTGGCCAGTGGAAGGGGCCGAGGCACGTCGGCCCCACTTTTAGTGAGAAAGGCGCCATCCAAAGCATAGCACTGCAAGCTATCGCTTGTAGTTGAAACCCCATGATTATGACTGTCAACTGGGGTATCATCGTGTATTGCGGTCACTTGGTCAATGTCGCCTACTGCGAAAACAAACTACGCTCAATTGACATCACGATAGGAATCTAGCACCCGAACACCCCACAGAGAATGCCAGCCCAGTGAAATGTAGTAGGAATCTAACCACCCGATCCTGCCCTCTACTGCACCTGGTTGACGATCTCTTGCGCCTTTGTAAGACTCTCCACCATCTGCTGGCAGTCCTTCCGCCTCCTGACTGTATACTCAGACTCCTTCAGCAGCTCGTCAAGCTCATCGGTCTTGTACATGTTGGTGAGCAGCTCGCCCTGCATGTTCTCCCTGGACCACGAAACGAGATTCAACATGATGGCCTTAGGCACCATGTCGATCATTGTGCGGCGGACGATGTTGAAGTAGGATGTGATAAGGAGCTCTACTCGTTCGTTAGCAATCACGCAGGATATCATGCTCGGGAAGATACTGACTGATAACTTCAACCTCCTGTGCTTCCTTCTCTGACAGGGTACCAGAAGCCTTCAGTGTCGATGGTGGAGGTTCCATGGCGGCCATCTTCTTCTTGTTCTTGCTAGCGAAGAAAGAACCGAAGAAACCACCGCCTTCCTCATTAGAGCCTCCGAGGGAGGGCGACATGGATCGTGGTGGCACCTGGGGTGCTATAGGCTTGCCAGTCTTAGGGTCGACCTGTTGTGGCTTGTTGCCGTTATGGCGCTCGTGTACAATGGCCATAGCTCGAGATCCGTTGATGAAGTCAGGATGCCCGGTATTGATGTATACGGCTTCCATGCCAACAAGGTCGCGAACAAGCTTGTTGGTGGGATCCATAGCCTTCTTAAGGAACTGAACAACGACGGCGTACAGCTTCTCCTTCAACGCGGGATAACGGCGGAAAGTAGGCTTGTTCAGAAGCTGGCCAAGAATGCGGATCAATTCGTCGTACACCAAGCTAACGCACTTCAAGCTTGGATCCTCCAGTCGCTTGATCTGCTGCTTGACGATGAGTTCGAAAGCAGTTGTGCCAACGAACAGCGCTGGGGAGGATCCAGAAGAGTTGTAAAGTACGGTCCTGATGTCGACATCCTTGACTTGGTCGAAGGGATCCACAGCCTTGACACCGTTTGCGTACAGCTCGTGGTAGACAAATGAAATACGCGCTCCACCTGAAAGCTCTGTTGCAGATAGCTCCTGGTTATTACCGTCGAGAACTCCCCTGTACTCATTTGTGAACTCTGTGATCATGTTAAGAACGATATTCGAGCTGTTTCCAAGCAAAGAGGTTCCGAGCTGGCCGAGTTCGAGCTGGTATTTCTGCAGCGAAGACGAGATGCGTGCCTTGATGTCGGGAAGGGTCTGCTTGATATGCATCATGAGGATCTGGCAATGTTAGGAAATGCGCAAAAGTTCATATGTGCCGGAAGACCTACCAAGTTGAGCTTCCGAGCGAGGTACGGTGTACCGCAGTACGCCGCCTTATTACGGTATGCCTTGTGGTTTTCAAAGAATGACCTCTCGTGCTCGAGAGCCTGAGAAATTGCCTTTTTGTTCTCAATATCCCTTTGCCCTCGATTGACCACTGGAACATAGCCTAATCGCAAAGGAATGATACGCCCCGCAAGAATGTCGACGACGTCGGTACCCTCGTCCATCAAATCCACCTTTGTCAATACACCGATTGTCCTCTGACCCTCAGGATCAACCTCTCGCGCCAGCTTCAGACCGTCTGAATTGGCCAAATCGGTATTCGCGGCGGTGACAGCCAAGATAATAGCGTTGGGCTTGCTGATCTGCTTCAAAACCATTTCTTGAATCTGTCGCTCAATGTCTCTTGGCTGATCTCCGACAGGCACTCGTGTCAGACCGGGCAAATCGACGAGGGTCAGGGTCAGGACATTCGGCGAGTATATCCGCAGGTTGATAGGTGCTGGAGAGATGCCCGCATTGCGCCCAGTCTTTGCCTCCGTTTCACGAATGATCTCCTCTCTGATCTTGTTGAAATCGTAGAATTTCTGGCCGGGAATGTGCAGGAACTCTCCCCACTCATCGGCGTTGGACTCAGAGTCGCTGGTCTTAATCTCCTCCGTGACACCGTTTGATTGTGAAGCGCGGTTGATCAGCTGCAGTACGAGCGGTCTTCGAGTAACGATACCGGAGCCTCGAGGCAAGCTGTTTAGAACGGTGGTTAGTGTGGGAGCCCGAACGAGGCGCACGATTGCGAGACACTTACAAATCGCGACCGACAATGTTTTCAAGTACTGAACTCTTTCCGCTGGACTGCGAGCCTACGACAACGATCTGGGGCAAATCTATGGGGTTTTGCACCTGCGATAGGCATCAGTATTGCACGCTCTGATGAGGGCACAGCGCAGGCAAAGCAACGCAGGCGCATGCGCGGTGGTGTAGAGGCCATACGTACTCCAACTGTGGTGAAGACATCCTGCAACCTGTTCACAAGGGTGAT
Source organism: Stagonosporopsis rhizophila (assembly GCA_016767195.1). NCBI lineage: Eukaryota > Fungi > Ascomycota > Dothideomycetes > Pleosporales > Didymellaceae > Stagonosporopsis > Stagonosporopsis rhizophila. The sequence continues at coordinate 294,335 of CP068494.1, forward strand.
CAGGGTAGGGTCGTTGACGTTGATGCTGTCACTCTGTTAGCTTTAAGCCCCAGTCCGCATCCCCAGATGCCCCTCGAACACAACACGCACGCATTAGGATTTGTCGCCATAGTGGGCGAAGATAGGAGGTAAATTGGTTTGTGCGGTCAATCTGCGCACGAGGCGGGATATGTAGGAGGAAGAAAGCTGTTCGTTCGGGCGCCGATGGCGGTGTTTGGGAATCTGGGCGCTGGTTGAATGCGGGTTGCGTAAAGGGTACCCAGCCGCAACACATGCGTCTCCGAGCTAAGAGCGCCACTGTGGCTGAGTGCCTTCCGTCACCGTGCGTGCGACTGTAGACTTTCGCTGAACAGCACACTTTGGCGAACACACGCAAATGGCTTCTGTCAACGCAACGATTACAAACAAGCACAGCGAATACAGCGAGCAGATCTTGAAGGTCTCTGGTGACTGTGTTCTGCTCAGCCAAGCATATGACGAGTACGGCGGTCACCGGGCACGAGCACGCGTCGTAAGCGATTTCAGGCGACAACATCTGGCCCTTCATACAATTCACAGTCTATGTTCAGCAATATAATCGAGACTACTTCGCTATGCAAACACCGTCTCCGCACAGTAGCGTCTACTCGTCGATGACAGACGCAAACTTCTCTGTCAGCTTCTGCAGCAGCTCTTCGTACTGGAGGTATTGTTAGTGGAAGTTGCAATGGACTACCGTACATATGACTTACCTTCTTGGTGATTGCCTCCTCGCCTTCGGAGGGTACTTCGAACTTCATGCTGCGCAATTGACTCTGAATCTCCGATGTCGCTTCACGGACCTTAGGCCAGCTGTGCCCTTGTGCCACTGCCTTCTGTGCCTCGTCGTGGAACGCCATCATGTTCTTCATCATCCATTCCGTCTTCCACAGCGGGCAGAACTGGTCGTAGTCGGAGTAACCGTTCTGTTGCAGGAAGTCCTCCTTGAGCAGTGTGGCTACATCAAGGGTGATCTTGTCGGAGTCACCCAAAGCAGATTTACCAACGAGTTGCACGACCTGATCAAGATCGTCAGAGGTGGTCAACAGCTCCTTGATGCGATCACGCAGACGAGGGAAATCCGGGTTGTGCTCCGCGTAGTACTTGTCAAGTGGTGTAGTGTACTTGGAGTAACTGATCGAGGTGTTGACTGAGGGGAAATGCTTTCGCTGAGCAAGCTTCTTGTCGAGACCCCAGAAGACTTGCACAATGTTGAGTGTACTAGTAGTAACGGGATCGGAGAAATCACCACCGGGAGGGCTGACGGCGCCAACAATAGAGACGGATCCGTGACGCTCGGGGCTACCAAGAGCAGTGACACGACCAGCACGCTCGTAGAAAGACGCAAGCTTAGCGCTAAGGTAAGCAGGGAAACCTTGATCAGCAGGCATTTCACCAAGACGACCGGAAATTTCACGAAGAGCCTCAGCCCAGCGCGAGGACGAGTCAGCCATCATGGCAACATCCTTACCCTGATCCCTCCAGTACTCGGCAACAGTAACTACAATACTTTAGCAGGCGTCTCTTTGTAATCAAAAGGGTTGTTTGTGACCTACTTCCAGTGTAGATGGAGGCTTCACGCGCAGCAACAGGCATGTTGGAGGTATTTGCGATGAGGGTCGTGCGCTTCATGATAGGCTCCTTCTTACCGTTGACTTCGATCGTCAATTCGGGAAAGTCCATCAAGACTTCAGCCATCTCGTTACCACGCTCACCACCTATGACCTTGTTAGCTACTGTCTAGTATAGAATTCAAAAGACCACTTACATCCGACGTAGACGATGATGTCCGAGTTGGAGAACTTAGACAGGGACTGGGAAATGACAGTCTTTCCGCAGCCAAAGGCACCGGGGATACAGACGGTACCACCCTGAACGGAGGGGAAGAGCGAGTCCAGGACACGCTGGCCGACGATAAGAGGCCGGTCCGACGAGAGCTTCTCGTTGGAAGGACGGGGCACTCGCACAGGCCAGCGATGCATCATGCTATGCTCAGTCTTCACGCCGTTGAACTCGATCTCCAAGATCTTCTCATCAACGGTGTAGCTGCCCTTCTCGGCAATGCGAGTAATTGTTCCGCGAGCGCGGGGAGGCAAAAGAATCTTGTGCTCACTAACCAGTGAGTTCTCGAAAACAACACCGAAAACATCACCACCAGTGATGTGGTCGCCAACCTTCAGGCTGCCGGGTGTGAAGTCCCACTTTCTCTTGCGGTCGAGGGCGGGCAGATCAATACCACGGGGGATGTAGATGGAGTTCGAGTCGTCAGCGATACCCTTGAGGGGACGCTGAATACCGTCGTAGATGGTCTCCATAAGACCGGGGCCGAGCTCGACAGAGAGAGGCTGTCCAGACCTGCGGACGGGGTCACCAACAGTGACACCAGCTGAGTATTGTCAGTTTATCGTTGAGATGCTCCTCATTGCGCTTGCTGTACCTGTCTCTTCGTAGACTTGGATGGTGGCCTTGTCGTTCTCAATGCGAATGACTTCTCCTACAAGGTTATCGTGACCAACGCGGACCTGGACTCATTAGCAGATACATCTTGCATGCGCAGCTAAACGACTTACAAGCTCGTACATGGCAACACCAATCATGTTCTCGGCCACAATAACAGGACTAGGTTGGTCAGTAGGCGGCGCACACATAACTATAGGTGACATACCCGGAGACAGAGAAGACCTGGCCTTGGGTTGTATTAGCTTTTATTCGACATCTCTGCTCAGTTTCGACGAAATGCAGGCTTACCATCAGGCGCCTTCTCCTCGGCCTGCGACTGCTGGGCCTTCTCCTGCTGTTTCTTTGGTTTCTGCCATCCGCCAATTAGCTGCTTGCGCTTGACCAAACCCGCACCCGTGGGATGCTTACAGGGCCCATATTTGCTACTGAGACGTCCTTGTGCTCCTCGTTGCTGTCGTCGTTCAATGCGATGGGCGGCGGCGGTGGTGCGCTGACGTCTTCGCGGTGCGGTGTTATCGGCGGGCTCCTTGGGAGCGGGACGTTGCGCGGCTCGACGTCGTCTTCGAAGAAGCTGGTGCTACTCGAGAAGGTCGATATGTACGAGATGTTCTTCTTCTGGATAAGATCGAGAAGAGAGGGTCGCTTGGTAAGGCGAGGGCGATTGAGCATCAACGTTGACGATGTTGCAGGCTGGAGATGCTCCACACCTTGCAATTAGCGCGGTCCAAGCTGGCTCTAGCTCCAAGGCAAAACAGCGTCATATGCCGTCGACAGCTAGACTTCCGGTTGCGAAAGAAGTCGTGTCGATTCGAAGGTGACCAGATATACGGCTGCGTCTCACGCACTTTCGACTCCTCTGTGGGTTCTGACACGCGCTTGCATGAAGCTACAGTGCTGCTAAAGAACTGGCATACGTCATTCCGGTAAGAGCACATCTACAGCGCAGCATGCGCCCGCTTGTAGAAATGGTGGAGCATACCGGTAAGCGCTGCATCCTTCTACCTGTTCATGGGAATTGGGGGGTAGTTCAATGGCTCTAGACTGTTTTCCCTGCACACGACAACGTTATCCCTATATCATTCTACACACTGCTCCGTACTACGGTTGCGCTCTTTGCGGCGATGGCCACTCGGATTGTTCGATAGTATTATTTCGTGATCGTAAGGGCTGCAGACAAAGAGAGCTTCGCTATCAGGGACTGCAGTATGTCACACTTTTACAAACTTAGAATACATCTGTATACTTTCATCGATCTACCTTTAACTTCATGAGCCTTGTCGACTGCTACTTATGTTTGTACTCGTACTCGTGCTTGTACTCAAACTTGCGGTCAAACTTCTAGGTGATCTTGGCCCTACTTCTTCGCGGACTTCTATATCATGGCCAAGACCTGCAACCGCTGTATCGCGCCTACCCTGCTCCTGTTCTTCTGTTTTCTCTTCATCATCAAACGCTCCATGCAGCATTGCCAACCCTGTCAAGCGCCTCAGGGTCCTGGTGTCTTCGCTGGCCGACACGGGCTGTTCTGACATCATAGCCGGGAACCAGCTGGCGAACAACGGCTTCATGACGAGCAGCGAGGCGCAGACGATAGCTACGTTGAGCTCGATGGTAGACCACACCACTGCGTAAGTGCCAGATTCTGTCAAAGCTTAGCACGATCAATGAGACACAACACACCGGCTTACTAGTAATCTTGCCCTCCTGTATGGCCTGATGCACTAACGTCAGTCTCAAGATGCTAACCGCACAGACAAATCCTCCCAGCCCGAACACGACCCACAGCCCCCATTTCTGCCGTTTCGGTAGGTTCAGCTGTCCCACAATAGGCATAGGCAGTACCCAGATCGCCCAGTCAATCAAGATACCCACAATACTTGTGCTCCAGAAGTGGTGCTCTGCGTTCATACATTTGCCGTCAATCTTGACATCCCAATATGTTTTGACTGGGTTGCAGAGGAATATGATACCAAATGCTCCCCAGGCTGTGGCTCCGAGAATCAAGACAAGTAACATGTAGCAGTAGTACTTTGGGCAGCGCAAATGAGAGAAAACCCGGAGATACTGGAATGTGAAGGCCGTCTTGACCAGATTGATTGCGAGCTGGTAGAGCAAAGATTGGGCAAAAACGAGCTATTCGAGTGTCAGAGGAACTTGATAGAGTGTTGAGTGAAGCGTCAGTTACTTTGAGCATTGTTGACAGACGACGAAGGGCGGATCGTTCATCCATCGCGGAAGAAGTATCGACTCTGTACTCTGTGAAACTGGATCAGTCCTGATCTCCCCCTTTTAGTCTGAAGTACAGCTTACGTGCGCCAACTACAGCAGTCATACCAATGGACAACACCTGGCTTAACATTAGTCTTGTAGGTCGAAATTATATAACAGGTGTATACCAAAGCTGTCGAGATAAGCATGTCCTCCTTATGCCATATACCTGGTGCGAGGCGAATCCTGCTATACAACCGAAGTAGTGCGACGACCAACGCTAGAGTTGTGAAGATCAAAGCCGGTATAAGGGCTGACTGCTGGAGATTTGCAGTCGCCTTTTGTGACAGCACAAACCAACTTGGAGAATTTGTGAGCATTTTGAGATTGTTGTAGGGTCAGTCAGCTTTGATGTGGTGTAGTGCATGCATGCCGTAGTGAGACAACTGGGATCAGTGCTTGCGGTGTCCTCCGAGACATGGATGTTTTTGTAGGCAGTGGGGTTTAAAAAGATCACTCAGGGCGTGCCTCAACGGTTTTCGGCATGGTCGACATGATGTCAAGTCACCGAACTTTTGACAGCAACTGCCTGTGTGTCGGACATCTGACTTTGTCGCACTGCATGGAGCGAAACCTGTCACATAAATCGATCAGACTGTCCTGCGTACCTTTCTCCTCCGCTGCTCATACATGGTCTGATGGATTCTAAGAGCAGCAGGGCATTCAAGTCTTGACTTCTGTGCGAAACTTATCCGTTATGGTGGACGTTGGGCGGGTCAGGGAGCGCAGAGCGCGGGGCCGATCCAATACCAACGAAGACGAACGAGCTGTGAAACAACGGTTGCGGGGTCAACACTATTGTTGAAGGAACTTAATAGTCTATGAGTTTTAATAGCGAAAGGAGATATCTGACTTGATGTTGTTGAGCGATGACTGCTCTCGCATACAACCACGCGACGTTTCTGGTGTTGTGTTTAGACCTATGGTCGCTTGAGATGCGTATGGTTCTGCTATCAAAGATCAGGCTTACTTTTTGGAGTGTCAAACCATGACTTGCATGACGGGCTCGCGATCTATTATGTCTGGTTAAAGACGTTTTTCGGACGAGATGTGCTGACAGCATATGGAACCTTGCTGTAAGGGATAGCTAACTTCATGTCCGTTATTAAAGATACTAGAACTTGAAAGACTTGTTCATCCTGCGGTAAAGCTAAATGCTGAGTAGGCCTGACAGACTTGAATCTGAACGCAGTAAAGCTCGATCGGAAGAGCCGACAGGTAGCGAAGCTTCGCGGTTTTCTGACCCAGACTCTGTGTCGCACGCATCGCCGATGCTCAGGTATGCTTGATCGCCGTTACCGCAAATGCATATCCAGAATACGAATGGGCGCAAGACCGCTGCAATAATCATATGGTCGCACGGGTTGTATAGCTTCTGTTGGACAACGAATTCATACGACAGACCACCAATTCGTGATATTGGCCCCGAGGTTTCTGTTTTGAACTTGAGATGTGCACAAACGCTTTGTCGTACTGTCGACCAAGGACCGTGTCGCATCACGTTAATGGAAGGAGTGGGGTCCGAGGTTCTGTGCACATGAATAACAATACTTTGACTCGATTATACATAACACTTTCGCAGGTGGTGGAGGGGTGAATGGAAGTCATATCCTTCTGGTGATGGACGTTTGGGTTTTGTTGCTAAGCGGCAGGCATCTCCCAGTTGGAGAAATACGGTGTATGCAAGCAGTCCCACCGCAGACGTAGGAGAGATGGGCCCTAGTAGGGTCCTGCGGTGCGGTGAAGGCGTGGCTTGGGTCATGACAGGCTTTTGGAGGGCGATAAAGTCAAACTTTGGGGATCGCATATGCCGGACTTACACGAGCCGCATGAAAGGTTACATTGAGACACTCTAGGAACCTATAAGATGGCGAGGATACACGGTCAATACAGGGTGAGTGCTAGAGAGGAGCACTAGCTTGTACAATCGAGCTACTTCCCAAATGGTGAGGATAAGCGAGCGTGAAGTGAGTGCTGGTGGGTCTGCATAATTGCCATGTCCAATTCGCATTGGTTCCGAAGGCGATTAGGCTCTACTTCTGTGCCGCGTGCAGACGAATTTGAATAAAGGCTGACGGGGATGGGGTCGGGGAAAGGACCTCTTTTGGGAATGTTTTGAGCTGCCGCAGCGCTAACCCAACTAGGTAGATTTGGAATACTCACCAAGAGGCGGCCAGGGTCGTGGCTTGCAAGAGAGCCTGCCGAATAGCAACAATTTGTCAAGAAAGTCTGATGCTCAACTCTTCGGCATTTTTATCCGCAGATAAGACTGAAATCCACATGCTGATTGGCTGCCCTCGTTTCTTCAATGCTCACCTAGAATCGCTTCCACGCGCTTTTCGCAAGTCTAATGTCCCGTTTCAAAATCCTCCGGTGGGATGTAGCCATACCCCTTGAACTAGAGTGTGCAGTGATGTGGAAGCTTGCCCCGTGGTCTCTAAAGCGTGCACCTTATAAAACACGTTGCAAACTACCACGCGACTGAACTAGTCCGACGGCATACCGCAGGAATTGCAAATTACTCACCACTGTATATGTTCTGCCTTGCCCACACTTTTGGTCACTACAATGCCTTCAAGATCATCATCACGAACTTCTTCTGTCTGTTCTTCAGACACCATGACCTCTGTGGTCTCACAACAGTCACAATACCAATACCTGACTCCGGGAAGGGCTTCTGCCATCACATCGTGGACAAGCTCCATTGAACGCAGATACCAACAGCCCTCTGCTTCAGAAGCTGATATACTCTCCCGGGAGGCTGCCGTTGAAGCATATCGACAACTCAAAGCTGCGCTCTTTTTCAAAGCCACCACTTCGACACCCATTCTGGACGACCGCGCCTTATGATCCGAGCTGATGTCGCGCCCTTGTCGGCAACATCCATCCAACGAACATGATGAAAGAATTTGACCATTTTGTTTGTTTCTATACCCGGCTGGTCGATAGGTCAATCCTATCTCGCAAACTCGCTGGCGAGTTAATTACCAATAAGTTTCGGCACAATTAAGATGCCCGACTCTCAAATATCAGCTTGTTTTTGGCGTTGGTGGCGTGCGGACAACAAGGTGTTGAGTTGTGAAGGATCGCGGAGTTGGATTTGGAATCTCTACGACAGTGGCTTTTGCTGGACATGTAAGCGTCATAATGAAAACTTTACCTCGTCCCTGGAACTACAGAGTCAGGCAGCCTCACCATATATTTCCTGTTGACGAGTGCATCGCCGCGATTCGCGACTTCTGATCAACCCCTTCGTGTATATGAGTCTCGGTGAATATTGTCCGTTGACGCTAAGCCAATCGGCGGTCGCAGAGTTGCGCTAGTGACAACTTCATAATTGCCGTTGAAAGAAATCTGTGCGACGAAAGGTGGTTAAAGGCAATCGGTGCTGTGTGCCGTCCAATGACGTGCGTCGGCAGTTGACGCCGTTACATTTCAGATCAATTCTGAAGAGCGGGAGGCATTGGAGCAGACATTAGGCTTCAAAACACGTCGACATGGATGCTCAAACGCATCGGTCCCGGAAAGATGCTTCTCGCTGAGGGGAGGTGCGCGTTGATGAATGACGGCGCGAACCAAGACTGGTCGATATTGAGGTAAGGCTTCTGACTAAGAACAAGTGTTCAAGCAAGTAGAGAGGCGTGTTGATGATAAGATGGGCCTCCTTGTATACACATTTGATCGTAATGATTGTTGAAGTTGCGAGCCTTTGGGAGATGGGGTTTGCGCTAGCCTGCTTTCGGACCGCGCGATCTCGAAAACTCTCGGACAGCAAGCACCACCGGCAGCAACGTCAACACCAGCGCAGCCATGCTGCTCCCACGGATACTCGCGCCCGTACGCGCATCAGTACAGATACCGTCGACTTTCATCCTCCCCGCCTCCCGCGTTATCGATGCTCTGCGCACTGCCAATGGCGCCACCGCATACGTCCCGACTCTGTCTTTCGTAAGACATTCAGCTCATCAGGCTCAAGGACGAGCCAACGGTGCCAAAGATGGGCCAGGAAAGCGGTTGGGAGCAAAGAAGAGTGGAGGTACGAAGGGCCGCCTTTGCACAATGAAATTGGACAACAACGCTGACAACGCTGTGCAGGAGAATACGTCGTCCCAGGTAACATCATCTTTCGTCAGCGCGGCACACATTGGTTCCCTGGCGAGAACTGCAAATTCGGTCGTGATCACTGCGTCTTCGCCACCGAATCGGGTTATGTCCGATACTACAAGGATCCTCTAAAACACCCAAAACGCCAGTACATTGGTGTCGCTCTTGAGAAGGACCACCAACTTCCCTACCCACGGAATGCTCCACGCGCAAGACGGCTGAACTTTGTTGCGGTGCCGGTCACGCAGACAGAAGCAGAGGCACAGGTTGTGGTCAACGACTTGCAGGTTGGAGAGGGACCTGGCAGTGACAGCAGCATTATGGATACACCACGACCAGGAAAGGTTGTGGCTAAGGCGAAGAAGGGTTATGCTTTCCGCGAAGCCAACTGGCAGATTGGTCGTGCAGCGGAGAATGCCAACGTACAAGTCAAGAAGTTCGTGCCTGGCGATCGATGGGCGGCATGGCGCAAGTCAAAAGCCAGGATACAGGCTAACAACGAGAAAAAGAAATTGAGGAATGCTGGAAAGAAGACAGCAAAGCCAAAGAAGAGGCAGCAAAGGGCATAGGCGCATTCTTTGGGTGTATAACTATATGTGTAGGAACAACAGAAGTATTGTACATTCAGCCTGCTGGCAAACGCATATTTAGTCACCTGGACATCGCTCAAATTATGAAACCGCAATTGATTTCAGCATAGGACTTCTCAAAGCTTCGCAGAATCTTTCAACCCTAAAAGACCATCCTCAACGACGAACTGCCGACCTTTCGACCAACCGGTCCACCGAGTAAGCGTCTCCTCACCACCGTCACCAGCTCTCAACCCTCGCGCGATCCAGCCACTGCCTTCGGTACCAATTCCTTGCCCAACAGCGGCAGGCCTTGAATCTTCCCCTTCGTGGATTGCCAGACCTGGAGATGATTTCAACGTCACCGCGGGCCGTTGGTCAAACCCCTGAGCTTCCAGATCTTGCTGCGTAAGCACTGGCGTACAACAAGCATCTGTGCCATCAAAGATAGAACCCCATTCATCGCGTGTCTTCTTCTTGAAGACCGCGGTGAAAAACTCCTTCAGCTTCGGCCAGTCGGCTTTGTTGTCACGGTTTCCAGGCAGATCGGACGGCTTCAACTCAAGGCCTTTGAGAAGCGCAGCCCAGAATTGCGGCTCGATTGCCCCACTGACGGTCTGTTAGCCGAAGTCTTCGACGTTACGGAAAGGGCACTTACACGGCCGTGTATTTCCCGTCTTTTGTCTCATACGTATCATAAAACGGCGCGCCGCCGTCCAACATATTTGTGCCCCTCTCCGCAGCCCAAACCTGGGTCTTCATACCCAACCTCGGCATCGTTGCTAGTATTGCGCTACCATCCACCATATTCGCCTCGACGACCTGTCCGGAGCCGTTCTTCTCCCTGGACAACAGTGCGAGTAAGATACCGAGAAAACACATGGCGCCTCCGCCCGCAAAGTCACCCATAAGGTTACCCGGTGGATACGGCTTCTCGCCCTTGCGGCCGAACAGCGACAATACTCCAGAAACGGCGATATAGTTAATGTCATGCCCAGCCATATCCTTGTACTTCCCGTCTCTCCTAAATCCTGTCATTCTCGCGACAATCAACTGGGGGTTGAGCTTGAGCAACACGTCTTCAGGTCCAAGGCCAGCCTTCTCAAGGACCCCGGGACGGAAGGGATCAATAACAATGTCGACATTGGGAATCAGCTTCTTGATGAGCGCAAGACCAGAGGCGGTCTTCATGTTCACGCAAATGCTGGTCTTGCGGCGCGTGAGCTGGTCGCTGGGCGCGCCCGAGTTGTGGGCAGGGGCGCGGTCGAGGCGCAGGACGGTCGCGCCATAGTCGGCTAAGAGCATGCCTGCGAAAGGTCCTAGGAGATGTTAGCGACACACTTCTATGGTGTATCGTGCAATGTACCTGGCGCAAGGCCCGCGAACTCGAGAACGCGCAGGCCTGTGAGTGGCGGTGGATGGTAGGTTGCGTTCGACATTGTGTTCACGAATCAGCAACAATTAAGTTTTGACTTTGGTAAGGAAGCAGCTTCAGGCAGCTAAAGTGCGCCGTGAAGTTCGTATAACCCATGCTCGACGTCGACATTGTTGGTTGTTAATCGGCTACCTGCACGATGCCGCGGGGAAGCGGTTGCCGAGGTGTGGAGAAACGGCCTGTGCAACATCCACATTTGACCATGGCCTTGCAGCAAGCTCACTAATGTCACCAGCAGATCGTTGTGGAAATCATAACAGCAGCAGTACTCGATCTAATAGTGCAAACATAATAGACAATGTATTGTTTAAAATTACTCTCAATCTCATAGACGGCGACAGAAAAAGCACAACAAACTTCAATGCGCTGAAGCCCAGGACCTGCTCGGCTTCACCAATACCTTTCTAGTGTCTAGGCCTCATCATCCGAGAGGGCAATATCAATAATATAACCAGCACGCTTGGAAGCCTTATCGACCGAGCTCTCACCATCGATAACAGAGTCGGCACGCGTGGAGCGATATGGCGCCCACACTCGATAGACCGACCACATCATGCTGTTCAAAACCTCGTAACCAAGCCCGAATTCCTGGCCAAGTGTCTGCATAAGTATCAGCCCCGACAACTCAGGGTACGGCTGCACGTGCTCCGCAGCATGAAGGTCGAGTTCAAGACGAACTACAGCAGGCGTGGGAACAATTCGCAGACCCTTCGGGGTTTCATCAAATAGTCGACGGTACCAGTCTCCAGATTGTGGTGCTGGAAGCCAATCGTTCATTGGGATCTGCATTGTTAACATGGGGTTCGCAAAGTCAACTTGCACACGGACGGTTGTTGCGAGCCATTTGCCATTAACCGGCTCGGCGGCAATGAGCTGAGGCTCTTGGTCGAGTAGTGAGCGTACGGAGGTATACTTGCGCGGGGGCATGAGGATGTGCTCCCTATCCTTGACGGGCTGCTCCTCAAGGGCAGCTGGGATGGCGAGCTGGTTAGTTGCCGCGTCGACGTCAATTTCTGAGAAGCGCAGTACGCATGCGCACGCCTTGTTGGACATTGTCAGCTTGTACTCTCCGTCCTCCAGAAAGTACTTGAAGCGCTCTTGGCCTTCCGCTCCAAACAGCGGGATGTAGGAAGCCATGTAAAATTCTCCGCCAAGAGGGATTCTAAAAGCTACAGGATGCAAGGCGTGGTCGATAACAACAGCGAAATCATCAAAGCACATAGCAACCACGGCGTGATACTTTGTCTCTGCAGTCGCATGCTGAGCACAAGTCATCAGTTTGATTGCGTTAGCATATTGCCGCAACTCTATGCTGGTGTGGCTCTCAAGGCTGGATTGAAGCGTGGTGTAAATGTGTGTCGACGCGCCTAAACAGGAGCCGAATTGTCCTGTCATTGTCCAGAACCAGCGGTCCATGGCGCGCAAGCCGGCCTGAGCTCCATTTTGGCTCTCGTTGACAACATCCCACGAGTGCCATGTGGACCAGTTGTACTCTTTCGCCATCTTGAGAGCTACTTCATTTGCAATTCCAAGCAATTGTTCCTGTACACCGGGCGCAGGAGTCTTGGTGATGTGGTTTACTGAAGACATGTTGTGTAGTGGTAGTTGGTCGGTACAATCTTGTAGCCTGCTAATTGTATGTTGTATCTTACCTTTAATCCTCTGGACAATTAAGTGAGAACTACGCATCTTTTATACTATACTGATACTGTGCTTTCACAGTACTAGCCAGTAATCAGTGGCATTTGTGATCACGCACTGTTTCCCTGACAAGCAGACATTGTTCACTTCACCTCAAGGCAAAGATGTGGGCAGCCCGCAGCACACAGTATGGCCAATACCCAGTGAACATGTACACGTGCGTCATCTGACGACTGCTCTGAACACTTCAACTCGGGGGAAAAAAAATCCAAAATAAGTTACGATGCATGATGCTTTAACAAGTCCAGGTCGCAACCTGTTCCAAAACATCATATGTGCAAAATATGTACAGCCCCTATGACACCGCCTGCGCAACAGTGAAAAATGCGCAGCCAGCTCTAATGGTGCTCAATGGCTTCCCTCTCCGCAGCGCTGAATCGCAACCGCCCAATGTAATTACTCGATAGCGCTCGAACAAAACGTAAGAGGCTGATGAGATAGGCGGATGAACTGTCTGATGGTGCGTTGAAGAAGAGAAAGATTGGGTGCGGCGAGAATTTTATTAGAATGAATGCGTTAGTCAGCGGAGCTAATGTTATCGATTCGGCAACAAGGGCTCGGACCAAAAGTTTAGGCTGTGCAACTGAACAACAAAGAGCGGGCGGATGAGTGATGCGAAACACATGTTTCGACTCCAGGCACATTACAAATGACATTTGATCATGGCCCGCGTGTGACCTGTTGAAATGCATTCGTCATGTGTGCGCCACAGCTTCTGGCGATTACAAAGCCGACTGCGTGGTAGCGATCCAATCAATGACATATGCGCGACTATCGTCCCCTCCGTGTTGCTCATCACCGTTGCTATCTGCTTTCCTGATGCATCTCGCCTCGTGCCGCTTGGCGGCTGGCAAAAAATACGGATGAGTTCGTCGATGATCAATTCCTTGCTGGCGGCAGCCAGCCTGACCCCTCCGCCCGTGCTCATACCTCCACGACGATGATAGATGGACTTAGAAGCTGCTAGCATAAGCATCGTCACTGAGGCGAGATATCAAACATATGTGAGGACATCCAGCTCGGTTCGAGCGACAGAAGAGCCAGGTGTAACATCATCCCACAATGCAGCAATCTACAAAACCTAGCTTCAATTTTGTGAACCTCCAGCATCCTGACGATCTGAAAGATGAGGCGACCCAACTTCGCATCCGGCGACTTGCAATGACTGAAGTTGGCAAGGCGCGACGCAAACCCAAAACGAGGTGTGGGCGCACCAAGTTCGTTCTGGAGCTTCGCAATACGGCACAAAAATCGCCTGACATTGATCGATTGGGTAGTGGCCGGCTAGATCCATTTGTTCGATATCCAATCGTACTCGACGACAGGTCCCGGGCCCTGCTTGCCAACAGTACGTGTCTGTAGTATTCGTTGGGTTCGCTGCTGACTTTGTAACTAGTTTTCAATCCTGAGAGTACTCACGCCAGCCAGTTGAGAGGATCGTGGTTTTTAGTTGGGCTCGAGAATCCCGCAGCTTTCCACCACATGCTGGCCAACTCGCAGAACTTTCTCTACCAGAAGATGTATGGGTTCTTTCCATCAGAAGATAATGCACAGGCCTTAATCCATCATTATAAGGCGCTCCACTTTGCGCGGAAACTGTTGAACGATGCAACCAAACAGACAAGTAACGAGGCGCTATGCGCTATTGTATCGTTCACCTGCCATCATGTCAGTATATCCGATAGAAGTGGTGGTTAATACTCACAAATATAGGCGTTACTGGGCAGCTTCGCTGGTGGTGAATTCAGGCAGCATCAAGAAGCCCTTTCGAAGATCGTCAAGCTGAGGGGAGGATACCATACTCTTGATTGGGAACCTCTCCGCATTACTATATCGTGGTCAGTCTCACACCTTTGTTATTTCTGCAAAAGCTAAAATGCTGATGAACAGAAGGGGCGATTTATTGGGTTCGTTCGCACAAGACATAGTACCTTCAGCACCTCTGCCTCGCAATTGGGAAGCCCATTCAAAACCGTTACCTGGAGCTCCTCGACCACATAATTTCATGTCACTGTTGTGGAAGCAGCAGATGCCCACACAACTAGACTGGGTGACGGTCTTCGATGATGTAGTGCAATTGATCTCGTTGGATCATGCATTCAATTCAACGCAATTAGAGTTGGCTGCTACGAGTGGTAGCTGGATAGAGCCGACCATATACAGACTACTTGCTATACGGCCATTGAAACTTGGCAGAGATCGCGGACACGTTCTTGAAGAAGTGTGTCGGCTTGGGACATTGCTGTTTCTAGCTCCCATTTGGAGGGTTCTGGGGCAGTCACCGGTGTGGACTGCGACCATATCACAAAATCTGCTCCTTGTTTTGTCAAACTACAGGACCGAATGGGACGATCTCAAACCTCTCCTCGTGTGGGCTCTTTTCTTTGCCGCGGTCGAAACAAGTGATCCAGGGGAGCGCTGTCAGTTTGTCTCTATGCTTGCGATAGTCATGAGCGGCATGCAGATACACAACTGGGACAATCTCCTGAGTGTCGTCAAGAGCGTGTTGTGGGTGGACGGAGTTTCTGCCGGCAGCGATGAGCTAATTCGGAATGAAGTGATGACGATTTCGAATCAAAGGTTCATTGCTGCAGCGGTGGTTGAGGAGCTACCAAGTTCGCCTTAAGATCTGTTCCATCTTGCGAAAGATGCCTAATCCGGGTTGGGAAAGTCTTGTAAGCCGACTTGCATAAGGCTGCGTCTGCTTACCACGCCGGCTAGTACCATACTACCATAGTGACGCACTAGACACTTGTTGTTTTCTTTTTGGCCAATGAGCTGCACGTTAATGTCCGTATGTATCGAGGCCGACATACAATGTACACTACTGTGACGCTCTCCAGTCTCCACAGCTGCTTTCAGCTCCACAGAATATCTTTGTAAGCTCAGTGGTGCTTACGTGCTTTCTAGTCCGAATGCCGGCCTTTTGTTGTATGCCGATGAGTCTTTATTGCTACCGCACAACATAAATCAGCCAGCATGCCGCTCTATTATTCTCGTCATCAACCAGCACATCACCGCACCAATAGTCACCTCCATTCTTTCAGTTCGTAGTTGAAAATCCTTCTTGGGCATGGAGAACCTCCCAGTTGACCACTTCGTGACGAGCATGCAGTTCACTGCAAGGACTCACCGAGACGTCTATCCAGCAATTGACCCCAAGCAATCCGCACTCTCGCAGAAAGGCAAAGTAGTGATCATCACCGGCGCCAGTCAGGGCATCGGAGCTCGAGGTTTTGTGCCATCATTCGCAGCCACCGGGCCCAGAGCACTCGTCCTCGTTGCTCGTAGCGCTGAGAAGTTGCAGGCAGTAGCTGATGCCACTGCCAAAACCTATCCCAACGTCGAGACCTTCATTGTTCCGACCGACCTTGGCGATCCAGCTTCGATCGCCGCGCTCTTTGACAAAGTAACGCAAAAGTACGGCCATGCTGACGTCCTTGTCAACAACGCCGGAACCTTCGGCGCCAGCGAGCCCGTCAAAGACGTCGACCAGCAGAGCTGGTGGGATGCCATGGTTGTTGGCCCCCTGTCCCTACTTCGAACAACTACCCACTAACCGACCCCCAGACTCTTAATGTGCGCGGCACCTTCCTCACCACCCAGCACTTCCTCAAGCAGCTCCCCTCGCCCAACACCCCTGCCAAAATCATTACCCTGACCACCGGCGCCGCATATCAGGTGTACCCAAACATGAGCGCGTATGGCATCGGGAAGCTCGTGGTGCTGGAGCTGATGGCGTACGTTGCGATTGAGAACCCCAACGTTGTTGCTACAGCGCTACATCCCGGCATTGTCGATACCGACATGACGGCTGATCAATTCAAGCGGTTTGCGCTTGATTCGCCAGAGCTAGTTGGTGGGGTTGGGACGTGGCTTGCGGGATGGGAAGGACCGGATAGAGGGGTTTTAAGTGGGAGGTTTGTGGCTGCTAATTGGGATATGGAGGATCTAGTAACTAGGAGGGAGGAGATTCTGGAGAAGGAGTTGTTAAAGATGAACTTGGATGCGAAGTTGGGAGTTGAACAGTTTAATTAGTAGTTTCAATTGTTTCGTCTACCAGGAGCTGGCTTTGTCTGCGTTTGCTACATAAATATTGGACCGCTACACGTTCGATCACAGTTATTTGGCATCGATATCGTACACTGTCATTCTGACGTCTCGTCCTCCGCCCGCCCTCGATGATTTATGGGCAATCTTCACGACTTTTGAAATCTCGACTTCCCTTGCGCCCTTACACGTCGTCGTGATGCTCGGCTCCCTCAGTTCTCGACTTTCTCTGATGCGCAGCATTTGCAGCCTGTACATCTCCGGCGACTACACTGCTGTGCCTTCTGACCTCTTCCCTCTCACTTTCGATATACTGCTGTGGTCGATGGGAAGCAATCGCTTCTTTTTCCTTGAATACCAGTAGCGGCGCATGGCCAGCAAAGTATCGGTCTAAGTCCTCGAGGGTACGACCCGCAGTCTCAGGATAGAAGAAGTAGACTGGATGGTTAGTCGATGCTGACAAAAAGTGGACAGTGATGTAGCTTACCTATCGGGATAAACGAGAGGTTGAACACACACCAGATGATGTAGAACTGCCAACCAAGGTTTCGAATACCTGGTGGAGTGACTTCCACAACCATAAAATTAAATATCCTTGGAAGTCGTAAGCCAATTTGTACACATTTGAACGTTCTTGTAGCTTACCAGTTGGTCGCTGTTCCCAATGCAGCGCCCTTTGTTCGCATCGCCATTGAGTTGATCTCTGTTGGGTACAGCTGACCGGAGTAAGCAAGATGCCTTTATTTTCGGAAGGAGAAATCGTACCCATGGAACACCCTGCCATCCAATGCCGAAGAAGACATAGTACAGGAAAAAGAATGCAATCGACCCTTTCGCCCACTGCTGGTTCGTGCTTGGAGAAAGCGACGTGTCCTCGTTATACCGAATGCAAATAGTAATGATGCAGTAGCAGAAAAATTGTCCGGCTGCAGCATACATCATCATCTTACGGCGACCCCAGCGCTCGACGTTAGGTATGCCGATGAGGGAGAAGAGAAGGTAGGATACCGAGTTGCAAGCAGCTAATAGACGGGCGAGCGTGTTGGACAGACCCACTGATTCGATTAAGACAGTCGGCAGATAGTAGGATGTCACGTTGATCCCGCTTAACTGTTGCATAGCCTGGGTTCCCATACCAAGAATTACTCTTCGGATGGTGTGCGTGCCAGCCTGGTCTCCCGTGCGGCCGCGGAGTAGGTCGCGCCAGCGTACGGCATGGTCTTTCTCGTACTGAACAGCCCATTGAATGTCTTTAGATTGAGTGATGATGTACGGGTCCTCCACATCAGTGCCTTCGAGATCAGCAAGGATGCGTTCGGCTTCGTCAATGCGTCCCTTGGCCATGAGCCAGCGAGGTGACTCCGGCAGCCAAGGAACAGTCGCAAAAAGAATGATGATGAAAAGGAATTGAAATGCCAGAGGGACACGCCAGGAAGCGCTCCCGGGAACGAAGCTGATAAGTATGAGCGAGCCGTATAAGTAGATGGGGGTTGGAAGCTTACGAAAAGCCAAAGGTGACCCAATTTGACAATGAGAAGCCAGCAATGTTCATAATCATCTCGATGACTATCAATTTGCCCCGCCAGCTAGCTTTTGAGGTCTCGCCTTGCCAGACCGGTGCTGTCATTGTCAGTATCTGTCACGACTCTTGCCTATGCTGACACCATAGCTCACCTGTTGACGTATTGATACCGTTTCCGATTCCGGCTACAATTCTGCATTTGTTTAAGCGACCATTTGATGGAGCAGCCAGAGGGTTCATACCTTCCCACGATCATCTCAGGTACACCGAACGAGGCAATCTGTATGATGGCGCCAATACTCATGATGGTAGTGCCCAGCAGCACACAATTCTTCCTTCCGAGCGGATCGCCGATAGCGCAGACTAAGATTGCACCAAAGAAACATCCAATGTCATAGATAGCTGTGACTGTACTGATGAGAGATGGGTTGTTGTTCAGATTCAACTGATCGAGGAAATCTGGGGTTACGACGACTCCGCCTTCGATCTATCAGCAATTGCGGCAGCATGTGAAATGACTGGGACATACCAAAGACACCCTGATCGTAGCCAAAGAGAGTCGATACGAATGTTAGTCAAGTTGCAGAAACACCGCTGGCCATGGGCTTACCATGTCAGTCGCGCAAGCTACCGTGACCCAGACGGTAAGCCATGTTCCCGTCAGGCCAAAGTATGGTCTGTCAGAGCCAATCCCAAACATGGTTTTGGACGATTCAAGGGTCTGGGTGATAAAATGGAGTACTGCGAGTTCAAGATTGAAATGCTTTGAGCATGAGTGCAGTTAGCAGAGATGTCTGAGCTGTTTTAGAGAGCACGCGAGCCTCAACCAACACTCTGATGATCTCCCGTAATGACGAAGGGCTGCATGGTGCATCTCGGCGCAATTGGTCATATTCGGTGATCGTGAAAGCGGCGGCACGTCAACCTTTGTAGGCTTCCCCGCGCTTTGGACCGGATCGACAACGGCGATCCCAAGATCTGGTGGAAACTGCCAGCTAACGGGCTTCTGATTTGCTTCAGCTGCTCCACTTCGGAAAGAATCTCGCGGGACCAAACAAGTCGTCTGAATATCCCGCACATGTCTGTTGCGCGTCCAGCACAAGCGCCGCTGGTGTTGCAAGGGAGCCATGTTGCAGTGATGATGATGATGTAAGGGTCATCTGGGCTGGGGTAAGCTTGAGACCTCACAGATGCGTTAAGTCAGCGTAAAGAGCAAGCTCTGCACAGCTCACGTTGTCACAGCTACGAAGTCTCTCTCACATGGAGTCGACATGCTATGAGATTTCTCTCAGACCATCTTCGAAAATTAGCGGCAGAGCATTTGTGGGAATGTGACGTCGCGCACGTGTGGTTAGCTGTGACAAGCTCCGTAAGAGCTGACAAGCCAGGCGGCGGACAGGCAAGCTTTAGACAGGGCTGCAGATCGACCAATGACACGAACTTGCTCAGAACAGGGTCGAATCGTGAGGCTGCACTGGTAGCGTTCCGGACAAAGAGCCCAAGGAAGCAGATGAATATTGCATGCTCATGAGCCCGCTCGGCATGATGTACAAGGTTCATAAATCGAAGTGATGAAGCTCACGAAAGCTGTGACTGGCATGACGTCATTATATCCATGAGAAATAAAATTCGCTATGAAAAGAATTGATGGGATTCATGAGCTCAGCGTTAGAAATTTAGAGAGATTGTCCTGCTGGGCTGCGTAGAGCAATGGTACATGTTTGGGAGCAGCGATCCGTGCGGTGAGGGCTTGGCAGGTGCGGGCCTCCTCCGAAGGCCAGTTCAATGAATTCAGGGCGCAGCAGTAACAGCACCGCCAACGACCCCAGCTCTCTCTCTCGCATGCGCATAATGACCCCGTGAACGACTCGAACCAGCGATTCTTTATTTGACGGCATAGCTTACCAACATGGCGTCGGCGGTGTTCTTTCTTGACCTGAAGGGCAAGGTACGCTTGTGGGGTACCTGTGTGGAGGAGCTGCCTGCTAACAGGCACACATAGACCCTGCTGGCGCGCAACTACCGTGGTGACATTCCCATGTCGGCGGTTGAGAAGTTCCCCGTCTTGCTCAGCGAAGCCGAAGAAGAAAGCTCTGCCGTCCCGCCATGCTTCTCCAACGAAGGCATCAACTACCTTTACATTCGTCACAACAACCTGTACCTCCTCGCCCTCACCAAGCGCAACACAAATGCCGCCGAAATCCTCCTCTTCCTCCACAAGATTGTGGAGGTGTTCACAGAATACTTCAAGGAGCTCGAGGAGGAGAGTATACGAGACAACTTCGTCGTCATTTACGAGCTGTTGGACGAGATGATGGACTTTGGATATCCGCAGACTACCGAAACAAAGATTCTACAAGAGTACATTACACAAGAGTCGCACAAGCTGGAGGTACAAGCGCGGCCGCCTATTGCAGTCACCAATGCCGTCAGTTGGCGAAGTGAGGGTATCCGATACCGTAAGAACGAAGTCTTCCTTGACGTTGTCGAGTCACTCAACCTCCTTGTGTCTGCGAACGGAAACGTACTGCGATCCGAGATTCTTGGTGCTATCAAGATGAAGTGCTACCTGTCCGGTATGCCTGAACTGCGGTTGGGTCTGAATGACAAGGCCATGTTCGAAACAACAGGAAGGGCGACACGAGGCAAGGCGGTCGAGATGGAAGATGTCAAATTCCACCAATGTGTGCGCTTGTCGAGATTCGAGAACGACAGGACAATCAGTTTCATCCCGCCTGATGGCGAGTTCGAGCTGATGAGCTACCGTCTGAACACGCAGGTCAAGCCATTGATTTGGGTTGAGTGCATAGTCGAGAGTCACTCTGGGAGCAGAATAGAGTACATGCTGAAGGTAAGCATGCCGTCACTTGAATTGGGGAGACGCAGCTAACGCAAGCTAGGCCAAAGCGCAATTCAAGAGGCGAAGCACAGCAAATAACGTCCAAATTTCGATACCCGTACCCGAAGACGCCGATACTCCTCGCTTCCGCACAAACATTGGTACCGTACACTATGCGCCAGAGACATCCTCGATAGTATGGAAAATCAAGCAATTTGGAGGAGGCAAGGAGTTCCTGATGCGTGCTGAACTTGGTCTGCCATCGGTACGTGGTGATGACGAGAAGGGTGGTGGTATGATGGGTGGGTTTGGTGGAAGCATGGGTGGTGTTGGTGGTGGAAAGGCGAAGAGGCCAATCAACGTCAAGTTCGAGATCCCGTACTTCACAACCAGTGGCATCCAAGTCCGGTACTTGAAGATTATCGAGCCAAAGGTATGTTTTCCCTCGCCAGCCGTTTCAGTCGGAGCTGACAATAGCAAAGCTGCAATATCCGTCACTGCCTTGGGTGCGATACATCACGCAATCAGGCGACATTGCTGTACGGTTACCGGACGTGGCTTAATGAGAAGGGAGCGATTGACTTGTAGACACCCCAAATCAAACGATGAAGACACACTAAAGCGTTGGACCTCAATCTGCTTGGCTCATGTTGCGCACATGTATACCAAACCGCGATTCAGTTGTACACCCAATTGAGTAAGCCTTAAAATGTACGAAACCGGCTGGAGGCCTACAGACGAGCTGTATATCGCGCTCTTTGCCGTTTTGAAGGTGAGCGTGGACGATGAGCTCCATTGTTTTCCTAGGCGGCCCATCATGACGTGCCGCTCTAGGCCCAGTCTTCCAGTGCGACACTGAGCTTTGCGAATACATGAACCTATATACGGTTAACGAATCGCGAATTGTTCTGTAAGCGGTATCTTCCCCTGGCTCTAGAAGCTTGACTTACCCTAATGAGCCTTGAGCCGAAATGGCGTCATCGGCAATCACTGACTACCGAGATGAATACTACCGACAGCAACATAAAGACAAACGGCGTAACTCACAGAATTGATCCAGTGCGAGATTTGCGATACTCACGCGTGGATCAGCTTCAGCCATGTGGTCGTCTTTGCTAGCTTGGCTAGCCTTATCCTCTACCACTCTCGCAGCTCCGTCAAAAGATGCAACACCAACAGCCCGCGTCAAGAACGGTACCATCGCAGGAGTGCACTCGACTTCTTATGACCAGGACTTCTTCCTTGGTGTTCCTTTTGCACAGCCGCCGCTTGGTGATCTCCGCTTTAGGCAAGCTCAGCCTCTAAATACAACATGGAAGGGCTCCCGAGATGCAAAGCAGAATGCAGCACATTGCGTTGGGTACGGGGTCAGTAATTTTTTCAAAGAACCCCAGTGTCGCATTCTTACATCTACAGCTCGACCAAACGTTTTACAAAGCCTCAGAAGACTGCCTATATCTTAATGTTGTCCGGCCAGCCGGCTACGAGAAAAAGAAGCTGCCAGTAGCTTTCTGGATTCATGGCGGCACGTTCACGAATGGTAATTATTTCTCTACATCCTTGAGAAATTGTGAGCTCATAGCTGCTTGCAGGTGGGGGAGCCGATCAGCGTTACAACCTCTCTTTCCTTGTCGAGCAGTCTGTCAAGATTGGTAAGCCGATCATTGGTGTTTCTATCAACTACCGTCTCAGTGTCTGGGGCTTCACCAGTTCAAACGAACTCGCAGACGATGGTCTGCTTAACATTGGCTTGAAAGATCAAAGATTAGCTCTTCATTGGGTTCAAGAAAACATCAAAGCCTTTGGAGGTGATCCGAAGAAGGTCACGATCTTTGGTGAATCAGCTGGCGCCGCTTCGGTCGGCTTCCATGTATGTGCCCTGTCATAAATAAAAACCTCGACGCCCAGACTGACCATACCAGCTCACTGCCTACCGTGGCCGCAATGACAACCTGTTTCGCGCCGCGATCGTGCAGTCCGGTGGCCCTATCTTCTACAGCGCGCAGCGCGGTCGCAACGCCTCCCAAACCGCCTTCAACACCGTCGTCTCCCAAGTCGGCTGCTCCTCTTCCCCAGACAAATTGCAGTGCCTCCGCAGCACCCCCTTCGCGGCCCTCAACGCAACCATGAATGGCACTCTTTCCTCAACCGGCGGCTTTGCCCCCGTCACCGATGGCGACTTCATCGCCGACTACGGCTCCGTCCAACTCTCCCGCGGCGAATTTGTGAAAGTGCCCCTTATTGTCGGCGCCAACAGCGATGAAGGCGCGTCCTTCGCCCCGTATGGCATAAACACCACGGCGCAATTCCAAGCCGCGCTCGCCGCGAACGGGCTCCCGTTGCCCGTCCAAAACCTCCTCCTGCAAGCCTATCCCGACGATCTATCTACCAACGTCATCGCCGCGCTGGGGGACCAGCGCCCCGCCGCCCGCTTTGGCGCACAGTTCCGTAGAGTCTGCACTTTTATAGGCGATCAGCTCTTCATTGCACCCCGGCGCGCAACAGCAGTCGCGTGGGCCCAGCACAACACCACCGCATACGCGTACCGCTTCAACGCCGACCAAGCTGGATTTGCAACCGAGCTGGCAGTCAGCCACTTCAAGGAAATCGGGTTCGTGTTCAACAACATCCAGGGCGTGGGGTTCCGGCCCGACATCAAGCCATTTGAGGGAAAGCCGGCGCGGTATGCGCAGCTCGCGGATTTCATCAGTAAGAGCTGGGTTTCCTTTGTAAGTGAATTGGATCCCAATGCGTGGAAGGGAAGGAACGCAAGTGTTCCGCTGTGGCCAAGGTACAAAGGAGACGATCCCAGAGACTTTGTATTTGAGGTCAATACGACGAGTCGCGTGGAGAGTGATACGTGGAGGAAAGAGGGGATTGATTTTATCAATCAGAACGCGTTGGCTATATTTGGGAGATAGACTCTTGTGCTGTTGGAAAACCGGACTGTAGGCGTCGTCGGCGTCGTTTTCTACACGTTTGGTCCAGGGGATGACCAAGTTATCCTAGGAGGGGGTTCCTGGATCTTAGTAGATAATGTAGTTCTCTACATGATTGTGACATCTGAGAATGTGCGCGAAACAGCCTTGTAGGTCCTCATTGGAGCTTGTATGCAATATGGTAGACCACTTGCTTAGTACAGTAAAAGGCATAATGAGATTGTGGAAACGAGGCCGGCTAGTTTCGTATGTGGTCTACTGCGATTTGTGTTTCTGGTCGGCGGATTTGGCCTGCGTAAGTTACGATTGAGATATTTTGTCAAATTTGCAGTTCGTTATTGATTTCCCACTAATGTCCCCAGCGACGGGACCGTGGTACACCATTCACAACGGTAACAAGAAAACCAGCAGTCCTATTTGAACAATTAAACAATCTGTCATTCAAGACAAAACAGTGGTATATCATCAACGAGCGTCCTGGCTATCCGAGGAATTATCTTCAACTCACATCGCGTCCAAACAACCTCACTCTATTGCTCTAGGACAATCACTTCTTTCACACAACTTCTCAAAGACCAACAGCGAGTCCCAGCACAGCAGCACCAATCGCTGCTCCGAGACTGACTCCCTTGACACCCGCACCCCCCGTGGTGCTATCCGGGGTTCCCGTAGCCGCAGCATCCGACGCACTAGCCGCCGCGACCTGAAGTCCATACGCGGTAGTCGGGGTAGAAGTGCCATTGATGACCGCCGTGCCGACACTAGTGGTCGTCGTACTGGCAGTGCATCCAGACCACGTAGTCCATGGGGCAGAAGTGCTCCAGGGCCCAGCAGTCCAGCCAGGCCAGTCCGAGGGTGGGCACGCGCTGCCTCCCCACCACGCGGTCCAGGGTGCGCTACGCCAGTCGGTCTTGGTCGACCAGTCGCTCCAGGGACCCCAGCTGTTGCTTCCCCAAGGACCATAACCGTCAGGACCTAATTGCGTTAGTGTTGATACGTATGATGGAGGCAAACGTCAGGTATATCTACCTCCCCAACGACCAGGGCCCTTTCCACCACGGCCTCCTGGACCCCACTTGTCGTCGTCACCATCGTTGTCGTCGTTGTCCCAGCCTGGGCCCCAGGGTCCGGAGCCGGGCCCGTAGCCGCCTGTTGGCCAGGGCGCGGTGGTGAGTGTCGAGGGGATTACACCGTTGCTGACTAGGGAGTTGTAGACTGAGGTCCAGCGGGGCAGGTCGGTAGACGCCCACGGGGGAGTCACGACAGGAGAGAGAGGGCCTTCCGTTGTAGTTTGAGTGAAAGCAGGCACAGCTAGTGCTGCGAAGGCTGCGAAGCTGATCTTCATGGCGGATATTGTTGTTCCGAGTGTCAAAGTGGATATGTCGGTTGTGCGAAGATTACAAGTGTTGAAGTTCGAATTCGTTGTCCTGCCGATAGGAGAAACAGTGATTATGTTGTACTTTAAGAAATGGTCCACCACGCGACAAGCTCCTCTTCAAATACGCCCAGTGTCACATACGCGGCCCACACCACTATTGGACGCCTCTCGCTGACCTGAGCTGCAGACCGTCGTAGAGTCCGGAGGGGTCCCGCGAGGCTCATCTCATCGTCGTTCCCACACTACGCCGTGACGTGCGCCTGCTGACGCGTTTCACAGCTGCACCGCCGTTCGTGTCCAGCGCTGCAGGGCTCTCAGCCTTACGGGTAGCGTGTGAAGGTGCCGTGCCCAGAAACGCAGGTGTGTTGTCAGAAGAGTAAGGCGACAACCTGTGAGACGACTAAGCGCAGATAGAATGTTATAATTGGCTGCTGGAGTAAGGTTGTTTCGAATCATTGGTGGTGTAGAGCTCAATGTGGATCTCGGAGAATGAGGTGGGGGAGAAACGCGGAGTATGGGTTTTGTTTCTTACACCAAGGCTGCGTTTGTCAGTCAGGTGCGCAATGCGTCATTCCGTCGTGCGAATCATCCGAAAGAAGCAGTCTCCCCTTGGGGTGTCATCAGGATCGAAGATGCTTGGCTATGTATAGAAGAAGGGTTGACGTTCTTGAGGTGTTGGTGATGCTCAAAGCGGAAAGGCCGGGAGTTGATCGGTCGGTGAAACAGGGGTCTTCTTTGCCGACTGCTTACTCTTACAAAATAGCAACTACATTCGAGGTTCGCAATGTGTGCTCATATTCGCGTCGTCAGCTTAGACGTGTACGCGTCTTCGGCGATGTGTACGTGCAGGTGACACCTGATCACGGAAGCGAGGATGCACAACAGCTGTCAAGTGCAGCGATTCGGCCATTGGCTACTGCCATACTCCTTGGCTATCATTTACTAAGTTATACTTTTTACCAACCATTCTACAAGATCTTTGTCAATCTTGCTTTCCAACTGGCCTTCTCGCCCGTGACTCCCTCCTCGCCACTGCCACTCCCACCTAATGAGACACCTTCATCGATATAGCCATGCTGGTCGTAGATTTCGTCCGGTAAAACTGCTTTGTCGATGAACGTTTCCCTCTGCGGCGCGACGAACATGCTGAGCACGACATAGACCAGACTTGTGGATACAAAGCCAAGGAACCACCCGAAATGATATGGCCTCTCCCCCACTCCAACTTCGATGCTTGGGGTGATACTATGGATGAGGCCTG
This sequence comes from Stagonosporopsis rhizophila, assembly GCA_016767195.1. NCBI lineage: Eukaryota > Fungi > Ascomycota > Dothideomycetes > Pleosporales > Didymellaceae > Stagonosporopsis > Stagonosporopsis rhizophila. Next base: position 320,879 of record CP068494.1, read on the forward strand.
GTAAGTTAGGAGCCACACCTACGAGGAAAGCCACGATGGCCCGCCAATTCCAGCCGTGGGAGTAGCGGTAGATCCCGTGCGGCTGATATAAGGCAAGAGTGTCGTATTTCCGCGCATGAACAAGCCAGAAGTCCCACACCATGATCGCCGCAATGGGCCCAAGGAAGATGGCGTACGCGACCATGAAATTGAGGAAGCTGCCCGCACTAGCAAGGATCTTCCATGGTACCAGCGCCCATGCAACAACTGCGCAGATGAGCTGGCCTCGCCTGATATTGACGAAGCGAGGGAAAAGCGCAGTCAGATCGTTCGCTGCAGACAAAGAGTTTGCAGAGATATTGACACCAAGTGCGGCCAGAGCGAAACTGAAGGCGCCGAAGAAACGGCAAGCGCGGTTGTCCCAGTGCGAGATCAAGGCAATCGGGTCCCAGTTCAGTTCGCCATACTTCACAGCGCCCGCGGAGGAGGCTGCAATGCCGATGAAAGCGATGAAAGTGAATACGAGTGGCAAAAAAGGGACGTAGATGATCTGCCACTTGACGCTGACACGGGAGTATCGGGAGAAGTCAGCCTGGAGGTTGTCAGTTTTTTCTGCTCAAATCTGCAGATCTCAAGAACAACATACCTGGTTCACAGAAAGTGTGGCGTAATTACCAATGACACTTGTCAGGCTCGACAAGAAGCCCCATGAGTACGCCGACCCAGACAACGTAGCTTTCTGATTCCACATCTCCCCACCATCTGTCGACACAAACGCCCAGATCAAGATCGCAATCCACGCAATCGGCACAATCACCGACTTGGCCATAAACAGCCAGCGAAGGTTGTTCGGATGCATGCACAAAAACGGCAGCGAAACGAGCCAAAACAGGAAGAAGCTAATCATCGTATTCGTCTCAATGCCCTGCGATTCCGGTATGCCATTATGGAGCGTCAGAAACGAGGGCCAAATGGCGGCAATCATGCATTTGACTGCATTCGCTCCGTTCATGTTCTGGATTGCGAACCAGAAGACGGCGAGGACCGCGCGCGAGATGATCGCGATGTAGGAGCCCCAGAAGCCCCAGGAGGCACGGGCGAGCACGGGGAAAGGCGCGTGGTGAATGACGCCGATTGCGCCGTTGAGTGCGATCACGAAGGAGATGATGAAGAAGGCGAGTGCGACGATGCCGAGGGATTCTCGCCAGCTGAGGCCTGGAGGTTGTTAGTATGCGCTTGCTGGCGGGGTTCCGTGGTGCTCATACCAATCGAGATGATACTCGAGGCGAATTGCCATGTTGCAGCGCTTCGGTCATGTCAGTGGTTGCTCGTGTAGCTCTACCGAAACTCAAGATCGTACTTGAAGGCGTCCGATATCCAGTAGGCGAGAAAGCTCGTTACTCCCCACTTTCGATTGTGCCTGGGAACAGGGTCCAAATCTTTATTCGTCCTGGAGGTCGTCAGCGAATTCTTTTCTCCATATGAATACTGTAGTTCTGGGTCGGTTCCACGACATACCATCGCGCATTGCCCTCGGCAAAGGTTGACTGAGGCTGCTCAACCTTGAGCGATAGATGCGGTCGCTCAATGCCCAACATCTTTGGATTCACTCGGGACCGTGTATTAGGCTGCCAGGAAGCGTCGTGCGAAGGGGACCCAGCATATTTAAACTCGTGCAGTTGGACCCCAGCAAAGATTGTCGGTTGCTGCAGCTATCGGTCATCGAGGCCCAAGAGATAAGCTAGACCCAGCTGCCGCATGCATCTGGACGGTTAGACGAACGCCCCAAATGATTGGCATCGCACAGCGGCCACTCAGGTGTCGAGCGCAAAAGCCGAACGGCCGTGGCCGGCAATTATACGATGCACAATTCGATCCTGTTACTTGAGGCTGCCCGGAGGCTGCCAAATGTCACGCGTGAGAGATAAGCACCCTGGACTTGATCGTCGTGGTGTCGCGTGCTATCGGTTGCGCTTCCCCGCTTGGGGAAGTTCCCCACGTTGCGATACCGTTAGCGTCACTGAGCATAAGTGCCAGGTAGAATGCGAATCATCCCGTCACAGCATGGCAGATCAGAGCATGATGTAGGATAGTACATGCTTGCACGAGGGTATATACATGTCTAGAAACAGGTTCGGCTCAGCCTACCGAGAAGAAAGAAAAACAAGCCTGCCAGAGCGCTCGATGTCATCTTTTATCAGCCACTCTGATCATAAATCTCCATGTCGTCGTTCAGGTCCAGTCCAGCTCTCATAGGAGGAATCTGGAAAGGAACTTGGAGTTCGACCGCTTCTGGTTGTTGTTGTTGTTACCACCACGGCCGTTGCCTCCTCGTCCACCTGCATCACCGGCATTACCATTAGCGAGATTTGCATTAGCATTGTTGCCACCTTGGTTGTTTCCATTGCGGTTGTTGTTGTTGCCTTGGCCCCGGCCCTGACCTTGACCTTGGCCTTGGCCCTGGTTGCCAGTGTTCTGGTTCTGGTTCTGGTTCTGGTTCTGACCATTGCCTGCCGCGGCAGTCTGAGTGGCTGTCGCAGGCGCAGTCGCGGAGATGAGAGCTGAAGAACAATTAGCATTCACTCAAACCGTGCGAGAAGCGAGTCGGAAGGAGAAGACGCACCAGAAATGGCACTTGCACCCTCGTTGCCACCTGCAGCACCTGCAGCCTGGTTCGCGGCAATGGCTACGGGCAGATCCTGCTGGTTCTGCAGGATCTGGGCAGAGATTCCTTGGAGGGTTTGTGCTGTGTCGACACCTACCGCTCAGGTGAGTCTATGTACGAGGGCTGAGTGTGCTAGGCATATATGAAATGGACTTACCAGAAGCGGTTGAGTCTGTACGGCCTTGTCCGTCAGTCTGCTGGACAGCGAAGCAGCCTCCGAACGGGCCTGCGACCGCAGTGTTGCGGCAGCGCACAGTGCATATATTGCCAGTCGAAGCACCAATGCAGTTAAAGTTGTCAGGCATGGCAACACTGATTGTGAAATCCTGCTCTTTGGCTTGCGAAAGGCCATTGGCTCCAGGAACGTTGTTAGCAACCTTTAGGGGCGTGAACTTGGTAGCAGCATTGCTAGTCTCGTCAAGATCGCACTCGTAAGGGCCGGCACCATCAGCGTTGACCTAGATAGTCTCAACATCTCGTCAATTACCCTATGTTATGTTTGCTTACCTGGTGGATAGTGACAGTCATGACAGTGCCTGCTGAGACCGATGTCACACGGTTGGCAGCCAACTCGTTCTCTGTCTGCTCGCCGACATCGATGTTACCATTGATCTCTGTGCGTCCGCACGAGTTCACGATGTTCTGTGTGATCTCCGAGTCACGAATAATGGTCGAGTCTTGCTGGCACGGTGAGATGGTTGTGCAATTACGAGCCAGGTTCTGGTCGACTGCTGCAGTGTTAGAAACGTTTGTTGCACCTTAAGAGATACTGCACGCACCAAGGAAACCCTGACTCTGGCCCTGGTCTCCAACAGCGGCGAGGATGACGCCGTGAGCGTGAACATTGGCAGCAAGAGCGACTAGCGCGATGGCGGAAGCAGAGTAATACATTGTTGAAGAAGTAGGAATAGAGATTGCGTCCGGCGCTTCGAATAGAATGAAAAGCAAGAAAAAGAGGGGAAGAGAACGACGGGCAGTGGAGAACGGTTGATCAGTGATGGAGGTAGAGTATATGTTGCGGAGCTACAAGTGGACCTATATACTCTCGAAGCAGACAAGAGAATTAACGCTGACGGAGCCATCAAATCTGCTCAAGGTCCATACGGTGCCCACACCCACGAGACGTGCTACTACAAAGGCGGAGTGGAGGATGCGTGCTAGAGTAGCCTGAGGATGCCTCAGACCCCCTTGAAGAGGGTCTACGGGAGGGTAGACGCTGCATCTGACGCGCTGAGCGACAAGTAGCAGGACTCCACTATGCGCTCCTCTATGGGATGCCCTCGTCTGTGAGGTGGCGCGTGGTTGTGATGATGAGGCGCACCCACCAGCCTCAAACTTCTAGAGCTCGTATCGTGCTAGAAGCGCTGCATGCAACGAGTGTAGGGCTGTCGCCAAGCATCTTTTGCCTGCCGTTTGTTGTGTGCTGAAGCAGTTTGGGTTTGGAGATTCCGTGTCAAGTTTCGAAGCGGGCGGTAACATGCCACGTCGAAACGTGACATCTTGAAGCCGATGTATCTCCTGTCCGGACCAGTGCCGAACGCTTGGCACGATGGAGCGATCAAACATTGTACGAGTGATGTAGCTTGGATGTTAGATCGGCCTCAAGAAACTGGTGTTTGAGACTGAGGCGCCAACAAAAGTGGGGACTCTTTGAGACAACCCCCTGATGCCCTTGTGTCAGCGCATCGTAGAAGGAAGCCGCAAAGTGTTTACGGCAATGCAAGTAATGATATCAGCAGATTTTCCGACGCTTAAAGCAGAAGGACGTTTCGAGGCGCATGTCGATAAGCAACAGCAGCCGCGAGCCTGAGCATGTCGAAGGCTTGTGAAGCTTGATGCAACAGCAGTCGCTCCCGTGCTAAATGGTTGGATGTAAGCTCGCGGTTTATTGTAGTCTGTTTGCAACCAAGAATTACTTCAGCGAGACCCTAGACCTTACAACACATGCGTTGGCGATGTTGCTTGTCGATGAACGAGGCTCGAGGATGCCTTCAACAACCATGTCTTGGATGCGCACGATGAATGATATCGCAACTTCAACGGACGCAATAAAGATTCGAGCGTGTAGAGCTCTTCTCAACGTGTATGTGGCAGCAAAGACGTCGTGATGGTGTTGTTGATGCAACGCTACCAAGCACCCAGCAAGCTCAGTGGGCCGAGCCAATCGTAACGGTTCCCTCAGCCCTACCAGTATAGAATCAGACCACTTTCATCATCACCGCGAAAACATTTCGGGCGCACATCCGCGCCAGCACACCTGCCACCTCAATCGCCCACCTTACACGCCTCTCATCCAACACCTCACACCATGAACACCGTATGTCTACCCCGCAACCCTCACAATTCCAATTAACACCACCTCCAGGTCAAATCAGTCTAGTACGTCACCTCCGCGGGCCCGCAGCTCCCCAGCACAAGCCAACCAACCCAACCTCAACATACTAATGAGAACAGCTACGGCTGGGCGACCCTAATCGCCGCCGGCGGAGGCGCATACTACTTTGCCAAGAAATCCATCAACGCCGACCGCGCGCAAAAAGCCGAAGCCGACCGCCAAAAGCGAATGAAGCAATACCAGCTCGAGCAAGCCCACGGCGTGGCCCCTTTCTCCTCGGCGCCCAACACCTCGCTTAGCCCGCCTACGGCCTCCAACCCCACAATCAGCCCCAATGCAGTGGTCAGCAGTAACACCACGGCGCCGAGGAGTGTGGGCGATAAGAGCGCAGTCGCGGGCGCGGTGAGGAGTGAGGACCGTGGCGCGAATCCGAGTTCAGAGGCTAGTGCGGATCCTGCGGCGACGAGGCATGCGCCGGAGCGGGAGGGTGAGGGGAAGAGCAAATATGAGGCCAGTGATGTGTATAGGAGTCGGAAGGGGGATCGATTTTCGTAGGACATGAGTTGGACGGTGAAGGGATGAGGGAACAGACGAAGCATGGTTCAGGGTGTTGGAACTTGTAGCATATTATGATGTATGGTCTTTTGGGGTTGCTCTCCGCTTTGGAGCTGTTCAGCTGGCTCGACTTTGTATGATGACGGTGTGTAAAAGCTCAATTGATGATTGCTGGTAAATTTCCCAAACGCCGACGCGATATATCAGGGTATAAAGCGGTGTCTACTCGCTGCACTTCATCTCTCACCCTACGACTGACAATTCTATGCGAACATACCACTCCTTGGGCTGTCCCTCCGCTTCTCGTACAGCCACTTGTTGTTCAGCCCCACACTTGCCTTTCCAGTAGCTGGCGTCGGCGTGCCTGGTCCAGTGCTCGACCCACTGTCGCCAAACAGGCTGCTGTTGAACGGGCTGCCTCCGCCGTAGCTCGAGCGCTTGTTCGCCGAGCTGCCCAGGCCAGGCGAGTACGATGTGTTCGATGTCGACCTTCCGAGACTAGCCGCAGGGCTGCCTGAGCCAAGCAACGGGCGCTCACCCTGGTTGCTGAAGCTGCTGCGCGGCGTGGATCTTGAGTAGCGTGGCGGGGTCACATAGGCTGGGGACGCGTAGCTGGAGCTAGGAGTCTGCGAGGAGGCGCTGGGTTTGAGGCCCATGGAGGTGCGCTGGGAGGGGGTGAGGGGGATGTCGGCGATGTCGTCGGGGTAGTAGCGGCGAACGAGGGGCAGGAAGGCGTTGACAATGTTGACAACGAAGAACAGGCGCACGGCGAGTATCCCCCACTCGCTGTAGGGGGTGTGTTGGATGAGGGCGTTGACGGGTGTCCTACGTTGGGTTAGCTCGCTCATCAAACACCCTTCTCCAGTTCGACGTACGCAGCGTAGTCCAGCAGCTTCACCTTGGAGGTGACGGCGTGGGCGAAGAAAGAAGCAGCAAGAAGGGCGCCATTTGCGACGACAACCTTCACATTGTGCTCGTCAAACGTCGTCGCGTACTGGCGGCGCGCAATCTCCTCGAACTTGGGGTGCTTCCAGCTGCCATTGGGCGTGTGCAGCTGCGGTGTCTGTGGTCCAGGTGTCTGCGGTGTAGCAGGCGCAGCCATGGAGAGGGCCATTGTGGACGGAGGCACGGCAGAAATTGGCCGAGAAGGTGTCGCTGTCGCTGTGGATTAGTGGTTAGTATCACGGGTGCCCGTCGAGCGACTATGGCGGCACACGGTCGAGCGGTGGCTGTCGTAGTGACGGTTGTCAAAACAATTGAGCGATTGACGCACGTCGGCGGCTCGGAGCTTTCTCACGGCAGCGCGTCTCCACCACGCTGTACTACGGCTAGTCTACCCGTGGACCCCGCCGGCATGATAGCTCTCAGCCAGCGTCACAGCCGCACTTTGTTTCCACACTCACACTCTGCATACCAACATGCCCGGACTCTTGGAGCAGCTGGACGGGGCCATCTCCGACCTTTTCCAGGGCTGGAATGCATACTCGACTGTGCTCCTTGTTGGCATTCTCGGCTTTGTCGGCTGGGTGCTAGCCAACAACGCCGATGCTGACACGCATCCTCTGCTGCTTGCCCGCCAGGCGCAGGCCTCGTATGTGCGGCAGCCAGGAGAGTCTGCAGTTTTCAGGTCTCCCGAGACTCCCCATGGCTGTAGGTGCTTGCGGACACCTGTATACAACAACGCTCAGCTGACCCTACTCAGATCCTCTCCGCACTGGACTTGCTGTCAAGCCTCCGGGCGCTCCCATGTACTCTGCTGGCAAAGATGGTGACCTGCGAGATATCTGGCGCCGCGTCACCGGCGAGATTCCCCTGGAGAAGAAGGCCAGCTCAAGCGGCACGGCGACCATCCTGACCGTCTTGGGCAAGGAGGAGATCTCAGAACACAACATTCCCGGAGTCACCAAAGAGATCGCCATCATTGGCAAGCATCTGCAGGAGCACAAAGCCAAGCGCGTTGCTGTGTACCTACCCAACAGCCTCGAATTCCTGGCAGTTCTGTTCGCTGGCGCTTTCTATGGCTTCACCCCAATCCTCATCCCCTACAACCAGCCACACGCCACTCTGGTCGAGCTGCTCCAAGCTACTGGGGCCGATTCTCTCATCGCGCAGGCCGGATCAATTCCTCTGGCTGATGTCACTCGGAGTGTGCCCGCCTTGCGCCAGATCGTGTGGACCGTCGAGAAGACGAGCAGGCACATGGACTGGAGCGAGGTCCCAGAGGGCATCGGCGGCAAGGTTGACGTCTCCGTCTGGCATGAGCTTGTGCAAGACTCGAAGTACACCGAGGATGTGCTGCCATCAGATGGGGGCAAAGCTCCAGGAGTTGTCTTTCTCTGGCAGGAAACCGTTGGCAAGCCAGCTGAGGTCGTCGAGTTCACCCAACAGGTATGTTTCTCAACTGCAGATCCAGAACAATGCTGACCACAGAAGAATATTGCTGCCGCTGTTGGCTCGCTCATCACGTCCCTACCCACCGTACAACGCTTCTCAGCTTCTGACACTTTCCTCCCGGCCGACGCTTTCACAAACTCCTACTGTCTGTGCCTGACGCTCGCAGCACTCTTCTCGCACTCGACCGTCATAATCAACTCAGTCGCCGGCCCCGGTGTCGATCTTGCCCTAGCCACTCGCTCCCTGGCACCCACAATCATCGTCGTCTCCGCCGAGACCGCCGCAAAGGTGCATAGCACAACCGCTGCGTCAGCTGCTGGCAGCCTGACACAAATCGCACACTATCTTGAGTCGCGTGTTCTCGCCTCCGGTCGCCTGCCCACCAACTCCCTCCTCTCCCCGGCCCGTGCAGCAATCGGCACTACCCCAGGCAAGCTACGACTGGTCTTTACGTCCGAGCGTGCCGGCCTGAACACGCCTGCCCTAAGCTCCAAGGACCTTTCCGACCTGCGCATCTACACACAAGCACGCATTGTGTACGCCCTGACTGCCGCGCCTGTGGCCGGCGCTGTCGCCCAGACTAACATGTACGACTATCGCATCGGCAATTCGACGAGCAAGCACAGCCATTTTGGTGTGCCTCTGAGCAGTGTCGAGGTTAAGGTGAAGGATACGGCCGCACTGAAGACGACGGAAGAGCAGGCTGTGGGTGAGCTGGTGGTTACAGGATCGTCAGTCGCAGGCGGCGAGGCTGCGCTTGGATTCAACGCGCGGTTTGGCGAGGACCACACTGTGGCGTACGTTTGAGGATCGTAGAGTGGGTAGTTGGGTATACACTACTCCACCATGATAACATGCCTCCTTTCGACGATCCGTGAAGTTGTCCCCACTAGTTTTCGTTGACGAATGTACGCCTTCCATGCTAACATTGTAGACGGTAAGCATAGTTACTCCAGCAGCTACAACTACATAAGATGATGGGCCAGCGATCCCGCCACTACATTCAAGCGCACCATCGCGCGCATAATATCTCATTACAGCGTAGCTCCCCCGTTGTACACGCCCCACACCTCTAGCCGCACCCTCGGCGAAACAGAAGAGAAAAAAAAATCTTCACTACAGCATCGCCGCATAGACACAAAAGCCTCGCGAGCAGCATTTGCAACATGAACCGAATTGATTTCTGCAACCTCATCAATCAGAGAAATCAAAACACTCTGGCCTAATGGCCCAATGGCAAGGCGCTTGACTACGATCCGTCGACATCAAGAGATTCCAGGTTGTAAGTTACCACCACATCCGCACTTGTATGCTGCAAGTTCGATTCCTAACAGTTGTTCAGCGACCCCTGGTTAGGTCATAAGACATCTTTTTTTTTTGCTTGCTTGTGTGTTTGGATGGGGTCGTTGACGTTAGCGTGCGTGTAATTGGGCTTTGTGCATCACAAGTGCGTACGTACTATGACTTTTTTTTTTGCTTTTTCTTTGCGACGTGAGGACTTGGATTGTTGATGCAGGGATTGGTAGAGCGAGTAAGTGCTGGATGCTTTGATGTCGAACGAGGAGTGCTGTGGGCTGGGATAAGTTGGTGGAATTGCATTGATGTTTTGTGCTAGCGTGCTTCGTGCTTGGACTTAGTTTTGTAAGTTTACTAACAGTGTAAACGTCCACACCTTCAACAAACACCAATCGCATCGGTGGTTTAGTGGTAAAATTAGCCGTTGCCATCCTTCACAGGACAGTTTCGGCTAGCCCCGGATTCGATTTCCGGCCGATGCATTTTGCCGTTCTGACGGTTGTGAGGTGTTGGTGGTGGTGTTGTATTTTTGCTGGGACAGGAGTGGGCTGGTCAAGGCGGAGGACCCACACGGGACGAGACCACGTTTGCTGGATAGAGGGTCTAGCGTGCCTGGAACGCGAAGAATCTCAAGTCTGCCTTTCAACAGTCCTGTGTAAGACTTAGCCGATGCACTTGCTGCTCTCGCCGTCTCCACGAGATCTGATAGTGTCGGTCAGAGGTATGGGTGAGTTGGAAGATAACGGGAAAGGTCTTTCTCGAATCTTTGGCCTCTGTCAGCTCCCTAGTTCACTTCTTGGTGTTCGTAGCCTCAAGAATGCTGATTTGAAGTGCCGCGTTAGCTCATAATAGCTCGAGCATATGCTATATAATATGTGTAAAGCAAGGCCCAAATTCGGCATCCACATCGGTGTGAACGCACTCGAGGCAGGACCTGCCCGAGTTGGCCTACGCTGGGCGGCAGAATGGAGCATTGGTCTTCATCTGTATTATCACCATCGAACTGGAGGTAGAGACCACAATGGACTGGTGTGCGTTGCATCTCCGTCGCGGTGTGGTCGCCCTCAGAATGTTGTGATCGACAGGAGGCTGACTGCAATTGGGATATAGTTGACAATTTGGTTCCAAAGTTTGCAAATTAATAGAGATCTCAACTCATGTGGTCAACGCTCGAGTTTCCTCTTCCTCCGCGCGTCCATATCAAGCCCACCACAGTATTCAGATAAATCTAGTAATATTGCGGCTTTCGCTCAAGGAAATTGGTGCAGTACCACTGACTACCCGAGGCCAGCCCTAGATTCATAACATGTAGACTACACTATAATCGCTGCACATGGCTCTTCGCATGGCCTTCATACTTTATTCAGGGTCCAGTACCGTAGACCGAGAAGACTAGACCGGTTATCTCTCTCCACTGCCCTCTCTAGAACTTCGCACTCCCTTCATGTATGAAATGTGAAACCCCTCCCCACCTCCCGCACGTTCCGTACAAGCTATCAGTAGTCTTTTTGCCAATTGGGGGCACTAAAGCGGCAAATTTGCGCTTGGGTGAAGCACTTGATCATGGGTACCGCCGCATGGTGGCTTGAAAGGAGCCATGACGCACCGTAAACAGATCACAAACGGAGACGAACTCATATCCCAGACAAGAGGAGTGTAAGAACTGACAGCAGGAGCCCAAACAAAGTTGTTGTTTTCGAAATAAGAGTCATAATGGCAGTGTATCTTTGAACAGGAAGGTACGCCCATGTTGGCAACAGTAGGCGCCCTCCAGAGATTCTTCGGGCGTGGCTCCAAGGAAAATTTGTTTTCGAAGGCGCGCGTTCCTCGTTTCTCGACGCCTTATCCACCGCCGCCAGTATCCTATCATCTGCTCTGTCCACTTGCTTGCGCTTATCCCCCTCTTATCTAGTACATAGGGGTTGTTGTGTGCGCAACTAACCTTCCATTCGGGCTAAATGCAGGTGCTTGTTGCCTGATATACTAGTGTGGATTCAGGTAGCGTCATACTCGTTGTCCAAGTGCAAGAGGTCAATCCTACCAAATAATCTCGTCGCTACTCTTCACTTCAACTTCAGTTCATCTTGGCAAAGCATTTGATTCTACTCAAACAACGGATCTAGACTTCATCTGTCTCTTTCCACGTTGGACTATCAGTAGATTTGCAGATGAAGATACTGGATTGCTTGCTGGACAACAGCTCGACAAGCTATCTGTAATACACAACTAGCATCTACACTATATCACTGCCTGGTCAAGTGAGGTATGCTGGAATGCCAAAATGGCATATACATCCAGTGTTCGCTTCTCGATCGACACAGCGACAGCTTCACTTTCTCGTGAGAGTTACGATCGCTGTTGCCTTTATCTTACCGTCCGCAACTTCACTTTGGTCGACGCAGCGGGTAGCGAGCTAGCTTCTCTAGCTATATAGTCTCAAATCCCCCGCAAACACCTTCCACTTTCTCACAACAACTTCTTTTGCCCACAACCACAACAACGAGAATCGTTCGATTACTTTCTGTCCTCCATCATGAAGTGCTTCTCCAACCTTTTCCTCATCGGCTTGGCCTTGTGCTTTGCCACTCTCGTGGGCGCTGCTCCAGCTCCCGACATCCATACCGTCACGACCGCCAACGTCGATGCTGACCAGCACTCAGCCTACCACACTTTCAACATCACCATTCCAGGTACCCTGAACATTTCGCAACTCCATTCTAGGTATTATACTGACATTTTGTAAGAAATCTCTAACACTATCGAGGCCCGCGGTTACGACCATAGCACCGAGTGGCAAGGATACGCACAAGTCGAGGTGTGGACTGGCGGGGATAAGCGCAAGCCGATCAACTGGGGTAACCTTCGCGGTCCGGAGCTGTCTAAGGAGATCCTCCGTCTTCTCGATATCACCTGTCCATGGGAGTCCAGCGATTCTTTCTTCAATCACAAATGTGGAAACCATGATTGGCAGTTCTTTAAGACCAAGACCATCGTGGAGAGCACTCCCATCGTTTTCCCCTTCAAGACCGAGACGCGTAGGGCATCCTTCAAGACTGAGCACGCTGAGTATGCTACGCTTGGTGTCCGCAATGTCATGGCCAAGATAATCGCCGAGACACTCGCCGCTTACACCAAGAACGAGAAAGGTTATAACTGCTACGAGTACTCACGAGAGATCTTTTGCAATGTTCCAAGGAAAGTTCGAGTACGTTTCTCACATTGAGGAATACCTGGAAAGATCTCAATTGACCTTCTTAGGTTAACTTGCCTTATCGTTGTAAGAACGAATATGACGGATGCTTGATCACTGGTCGCAACCGCTGGCAGATCGTCACATCTAGCGCCCATGATCCCAAAGAATTCTCCCCATTCGGTGATTTAAGGCCGTGCAAGACACGACCCGAGGTGGACATGGTCATGGACAAATACAAAGACGACGTCGTGAAAGAGTTCCCCAAGTACAAGTTCAGCCGTGATGCTCGCGTCATCATCAACGGCGATAAGGTTTGCAGCAGCGAGCTCTAAGATCAAGTTGGCTCTCTGGATTCGAAGGATTACTTCGAATTTCTGGCTGGCAGTGACCAATATTGGTGAATCTGGCTGGCTATTCTCCGAACGGTGTCGGAGATCGCCACCAACAGCATCAAATCACATAGCATGGAGAATAGATGTTTTTGGTGATTCAAGTCTCGTTCACATACGCCTCTACCCTTGCGTGAAACCGCGACAGCCAGCGGGAGATTGTGTCTACCATCGGTAGATAAGCTCTTTCAACCCAACTCATGGATGGATCAAGCCTTGCTCAAACACAACCTTAATGGAGGCCCCCAGTACATTGTACACGTTTCAGGATTTCACGGGAACTGCAAGGATCGTGAAGTCTCCAATTGCCGGAAAACAGCACCCCAAGATACACACCTGCCTCTTCGTCAAGACTAGATCTGGCACTGATAAGCTCGGGGCCGTACGAGACAGTCGAAGAAAGTCCTGCCGTTCGACTAAGTATGAGGGTGTCACCAGGGTGTCTTCGGCTCTGTCGGCAGTTTGGATTATTCACTGGACGCAGACGTAACCCGAGTCATCAGCATTGTCCATTCTACCTTGATTTGCTGCCTCAGGAACGGCTGGTAGCCGTTCTAAATTCTTGTCGTCCCGAGCTACATATGCATCCTGCTCACGTCTGCGCCTTCTCTTCCCACTACTACTCGTCAAAATAGCCGTATGTTGGGCGACTGGCAGACCTTCCGGCCCACTGCGTTCGTGAATGACGACGCTTTGCTGGAGGTGGATCTGTGACAGGCGCGAGTGAGGATTGAGGGCAGTTGTTTACGCAACGAAGGGACTCGCGATGCCGTTAATTGCTGATATATCGCGAGAGTTCGCAATCAAGGACAAGGGATACAGCTATTTTGACATACTTCGAAATGGGCAGGCACCTACTGCAACGTGCGCGCCATTTTGTCGATGATGTCTTGGACATGTTTTCAGCTGGTCTAGTGAAGCTCTGTCTTGGCCGGGGCTGGTGACTGCACCGAAGAGCCTTAGACTCATAGCAGAGGGGGCGGAGTCTATCGGAATATGAGGGCTTTGAGGGAGGATGTCAATAGTATGGCACGGTGTCATTTCTGGGTTGATGCCATGAAGTTAGCAGATTTTGCTCCTAGGGAAATGACATCGGACAAAGACATCGTGAACGCAGTAATTGACACATGACCACTTTCCTGAACTCTGTATGAACGTGAAAGATTGTGCAAAACTTACGACTGCCTTTCACCTACTATGGCATTGTTGCCTGGAGCTGGAGCGCTCGGCTACTTTCTATTGAGCTCCCAACGACTTGGGAACTCAACCACTCACTCACTGACCTGCCCATACCACTGCCTCTCACAATGAGCTTCCACCACGGCCAGAAGCGTACAGCAGACAACTTCCCCTCTGCAGACTTCATGATTGATTATGCACCGAGCATCATCGAAGCACCACGCGTCCTGCGCCGCCACCACCACCGCCGCCGCAACATCGCAACAGCGACCTGGGGAGTCGAGCCGCCGCCCGCACCATCGACACTCAGCATCCCGCACTCGCGTCCACCCGTGCAGCTCCGGCCCCAGCCCTTCAACATCTACAAATCGCTCCTACGGCACCCCCACCTCTTCTTCCAGTTCTGCATCCGCCTGCCTTACCCCAGCATCATCGCCCTCTACGCAGTCGACAAAGAATTCCACTACCGGCTGAACAAGTACAGCGTCGGTCTGATTCACGAGTACGCGCGCTACCACGCCCCCATCGCGGCACCAGTCTTCTCTTGGATTCTGTACCCAGAGCTGTGCATCAGCGATCCTATGCTGCGTCCCATGGACGAGCGCGAGTGGCTGGCCCGCGATGTCCCAGGGTTCAGGTGGGTGGGGATGGTGCTGTGGCGTCAGCGAGTGGTGCGGGAGATACTGACGTGTCTTGCGAGGGAGGGACACCGGGTGCCGAGGAAGGCGTTCGAGGTGCTGTGCAAGTTCTGGTGCGTGATGGAGAGCAAGAGCACGGCGCTGCGCGAGGCGTATCTGCAGGACGAGCGCATCTGGAGCGATGAGGAGGTGTTGGTCCTGCAGTTGGTGCTGGTCAAGCTGGATATGCGCTTCTCGGATCCTGTGCTGGGGAATGGGATCGCGATGCTGAGTCACCTGCTGTTGACGCAGAAGGGGCTGCAGCTGCTGTGGAAGGTCTTGACGGGCAGGGAAGAGCTGGATTATGACAGCGTGACGGAGATCCTAGTACGCACCTACCTGAGTGAGGACCTTGATACCGAGGCGCATACATGGCTGGCCGATGAGACTGAGAACGGCGTGCCGGAGGAGGAGTGGGGTTTGTTGTGCAGGGAGGGATGGCATGTGGATGGGAAGAGGATGGAGAGTGCAGTGGACATGGTGATCATGGAGGGGATCAGGAGGGGCCTGGATGTGCAGAAGTACTACTTGGATTTTGTCTTGTATGGCTTCGTCGATGGAGATGGGCACAATATTCCTGTGCCGCGACCGTCGAGACAAAGGAACAAAGCGGACATGGTCGAGTTTGGCTGGCCAACAGAGCACGAGCGGCAAGCAGCGCTGAAGAGCTTGAGGGAGCTGGCGGGACGTCTAAGAGCTGGGGAGATGGAGGTCGACGGTTGATAGCTGAAGACGAGGCAACTACCACGTGAACAGAAGTCTTCGCCAGCGGTGCATGTACTAGACAAGCCCTTTCTGTTCGGCATTGTCAAGGAACCCCCACGATGTAGACGCGCCCCGCGAGACCCAACCTACCACAAGTCTACACCCAAGGATTCAGGTCGCAGTGTCGTCACATCGATGATCACTCGCAGCAGGAAGGTGGGCGTGGTGGAGACAAACAAAGCCGCTCGTGACCCTCAGCCACGACGACGAATGATACCAGGCACGGGGGCCGAGTGCTCACTCGGTGTCGAACACAGACGAAGTGCAACAGGTATTCCTTGATGCCTCTCACCGCTGCACTTGATCCCACTCCGCCCTGCACCACCCGCAGGCACCCCAATCACCATCCCCCTAATCCTGCTGACATGCCCTGTCGAACCCCCCTTGCACAGACACGCAGGCACGCCATGCGCGTCCCGCAATGTCGTGATCGCCAGCCCACCACGCCCACGCAGCGCCACAATCGCACCTGCATCTGACGCAGGCCCCCGCTGCGAACAAGCTGTGCAGCGGCGGGTGCAGCGACAGGGGCGTCTGCGCTGGTACCCACCTCGTAGAGTCACGGTGGTGCGACCGTGGGCTGATGCGGGCGGGGGGGTGACGAGCAGCAGCAGCGACAGCGTCGGGCGCCGGCAGACAATGCGGTATTTTGACGCTGCGCTTGGGGTCTTTGTTCCCCCACGTTTTGACGTAGTGTCACAGCAGTATATTAAACGTTCAAAGCCCCTTCGTACTATATGCTCAGGTACTAGGTTTGTGTGAAACGTTTGATCCGCAATCTGCTTGATACGACTTTTGGTTTGAGGGGTCGGTAGTCAGTCGCGACTAGAGACGTTATACAAGAAAAAAAGGCGCAGTCGATTCTTCTTGCTGCACGCCCGCTGTTAAAGAGGAGCTCCTCCAGGTCCAGCCCTACCAGTTCGTGCGTACCCGCCCGGACCCACTTTGCACCATTGCACGCTATTGTAAGTGCGACGACCCTGCTCTCTGCTTTGAAATGTTTAGCAAGCAAGACAAAACAGCCGGCTATAAAGGGCAGTTGGATGTCTTCTGCCTCTTCTTTCTGCGTAGTCGTTGGACCCTCCCCCGTTTGCTGACTTGCCGTTTTTGGAGCCTCAGCCTCTCTTCAGCTTCGCAGCCTCGACTAGGATACACACACAGCTGGCTGCCTAGCCCACCACGACCACCTTATAAACCTCGACTCGACTCGACTCGACTCCACGACTGCAAAACACACCGCCCATCTCGGCATTCTCTCTTATATACAAGACGTCGGAGTGCCTTTTGTTCAACATGGCTCTCTCCACACAGGCCCTCACCTCCTTCAGACGGTACTCGACGGCCCTGCCGCGGGATCCACACTACCGGCTCAAAGCGACGCTCGCAACGGGCTATGTAGTGTCTGCGCTCGCGCTGCCGTTTGTTCCGCCGCTGCTGGAGACGCGGCGGGCAAAGGCAGACGGGAGTTATTTGACGAGGTGCGTGTGGTGTGGTAGTGGTAGTGGTTAGGGCCGGACGAGGATTCGGCCGACCAATCCGACGGCATTGATTTTGGGTTTACTTGTAGACGCGTGCTAACTTTGGGCGGCTAGGGAGAATGTGTATTGCTCGAGTCAGTTTCATCAGTGTGCGCACTAGTGGGAGAGGATAGGTGAGTTTTGCGCATGTGGGGAGAGGGGTTTGTTGTGGTTGTGTGCTGATTTTGTTTAGGTTTGTTTGGAGTCTGCGTGAGACTGCCTGCCTGCCTGCCTGCCTTTTTTCTCCCGCGTCGCTTTCGCGTTCATCATACCCGGCATAGTTTATCTTGGCTTCTGGCGTTCTTGGGGGCGGGTCTGCGGACAGCATAGTTGGCGTTTTTGGACTTTGGTTGCTTTGCCTGCATCTGTGTGTTGCAGATGATTTACTGTGTAGCAAATGCATGTTCTTGAAACAAACCAAGTTGCTCGGTGTGCTCTCGGTGATGTGGATTTTATGGCATTGCTGATTGTTGTTGAGCCTCGGTAACAAAAGTCAGCAATTGTGACGTCTGCAATGTGTGACTCTATAATGCCAGTCTGCAAGTGAGGTATGAGGGCACTACTGTGTATGTGCCATTCACATGAGAGTTTACGCACAAAACAGCCATGCACGACCACGTCATTGGCCCGAGCGGTCCCCCACACAAAAAGTGCGCCCCGCTACTCGAGGCGAACCGTGGACGCGGCTGTCAAGGCGACCACCACCAAAGCCGCCGCCGTCGTCGTCGTCGTCGCCCGCAGCGACACAACAGCTGCTGCCGCCGCCATGGCCTCGACTCTCCTCGGCAGCATCGACCACCGGCTGCCCGCCGAACTCACGCTCGCCGTGGTGCAGCAGCTGGGCCGCGACAAGCGCTCGCTGTGCAGCCTCGCGCGCACATGTCGCGGGTTCCAGCCGCTCGCCGAAGAGCTGCTCTACAAGACGATCAAGCTGCGCTCGGTGCGCGACCTGCAGCGCATCATCGTCGCCTTTGTGGCGCGCCCGGACCGCGTGCGCGCGGTGCACACGCTCAAGATCCTGTACCGCTGGAACGAGCACCTCGACGTCAGCCTGGAGCGGCGCAAGGCCTTCAACGAGTGCGTCGCCCAGATGGTCAACCTGCGCGAGTGGCACATTGAGAGCCCCTACGACAACTTCAAGTGGGAGCAGGGCGGCCACGAGTGGGTCGAGGGCGACATGGAGCGCTTCAGACAGGCCCTCGAGAAGGCCTGCGTCGACGGCGCGCACGAGCACGCCCGCTTTGCCCAGGACCACCACCTGTGGAAGAGCCTGCGCCGCACCGTCGGCCTGGCCCAGCTCGAGACGCTGACCATCCACTCGCACGGCGCCCACGCAGACTTCTGGGACCTCGACGGCTTCCACTGCCTCTTCCGCCACCCAACCCTGCGCTACCTGCATGTCTCGTGCGTCACCTTCCCCAGCACCTTGGATGTGCTGGATCCACACGCCCGCACCACGCCGCTGACCACGCTCGTCTTCGACGAGTGTAACCTCGAGCCAAAGAGCTTGCAGCAGCTGCTGACCACCCCTCTCAAGCTCAAGCACCTCACCCTCGGCGAGAACGTCTTCAACGTCAACAGAGCCGTGAGCCTATCGCCGAGACTCTCTCCCGATCCAGCCGCCGCCCTGGACGCCATTGCACCAGTCGCACACTCGCTCGAGACACTGACACACCTCGACTCGAAATGGCGGCTCAACCCAGACAAGCACATCATCACCCGCAGGCGAGTCGCCGGCGATGGCATGCGGCACTTTCGCTCTCTCAAGACCATGGAGTGTGATACCGACTCGTTCCTGCACGAAGCCATCGTCATGAACCCCCAGCTCTGCCCGCCCAATCTCGACAACTTGATCGTGCGCCGCCACTTCTACGTCGCCGAGAACTTTTTCGACTTCCTCCCCGATGCAGCCATCTACACCGTGCTCCCCTCGCTCTCCACGCTCGAGCTCAGACAGTCTGCTGCCTCGCTCAACAAGCTCGCAACCGCAGACTACATCTGCGACCCCGAGCGTCTGCGCAACCGCCACGCATACGGCTTCGCCCTGTCTCAGAGCGGCATCAACTTCAAGGTCAGCATCGAGCTGGGCCGTGGCTCCTCGCTCATCCCCCCCTATCTACACGGCGAGCCTGTCCCAGAAGTGAAGTGCCTCTACGATGCCTCCCGCACCGGCTTCAGGCGGCGTATCAACGACCTGACCGCGCCCCACGAGCCCGAGCAGCTACCCGCTCTTACCCCGTTCCACCCCTTCCCCCAAGAAGAGCTGCCCACGGGTAAATGCGCCGCAGTTTCTACTTCAGACCACGATGAGGACCTCCCCGAGACCAGCCAGCTAGGCGACGAAGACGTCCGCCAGCTGACCAACACCACCTGCCGCCTCCTCGACGGAATGAAATCCCGTTTCGCCATGGGCTGGCGCCTGGAACGCGTTGCCTCCCATGACGGCTCGGACCTGTCTCTCCCCGACACGGAGCTCGACTCTGACGGCTTCAGCGAGCAGCCCGATGACTTTGACCCGCTCGACGAGGACGGCGAGACCGACTCTGATTTCGAGGCCATGATTGCAGACCTGCAAAACGATGGCGACGAAGAGGCCTTTCTCATGTTTCTGGCCAGCTTGCAGGAGCAGGGCGTGCATATCGGGGAGGACGAGGAGACCGAGGACGATGAGGGCGATGGTGAGTGGCACGATACGCAGGAGGGAGGCGAAGCGGATACTGATTGGGAGGATGCCGAGGACGAGCTGGACTGATGAAGCCGTGTCTGCGGCGCGAGCCGTGCTGAGCGCTGTTATAGAGTAGCATAATACCCATTTCTTTTACATGCACCCCGACGCTCTTTCCGCGCTGTTCACACATCACGTCACAGCCGCGTGCTTCGTTCAATACACACCACTTCCCTGCACGCCTCTAGGCTTCCGCCTGGGCTTCTCCCTCTCCCTCTCCCTCTCCACCTCCTCACTCACCCTCTCTTTCTCCCCCACCTTCTGCGCCTTCCACCCCTCCCTCTCTGTCAGCGTCTGGACCCGCATCTGCAGCGTCGTCTGCCCCATCGTCAGCCCAGACCTAAGCCGAAACCGGGATGGAATCGGAGATAGTGACGATAGCCGGGCGTGATCCAGCTCATCCAAGTCTGTAAATGAAGTAGTAACCTCGTTATTCGTGGCGGGGCGCACACGCGGGGGAGTCCGTCTGCGCTGTTTCGATCCGAGAAGGAGGCGATCCTTAGGAGGAGGAACCGGCACAGCACCACGACGCAGCTCGTGCTGGACTACCTGCCGCTCGTCTGTATTTCGCTCGCCGTCCCGAGAAATAGTGCGTGTATTGCTCCCCGCCGTAGCTGCCGTGGAGATGGTCATACCGTCGTCCTCCTCATCCTCCTCCTCCTCCTCGGTGCCCCCATCACCCCCCCGTCTCTGCCTCCTCACCCACGACCCGAAACTCGTCACGCTTGCCACGCTCAGTCGCCGCACAGGCAGTCCACTAGCCTGCGCTCCCCTCGCTGCTTCGCTGGGACTACGGCGTGCAGCCATCCGAGACCCACGCTCAGTCCCTTCGTTCTGACCGCTTCTGCTCTTCTTGTCCGTCTGCTCCGCTCGTGTCAGCACGCCGTGTCGCTCCCTGCGGGGCGTGACCTGGGATGACAGGATGGGGACGGCATTGACGCCCCATTCGTCTGTGGGTTTTGCGAGGTGAGAGACTGCGGCTTGGGCGCGGACGAGCAAGCTGCTGCGCTGTTTTGGTGGGGTGGGATGGACGGTGGTGGTGGTGGTGGTGGATGTAGGCATGGTGTGGGGAGGGGGAGCAGGCGGTAGAAGGGGTGGCGGGATTTGGTAGGAGATGAAGGCGTTTTGCATGCTGGATGTTTTGGTGGAAGATAAGGGAGGGGATGAGTCGGTGGTCTGGATCGTGGGCGATTGACTTCACATGCTGTCTTCACTTTCACCTGCGGGGGTTGTGTGTTGTATTTACAGATTGGGGCTGTTTAGTCACTCCGAGAATGGGATTTGTGCCTGTAAAATTCGACGGTTACAAAAGCAGAAGGTGAAAGCACGTGGCTTCGCTCATACGTTGTACAATAAAGCTGCCTGGTTTCCGCGGCAGCCCTGAGCCGTGCAAAATCCATGCTTCAAATAAGAATTTCAATAGACTGGAAGCAGAGCTGCATGTTGCAATATAAAGGTGACATCTGGAGTGCCACATCACAGTCAAAGTATAAACCAATATGGTAACTTCTTCACACACGTAACTCCAAGACTAACACACACATCTACAAAAGAACAAGACCTCTCTCCATCCCACCCAACAAGTTCCCCCCCCCCCCCCCCCCCCCCAACGGACGCTCCCAAACTAACGAAAACCCCCTCACCATCTCCTCCACCCCGCAGTCCTACAACACCGCTTCCGCGGCATCCTCGTCATCGCATCAAACCCACCATCCCCAGCGACCAAAGAAGCAGCCAACCCAGCCGGAGCAGAAGCAGACGCAGCAATATACCCACTACCCCCTCCTGCCGACATCGACAGCGAAGAAAGACGCGCCTTCGTGTGCAGCGACGTCGGACTCTCTGCGGCTGGGGACCGGGCAGAACGGTAGACTGTCGTGTTCGCGATAGCGGGAGGGTTCGTCTGTGCGGTGGTGTCGCTGGGGTGATGGGCTTGGCTGGGGGACTGTAGGTTGTGGAGATGGGGCGGGGTGTTGGCTGGGTTGGCTTCGTGGGTGTCCGGGACTGCTTGCGTGCGGGTGGAGTGTGGGGTGGGCAGGAGCTTGTTTTGTGGCTGGGCGTTGGTGGTTTCGAGATTGTCCTCCTCAAGTGGTTGCTTGGTTGGAGAGGGGGTTGGGTTTCCTCTCGATGGAGTTGTGGGTGGGGAGGGTGAGGTGGCAACAAACGGTAGGAATGGTGGATAAATTGTAGTGCTTTCGTACGAAGTCATTGTAAGATCTGTCGATGAGGGGGTTTTCTTTGCGGTATGATCTTGTCCCAGAAACTCTGGTGGAACGGAGGGATACCTCGTAGAGCGATCAGGAGGGGCCAGATCATCCAGTCGGTATCGGTTGTTGAATTTGAGCGCCTTTCCGACAAGTCCCATATTGGTCATGTTACGGATCGTCATCTCGTCCGCTGTCCAATGACCCTCCAATCCTGCGTTGCCCAGTTGGGCCAGCGAAACTAGATTGATGTTTGCCCGAGGGTTGAAGAGTACATCGTCCAACAACAAGATATTGCCACTGTTGAATCTCAGAGGAACAGTCCCGCTATAATCGCAGGCCAGCCTAGAGATTGTCCCGGGGCATGATTCATAGACACTGTGCACACTGCTGAACACACTGCTGTCTTTTGTAACGTGTCTCGGAGCGGCAGAGTCGAGAAGCCATTCTTGACTGCTGCTTGTGGTGGGCGGTATCGAGACAGCATGATTGTACAAAGTATATGCTCCAGCCGCGGCAACTAGCAAGGTAATAATGTTTTTGCTGTTTACGTGCTTGCCGAGGAACTGGAGAGCGCGTCGTCCGAGTTTGCGAGTCTTACTGATGCGACCACCTCCCGGCTTACCAGATAGTGTGCTTAACGGGGCATTCTTTCTGGCGCGATGGCGAGATGTTGGGCTCTTCTGTGCTACATGTCTCGAGTTCTTAGTCTTGCCTCGGGGACAATCATCGTACATAGCAAGGGCGCTGCTTCCCTCAAAGAGCGGCAGATCCGTACTGGGGCTATGATTACCGATATGATCATTAGCCTGGATGGTGGGCTCCGAAGTTAAACTCATAGCATGATACCCATTGTCATCCACAGGATCAGGAACATTGGTAGAAACACGTATTGTACGCTCTTGAAGATACTCGTCCTCCATACCGGTGTTTGGGCTTACATAGGGACGCGGCAGACTCTCGAGAGCGTCGTTAAGGTGTGTATCAGCTTGAACGAGGGAGTCGGAAGCTGTTTTCATGGCGTCAGTCCTATCGTTGTTTATCAAATCAGCGTCGCCGAGGACGTATGTACTCTGATCATTCGCTTGATCAGTGGCGCCGTGTTCATCAGCTGGAACGGCGGAAGTCTCTTTTGTCGACAAGGACTCCTCCTCAATATTTGTTTCAAGTGGCACAATATCATGATTACTTTGAGTGTGTTCGGGGGTGAAGGAATCGTTTTCTCCATATATCTGAGCTCTGCCCACTTCTGGAGAAGATGGTCCTGGAGAATCCACAGTAATCCGCTCAGGATGCAAGACCGCAAGATCGACCGCATTGATTTCCGGGTCTAACTCACTAGAACCTCCCTTGATAGAAGAGCCTAGGCCGCTATCATCAGTATTAAAGGTTATCTGTGATAACGGTGAACTGGTATCGAGCTCAGACTTTGTGGGCTGCCGGGCGACGTCGATTGGCAGAGAATCCTCAATTTGCTGCTGAAGCGCATTCGCGACACCCTGCGGTTTACCTGCAGTTGACGTAGTCTGGTAATCTTTTGGCTGGTATGTGCTCCGTAACCAGTCACCTTCATGCCCAGTTCGCCTACGATGGCGAGTAAATGCATACGCTGCAGTGTAGCCGGTACCGCACGAGCAATAGAACGGGAGTGCATCAGGTTCTCGGTCAGGTCCTAGTTCAGATGCAGCTAAGAATTTACTGTTGTGTCGATAGGCCTGCTTGTGACGTTCATAATGGTCAACTCGAGTGAAACTCCTGCCGCACTCGCAATGCAGAGTCTTTGCGTATTTCTTCACACGCCGGTGGGAAGAGCGATGAGGAGACATATTAGTCGTAGGACTGATGCGATCCTGAAGAATTCTTTCCTTGTGGTGAGTTGTCTGTGGTGTGAATACCTTCGTGATGTTATTGTCAGATCTTGAGCTGCTCGGGCCTTGGATATATGTGCAGTCATGAAATTTCAAAGCCACGTGAAACAAAGACGCGTGCGACACAGACCCGGCGTTGTATTGCATTATCCTTGTCAAAGACAGCATGGTCTTTGTCGCCCTGTGGGGCGAAGACAATACCCTAGAATGACACTGTGCAACTCACCCTGATGATCGTCTTTCAAATAGAACGACCTGGGCTAGCGTGTCCATTATTGTTTATTCAAATCAAGTTAACGCGAATTTGATGCGAAGGGTTCAAGCAAAGCTGGCGTAACACCAGCCACCATCCTATGGTCCGGTTCGACTTCTTTCTAGTCCATGACCTCCTTGAAGCTCGATCTAACAGGTCGAGTACATGGAAAGCACAGCTCAGCACTGGTAGCTTGCCTCTCGCAGAGATGACCGTAAATCAAAAGTAGGGCATGCTTAACGACTCTAAAATACAGAGACTTTTTCAACACGGAAGTCTTGAGAAAGAATTGCATCGCCATATTTGCCACGGATCTACACCGCGCCAACACTTCCTTTCTCGCCTCCATCTCTTCTTGCGATCTCCTCTACGTTCAACGTCGTCCCATCCTTTAGCGACTTCTCGAGCTCTTCCTTCTTCACCCCACACCTTGCACTGTAACTGCACTTGTTCCTCCCGCAATTAGTATTCCACCAAAAACTCTCGCCCCAACAGGTACTTCCGACCAACTCCATCACGAGCACGCACAATACCAGCCCTGTTGTGGTTGCCACCAGTTGGAGGCTATCTAAATGCGCTAGAGGCAGGCAAATGATTACAACAGCGACCAGAATTCTGAACAAGAGGCGGAAGTGCTTCTTGATTCGCTGGTTCGGGATCTTACGGTGCGTGTGGGTCCAAGCTATGATAGCGAGACATATGAGCGAGATACCCAACCCTCCACAGTAATACCACTGCAAGCCTGCGGAAATATGGTCTTCCGAGCGTGGAATGAAGGTCTCGTACAGAGATTCGACATCGGCATTGGGACAGTCATGCGCACGAACGAGTACAGCGAGCGCACCGGCGCTCAAGACGAAAGACATGATGAATGGCAGATGGATAGAAAACCAGATCATCGCTATTGACGGTGTCAGCTTGCACAACCTCGCACAAATTTCTGATTGACTGACCAGAAAACACATGCCTTCGAATCGCATGCGTGTGCAGATTGAAGGAATCGATCTCAAAGTATATCCAATTGAACGTAAAAGCCTGTATCAGCCCCAGTACAGCCTTACCAAAGAAGGCGTTGACGCCCATTTCCGAGCTCGACTGGTACAAGATGCCTAACACACAGGATCCGAAGACCAGTGTAACGAAGGCATTTGTTCGCTCTATTCTGTGTTCGATGTTGGTGCCTGGGAAAAATTCCAGACGCTCCTTCCAGCTGGTGGGCAATTTGCGTTGGACCCATCCCGGCCTTTGAACGCTGATCATGAGAAATCCTCCAAACAAGTCGAACAAGATGGCGACCCAGATCAAGCCCTGTCGGTCCGGCTCCTCGACATGTATGCTGCCGATCCAGAGTGCCACGGGGATCAACGCGATGATGCTATTGCCGATCATGGAGGCACGAACCATGGGGATCAGATATGCGTACCACAGGAAGCTGATGATCAGGTACAGTCTCGCAGTCACATAAAACGCGACAAGCGGCGCGTATGTGTGCTCAAAGGCGTCCACCATGTTTGTCGTGAACCCGAGCAAACATGTGAGCACGAATAGTACACCGCATCGGCGCAGCACATCGTCGCTGTCAAACCAGGAAATAAGAAGACTGATGTCGCTCCAGAATTTCCAGCCCATAATGAATGTAATGACGAAACGAAGCAGTGATTCTCCATCAGGATGCTCGGCAGCGGTATCACCCGTGATCGCGATGATGCCAACGTAGAATAGATCAATGAAGAGCTCGTAGCTGGCGACTTCTTGGGCCTCTCTCGCGCGCCAAAGAAGTCCTTTGTGGAAGTACTGTCGCACAATGGGCTTTTGATAGAAGCGCATTGTCTCACCTAATTTACGCCCGGCATGCCAGGTTTCTTTGTCGAATGTTGAATCATGCACAGAAGCGCCATCTTCGTCGCCGGAATCCCTGGTACGCAGATGCGCTGAGTAACCATACTTTGAAAAGTTGGCATCGAGCTGCACAGCGTGTTCGCTGATCATGTGAAGTTCTGACGATAAAGCATCCAGTTCGCGAAGAACGTGCTCGAATTCAGCTGCGAGATCTGGATGCTCTTCTTTGAGCTGCCGGTGCCGCTCTTCATGATGGGAGTGCGTGTGCCGAAGTGCTTCAATCTTAAGTGCCGATGATCAGTTCCTTGCACATACCGTGTATCTCCATGACTTACGTGCTCTGGGCTCCCGTGTACCACCAGATCGAAGTCATCCTTCTCTTGCATGCGCAGAGTTTCGTTCATGTGACGTGCCTCATCCGGGTTTCCAGCGATGTGAACTTGCCTACCGTCTGGGCGAAGAAAGTGCCGTATTCGTTTTCCAGCACCGTGCAAATGATGGTGGTGATGGTGGCTTGGGGTTCTATTCGCCGGCGTTCCGGCGCCATCAACTAGGGTTGCTGGTGTCGAAGCCATGATCTTGAGGAAACAAGTACTCTTGAAATTGAGAAAATGAAGAGCAATTAGGCTTTATTATCTAGCACATTTGCCCGTGCATCGATCTTACAGTTCATTGTTCGCAAGTGCAGTAGTGTGGCTTGCCGTTATCAAGCGTGGGAACATGTGATTGGTTCTACCACGCGTCGAGTGGTGAATAAGCACAGTAGCTGCGGGGTAAGCTTCATTTCTGGTGCTTATTAAAAGGGGTGAAGTGTACTATATTCACATCTTCGTTACTCGAGTCTCTCAAGATACCGTAATTTCTTTTCCGAAATCTGCCTTTATGCAATTATGCATCCGAAACAGAGATTCATGGTGCTGTATGAGCGACGAGGGTTCACTTGTGCCTGCAGCGTCCTACATTACTGATGTTGGCAAATGGCTGACTGGCTGAAGGCTAAGAGATACTAACCGTAAGCGGATGATGATAACCGACCAGGCATCTAGGTAGGCGCAATTCGAGAGCTACCCGCTCGGCAGTGCTGTAGTATAAGTGAAGTGAGAAGCTTGGGTATTTTGAGCTCGGTATGAACAGTCAGTACCAGCCGATCGCCACATGCGTGCAGGGCTTTCCTGCTGTGATATTTGGCTCACCTTTGAGCACGTCAGGCTACGCAGCAAGATTTTTTCTTTTTGTAGAAACACCAGTCTTTATCATTGAATGAACTTAAAGGAGTACAGCTGCCTCGAATCGATGGAGACAAAACCGCTTCTCGAACCATAGGTATCTCGACCCTGATCCCACTTTGTCTTCTTACAGATCTTTGTTGATGTACTCAACAGGTCCGACATACACCTTTCGCCCTTTGAGAAAGAAGTATACAAGTGAGAAGATGACCACTGAACCGTAGATGAGAATGTTCCAGTTCATCAGGTCAGGTGTAGGGTGAGGAAACGTAGGAAAGAAGGCAAAAGTCAGCGCCACACATAGGTAGACAACAGAAACACCATTGATCCATATGCCTGCACGTCCAAGAGAGAACTTGCATGGTAGAAGAGGCTCGGCATTCCATCTCTTCACGAACATACAGGATATGCTGATGATGTAGGAGGACAGCAACGCACACGTACCCAGAGAGGCTACGCTGTTGAAAGCCACAGTCGATCCGATGTTGATGAGAGAAAGCCCGACGGCAATAATGAAGGAGACAATAACGCTGTTGAGCGGGATATCCCAGCCTGGGCGGACGCGGGAAAGGAAGGCGCTGTATGGCACACCTTGATCCCTGGCAAATGCAAAGAGTTGGCGAGAGCAGGTGGCGACGTTGTTCACGCACCCAAATACAGCCATTATCGTTGTGATGGATGCAAGTGCTGTTGCTCCTGAGATAGACTGCGTTGCGTTGTACATGATCTGGATGTGCGGTTGTCCTGTAGGAGACATGATGGCACTCTCTACATCGCCGAGGCAAACGCAGAAAGTAACCAGCATGAGAAACCCTAAACCGCTGTTGACGACAGCAGTCCAAATCATCGCTCGGGGAAGGGTGTAAGATGCATCCTTCAACTCTTCGGACATATGTGTGGCCTGTACCGTCAGAACTTGGCCTTTTTCGACATCAGGTAGAACTTACTGCATCGGCCCCTAAGAGAGCGAAGATTGGCGAAAGCTGTCCCACCAGCACAGATAAACCCACACTTCCCCAGCCTGCGTTGTCCTGGAATCCTCCAAACACCTCCTTTGCGGGACTGCGCGGCCATAGAACCCACATGGTGATGAACACGGCGAAGAATCCAAAGATATGCAGGACTAACACGATACCTTCCACGAGCGGCAGTTTCCGTGCAAGCAATGTGTTGAAAAGAATTGCGAAGGTAGCTACAGCGATCACTAGCAAAGTGCCGTGCCATCGCTCAGGCACATAGCTACCGTTGTTGAGGATCACCAGACCTTGAATTTGGCCGCCGGCGAGGAAAGCAATGGATGCAATGCCAGTCTGCCAACCAAGGACACACAGCCATCCGACGATGTACGACAAGAACCTCTGGTGCTTTTTCGGTGCGAACTCCGACACCCAGTGATATTGCCCCCCAGATGTAGGCGCCCTGTAGCTCTAGTCAGTGTGGCGCTCGCCCAGAGGGGGGCTCTTCGTACATCGACGCCATCTCCGCCATGGAAACAATCACAAAACCCATGCAGACAGCAGTGACGAGAAACATGATAATGGCCCCTCCAGTGCCGCCGTTAGTCAATGGGATAATCAGAGTTCTGTTGGACGTCAGTCGCAATCCTTTGGTCGAACCGAAGGCACTAACGTCAAGATCGTCTCCCATGTTGCCATCAGTACCATCGAATAGCCAAATATCGACACGAAGCGGAAGTTCCGTCGAAGCTCCTGTTGTTTGCCCATACGATACATGTCCTGCTGGTCACCAGCAGTTCCTTTCTTCTCTGATGCGACATCTTGCTGCGACTCGTTATCACGAGGCTGGATGGCAGCTTCAGCTCTACTCTTCGGGTCAGCCATGATTTGACCGAAAGACGAACAGCGAATGATCGCGATGTGGCAGACTGGTCACGAAAGAAAGAACGGCACAAAAAGGTAAGTGGCCAAGAGGATACCAGGGAAATGCTCAGGCTTGGAAAGAAGACTTTCTTGTCGTCAAGGAGAGAATGACAAGCGAGCTGCACCTGCACGCATGGGATGACTCGCTCTGC
Source organism: Stagonosporopsis rhizophila (assembly GCA_016767195.1). Lineage (NCBI taxonomy): Eukaryota > Fungi > Ascomycota > Dothideomycetes > Pleosporales > Didymellaceae > Stagonosporopsis > Stagonosporopsis rhizophila. The sequence continues at coordinate 349,970 of CP068494.1, forward strand.
GCTTCATCAGGCACGCACAGCATATTCGCAAATGGCGCCCAATTCGTAAACACGCAAGGTTCCGCGGAGCAAGGTGCTCATCCCCGAAGAAAAAAACTATCCCCAGATGCGAGACGGCAAAAGCTTGATGCCTGTCTTCAGGGAAGTCGAGTCTGGGTTGAATTCCGATAGGCTCGATCTTAGCCTGTAGCTCCCTGCCGCACGGTGCCGTGGCTGTAGCACTACTTTCAGGTATACATCCGAGCCGTTGCAATTGAGACTTTCCGGAGTAGGAGATACAATATGCTCGAGCGTTAGGCCATCTGAGAGACAAAGCCATCAAGGATCAGCGACGGGCTGGGCAGGGGACGGGCCGGTTGAAGGCTGCGGAATGGCTAGCGCCACAAAAAGATGGTTCTATGCAGTGGGTCACAGCGGAGGGAACGCCGGCCAACGCAACCTCACTCCTGCAACTGCAAGCCACTAACATTTATTTTGACGACACGGCTCGCTTATGAAGCACCCTGGCCAATACCAGTTTGGATCGATGTCATCTTATGCAGCACGACAAAGAGGTGCGCAGCAGATCTTGTTGTCTATTAACACAGGTGCGGGAAAATGTGATTTCAGTGTGATGATAATTTGAGGCTGCAAAACTGCAGCAGGCGTTGATTTGGTTCTTCAGGAAAGAGATATGTACTCCACTTGCACTTCATAAAATATACAGCACCATGGAAGATGGTACTCGTTGGGCTCGCGTCACGCCTGATGACCATAGTGGCATGCTGTATATTGTCACTTTTATCGGCTTCACATATAGCGGTCTTACATTTCTAGCGCGACTGTTGATCAAATGGCGTTTGTTAGGGATGGATGATTTGGCGATGCTGCTCGCACAGGTAACGACAGCTATCACAATGCACCACAAACAACTAGACTGACAACAAAAACAGATTGTTAGTATCATTCAGTTCTCGCTTTTACTCACATCTATGTCAGCTGGTCTGGCAAGAACGTTTGGATCTCTTGATGATATGCAGTACGCACGAATGGCTTCGGTAACATCGCCAGTCACGATTGGAGACTTGGACTAATGGATACTAGACTTATGCTGGCGCTCAGGTCGCGATATACGTTTCACTTGGCCTCTCAAAGCTCGCCTCCATTCTACTGGTACGGCGCCTTTTCATACGTGACATGAAAAATGTTTGGGTTGTGTGCAACATCATTATCGGAACTGTCACCATCTGGACACTGGTTTCTGCGGTGCTCGTATCAGCTGGCTGTACCAGCGGCAGCCTTTCACCAAGGACGCCCTCCGAGATATGTCCTAGCATCCAGAGCCGCTACATGTTTGTACTGGTCACCGACTGCATGACCGACGCAATTTTGGCCTTTATACCTACGTATCTTTGCCGGAATTTGCAAATGAACATGTTCTTCAAGCTACAAGTACTTGGAATTTTTACGCTTCGACTGCCACTGTTAGCGTTTGCTATCCTGTTTTACAAAAGCTGGACAAGCTCGTTGTACAGCGAGAATCCAGGAGTCAGTCGTAGCAAGGCGCTGGCCTATCAGCAGTCCCAGCTCTGCTTTTCGCTGATCTCTGCTACCGTGCCCTGCCTCAAGTCTTTCATACAGAGTTTCGATACTGGCAGCGGTCAGAGAGCGGGCATCGGCTATTCCTCATATTCAGGTGGATATGGGCACATCTCGACCGCGCATCAAAGTGCTGTACGTACTGAGGACAACAGTGAAAGCTACCAGATGTCTTGCCTTGCTCGTAGTAAAAACACTGTTTCTGATCTCGGACACAACGCAAATACTGAAGGCGCAATGAGAGTCAACAAGAAAACGTTCGATGGTGATGGTCGTTCAGCCGTAGACGATGGTGGTGTCGGTCTGGAGCGCAGGTACACTCAAGAATCAGACCGGAAGAGTCAGCACAGCACGCAGGAGTTAGTTATCAGGAAGGAGGTGCAGTTCAATGTCGAACGTGAACCTGCAAGGAAGGGAAATGAGACCCATCGACCAGGGCTGTTATGACTGCCCAAGTAGAGCAATCGAGCTTATCAGCCTTTGACTATCGAGGCAGCAGTGATATAAGTGTCACCAAGTGGCTATCAGGTTCAATTCATCATCACGCTCAGTACTCGCACGCAGATACACACACTGTACCTTGTGCTACTGGCGATCCAGTATACAATTTTGCGCTAAACAAGGGGCGGGCTATTGGTACGACCTCTTGTCTGACGCCCATCTCAAAATTCGAAGCGCACGGAGACTGAAAGCGAAAACAGCCTTGCAAAATTCTGCCGCATCAGTCGTATGGCATGTCATTCTTCCTAAGGAGTCCGTCTGTGGTCACCTCTGGGCCACATGAACAAGATATTGCCACCCTTCACATCCACCTTCTGCAATGGGTTACCGTCCCCTTCGTTCGCATTTCCAACTATCTCATCAAATCCGCACTTCAAATAAAATGCATCAGTCCCCTCACTCGCCATCACACTCGCCGCGATTCCTTCGTTTTCAGCACGATCCAAGCCCCACCGTACTAGCAGCCGTCCCGCGCCACGACCCTTAACGGCTGGATCCACGCAGCAAAGCGAAAGGTACCAGTTCGTCGCGTTGGCCCCAGACCAGTAGTGTTTCGTGTAGGACGCAGACTCCTGCAATATGTCTGCCTTGGAAGGGTCTAGAGCGCGGTTCTGCGTCGAAGGCAGTACTGGCCATTCTCCCGGCTCAGCCCATTCGTCTGTAATTTTTTGAGCGTCGTCGTCCCCGCCTTGGCGTTGCCAGATAGCTGCACCGATGATCTTCTCCTGTTGGGCGTCGTCGGTGGTGACAGCAACAATTATCTTGTTGCGTGGGTTGGACCAGTCCTTTCGCACCAATTGATGCCAGAAGATCTGCACATCTTGAGGGAATTCGTCCCGGTAAGGGTGGATGACTCGTCCAAAGAGGTCTTCCTCGAAGAAGGCGCGGGTGCAGATCTCCACTATTGCAGGTTCATCGGATGGTTTGGCAAGTCTAAGGTCCATCTTTGCCGCGTACAGTGGTCGTACCGTGTAAAAAGAGTGACAGATCTGACACGATCAACAACGAATTAAAGACATGATCCATGTCGGAATCGTTTCCTATTCGAAGTTAGTGTGTACAGTTGCGGAAGCTAAGATCAGTTAGGCTTTCTTCTATTGCCGCGGCTCTTTCTACACTCTCTTCAACACCGAGTCTAGGTGTACCTTTCTGATTTTTCATAGCCCGGACAGAACCCCACACTGCCGGGTTCTCAAGGACCAATCGCACCATTAAGAAGCTGAGGGAAACGAGAGGCTGTTGTCACGGAGCCCGTCGCCCAATGCTCATCGAGCCCGAGGATGCTGCCCACATTCACGGGTGGTAAATCTCACACACCGGACATATAACTGGCGACGTCAAAATCACCCTACGCATCTTAGTTCGCGAGGGAAGGAGAAAGAATTCAAGGCACCAAGATATCTGACCTACAATCCTATACTTGTTATCCATACAAAAAAGGGTTCCTTCTGACTCTTTTTGGGTTGTGAACAGTAACGCAGCCTTGAAAGGGATGCATCTGCCAACTGTAACCGCTCATACCGGATATATGAAGGATTTATTCTGCAAATCAGTAAGATCAAGAACCGCGATGTTGACTTTGACCTTAACCGTCTCGCCTTCGGCGTTAACTTCCTCCACATACCCACCATCTCTGTCGTCAGCGCTAAGTTCAGCCAAGGCTTGCTCTCGTTTACTGTTCCTTCGTCCCAAGATCAAACGAATCAACAACAAAATAGCAGGCGTACCAACCCACGCAATCAAGATCTGAGAGATCCAAGCGCCGTAGTATCTAGGAGCAGCTGAAGGGACCCAAATCTGCGGCGAAACAAGATTTCCCACGCAGTATCCCAGCATGAACATGACATTGCGTGTGAGCTTCTTAGTATATCCTGCCGCCGTCGATGTCGTCCAGCCGAGAGCGATAATGTAGGTGACACCGTAGGTGTTGGACGCCAGAATTAAACAGGCGAGGAGTGCTATCTTGCGCTCCCAGTCGATCGCCACCATACCAATGCCACCGGCGATAGAAGGTAGACACCAGACTGAGGCGTGGAATGCAATGTTTCGCGGCCATCTGCGGAGCGCAATTGTTGCTACAATACAGCAGAAGACGCCAAGTGCGCTTCCTGCTACTGTGACCAGGGTCGAGTTGAGGGGCGTGATTCCAATGGATGTAGTGATGAGGTTTTTCTGTCCGTAGTTGAGGTTGTTCGAGTACATCAGGGTGAAAGACTGGAGTGCGAAGAGCCATGACACCGGATCTCTGATGGCCTCAATGAACTGCTCCTTCTTAAAATGCTTCTGCTCGATCGAGCTTTGATGGGATTTGTGTACGCGGCGAATGACCTGCACCTTTTCTTCCAAGGTCAGCCACCGTGCGTCCGCTGGGTTGTTGGGATAGTCAATCCACACCCATATGGCTAGCAGAAGAGTAATGCCACCTGTGACAATATGCAGCAATTTCCAGGGAAGCACAGCACTCGAAGTCCAGAGTAAGCCGTAGGAGATGAATCCAGTAACTGCAGGCGCTGCCAGACAGCTTATCCATAGCACGGGTTGTAGGAACGATTGCTCGTGACGGTTGAAGAACATTCCGATTGTGATCTCCATTGCAGGGACAATGACAGCCTCAGCCGCTCCGAGCGCAAGGCGCATGACAACAAGGCCGGCGTATCGGACGGCGACGCAGTGCAGAAACACGATGATTGCCCAGCTGAAGACGACAGCACCAACGAATTTGCCGAATGGTAGTCGTTGCATCAAATAGTGACCGGGCCACTGAAAGGCGAGATAACCTTTCGACGTCAGCTTCCGAGACGAGGTGTTTCAATTGAGGCATCGCGTACCGACGTAGAACATGGTGTTCAGGTTGTTGTACTCGGCTTTAGTAATCTTGGTCTCCTCAAAGAGCCCAAGGATGGCAGCGTAGCCCAATGTCGATTTGTCGATCTATACCTAGTCAATCCCCGTTGGCATGTTTTCTACTGTCGCAACCTACGAAAAGGACGATATTGATGGCCGAAAGTAATGTCATCAATCGCCAATATATAGTGCGCCGTAATTTGATCTCCTTCTCTGTAGTCAGAGGGCCAAATTCATGACCGTGCGATTCGAGTAGCCGAAGCGTAACATCTGCATTGCGGGCATCCACTGTTTTCTTTGCTGGTAACTCCTCCGCGACCGGAAGTGTCTTTTCGTTGGCCATGTTGGAAGCTGAAAGCGACTCTGAGAATAAGGACAATTGATGTCAAGAGCCCGACATCTTCGCACCCTTGTATACTTTTCTTCAAGGTCGCGACGGCATGCTGCCAAATGGCGACATATGTGATCCACATGTTAACGACCCGATACTCGGCTTTTGATTGATGATTTCGTTGAAAGGCGTTGGTAAGTTGACTTGGCGGAGGGTATGTTGCCCGATCCTCGCATGTCGTCAGATGTCTTGGCCCTTTCGCCATCGTGTTGAGCTGCACTGCCAGATGTGGTGGGTAGCACCACCAAGAACGCAACGTCTGGAGAAAGGCCTCGTGCTCAGCAAATGATGGACGACATGCGCCTTGATTCCAGAATGCACAATTGCTAGCATCGCGGGACGAAGAGCTTCTTTCAATGTCAACGTACGAGATAACACCGACGACTTAGTGACATCAGTATGCACCCGACACTCAGCAGCGTCCCAACTTACATCGCGTATCTGCAGTAATGCAAACGTTCAGACAAGATTCAGATCTTCAAGGAGTTTGTTGGAAGGACGGCGTGTAGAGATGTAGAAAGCGTTTCAGTATCGCTACCACTACCGACCCTGTTCACCCAGCCACTTCAGCAGCACCTTGCTGAACACCTCATGCACGCGACTCGTCAAGTGCCCCGAGTTGAACCACAAATAAGTATCCAGCCCCTCCCCACATCCATATCTCTCCGGGTTTGTCAGAACATCCGGCTGGTTGTACCCCGGGCAGAAGCTCGTCGTGTTGGTAAAACCATAGCTCGCAGCATCGTCAAACACCTGGTTCAAGACAGTGTTGACATCGAACTGCAACACCGTCGCATCCCTATGCTCCTTCTGGAAAGCCGTCGCGTGCTCTTTCAAGATACCGTTCCAGGAATCCACAAGCGTCTTATTAACATTTGGACTCGGTCCACGGTCCAGCGGCGGCAGATTAACAAGCAAAAGATTCTTGTATCCCAGCCCGTACACCCTCCCCCATAGCTTCTCCTGCGCTGCAATGATTTGTTCATACAGTGGCGCGAATGTCTCATTCCTTCCTCTCAGGTGCGCAAGGTCATTGATATCGTTGATTCCAATCCAGATAGCCACGAGAGCATCCTTCCTCTTCAGCACCCTCTGCAACGCCGGGTCGCCGTACTTTTCGAACTGCTCGATCTGCTTCTCAAGTGAAACGGTGTGGTTCCAGTGCAGTGGTGTGAGCACCTCGTCTGTGTTGCTCCCTGCATATGCAAAGTCCCAGAGCTGCTTGTCGCACTTGCGCGGATCAGTAAGCCCGGGCTTGACGCCGCAATTGGTGATGAGTTCGGTCCAGATCGGGCCGCCAGAGGCAGTGCCGGTCTGGTTTTGGACGATGCGGTTGTTGAAGAGCTCGGCGGGTGTGAATGAGATGTCGAAGTTGTCGCCGATGTAGGTGTAGTTTGGATGGCCCTGCAGGCCTTGGATGAATGTAAAGGAGTCACCGAAGGCGATTAGCGATTTGGTCTTTTTCCAGCTGAAGTTGGGTTTCTTCGAGTCAGACGCTGGGGCGGCAGCTGAGGTCGCAGCGAGGGCTGCGCAGACAAGAGTGTTGATCCTCATGCTTGATGACCTTTGCAAATGTTGTGAGTGGAGACCTGATCAGTGTCCATGTCACTGCCCTGCGCACTGTATATATGGTCGCTGTCGATCATCCTGCCGTCTTGCTTGTAATCTTGCGTGTCGGAAGAATTGTTGCCGAGATGGTGGTCTCGGGCTAGTTCATGTAGAGGGACTTAGCTACTAGCAGCCGTTGGTCCGTGGATGGGGCGGGGTACCCCGGAGTCTTCGATCGTTTGGTGGTTAGCCGCAGAATCCGGGGAGATTACAATCCATCGTGTTGTGGGTGGCTTCGCTAAAGAAAGCTTCATTTAGGGCGCGAGGCTGAAGAGATCAGGTACAATATGCTATACAACAAATAATTGGACAGTGTAAAGAAGCAAGTGCACATCTAGAACCAATCGCCCCAGTCTGAGTCGCCGCCTCCGCCGCTTCCGCCGTCTCCGCCATCACCGCCCTGGTTGCCTCCACCCCAAAAGTCCTGCTCTTGGTTCTGCCCGCGCTGGTCCGCCCATGGGTCTCCTGTCTGACCCCAGACGTCTTCTCCCCCTTGAGTGCCTTGCTGCTGATCCGCCGGCGGCTGATATGAATCGTTTGCTTGTGGTGACTGATCATCAGCCTGTTGTGAACCCCTCCCCCTTTGCATAGCTTCGTACCCGGCCATTGTCGCAGCGCCGGTCGCAGCGCCCTCGGCAGCACCAAGACCCCGAGCGCCGGCAGCGGCTTCGCCTAGAACCCCAGACTCGCCTGCTGCCCCAACTGCCGTACCTGCGCCTGCAGCTCCGGCCTCACCGGCTGCTGCACCACCTGCAGCGGCACCACCTGCCTCACCAGCACCACCAAACCATGGCATCCACATGGGCCACATCATACCACCAGAACCACTATGGCGGCTGAAGTAGTCGAAGTCGATGCTGACAGCGGTGGCGAGCATAACAGCGCGCTGGTCAAGCGTCATGCCCGGCCCAAGATCTGCCTGCCCCGTCTGGCTCACCAGATGGCTAGGCTCCTGGTCAAGGGCTGCAGCATCCATGCGTAATGCGTAAACACCCGTGTCTGTGAAGATCTCACGTGCAAATCCACCAAAGTTACGGTTCACGGAGCCGAGGAGGCGACCGTCCTCCGACATGAGGCTGAAGTCCCAGGATAGGAAGCGCTCATCGACACGAGCAAACTGAAGCATGCCGACTTCCCTGCTGTCCCCTTCTGCTACTGTCATAGCCTTGCTGTCAGAGAGAGGGAGGTTGCCAGGCGCGATTTGAGGAGTGCCAGGAGCCGCATCTGCGAGGTTGCGAGCGAGGAACATGTTGTACTTCCGCCTTAGTGGCGCCCATTCTTGCTCTGTTGCGCCAATTATACGCATATCCCCGAGATCAAGACTGCTGACATTCGCATTCGTCTGATTGACGAGATTGGCTGTGCTGGTGCCGTGGAGCTCTGAAGAGCTGGTGTATGCGCTACCGTCTCCTACAGCGTCGTAGACACGTATGCGCGAGTTGATCCAGCTGAACGGCCTGTGGAAGCGCAGCACTTCCTTCTCCTCCCGATCGAAGACGTGTGTTGTGAAGCTGCGGTGTGTCTTGAACATCTGCCGCGCCATGGCGCTCCCTAGACCGTGATCGCGCTCGGCGAGGTAGCCAATGTGGTTACCGTGGGGATCCATGATGACATAGCGGTTCGCTTGCTCAAATCCCATGAGTACATTCATCATCTCTAACTGGCGCTGGATGACGATGGCCGAGTTGTCGAGGATGCGCATCGCCGGGTGCGTCTCTTTCAGCACGGCATGCGGGTCTTCGGGCATGTGAACGGCGGTGATGAGGGGGTTCTGAGAGTCGGGCGTGCTTGCAAGGGCGCTCGATACTGCTTCGACTTTCGAGGGCTTGGTTGGGCCGGCGCTCGACGCGTCTTGGGAGCGCTCGTTCCCGGGCTGTCCGTTCTCATGTTGGCCCGGGACTCTCGCAGACTCTTTTCGCTGCGGTGCTGTGTATCGTGGCAGGCGACCGCGCGGCCCAGGTGGAGGAGGTGTCCCGCGCGTTGCAAATGCTCGAAAGTGCTGGCGAGGAAGCCGCAACGACCATCGTGCCGCAGGGAGCATCCTGTGGTGTTAGACACTGGCAGTCGATGCGCGTGCAGTCTTGCTAAAGGGTTTGTGATTTGCAGGAGTTTTCGTGCTGCTCGAAATACCTTGTTCTGGTGTCGCTGCTGTCAGAGTTGTTTGATTGACTGTTGCCTGCTGCGGCGTGGCGCTGAAGTCTGGAAGAAGTTCCATGTCGTTCTAAGAGGTCGTGCTGGAGCTGTTCGCGATTACGTCACAACCACTTTTGATCAGCTTTGAGACCAGACAGCCATCAGTCTTCATGGTCTCAATACCGACCAAACCATCTCCAAGAATCAGTCATGGAGACAATATGGCTTGTCATGGCCCTCGGAGGGTGACATCACACGTTTGGCTAGCCAATCAGAAGCGGGCAAGGCCGCGGGCCGACCACCATTCCGTGAAGCTATGACAGTCAAAAGCTTCGTGCCTCGCGAAAACTTTACACTCTGCAACCGCCTCGCAACAACGCCAGCACACCGCCGGCGCGAGGCTTCACGAACCGTAAGTACCAACCTCTTTCCTTGCTTCCCTTCTATGATGACAACTTCAAATCATATCAGCGGCACAGCGTGAACATTCACTTGCTAGCGCACGTGCTCTATGCTGTCTTCCGTTACAAAATAGACTACAACGGTATCTGATCTACCAAATCTCGCACACATTGTACACAGTTTCGATTTGCACAATCTCTGACATGGAACAGATCACCTTTAGCAATACGCACAAGCCAGTCGACATGGCCACAGAGACCGTGGCACCTGTGCCGGCTTCTATCCAAGCTGAGCCTCCCAAGGTTGATGCTGCTGTGCCAAATGGCGAAAAGAGTGCAAATAGTGGTCCTAGGAAGCCTCGTCAAAAGCGACCAAACTACAATGAAATTCACGTCAAGCCACTCCCGCTCGATGTCCACCCGTTGCCAGCGTTTATCCCACATAACCCTTTGTCTATCGTGAGGATTGCCATCACTCTTCTTTCACATTCCTTGCGTACGCCAAATTCGCACAAGGTCATTCACAATGCCTACTTCTCTGAAGACACCCAATCTATACATGTTACAAACGCCGAGTCCATACGCGCATTATGGGAACAGGGTTTCTGGGGCAAGGGTTCGCTCAGTCGTAGTGAGCCGCAATGGCTATTGGCTGAGAGGCGAAGGCGTGGCGTCGAGGCTGCAACGGCAAGCACGCAGGTTACACAAGCACGACGCGAAGAGCGAAGACAATTTAAGCTCGAGCGTGCGAAGGCGCAACGAGAAGCAATTGAGCAGCAACTACGCCAGGAGGGCAAGCTGGACCCCGATGGTACCATCAGCGACCTGATCGAGGATGGCATCGTGTCCGAGTCGCCTAGAGGTACGCTGTACACGCCTGAGGCTGGCGAGGTCGTGGGTCCTGCTGGCGATTCCATCGTCTCCGAAGTCGACAAGAGCCTTGCAGACAAGACTCCGACTTGGGGGCAGGACGAGTCTGCAGGCACCGACGCAGAGGAAATCAAGGACATTGAGCATCTACAACTCACGCCAGAAGAAGCGTTTTATCTCACCTACGTTCTCGGTGCCCTCAACGTCATCGAAGGGAATTTCGTTGACGGCAATACAGCGCTTCCAGCGTGGTACCTCTTACGACTCTATAGTGCCTACGCATTGTCTCCTGTCGATGATACCGCTCTTATCGGCTTGAAGAAAATGTTTCAGTACCGGGAGCGTCTCGCTCAGAAGACTGCCGCTCTACCAGTTACACAGCAGATTGCTCCAGACAATTCTTTCCTTCTAAAGTATGTCGTCTACCACCACTTCCGCTCGCTTGGCTGGGTGGTACGTCCTGGCATCAAGTTTGCTGTCGACTATCTGCTCTATCTTCGTGGACCTGCCTTCCACCATGCAGAGTTTGGTGTACAAATCGTTCCTTCGTACTCCCATCCCTACTGGTCCGAGACACCGGAGCGTATCGAGCATCGTAAGGAGAAGGAGACGAAGGACTGGTGGTGGTTCCATCGCGTCAACCGTGTGCAGACGGCTGTCATGAAGACTCTAGTATTGGTCTATGTTGAAGTACCGCCGCCGTGGGATGGTGAAACAAAGCAGAATGCGCTCAGCGTTGATATCGGGAGCGTTTTGAAAAGCTACAGTGTACGAGAAGTTGTCTTTAAGAGGTGGAGCCCAAGCCGCAATCGCGACTAGAGTTCTTGCGACACCCACGGCCAAATTTGCAATATCAGAATGCGGTAGCAGAGCTGGGATCTGGGTTATATTACTACTAACGAGATGCTGGTAATGTACAGTCTATGCGCAGCCAAATTCTTGGGATCCTTGTCGAATCGTTCCTCGTTATCGAAGCGATCATCATACCTTCTCTGTGCTGTCTTCATCTTCCGGCGCTTCGGTAAATTTTTTGTCTGTGATGCCCTTCCACTCCATCATGGCCACTCCGACGATCGTGCCCGCGCTAAGAATAGCCGCCACGAGGAAAACTTTAGTAATGCCATAGTTGTACGCATCGACGACGGCTTCGATTTCGCTGGCTGGCACAATCTTGCGGATAGCAGTCGCACCCGTATCCACGATCTGTTGTGCATCCAGCCCCGCAACACCAGCCAAGCGCCGCACTAGGTTTGTCGCAAATATGTTCTGACAGACAGACAAGAACACAGCGCCACCAAGCTGCTGCATGAGAAATCCCAGCCCAAGACCTAGCGGCACGTCTTTCCTGGGCAACACAGTCTGCGCAGCAAGACTGGCTTGCTGTCCACCACATCCAAGCCCTAGACCAAACAACACTTGGTACCCGATCCAGTAACTGTGGTCCGAGTACCGAGTCATCGTACTCAGAAGGCCCGCGCCGATGGAACTCAAGATTGAGCAGACAATCATAGCCGGAATGTAATAGCGGATCCTCTGGGTGACTTTTGCGGAGATCACACTCGCTATAACCATAGCAATGACCATCGGAATGGTGTTGATGCCAGCATGTGTTGCGCTTAGGCCTTTTGTGACCTGGAACCAGATCGCAAAATAGTACGCGATGGCCATGACGGATCCGTAGTTCAGGAACGTGAATATCAGACTACCCAACACAGAACGTTCGAGCACGACTCGAGTAGGCGCCATAGCGGTTTCTGGCGTAAGCGTCTCAACGACAGCGAAAACGACGAGCAGGACGCCGAAGGTGACCAAGAGCCCAATGATCTTAGGATCAGACCAAGGATACGTGGTTCCGCCCCACTGGAGAGCGAGTACGAGGCAGATAACGCACGGAACGAAGAAGAAGATGCCCACCGGATCGAGTCGCTGGATTTGCTGCAGAACAGAGAGCTTCTCCCGCCTCGGCACATCCATGTGGAAGAAGAATGATATGATCGTCATCGTGACGGCGCCAACCGGAAGATTGATGTAAAAGCACCACCGCCAAGATCTACACAGGTCAGTCCCGATATCCAAACGAAGGGGAGAAAGGAAGTCCTTACACATGATCCGTGAACGCACCACCCACAATCGGACCCAGTACCGCACACACCCCAAAGGCCATACCAAACACCGCCGTATATATCGGCCGCTTACTCAACGGGACCAGCCCAACAATCACCATCATGCCGCCCTGGAAAATCCCCGCCGACCCTATCCCAGCCACCGCGCGCCCGACGATAAACGCTACAGACGAAGGCGCCGCTCCGCACACCGCCGAGCCGATCTCGAATACAAAAATTGAGGCAAGGAACGTCCACTTCGTCGAGTAGAGCTGGTACACCCGGCCGAAGATGGGGTTGAAACACGCGCCAGTTAACAGGTAGGCTGAGCCGTACCACCCAATGTCGCTGATCGAGTTGAAGGCGTTGGTCATGGCGGGGATGGCGACAGCGATGATCGTGCGGTCCTAGGGTTAGGTTAGTCGTGTGTGTAAGATGGGCTTGGGGGAGGAGCCTACCAGAGCAACGAGGAAGACAGACATGTACATGCCAAGCATGACGGTGATGAACTTGGGGGATCTGGGATTAAAGCTGCCCTCATCTATGTCTTTGTGTGAGGGTTTCTGGTCGTTTGGCTTGCTCGAAGCCGTTTCAGTTGAACGTGAAGAGGACATCTTGAACCACTTTACAATTAAGCTTTTCTTGAGAATGCTTGTGACGGTCGTGTCTGATCTTGATTGTGATTTTCTGTCTATCCAAGGCATCAACTATATACATTTTGTTTTCGGCTCCGACAATTGCTGAGAATCGGACATAGGCACATGTCGGAGCGTGTGATTGGCCAGTTCACCGAACATCATCGAACGACGCTAACGGGGTGTTGCAATCCCCGAGCGTCGACGCGCTGAACCGCGAATCATACCCCTCAACCCGTCCATATCGCAAATTCGGACGTTGTCTTTCTGCGAATTCTCAGGCCGTCAGCAGGACGTCTACGCCAATTCTGCACCTTGCCATTCCGCGTTTCTCATCACTCGAACGCCGTTGGAGGCCTGAATACCCCTAGACTTCCTGGCACCTCCACTGCTATCAAAAGCACGCTGTGACTATCGAGGTGCTTGTCTTGCCTCGACAAGGCTACAGTTCTCCTGAATACCAAGTAACCCAAGCTCTTTCGCTCATCATGGATGTACAGCAACCCAACCCGTCGGGGTTTGCGTATCGCCCGTCTAAGCCGCAGCGCATCCTAGCTTGTGTGCTCTGTCAGCAACGCAAGGTCAAGTGCGATCGCAAGTTCCCCTGTAATAATTGCGTGAAGGCGAAGGTAACATGCGTGCCGGCTCAGCAGATGCCGAGACGGAGGAAGAGACCTACGGAGCAGGAACTGATCGACCGGCTAAGACAGTACGAAGAGTTATTGAAGAAAAACAACATCGCTATCGAACCTACTGAAGACATTGAGACAGATTTTGTAGCAAACGAACGAGGCGGAGATGGTTCTGTGAGTGTTAGCATACAGGCCGGGCAGGTCAAGAGCGAAGAGCAGCCCTTGGGCGAGGTGAAGGACTTCTGGGATGCAATGCATCAAAGGCCTCCAGGCTCTCACGGTCCAGACAACAAAGCAAATGTTGACAGTCTGGTCAGCCCGACGTTTGACGACCTCTCTGAGCCAGTTATTGTCAAAGTCTGGGGTCGCGTGTTTGAGAACGATCATAACCACCTCTTCGGTGATGCCAAGCTCGCCGATTCTTTGTCGGCCTTGCATCCCAGTCATGTCCAGATCTTCCGGCTTTGGCACATATACTCAGAGAACCTCAATCCGTTGCTCAAGGTCACACATGCGCCTACCTTGCAGGCACGCATTCTTGATGCTGCTGTTGATATCTCGAATATTGGTCGTGAATTGGAGGCCCTAATGTTTAGCATATACTGCGCTGCCATAATCACTATGAACGAAGACGACTGTCGGTCTACGCTGGGAGGTTCGAAGGCCAATTGTCTTAGGAAGTACCAAGACGCTTGTCATCAAGCTCTTGTCAACTGTGGGTTCTTGAAAACCAGAGAACGCGATTGCTTGACAGCTTTCTTTCTCTACCTGGTAGGCTTTGTGGGCAGTGACAATCGAACATGCCGCTGATTGCTTCAGATCTCTTTGAGGCCGGACACTCACCCTCATACATTGTCGCCTATGTTTGCCATTGCTTTCCGGATCGCTCACCGCATGAACATTTCCAACGAGGCTGCTAATGCAAAACACGGCATCTTTGAAGCTGAGATGCGCCGTCGACTTTGGTGGGCGATGGTCGTCTACGACAGCCGCATATCCGAAATCACCGACTACAAAACGACGCAGCTCGTTCCCACGTGGGACTGTAAAATCCCTGTGAATGTCAACGATTTCGAACTCCGACCGGAGATGACAACCCGTCCGACAGATCAAGAGTCGTGCACCGAAGCACTCTTTGCTGTGGTGCGCGGCGCAATAGGAAACTACATTAGACATAACGCCTGGCACCTTGACTTTGTTAATCCGATGCTGAGGCACGTTGCAAAAGCAACTCAGCACCTTTTCGATCCATATGATAACAACCTGAACGGCCTTGAAAACATAATCGAGAATCGACACCTCCGGTTCTGTAACACCGAGAGTCCACTGCACTATACCACGATTTGGTGGGCCCGCAACTACCTCGCCAAGTACCGGTTTTTCCTTCACTGCTCCCAACACGCAAAAAATCCCGATCACCAAACAATCGAACAGAGCGACGCAATTCTTTCATATGCACTCCGCATGCTCGAATGCGATACCGCACTCTTATCATCACCACTCACGAAAGGATACCGGTGGCTCATCCAATTCCACTTCCCCTTCCCAGCCTACGTGCGCATCGTGCAGGACCTTCGGACACGACCGATCGGCCCTCATGCAGACAAAGCATGGGCTATCATGACCGCGAACTATGCTGTCCGCTTCCAGGACATGGAACCAAGCGCCAACCTGCTGTTCAAAATGTTTGCATCAACCATCCTGCAGGCGTGGGCGGCAAGACACGCAGCTCTATTCGGCCAGGATGATGCGGGAGCTACGCGCAATATGATTGTTGACATCAAGAGGAAGCTGGGACAGACGGCGCTTCCGACTACGAGTGCAGATAGTGTCGCACCTCCTGTTCAGGTAGGGATCGCAATGCTTCCACAAAGCGAAGTCCATCTGCTGCCAGTGGAGGTTCAAGATTCGTTGAATTATTTTGATCCGAGTCTTGCTGAGCTCAATGCGGATCTACTGGAGATGGACTGGAGCAATATCGATTGGAATGCGATTTCAGGATTTGGATGGCCGTAGTTGGCACTCTTTCCTGCGCTATCTCTGCGTCTGTAGTTTCAAATAAAAACTTATAAAGCTAATTTCCATAAGGTAAACGAAACGGATGTAGTGCTTCTGTTCGCTCTGTCTGCCGACTTACTGATTGAAACTGCCTCGTCCTCCATGAATTCTGTTGAGTTTCAACCATGTGTTTCTACAGTACTAAGCCAAAAGCATGTTTGCTTAGCGGACTTCCTTACTTAAACAGCATTTCCTGCTGTAAAGTATCTACCTTCCTAGCAAACAGAGAGCGATAAGATTTTATACAAAGGAGGAGTTTTAGTTACACAATTCTTGTATTAAAGAAGAGGTATATTAGGAAAGTAAAAACAGCTAGATTTACTAACTAGAATAAGCAGACAACAGCGCTACTCTGTTACGGGTATATCTATACTCCCCAAATGCACGTGACCTTTGGCCCACCCCTAGGCAGACCCTAGAGAGATGCTAGGTCATGTAAGGAACCCTGTAGATAACATCCCTAAATCCTTAAGGTTCCTACCTTAAGGATTTGTCTTATCTTAATATTATCCTATACTGCTTTAGCAGGAACTTGAACTAATACTAACTTGTATTGCCTGCCTATATTAACCTTATATACTCTTTCTTTAATAACCTCTTATTAGATACCTTATTAACAATTTATGCTAAAACTTCTAAGACTTTTTAACTTTAGAAACTCTCTTATAGTATCTTATCTTATAGTATATAACAGTATAGAAGCTAACTTATTAGCTAGTACAAACACATATTTTTGAGAAAAGCTAGCGCAAACAAAAATATAACCCCTAATTGTAAGATCACGCAGCTTGTACTTCTAATAGACGCTCGCGCTACAGCCAGATTGCAGGGTCATGCTGCTGTGCAAACCAAGAGTGTCGCTCTAAAAGCTCTTAGCCAAGCTTATACTTAAAAAATTCCAGGGTATTGTGGCATTTCATCCTAAAAGTAAGCCATCTTCGGGACTCGAAGGAAGTAGAGTTTGCGGAGGAACTTGCTGGATTGGCGAGAAGATAGCGAAAGTGAGGAACTGAATATTAGAACAACATACTATGGTAGAGGATGAATAGAGAGAACAGTCGACAAACTCTGGGGCTAGTTGGAGGGCGAAATGGGGGCCAATCTTAAGGCAACAGTGCATGGCTAGGGTGCACTTCGTTACAAGGAAACTCATTGCAGGACCGTAAATCATCGAACTACTCTATACGGTACCATTAGTGCAACTGTCTCTGTAGCAATATCAAGCTACCATCGTGACAAGATCAGTAGGCCGCATTGCAGATCTATGAGCAGGCTGATAGTGGTCATTAGAGAAAGCTCCTTGCAGATGGAATGTGTAAGATTAATTCAACAATAGCACTCGTAGCGTGTCAACGACAGCCAGAGAAGAGCAATAAGATGAAAGTATTCAAGGTCTATCATCTAGAAAGGACGAAATCTATGGTATAAGGTGCGTGATGTTCGCGATGCACTAAGAGAAATAAATAACAGGGATTGTACCTTCAAGCGCAATCAACTCCAAGGCCAACACAAGAGGGTAAAAGCGGACTCGAAACTTATTCAGCCTTCTTGCTGGCCTTGGTCCTAAGCTTCATGAGCAAGTATACCAAAGCGTAGCTACTGAACGCGAAAAGAACACAGATCGCTGCATCTCTCCACCCGTAGTAGTAGTCGTTAAGGTTCACAGTGTACAGGTAATCACTACCAATGCGGTACTGGCAGACCCTGCAATCAGCCGTGGCATCGCCATTGATGAGGTTGTTGCGCGCGCCGGGACCAGCAAGCCAGCCCTCGAGGTACTGCGCACAAGTTTGGCCAGCGGGAGGATCAAAGATGGCAAATTCAGACTCTTTGCAATTGATGTCCCAGTCGAAGTCGGCAAAGACGAGTAGTGCGCCCATCAGGTAGTTGAAGGGGTTCATGTAGTATAGCCAGTAGCGCCAGAAAGGCTGGATCTGGGCGTAGGGGACGAGGACACCGCAGAATGAGACGAGGACACCGATGAGGAGGGGGTTGACGAGGGATGCAAAGACAGCGTTGGGGGCGTAGGCGGCGATGAATTGACCAAGACCAGTGTAGAAGAATCTGGAAAGTAGTCAGCATTTTGTTGATGTTCTGTATGGAAGTAGGAAAGACTTACTGGTAGATCAGCATGACGAAGAATATCGCACCTGCTTTGTCGGATGAGACGGGAAGTCCGGCGGTGTAGTAGAAGCAGAGGAAGTAGAGAATAGCACAGATGACCAGGTAGGGCATCTCCGAGACGATGAGACCAGTCGTAAAAGGAGCCCAGTGATACATCTTGGACTTTTTCTCTCTCGTCTCATAAATGTCGCGACGGTCAATGAAAAGGGGCTGGAGTTGCGCGATGACTCCAGGGGCGACGAAGATGTAGTTAAACAGGGAGAAGAGAACTAGTTGCTGCTCTGCGACTGAGTCGCCGATCTGCCAGAACGAGAAACCGACGAAGAGGGCCACACCGACGTGGAGTGCGAACTTATTGTTGATGTAGTCGACGTTGCGGTACAGGGAGACATTCATTCGTTGAGTAACAAGCTTGGTCTGGGTCCAGATGTCGGTGGCAAACTCATGTCCATCATCAGTGGTGCCAGGTGGTTTGCCCGCAGCGTCAGTAATGATATGCTCAAGATCTTGCTGCATCTGCGCCTGTTCAGGCGAGTCCAGCCAGACCTGGTGCCAATCTTTCTCGTTCGAGTGGGAGCCAGTAACGACATCAATCATGAATTCGGCGGGGTTGGACCCTTGAGGACATGGCACACCGTTGCGGTCGAAGTAGTCCTTGACAGTCTGGCCATTATCACCGATATCGCCAAAGTAGACTGTCTTGCCGCCCTTGGCCAATAGAAGAAGTGTGTCAAACTGGGCGAAAAGCTGAGCAGAGGGCTGATGGATAGTGACCAAGACTGCTTGACCAACATCTGCAAGCTTCCTGAGGAAACGAACAGTGTTGAAAGCAGCTTGACCATCAAGACCGGAAGTGGGTTCGTCCAAGAAGATCAGGATAGAGGGCTTCGAGACAAGCTCAACACCGATAGTAACGCGCTTGCGCTGCTCAACAGATAAACCAGCACCAACACGTCCGATCAGCGTATGCTCGAGGTCGTGCAATTCTAGAAGATCGATAATGGTGTCCACGTACGCAAGCTTCTCTTTATCTGGGGTCTCACGGCTCTGGCGGAGAAGGGCAGAAAACTCAAGAGCTTCGCGCACGGTGCAGAAGGGCTCATGGACGTCGAGCTGCTCACAATAACCGGCAGAGCGTTGGAAAGAAACAGGCAGCGGGCGACCATCAACGAAGACCTCACCGTGAATAGTTCCGTCCGTCTTCCGCTGGGCCAGAACGTCAAGTAGAGTAGTCTTTCCGGCACCAGAAGAGCCCATGAGAGCACCCAACATGCCTGGCTTGACATAGCCGTTCACCTTGTCCAGGAGTGTGCGAGGGCCTGTCGGAGTCTGTACAACGTATGACAGATTGCGCCAAGTGAAAACAGAAGTGTTGCGCATCAAGGTATTTCCAGCCTCTTCGCTTGAGGTGTCATTGTTGTCGTTAGCTTGCGTGCGAGGAACCTTCTCGTTGGCTTGTGCTTCGATATCGGCAGGGGCGATAGATTTAGGAATCTTCTTTGCGTTCTCGCGAGGAATGAGGAGTGCACCCGCAGAGCCAGCTGCATCGTCCCAGCGAAGTGTGAAGAAGATGGTCAGACCAACAAAGAGAATCCACCATGCAAAAAGAATGCCTACATTGCGCCAGATGTGAGATGACGAGTAGGACAGGCTTCGCAGGTAATCTTCGCCTGTCAGAGACACAGCGCCGGGGGCAGCACCCGCAATTCCGGCGCACGACTGGTGGGCAGGATCTGTATATTGGGGAAGGTAGTTCGGGACAAGGTTGTTGTAGACGCAAGGTATAATTGTATCCTTGAACTCGTTCGCCATTATCGCTTCGAAACCGTAAGACAGAGGGTTGATCCAGTAGATCCACACAAACCAAGGGTGCATCTCTGGTTTGGGGATCTGGTACCCGATGTACAGAATGAGAGCAGTGACGGAAAATCCAGACACCTTGGACGCAGCGTCGAAGTTAGGGAAGCCCGCACCAATCATCCGGAAGAAGGCGGTCATCACAAATGTGGTCAGATAAACGACGAACCAACAGGTGAAGAAGGCTGCCGCAGTGGCTTTCAAAGCGGTCATCCAGTACAAGACGATAATGAATGAAGTGACCTGGAACAGGAGAATAGGGACATCGGCAGCAATCTGGCCAATGCAGTATGCTGCGGGGTTGAAGAAAGCAAAGTTCTTATGCTTAGCGAGGATGGGGCGACCAGCATAGGAGTCAGTGACCTCGGACATAGCGATCAAAGCATTGAACAGGAGGGCCAGGAAGAGGGAACCACCCTTGACGAACAATCCGGCGGTGTTATCGGGGGCGTCGTAGAACAAAGATCCAGATATCAAAGCCTGTACGATAGTTGAGCCCTGTTTGATAAAGAAGGTTGCCTTATCGCCCCAGATGATTTGGTATTGACGAGTAACACACGCCTTGACTTGCGCTATGAATGAAACGGTCATAGGTGACTTCTTGGGCAGATGTTTTGATTTATCAAGGGAGATTGCGTGGAGGAAGGTTTCCGTGTTGACCTTGGCCTCCTGTGAGCTAGGATAGTCGAGCTCGCGGTCCATGGTAGCCTTGATTGGTGATTCGCGATAGGCTTTCTCGAGTTCGATATTGTTTCGAGGGAAGCGCGACTCAAAACCAGGCATGATCTGTCGTTCGCTTGGAACTGTGACACCTGTGAGATAATCTGCGACGTTCGCGCCATCGAGACAGATGAAGCCATGTGATTCCATGAAAGGGCGGGCTTGCTCGAGTGGACCATAGTAGATCTGCTTGCCTTCGTCGAGAACAAGAACCTTGTCAAACAGGTCATAGATACCGTTACCAGCCTGGTAAAGAGTAACGATGGTAGCTATTCCCATGGTATCTGTCATCGACCGCAAGGCGCGGGTGTATTCAAGTGCTGTCGAGGCATCGAGACCACGCGTAGAGTTGTCCCAACACATGACGCTACCCCTCGTGGCCAAGGTCTCGATGATCGAAACTCGCTTACGCTCACCGCCAGATACACCACGCACGAACGCGTCGCCGACCTTGGTGTCTTCTGTGTGAGAAATTCCCATACTGTCCAGTAGGAAGCTCTTGAACTTTTGCCGGAATTCCTCACGACTCCCTGAGTTGTTTGGAAGGGTGTCGGGAATGTTCAGTTTTGTGGCGAAGTCCATTGTCTTGCCAACGGTAAGGGAGGGATAGAACAGTTCTTCTTCTGTGTTGATCACAATTGATCCACGATATGGCGCAGCCTCTTTTGCGGTCATAGTACCGAATCGAACGTCCCCTTCCACCTCAGCGTATCTTTGTCAAACATCAGCATATGGAATGGTTTCAGAGGGACAGTGATGAACATACCCCTTTCTCTTGTTCGCAAGCATCTTCAGTAGAGTTGTACACCCCGATCCGGGTCTTCCGAGCACGAGAAGCATCTCACCCGGCTTGACACAACCAGAAGATCCATCAAGAATGGTCTTTAGAGGGACCTTGTTGCGTGCTTCCTTGGCCTGTTGAATCTTGTTGAACTGACTAAGAACGTTTTCTTGTAACCTGGCATCGGAGGGAATCACTCGGACTGTCAGATCCTTCCATGTGACACCAAGGCTTCGGCCTTCCGCTGGGTCATTGGCTTGAATGTCTTTTACTTGTTGATCCAGTCGCCAATCGTTGACCTTAGTCCTCTCTGATGAGTCGTCAACTTCCCCCTTTTCGTTCCTCGAGGTCCATCGCTCGATGCCATGCTCTTCTGGTGGTTCTTCTTGCTGTTTCTGCGACTTTCCTGAGAAGGTTCTGGAGATTCTGCGGAAGAGGTCATCGCCAGCTCCTTCGGGCAAACCAACGTTCACGACCGATATGCTTCGTCGTCTGCCGTCCATGGCAGGCTTGTAAAAATTAATTAGCCGAAATGGCTTTGGAAAAGGAAGATAGACTTGAGAAAATGCGCAGAGAAGGTATTAAGAACACAAAAACTTTAATAAGCAATGTCAGACAAGTCGCAGCATCGGTCCTTTAGTTGTTGCTCGGGTTTCTGGTTGCGCGAGGACGAAAGTAACAAACAGAGTAATAGACTAGTGTGAGGACATCACAGTACGAAACCCCGTTATTCTTATCTCCGGAGAGAGCATCGTCTGCAGTCATTGGTTGAGAGTGCTCCCACGGCATGAGTCTAGTCGTCATGAAAGGCATCCGTGAAGCCGGCAGCTCCCGTGGAGTCCTTGATGTCCGGCCGCCGAACGCAATCAGGCTCCACACCCCTACAAAGGGGGCTCTTCGCCTGTCTGAACACAAAAAAGTGGATCCTACTCAACTTCTTCGAGCGGTAGGACGTCTTAGCTCCCGACTTAAAACAGTCAGCGCGTCTAGTACGAGCGTCTAGTACGTAGCACCGAACACCGAGATTGTTCGATGCCAATAATGCTTTGAACATTGTTTGATCTGTACAAGATGCGACGCCCACTGACCATGTTTTCCAGGATTACTTATAGCTGTCAGACCCAAGCGCGAGGATGCGAGTAACTCACAAGCCGGTGAGTATGCTTAATAGACAGAGGTGTCTCAAGGTCTGTCATCATGTATATCGCGTGCTTACTCTTTGTCTTTGGCTAACCTCGCGATACTGGACAGAGATGGCGTTCTAGTGCGTCATCAGTGTTGCCGCGGCAAGTGATGCATCGCAGTACGGTCCGACTGTTCAAGACATACGAGAACAAAGACGGTTGAGTATGCCCAGGGTCGTTGTACGCGGACCAGAATGTTAGCACGTGTTTTGCGTCGGATCGGGTTTCAAGTATCGCCGATTGCCGACGTTTGCATCATCACTTCTCGGCCCAGTGAGATGAGCAATTTTAATAATGCGTAACAATCCCTGGAAGTTGTAAGATAAGAGGTACCAATGCAAATGCGACCGCGTCCGTTTTCAAGCGCACGCGATTGTAATACCTACGTACAAATTAGAGAAACCAAAGCATTTGACCCCGCGTGTTCTCATCACCTGCAGAGCATTGTGCCGCAACCTACCTAGGTAGGTGCTTTATAGACGACATTCAGTACTTCTAATAAGGCGGCTCTCTGCAGATAGAGTCGTCAGGAATTCATCAACCGCCGACAAAATGTCGCCCCTTTGGTCTTGCAGCGCGCTCAAAAGTCTCGATAATCTATTTGGCAGTGGCTGCAAGGGAAGAATATTATCCACGAATCAAAGGCCTGAACGCAATCCACTAACCGCAGTGAAATTCCAGTTCCTGAGCTAGGGGTCAAGCGTTAAGCATCTCAGACAAGCTTTTGGACGCCACATCTTACCGTCCATCACAAGGCTTGACTATGGTACCACGTCTGCAGAGTGCAGATCCTAGGACCCGGTTGCCACGAGGTACCGAACAAGCACCTATTGACGCTGATTGTCATCCATCTTGTGGTGTTCCTGTCTACAATAGCAACGCATCGGACGCAACGCATCGGACGCTACCAAAGGGTATCCATCTCAGCTGACTAGGCTCATTCCGCATTTTCCCTTATGGATTCAGTTTGTGGCGCCGCTTGGTCGAGTGTTCTGCCACAGTACCCTAACCCTGAAGGCTCATGTCATCCGCTCTTAGTCCAGTTACTCGCTAAAGCCCGCGGCCGTATTTTTGTTGCTCGCCGCCTGTACTCGATGTAGCTGTTCTAGCTCCTTTGCTCCTGAACATACTAGCATGGCAGGAAGATATGCATCCAAGTAAGAGACGATACTGATTCACACTAATGCCCTCCGTCAGCCACAACAGATCTCATCCTGAACCTTTTTTCTCTGTTGTCAATCACACCGGGTCAATCTATCCTAGCATGATACTCCGGTACTACTGTTAGGCACTAGCCGATCAGACACTCTGCCGACAGGTCGGCTTCTAAAGAATTACGCTATGGCGTCTAGACCTAAGCATCTGCCAGGCGGCATACGATCCCTGAGCAGATCATCGATAGTCGAGAGTTCATGAGCGCGCATTATCTCGCATTTCTTCCCTCCTCATTGTCTTTCTGTAGGAAGACTATCGCTCATCATGCGATCTCTTTTTCTCGCAGCCTTTTTCAGGCTAGCAACAGCTCAACTCAACTCAACTGCGAGCGGAACTTCATTCGTTTCAAGCATTTCGAGTCAGCCTACAGTACCGTCGCTATTAACAACCAGCACTAGCACCAGCGCCAATGCTGCTATCACAGTTGCACTTGATGGTTCGGGTCAGTACACTGCCATCAATGCCGCAGTCAGCGCAGCACAGAACAGTGGCATTCCTACAGTCACAGTCCTTCCAGGTAAGTGACCTTGTTCTACTCGTCCTTTGGAGCTCACATCATTAGGAACCTACTCGGAGGCTGTAAGCATTGTTGGCACTGCCTCAGTCACTATCGTTGGTGCAACAGCTACACCTGCCGCTGATTGGTCTAAGAATCAGGTCGTCATCTCCAACAACGCCGCTGCACTCACTGTTGCTTCGAGCAATGCCAGAGGTGTAACATTTAGGAACCTCAATTTTGTCAATTCTGCCAACACGGCCCCATCTGTCAATGCTGTCGTCCTTGCTTTGCGGGGTTATAACATCGCTTTCTATGGCTGTTCCATTATCTCTCCAGGAGCTACCGCTATCTCCGCATCATACGGTCTGGCTTTCTTTGCCAATTCACGGATCGAAGGTTCAGACAAGATCTTCTACAACGTTCCATCAATATATGTATACAAGTCGACAATAGTACCCTTGTCTTCGAGTGCCAGCATTGTTTACTCAAAGGGAGCGACGGTGAACAACGTCTTCTACAATTCAACTGTCGTATTCGACTCAAGCTCCATCCAGCAAAAGTCAGGCTACAGCAACACCGGCGTATACTTGGCTGCGCCCAATGGGGCAGGTGCCACAGTCGTTTACCGAGATGTCGAGATGGGTAGCTTCATCTCGCCACAAGGGTTCCATCCCACAGCGGGCACTGTATCGTCATTTTTCGGCGAGTTCGCCACCACCGGTGCTGGGTCGTATTCAAAGAATGTGGCAGCTCGACCAACATACGACAACCTGCTTACTGTAACACAAGTATCGCGATTTACCATTGACAATGTGTTCGCAAATGCATTCTATCCTTATGGCAGCTCTTCAACGTCATGGGTTGACTCGGCTACGTTATCTGCTTTGGGTGAGTCGGACGCTGCACAGCTCATTCTTGCTTCAAGTTCAGCACTTGTCGCATCTTCAATCACCTCCGAACCTTCGAGTACGCTGAGCTCTTTTACTTCCGCAAACACCAGCACAACTGTCTCGTCGACCACTGCGCCCTGTGCGCCTTCTGCCACCCTCATTGTCTCCAAGGACCCAGGATCGTGCGAATACGGCAATGTGACTAGTGCTATTGCTGCGCTCCCCAACGATGCCAAAGCATACACCATTCAGATTGGAGCAGGTATTTACGATGAGCAGATCTCAATTACCCGTAAGGGTAAGGTCACTCTTATCGGGGCTACTAATTTCACTCGCGACTATACCCAGAATCAGGTCACCATTCAGACATCAATTGGTGTCCTTACAAGCGCTGGCCAGGACGAGATCACGCCGGTCATCAATGCTAAAAAGACCAACGATAACTCTGGTCTGGACCTGTACAACATAAACTTCGCCAATGTCTATCCACAAACAAAGAATACTGCAGCCTTGGCCGCTGATTTCTATGGCGTCAACATTGCGGCATACGGCTGCTCCTTCACTGGTTTCCAGGATACCCTACTAGCCAACAAGGGTACACAAGTATTCTCTAATTGCTATGTTGAAGGGTAACTCACCTTCTCGCCAGATTGGATCCGAACGTGCGTTAATTCAATACAGATCTGTCGATTTTATCTGGGGATATTCGACCGCTTTCTTTCATCAGTGCATGATTGTCACCAACACACCTGGCAGCTGTATCTCCGCTCAGTCCCGTCCCACTGCTAGCAGTACTGGGGGATACGTCTTTGACCGATCCGTCATCACGTACAGCTCCGCGTATGGAGATTCGTTTGGACTGAGTTATCTTGGGCGCCCGTACTCTGAGAACTCTATCGCAGTATATACCAACTGCTTCATTGATAAGCATATCTCTGCCGCGGGATGGTCAGTTTGGTCAACTAGCGCTCCTCAGACCTCAAATGTCTTGTTCGGTGAATTTGCAAATACTGGCCCTGGATCATGGCAGGCATCTACAAAACGTGCGAGCTTTGCGACAAACTTGACAGCTGCACAGGCCAACCGCTATGAGCTTTCGGCATGGATTGGCGACACCACATGGATCGACCAGACGGCTTACAATTATGTACCATCGTACAGCTTGACAGCTACATCTTCATCGTCTTCGTCGAACGCAACTGCATCTACCTCAAGCATCAATGGACATCCTGATACTGGTTCTTTCCCATCCATTGGAGCTGTTGCTGTATCACTCGATGGAAGCCACAACGCTTCCTTCACCAATCTCACCGCAGCTCTCGCATCGCTGCCTAAAGATAATACCAACCAAACCATATTCCTCTATCCGGGTAGCTACAACGAGCAGGTGCCTACCATAAATCGACCAGGTGCAGTCCGCATCATCGGATACACCACCGGCAATCCGGGGCAGTCTTACAAAGACAACACGGTTACTATCACATTCTCACGTGGATTGTCCGTCTCGCCTCTGCCTGCTGGGCACTCCAATGCTGAGACTGCCACTGTGCAAATAGCTTCGAGCCGTATCAGTTTCTACAATGTTGCATTGATCAATACCGACAATCTGGATGGCGCAGAAGCCTCTTACGTCACACTCGCAGCCTCTATTTACGGCAATGACATTGCCTTCTACGGATGCTCATTTGACGGATGGCAAGACACACTACTTACTGGAGCTACCACCGGCTACCAATACTATGAGTCTTGCTATATTGGTGGCGCCATCGACTTTATCTGGGGTTACTCAAAAGCGTATTTCAAAGGTTGTACGATCGGCGCAAAGCGAAAATCATCTGCCATCACAGCGCATAGCAGAGCTTCGTCCTCCGCCATTGGAGGCTACATCTTCGACAACTGCCTCTTCACAACTGCCCCAGGTGTCGCTGACGATCTGACAAACAAAGTCTACCTAGGTCGCCCGTACTCTGCGTACGCTCTCGTAGTGGTAAAGAACAGCTACATTGACACGACGATAGCACCTGCAGGTTGGAAGATCTGGAGTGCTACTGATCCACGAACAGATCATATTACGTTTGCAGAGTACAACAACAGCGGACCCTCAAATTGGGAGAACAATGTCGCTGCTCGTCAAGCATTTGGCTTTGCTGCTCTTCTTCCATCAGATACTTATTCGCTCTCGTCCGTAATGGATTCTACTGAGTGGATTGATATGACATACTGGAACACAATAAGCACACCTGCTCCTGCTGTCGCTGTTCCTGCCGGTCCTACCAATGTCACAGTAGGAGGTAACTCCACCGTTGACGGTACGACCCCGCCGAGTGGTGCCTTCGTTGTCTCCAAAGTCCCTATTGATGGCTTGGAAACTTATCGGACTGTCCAAGATGCCTTAAACGCTGCTCCAATCTCAAGTAAGCTCAACGCCACCCTGTTCATCTACCCTGGGGTGTATAATGAGCAAATCATTGTCAACAAATCAGGCACCACCATCTTTATGGGCTACAGTAATGCCACAGACGACTATGCTCAAAATCAAGTATCTATTGAATTCAACCATGGGATCGACACCCAAGGCTCCGAGGGAAGTGATACCGATGGCGCAACTGTGTACGCGACCGGCAACTACTTTTATGCCTACAATATCAACTTTCGCAACACGGCTGGTACTACTCAGAACATAGCCTCGCTTGGCTTTGCTGTAAAAATTAGCAAGTATGCTGCTTTGTACGCTTGTCAGATCTACGGCAATCAGGATACACTCGACATATCTGGTAATCTGTTCACGTTCAAAACCTACATCGAGGGTAACGTTGATTTCATTTTCGGAAATGGAGCAGCCTACTTTCTCGATTCGACAATCTCGCCTAACGAAGATGGGATCAGCATCACCGCAGACAAACGGACTACCAATACCACCGCCGGAGGCCTTGTATTCGATCAATGTACTTTGAAGCCTGCACCAGGCACTGGACCATTCAAGAACGTCGGACTCGGCAGACCGTGGAACAGCAACGCACGAGTGGCGTTTGTCGACTGCTATTTCGACTCGATGATCAGTGCTGCAGGATGGAACCAGTGGAGCAAGGCGTCTCCGCAAACCACTGGCGTCACCTTCGGAGAGTACCACAACTATGGGCCAGGCTCGAGCATCTGCAGTCGCGCCCCTTTCTCGCAACAGCTCTCGGATGAGAACGTTATTCAATTTCAGCTTGGAAACTTCTTCGCTTCTACAAAGTTCATAGATTTCTCTCGCGTCGATACGCAGCCTTTCACGGTCGGCAGTGGCTCCGCTCAAACCTGCGTAAATGCTTCGTCGTCCTCCACATCGGCCTCGAGTACTTCGAGCCTACCGCTGTCTTCATCTCTGGCAATCTCCACCATATATACAACTTCAACGGCCGTAATCAAGCTTACAGCCAGCACAACTCTTACACAACCTGATGCTACCTCGACAACGGTGATCAAGGTAACGTCAACTGTGTCTTCGGTCGGTGCCGATGTCACCACGACCGAAATCAAAAAGGAAACTACAACTATCCTATATACATCTTCTGATGTTACTTCAACATCCGTACTCTTCTTCACCGAGAACACTGGTCTAACCATTACTCCCGATGCTGTCACCAAGAGTAGTGTGATCAAGGCGACCACTACAGTCGATGGAACCACGATAGGGAAGGCGCCAGTCAGCACAGTCAAAGGGACAACCACCCTCTTGCTTCTACATACGGTCAGCCTCAAGCCAACCACACTCACACAGAGCAAAGGATCTACTGCCACAACTACAATTACTGTTACACCAAAGATTGCTTCTACTACAGTTAAAGCGACAATGTCTGTGGCCCCAAGAAGCACTAAGACTACGACAGTAAAGGCCAAAAGCTCAGCGACCATAAGTACTCTCAGCCTCAAAACAGTGACCAAAAAGACCACAAGGACCGAGTCTTGCATTCCTACTGAGCCTGTCCGCCTGGTTCGCCGTGGGGCTCTGATTCCGCGCGCAGCTATTAGCACTATCACAATTACTCTGGGCGCAGAGATGACCAGTTACATCAAAACCGTTACTGCCACACGGGCTGGCTCCACTGCTTTAGTCACTGAGACCTCAATTGCGAAAGTCAAGACATATACGCAGCCAGGCACTACCAGCACTTTGAGCCTTACCTCTTTCGTCAAGACCACAACTATCGCACAGCCGGGCAGTACTTATTGGGTGACTGAGACCTCGACTAAGAAGGTCGGGAAGACTGCAACTCTGAAAGCCTCCACGATCACCGTTCTGTCCACCAGCTATGTTACACAGCAGCAAATGCATACAATCACGCCTCAGGCGCTTACGATCAGCAATTTAGAAACAAGGATCTCCACTCAAGTTACCACAGTAGCTCAGCAGACTGTATACATCACCAAGTCTGCCAATATTGTCTCCACGGTACGCACCACACTTCCAGTCAGCACGCGGACTGTCTTTCAAACCATCAGGCTGGGAGGTGGCGTTGTGACAAGCACAATTACTGCACCTCCAAGCACTAAGACTGTGGTCGCGAAGAGCACAACTACTGTTTGGTCGGTCGTCACAAAGATGGCTAAAAACGCGCAAGCTTGCGCTTGAATTCAACTCCAACATCCTTAGATAATGTTTATTTAATATGAGTGGCATGATATCTAGTCCAGCAATCCACTTTTGGTACGAGACAGATCAGAAGCAGAATCTTTTTGATAGAAGACCGAGTAATACATATACTAGCAACGATCACATGCCCAGGCCAGCTGTCAACTTAGATAACTCAGTATCAATCAAAGCCAATTGCAGAGTACGTTCAAAGACTTTCGAAGAGATGACTTTCAAAAAGCTTCAAGATAGCTTCAGGCGGGCGACTCGACCGCCCGATCCAGACGCCCAACAGGTGCTCTTACTGACGCACTCCACAGCGTCAAATGTGCCATTGCCCAATGCGTGCCAGTGTCGGCCCCCATCAAACGTGATGTCTGAGCCTGACGTTCCAACTGCTATCGCAATGTGATCTCGTCCTGGCACCCACGAGACGCCAGATCGGTATCCTCCAGGAAAGCTCTTGGCTTTATGCCATGTTTCCCCACGATCCGTCGACCAGGCTGCATTGTCAACATTCCCCGCAGGCTTTTCGTAGTCACCGCCAACAGCTATACCGTTCTTATCGTCTCGAAATCTCACTGAAAATACGCCAGCTGCAGCGCCACCCATAATCGAGCTGTTGCTGACTTTCCACTTGTGTCCGTCATCACTTCTGAAGATGCGCCCCGGATCCACCCCGCCAGAGGCAATGTACCAACGCCCCGCAGCAGCTTCTATGCAGGTCCCGCTTGCCGCAAATCCAAATTCGCCAGTCAAGGCAGACGGCATACCCTGTGGAGGGACGATCTTCCACGTTGCACCGCCATCCCAAGTTTCGATTAGTCTGAATCTGCCATCCACAGGATCGCTCATCGCAAGACCGTGTTTCCTGTTCTCGAAAGCCAAGCAATCGTAGAAAGCAGTTGGCTCTGTGTTGACAAACGTGGGCTTCCACGAGCGACCACCATCATTTGTTTGGTATATGCGGCTTGCATTCCCTTCACCGATTGACAATACTACTGCCGATTTCGCGGAAAATGCTGCAATGTCGCGGAATTGAAAGGTCGTCGAGTTTTCTGGAGACAGAGAAGGCGAAACGTTGGACCAGGTCGTGCCGCCGTCGACAGTGAGCAGGACGGTACTATCAGTTCCTGAAACCCATACGATATCCTTTGATATAGGAGCAAGGCCGCGAAACTGTTTCGTGGTATTGGTTGGTTTGAGATCCCATGATAAAGCGGAAGGGGCTGAAATTGGATATGTATTGGGAATTGCAACTGCTGAAGGTAGTAGCGCGCTGAGCACTACTGATGAGCTGAAGAATTTCATCTTGGAAGTGTTGAAGGTCTTCTCGAACTCATGAGCCTGAGATAGTGGGTAATATGTCGTCTGGTTGCGGCCCCACTTTGCCTGGCGATCTCTAACCTGTAAAGGCAGGTCGGCTTGTAAACGATATACTCTATAGGAAGGTGCATCTAACGACTATCACGAAGTCGCGCATCAACACACTCGTCTGTCTAACCTTGCCTCCTAGCATCGTAAGCAAGTGAAGAGATGTGAATGCAATACAAACGCGAAACCGATTTTACCCGACTCGCCGTTGTCTCGTGTTTGCATGGGTGATGCAATTTTCAAGAGCGAGGTTTATTAGAATTCAGGATCTAATTCAGAGCACTTGTTCTCTCTCCATCAAGCGGTTGGTCACCTTAGCATCGGTAATTTAGTGGAACTGCTGGTGCGCTGCTATTCATAGGGAGTTTTATCGAACCCAGTCTTGCTACTTTTTGGATATTCAAGTCCAATCCAGGGCTCCAAAACATATGTACGCCGCACCGCATGCCACGTCCTCGAACCTAGATCTACGCATTCTTGACTCCTTTCTTTATTTGTTGCGCTCATTGGGGTTCAGTCACCTTTCCACTTAGACGGACCGTGAGTGCTTGTAAACTTTAATCGTTGACTTTGACTGACCTATCGATGGGGTAGCGATGAGCGATGAGCGATGTGTCAAATCATTTCAATCTCAACACCAGTAAACCGACAAATGATTTAGAACAAATCCTCAATTTTGGATTTTAATCATAACATTGTGATGCAATATTTTAAGAGAATCAAATGTACATCAGTTACACAGATGGCATCGGTGGTTTAAGGGTAAAGCATAACATCATGCTATAGACGTGCGGATATGAATTCCTACAACCTACTGACTAATCTAATTTTGGGATTTGCCAAAGTATCTGGTACCATACTCGAGAACAGCGTATCGTTGTACCAGGCACGAAGATATTGCAGTTCAGCGATACGTGTTCAGCATGGCTGAAAGAGGGACAAATCCCCCAACCGGCCCAGCACGATCCATGAAGTTGATCAAGGAACGTATGATAAGCATGCGAAAGTCTCCATATCCCATCCTAATAGCAAAATTCTTGTTGCCCGTTGCAGTGACATTGTACAGGTTCACTGTACCGGGCGCGAAGGTAACCTGCCCATGCGCAATCGCGTTACGAAGCACACTTGCAAACCAAAAATCAGTATTGAGATGTTTTCCTGGGCTCCATTCGTCGACGAAACTGCCATCAAAATCTGCCTCGAAATTAACGCGGCCGTTCGCGCCTCCGTATCGATTGAGCCCGAATACAATGCTACCCTCTGGTGTGCCAGAATATCTGACAGTTTTGCGATAGCGTTCCCATGTGAATACGAGTACTGAGTATGCGGCGGATAGGAGCTGGTGCTGGTAGAGCTGGAAGGCAAACTCCTTTTGGTCGAGATCTCGCGAAATTGAGATCCTGGTGTCAGGTCGACTAAGTCTCTCTTTAATGGGACCAAGCAGCTGATCCTCATTAAGCAAGAACACAGAGAAAGCGGCTACTGTAGGACCCAGAATGGACTCTGCATGAGGTTTTGTGATTCTGTCTGGCTGTGCCATGATCTAGTGTCGTGATTTGATGATGGCAAGCACGGTCGCAAGGACAGTTATTCGGTAAATATGAGACGAGTTAGTGTACAGATGTGAGGGGCATATGGGCAGACTGACGACGCTTGGATTTACTGATGTGATAGTTTGCATCAGCTGTGCTCAACTCACCCCTTCTGACGATAAGGCTAGGTTGAGGACTTATATAGTTGGCCTGTGAAGGTACGGCGTGGCCCAGCCTTGGCCAATATTTCTTTACGATGTTCCCACGCATCCTGTGACAACAGGCATGCATACACACCAGATCCAAGAGCCTAGTGTCAAGCCATGATTCGATATCTTAGCGCTGTGGTTATTGCGATCGTTGATCATTCGTGCGTGTGATTCAGCCTTGCAGGTTGGCATCCTATAACAACCGTGGGGCGGCAGGCTGAAGCCTCTCTTGCCGGTCAGGAGAGCAAGAATGCCTCCATCATAGCATCCACACTGACCTCTGTGCTTGGTCCTGTCTAGTTTGTGAAAGCGAGATAGTATAATGGTGAAGGGCGGCTAGTGACGTTGGGAGGGTTGATGGACCAGATCACGTGATTGTCTATGGCACCCGAGCTCATTCTCAGCTCATCCTCAGCAGTCCCGCCTTTGGAGCATGTGCACCAGCGTCTCCGCTGCTCTGATCGGCCAGCTCATCCGGGTTAGCTCTCCTCTGCTTCGACCGATTGTCTCGTTCTACTGAAATTCAAGGTTTTAGCCACGCGTCCGGACTATCACGCGAAGTACTCCGTGGTAGACTCCCGTGACAGCACGCTTTTGTCATTTGGGGCTGTAGCTGCTCTGCGTTTGCTGTTGCGTAGGGGACCACCAGGTAGGTAGAATTCGCAGAACCAACTCGCTTTTAATGTGTTGACAAGAATAGCCAGCAAATCAATCCGACAAGTGCCAGCAGGCACGTGATATCATGCGACCTCGGCATGTCAGCATCGGCTTCGCAGCAATGCAAGGCCGTGAACAAGGAATCATCAAGATTGATCACTCGCGCGAGCGAATTCATAAAGCATAGAACAAAGCGAGTTGCTAAGTCAAGATCC
This sequence comes from Stagonosporopsis rhizophila, assembly GCA_016767195.1. NCBI lineage: Eukaryota > Fungi > Ascomycota > Dothideomycetes > Pleosporales > Didymellaceae > Stagonosporopsis > Stagonosporopsis rhizophila. The sequence goes on from CP068494.1 coordinate 383,595, forward strand.
CAAAATCTATTTACAATCGCGAAATTCCTGCGTATTGTGCCACTGCGGATCCCAACAGTCAAGCGGCACAGAAACATACGATAGCTCGACAGCTTCCAACATCGACTTTGCGTTTTCGTAAACTGGATTCTGGTCCAGTTGTTTGCCATCTGCCTATTCGGCATTGTGTCGGCTGTATGCACAACGTCCTCAAAGACTCAAGGCTTTCTGCCAGCGTACGGAGCCTTAGGTACATAGTAAGTTACAAAATCCACTTGTAAAGCTTAAGTGTTTTGATGCAAAGTCGCTTTACTGACAACAACATGAGCAGTGCTCGAAAAGCAGAGATCCCGAATTGCGGGGAATGGTTGGAACGTTAACGAAAGTAAGAAATGGCTAATCGCATTTCATATACGACAACGACCAGCGAATTTCCAACGAACACACCATTGCATCGGTGGTTTAGTGGTAAAATTAGCCGTTGCCATCCTTCACAGGACAAGTCTCGGCTAGCCCCGGATTCGATTTCCGGCCGATGCATTTTGCGGTTTCTGACCGCTTCTCGCAGTGATAATTTTTTTTTTGCTGGTGGCCGTGGTGTGGGGCGATGGCGAGCATGACACGTTGTGAACAACACCATGCTTTTCCTGACATGCTGTACATCTGCATCACTATCCGTGCACGATATGGCAGAATAGGCGTAGTTCCGGACACTGGATGCGAGTCAACCTGTTCCATTGGGCCCTGGCTCCAAACGGCCTGGGGAAAGAGAAAGGCGCTACAGTGTGCTCGTACATAGCTACCAAGCGAGCGGATGTGAGTATCGAACCTAAAACTTAGAGATCACCTATCTTTGGTTGCAGATTTAAGCTTTAGGTTCTTGCATTATAGCTTTCAACCGTAACGTAGACTAGAGGGTAGGGAACTCTAGTCACCACAACGCATTGCAAATATCCAAGCATAGAAGAATCCGTGTGAAGCCCTTACGCTTTTCTGTAAAGTGGCTGTTGGAAGGAAAACCACGCTATATTGAACACCAAGAGAACAGAATCTGGCAGGTAAAGTAATGATGAGCAACCTTGCTCTGTACTTTGTGAGGTCTGTGTGCACAAGCAATCGACAAACCACGAATTGACAGTGAATTCTCAGAGGCTTCAAAGAAGCCGACCGTAACGAAGCAGTGCCCTCGACAAATTCAAAGCCCGCGCTATCTCGGCTCACTCTGAGCGGCACATGTTCAAAACCTATGATTCCAACAGCCCATTGGACTCATCGCTTTTTCTGCACAGCTCACGATGGAAATATAATAGTCAGGCACATTGAGTTCTTAGCAATGCCACTGATATATTCGCTACAATAATGTATAGTCTGCAACACGACGCCACCATAGCCCCGTCACACTTGCCCCACGATTTCTACGACTTCCTTCCCTTCTCAGAATGTCCGGCCTGGCGAGGGATACTCGGACGATTCAAACATCATCTCTTCCCACTGACTTGTCAGTGTGCGCACACTACTGGTGGTCTGCCTCCTTCCACGCCAGCCACCACAATTAGCCTTCAAGCACTACTTGAACTCCTTATCAACCTCCTCGAACCTTTCGAGGAAACTCTGGAACGCAAAAACACCTAGACCAGGATCCTGGCTACCAGTTGTCGCTCTGATGGAATGCATGCTCAATTGAGGAATGCCGCAGTCAATAGCCCTGATGCCTGTCGCTGCCGAGAGCATAGGGCCTACTGTGCCTCCGCTCCGGCTGTCGTTGCGGATCTGGAAAACTTGCAGCTTGGGGTCCTGCTTGCGCGTGCCAATGTCGGCGTCGACGCAGCGCTGAAGAATGGCGGTGCTAACGGCATCAGTAGTCATGTGCGCGTTCGAATCTGCCGAGACAGCCGGTCCAACGTTCAAGCGCGGGGAGTGATTCTCGAGGTATGCATTGAGGAAGTTGGGGTTGACGGCGTGAATGACATCGCTGGAAACCAGGAAGGAGTTTGCATAGGTGCGCGCCAAAGTGCTCTTGACCTTGGCTTCGGTGAACTCCTCTACGATGCGCTCAACAACAATGGGAAGGAAATTGCCACGCGCGCCCTGGCGAAGAAGCGAGCCAACTTCCTCGTCATCGAAGAGGGCGACGATGCGGATCTGGGAGGAGCTCGTTAAAGATGAGCTGGTGTTAAGCAGGGCCTGGACAGCAGCCCACGAGCACAGCTTGTCATCAATACGGCCAGCGAAAATGAACTCGCGGTCGAGACCACCGGTTGTGGCAGGTTGAACGTCGAAGAGCTCGAGCTCCCAGTTGACAATCGTCGAATCTGTAACATTAGCACAAAACCATATCAAGGGTCACGCTACATTCTTACAGTCTGTAATGCCCAACTCTGAAGAGATAGCCTTAACGAGTTTCTCAGGCTGGGTAGCTGCGAAGGCGCCCTCCCCGCCAAGAGGACTGGCCTTCCACTCAGGCTCGTCGTTCGATGTGGAGGTAGCGCCGAGATCACTGTTATCTAGACCAATGATGGGCACCATCTGAGTTTCCCTGTTGAAAGGGCCGTTTGCAGCAGCTCCGAAGTGAGGCGCAAGGGTTGGTATTCTTGCGATGGGCCAGTCCAGCTTAACAAGCTTGGAGACAATCTTCCCATGCTCTTTAACGAGTACGCGTCCACCAACACCAAGATCGCGATCCCACCAGGTATCGCTGAGAGCACCTGCATAAGGAGCCACACCCAGTTGGAGGTAGCCGGCCTTGTTTCGGAGCTTTGGAATGGGCTTGAGCTTCGCCGTAAGGGCGTCGATATGGCCGGCGACAATGGCAGCACCGTTGCCCGCTTCGTACTTGTCTCCAATAGCAAAGGCAATAAGAGAGGTACCGTTACGATCAACGTAGTACTTGCCGCCAGCCTTCAACTCCCACGTCTCACGCTCAGACAGCTTTTTGTATCCATCCTTCTCAAGGTCCTTTGCAACAGCATCGACAGCGTGGAAGACGGTCGGATTGGCAGTCATGAAGTCGGTGAAGGGCTTTGTGTACTTCTCAGGGCCCTCTTTCTCGCGCTTAACAGGCGCTGGAGGCAGCTGAGCAGGCAGCCAGGGGTGCGATGCAGCTGGCTTGACAGCTGGCTCGGAGGCCAGTCTGGGTGCCGGAAGGCGATACTCGCCATCCCTGAACTCTAGTATGGGCGCGGGTGTGGGTGTATCCTCGAGGATTTTGGGCGGAACAGGTGGCGGGCTCTGCTTCTGCCTATTCGGCCTGAAGTCCTCGTCGTCCTCGATCAGGTTTGGGTAGGGCGTGGAGTAGCTGTGGCGAGCTCGGCTCTGGTCCTTCAGCTGGTGCCCCTTCTGCTGCTGCCAGTCGGCCAGAGTGCGGCGAGGCAGTGATGCGGCCGTGGTGTGAGAGCGCGAGAGCGTCGAGTGCGAGTGCCGCAGCTGCTGCGGCGGCGACGGATCCGCGTAGAGATCGGCATTGGATGCAGCCTTTCGGAGGGAGGGGTTGTTTCTCGTCATGGCTACGACGATATGTAGCGCTGGAAAGTAGAATGTGATATGAAAGTTGCGGCCTCGAGGCGTGAGGCTGATGTTGTCGTGTTGCTGCGGAGCACGTCAGCTGCAAGTCCGCACGGAGCTGCCTCGATCTGGGGAAGGGCCCACACCGCGCTTGCATGTGAGCCGCAAGCGTGACAACAAGAATGTACGCTTCGACATGGCGCACTCACATCAAAAGCTGCACTAGGGAATGCACTCTCTTGGGCTTGCAAGCTTATGCATCATCTGCTTGTTAATACCCACTGTGACAGTAAAAGTTTCGCAACCTATCTATCCGTCGAGATGCAAGTCGGACCAGTTTATCATTGACAATCTCAGAGCACTTTAGGCGTGATAGCTTAAACAGATTTGACGGGAATTCAAACTGCGCATGCAGCAGCTATCATGATCGATATCGTGACTTGGTGAGCTGAACCAGAACCATGCAGACCAGCTGAGCTAAGGTTCGCTCCAATGGATAAACATATGGACAGTTTGGGTTCGCGTCATGGACAGATCTGTCAACTAAGGGCGCGAGTCTTGCTATCTGATTCGGTGATTTTTAACGAAGGCCCTCAGGCTCAGTAGACGCAACTCTTGTACATCAGAATAGGTCATCACAGAGTACACCTTTCGCGAGTCAGAAAGTAGAATAGTGTTGGTTCAATTGAAGGTTTTCTGGCTGTGGTTCGTCATTGAAGATCGCATTGGCTGAATTATCAACTTATCCGAGATCAGTCGACCAAACTACTAACATGTAGAACAAGGGGATAATCATGTATCAGAAGGCCTCCAGTAACTCCCCATAATGCCGCCGGCCCATTCATGATAATTGTAACAAGAAACGTAGAGTCGTACAGCACATCCCATTCTATACCGAGAAGCAAGAATACCTACTGTCATGGCTACGAAGGTCGTTGGCCGTTGGGCATAGGCGGTGGCGCCTGGTCATCGTCGTCTTCCTCATCGACATGGCTAGCATATGTTAGATAATTTCCGAATACAAGGCTTGGGTGCACCTACCCAAGCAAATCTTTAACGTTCTTCATTTCGTAGTGCTTCTTCCGGAGCTCTTCGAACTTGCGGTGCTTCTCTTTCTCTTCCTGCGTAGCGTTGGGAGGCAATTCGCCATGGTAGCCCTTGTCCTCATCAGGGTCGACCAGAACCCGCTTCTCGCTCTCAGGTGTCTGAGACTCGCGACGCGCCCGCAGTTCCGGCTCGCCCAGGTCGAACTCGGGAATGTCCTCGACCTTCTTGCGCTTTGGCTTTGCATCCAACTCGTCAACGTTCAACTCTCTGGCATCGAGCATCTCAATTTCCTCCTCATCTTCAGCGGGATCGTACTGCTTGGCGTAAGGTGTTTTTGGTTCATCGATCTTCATTGTGCTGTCTCGATTTTGCTCATTCAGGTACAAGTTCGCCTCATCCCACTTCAGCTGAGGACTGTTCTCATCAAGATGGGGGCTGGCACCGGACTGGCGTCTTGACGTGGAGCCACGAGGGTTTGATGACGAGCGGCGGTGGCCTTGACCAGCATTGTGCAACGTGTTTTCAAAAACAATCTCCTTCTCAGATCTCTCGCGACCCAGGGGCGGGCGTTCGGTGGGTGGGCTGACTGCAGGTGCAGGTGCAGCTGCAGCTTCGCCGGGCGGTGAGCTGTGGGAATTGGAGCGGTATGAGTTGGAGTTCTTCAGGATGCCTGTCAACCGTCAGCGGCAAGCAATGCAAGGTCGCATTATAGGCGTACCCTTCGGTCGCTCGGCGTGTGAGGACGGCGAGTGCACCGGCGAGTGTGCGGTCATGATGGCGCTGACGACGTGAGGTGGCTGGGTGGGCTTCGGTAGCTTTGGTGTTTGCTTTGCACGTGTGGTGGGGTGATGCGATAGAAAGTGCGGCGAGGTGTGTGGAATGCTCGGCCAGCGTGAAGATAGATGTGCAGTGTGAGTAGACGGCGCGAGGTTAGCGGAGGTGGTGTAAGAGTGACGATGATCTGTACTTGAATAGGCGCAATTGAAGGTCTGCTGGTGGGGTAGCAGCGTTGTCTGGGTGAGGAAGCCGCGGTTATGACGTATATCTCCGGTAGCCGCGCTAAGCTGCGGACGTTTGGCATGTGTTGCAGGAAAGGTGGATTATACATGTCAGCTGCGTATGATAGCTGGAAGGTATTCCGGTTATCTTGGACTTGGTCTCTGTCTATAAGAAGAGATGATACAGTCTGGTGGCCAAATGCTATTCTATAGTGCTTGCGCCAATCTGCCTGCAAAGGCCTCTGTTAAAGCTGAAGCAAACTGAGACTTCCAGCCCAATTCTCAGCAGCACGCATGTAAAAAGAGATAGGGCATGCGACTACCTTCATCGCGAACGGACGCTTTCCCCACACAGCCATTCGTGACCGCGCCTCTGATCATGTCTTTGGATATCACCGGCTGCAGTCAAGTTGTTCGTTGCATATATTGTCCTAAAAGTAGTTGGAGTTTTCTCAAAGGTCGATTTTCAATCTTGGCAAACAAACGTAGCCCTCTACATAGCCATCAAATCTCAGGGCGTGCGTGCGACTGTCTTGAAGGCCTCTATTTGTGCTGCGTATGCAACGTTGCAACCGAATCTGGAAGTGTGTCTCAGACCGCCAGTGCAGTGATGGAGGACCGCCGACGCGCAGGCGGTCGCTGATCATAGCGAGTGGCGGAAGTCATGCGCCGATACACTTGTGTTTGCACAGTACAAGCAGAGCTGCAAGAAGCAGCCATCCCACATGTTTGTGTGTGCCTAGCCCAAGTAAAAGGAACGACTTCGCTGTTACAAAGGACGTCTTGCACCGACGAGTTGGATGTCAAGGCGTCACACTGGCTGCACACAGCGACAAAGTTAGCTGGACCACGGTAGCTCAACCACTGTCAAACTGCATCATCTTTGATTCGCATTAGCACATATCGTGATGGATGCACACACACGCGTAGGTTATAGCAAGGGAATCTTCAGACATGGCCATGGATCTTCAAACTCAACCGAGAGATTGCAAAAGCGCAAGTTGAACTCTGGCTGAGTCTCAGACTACCAGAAGTGGTCCGTAGACCTTCATCTCGAGATTTACGATACTGCAAAAGCCAGAGCGCAACATACATCGAGGAGTTCAAGCGCGTGGGCGCGTGACAAAAGAATGTCCCTGCTTGTAGGTCATCACCGCATCATGGGAGCCGCAAGAGCAGCCCTCGTGATGATGGTTTTAAAAGAGGAATGGCTCAATCTGGGCCAGCTTCGGAGGCGGCAGCTGAGTTGGAGAGTTCGAGCTGTCGCAGATTTGAGTAGAAGGCCGTGTAGAAGAGACGGTGCGGCTGGTGGGCGCGAGAAATTTGTAGTCGCTGGAAAGCACGGACACCTGAACCGCGGATGGCAGGAGCCACTCTGCTAACCTTCTCACACGTTTTCTCGAAGACACCAATATCGCCGCATCACCCTCTACGAAACCGCCCGCCACCGCCCTCGACCACCTCCTACTGCGCAGACCGCTCCTCCGGACCCCAGGACTATCCGTCATCGCACCCGCCACACACACTGCACGACGCCCCAGCTCCAGCGCCCACTCGCAGATCCCCGCACACCACCGACGCATCTTGGCCGCTGCACTCGCCTAGCTCTGCTTTGCTGCTTGTTCGCTCATTCGTCCCACCAAGCCCCAAACAGAGTGTCTCGCCAGACTCGCCGCTTCCCTCGCCCGCCGTCATCTCACTTCCAATGGATAACAGGGAGAATCTCTGGACTCGTCGCTCCAAGTACGTCCGCCCTCGTGTCCCCGCACGGCCTCCATCACCCAGCTAACGGCACCCTGCAGCACCAGCAAGCTCTCTCTGTCCACTTCGCAGTCCGATCACCAGTCCGACCACCCTCCCGCGCGCACATTCTCCGCCACTGCAAAGGGCTTTGGCAGCACATCTTCGCACGGCGGACGCAATCCCTTCAGCGGCATCTCGCCATTGACACCTGGCGCGCTCGCGTCGCCTACGACAGGGGGGTCGTCTGCTTTTGGTCTTGGGTCTGGTGCATTTGCGTCCTTCGGAACTGCCAATAAGACGCCCAAGACACCCGGCACTGCGTTCGACTTCAAGACTGCTACAACGCCTGCGGCAGCACCCACAACGCCGGCGGAGAAGAAGCCACCGAGCAAGGTCGCCAACAGTACACGGAAAGAAACTGCTTCCACATCCATACCTTACGAGAACACATCACCCTCAGAGCCTCTTGATCCCAACGCGCCGTGGCCGCTTAAGTACTCGTGGGTTGTTTGGTTCCGCCCACCAACGCCAAAGAACAATGACTACGAAAAGTCGATGAAGCCTCTGTGCAGGATGAGCACTGCACAGGACTTCTGGAAGGTCTTTGTGCACCTTAAGCGACCCTCGTCTCTGCCCACAGTCTCGGACTATCATGTTTTCAAGGAAGGCATCCGGCCTGTGTGGGAAGACGAAGAGAACAAGCGCGGTGGCAAGTGGATCATGCGCCTGAAAAAGGGCGTTGCCGATCGCTATTGGGAGGAATTGCTCATGGCCTGCATCGGCGACCAGTTCAATGAGGCCGGCGAGGAAGTCTGCGGCTTTGTTCTCAGTGTCAGAAGCGGCGAGGATGTCTTTAGCATCTGGACAAAGAACGACGGCGGCCGCAACATCAAGATCAGGTAAGTTGAGAAGTCAGGCATCGACATCGCGGCGTGAAATTTACTAACAGCTGCGAAGGGAAACCGTCAAGCGTGTGCTAGGTCTGCCCGAGGGCACTCAGATCATTTGGCGTAGTCATGATGATAGCATTGCGCAACGCACCGCTATTGATCAGGCTCGTCAGGAAAAGAATCAGCTCAACCACGAGAAGCGACGAGTGATATCGTCGGACGAGACGCAGCGGGAGAAATCCATGGCTGGGTCTTAATCTATGCTTCGAACGTTGTCGCCTCGCTGTTGTTAACTTTGTGCCAGCTTGTCCAGGGCACTTTGATGTGTCTTGGTAGGAGACAGTCGCAGCGACAGTTCACTCGCGATTTCGATTTGACGATGGCTTGCGGCTGGCACAAACTCGACGAATCGGTCCTTGCAGTGCTTGGACGTTCGCCGGACGAACCAGCCAGGCCACCTCCCAGCCTGATTGTGCCGAAGATAGTCGAGGTCCTCCGGTCTCTTCTAAGTATCCTCAGTACGGGCAGGCAGCTATGGGATATTGCTCGAGGTAAACTCGGCCAGTTTCCTCCTCTGCAACATCTACAGTATTGGACTTGGTCCAGCTCTGAAGACCCAAGTTTTGTCGACGCGGCAAGCGACAGTGAAGACGACAGCGGCGAGACGCCTCCACAGCCTAATTTGGGTTGGGTCGACCCTTTCTGAATTAACCATTCAAACTAAACCTTGTACTCTTTTTGGCGGTTAGCACGGCGTACCGAACCCCAGGGAGCATTATGCCCTACACAGCGGGTGGTATTACTATCATTCTTCTCACTTCTGCATTTTGTATTCTACATAGCTGTTGTTGAGCATCGTTCACAGCAACCGGTGGACGGTAGAGCTTGGATGTCACGTACAGATGAAGCACTTATGAAGGCCTGGATAGTCGATATGACGAATGAATTGTGATGAGTATCAATGCAGACGTTGCAGCCATAGTGCTTTGCGCGTTGTTGAAAAAATGACTCTGTTCTGTGAAGCAGTACCCTATTCTGGAGCATGCGCGTTAAGCCCATTATCTCCGCTATGAGGTTCACTCTGCCGATCGGGCTGCGACAATCAGAGGTGGACCTCTGACGTTCGCCTGCGCGCCGAACAATCGCAAATCACCAGCGCTGCAGCTCCGCGCGACCACGGCGCACACACCGCGCAAGCTCGCGCGTTGTGACCTGTTCTACTTTCTTGTGTGTCTCACACGTTATCCACAGTAGACTATGAGCTTTCACACGCAGCCCGCGGTCACGCATCAATGTCAGGATACCTCCACAAACTCTGGAACGCCGTAGCTGGAGATGGCACCTCAGAAGAACATGCAAACCAAGTACGCACAGCCCCACAACAAACGACTGATTACGAACACCCGCCGCCGAGTCTTGCAGCCACTAGCCCTCTCGCCCGCTGACAACATGTCCAACCAGCCTCACCATGCAGCACCCTCGCCATACGAACTCCCGCCGAACCCATTCGCCGACGAAGAGCCTATAGACCTTGCGTCAGCTAAGAGCCCGAGTTCAAGCTCAAGCCGGCGCTCATTCTACGAGCATGAACTGCCCTCCGTACAACCCTCACGCTTTCCCCACAGCGCCGGCAACGCTGAGCGACGGTCAGTCAGGAAACACCCCACAGGGAAGATACCAGAGCCAGGTGCTGGCCGGTGAAGAGCTAGGGCTGATGTGTAACTAGGAAGCCCTCGAACGCCACAAGAGCACCGGATCCTGCAAATGGATATCAGGGTCCGCGACCAATGACCAAGGTACGCTCAAACAGGCTGTACATGGTCCGCCGTCGAGAGCTTACGCTGATTTTCTCCGCAGCCAACCGCAGGCAAGGGCTATAAACCCGTCAACACTCTCAGCAATAATGCCATCGCTGTTGGCAACAACCCAGCGTTCAGTCGGAAGCATCCAACAACGTACGGCAGACAGGACCGCAGTACGAAACTCATTGGCAAGCAACGACACGGCGGACAACAAGAATACGCTCAACGTTTTGTCACTCACTCGCAGGCCTCACCAGCAAAACGTATAAAGACCGACCACTCCGTTGCCAAGCCTGTGCATCCTTTCGAAATCGAAGACAGCGAAGGAGATGAGATACAGCAGGGACCTGCAGGTCCTCTCCGAGCGTCCACACCGAGAGCGCACTCGACTGTATCTTCGCGAAGCCCTCACAGCACAGCCAGCAAGCGATCTGGTATAGGGTCGAAGGCTGGAGCTGCACCTATGAGCGAATTCGTGACCACCAGCACTATGCTGATCCCAAAACGCACGAATCCCAGACACAAAAACGGCAGTACAAAAGACAAGAACCAGAAAAGTTTCAACGTTGATGTTCCTTCAGTCACTGCTGGGAGCTTATCTCAAGGGCAACCCCTGGAGTCAGTCAGCGATGATGTTCACCTTCTAGGACACAGTGGTCTGGGACAGTTTGAGCGAGGTGTGACCCAACGGACGAATGGTCGCCATCAGCCGCAATACTCAGCTGAAAAAGTTACATCTCGGCACTTCCCGCCAGAAGTGATGCGCATTAACGAATCAACCGCAGAAGAGTACGACAGAATAGCCAGTGGGAAATCATTCGAACCACTTTCGAACAGAAACCTTCGCGAGTACCGAGGTGCGGAAAGCCATTCATCAGAGATTAAGGGCGATCTGATCGAACTAAGCGAAGATGAACTTGCACCACCCAATACATCACGCTGGAAGCACAAGCAAGCACCTCTCAAAGGTACAAGAGAAGGCAAGCCTTCTCCTCGGCAGAAGGGTGCTGCTGGCAAACGATATGAATTGAGTTACGTCCGGACACACAAATCTACACCTGACAGCCTAGGGTTGGTGATGCGACCTGCCGAAACTCCATCATCCTTCCGAATTAGTGGAACAGACGCCGATGGTATAGAAAAGACCTTGCATGATCTCGATCTGAACAGGGTCAATAGAGTGCTAGCAGACGACACACAACGTATGCGACTGACCGGTACTGTGTCTCACGGAAACCAATACTGGTACGATTTGGGATTCAAACACACTGACCAATTCATTCATTTCCGTGAAGATGCAGTCATTCCTGCATTGGCTAAGTCCAGCTGCTTCATTAAGAGCGAGTAAGTCAATATATTATGGTGATTTACGTTAATGCTCACTGTGACAGGGACCATATGAGATTATTATTTGAGAGGCCTTTGCAAACAAATGACACTATTCATCAACCTACCGCAGAAAGCGAGACACTTTCACCAGCCCTAGCACACGACGAACAGCAGCTACAGACCCGTAAGCCCGTCTTGAGTAACTTGTCAACTGGACCGCGCAACGTTTCACGCTCAGTAGCATCGAATTCTGATGGACTGAGGGAACCTGGCACACAAACACGAGCGCGCCCGGTTCGAAATACCAGAGCAACATTGCGCACTTCCACTCAAGCTCTCTCAGACGATGAAAAAGAGGTTGTAAAATACTCAAAGACGGGAAAGCTAGGTAAACCGTGGCTCAAGTAAGCAAAGCGATAATCGAATCAAGACAAGTCCTGACAAAGTTCTAGGCATCTGGATTTCAACGTTCAGGATGACTTTCTGAAGCGGCGAAGATGTACCGTCAATTTTGATGATTTGCCCAAGCTAGATGAGGAGGAATTCCTCAACGACAGCCTGGTCAACTTCTATCTGCTGTAAGCAACTTCATCGGAAGTATTCGTGTATTTGCTGATCGAATTTCCAGATACTTGTACTCCGAACTCAAGGTCTCAGTCGATCGGGTGTACTTCTTCAACACGTACTTCTTCGATGCACTCACCAACACCAAAAACGGAGGCACTATCAATTACGATGCAGTGAAGAGCTGGACTAAGCGCGACGACGTGTTCAGCTACGATCACATCGTCGTTCCCATCAACGAGAAGTACGCCATCTGCGCAGATAATTCGACTAAGCGCTGACTATCCTAGGTTCCACTGGTATCTCGCGATCATCTGCAATGTCTCGACTATCGCACGAAAACCGGCCGCTGAGCATACTGTAGAAGACTCGCAGGATTTAGACCAGACAGCGGTCCGCTCTTCTGCACTTGCAACTACGGCAGGTCTGAGCAACGACCTAAGTGATGAGCGGCAACCCTTGACAAACGTTCTTGTTCCAGCGCAAGACCTGTCTATTGGAAAGGACATTGAGGATGATGAGGAAAATTTGTTCGAAGAAGAAAAGAAGCTTAACCTTATTGATCCAGAAGAAATGGTCGCGGACGAGAGCTCGCCAGTGCTAGGCCCTCTCGACGGACAGACCGACCAGGAAGCACTTGCAACTGCGACGCTGCAATCCCCGCAAGTAAAAGACGATGCGCCAACTTCCGCACCACAAAAGGCAAGACCACCGCAAAAAAAGAAAAAGCCCGCAGGTCTAAGGAGAGATCCCGATAGACCAGTCATTATGGTACTTGATTCGCTGGGATCGATGCATAGCAATGCAACGCGCGCGTTGCGAGAATGGCTCGAGGCTGAGGGCGTGGAAAGACGTGGAATGACTGTCGAGATCGACCACAGAGGTCACTACCCCAAAAGCGCACAGATTCCTATGCAGAGCAATTTTTCCGACTGCGGTCTTTACGTCCTTGGCTACGCCAGAAAGTTCTTTGCTGACCCAGATGAATTCAAGAATCGTCTCTTGAGAGGGGAGATGTCGTCGGAAGCAGATTGGCCAGATATGGACGCTTCGAAGATGCGATCCGATATACGCAACCTCATACTTCGACTTTATGAGGAACAAAAAGGCGCAGGGAAGGCGAAGAAAGCTGCAAAGGCTAAGAGTGCAGTGGCATCACCCAAGACTGGAGACAAGGATACCAGCATACATGAGCACATGACAAATGTCACTGAGAAGGACGCTCCGGCCACTTTACCACCAGCTGCTAGAGATCAGTTGCATGTGGTGGCAGCCGCCTCCGAAGCGACCACACGCACAATGACAGATCCTCGTACGGAGTCTGGTTTGAACACTAAAGCTGGCGCCGGAAAGGGTCGGGCGTGTGCTGTGCAGGACTCGAAAGAGGATCTGATGTCTGCAGCCCCTCAAGCAAGAGTGTCACTCCAGAAAGCGACCGTAAAGGCGAGGCCTGCACCATCAAAAGCCCCGACCGTGAAGCAGAACAAGAATCCTGAGGTTCGCGTCGCTGCCAAGTCGCCATCCGTCGAACCCTCATCACACGCCCATTTGAATTGCGTGGGCGATCGATCGCGTCTTTCCAAAGAAAAAGACACCAACCTCTCAAGCCCATTGCGGAAGCATGGACTGCAGAGCACGCGTGATGGAAGACCTCATACGCTGTCTGCCAAAGAAGCACAGATACCTCTGCCGGCGCGGACAACACCCAAAGGTTCGGCGCCAACAAGTCCTTTACAATTGCGCACCAGGTCCGGCAGCCATGATGATCCGATCCCACTGGACGACTCGCAGGACCTCGACGCGCCCAGCCAGCGACAGTTCCGATTGTCCAAAGCCCATTCGGCAGATATCATTGAGCTTGACCGTTCGCAAGAGACCATCTCGGAGCCAGCTGGCGGTGGCTCGCCCGCAAAGCTTCATCCACATTTCGATCGCGATGACTCGATTCAGGAGGGGTTTGGGAATGAGTGGCAAGAGGGTCGAGATGTTGGGCGCGCACTGAAGGCTTCTCTCAGAGGTCAGCAGGCAGGACATGAGGATCGAAGTGGAGCTTCCAATAATGTGGAGACTCCATACGAGGTACCCGGCGATCACTCGCCGTCTTCACATTCCATGGAAGGGATTTTAGAAGCGCAGGCTATGGACATTGATGACGACGACGACGACGATGCTGAAGTCCCCGAGTCACCTGAACAGCACGGAGATAGCCCGGGACATGAGATGGAGCAAATGCAATGGCAGCTTTCGCCAGTTTAGAGCAGCTCTTTGTATAGTTCGGCAGAGGGTGCGGGTGGCCTGAAAGTAGCTGGTTCCGCTCTCCATTGTCTACAAAGCATGCACATAGTCTACAAGACCGAGCACGTATGTCGGCTTTTTGAAGCCACAGCACGAGAAATACGGACTTTGAAGCTTGCGTGGATGAGGATATTTGACGTGCTCAATCAGACATGGATATGAACACTTTCTGTTTCCTGTGAGTGGACTGTGCTTGGGACGCCTTGTCGGCGATTCTTGGGATCGGAGATGGTCTTTTGGACACTCTTCGTGCTTGTCGCACTCATTTATCTTACTCTTTGGGTCGCCATGCAATCACCCCACTACTGAACGAGTTCGACATAATGTCCACCTGCTCTTCACGGGTTGTCTAGTCTCGACTCAGCCATGCATTTGACGATTGCGAGGGTTGAGTCTCAATCGTGGAGAAAGGACAGCAATTGCAACCAGCGGTCGAAGGCACGACCCGTCGCAGACTGAAGCAGACCGTGTCGTGGCTGTACTGGGGCATTCACACAGCACTCTTCAGTCCTTTCTCCCCAACCGTCCCCCCATTCTCAAGCTGTCTCGTGATATCACCGTTCGCGCCCCGGCCGCCAGTAGGATCTCGCAGGGCGGCAACAGCTTCATCGACATCTAGTACCTTGTCAGCAGCCAACCTCTGACCCACCACCACCGCACATGCCCAAAGCGCGCGGCTTACCCTGGAACCCCTCGTCGGCAGCCTCGGCACCCACCCACCTCCCCATCTTCTCCTTGACGAAATGCGCAAAATCCCACTCCCCGGCCTCCAGCCTCTGCTCCCCAGCAACCCAAATGTATGTCTGCGCCTGGACCTCCTCGCCCTCGACATCCCCATGCTCAGCATCGCCCGCCCGCCCTTTGCCCTCGAGAACCCGCACCCTGACGTCGCGCCGCTCGTACTCGGCGCCCTCGAAAATGTCCAGGCGCCAGAGGTCGCCGTCCGTGAGGCCCTGGACAAGGGTGCCCCGCACCTCGCTCGCGGGCGCAGACGGTATGACGGCGGGGTAGTCGGCGTTCTTGACGTGGCGGCGCTGGTGCGCGTGCAGAATGGCAGGGCGGATGGAGAGCAGCGCCGCGTGGGCGGGCGTGGGCGGGGTTTGGGATCCCCAGATGACGCGGTGCAGGACGGGCGGCGCCATGAGGGTGCCGTAGAAGAAGGCTGTGTGGGACATGGCGGGGAGGGTGCGCTGCGCGGGAGGGGAGCGGCGGGAGCGGGTTTGGTGCGTGTAGAGGCTGGTCAGGTCCATGCGGGGGGGCTGCGCGGGGACCGAGTTGTCGGAGGCGCCCTTCGGTGGTGGGTGAGTGGGGTCGAGATGCGACGGAGATAAGTGTAGGGAGATAAGGTTAAGCTCTGCGGGAGCTACTGCGCGTACCCATGCTTAGGTCGATCCTCATCGACGCGGCGGGCGTGGAACGCATTTTACTTTCTCCTTTTCACGCGTCGACAACGTCTGCTCACGCCGTGCTTGTGTGGTTCTTCTCGCGCGCTCGAGTTCCTTCTTTTCGGCGTGCCTCGTGCTACTAGACTATCCAGCGGAAGAGCCTGCTCGACAGCCTCGCCCCCTTCTGCAGCGCGTCCGTGAAGGCGATCCAGGCCGAATCCTCCGCCCATTCCGGCACTCCCGCGGCGTCCGCGCAGCCTCACCACGCCCGGAAGTCCGCACATCTGACTTGATACGAGTCGACGCACACCCACCATGTTTGGCCTCAACGTCATCATCAAGAACATTGCGCCGCTGTTCATCGCAACAAGCCCCGTCACCAGCTATGCCGACCAGATCTACTCGATCCACAAGACGCGCAGCTCGGCGGGCTTCTCGCTCGACATCCCGCTGATCATGCTGGTCGCCAGCATCCTCAAGTGCGTGGTCTCCCCCCTAACAGCCAGCTCCCGTCTACACAACAACCACTGACCCCCGCAAGCAGGATCTTCTACTGGTTCGGCGCGCACTTCAGCACCTCGCTGCTCGTGCAAGCCCTGCTCACCATCGTCGTGCAAATCCTGCTGCTGCACGTTGCCCTGACCAACCGCGCGCTCCCAGCACACTCGCACCAGCCGTTCCAGCACGCCCTCGCGCCCGCGCCCCGCCGCCGCCCCTACGACTTTTGGCAGTGGCGCAGCCCCCGCCCCTACTGGTCCCTTGTCACCTACTTCACCGCCGCCCTGCTCGTCCTGCACCTCCTGCTCAGCCCCACCCGCCTCTTCATCCCCTACACCGACCTCCTCGGCGCCGTCGCCCTCGCCATCGAGGCCACCCTGCCCCTCCCCCAGCTGGCCGCCAATTGGCAGCGCCGCGGCTGCAAGGGCTTCCGTCCGAGCGTCATCGCCAACTGGGTCGTCGGCGACACCTTCAAGATGTGGTTCTTCTTTGCCAGCGCAAAGGGCGAGGTCCCCTGGGCCTTCAAGGCGTGTGGCATCTTCCAGGCGACGTGTGATCTGGGGCTCGCGGTGCAGTATTTGGTCTGGGGCGATGGGCCCGAAGGTGTGAGCGCCGTGGGGAGGGATAAGGAGTTGCGGAGTCCGCCGCCTGAGAAAGACGGATTTGGGTTTGAGAACATGGGCGATGGGGTGGTGGGGGGCGCGGCGATCGAGATGGGGCAGGTGCCGGCGTATGAAAGGAGATGATGTGAGAGAGTGTCAGGGCGGGAGTGCGTAGCTTCTGGAGCTAGCAATGCTGTGACGAAGGCGTGTATTGTTCTTCGTGCTGTGAGGTTGCTGATTTACTCACCCCTGTCTGAATGGCCCAGATGCCTCACATGGGAGCTCGAGCTTGACTCGTCTCAGACACAAGTGTGGAGAGACGGTGGTTCCATCGAGGTCAGCCCAACCCAGCATTACCAACTCCTTCATCACGGAGCACACGCAGAGCGGTTCTGAAATGGCTACATTCGCCAGGAAAAGAAAAACACGACACACCATCTGACAACCTGCCATCTACACCATCCACCCGCACCACGCGCCACAAAACCCGTGATAAATATACTTTGAAAGAAAGAAAAACAACCACCCACTCCCAAAACATTAAACCAATCAAACAGCCTCCCCCCGCCTCACCAACACCCTACCTCACACCCCCACACCCGCACCACCCACCCCCCGCAACAACCCCCCCACAATCCCCCGAAACTCCTCCCCAAACTCAACACGATGCCCCTCCCCAATATACAACCCCTCTCCATCCATACCCACTCGCGTCCCGTCAGGCAGAAACGCCTGCAGCGTGCCCGTCGTCAGCGGGGAGAGCACCGTGTCGTCGACCTGCGCGACGCCCGAGTCGTAGAGTGTCCATGTGAAGATTTTGCCTGGGACGGTGCCGGAGGCGATGATGGTTGGGGTGTCGATGGGAAGGGAGGGGGTAGGGAGGAGAGGGGAGGGGGTAGGGAGGAGAGGTAGGATGGGGTCTGGGAGTCCGAGGCCGAAGAGTGGGGGGTCGAGGGAGGAGGAGGAGGAGGCTGTGGTGGTGGTGGGTTCTGGGGGCGCGAATGTAAAGGGTGGAGCTAGCTCTAGAGGTGTCCAGTTGGGTAGGCCGTGTGGCTCCAGGAACTCGGTTATGATCCACCATGGTAACGCGCTGTTTTCGGCTGGCCAGGTGTCGAGCGGGAGGCCTTGCGAGGGGGGTGAGGGGGCGGCTGTGGTGTCTGGGGGCGGGGCTATTGCTGATGCGAGTGCGAGTGCGAGGGCGGAGCTTGGTAGTGGTAGCAATGGTAGAGATGGTAGTGGTAACAATGGTAGGGATGGTAGTGGTGGGATCTCGCTGGGAAGCGTTGGAGCCGGTAGCAATGATGCAAGGATAGCGGGTGCTGAGATCAGGGGGAGCGTGGCTGGTGCTGGCGTTGACAATGCAAGGTTGGGGAGAAGTGCGATCGTTGGCAACGTAGCTGCTGTCGGAGTCAACAATGCAAAGTTAGGGAGAAGTGCGATCGTAGGAAGCGTAGCTGATGCTGGAACAGACGTGGCTGCTCCCTGGCTGGTGGACCCAAGAGCTGGCACTGGCAGGACAATCAACGATACGGCAGATGGGAGAGCTACCACTGATGGTGCAGCACCAACGCTCTGGATCAAAGTTCCTTGTGGAACCTGCGAGAGAATCGGTAACAGGGATGGAACCAGTGGTAGAGCCGGGATACCAATCAGAGGCGCTATTGTGCTGACTGGCAGTGTTGTGGCTGTGGATGCTGGGCCCGGCACCAAACTTGTTGGCCTCACAGAGCTTGACAATGGAGATGACGTCGTGCGTGAAGTACTGACCGATGGGAGCGCGATTATTGGCAAAGCAGGGCCGGATGGAAATGGCTGATTGAGACCCAGAGCATTGAGTATTTGGAAAGAACCCGAAGAATCCGATTCCGGCTGTGCAGTGCTAGATGGCAATGCTTGGCCGAAATTGAGGGCATTGAAAGCTTGGGACGAATCCAGATTTGGATCTGTAGCAGACTCAATACCCAAATTTGATACCGTAGACGCCGGCCTCGAGCTTTGCGGAATAGTTGAGGTCGGTGTTGGCAGGGCCGATAGTGACAGAGCTACCAGCTGTGAGGACGGGGAAACTTGCGTCAGTAGATTTGGCAACGACAGTGGCGTAGATTGTGACACGATGGCAACTGGTATCGCGAGTGGAAGGGTCGAAGTCAGCGCGGTCTGCAGGCTTGATGTCACTGGTAAGGCTGGCAATGGCAATCCCACTGGTAAAACAGATGGTAACTGGGGCAATAGCGGTGTATTGGACGCTACTGTCGAGGCGATTGATGTTAGAGCCGTCTGAGCTGTCAGTGCACTCGGGAGTATTGATGAGGCGACCAAACTAAGAACAGTTGCTGGGCTCGGTGAAAGAGTAAGTGGGCTAGGCGTCGACAGTAATGGAATCAGGATTGGAGCACTAGAAGCCGACTGTGCTACGACAAGTGTTGAGGAGATTGGAGGAGGAGAATTTATGACAGCGGTGGTGAGTGAGACTCGTAACGAACTCGTGGTTGCTGACAGACTGGACAGAATAGCGATGGATGGCAACGCAAGACTCGGTACTGGCAAAGAGAGTGACAGGACTGGCAGTAGAGGAGCTATCAAATTGCTTGTCGGTAAAATTGCTGCCACGGATATCGAAGAAGCGACTGGAAGAACAAGCGAAGGCGCGGGTGGCGCAGCGACCGAGGGGGCGCCTGAGACGAGGAAGACCGGAGCTGCGGCCGCAGCTAGTATTCCCAGTACCGGTGAGGTTTGTGCAGCTGTGGATAAGCTGCTTGTGGCTGAACGGGAGGTTACGGAAGAAGGAGTTGGTGGAGGTGCGCTGCCGGGGTTGGACCTTCGAAACAACACTGATCGACCACTAGCACCACATGCTTGCGAACTGCTCCCACTGCATGGAGTCATGCAATAGCTGTCAGGTGTTTCGACCGCCGCGTAAGCTAGTGCGTTGCCGCATCTGCACGCAGAGCCAGTGGTGATTGCAGCGTACTGGTAGCTACCACAGTATGATGTGCACGCCGCCCAAGTCATGGTGCTCGTTGTGAAGAATGAATCGTTCAGTATATATCGCGGTGCGATTCCCGGCAGGGCAAGATTGGTTGGTATCGGATCTGGGTAACATCCCAAATAGGCGAAGCCGGGCACCGAGTCGTTGTTTGGTGTCTGTGAAGGACGTTAGCCTCATGATCGGCACCAAATTTGCATACTTCTTGATTTAGTTGTAAAGCATACAATGTTCAGGAGTCGAGACAACATACACCAAGAGGTATACCACTGGTGTAGCCATTCTCGTTCAGTTGGCCTGCTCCAAATCTCAACATCTCAACGTACTGTAACTACCGCTTTTGGCGCTGTGGATGTGAGCGCTGGAAGCTGTCTCTTCGCCTGCAGCGCACGAAATACCTGGCCTCGTTCCAGCTCATGGTTTCTAGTCGGAAGGGTATATCCTGAATATGTAAACCAGAGAAGACAAATGAACCATAGAACGAACGACCGGTTGGAGCCACCACCATGGGATGATCGATGCAAAGGTGGAGACATATCTACTGCCCCGTAACATGCATCACACAATTACTACAAGGTCGAAAAAGTGGTTTTGTATTGAAGAGGGTTGTCAACCGGAGTTGGTGCCGTGGAATGTACGCAAGAGCGCATTCCATACCGTCAATGTATACAGCTCGTGTACACGCAACTTCCACAGAATTTCGGAAACTCTCACTTGACCTGGGATACATGCACAGGGCAGCAGCACTGGGAAGCAGATCTAGCCGATCTGCATCGCTGAATACAATACTATTATGCGTTGTTGCGCAAGAGCTGTGATCCTCTTCTTCTCTGTGCGCACCATCTTTGACCGGCACTACAAGCTTACCTGTGCCACTGCAACCCCTTCATTGCACGGCTCCTGAGACATTAATGTCCCAGGCGCTCGATCTAGACAGAGAATGGCCATCTGTCAAACACCTCTGTGTTCACAATTGTACACGCCGCTTGAGCTGCAACCGAATCTGGCACAATCCAGACCACCGTATACCTTTGACCGGTTGCGCTTACGCACGCGTGATATTGTGGCTGCGGCTGGCTTCTTTGAGCGATTCCAGAGCAGCAACACAAACGGCTCAGCTAAGCTTGACGTATTTCTGGGTCCCCCTACAAGGTGTACAGCAAGGGAAATGTCATCACAGTGAATGGCATCGACGTTACCACTCGGCAGAAATGTATCATCGATGCTGGAATTTAGCAGCTAGTCTACAAGATCGCTCCACAGATTGGAGCATCCAGACCGCGTCGCTGAAGCGAATGGCGGTAAGGACTTTGGATCCGCGGACGTGAATACGATAGTTGTCTGGGCTCCGATTTCTTCTCCTGGCTTCTATCTGCAGAACTACTGGCCTGGACGGGCATTATGCTGGCTTCAAGAAAGCACTTCAAGAGTTTTGTCGGAAGCAACGGGTCTGACAGTACGCAAAAGGCTGCCAGAATGCGAGTCTCAAGTGCCATGTCGCAGCATCGTGTGTTATGAAAATGCATGCTTGTGTCCAGAATCAACCAAGGAAGATCACAGGAGGAAGTCAATTGAGAAGATGGATTCCACTACTCCATATTAGACTTCAGGCTAGGCATCGAAACTTGGGTATCTCAATCGAATAGTGGTGGTTGACGGTAAAACATACGATGCAAAGTTAAGCATGAGTCTTTGCAGCATGTTCGATTTGGCACTTAGACCTGCCTAATCGCTTTGAGTTGTGCCGTACTCTGCTGGCATTTTGGTGGAAAAGTAGAGGGCTCATGGTAGCAGTAGCATTTTATGGCTTAAGCTTACTTACGTTGAACCTTTAGGAGCACAATGCATCAGCCTCTTCAAATCGCTGACCGCTTTTGCTGAGTTACGCGATCAAAGGTCCGTATCCGGAGCCAGTCATGGCGATGGTCGCCAGGCATGTCAGGAATACTATACAAGGACTTCGACATAGACGATTGATAGCGGATGAGCGACGTTTGTCGAAGCAGACAGAGTGTGTAGAGATAGTGGCTCAGGCACTTGTAAATCCAACTTCTAGACTTCCCACCGAGCAAGGTAGCCGAGCACTTGTTCATGCTGCAAGTCAGGGCCCTGAGAGTCATGGACAATGGAAGTCGAACTATCGGGTCGCGCCCTTTATAAATAACGCCTTATGCCGCAAGACAGAAAATTGTGGATGGGTGGAGCTGTCGGAGAAACTGGAGGGGATCTAATCTGGCATCGTATCAAACTTGTGAGATGATGTTTTCGACAAAAGTTCGGGGGCGTTTCTTGTACTTCGATGGTTCTAATTGAGTTATAATCTCTTTCTAGCCTTGAGTCGCTTTTCTACCTGCAGAAACGGCGAATAGTTGTTTCCAGGACGTCGGTCACCTCGCGAATGCTCGAAACGCTCACCCATTCCTCCTTGCCATGGAGGCCCTCGCCCTTCGGTCCATACATAATTGAGGGTATGCCAGCTTGGTTAAGTAGTCCAGCATCGCACCAGAATGCTCTGCCCGTAGGTGGTGGCGCTTTTCCGAGCGTCTCTGACACGCATGAGGCGAAAGTCTGTACGAAGAAATTGTCATCCGCCACACTAGATGGTGGGCGCGAGAAGGTGGTACGAGGAGGGTTGTACTTGAACTCGGGGACTTTGCTTGAAATTTTGCTTAACAAGCTCTCGAGTTCGATCGTGATCGATTCTGGCGATTGGGCTGGAATAGTACGGAATTCGACTGTGAGTGTGCACAGGTCTGGGTAGCTCGAGGGCTCTTCTCCACCAATGATGCGTCCTCCATGTAATGAAGCCTGCCCCAACCGAAGATCAGAGGGTAGCGTCCTTGCGTAATCCAGTAAAGCAGTCTGCAAGTGTCCGGCATGAAGAATGGCATCAACGCCTTCTTCTGGAAGGGAGCCGTGCGCCGCAACCCCAAGCACATCAATCTCGAACCAGACAAAGCCCTTGTGGCTCGTTACTATGTCTTGGAGCGTTGGCTCTGTTACAAGTGCTGCATCTGCTCTCCAGCCAGCCTTGAGCACAGCCTCGGTGCCGTGGGAAAGATTTTCTTCGTCCGCCACGGCTGCAAGAATGACATCGCCACTTGGGCGAGTGTCCGAACTGATAATTCGTGCCAACACTGCCATTCCTGCAGCAACACCAGCCTTCATATCTAAGCAGCCTCTACCGTACACCCGGTCGTCAACTATCTTGCCGCTCAGTGGATCGCCTGAGGTATGCGTAGAAAGGCTGACAGTATCGATGTGGCCGTTGATCATCAATGTTTTCCCACTGCCACTCCCGCGAAGAATCCCAACAACAGATGGTCGTCCAGGTACAGGTTCGACCCAGTGCGTCTCAATACCTCTGTGTTGCAACCAAGCGCTGATGTAATGCGCGATCGCAGTCTCGCCAGCACCTACGGCTTCAGATAGATCCGGGTTGGAAGAATTGATCGTTGTGAGTATTTGAGTGAGCTCAACCGGGTCGTCACTGGCTACATTCAGGGGTTTGGTGTATTCACGCAGGCCTTCAGTGCTGAGGATAACCACAACTGCATCCTTGGTAAGCCACGCTGGACGTGTTTGACGATCTGCAAGACGCCTCAATGCAGCAAGTGCAGCTCCTCCGCAAGGACCGCTGTTGATGGACCTGTTCGCAAGGTACTGCAGGGCTTCGTGTGATTCGAAGTCTGATATTGTTGCACTTGCATCGATACCCCGTTGTAGGTCGCTGAAAACAGTCGACGAGAGTGTTCCGCAGTTCATCCCTTCCATGGTCGTTTTTGAAGTTGACACACCGGTTGGCTTGCCAGCTTTCAGGCTTTGGTACAAGCAGGCGGCGCTATCAGGTTCGACAGACATGACAGCGCACCCCCGACCCTCTGACTTGCAATGGCGAACGACAGCATGTGCCAAAGATCCCACACCAACAGGCGTGATCACAAGATCTGCTACCAGATTTTGCTCATGCAGCTGCTCCTCGACCTCGGACAGCAGAGTCGAATATCCTTCCACGATCCATTGGGGTATTTCCTCATATCCACTGAATGCAGCATCTTGGACAAACAGACCACCTTTTGTAATGGCAGACTCCTTCCAGGCCTCTTCCACTGCACCATCATAGTCTTTTTGTGAGACCGTGACCTTTGCGCCCTCCGAAGCAATAAGTCGAATAGCTTCATCGTTCACGGTGCGGGGTACGTAGACACGAGCTTCGATGCCGAGGATCTTTGCCATCACAGCAAGAGCACGGCCGTGATTGCCTGCACTAGCTGTGAAGAGCACGATTCCCTCCTCTTGTGCAGCTTGTGCAATCTTCGCCAAGGGCGAAGTAACCGGAATGCCGGTTTTCGCTATGATCGCGCGGCATGATCCCCAAGATGCTCCAAGGATCTTGAAGGCCGGGAGTCCGAACCGATTACTTTCGTCTTTAATAAACACAGATTTGACGTTGACCTCTGAAGCGATATCATCCAGGGAGACGAGCGGTGTTCGTGCATAATTGGGGAGTTGCTGGTGGAAGTGCTGTACTGCGGAGAGATCGGTCCCAACTTGGACTTGACCGCTCCTGCTGTTGAAAAAAATTGGTTGGCGGGATTGGACCATGATAAATTCACTCTGGTCATTCACTCGACCTGTAGCTAGCAATGCGTATGGATGGTGGTATTTGAGGTTGCCCGTTGCGAGGGTTCAGAGCCGCATGTTGGGATTTCCCCGTCGGGAAGCTAGTGAGACCTAAAGTGCAGGACCCCATCAGCCACATGGACTGTGTGATAAGTCCAGAGAAGTTCTCCGTGTATCCGTAATCCTGGAGAACTACTGCTGGAAAAATGCTCAATGATGACTGGGTCTCCAGATCCGGACAACCGGGGGTTTGGCAGCTGGTCTGCTAATTGTACTTGCGCGATCACTTCCATTTATACAATATCTGATGTTTGAATATTTGGCACGCACGCGACTGCTGCAGTCCACACCCTCAGCATACGGTCCTCCAGTCTCTGCCCCATCCCACGATTCTTGTCACCAGAAAGACGGTGAAAGCTGCGAGATAGAGGCCGCCTGCGAAGATGATCAACCCTGTGTAATCACCTCCGGCCGCTTCAAGAACCGCGCCAGCAGCAGGAATACCAATTAAGGCCGCGAAACTTGCGATCGAAAATGTCGTTCCGTTCCTTTTCCCATAGTCCTCGATCTTGCAGACTGCGCCAACGCAAACGGGGGTCAGCGAGATGCCAGTCCCAGACCAAAAACCAAACACGACGGCAAAGGCAGTAATAGCTGCTTCATTCTGACCCGCAGTGAGCCACAAGGCAAAGATGATCGTGGCACATGTCAGAGATGTTGCAAGCATCGTGTTGAAGACACCAAAGCGATCCGCGACGTATCCGGGCAGCGCACGACCGGGGATGGCGCCCACGTTTACAAGAGCACTGATCAGGTACGCCTTCTGCTGATCCACGCCAGCGTGGATTGCGTACAGTGAGATGAAGGAATACGGAATGAAGACTGCGAACTCAACAAGAAACACGGCGAGGGTGGTAAGGGCGTATTTGGCGTCCTTGAGTGCTTTGAGATCAATGGATGCACCGGCGTTCTTGTTGTGAGGCAGTCGTTTTTTGAGCAAGAGACAGGCGATGATGTTCATGACAAGGCAGACAAATCCGACTATGCGCATGGTCCAGGGAAAGCCAATGACTGGGGCAAGATAAAGAATCAAGAGTGGGAAAATGACACCTCCAAGTCCGCCAGCAGTACAAGCTAGCCCGATGGCAAGGGCTCGACGCTTGCAGAACCAGTGGCCGACAGCAGACACTGCAGGCGTAAACAAAAGGCAGGCGGATGATCCTCCAAGGACGCCAAAAGACAACAGGAATTGGTAGAACTCTGTAGTATCTGTCAGTCTATGCACATCTGCTTTCTTAACGAAGAAGGCCTACCAGTCGACACACTCGTACACATGATAGCTGCAACAATACCGATGCTACCAGGTATAATCAAATACCTGATATCGTGAGCATCGAAAATCGGACCTATAACTTGCGCATTAGCTTACTTCTTGTAGCCAATATAGACCGACAAACGTACCAACCTGTGCACCGCCAATGTACAGAAAGAATGCATATGTGCTGAAGATCCATCCAATCTGCGATTCAGAGTACCCATGCAGTTGGTGCTCCGATACCCAGGCTTGCAGAACACCCACCGTGTTCAATAACCCCATGGAGCTGAGCATGGCAGCAAAAGCCCCAAAGACTACTGACCACGCTGCGACTCCACCCTCGGGATAATCCGACTCATCCTCGTCGTCGGTGCTGCCGTGTTGCAAAGACTCCAGCTGGTTGTTGCGCGCATAGTTGGCTTCGGCACTGGATTTGGTCTGTCCCTCGAGCACACTTGAATCCACAGCAATTGGCATCAAGGACGACATATTGCAACGAAAAAGAGTTTCAATTGCAAGGTTGATGAGACGCTCGACTGGCGTTGGTATGGCAGTGATCGCTAGAGAGACCGGGTCGATCCTATACCCTCAGAGTAGTCGAGAATGTCAACGCAGTCGCACAGCTGCTTCCGCCAACAAAATACGACCCCCGACATTTCGATTTTCTCAAATGCGGTACTGACTGTCCCGAGGTTTTCACAATGGTCCATGCGTCGAGAGTCATGGCCGTGGTGGGTCGCGGACCTCCCCGACGGAAGTCGCAGTGTCCAATGATAGGTGCGCATGCCCGTAGGTGTGCACTACACGGAGCTCTAGGTTTTTCTCTATTACGTTTTTCATCGGTTTTTGGGTGGCATAAGAATTCGACACGGCTGTCGTGATTTGGCATGAAGTCTAATGCGGCAGGAGCACTTGTCTGATTGTTAGGAGCCCGGCGCCACGCGTTTGACCAAGCGACTGAAATTTCTCTACATACCCATCTGCTTGAAATTAGGGGTACGCAGTAGCGTCGCCTGCCATGGTGGAGACCCCGCGACCGAACAGCTCTACAGTGGTAAGCTGTGTGGAATAATGGAACGTATGGGAGGCGTGACTGTACAGCACGGATTGACAGAAAGGCAAGACTCTGTCCAGACACAGCTGGCACGTGTTGTGTGACATCACAACAAAGACAAGACCACGTTGTTTTCGCCCGGTGGAATACAAGCAGTGTAGTATGCTGGTGCTTTCTGAGTAGGTGCAGTACGGATATTTATCAAGAAGTCATGTATACTATCGTTCACAGTTACCATTTCCCACTTCGTAAGCGGGAGACCAGTAGTGCTGCCAATTTTCGACATCAATGACGAAAAATTTCGACTCACGTAGCTGATTGACGATCTTCTCCAGAGCATTCTATCGTCCGACTCTGAGAATAGTAATCTAGATATCTAGGAAGATGAATTGGTTGCTGATATCTATGCTTCCCACCCGCTTCAATAGCTCACCATCAACAACAACCCTCATATCAGCTTCCCATCCTCCTCCGCCTTCCTCCTCTTGTACTCCTCAAAACTGAACCCGACTTCCTCCAACGTCCTCGTCGCGAATCTCTTCTCCCCCAACTTCCCAAACGCCTGCCGTATGGCCGGGAAGTTCTCTCGACACCAAAACTCCCACTCGCCCCAGACCGGCGGCATCATGCCGTGCCCGTCATTCTCGAGACCCTCGCGCGTCGGCGCACGCGCCGCCCATGCCGCCAACTCGTTGATGTTCTGTCCGTCTTGTGGGAACGGCAATAGATGAAACGCCCGCCCGTCGCCGACGGCCTCGATCCTTTCCCGCTCCCACTCCTGCATTTCCGCGAGAGGTGGCAATGCCAGCCGGCCAGAGTAGACCCGCGCGAGCACCGCGGCCTGCGCCTCGGCGGTGGGGAACGGGATGACGCGCTGCGGCAGCGCGAGGAACGCGAGGGTCGGCCGCGCCGAGGAGAAGAGGTGCATGTACGTGTTATTCACGCGCGCGCCGTCTGTGATTAGCTGCGGCGTGACGTCCGCGAGGAACGGCAGCGAGTAGAAGTAGCCTGTTGCGAAGACGATGGCGTCGATGTCGTCGACGCGCGTCCCGTCTTCGAACTCGACGCCCCGCGTCGCCGAGAGGAATCGCTTGATGGGCGGCAGCTCGCGCCGGCGGGCGTCGGTGGGCGTCGCGCTGACGAAGAGGTTGGTGGATTTGGACGACCACAGGAGCGGCAGAGTGCAGTGCTCCGCGATTTGGTTGGATATGTCTGCCCCGGATGCCGAGTTGCCCACCACAACTACCTTTTTATCTTGGAACTCCTCCGGCCGGCGGTAGTATTTCGAATGCGAGATTCTTCCCGCGTAGGTCTTGTTCCACTCTGCTATCCCGGGGATATCTGGAATGTACGGGGTGATGAAGTGGCCGTTTGCAACGATCACGGCGTCGAAGGTCTCTGTTGTGACGGAGGAGGTGTGGAGATCGAGGGATGAGACGGTCCATTGGCTGGAGGGCGAGGTGCTTGTGGGGAGGACGTTTGTGACTTGGGTGGAGTAGCGGATCAGGTCCTGGACGTCTTTGCCGTAGTCTGAGATGTATTGGAGGACAGTTTGGTGTTTGGGGAAGAGTTGGCTTTCTTCGGGCCAGTCGAGTCCTTTGAACCCCATTAATCCGCGGGGAATGTTGGTCTCTAGTCTTTCGTATATTGGGGACACAAAAGTCGGGTGCTTCGCTGTGCCGTTGGCAACAGCAGTTGTGTCTCCGTTGGTCGTTGAATCTTTCCAGATTGGGTCCTGGTTCTTCCCAGCTGGATTTGTCTGCGGGACAGTGAACAGGTCCTCGGATCTCTCGTCAGAAGTGTAGTTCCATATCCCGCCGTCTCTTGGACGCTGCTCGAACAGAGCAATCCTGGAAAACGCTTTCTCTGCGCGCAGATATCTTCCACCGTTAGTTGATGTATCGTACATAAAAGCAAGTAAGTGTACCTTGCGGCTGCCAATCCAGAAGGACCTGCGCCAATGACGGCTATGCTCTTTGCTCTCAAAGACAGCATCTCGGATGATGCGTCCTGAAAATCTCCCATGTTTGGTGGCGGATTCAACGATCGGGGTAAGAATATCAAGTCTACAAGTCTAGGGTATCGCAGCTAAGGAAATGAACATGGTATCAAGATATTACAGACAGACCACTCAAGACTAATTTTGCCATGTCGACATACCCGCCAAGAGAAGTGGCATGAGTGAGCGATGGTCGGCGTCAATCGGAACTGCATCGGAATAAGCTTCCTTCCTTTCTGGGCAAGCTCCTCCGTGACATCACCGCGTCCTTGGGTTTCGAGCTTCAATCGACATTGCGAAACAACGACCGAAACGGAGACCGCCATTGGGAGCTAGCAACTGTCTCCGGTAAAGGCCACGACACCACAAGCTCCCATGCTCCGCACGTTGCGCACGGCGCGCTTCTCTCCAGCTTCCCTCTCTCCACGCGCCTTCTCCACACATACCGCAGCAATGGCACCACTGCGGATAGGCTTCGTTCCGGAGCACTTCTCAACCCCTCTGGAGTTCGCCAAGAAGCACTACGGCCTCGATGCGAAGCTCCTGCCCTTTCCCTCTGGCACAGGGCACATGGTCACTGCGCTGCAGAACAACGAAATCGATGTCGGCGTTGGTCTGACAGAGGGCTGGATTGCTGCACTGGGCAAGGCCCAGTCTGCAAAGAGAGACGCGGGCTTCCGCCTCGTGGGCACCTATGTCGAGACGCCCCTGTGCTGGGCGATTTCCAGCGGCACAAGACGGGAGGACGTCAACAGCATCGCAGATCTGAAGGGCAAGAAAGTGGGCGTGAGCAGGATAGGCAGCGGAAGCTACGTCATGAGCTTTGTGCTGGCGGACCAGCAAGGGTGGCTGCAGAAGGGCGAGACGCCGTTCCCGGTCGAGGTGCTCAATACCTTCTCCAACCTGCGAGACGGGGTCAACGACAGCAAAGCCGACTTCTTCATGTGGGAGCACTTCACCTCGAAGCGGTACTACGACAACGGCGCCATCAAGCGCGTCGGCGAGATCTACACGCCCTGGTCGAGCTGGAAGATCGTCGCTGCCAATGCGCTGCTGAACCCGGAGAACTGGAGCCACGGCGCCAACGCAGCCACGACACCGCTGAAGGAGGAGCTCGAAGATGCCCTAGCGAAGATCAACAAGGGGGTGAGCCATTTCGAGAACAACCAGGAAGAAGCCGTGCAGTACATCAGCACGAAGCTGGACTATTCCGAAGAGGACGCGCGAGAGTGGCTGAAGACGGTGCAGTTCTCCGCGGACGTGCGGGGCGTCGACCAAAAGGTTGTCGACAAGACGGTCAGTATCCTGCAGAAAGCCGGCGTGCTTGACGAGACGGTCGACCCACCAACAATGATTGCGTTAGCGAGACAATGAATTTTCGCTGCATATGCAGTCACCACATCTTGACCACACAAACGCGTCCCGAACTCTGCATCTGGTGAGCACTCGTCTGTGCCGTATATACAGTCTTACAGCCACGTAACCCACTGAGAACCATCCCATGCTCGCCAGAAGATGCCTGTGCAGCCCCAAACGCCACTGCCACTACCACTGCCACCGCCGCCCGCGAACCCGAACCACACAAGACAGACCGACACATGTTTCGCCATGCGTTCCGCGGCGGCCACCCCCGCCAACCAGCAAACCGGCACTCTGAAGGCGGTAGTTAGCCGGCTATCGCTGCGACTTTTTCAGACATGACGTTGGAGCGAGAGAGAGGGAGAGAGGGAGAAGTTGGTAGCGTGAGCAAGTCGGGGGGAGAACACCCGTGCGGCTGATTGATTGATGTAATCGCCTTCGCGGGGATTATTTGCGGTGGCTTGGTGGCCAATGCGTGTTGTGATGTGCTTGGATCCTGGGGGAGTTGCATGGAGGATCCAGGCTTTTCAGTTCGCAGTCATTGCGTGCTGCAGGGGTGGTGCATTGTTTTTATAGCCTGGCATTGCGCTGGGTCGTGGAAAGAGACATGACACATGACGATACATGGGTGTAGTGAGTGGAATAGTAAACATTTTTGCTGCTGATGGAGCAGTCGAACCAATGCTCACCGTCGTCCTCCATGACGTCGCTAGTCTGTACTTATAAACCCCCCGTCTGCACGCCGTGAATCCACACTCCACAGACAGACTATTCCTTCTTTTTGTAGTACCATCCACGCTCTTTCTAATATTGTCTACGCTCTTTCAAACCACCGTCTCCCACACCACACTGTTCTTGGGCCGCGCGAAGGGAGAAGAAAATGGTGGTAGTAGGGCAGGAGCAGGCGCAGGTGCAGAGGCATGAGCTGACACGGAGTAATTCCTATCGAAGGGTCAGGCATGTTTTGTTTTTCCGGCGAGTTGGCTGGCTTTCTGGCGGGCCGGTGCGGAGAGTAAAGGATGGAGCTGGAGCTGGAGCTGGAGCTGGAGCTGAAGCGGGAGCTGGGACAGGTAGTTGAAGCTGGTACAGACAGCCACTCTAGAGTTAGAGGTGAAGCTAGCGCCAGAGCAGTAGCAGGCGCAGGAGCAGGAGCAGGAGACAGCAGATCAAGCAAGTGCACCCCCTCCCCCTCCCCTGTCCCCACATCCCCACATCCGCCAGCGCAAACCACTGACTCCCAATATATACACACATACAGGCAGCGGCTCAGCGTCGGGCGAGATGTGTGTCTCGGGCGTTTCGTACAGGCTGTTGAGTAGCGGTGCTGGCGCCGGTGCAGACAGTGAAGCAGGATGGGCTGGGATTCTTGCGGGGGCCTGAGGGAGAAGAAGGAGGGGCATTGAATTGAGATGCAGTGAATGAAGGGAGGAACTCGCACTTTTTGGTAGAGCGAATAGTATCAAGATGACTTTGTACAGACTTGAGTAACAACAGACACACGCTGCAACTTCCACATGCCTCTTAGTATTACACAGACGTATGTCTGCTTTGTCATGTGAGATAATAGGCCGTCGCACTAAATATAAATACAAGGGTCTATATGAAAAAAAGAAACGCCAAAAGGAGGGAGAGCAGCCGTGTATATCGCTAACAGAGCGTGGATATCAATCGAGAACAAGCATCGTGGTACAGAGAGAGAGAGAGAGAGAGTAGAACGCGCAACGTCTAGAATTCGCCGCCGCCACCGCCCATGGCGGCCGCGCCCCAGATGCCGACGAGCCCCCATACGCCGACCCTCCAGCCGCGCCACAGGCCGTGGACGCCCTGGCCCTTGCGGGTGCGGATGGGCCGCTGGAAGCCCATTTTCTGGGCGGTGGCGGCTTTGGAAGCGGTGGGGCCGACGGTGGTGATGCCCTCCTCGCGCATGACGAACCAGATGGTGCCCAGGACGCCGCGGTAGGGCCCCGGGTCGACAATGGTGTGGAATCTGCGCAGACTCGAGTCCTCGACGGGCTTCTTGAGGACGGGCTCCGAGTACTGGCTCTCGTAGCCGCTAAAGTACGAGTTGGAGGCCGAGGCGCGCTGTGGCTCCTGGCGGTACTCGGCGCCCAGACGGCGGTTCTCGTTGTCCTGCAGGACTGCGACCTGGCCGCGGCGCAGGACGGTCTCGAGGGGCAGGCGGATGAAGAGCTCGGCGATGGAAGAAAAAAAGGTGGAGAAGGAGTAGGTTGTGGGTGTGATGATGGGGTCGATGGAGAAGGTGGAGCGGAGGAGCAGCGGGGTGGAGGAGGAAATGAGGGTGGGTATGCAGGCGTGGAGCAGGGTTGCGGGGAGCAGGTTGGAGGAGATGGAAATCGAGGGGAGCAGGGCCAGGCAGGGGTAGATGGAGCGCGGGGCCGAGGTGATGGGGGTGACGATCAGGCGGGTGCGGACGAGGTCGAGGGGCGCCAGGACGGTGGCGGCGATGGCGGTGGCGGCGACGGCGACGGCGAGCGACATGAGCGGGGAGGGGCTGTCGATGATGTCGAGGCCGCCGATGCCGCTCGCGGCGGCGCCCATGCCGCCCGGGTCGGGGATGTTGAGCAGGGCGGACAGGGCGCTGCGGCACCACGTCTCGGTGGTCTTGAGCAGGAAGCCGTAGATGAAGGTGCAGTTGGTGCCCTTCCACACGCCCCAGGCCGACTCCTTCTGCCACAGCTGGGCGATGACGTCGAGGAGGGCGTCGGGGCGCTTGAGGTCGAGCTTGCGGGCGGGGGCCTGGGGCGGGCGTGTGGGCGTGGCCGAGCGCGAGCGCGAGCGGGAGCGGCTGTGCAGGTTGCGCTGCAGGCGCTTGCGGAGCGAGCGTGAGCGCGACTGCGACTGCGAGTGCGAGGCCGAGGGCGAGCGGCGGGCGTGCAGGTGGTGCGAGGTCGG
Organism: Stagonosporopsis rhizophila; assembly: GCA_016767195.1. NCBI lineage: Eukaryota > Fungi > Ascomycota > Dothideomycetes > Pleosporales > Didymellaceae > Stagonosporopsis > Stagonosporopsis rhizophila. The sequence continues at coordinate 416,477 of CP068494.1, forward strand.
GGCAGTCGAGGTGAAGTAGCCGGGGGCGTCGTCGTCGGACTCGTCGTCGTCGTCAGAGGGGAATTCTGCGTATTTGTTGGCGGCGGCGGCGGCGAGGCTGGCGGGCCGTCCACTCCTGTCGGCGGCTTGCCAGTCGTCGCCGTTGACGCGCAGGCCCGGGGCGAGGTGGCCGCGGGCCTCGTGGACCTGCAGCAGCGTCTTGGCCACGTCAAAGGGCTGGGCCAGCAGGACGCTGGTGTAGTTCCACAGCGCCTGGTCGAGCAGCCGCTTGGCGTGCTCGGCGACGGTGGGCGACGAGCCCGGGAAGTAGCTGTCGTAGTCGAGGTCGGACAGCATGTCGCGCGCCTGGCTGCCAAACGACGGCTTGGGCAGGCTGCGCGCGCTGGCGGTGCTGTACGGCGGGCTGCTGCTGCTGCTGTTGGCGGCGTGGGCGGCGTGGGCGGCCTGCGGCGGCGGCGGCAGCTCGGGCGGCAGGCCGATGGACGGCGGGAGGTAGTAGGGCCTGAGCGGGTTCGGGGCATCGCGCGAGAGGGGCAGCGCGTCGGCCATGGCGGGCGGTGGTGCGGTGCGGTGCTGGCGGTGCAGGCCGTGGGCGGTCGTAGTCGTCAGTCGTCGGTCGTCGGTCGTCCTGCGCAGGCGTTCCGCGACTTTTCAAGCGCCCGCCCGCAGCTCCGCCCGCGCGCCGTCTGTGCGTCATCCGCCCCGGCGTATCACAGCGCCTCGGATTTCCCGCTGTGCTGTCATTCTCGCGCAGCGCAACTTTTCCTCGCCCCTCGGCTTCCTCCCTGCTGCCCGTCTTTCCCTGCTCGGTCCTGCATCATGGCGTTCCAAGGCGTCTTTGGCAGTGCCCTGCGCTGCTCCGAGAACCTGGCCGCCACAGCCAGCCTGCGCACTGCGAGGTGCTTCTCGAGCCAGGCCAGCAATTGGCCTTTACGCCGCCCTGCACAGCTCACCAGGCCGTTGACATGGCCGTCGCAGCGCCCAGCTCGCCTCGCCCCTGCAGCGCCTGCCTCGCCGAGGGCCTTTTCGTCCACGCCTGCCCCCCGCCACGGGCACCTCGACAAGCCAAAGGCTGGCGAAGAGTGAGCACCACCAATCTCTCACCCAACTACACACCCACCTACACACCACACAACCACACCTCCACAACCACACCTCCACAACCAAACCCACATCCACACACAACTTGTTCCCTACTGACCGGCGCACAGGCTGCACGTCACATTCATCGACAAGGACAACCAATCCTACACCTTCCAAGTCAGCGAGGGCGACAACCTGCTCGACATCGCCCAGGCCAACGACCTCGAGATGGAAGGCGCCTGCGGCGGCTCCTGCGCATGCTCAACCTGCCACGTCATCGTCGACGACGAGGCAAAGTACGACGCCATGGAGGAGCCCGACGACGACGAAAACGACATGCTCGACCTCGCCTTTGGCCTGACCGAGACCTCGCGACTCGGCTGCCAGGTCAAGATGACAAAGGAGCTCGACGGCCTGGTCGTCAAGCTGCCCAGCATGACACGGAATCTGCAGGCGAGCGACTTTAAATGAGTTTTGGACGTGTCCATCTAGTGAGGCATGTATAGACGCAGAAAGCAGTCATGTGGAATGGCACACTGGCACGATATGGGCGGCATATGTTGAATGTATAATACGGCACTCGGCTCACGGCGTCTCTGGGGAAAACATGTACGCATATCTTCTTTGACTTTTTGGTAATCAAATGTCATGCCTCGATACCCTCCAACTGCCAAAGTTCCCAGTCCCTCAGTGCTGTTGAAAGTAGAGTCCCTCAGCATGCTGTCAAAAGCACAGTCCCTCAGCATGCTGTCGAGCAACTCTCACCACGCAAACAACCCCCTCACCGCTATGCCTCCACAGACCCCTCCTTCGCCTTGGCCCCTCCCGTAATCATGTCCAAAAACCCCTGCTTGCTCATCTCCTTGACCTTCTCCTCGCGCTTGGCCATGCCAACCGTGTGCTGCTCCTTGGCCTGCTGCTCAGCCAACTCGCCCTTGACCTGCGCCGCCCGCACCGCATTGAACAGCTTAATCACTCCCTTTTGCGCAGTCCGCCTCAGCTCCTTCTCCTTGGCCGTCACCTCGGCCGTGCTGACGCTCGTATCATTCAGCCCCAGCACGTCCTTGACACGCCCCTTTTCGCGCGCCGCCCGCTTCTCTGCCACAATCTGCCGCCTCGCCTTCTCGCTCAGCTTGCTGTCGGCCAGTTCCTTGTTCGCCGTCTCGGCGTCCTTGGACCGCGCGAGAATCGGCTCCGCCCGTTTGCTCGACGTCAGCTTGGTGTTGAGAATGCGCGAGATGGATGTCGCGAACGCGTCTGGGTCGTTGCGCTTCTTCACTTTCCGGGCGGCTGTCGTCGAGGTCTCGGATGCGTCAGAGTCCGAGTCTTCAATGTCGAACTCGTCGGCCTCGACCTCTGGCTCAGACTCTTCGTCAGCCTCCTCCTCCTCCTCTTCTTCTTCTTCTTCCTCTTCTTCCTCTTCTTCCTCTTCTTCGTCTTCCTTGGCTTCCACCTCGCCCGCCAGTTCGTCCTCGCTTGGTGCAGAGTCGTGTGCTGGGTCAGCAGGCGCAGCCTTGGCGAGGATGGTCATCTTGTGCTTGGGCTGCGGCTTGAGTGCCGACTTGAGGGATTTGGCCTTGGGCTCGACTGCATTCGCACCGGAAGGCTCGAACGGTTCCTGCACCTCGTCCAGCCTCGGTGCTTTGTAGTTCTTGGGCGCATCAGTTGCGACGTTCTCGTCGCCAGACTCGTCGTCCGAACTGTGGTAATATTTCTGACGCTTGACCTTCTTTTTCTCCTTCTTGGGCATTCCCTTCCTCATCTCCGCCTCGGTCCGCCGGCGCTTGAGCGATGTGTTCACCATGGTGGCTGTGTGTTGCAATTGTGTGATGGGACACGGCCAAAGTTCACGTCCAGAACTTTTTTCCAGTAGTCGGCGGTCAGGGTTCAGTTCACCGACGCCAAGCGCCCCACCCCGCATATCAGCGATTCCCCACTGAACACCTACCCTCGCCGCATCCCAACCCACACATCAACACACCCACCACCGCACGCCCTCGCACACCGCCGCCATGGTGCTCCAAGACCTCGGACGGCGCATCAATGCTGCCGTCTCCGACCTCACGAGGTCGCCCAACCTCGACGAGAAGGCCTTCGAGGCCATGCTCAAGGAGATCTCCAACGCCCTCGTCGAAGCCGACGTCAACATCAAGCTGGTCATGGCCCTGCGCCAATCCGTCAAGCGCACAATCGACTTCAAGAACCTCGCCCCCGCCGTCAACAAGAAGCGCCTGATCCAGAAGACCGTCTACGACGAGCTCGTCAAGCTCGTCGACCCGCACGCCGAGCCCTTCAAGCCGAAGAAGGGCAAGCAGAACATCATCATGTTTGTCGGTCTGCAGGGTTCGGGAAAAACTACTTCGTGTACCAAACTGGCTCGATGGTACCAGGCGAGGGGTTTCAAGGCTTGCTTGGTTTGCGCCGACACTTTCCGTGCTGGTGCCTTTGACCAATTGAAGCAAAACGCCACAAAGGCAAAGATCCCCTACTATGGTAGCCATACCGAGACAGACCCCGTCGTCGTGGCTGCCGAGGGTGTGGAGAAGTTCAAGAAAGAGCGGTTCGAGATCATCATTGTCGATACATCTGGACGACACAGCCAGGAGCAGGACCTGTTCGACGAAATGGTGCAGATCCAGAACGCTGTCAAGCCCGACCAGACTATCATGGTCCTCGACGCCACAATCGGTCAGCAAGCCGAAGCACAGGCCCGCGCCTTCAAGGAAGCAGCAGATTTCGGAGCCATCATCATCACAAAGACCGATGGTGCCGCGGCAGGTGGTGGTGCCATCTCCGCCGTCGCCGCAACACACACGCCCATTGTCTTCCTCGGAAACGGAGAACACATGCTCGACCTCGAGCGCTTCAGCCCGCAGCCTTTTGTCTCCAAGCTGCTCGGCATGGGCGATGTTTCTGGCCTGATTGAGCACGTCCAGTCACTCAAGCTCGACCAGAAAGACACCATGAAGCACATTGTCGAGGGCAAATTCACCATCAAGGATCTGCGCGACCAGCTCTCCAACATCATGAAGATGGGCCCGCTCAGCAAGATGGCAGGCATGATTCCCGGCCTGAGCAATATGATGGGCGGCATGGACGACGAGGAGGGCAGCTTGAAGCTCAAGCGTATGATTTACATCTGCGACAGCATGACAGAGAAGGAGCTCGAGAGCGACGGCAAAATGTTCATCGAGCAGCCAACACGCATGACTCGCATCGCCCGCGGCTCGGGCACGAGCGTGCGAGAAGTCGAGGAGCTGCTCACCCAGCACAAAATGATGTCTGGCATGGCGAAGAAGATGAAAGGTGCGTACGACCTCTTTCAGACAAGTATTCTTGCTAACTTCTTGCGCAGGAATGCACACGGGAATGCAAAAGGCTCAGGGCGCCATGGGCGGGCTCAATCAAAAGTCACAAATGGCTGCCATGCAAAGACGCATGCAGTCGATGGGTGGTGCGGGCCGTGGAGCACCTGGCGGCATGGATATGGGTTCGATGATGAAACTCCTCGGAGGGCAAGGAGGGTCGATGCCAGACATGTCTGCTCTCCAATCGATGATGGGGGGAGGCGGGACCCCAGGTGAGTCGAAATCCCAAACATACACTCTTCGCACGAGACCAGCGGCTAACGTGCATCAGACATGGGTGCGATGATGAATTTGATGAAAGGCATGGGAATGGGCGGTGCGCAAGGCGGCCGAGGGAAGCGGTAGTCTCAGGCAAGCTTGCTTGCACAGACAAGACCGGAGTAGCCGATGGATTTTACGGTTTGATGCATATAGCCCAGGCGTTCGGATCCGGTTCGGCCCGCCTTAGAAGCGTATACTACCAATCAGGAAGCCGACATACTCGACACGAGAGAACGGTGTGGAGGACTCCAAGCAGAGCCTGTCGATTGGCACCATTAAGACAAAAACAAATGATACCCCAGTCCCACGGTTGCCGCCTGCTCTTCGGTGCTCGACCCCGCCGAACGGATGCTTCTGAATCCCCCTGATATACTCGGCGTTGATACCACACAGATCGCCTCGAGCTGCGCGTACCAGAAAGTCAGCGATATCTGCCAGCAAATCCAACCACAGTGGCGAACCCCACCAACAAGTAAAGTTCACAGCAGATTCTGCGCATCTGCGCGAGTGAGCGCGCATACCTCGCAGCCGCCAGATCTTCGTAGGAAGAAAAGCTCGCCCCATTCTGAAAAAAAAACTGCCCGTTAATGTCCATTCTTGCACCACGTCTCTGCTCGTCTCTCCTGCACTGACTTGCCTACCGCTCTCCAGTCGTGTACTGTGGTATCATCTCCGCTCCACGACTTATGTTCTCGATGCGTGCAAGTGCGCAGTACGTTTCTTTGACGCGGTCTAGACGCCCTGTCTAGATACTCGATTACCCTTCCTGTAGCCTGCTCACTAGAAATCTATACGGCGAACACTGACCCCCCCACACCTCCGACTGCGAGCAAGGCCAGCCTGGGATAGCTGATCCGGTGGTGTTGACCTGGATGAGAGATGGCGGTACCGCTTACTAGGACCAGCACTAACGCGCGCCAAATTCTCCCGGGGGAAGGAGCGACAGGTCGAAGCAGGAGACGTCGCTACCGTCCACACCACGTCGAAAATCTCCACAAAGGTATTTACGACCGCCAGATCCCCGGCTACCTGGCGCTCAAAGCGTCGATGCTCTGTGGAATCGGGCCAGAAACGTGGGTACGTCGATGCGTTAGGTGCTGTGGTCTGTTGTTGTGCAGGCAAGTACTATCACCGGTACAGTTCCGTGCGTAAGATGTAATAGCTTGCTGCTCAATAGTAGCAGGTATACTTAGTAACAGTAACAAGCTATTAAACGTTAGCTAGCTGGCACTCCACAAAGACCTGGTGCCCGCCTGGCATTATATGCCCTCCCACCGCCATATAACCTACCTCCACGCCATAAACAAGCTCCTCCGCAACGGCACTCTCTAACATCCCCCCTTTTTCTACCCGCCATACTGACATCCTGTGTAGCCATCCCTGACCCAGGGGTACAGACGACGTGCTACTCTCACACGCGCACGGATCATGAGAGGACTGGCATTGATGACCACGCGGCGGATACCAGTGGGTAAATTCACCCTGGCTGACACGCTTGAGATGGCATCGGCCCAGTGAAGCAACGTCGTCTCTTGGTTCTTTTGGCGATTGTTCGCTGGAAGCTCTGGGCGGGAAGGTGAGGGTAGCACTACTCACTCCAAACAGGACGGTTGAGCCAGTGCGTAGCCTGGCTAAAAAACTTTCTAAAAGCGCTAGGAGATGGTTCTACAGCGATTCCTCTGCTTCTTGTCTGCAGTCCGATGGCGGTGCGATAGCGTTTTGGTTGCGCCACTTGAGGACGATGGTGAGGCAGTGTCATCGTGTTGTTCGTGGGGCATGATGGGAGCTTATAGTCTTCGCGGGCGGAGGTGCGCGGTATGCTTTACTTCCCTCTTTGGGTGTGTAGCGCATGCATGTTGTTGCCAGACAGAAAGCAGAGACCGTCTGCTGTCGAAGTTGCTACCAGCTTGTGCACGACGCTTTGGATGCTACAAAGTTGCTCATGCTCTTTTCTTTGGTTGCCTTGCAGCAGATTCGGATGTAAGAAGCGGTTTATTCTGTTGTCTGTCTCGTTTGAACCGTCTTCTAGTTGTTCTGTTCTGCATCAAAGGCTACGTCTTGACTTTTCTACAGAGCAGCCGGGACACTAATACCGGACTGCCGTTGATACAGTTTCTAAGCGGTAGTATTGACGGACAAATGAGAAGACGCTCAAGAAATCAGGATGACCACATGTAGCCAGTAGAGCTTGTTGCACTGCGGCCAGGCAGCAGCTATGATGTAACAGGTCCTGCATCACATCTGTCATGCGCATCCAACCAAACAGGAAAGGAAGCAGCAGCGCTGTGTGCCGTGTCAAGCACATTTATGACTGCGTCTTTCCTCTTGGTTCAAGGCACCTCAGTTCCACGTCATTGCTGTCGATTCAGGCTTGCAATGTCGAGACAGCAGCGACGTCAACACCATTGTGATCAAGTCCAGAAACTCTGGAGCACAACCGCGAACGAGCTCGTACACTGTCGGTAAGAACAATGCTCCCCTTGCATAACAAGCCGCACTTGGGGAGATCCCGTACTAGCGGTAGCGTGCAGAGAGATGGTGTGCGCCTTGCGGACTATCTAGGCTGAGCAAGTGTTCAGCCTCGCTCAATAAACCGGTGAGAGGTGCGGATAGGGTTTAGTGGAATGACGCAGAGTGGCACGTTGATAATTGACTTCGCTGTTCTATGTAAGAGTCGCTGATCGAGGGTTGTAGCCCTCGCCACCTTCACCCCACATCTGAATCTAGCGCATACACACCTCCCAGATCACACATCGTCTTCGGAACTTCTACAGCACGACTCCTGGACTTGAGCTGGACGATCTAGTAAATTTGTAAATTCCGCCATGTCTCTTACACGTCTCGCTCGGGAAGCCGCAGATCTTCAAAACGAACCTCTCCAGGCAGGCACCGCTAGTCCCGTTGATAGCAACGACCCGCGACAATGGGTTGGACACATCGCCGGACCCCCAAACACTCGCTACGCACAAGAAAAGTTCTACTTCACCATTGTGTTCCCCGAAAACTATCCATTGCAGCCCTTCACGCTGACCTTCACAACCCCCATCTCCCATCCCAACGTTTCCGACGACGGAGAAGCCCAGCTCGCTGAGCTGAGGGAAAACAACTGGTGCCCCGCCTTCACTGTGCGCAGTATCCTGGTGTCCCTCCAGGCGCTGCTCTCAGATCCGGATCTGAACGACGAGGAATCGGACAGCGCATCCGAAAGCCTGGAGGAGTCCGTGGTGAAAGCCAGCAAGAACAGCATCAGCCCCTTTATTCAAAGGCAGGCGGAGATTACTCACCATGGCAGGAGAATCGGGGGCACGATATACGGCATGGATGTGAGCCGTCCTGAATACGAAGAATACAAGACTTTGGCGAGCGGAGCAGAAAGGGATAAGTTCTTTGTCGAGAACGCTGATGTGATACGGGATGTGTAAGTTTGGCACCGTAGATTTGATTTCATCCCCTGACGACTTTCATCTTTTCGTACGTAAATTGTTCGGGTTCACGCAATTCAGGATTTCAGGTTTATTGGACGATTTCATGACAACGCTGCCCAGTTGATAGGAAGAATTTAATGCCTCAGTAACGGATGTGCTGTTTTCTGCTGTAGAAATCTGACACTAATGCACAAACCGCTTTACAATCAAATAGACGTAGTTGCAACTATGAAAAGTGGAGTTCAAGAATTGGTATACCTGATGTGGATACTTCAAAGCAAACCCCTGAGCTTGATTTCTTTGTGACCTTATATAATCGATTGTATAAGCCTAAAGATATCAAGCAGTACTTACGCCCTACTATCATAGCTTGAGCGACAAGGGGCTGAAGAGCATGGGAAGGCTGGGTGTAGGACTACGAGTGCGGTCTTCATCGCCTTTTAGAGGACGAAGTCATCGGCTTGTGTGGGTATGACACTATGGGGCAGCTGGTTGTGGGGTGTCCGAAGTGTTGTGAGGCGATTGCATAGCCTGAAGTGACGTTTAATATCGAGTCGCAGAAGGTATTACCACGCGGGTCTAGGGTTGTGTGGTTGCTTGAGCAGCATGCTGAGTTCGTGGATAGGACTGTGGCGTGGGTGGCCGTCTCGTGCGATACTTACTGGAAAGCACCCGCTGAGGCCGAGGTTGGTAATGCGGATCGTAGACAAGGATTACAAGGATACTTGAGACTAAGGGAATATCGAAGTGTATGTCTCGGATGGAGGTTCGATTGACTCGATCAAGTGTCGCAACAAGCCTCATGCAGTATTTACCAGCAATAATTTAGTCGCCTGAGCATTTTGGCGTCCTACTTCTTGATGCCCACGACTACCAAGTTGCGTGGACTATGCTTGTACTCAAACACTGGCTCAACCCATGCATGTTCAACCTCCTCCTGCTCCTTCAACCACAGCCACCGATCTGTCACGATCACAGCCTCAACAACCCCTGCGCTGAACGCCATTAAGCTCCACATGATACTAAGTTCCTTCTTGCGCTCCGAAAATCTGAGTTCATAATTACGAATATCGTCGTCAGTCAATCCATCCATCTTGCTTTTGATAAAGTTCGGATCGACTTCACAGAACGAGTTGGGCGCCACGAGTTTGGCCTCAGCAGCGCGAACGTAGGAGACAAAGTCGCCATATGCAAATTTGCGAAGCGTACCGATAGTAAGTGGCGTGCTTGTTCCGTCTGAACTCAAGCCGGGCCCGCGACCGTTAGGCGGTGTCCAGTTGACGTGACTTGTGTGCCCGTTTGCTGAGACAGGGTCGGGAAAGTTGGATGCGTCGACCGGTGCGGAGACGATACCGCGGTCGAGGAATATGCGTTGCAGTAGGGCTCGGTAGAAATGACGGCTGAAGAAGGTCTCGCTGTCAGCACGGCCCCAGTTGAAGGGTGCTTGTACAGCCATCATACGCGCGGTAATGTTAAGACGCAGGCCTCTAGCGTCGGAGGATTCAGGGATCGCATTCGAAGCAGAGGCGTCGAAAGTCGGCGGTTTCGGGATGGGATAGTTGGCGAGCTTTTCCGACATTGGGAAGCCTTGAGGGTCGAAGGCATTGGCGGTTGCCTCTAGACGAGGATGGTTGGGTCGCAGTGTAGGGAGCTTGTACGTGGGAGGACCAAGACGTTCGGTCACGAGGTTGTAGCAACACCCCACCATGGCTACCGCTGAGATCTCTGGACTCAAAAGAAGGGAGCGAAGCCCGTAGTGAACCAGGTTGCCGCAAGAATGCAAGGACATGACCATGGCGTTGACCTTGTTTGGTTTCGGTACTGTTGTAAGATCCGAGGGGGCCTCAGTGGCTGCTGACGTCGACGTGGTCTTTTCTTCTGGTATATGTGACGGATCAAGGACTTGGTCGATCACAGGGCGCAGGTCACCGTCCTTGATGATGTGCTCCACATATTGCACGCTGCCATGACCTTCTGAGTAGATTTGGAGATTGGTGGTACTAGTCTTGTTCGCCTTGAGAAAGCTCCCCTTCGAGTCCCGTTGGATATTCCCTCCGATATCTGGCTTACTTCCATTTTGAGTTGGTTGTGAATGCTCGACCATGCAGCCGTTATCATCACATTGAACGCTGTTGAGAATAGGTTCGTGGGTATAAACCGGTTGCTCTACATCAATGGGGGCTGAATTGGTTTCCTCCTTGGTCGATGCTTCGTCCTGCTTCCCGGCAGCCGGCTTGTCGTCAGTGTCAGGTGAGGAAGGACTAGCTTGAGCATTGTTTGGCTTCTTCTTCTTGCCTTTGCCAGTCAATGCTCGATACTCCTTCTTGTTCCTCATTACAAGAGGCTTATCTACCAGTTTGGCGAGCATATCCATATTCTTGGCGCCTTCAATGTTGTGTGGCCTGCTCTCAACAGCCACAATGTGCTTGGAGTAGGGTTGAGCAGCAAGCGCACGGCCGAGATAGTTCTGGCCAGAACCGAAGTCTACTAGATGAGTGATGGGCTCCTTGCCGGACGATGCAATCTCCGAAGTCAAATTGTCCAGGTAGCGAGCAAAGTTGTCAACTTCGTGCACTTTCTTGACCTTCATGCCCATGGTGATGTGTCGTGCCAAGGCTGCCCTCTCAGGCTGCGGTGCTGAGCCTGGAGGTGGAAAGTCGCGTGCAAGCAGATGTTTTCGTACGTCCCTGATGTACTGCACCAGATCTTGCGGTGGGCTTGACCCATCCCGCCAGGCTGAAGCTTGGTCGTCAAATTGTGTGAGATCTTCGCGCATGAGCAGGTCGAGGATGTCCATAATATCGCGATCCTTGAACCAGTCCCTCCATGATTGTGAAAGTATGGTCGAGTAGAGATCTGGTGTACGGGTGTAAAAATCAAGTACATGGACCCCTCCACATAATGTTTGAAGGAGCCATGAAGAAGTGCTGAAGTTCAAGAGTGAGGCGACATAGTCGTCGACATTATCGAATTCTGCGGGTAGCGGCAGGGACTGCTCGGGACCCATTGTGTCAACCGTATCCTCTTCCTGGCAGCTTCGGTCTGGAGGGTGTCTGATGTTCGTGTGTCTCCACCAGCATGGCTGTGAAAGTCATGTTTCTTTTTCCTGACTCGTGGGGCCTTTTTTAGTGATGTGTGGCCTGTGCTCTGGGGTCGATCGGCGTAGCTCCAGCACCCCCGAGCTCCGCCGCAACAGCTATTCAGACGTCATTGTATAACCTCTTTCCATTCCTGCAACGTTCGTCTATCAAGCGGTATTTTCATCGTTCACAATGATGTCTTCGACGAACGACGAGGATCCTTTCCTCCAAGTCCAGGCGTAAGCATCCCCAGCCCCCGGCAGGCAGCTGTACTGACACATGTCACAGAGATGTCCTCTCAGCCCTCAACACATCGCGCCCACTATTCAAGTCTTACCTGCGCATACGATCCTCAGCATCATCTGCAAGCAGTCCAGAGCTGCGAGAAGCCCGCCAGGAGCTCGAACAGACCCTCCAAGACCTCAGCCAAGATCTCGAAGACCTAGTTGAAAGCGTCAAAGCCGTCGAACATGATCCCTACAAGTTCGGACTCGAGATTGATGAAGTGGAGCGCCGTAGGAGACTGGTGAAGGAGGTGGGCGACGAGGTCGCAAATATGCACGAGACGCTGCAGCAGACAGTGCAAGACGCCCAAAAGAAAGGCAATGCGCTGCCGGACCCTGACTCGTTCGAGGAAGATGAAGACAACTATGCACAGTTCGAGCAAGAGCAGCAAATGCAAATCATGCATGATCAAGATGAGGCTTTGGACGGTGTCTTCCGCACCGTGGGCAACCTACGCATGCAGGCTGACGACATGGGCCGCGAGCTGGAGGAGCAGGGTGAGATGCTCAAGGACGTTGACACAGTGGCCGACAGAGTTGGGGGCAAGCTACAGACGGGTATGAAGAAGGTGAACACCATCATCAGAAAGAACGAGGGTAGGTATCCTGAACCCCACATGTCAAGCTCTGCTGACGTATTACCGAAGACAAATGGTCAAGTTGCTGCATTGCGGTTCTCATCTTCGTTCTTATACTGCTTCTGGTGCTGCTACTTGTGCTGTAAGCCGCGGCGACTTTCACCACTGCCACGAGACACATCTACAGGGACTACCTGTCGACGCTTCCGGAGAATCGCCTGCAAGTCCACTTCTCACAAGTATTCTATGCAACACAGTTCCCGTGCGATGTACGCATCCACGTTGATGAGAGCCCCTCAGCTAGATTCCAGATTTATTGCCGACAGCATGTGTCGCAGACGCTTTCAACAACTGCAGTGTACCTGCATGTAAAGGGAACCTTAGTTCGGTGTTCTGTCGAAGCATCACAAGTGCAGCGCATATGTGCGCTTTGCTCTTGCCAATCTCAACATGGGACCCTGTCAGACGCGTAACCACGAGATCAAACGCGACTTACGAGAGCTCGCGTATGGAACGATAACGGGTCCAGTGCGTTCATTAAAAAGTAGTCACGTCCCCTGGCCCGACAACATTCCTTGGTGGTCGCACAAGCATCTCGCCTCGCAATTTGCCAGAGCATCTCCTCAACACCCCTTCGGAATGCAGATGGCAGTATTCTAGTGGTTTGGCCGCCGCATGGCTATTGTCACGGTTACCGAAATATTGTCGATCCAACAGCTTGACAATTGCATCGACTCAGCCCAAGATACACGACTACAGCCTCAATCACAGCATTTAGGTTCACTTCCATTCAACTTCGCGTACGAGGCAACTGCATCCAGCGATCACTCTGCGGCAGAGTTCTTCGGCATGCTCTCGTCGCTGCAAGTCTTTTGAATCTGCGCAGACTTGGGCGCCACGCTACCGTGAAGCTCGAGGCCACAGGCCGTCAAACCTTTCTTTTCGCCCACCATGACAAGACTGAATCGCCTCAGTCGCATCAGCGATAGGTCTGTCCAAGAACCCATCATAACAGAGCCCAAGATTGTCGCCGTCAAGATGGGCACTCCAGCCCCTCATCGGCAGCTCAGCTTGCTCACGATCACAATCATCCTGAATACGCTACTTTGGAGCTCCATCATCTGCGCCATCATTGCTCTTTTCCAGATCGCATCTGATTCCAAGGATCACTCAAACCTCCTGCCAGGTGTATTGACACTCGTATCGGTAAGGAATATCGCGGTCATTCCACCGCTTTGACTGACATCCTTTTAGGTCATTGTGACAATAGCGTATACGATTGTACATACAACATACTCTGTCAAGCAAAGGGCCCTTACCTATCAGCAACTGGACATTGCAACAATTAAAAAGACAACATACATTGCCAACCGCTTGGTAGTGTCCTTGTGTGTTTTGTGGTTGTTGACTGCAGGATGGAATATGATTCTAGTGGCGAGGAGACCGTCCTGTTTGCCTAATCAGCTTGACGGCCAGAGTTGGGAAGCTGGCATCACATGCCTCGTCAGCCGAGTGGGCATGGCATTAGCTATGGTTGCACTGTAAGTGATTTTCAGCAGGCTTCTAAGGCGGGTTTTATTAACATGTGCTTACAGCGTCGCATCTCTCGTCTTGTTCGGAATGATGGCGGCCGTGCGGCGGCCTTTCGAGGCCCATCTTTGGGCGTACGGTCTGCGTCATCCAAGTAATACTGAGCCTACGCCGCCTGCTTCTCGACGAGCATCTGAAGATCGTTCTGCTACTGAGAAGCTGGTCTCTCGTGGCGGCATGTCTGCCTACGGACACACCAGAAGCCTTTCAAATCTTACAAACGCTGATGTTGAAACTTTGGACCTAAATGGCAGTAGCCGGCCAGCTTCGATTATACAGTCTCCGTCGCCAGGACCTGACCACATGGGGATCTTCACCTCTCCGTTTGCACCTCCGCCTCTTCCACCAGCGTTCATGACATCGACCGACAGGAATACCTCGCTACGATCCCGAACACCTAGTTTAGATCCATTCGCACATGGTCGCCGACTATCGCTGACGCCTCGTACGGATGCACTGCTTGCTCCGGCAGCATACGCGCCATACTCCATACCCATGGAGTTTTCGGCATCAGCACAGCGTGCCGTCTTCCCGGACGCAGCAGCCCCGTACCGGTCAATAAGCACATCACGTTCGCAACCACACCTGCGCAGCATGAGCAGCTTCTCTAACCGGCACCGCTACTCGCGCTCTTCGGTATCGCTCTCGCGCCCGCATCGGCTCAGCACCATGACGCCAGTGCCGCATCTGGAATGCAGCTCACGCAGCGACACGTTGAACTCGTCTGGCGGCATCTCCGACAAAGGCGAGAGCCCCAAGTCCAAGTCGGCCGCGTCCACGACGGATGAACGAGCCAGCGCTGCTGAGATTGTGCACGCCATTGCGACCAACACGCCGATTCCCGGCACGGAGCCAACGAGTCCAAAGAAGCACTGGCGCACCGTGAGTGCACCCGACGCGGCGGCAGTAGCGGCGGCCCAGCGGGCGCGCGCAGGCCAACGCATGGCCATGGGCTGGAAACCGCAACTCTCCAAGTCGTCGACCATGCTCCGCAGCCCCTTGCCCGCCAACCTCAACAAGCTCATGCGCTCTGCGTCGGCGGACCTGCTGGGCCGCTTCGGCCCCGTCGCGAGCGCCGAGACAGAGGACAGGGATATGGCGTGGAAACGGGACTTTGAGCGCGAGATTGAAGACCGTCTGAATGACTTGCATTCGCTGCCTTTTCCCGCCGAGGAGCGCAAGAGCAGCAGTTCGGATGCTGAGACGCTGCGGGAGAGCTTTGATGGCGCGAGTCTCGAGGAGGAGACGCGGTTTGAGGATGCCAAGGAGGTGTTGGGTGGGACTAGGCCGGTGAGCAGGGAGATTGCGTTTGTATAGATGGATAGATAGATAGATAAATAGGGCTGTAGGGTTGGTCGAGTGTTGAGAAATCATGTGCACGCGCATTTACACTGTGTTTCTAGTGTAGTAAGGGGGAATGCTCCCGCCCATATGTGTGTGTGTGTGTAGATTCGTTATGTACTCGCAGAATTCAAGATATGTAACTTCTTTCTAGCACATGCCAGACAGCATTGCCATACCAGCAACATTGTCAACGCCCTCGGCCTTGTCTTCCTCCAGCAGCTTGTCGATGACGCTCTTCTTCCTAATACGCCAGAAGGCCTGGGCGCCATCCACAAAGCGTTTGCTGATGGGCTTGACGTCCTCGGCGGGACAGGCGGCAAAGCATAAGCGCACGCAGTTGTAGGCGTCGTTGTCGCGGATCTCCTGGGTCGGGGCGAACATGGAGCCCGGGGCAACAAGACACAAGTAGGGCTTCTGTGTCCAGAAGATCCAGAGGGCCTGGCTGAGGCGGGCATGGGCGACGTGGTCGGCAAGCGGGTGCGTGGTGAAGTCGAAGCGGACCCAGACGAACATGCCGCCGAGCGGGCGGACAAACGAGTAGATGGGTGTCTTTTCCACGACGGCCCACTCGTCGTCCGAGTCGGCGACGAAGCTGAGGGAGCGGCGGCGCCCGGATTTGACAGCCTCGCGGCCCCGGTCCAGCACATCGCACATGGTTTGCATGCGGCGCTCGTAGTTGCCGCGCAGGCCTTCGAGCCAGCGCACCCAGCCGTCGACTTTCCAGCCACTGCCGTCTGCGGCGCCGCCGCGGCCCGGGTCGGCGGCGCTGTTGGGGCCCATGAGCAGCTCGGCGACCATGGACTGCACGAAGCCTGAGGGCTGCTGGGTGGACGTCTCGGTGATGCGGGTGATGCGTTCGGCGAGGGCGGGCTGCGTGGTGATCCAGCCCAGGCGGCAGCCGGGGGCGACGGTCTTGGAGAAGGTGTCGAGGCGGACGACGCGGCCTTGGTAGTCGACGCTGAGGTACGAGGGGATGAGGCTGTCGAGGAACTCGAAGCCGGAGGACTTTTTGGGCGCGGCGTTGACGACGCCCGGCGAGGACGACGGGAACTGGAGGTACCAGTACGGGTCGTCCTCGACGATGATGACATCGTACTTGACGCAGACGGCGTAGATTTCGGTGCGGCGGGCGACGGAGAGAGTGCCTGATGTGGGGTTCTGGCCGATGGTGACGGTGTAGAGGAGGTGTGGGCGGCGGCCCTTGGACAGGTCCCAGTTCTCCAGCACATGTTCGAGCCCGCCAGGGCCCTTGGCCAACATGCCCTCGTCGTCAATCTTGACGGGGGCGACGTTGAAGCCGCGCGGGCGGACCGTCTGGATGGCGTTCATGTAGGCGTACTCCTCGCACAGCAGGCCGGGCCGCTCGTCGACGGGGTCGTGGTCGGCAGACCATTCGTTGCTGAGCGCCTGGATGGTCTTGGAGAAGCCGTCGGTGGAGCCGCAGGTTAGGATGATCTCGGGCCCGTTCTTATAGGGGACGAAGGGGTGCAGGTTCTCGCGGGTGAACTGGCGCACAAAGTAGTACAGCGGCGGGTATCCCTGCGCCTGGCCGTACTGCAGGGCCGACATGAGGTCGATCTTGTGCAGCAGGTCGGGCGTGTGCGAGTCGTGGGGCACGAGCAGACGGGCAGCAGGCGGGTCATGGTGCTTGCCGTTGGCGTTGACGTTGGTGTTAGTGTTGGTGTTGGTGTTGCCCTTGGCCTTGGAAGCTACGCTGAGGGCAGCCAGGCGGGCGGTGGGAGGGTCGTCGGCGGGCGGGTCGACGGGCCTGTTGGGCGTGGGCGTCCATCGGTCGGGGTGGGAGACGTTGGCCTCGAGCGTGTCGTAGGGAAAGTACTTGTCGTTGGGGAGCCCTGGCAGCTGTCAGCCACGCCTCTCGGCGAATACGGCGCCACGCACCGCCGGCCAATTGGGCAATGCCGGGAATGCTGAAGTACTGGTAGAACTTCTTGACGCTCGACGCTTCGCGGGCCTTTGTGCTGCGCGACAGGTGGTGCGAGATGTCAATGGGCTCGGGGAAGCTCGCTGGGTCCGACGTGTAGCAGGCCATGGCGGCGAGCAGGCCTGTAGGCGTAGTCTTGGACGTCTTGGGCGTCTTGGAGAGAGATATCAGGTCAACCTCAACTGCTTCGAGCCAGCAATAACCCCGCAGTATGCAATGGTCTGGGCAGTGAATGCAGTGCAGTACCGTGTAGTCGCAAGAACCAGTACCCTCGTCCGTGACCGTAGTCCGCAAATGTTAGCCGCGGGAGCGATAAGGCGCGCTGATTAGAAAGCATCTCCACGTCGCATCGTGACGACATCTCACAACAAGACGACGACATGCTGCTAGCCCCCCAGGGTCCTATGCGCCCAGCTCGAAGAGGAAGCTGTCGCGACAGGACACGATGCTCTCGACGACCGACTTCGCTCGTGTACAAACAATGCCTCAATCCACCGCCCGCGACACGCGAGCTATAAAGAGCAATGCGCGTTCCTGCAACACTCGCTCGGCACAAGCACGTAGGGCTGATTAGCGCGTCCACGAGCCGGCTGCATGCCATGCCGGCCGGGCTAAGGCAGGCTGCACGCCGAAGCCTGAGCCTCACACTTCCGGAGCTTCCAGCCCTCTCCCTTGGTGATCCTCTGCAGTCTCTGAGCATCCTCTAGCTCTGTATCTTGTTCGATTTCCTGACCAATTCTTGCATGTTGCCGCCCTTTTGCATCTGTTACTGCTCCATAGCTCACCCCGGCCCTTCCTATCGATAAGAAGCTCCAAGCTGTCGTCACCAACCTCCCGCCACGAGCTGCGCTC
This sequence comes from Stagonosporopsis rhizophila, assembly GCA_016767195.1. Classification (NCBI taxonomy): domain Eukaryota; kingdom Fungi; phylum Ascomycota; class Dothideomycetes; order Pleosporales; family Didymellaceae; genus Stagonosporopsis; species Stagonosporopsis rhizophila. The sequence continues at coordinate 434,284 of CP068494.1, forward strand.
GCTCCCAGACATGAGCCCAGAACGCCATGTCGACGACCACGACGATCAAGGCGCTCCTCCTCGCGCCTACCGCGATGACGAGCTCATTAGCATTGAACCTGAAGACGCCATAGTCACCGGCCCTGATGACCCTGTTCAAGCATCCAATCAAGTAGAGCCCCCACAACAACAATCGCACCACACAAGCAAATACATCTCCCCGCGGCTGCAGCAGACATGGAATTCTGTGAAGACGTGGGTCAAGGGGCCACAACCCGCTCGACCCTGGAAGATTCACCCATTCCTACCCAAGATCCAGACCGCGCCAATCCGCTTCCTAGACACCTTCTTTCCCAAACGGAAGCATAAAGTAGGCTTGTTGATCGTATTCTACGCTGCTTGGATCCTCAGCTTTGCATTGGTACTGCACAAGAGTGCCTTCTCGGCAGATGTACCCGGCTACGGAGCACCCCTGAGGATTGGCTGCACCCAACGCTTCTGGAATGATGGCAACGGATGCGGCCTCAATGGTGATTCGTGTCGTCCATTCGAAAACGCCACCATGCCTTTCCGTTGTCCTGCGAATTGTAAGCGCGTGCAGTTGCTGAATCCACACGCTGTAGGCGACTACGTTGCAAACTACCGCCAACTAATCATCGGAGGACCCACGGACGAAAAGCAGGCTCTGGAAAACACATACTACCGCGCCGACTCCTTCATCTGCGGCGCTGCTATTCATGCAGGCTTCATCAGTGACAAGTCGGGTGGCTGTGGTGTGGTGAAGATGGGAGGCGAGAAGACTGGCTACCCGGCTGTCAATCGTCACCACATCAAATCAATCGGCTTCGACTCGTACTTTCCCAAATCATTCTCTTTCCTCCCTGGCACCTCTGCCCAGTGTCGCGATCTACGCTGGCCGCTCCTGGGCGTGAGCTTGACTTTTACCATCCTGCTCTCCCTCTTCACCACCGCACCCTCCGTCTTCTTTCCCTCCATCTTCCTAGGCATCTTCTTCCACGTCGCACTCGCTTCCGATCCGCCTAGCTTGAGCGACTACTACGCTCTTGTGTCCATCTGTCTCGGTCGCTTGCTGCCAGCAGGCTTCTGCATGTACGCTGTATACCGTTTTGCCGTCTCACGCACCTTACAAGGTCTTGACGCACAGTTCGAGAAGACAATTCTCTGGCTAGGAGGCTGCTGGGTTGGTGCTCTGAACAACTACACCTTCGACAAGATCCCCATCGAGCGTCTCACACCTCACGATCTGCAGAACCAGCCAGGTGCTGTGCCTGCCCTGATCATCGTTGTGCTGTGCCTCTTCTCCATCGCCTTGCTGCAAGCCTGGTGTCTCCGCATAGAGGGCCGGCTGCCCAAGTACCTTGGCATCTACGGCATATTCGTAAGCTCTCTGCTCCTGCTCGTCGCGATTCCCAAGATGAACGTCCGCATCCACCATTACATCCTCGGTCTGCTGCTCGTCCCAGGGACTTCAATGCAAACACGGCCCTCACTACTATTCCAAGGCATTCTAGTCGGCCTGTTCATCAACGGCATCGCCCGCTGGGGCTTTGATTCTATATTGCAAACCCCCAACGAGCTGCGCGGCGATGGGCCGATTAGCAGTCTGCTTCCAGTCATTACCGCACCCATTATCCATATGAACTACAACCTGCACATCAAACCCAATATAACATTTGAATGGACACTGCCATTCCCCGCGCACTACGACGGTCTCAGCATTCTGGTCAACGACGTCGAGCGGTATAGGGGCTACGCAGACAACGATCTTGAGAGCTGGACCTGGGTCAAGCATGTGAGGGACGTCCCTGAATATTTCCGATTTGCGTTCTTGAGAGGAGGGGGGCGAGGTGACTACACCAAAGCAGGCACATGGGGTGCAGAAGGAGGATGGAAAGACATGGCATCGGGGCCGTCTTGAGATAGCACGCCTAGAAGGTAGAGCAGATTAGGTAGGCCTACATCGCTGCTGTAGTCTGCTTGACCAATCGAGGTGTACAATGTCGTCCGCACCCAGCACTCATCACTCATCACACTAAAAGTAAAGCGCTGCCAAGACTTGCTCACAATACAACTTCCTGATCTGACACCTCGATTCTGACCACGAGGCTCACTCGTTTAGCAGCCGATATCCAAGACGACGGCAGCCACCGATGACATTGGACCGAACACGCCGAGCGAGCGGGCGCCAGACTCGCATACCCTGAGCTAGTAGCGGACTTAAGACGCGGACCAACTTCAGACCTCGGGGCGGTCTATCAACGGTGACGTTTCCATGTCGATCGTGGGGTACACGCTTAACCCCGCGGCACTTTGTTTCTACAACGCTGCTCTCTGGATTTGGATCTGATTAATTAATGCGTTGATCAGGGTGGCGCAATTGACACTAGCATACAACTGTGATCGTCCCCATGTATAAGTATCATGGTGCTTGCAGCGCCATTGAGGAATCACCATCCTTGACTGTCTCTTCTTAACACTGCCTGTTCTCAGCAATAAAATAAGAAGTCTATTGTTACAAAGTTCAGATTCTGCACAAAAACACCACATTGCTCTCACCATGGTCAAGGCAGTTTTTGGAGGCGGTTCCTTCATATCCGAGGGCTCTCTGGGTCGCTTCAGTACCCAGGACAAGGTCGCCGAGGCCATTGACGCCTTGCTCGCCGCAGGCGTAACCAACATCGACACAGCACGCATATACACGGGCTCCGAAGCCGCCATTGGGCAGCAGCCAAAGCGCACCGAGTTCACCATCGACACCAAAGTCCCCGGCGGCTTCGTAGTAGGCACCGCCCACAAAGACACGATTGTCGAGCACGCCAAAGAAGCACTCGACAAAGTAAACATCAAACAATTCGACATTCTCTACATCCACTCTCCCGACCCGGACATCCCGCTCGACGACACCCTCGCCGGCATCAACGAAGCCCACAAACTCGGCATCTTCCGCCGCTTCGGCCTAAGCAACTACGCCCCGCAGGACGTCCAGCGCGTCTACGACCTCGCCAAATCAAAGGGCTACCCGCTGCCCCAAGTCTACCAGGGCAACTACAACCCCGTCGCCCGCCACCTGGAGAAAGACCTCTTCCCCGTGCTGCGCAAGCTCGGCATCGTCTTCTACGCCTACTCGCCTCTCGCGGGCGGGTTCCTGACCAAGTCCGCTGCCGACCTCGACGCGGGCGTGGGCCGCTTCGGCAAGGATGCCTTGGGTGGTATGTACAGCGGCATGTACGACAAGCCGAGTCTGCGCGAGGGGCTGAAGGAGTGGAATAGGATTGCGGAGAAGGAGGGCGTGAGCAAGGCCGAGTTGGCGTATAGGTGGGTTTCGTTCCATTCTGCGCTGCAAGGGGATGAGGACGGGGTTATTTTCGGGGCGAGCAAGTTGGGCCAGATTAAGGAGACGGCGGATAATATCCGCAAGGGCGGGCTGAGTGATGAGGCGGTTAGGAATATTGATCGCTTGTGGGAGGATGTTAAGGCTGAGGCGCCTGTGGATAACTATGTGTGGTCTAGAGAGGCGAAGGCTTGAGGGGATGTTGAGCGTGGAGATGCTGTAGGGTGGAGGCTGATAAATGTAAATGCGATTCTCAAGTATGACTTGCTCGAAGTTGTATGGCCTGTGAATTGACTCTTCTCGACAGCAGCACCAGCGAGAGGACCGCGTGGGACGAGCAGAAACAGGCCCTTGACATTAACCTCGAAGCTACGCCCCCACGACGCAGAGTAGGCCCCGTTGTTGACCAGCACGTCGAACCGGGCTTCTTGCCCCCCCACTTGCGAGGTGAGGCCCGCCACGCCAACGTCGCTCGTCACTTCCATTGAGTGCGTGTGCACACGTGACTTTACTTTAATGAGCTGTGAGGACGAGCGCGCAACGAGGACGAGGGATACTACGCCTGCGTGGGCGTATTGACGGGCCATGGCGCGGCCGATGCCGCGGCCCGCGCCGATGATGAGGACGATTTTCCGGGCTAGTAGAGGGAGGGTGTGGAAGCCGAGGATACAGCGGGGTAGCTATCGTTCTCGAGGTTGTCGAGGCCAACGAATGCGAAGCCTGTTTCGGGGGAGGGGGGGGCATGTTGAAGTCGATGTGAGGGCGCTGACAAAAGAGACATCCAGCAGTTTATAACAACTTGGTTACGGTTCCACCGGGGAGGAAGCAGAAGCAGAAGCAGAAGTACTTCCTTGCTTCTTTGTACACTTCCAAGCTACCCGTCTCCTTGCTCACGCCTCACTCCCAACCCGCCCTTCACGTCTTGGCAGCTTGCGTATTCCGGCCATACACCTGCAACTCCATCTACGGCGGAGTAGCCGCAACGGGATGTCTTACTCTTCCCTCGATGATACAATTGGAGATAGCTATAGTGTGACCAATTTCAGCGCGACCGCAGCATCCATGTCAGATGTGTAGACGAGATAGCGAGATGTTAGGACCGGGGTGGACTTGGGGATGTAGTGATATTGCCAGAACACGTGGTTGTAGTGCTTGATCGGGGAGCTTATTGTGCTGACTGGGTTCTTTTCATGATGGGCCGTTGTTGATGTTATTGGTATCTACGTATGCGGCATTTGCAGCAGCAGCAGGATTTAAAAGTCAGCAAATCACAAGTTGTAGTAAACGTCCCAGTGACGGTCCGCAAAAGTCTGCACACCTGGCTAAAGGACTCGTGAGCAGGAAGACGTATTCGCGTTTCACAGGGTGTCTAGGTAGCATGACTATGCTTGGTTTGGTCGGAAACTCGTGGTCTGCAGATGTCCTTGGTGAGTTTCGGCGTATAGTACAGTTCGAAGCATGCATGCAGATCTTCATGATGCCCTGAGATGGTCCATCCCAACAGTCTTGATGCTCTCCAGCCGTATATGTTACATTCGAAGTCTTTCGTACATATGCACTTTACATGTTCCAGATCGTACAGCCCGCTCCAATGCCATCATCTACGCCTGGCATTTCGACAGTTGCTCCTTGATGTACGCAGGATACCCGGATCTCAGCGCAACACCCCCTCTCTGCTGCAGTCTTGGCACAGCCTCCAGACTCTGATCTAATACCTCCTTGATCCTGGCCTCGTACTGCGCAGCTTCCTCCGCAAGAGGCATGTCCGCGCCGAGCACTGCTTTCGATGTCTTGAGGGCATTCCAGATAACGAGCGATTCGGCAAGGCCTGCGCAGTAAGCGTTGACAGCGGCAGCTTGTTCGACATTGTTCTTGAAATCTGCTTCCGTCTTTGCGCTGAATGCGGCGACACGATCGAACGAGTCCTGGTCCTTGGGAGCGACGGACCCAGGAGATGATTGAGGTGGTGCGAGAACGTTATCCTGTTTGAGCGCGTTGACGAGGCGGTTGGCGAGTGTCTTGACGACTTCAACGTCTCCATTGTGTTTCTGGGCGATGACAGCCGCCAGCTCCGTAGGAACGGCAATAACGAACGGCTTGCTCCTCCAATCGCCCTGCGCCGATGTTGTGCTCTTGGACGAACGAGCATGGTGCTCCTCATCCTCCATCAACTCTACGATCTGGCGAGCGAAGCGCAGTGCCTTGACTGTCTCCTCCTTTTCCCAGTCAGACTTGGCAGCCCGGTCGTGCGCGCCTTTCAGGACCCTCGTGGTGACCTGTTGATTGCTCAGTCTTAAACCAGTCGCCTTGACTCTTTGCAGCGCCTTCAGAACGAGGTTGTGGTGTCCATTTTCGATCAATTTGCGCACAACGAGATCCTGCCATTGTGGCTTTACGACTATGCCAGCGCTGTGAAAGCCCTCAAGAACGCGCACGACGTTCTCCCAATCTTCCGTCGTCTCACTCTGGTTCAAAACGCTCTTCAGGCTGTCAAATCTGCTGGGCTGGAGATTGGGATCAATGAACTCCAGGGGGAGTGTGACCTCGCCAATTGTGACTTCGACAGGCTCGGTTTCCAGCTTTGCGCGGGACTTGTGCCTGTAGACTAGTCGCTGCTGGTCTCGTGTCAGGTGCTCGGGCAGAAGGATTTTGGAGTTGATCGTGGCGAGCAGTGTCGAAAGCTCTGTTGAGGAAGGCTCGAGGAACACAGGAAGACCGCCTATGTATGTGTTAATGCTGTTTGCTGCAGAAGACGTACGGTCTGCGCACCTTTCGACCGCGCTACAGTCCTGGAGAATGCGCGACGAGAGCCGTTAGCGCAGGCAACGACGCCATTCGAGTTGCGTAGCGCCGACTGGCAGCTTCGTCGTATTGAATACATGGTGCTGTGTTGCTGATCGCCTCCGCAATGCGCGTTCGGAAGTCCGCCTCAGAAAAGTTTGCTGACTAAGGTTCGCCCTGGATCCTCAGCCACTTGTCGCGCAGAAGCCACGATGTAGCCACACATTCCACCCCACTTAGAGCACAGCCTACCAAGATATGTCTGCGAAAAGATACAGCTGGTATCTGCCCTACCTGAAGTCACCCACCAGCAGCAAGAGCAGGACCAATACCAGAATGGACAACGAACAAGCCACATTTTGGCTCTCGCAATTCATCGGCAAGAACCTGCGCATTCACGCTTCTGACGGACGTGTTTTCGGCGGCCAGATGAAGTGCACAGACAAGGTGCGTGTGTTGCTTCATCAGGAAGTGCTGGGCTGATGACTACAGGACCGCAACATCATCCTTGCACTTGCGTATGAGTACCGTGCACCATCTGCTGAGGCCATTCGCAAGGCCGTTGAGGAGTCGGGGAATCCGACTGCAAACGTATCGTGGAACAGTCGTTATGTGGGTCTGGTAGTCGTGCCCGGACAGCACGTCAAGAAGATCGAGTTTGAAGAGATCACTCTGCCAGGTCAGAAGAGTGGGATCATCCTGTGATGTTGATTTCACATGATGCCACGACAACTCGCGCGTGTCCACGTGATTTGCCCTCCTTCACTCCTGCATCCTCAGCAGTCCAGGCATATTCAAGTGCATTCAAGGCACGCAAGCAGCTGCCGATAATCTCATAAGCTGCCGACATCACCGCAATGAGGAGCATCGACGTGATCGGTCATCCTTCCGTCTGCTGTCGAACTGCTTGTGAGAGCGTGTCTTCTTTCACCTGCACCGCTTCATTGGCGCACCGACTCGCGATGTTTCACAGCTCCGCGCTTCCACAGCTTGATCTCTCTTGTTCAGCACCAACATAGAGCATGCATTGTCGGTTCCACCCACATACGATACTCGAGCCCTCCCCGAGGCCGCCTATAATGATTCGGGTCAGTCGGAGGACGCGAAGCCTCGATACCGCCATTGTAAAACAACACTTTCAGTCTCCTCGAACGCTGTCGCTACTTTTAGAACTGCTTCCTTCCCCGCCACTGCGCCGTCTCTGCCATAGATATGTTGCCATCCCCCCTGCTTAAGCTGCCCGCCGAGCTCAGGAACAAGATCTGGGACTACGCGCTCACGAGCGATTCCAAGACTCTTCAATATGAGTCGCGGGCTAAACGCTTCGATGTCTCGCGCATTGGTGCTGGCTGTTGACTGTCTGTCGCTCAACATCCCTCGAAACACTATACGCGCCAATACGCTTGAACTCACTGGTCTTCAGTAATGGAAGGATCGGAGAAGTGGACATGTGGATGCTGCTGGCCAGACTGGGAAGGTTAGAGCAAGAGACGGATAGTCGATTGAGGTCGGATCCTAGCGTCCAACCGTTGGGAGAGTCCGGGACTGTAATGCGAAAGGCAAAATCTTGTGGAGATGCACAGCGTTTCCAGTCCGAACTTTCAACGGATCTATGATATCGGCACGCCCCCATCTGCCACCGAGAACAATGCGTATCCAAATCCCATAGTACATATCCAATACTAATGCCCCCTCGGCTATACAACACCCCGCATTACACCTTGCCTAAAACCTTCTAGCCTTGTATCTGGGAGTCACGACCATTGACCACCCAAATTGACAAATTCTACCTGGGGACTACAACTAATTTGCCAGACCTTGCTCAACATGTCTACAAGCTCAGCAAAAAACCTCGCGGGCAAAACAGTCCTCATAACCGGCGCATCATCCGGCATTGGACGCTCTTGTGCCTTCGAGTTCGCGCGCACATCTCCACAGAACCTCAAGTTGATCCTCACAGCGCGACGCGTCGACAGACTGGACCAAATTGCCAAAGAAATCACAGATGAAGTAGGCGATGGCCTCAAAATACACATTGTGAAACTGGACGTCAGCAAGCCCGATGAAGTCGCGAGATTGTGGCAAGATCTACCTGAAGACTTCAAAGACATCAACATCCTCGTAAACAACGCAGGATTCATGTCCGGCTATGAACGCGCTCCAGATATCCCACCAAAAGTTATCGATGATGTCTGGGCTACGAATGTCACGGGCTGGATCAACATGACACAGGAGTTCTTGAAGATTGCGAAGAAACGAGATGAGGGTGGCAGAGGCGATGTTGTTATGATTGGAAGCATGGCTGGCAGGGAGCCCTATGCTGGGGGCTCGATTTACTGTGCAAGCAAGGCGGCGATTCGAAGTTTTACGGACGCGCTACGGAAGGAGTTGATCGCGACGAAGATACGGGTTATTACTGTTGATCCGGGGCAGGTGCTGACGGTGAGTGATTGTTGAGCGGCGAAAAGATGTCGACGGGATGCAGGCTGATGCTTTTAGGAATTTACAATCATTCGGAATAGAGGTGATGAAGCGTCAGCGGACAAGATCTATGAGTAAGTCTGTAGTTGAAATGCGGTTGCTCGAAGCAGCAGTGCTGACTCGCGAAAGGGGATGCGACCCTCTGACTCCCGATGACGTTGCAGAGGTGGTAGTATTTGCATGCAGCAGAAGGGAGAATGTGGTGGTGGCAGATTCATTGCTGTATCCAACTTACCAGGTAAGTCAGAGACAAGGTGCTGATTAACACAGCTAACTTTGCAGGCATCATCCCTTGATATACATCGCCGTCTATAGCTTGCTCGGTCCATCAAAGTTTCGGCAGTGTCAGAGCTGTAGGGTCTCCGATCAGGCAACAGCCAAACCATTCGTGGGTACCTTCACCTTCACATGTTCGTGATTACGCAGCTCAGATTTGCATGTATATCTAATCTAACGCACGTGAGCTCGAGATATACGGTTGCAACGCGCGATGGGACCATCCTAGACAAGGCACCCTTTATTCTCATCTTAATTTGCGCCACCTCCCATGCCCGCCTAGCGCACATATTGAGTGCCTCCAGCCCAGCCCAGCGTTTGTCTTGCTCACCTTTTCGTTGCTTCTAAACTGCAGTCTATTAGTACCTCTTCACATCATATCTGTGGCTTAGGTGACCTTGGAGTGAGCGGGAGTGTTGTCCTGCTCATTCCATGCTATACCATTACACAGCATAGGAGCAGGTTGGTGCCTTGATATTCTTTTATTACTCTCTTGCCTTGATGGCTGGATATGGAGTGCTGTTCAACTCGTCAACATCAAGGTTCGTGTAATGAGTGGTTACGAAGTATTAATTAATTAGCAGATTCTTATTCAGAGCTATGGCTACAAGGTACTGGTTACCGACCAAAGCCTATAACGACTTTGATTGCAAAAGCAGCTTCTCTCTCGATCCAGGTACACCCACGCGGCTCCCTCCAGGAGCTGTGATGAGCGCCATCACTCCTTTCACCTTACGCTTTATATCCTTCCCAAGTTCAGCAAGCTCGTCGCCGTAGATCTCGATCTGATGGGGATGGACATGGCTGCACTCCTAGCGCACATCTATCTTCATACTTGCAGAAGTTTCCGCAGACAGGCTTCTGCTTGGAACAGCGAGTGCAGTCGGACAGAGTCATGTCCGGAGATGCGGTAAGCATCACAGTCACGGTCTGCGCAGGTTGATGAAATGCGACCTGAGCAGGGACAACTTGAGCGGCGGCCTGAGAAGGCGTCCCGGCAGACGCGGTGTGACCATGATCATGGCTGTCGTTCGTAATCTACTCGATGCTGCAGTATGAAGTAGTCTGCATGTTGCCGGCTATGTTGATAGTGTTCTCGGTCCGTATGCTCTCGATCTAAGTAGTGATCCGGTTAAGCTCGACTTTTGCCTTGGCCACTTTAATCTTCATTGCAGCGAGTTTAACATTCAGGCCTTGAAGGTTATATGTGTGGGGAAGAGCACGTCGGGGGGGAAATGACATTGAGACTGTTTAATGAGAATGATCACCGAGGAGCATTTGAGAGGCATATGATCACGAATTTGTACCACATGCAACGACCAGAACATCATTTCGATACACAAAGCAGAAGGTTTCAAAGCTTGACAGCAAATGCGCCGCGCAATGATTGACTATGAGAAGGTTATATAACAAATCTGACAAGCGCATCACGTGCGGTTGTAATAGATGAAAGGAAACTTAAAACAAAGTAAATCACACTTCTATCCTATCATACGGGTATTTTCTGCTCACATCATGCCACTACTCCCTTCATGTATATGCAAGATGCAACTAGAACAGGAGCGCAGCGCCAAAGAGGACACCAGCACCGACAACACCCATCATCTTGAGAGGGACCTCCATACCGGCGGCAGCGCCAGTAGCGCCGCCGGTGCTGCCGCTTGGGCTGGCAGAGCGGGTAGGCTGGCCGGATCCCTGTGTAGCAGTGGACTCAGAAGGCTCCCCAGCGAAGTGGGAACCTTCACCCTCAAGGCCGACAGCCTCGCCAGCACCCTCGTCCATGTACTTCTCAGCGTTGGCGGGCATGGCAGGCAGAGAGTCAGGATCGACCTCCCAGTCCTCAGACTGGGCAGGGCACTCAGACGCCACGCCATCAGTCTTGTAGCCACCGGCACCAGACGGGTTGTCAGTGGCCTCGAAAGCGTCCTTAAGGCGGTCGAAGTCGCCGTTGGGGGTGATCTCGCCATCGTCACCGACCTCGACGAGACCGTAGCCGTTGGGCTCGACGGTGTACTCGTAGGCCAAACCACCAGAGTAAACACCGGTCATGTTAGTAGAGTAGAGAGCAGCAACCTCTCCCCAGTCACGACGGTTGGTAATGCAGCCGTACTCGGAGAGGAAGATGGGCTTGCTATAGTCCTTGTAGAGCTCGACCTTCTTGTCCCAGCCGGACTGGGTGAAAGAAGAGGGGTCGCACCACGAGTAGTCGTTGAAGGCGAAGAAATCGGAGCGCTCATCGTCAGAACCGCAGTTGAAGTAAAGAGCCTGCTGCTCGATGTTCTCGGACACGTCGGCGGCGGAGTAGCCCACAGGGATGGTGCGGGGCGACTTGTTGCCGATGAAGCGCTTCATATCGCGAGTGACGGCCTTGATGTAGGTGGCAGCGCCGGTGTTGTTGCGCTCGTTGATGACCTCGTTTCCAGAGAAGAAGAGCATAAGGTTGGTGTAGTTGTGGAACGCCTCGATCGTGGCAAAGACGTTTTGAAGGTAGACATCGTTGTATGAGCGGTGCAGAGTGGCGTTGGTCTCGCGGTTGAGAGAGTAGTCAGGTGTGTTGGCATCGAGGGTTAGGTAAATTCCAGCGTCGTCGAGCATCTTCATGCCCTCGTCGTGGTTCTTGGAGTTGTCGATCGTGTAAACGCGAATTGTGTTGATGCCGAGCGACTTGAAGTTGGCAACATCGCGCGTCAGGGACGGTATGTCAAGCAGAGGGTCCTTTGCATCGGCCGCACCACCTGTGTGTTTGTTAGTTCATCTGTTGGACCCGGGCGCATACTCGAGCAACAAACCTGGCTGGTAGGCAACACCACGAACGTAAAAACGCTCATCGCCAGCGAAGAAGGCGTTACCGCGGACTTCGATCGGTGGAAGGTTTCCCTTTGAGTTGGACTGACGAGCAATCACGCTGGCGAGTGCTGGGCTGACAGCCGCGCTGAGCACGGAGAGAACAACAATCTTCATGATGCTGTTTGTAGGAAGGAAGAGAAATTAAAATGCTATAGAAGGCGCAAGTGAGTCTAACGAGTGACTGATAAAGAGGAACGGGGATGGTTGAAGTCGGTCAAACAGAAGGCATGGGGAGAAAGGGAACCGGACCGGGAATCAAGATATTTGAAGGTAGAAGCACCAATGTCTTGGTAACCCCCGAAATCCTCCATGTGGAACTGCCAACCCTCATCGTCTTGCTGGCGGGCTCCAGGCCAAGTCCCACGGTGTTGGCGGGTGGCAGGGACGCGCAGCGGGATGTCAAGGCCAAGCGGCCAAGGCCCGGGACATGGATGGCGAGAGGGCGCTTTGCATGCGCCCAGCCTTGGTCAGGGGCAGCGTCCCAATGGGCTAAAGCAACGCTCTCTTGATGAGAGTCTTATTTGCAGTGCGATTGCGCGTTCGCCATCCTGATGCACAGCCTCGTTCGAATCTGCAAGATCAAATCAAAGCGGCTATGAGTGTGAAGATGAAAATTGACTGAAACAACAACAACGCTTGGTATCCGATGACAAGAGCAGCCGGGAAATGAGCGGCCATGCCGAGCCCGTAATGGCGACCGACGACTGCTGATGACACTTTGACATGTAGATTCCCTTGAGCCCCGACTGCGCCGACCAGACGCACACGAAGCAAGCAGCTCTTGGTGTTGCCATCGCGCACCTGTTGTTTGGGGTCGGCATTCTGTTGAATGGCCGCTCACGTCTTAGTCGGGCTGTGGCAAGCCATGGGGACCCGCGCGCCCGCCGTGTATCCGCTGCAGCTCGTGTCGTCAATAATTACACAAACCTTGGATTGGAAGGGAGCAGGAAGCTTGTGAGATGTGCAGGAAGGTCTACAAGAATGTCAAGCAGACCTGAAACACGACGGCCCGCCCTCACTTGATCGTCCAGCAGTCCTGATTGGCCTGATTGGCCTGATTGGTCTGCATGTACAGTGCAATGAAATCGGCGGGAAATCAGTCAGAACTCCAAGACTAGAGACCCTGGTCTTAGTATATTGTACAAAAAAGTGTTGTTTCTATGTAGTTGACAATGCAGCCGCGAACCGTGGCCTTTCGAATTCGTCTCATCGCCCAAAGCCTGTGCGCCCATTGAGCTTATCTAGCACAACGCCCCTCCCTCTTACTGCTGCCCATCCAAGGACGACTTCAGCACGATGCCGTTGAACCAGTAGAACACACTGTCTATCCTCAGTCTCCAGTACGTACTGCTTGGGTGTGATCACAAGCTCGCTGTCCACAACATCCTCACTGTCTTCTTCGTCATCCGTCTCAGACTGCAGTCCCAGCACTATATCGGGGAAACGCCCCAGCAGGCTGCAGTCTACGACATCGTCGTAGCCTGTACTGTGCTGATGAGGTGTAGGGTTGGTTGCTTGGACGAGGATGTCGTAAATCTCATCGGGCAGTGATATATACGGTGTCTCCAGCGCGAGACGTGTCGCATATGCGTCCATCGAAATCATCGCTCCCTTGCGAATGCCAACGTGAGTTATAGGCACATCTTGGCCTGGGACGAGAGTGTCAACCCATTCCAAGTCCTGCTGGAGAAGGGCGTCATTTGGTTTGGTGGAGGTGAGCGTCAAAGAGCCTGACTGCGTACGATCGAGTGGTACATTGATCAAGACGCTCTGAGGTTGAGTGTTCACTTCTCTGTAACTCTGAATCTCTGAAATTGCCTTCAAAGAAAGTCGCGTAGGGCCATCAAACGGAGACTCAATTGTGTAGGTTCTGTCGCCGCTTGACTGGGGGCACGTCAGCCAACGAGTATGATGATCACACGTGCTTGGTCTCACCGTCAATGGGATGATGAGGCTACGGTGGTCTTCTTTGAGCGGTATCTGCTGATGCTGTTGTGCGTGCGACAGCAGCGGAGACATGACGAGGAAGAGAGTAGTAAACATGTTTGTGGATGGCATTGCTGTCTGGTCGGTGGGTAAGAGAAACCAGGTGGTGCCTTTGACTGTATTGTTTGTTGAGTCTATTCCTTTATCTGCGTTTCACTAGCTGTGCCTCGTGGGCACTGACGATCTTGCGCTGGCGGTTGACTAGCAGCGCGGACTGCTTCCTTCGTGGTGCTCCCGGGCGTCAAAGTGATCCCCGAATACACTTGTCTGGGGTTGGATTTTGGTGGCGCTTGAAGTCGTTATGTGGTTCGCTGATAGCTTTGCTCTCGGGCACCTAAATTGCGGCGTAGTTGTCGGTGATAGCAACAGTCAGCCTTAACAGAAACGATGGCCCACAATGGCAATCTCCCCGGTCTCATGCGGGCTTCCAGATGACTAGTTGAAACTGGTCGCTATTCCCAGCGTGAGGACTGTCAGTCCACGCTGACAGTTGTGTTGCGCGGGCCCCCGGAGAGGGGATTTGGACTAAGACGTTTGGGGACTAGCGTCATTCGGCCGATGCTTGAAGGCAGCATCGAGAGCTTTCCATGGATGCCATTCACTCTGTCGTTCAAAGTGTCCTGCAGATCTTTAGGCTACAGTCCAAACCTCACAAATACACATTACACTGTCACTGTTGTTACACACAACTCAATTCAACTCTCGCTACGCGGTTCGAAGCTGCCCCGCCATGGATGCTGCGCGCAAAGGCGAGGCTGCTCTGAGCGCCAGCAGCTACGACGAAGCTATCCAGTACTTCACCGATGCAATCAAAGCAAATCCCGGGGCCGTAAAGTACTATATCAATCGTTCTACAGCTTACCAGCGAACCAAAAAGTACACCGAGGCGCTCGCTGACGCCGAAATCGCCGTGGTCCTCGCACAGAAACGCGCTACTCGAGAGCTTATCAAAGATGCTCAATTCCGCCGTGCACAGCAACTCTTCTTCCTCGAGCGATATGCTGACGCGGAGCATATACTGGAGATTGTAAAGAAAATTGATGAGAAGGAAAAGACGTTGCCCATATGGAGCTCCAAGGTCGCGAAGAAGCTGCAGGAAATACCAGAAGGCGACGCGAGGCGGCAAGTCACGGTGAAGGACATCCCCGAGGTCGAAGCTCCTAGCGCAGCACAAGAACCATCGGTCAAGAAGGAAGAGACACAGGCAGCAGCGCCCAAACCAGTTGTGCCTACACCCGTGAATAAGATCAAGGAGGACTGGTATCAGAGCAATGATACAGTAACGATCAACATTCTGGCCAAGGGTGCGGACCAAGTCACTGTCGACTTTGACAAGGACTCTTTGTCGGTGGCTTTTCCAGTCGGAACTTCCGGCGCAGAGTACAACTTCAATCTTGATCCCCTTTTCGCGGAGATCAACCCCTCCGACTCGAAGTTCCGCGTAACACCAAACAAGGTCGAGATAACGTTGAAGAAAGCGTCGCCAGGCACGAAATGGAAGAAGTTGGAAGGCGATCGCCAAGTCGAAACGACCGAGGATTCTAAAAGTACCATCCCGCAACATGTTCACTCTGCCAAACCGCTTGAAGATTCCACCCCGGCTTACCCTACCTCGTCCAGATCAGGTGCTAAGAATTGGGACAAGGTTGCTGCAGAAGACCTGGACGACAAAGATGAAATTGAGGGGGACGAGACGTCGCACTTTTTCAAAAAGCTGTACGGGGGTGCCACGCCTGAGCAGCAACGAGCAATGATGAAATCCTATCAAGAGAGCGGCGGCACAGTACTGAGCACCGACTGGAGCAACGTTGGCAGCAAGACTGTAGTTCCGGAGCCACCTGAGGGTATGGAGGCGAAGAAGTACTAGGAGCATCTCCTATCTTCAGGCTCTGATCATGGTACTGCAAAGGACGGCTCAATATCAGATTCAGATCCGATAAGTCTGTCTTCACATTCTGCTTTGAGAGGCTGTACCCCGGCCCGGCTGCACCTACACCTCCTCAAAAGATGCTTAGCTTTCGGTAGTGCATTGAAAGCCTCCTCCACTCGGTTAGCCGGGATATGAGAGTAGAAACTGGCGCACGAAGTTTATTCCCTGTTCTTGACTGGGTTTACATTGCATAGCATACTGAATTACATTGAAGCGTGGTGTTAGGGGAGATGCTGTATTTCAATGATATCAACCACTACCACATAAGCTTTTATTCTGTCGTGTGTATTTTGCATGTTACAGTCGAGAACCGGAGATCAGGCTGATTCTTTCAAGAGTATGTGTCACCATTATGACGCAGCTCAGAAGCATTCGGCAACACTTATACGTATTGACTCCAAAAAACAGAGTATGTGGCATGGTCTACTATGCGCCTATCATCCCAGAAGAGAGATGCAATGAGGAGTAAGCAGCACTACAAGAGAAAGTAACTAGCTTCCACTTGGTCCGTTGCTACCTCGCCCTCGTCTCGATGCCTGTCCTCGGCCGCGAGGCCCTCCACCGCCCCTCGGCGCACCTTTGGGGCTTCCATCACGCGGAACAGACTCCAACTGTCCGCCAGACAAATGTTTCCGTACCAATACTTCTGGCTGCTGAGCTTGGCCGTCTTGCGCTCCCGCATGCAGTGTTTGCGCGTGGCCTCCGCGTTGTCCGTTACCCTGTCCTCTGCCCCTTCCACGCGGCTGCGTAACTTGCGTTGCAGCACCTCCACGGTGTCCATCAGACTGTCCTCTTCCTCTCCCAGTGTGCCCCCCAGCACCAGCCCGAGCGGGTTGCGGTCCAGCACCACCCCTGGTCTCCTGCCGCATGTTTGACCTTGACTTGACGTGGTTCATCCAATGTCTCTCGAAAAATTGTCTCTGTACCACGTTCTTCTTATTCAGCATTTCATGCAGCGTCACAGGGCCCCGCGGGTCCTCACGAACCAAGATCGCAGATCTCAGTGGTCCTTTCTGCTTCATCAGCGTTCCCCTCAGCGTTAGCAGCAGTGCAACAAGCTTCTGTAGATCGGTCTGGTTCCGCTCTTCCCACCGCTTGACCCGCTCTGTGGCATCTTCTTTCTTGACATACAGAATCTTGCCTGAGCCGGCTTTGTAGCGCCCCGTGAATATGTGCTTGGTGCGGCCGAACCAGAGCTGGTCTTGCCAGGGGCCGAAGGATTGGTTATCGAGGGGCTTATCGACTTGGGTCTTTAGCTCGAGAATCTGGTGACCAGGAATGAGGTGCCCTTTCTGCAAAACCTTGAAAGGTGCAAAGTATGTGAACTTCGGGCGCTGCATGAGGTCCGAGTGGGTTGGCATGGGCAGTACGACGGCCTCGGCCTCGGATTCGGAGGGGGTGTCTGGCGCAGTGTCGACGTAAGCGTCTGCTTCAAAGCGGCAGACAACGTTCAGTGGACCCATTCTGTATCTGATCGCTCGGTAGTGAGAGGTGGCATCGGCCATATCTGGTATTGATGTTGTGAAGTGCTTTTCAAAGTTGAAGCCGTACCCTGTACCATTGGAGCGCCGCCAGAACCCATCTTCGCGGCGCACGATGACGATTGTATTGAACACCATGTACAGATCTAGCCGGAAGGGCCCTACAGTCTTGCCTTGGACGAACTCAAGGAGCACACGCAAATTGTTGCGGTCAGCCAGAACATCGACATCGTTGAATGCGTAATTTGGATTCATGATGGTCATGGCGTTGAAGACGGCGGAGAACGGATCACGCGGCTGACGTACGTAGTTGTAGTCCGTTGGGTGGAAGCCTTTGTCACCTGGAACAGTGTAAGGAATCGCTTGCGGTGTCCACTTAGAAGGTCCACCCGGGACGAAGATTGTGTTGCTGCCATCTACAACACTAGACCAATTGTAACTACATACAATTTCTGGATCTTCGTCCCAAGTCACTTTTGACTTGGGGTTGGTAGGCGCGTGGGGCTGGATGTCAGATGGTATGATCGTGTGGATGACAGAGCCCCGATCTTGAGCCAGGACACGCTCTTTGCGCCGTTGCTTGTTCTTCTGCGCGGATGTCAACACCTTGGGTAAGGGCTTAGGTATGTCTAATTCTCCTGCCTCGGAGTCTGTTGCAATGTCGATATCATCATCGTCGACGTCTTCGTCTTCTTGCTCTTCGGGAGCGACCTGCTCTGCTGCTGAATTTGACTGTACGTCAAGTATCTGCGGAGGCGCCAGAGTAGCTGCTAATGTTGGGTTGATAAGGCTGAGCAGATTTGTCTCTTGTTGTGTACGTCGTCGCCCAGTCTCTGAATCGTTCCCAGCTATTGGGACGCCGCCATTGTTGTTGGTATCTAGACACTCAGCTTCTAATAACTGTTTGGAAAAGCATAGTCGTGGGTCGTACCGAATATACTTTGCATTGTTTTTCTGCGCGCAAATGGCCTTCTTCTAGGCAACAGTGACGGCTGCCTGCCTACTCGCACTGCACGAGCAAATCTGCGACTGAGGTTGCGCACTTTGTTTGTTGTACAGGTTTATGAAGATGATTGTTGTTGCTCAGGCCTCACGCAAATAACAATATGGTCATTTGGCTACACACCAGAGACAGCGACGTTGACACTGAAAGGTGGGCAAGACGTGTATAAAAAAAAATCTCAGCTTGAAGCAGTGGTATTCAGCCGCGTTTACTTTGTGATGGCGGCTTGATGGTGTAAAGCACGTGAATGCTGTGTGTGAACTCAAGGGTAGGCGGGCACTGCAAAGGTAAGGCGCAGGTTTCTGATTAGCGCGTAGCGCTCATTGGCTGTGTTGGCCAACACCATAATTGCAACTTCCCCTGTGCTTGTGACAGTTGATGATGCAGTACACGTAAGGTTTCTAGTAAGACCAGGATCTTGGAGATCTTAACATTGGTTGATCTAGGTAAAGTCGGTGGTGACTAACTTCGTGATTGACATTCGCCGAAAGCCCGAACAAGATGTAAGCGGAACGTCTGGACATCTTCCCCACATACGTCATACTGTGCGGATGATCGCTACGAGCCATATAAGATGCAGCAATTCAAGCTGACTAGCAACAATGAGTTGATCTTCGCAAATGTTCACTCGAGGATCCCACAATCTGATTTTGCGTACATTGATACACAAACGACACAATTCACGCCCAAATCCTCTTACTCATCTGACCATCACCAGGACTATGGCATCCGGGTCGCGAATTCACTTGGACACAGCTCAAAGACCCCAGTATTATGTCAAAGAGCTCAAAGTCGAAAGCGCAAGAACTACGACAGAACTATTGCAGATCAACCACGAGAAACACCACATTTTCTTTAATAGATCCGGGTTCCACAATCATATTGCACACCACCTTCTCACACTTTTTGCTCTGGGCGCCACTTCACAAGAGATACAGCAAGGCTACGACACCAATGTCTCATATCAACGGCCACCCGAACCTCTGCAAGAGTCCATCGTGGACGACATGCATAAGCCAGATCGTTTCAAGACCTACCTTGGAAAGGAGCAATATTATCATGACTTTCTAGTCTTTTTCCAGAAAGAAATTGAAGCAAAGACTTGGCAACGAGTGCTCAACGAATACCTCTTTTCGCGCGATGAACGTGCAGACGACTTGTTGGCTCGCTCGTATGCTGGCTTTCTTCACCCAATTATCCATACTGGATTTGGTATCGAGTTCCAGCAACCGGCGATCATTGCAGAAGGCCTAGCACAAGCGTGCGTGCATGACGTTTGGATAAAATCTCTATTCGACACTGTTGAGAAAGCAGCCGAGAAGAATAGGGGGAAAGGGAATAGTAAGACTATTGTACAGCTGCTTGAAGAGGTGAAAAATGATGAGGAGTTGAGCAATGCCGCACACTGGGAAGACGGCAATAAGATTCGCGATGGCGTCATGAAGAGGGCGCCCGAAAAGATGGTCAGAGTTGCGAGTCAATACACGATCCGAGAGGACGATGACTTGAAAGAGAAGACGGCTGAGATGATCAATGCCGCAGGTAAGTCAACAAGCTCTGCAGTGACACACGGTACTAAAGCTTTCCAAGTATACTTCACGGCATCGGCCCAGCGCCCACCACACCAAGTCAAGCTTGACTTCTACTACATGCACTGTGTCACCTCATCTATCTTCTTCTCGAACTTTCTCTCCTCCGCCAACGACTTCCTCACACCCGCGACAAAACGCCGACTGTTGGAGTGGAAAGTCTGGAATGACATCATCATGTACGCTTCACGGCACTCTCCAGACCTTCTACTCTCCGAGATCACAGACTACAAACCCAAACAAGACTCGGATTGGGACAAGATCATTCTGCGAGTGAATAAGCTAGAAGACGATGGTCACGCAAGTAAGGTCATCAGAGCACTGGCCAACGGCCAAAAAGCGTGTGAGCCTTATGAGGACAAGCCTGGCTTCGTCGTTAAAGGGGACACGTGGAGGAAGATAGGACACATGGCCATTGACTCCGTGGAAGCGGGAGAGCCCCATTGGACCAGGAGCTGCGGGTTCGACCAGGCGTGGGATGACGTGCCGCTAAGAGACGGCGCGAAGCTGTGATTTTGCTCGAGTGATGAGATGGAAGCGAGGGGGTCGCAACTACAGACTGAACGCGTGGGCGCTGGAAGTGCGGGAGAACCGTCGAAGGAGATGCTCAACGTGCGTTATGCTCCTCAGTATGCAAGGCTCGGGTATCACAGACTGATATGCGGTGAGGATCAGGCTATCGATATGCAATGTAACAGCGGAGTAGGTGGCTTCTACAGGCGAGCGCTCTATCGAGAAAATAAATGCCGTGCAACAACGTGTCATTTTTCTCACTTCGTACTCAAAAGGTGTACTCATGACCCGAAACTCGCTTTGCGAGACAGCCAAAGGGGCTGCCAGCATGCATACCCGTTGTACTTGTACCGTACTACATGACAGCGTGCCGCGCATGTGCACGCCGCTGCTTTGGGTCTCAGCTCCTAGTCAGGCCTGAGGCGCACTTGTGCTAACGATCTTGAACCTCGACATCGCCTATACCGCCGAAACGTATAGCGGTGTGCAATCACCAGGATACGAAATGGTCCAAGTCTTGGTATTTGTATATACGCACGTATTCATTCATTAAGCTGTTCGTCTTGACAAGTCTACCCAGTCACACTGCGTATTGGGTTTTCAGGCGAAGCTTTTCCGCACGGCGTCGAGCGGCCAATCAAACAGAGCTTGTACCTGAGCGGCGCCAGGATTTGGATGCAGGTCCGTTGTGCATGAATAGTGGATCCTGCGGGCGGCCGAGAGTAAATTAATTCACCCTGCTGGGGAATCCGATAAGGGACAGGGACATGGACCGTACTAGCGGGTAATTCCTCATGGGGTCTAAATCCTACTCGCGATTCGTGTGCCGTGTTGAGCTTCTCGAAGACAGTGAGCAGTGCCAGGGCCGAGTTGAGATTCGAAGGCGCTGGGTACGAGGCCAATCACCCCTCGTCCTCGCTACACCTCCACACAGAAGGAGGCGGCTCCAAGCGCTGGGTCTCTTCTCGCGTGCTTCCAATTTTTAGCAAACGGCGGCAAGCCTATCGATAAGTCTGCAGTGTGGTGTTCAACCAGCGGCTGAAGCTGTTTGCCCTACCACAGTACGCTGCGACTAAGACGGCCGCCTGTTGTGTACGAGGCCGCAGGAGCTAACATCCCAGCTTGACGCTGCGCAAGACGTTGTGCTCTATCTCGTTGCACGGGCAGCGCCGCGCTGCCGCGTCGTCAGGCCTTCTTGGAAAAGACGGCGCAATCTCACCAACGGCAGGTGGTTGGTTATGTGGAGTGCGATATGACTGGGAATAGTGTCTCATTCAGGCGTGGAGGTACATTGCTCACCGACTCGTCAAACACAGTGGCAAAGGATCAGCAGCACAACATCAACACTCGCATAAACAGCAAGCGCAGCATGGCACAGAGTTGGCCTGGTGCTCAGGCACGAGGAGATGATCGCGATGGATGCTCGGCGCCATGCTCGGCTGCAATTGCGATACGCCGTTAAAGCGGAGCGATGACGCTCGCCTTCCCTCCACGAACATTTCGCGCTGCTGGAGATTGCGATGCTGCGCGCACGGAGTGCTCCCCAAGTCGGGTGTCGGCTACCTTCTTGACCTGTGCAACGCGCAACAGCCGGCCGAGCGCGCGGGTGAGCGCTGCTGGGCCATGGTGGAGCGGAGGGTTGCGTCAGGCTGTGAGAGCGTGACTGGTGAAGCGCAGAGGTGCCTGAGGATTGGATAACCTCAACGCCTGCGCAGATTGCGCCGCCCCCGCCATACTGACCACCGACTGGCTTGCAAGGCTGCACGCGTGCGACCGTCCCTGATTCACTGCAGCGAACCAGGCATCCCTTACTGACATGTTTCATCTTACTCTATCTGCACTAGCGCCCGTCTAGCATGGCGCCCCTAACCAACAGGACCACTCCGACCAGCGGGGCTCTCTAGGGTTTCACGCCCATGATCTGAGCATTCCTTCATTTTACCTAGAAAACACCCCATAGCCCAGGTGGGATCTGTTCGTTTCCCCCCCTCTCCCCTTCCTTCTTTTGTTCGCCCTTGCGGCTCGTCACTCTTTTGCCTCTGGTTGCCTGTCTCTCATTTTGCAACACCCACACTCGCTATCGATACCATCGACTCTCTATTCTGTGCATACCGATTCTCAGAACAGGGCAATAGATTGGAAGTCCCGGCGGCTGAGGAAAGCAATCATTCACTTCACCCGTCACAGCATCACCTCTGCCAAGAGTATCCTTCACTGGACCGCCAATTGCTATCCGCTCGTCACACTCGAAAAGTGAAAGTAGCAAACATCACAAGTGAGCGAAAAGTAATCGTCCTTGATACTTTCGACCTCCAGAACCGCGCTTCTTCGTTCTACCCCTGATATCATCAACCTCATATATCCACCATGAAGTCCACGACCTCCCTTTCCGTCGCCGCAGCGCTCCTCGCTGGCTCCGCTGAGGCTTTCTGGCGCATGCCCTGCCACTCCAGGACTGCGTTCCTCCGCCTTGACCCCATCGTTGACCCCGGTATCGCCTCCTCTCACGGTCATGTCATCCACGGTGGTAGCAGTAAGTACACAACCCGCAATCTTGTTTCGATCCACCCCATGAGCGAAGTACTATCCTGAGGTTATTTGGATGCGCGCAACTCCAGCCAATCCTGACCAAAGTTTGTTAATGTTCGAGCCTGGGGCCAACTTTGTTTCACTAAATGCTAAAGGCACGTGCTAACTTGAGTAACAGACTTCGGCGAGTCGACCACCTACGAGGATCTCCGCCAATCCAACTGCTCATCCTGCCAATTCAGCGATGACAAGTCGGCCTACTGGTACGTCAAGACCCTGCGATCATCTTTGCGCGCCGACACTAATTCGGCCTAGGACGCCTTCCTTGCACTTCGTTCACACTAATGGCAAGACTGAAGTCGTTCCCCAGGTCGGTGGTATGCTTGCGTACTATCTCCTCCTCGGCGAGAACATCCAGCCCTTCCCTGAGGGCTTCGAGCTACTTGCAGGAGACAGCCGCATGCGTAACTTTACCGGCCCAGTTCCTGACCCGCCGACATCAGCCTGGGACGCCGAGGACATGACTCAGGAGTCTCTCATGCAGAAGTCTCTTGGCTTCAACTGCCTCAACTACAACCGCCCGCCTGAAGGCTCCCGCTACCGTCACTTCATGCCGGACAAGGACTTCCTTGACGCCAACTGCGCCAACGGTATCCGCGCTGAGATCTTCTTCCCTTCATGCTGGAACGGCAAGACCCCTACGGCGGACGACCACAAGTCCCACATGCGCTACCCCAACTTGATTGATGGTGGCAAGTGCCCCGAGGGCTTCGAGACTCGTCTCCCGTCCCTCTTCTACGAGACTATTTGGAACACCTACGCCTTCAAGGGCAAGTCTGGCCAATTCGTCTGGTCCAACGGCGACCCAACTGGCTACGGATACCATGCTGATTTCCTCAACGGATGGGACACCAAAGTCCTCACTAATGCCGTCAATGACTGCACAAGCCTCTCTGGTCGCGTTGAAGACTGCCAACACTTCACCTCCTCGCTGCAGACCGAGGCCGAGCAGGGCGAGTGCAAGATCGAAGATATCCCAACTGCCCTCCTCGACGATGACTGCGGCGGACCCTCTGACGGCCTCTGCGGCAACGTCCCAGTTCAGTACGGCCCCGAGTACGCCGCCGAGCTCCAGCCCGGCGCAACCGACAAGCCTACCGGCGGTGCATCGCTGACCTCCTCTGTCGCTCCTGTGCCCACTCAGAGCTACGCACCGGCGCGCTCCAAGAACTCCTACGGCATTAGCGTATACAATGTCAAGACCTCGCACTCTGCCGGCCCTTACAACACTGACGCACTCGAGATCGCCAAGCCCAGCAAGACCGCCGACTCGTCCTCGGCCGCTCCAGCCGTGACCCCCAGCCCGTCACTTGACGACGCCGCCGATCCGGAGGGCAGCATCATCTCAACCAAGATCTACACCGAGGATGGCATTGTGTACGAGGTCGCCATCGAGGAGATCGTCATCACCACCACCGTCGATGCCGCGTACCGCAAGGCACGGAGGCACGCGCACGTCCACCGCCGCCGCGAGCTTCACTAGACACACCGGCTTTTTCCGGCAGTAACGGCATCTTGCTCTGAATATTTCTATCACGCAGCAGCAGCATGGGCGGCGTTCGCATAGCACAACTGCTGCTCCTTGACATTTTCTCTGCTCGGCAGGCATCTATCTGCCGGGCGGTTTTTGCCCTTGCGCCCCTGGTGTGTATGAGTTCCCGGGCACCTGGGTTTGGACTAGGTATATAGAGTGCTGGAACGGAGGCTTGGTGGATTACTTCTTCTCTCGCATGGGCTACTTCTTGTGGGTGTGCGTTTCGCGTGCGTTTTTACTTTGTCGCTTTTAAAGCGCTGTGGGATGGCTGTGCCGGAGCCGCATGTGCTTGCTTTAACATTGATAGAAAGAAAGGGGTAGTGATGAATGTCTTGTGCTGTTGCTACTCGTCTGTATTTTTTTTGTTACGATATCCAATCCACGATGACCTTTTCCGCTTTCCTGTTGCCATGAGTTAGAACGGAGAACGGGTGCGCAATGTTTTATGTATCACGCACACCCCCCACGTTACGGTGCAATGCCGTAAGGAAGACTATGCTGATTCGTACTACTCCTCGAGCTCATTACTTTCTCGCATTCTCCACTTACCATCAGCACCACCACCACTAAGCCCGAAACCCATCTCCCTCCAGCACCTGCGTCCCTCCGTTCAACCGCACCGTTCTGCCCCGCACATTCCTCCCATCGATCCTGACCCTCAACTTACCTACCTCCCACTCCTCTCCTGCACTAACCGCCACGTCGTAGCTCTCGCGCGGCCAAAGCGTGAAATAATTCGTTTCCCAATGCACCGGCACTACATCCGCGCCCTCCTCGTCCACAAGATTAAGTCGCACAAATACCGCGGGCACATCACTCGTGTTTTCGATCTGTATGCTCTTGCCTTTGCCGCGTACAACGATCGTGGCGTTGGACATATTCGACAGGGCTGTGAGGTCAGAGAACGCAGTTACGGGCGTGTGATACCAGGTCGAGTTGTTCCAGTCGAGGATGTCGGGCTGTGAGGCGAGCCAGTACGTATTGCGGCTCAGTGGGTCTTCTTGGGTGGGCGAGGTGAGGGTCAAGCGGAGGAGGGAGGTGGAGGTGAAATTGTTGAGAGTGGGGAGGTGGCCGAGGCGTTTGCTTGCGTTGGGCCCTGCATTGAAGGAATCTTGATCATCCGAGACGAAGGTCTCTGAGAGGATAGTGCGGCCGGAGAGGTCGATGATGTCGATGTTCACTTGTCTTGTCTTGTCAGGAATGGTAGGCTCTCGGGCGCGATTCGAGTAGTAGATGTCGTGTGAGTGGTAGTCGAAGACGACAGTCTCGAGATTTCCAAGAGCTGCTTTGGTACCAAAGTAGCTGCCACCTGGGTGAAGGTAGTAGTCGAACAGGTTCCAATGCAGGCTTGGCCAAGCGTTATTTAGCATCCAGTAGATCAGACCTGTTGCAGGACGCTCGTCACTCCAACGCGAGAGATATGCCTCGAACTGGGCGCGTGTGGCTTCATAATCTGCCATCTGCGCCTTGAGAAGGTAGTCATCCAGGCTGATCGGGGCACCGTAGCGCTTAAAGAGTGACTCGCTGTAAATGGAACGTGTGTAGAACGAGGAGACGTTGGTGCTCATGTGGTAAAGGCCTTTGTCTGGGCTTTGCCAAAGGTCATCAATGTCATCTGAGGAAAGGAACTTGGTA
Organism: Stagonosporopsis rhizophila; assembly: GCA_016767195.1. Lineage (NCBI taxonomy): Eukaryota > Fungi > Ascomycota > Dothideomycetes > Pleosporales > Didymellaceae > Stagonosporopsis > Stagonosporopsis rhizophila. The sequence goes on from CP068494.1 coordinate 460,260, forward strand.
AGGCTACCGTGCTCTGGTGTGCCGACCCCAGCACCAAGCTCAGAGCCAAACCCAAACGCTGCACCCAGACGTGTATCATTCCCGTTCTCAGTATCGTACCAGTAGTTTGGAGGCACCCAATCGTATGGGCCAGCCATCTTCATGCCGCCATTCCCAAGGCGAGCTGGAAATCCTGTTTGTGAAGCGGACGCTATAATTGGAGTCGTCCAATTGAAGCCCCTTAGGGTATTGACATACAGGTCAGTTGCTCTGTTGTCCGGCCAGAAATCGCTGCCGATCAAGAATCCCATTATACTGGGATGGTTCTGCATCATCTCTGCTTCATGTGCCATTGATACAGCAGCAGTCGTGTAATCGTCATCGTCCCAGACCTCACCACTTTTCTCCTCGTTGTAAGACCACGCTTCCCATTTGTCGCAGCATTCCCAACCTGGCAACAGCATGATGCCCATCTCATCTGCCAAGTCATATAGTTCAGGGTGTTCTTGCTTACCTTCGAGACGAACTGTGTTCAAACCCATGTCCAAGACGTACTTGAATTGTGAACGCAGCTTCTCAATGTCAAAGCGGAGAAAGATGTCGGCCGTGTAACCAGCACCAATGACCTGGAAAGGTTCACCGTTAATAGAGAACACGGTATCGTTGTATGAATTAAGTCGCGAAGTCACCGTACGGATGCCGAACCGGATTTTTGGTGTCTGATCATAGACAGTTGACACATTGGTGTTGCTGACGTTGGTAGCGGTGCACTGAACGCTGTAAAGCGGCTGATCGCCCCATTGTGACGGATACCAAATCTGCGGGTTTTCGACTTTCAGGTGCAGGGCTACCACATCCGAGCCTTGGGTGTCAGTGTCAAAGGTTGTGCGCGGTCTCCCAAGCTCTTTTCCGTCTGGACTTGTCACAGCACACTGAACTTGGCCCTGGATGGACCTATCGCCCAGATTCTTCAGGCTGACCTCAAAGTCCAAGTCGCCACGTAAAGTTGTTCTGACACGCGGCTTCCCGAGGCTGATCCGCCCGCTCTTCTTGATTTGGACATCGCGCCAGATTCCCGTTCCGTTATCTGGCGGGTAAGGATTCCAGTCCACGAAGCCAAGAGCAAAATCGCGGTTGTAGTCGGTAGGATACACCTTCACGAGGATAACATTGGTACCAGATTCCAGTCTGGAGGTGATGTCGAACTTAGATCCAGCGTATGCGCCGATCGTTCCTCCAAGATAGACTCGATTGAGCCATATGTCTGCACGTGCAGAGACTCCGTTTGTAACCAGCTGTGTGAATGCACCTTCATCCTTCTTAAAGTCAAACTCGGTACGGTAGAACCATGCAACGCGAAATTGTCCAGTGTCCACATCGCGCATATTATCCGTGAAGAACAGATCAGTCTCATTGTAGACACCATTGTCAATCAGTGTAGCCATTAAAGTGCCTCGTGAACCGATCGTGTACCATGACGACATATTGAGGTCTGGCGCAGATAATTCTGCCGTATTGATTCCGACGTCTCTGGTTGAAGCAACTTTCCAAAAGGGGAGTGTCGTTGTTGAGATGTCGTAAGCTTTGATAGCAGGTAGATTGACGATGCCCGTTGTGGCCAGCAAGAGCGGCAAGGACCATCGTGAAGTTGTTTTGCCCATGTCTGTTCTGTTCGAATGTTGTGCGTTGACTCGTGAACGTGAGGGGCTGAAGATGATATATGGCTCGCAGGCCTGGCAAGACGGGATGTCGTGTAACGTCAAGGTTCGTGTCGTCAATGCGACAACGCTGGAAGTCACACGAGGCCGATTAAAGGTGGAGAGCTCTGATGCGTCGACAAGGGCTGAGATATTGGATATGCAAGGCCCGTCCCTTAAAGTTACTCCGCACATTGAAGATAAAGACACATAGGGCAAGCCCGCAAGGGTGTGCATGTTCACCACAGCAACCACCGCCGCACAACTGCAGATCCTGCAGCTTCAACTGCAAACAATGACCTGACGCATGTAACGGCATCGCATGTCTAAAGTTTCCAGCCTCTCCTTTTCGCAAGAGCAGTCTCTTGACGGACGGCCAGATCGGCAATAATCTCCTCGCTTCCACCACCAACAACCTAGAAGTTGGGTCAGCAATATGATCCAAGAGCAGGAAGATGTAAAAACGCACCATCATCCTGAGATCGCGACTCATCTGCTCAACGATAGCTCCAGGTCCGCCTTTCTGGTAGCCGGCACCACCGAAGATCTGCTGCGCTTCACGATTTGCCATCTCCAAAATGCGACCGCCATGCACCTTCGACAGCGCAATCTGGCCAGCGATCTCGGGGTCCTGCCAACCTAACGGAGACTGCTGAATGTGGTACGCAAGCTGTTCAAGCCAGGCCCAATGGCTTTCCACGTACCGTCCAATGGTCGCGAGCTTGTGGCTGATGATTTGGTTGGCAATCAGCGGCTTGCCAAATGTATATCGTTTATTTGCATAGTCGAAAGACTCTGAAAGACATGTACGGGCTTTGCGGTTGCAGCCAATGGCCATGATGAAACGCTCCTTATTGAAGTTTGTCATGATGATTCGGAAGCCTTCGTTTTCTTTGCCGAGAAGATTCTCAACGGGTACTTCAACGTTGTCCATCTCGACAAAACTAGCACCACCGCCGTTCTGCCCACTGTTTGGTATGCGTCGCCAGGTGAAGCCCTTCGAGTTGACCGGGATAACGATGACTGATATGCCACTCATGCCAGGGCCACCGGTTCGTACAGCGGTCGTCATGTGTGTTGCGGTAGGCATGCCAGTGATCCACTTCTTGTAGCCGTTCACGACGTAGTGCTTGCCGTCAGGTGTCTTCTGCGCGGTCGTTTGTATGTTGGCAACATCAGACTAATCAGATGTTAGTATTGCCCTTGAGCAAGATGAGAGGACGCTTACACCACCACTTGGTTCTGTAATTCCCAAGCAGAAGCTCGTCTCCCATGAGAACAGTCCTGGCAACCACTTGCGCTTCTGTTCCTCGGTGCCATGGTGCACGATGGGCGGGACACCAATTACGCTCCCACCACCGAGAGCAGTACCCACACCACCTTCAATTCGGCTACTCTCGTCTGTTGACACTAGGAGGTGGAATACGTCCATCTCTCCCACAGGTATCCCGCCAGGTCCTGGCACGTCTTTGGGCCTATAAGGCTCGGGCACGTCCCCAAACGCAAAACCGGTACGAGCCCATTTTCTGCGTTCCTCTGCTGGTGCTTCGCCTTTTTCCTCCCACTCCAGCATATATGGCTTCACATTGTTATCGATATATGTTCGAAGGGCGTTGCGCAATATTTTATGCGAGTCGTTGTAGTACGGCGATGCGAGTGAAGAGTACCAAGATGGCTCTGCCCAAGGACCGAGATTGCCAAAGGTCTCCTTCTTCTCCGATTGCTTTACAGGAGGTGCGAGTGCAGGCTTCGCGGGCGGGAACGACATGTTCTGTGTGTATGGAAAGTCGAAGCCATGACTGCAGCAAACAATCGTTGGTATAAGCAGCCTTGAATCGCAAAGCAGCTGTCGCGTTGCCGCGGCCCGTTTAGAATGCACAGGTGCGGGGTCGGTCGATCGGCGGTACCGGCGAGTGGGGCTTTGCCAGAAGCTTCATCCTAGTAGGTATCATCGAGAGATCGATCGAATACGCACCTGAGAGCTCTTTAGCAGTAATCACGATGTGAGGTATGAGGACACAATGTCAAGTGATTGGAAAAAGTAGTGATGTGTTCACATGCCTACAATGGCATTTATTCATTTTACGTTACTAGGAGCTAGGAAGGTATCATTATTCCAAAAGGACCCGTCGTTATCGTACCGCTGTCAAACCCATTCTCTATTGGTGGGGCGACACGTTTACCTGGCGCAGTAGCCACCGTCGATAAGGAGGTCGGAGCCCTGTGATTATTAGCGTTTGGTCGTGCTAAATGTCGTTTAGCGAAACTTACAGTGCAGTAGGAAGAGGCGTCAGAGGCGAAGTAAACGAAAGCACCCTTGAGCTCCTTGGCCTTAGCATCACGGCCCATGGGAATCATGGAGTGCCACAGCTTCTGGATGTCCTGGGGAACGAAGTCGGAAAGACCGGTGTCGATGTATCCTGGGGAGATGGAGTTGACACGGGCAAAGTCCCTCCACTCATTGGCGAGCGAGCGGGCCAGGTGGATGCAGCCAGCCTTAGCGACGTTGTAGGAGGTCTGCTCCTGAGGGAAGTTGGCGATGTGGCCGGACATAGAAGCAGTGATGACAAGAGAACCGGTCTTGCGCTCGCGGAAGTGAAGACCAACAGCACGTGCGCAGTTGAAGGTACCGGTCAAATCAGTCTCAATGACTTCGTTCCACTGCTCAACGGTAGCGTCGAGGATACCGTTGTCGGCGGTCTTGCCAGCATTGGCAATGAAAACGTCAACCTTGCCGAAGTCCTTGATGACGTTCTGGACGAGCTCCTCGCACTGGGAGTAGACGCCGACCTGGCACTTGTAGGCCTTGACCTTGACGCCGTACTTCTCGCTCAGCTCCTTAGCGTTCTTCTCGGCACCTTCGGCGCGAGAGTTGTATGTGATGGCGAGGTCAGCGCCGAACTCAGCACAACCACGAGCAGCCTCAATGCCGATACCGGTAGGGCCGGAAGCTCCGGTGACAATGACGACCTTGCCCTTAAGGCTGAGAAGGTCCTTGAGCTCGTCGGCCTTGGGAATTGGAACCATGATGACTAGTGTTGGGTATAAAAGAGGGGTATAAGATTGGAGAAGATGCAATTGAGTTCAGTGGAAGTTGCTGAAGATGATGGCTGTTCTGAGGGGCGCGAGGGGTTCAAGTACTCTCTCAGCTCAGAAAAGTTGAGACCAAAGCTCCCACGGTTAGTGAGGGGCCTGGTCCAAAGTGACGTGTGGCTTTACGCTCAACGTCACAAAGCGGCGGTGATTCGCCAGTTGCATCTATATGTGGGCTTACTACGGCGTTAGAAGATGCCAGCTAAACCTTAGACGGAGGCTGAAGTGGGACTGGGTGGACTGAGTTGTGACGTTGATCGTGATGTCCTGCCCCTCCCGCAATCGATAAGAGCTATTTGTTTTGGAGCTTCGCCGGCTTTCTCGCGTCTTCTCCCACGCGTAGCCTGATACACTCGTGAATGAAATCAGAGAGGCTGGTCTGCTCAGACGGCACTGTGTCAGTGCTTGCTCGACCGCTGCGACTGGGCAATATTCCTCAACGGCGTGCAGGTCAACCACTGCCCATACGAAACAAACGCGGCAATGCGGAACGCGTACAGGTGCAGAACCAACACGCACCCTCCCCCGCCGACCGCTTGTTCTCGGCGTTGCATACCTTGGAAGTGGTTGACTAAGGATTGACAACGTCGTAGCCTCTTTCCCAAAAAGGAGAGAACTCTGGCTAAGCTACAACTTGAGCGTAACGGTCAGCCTTAGTCATCTGTGTCTCCATGAACAAGTCTGAGGTCTGATTTGGGGTCACTCGCTGCTTTTTCGCGCTCTTCAACAATATGTAGGCAAAGGAGGGGAAGCCGTCCTGGTTGATCACGAGTCGCGAAATGTAGCCCCGAGAAACCCTGCGGCCAGTGAAGACAGCTTGTCCAAGGCCAGCATTCAACAAAGGGTCTGTCTTTAGCTCGCCGGGGCTGGCTTAAAGGTCATGCAAGGAAAAGCTGTGGACTGTCTTCTCCCAACGTTTTGTGCCATCACAACGCCTGGTGCAGCTGCATTGTACACGTAGCGTAGCTGCACGTATGTGAGCTACATCTACTGCATCGCTTTTCCATGCTTCTTCTTGGCGTGGGCTGCCACACTGATGTGGGCGGATCTCCGCTCGTATCCTCGGAAAAGAACTTTAGTCTTCAGGAGGCATTTTCACGGTGCCGACACGTGATGCGAGTTGGTCAGCACCTCTGAACTTGCAAGGCTTTTGCAGCTTTCAAGCCCCTTTGTGTCTACTTCGGGGTTGAGCATCTGTCCAATATCAGCGTCGCAGCGTCTAACGTGGGTGATATGTCTCGGACTAGCCAAGCCCGATTGGCCCGCGGCGGCCAAGGTGATGTTGCACGTCTCAGGGCTCACCAGCATCGGGCTTTTCTTACTCTCAATCTGACCTGAGAAGCCTGCACAGCCCGACCGACTCCTCATCACTTCCCTCTCCTTCACTTCGCGGCTTAGGCTTTGAAGCAGTTGCAGAACCGTAAACATGGTGTTGCACGGTCTCCTCCCCAAACCTCTGCCGTCCGACATGTTGATGGGTAGCTATGTCACCCCACAGTAGCTCCAGCGAAGCTAACGAGCTCAGTCGGCCAACTTCTGACGCACCCACTCCACCCCGAGCGCGAATGCTTCTACTCGAGCGCAGCGCACGAAGAAATTGATGAACTGAACGACTATCACATCCAACTTCGCTACAAGGACCTATATAGCCTTGATCAAGAAGGTCGATTCCTCACCAACTATGGCGCCAAGTTCGAGCTTGGTCGTGTTTACAGGCAGCCGAACCTGCTTACAGTCAAGGCTGAGCAGATGATCCAGCGCACAAGTCAAGATCCTACGGCAGCCTTTCAAGCTGTCTGCAATGATCCAGAAGCACGTACTTGGATATACGACACCGTAAAGGCTGGCAAGCCGTTGTACATCGTTCTGGGAGTCACGGAATTGAAGAACGCTGTTTTCAAGAGGGCAAGACTTCAGGACTCCGGCGCATCGAATCGATTGAGGGAGCAGCCGATCGAGAAGGGCGCAAAGGTTCCAAAGTCCCTGCAGACAGCCACCTCCTCAGACTCAAGCCTTGGGGGCATTGGAAGTGAACCTCATATATCTGGCGTGTTTGGCATGGACGTTCGACGTGTCACGGCCAAGATCACAACACCAGCAGAACCTCACACGTTGTCCGATTTGAAGTACAGATGGTTCTACTACGACGTTGCTACCGACGAGGCCAAAGAGCAACTAATGATAGGTCTTGGTGAACAATTGAAAGCCAACGAGCTGCGCCTTATGCTGGATCTGTCCGAGGATGACGTTCAAGGCAACTTTGAGGCGATCAGTAAGCTGAGCCTCGATGCGCTGAGCGCAGCCGCTAGCCCCATGCTCCGCCCCAGCTCACCAGCTCTCCGAGGCCGCTCCCCCTCTCCCAATCCAGCCATGCTGCGATCTCAGCACTGAGGCTTGTTAGAATCACTCTCGGGAACACGATTATGACGACACGAAACATACGATAAGGAATGCATACAGCGACTTTGCGCTTACAACACAGCATGATAGAATGACAGCGTTTTTGCGGCAACAACGCCATGATGGTACGGCATGTTTTCTTCGCCTTGATGCCTTGACGCACGGGAGGAATTACCTGTTAATTATGGTGCTCTTACCGTGATATTAGTTGCACCTGTAGAATATCACTTGAAGGGCATTTCCACTCTGTTATATCATCTTTTGCGTATATCCTCACCTTCCGATGTTCTCAATTATTCTGCCCACAGGCTATTGCATATGTACAGTAATGTCGACACCAGTATTTGATGACTTACGTTGATGGGACGCATCGTGAAGACGCGCCACGCTAGCAGAGAGACAGGTGCGATTGCGGGGCGCTAAAATTTCTGGTGGGATGCCCGCATACATGGAGAGCAACTGTGAAAGCGAAACATCGAGACCGCGCATATCATACCATGACTAACACAAGATCTTGGCACTTGTTGCCGTCTGATTTGCTAGAGCTACAGATTGGCCAAATCGATCTACTTACGGCGATGTATCCAGAGGATATCATACTTGAAGACGATGCGGCGAAGATGCTTGATAACCTGCGCAACGCTGTTAATAATGACTGCACCATTGAATCCGAGAATGCGCCAATTGTATCAATGGTACTTCAGCTGTCTATCGCAGAAGCCGATAGCGCGAATGAGGATTCGATAAAGCTGGACCTCACCGCACCTTTTACCTACGAGCCCACTCAAAATCCTGACGAACCACCGGACTTCAAGGTCCGGCTCCAACAACCATCATGGTTGAGCAGAGCAGTCACGAACCAGCTCCAAGAAGCGATACCCGAAGGACAAGACCTGCTCAGCACAATCGAGAACATAAAAGAGGCTGCCACACAAGCACACGAAGAGTCTCTCCAAACACAGACCACCGCAGTTACATCCACATCCGACCCTGGGCCCCTCGTACGAGTCTGGTTCTACTTTCCCTCCATCAGTACGCGCTCCAAGCGCGACGACTTCATCAAGTTCGCTCCTGCATACAACCTTACTGGCTTCCTGTACGCGGGCAAACCAGGTTTGCTGTGTGTCGAAGGCGGCTCGCATAGTATCGATGAGTATATGCGCTTCATTAAGACAGAAAGTTGGGGTGATATTCCGGCGCATCATAAGAAGGTTAGCGAGCGGTATCGCGAGAGCGCGGAGAGGGTTTTTAGTGATATGACCGAGATCACGGATACTGTGGGTGAGCGGAGAGGGCAGAGGCAGAATAGGGGTGATATGAAGGCTATGGAAGAGTGGTTAGATGAGAGAGGGCTGAAGGAAGCATTAACTAAGGTGTTGATGTGAAGACACTCCTTGAGAAAGGGGTTTAGCACGACAGATCTCGCGATGAAGCGGGTTGAAGACAACTACCACACAGCTTGAAATGGCAACACGCGTCGGAATCCAGCTCGCAGCTATGTCGTTCACACATTCTCTTCTCTGTTGCCAGCATCGGGGACAGGTGGGAACCTGCCACTCCTAGAGCAAGTTGCCGCAACTTCTGAGCACGCTGTTACAGCGCTAGACAGAGAGGAGCCACATCGCTTTTGAAGTGGACAAATATGCCTGCACAATCCTTTTGACAGAGATTCTATGTACACGCTGGTAACACAATGAGCAGAATCTTCAGCTACGGCAAAGGCTGTGATCTGTGAGCCCGGAAGTTCAGCCAGCAAGACCCTTGTGTTCCTGTTCGCGATGCGGAGTTCTCTACATTCCATGCGAGATTGGAGAAGAGATACAACGTTGATGCAAACGGACGGGGTCCGCATGTTTCTCGGCGTACAAGCCACTGCCCCTCCATCTGATCCCGCTGCAGACCGCCATGTTCGACGGCGTTGGTCCTTCCAAGTCCGTACAGTACAGCAAGACAAAGCCTTCTACTGCCGTTATCTTTGCGGTTGCAGTATTCGATGGGTCTGTAGCTCCTTCTTAGTTACTCCGCGAAGCACACTGAGCAGCTCGTCGTGACAAAGAATGTTTGGTCCACGCAACCGGCACGTTCAGTCGTTGCACAATGGACGAAATGAAAGCCGTTTGCTATCAATATGCCAACTATCGATCCTTATAAGGATGCTGCAGTGCTTGCTGAGTGTTCTCGGATCACCATTTGACAAGAGCAATCCGAAGGCTGCCACTAACAAGCTCTATTCCCCACAATACGTCGCAATAAAACTCTTCGAGAACGTTGGGCAGTTCCGCGAGGATCGTAATGGATGATCTGGTGCGACGCACGTTTCGCGAAATACATTGCGACCAAGATGGAACCCAGCGTCATCCTGTCAACTTCGCTACATTTCGGCACAAGATGTACAAAGCACATCCAAAATCGAAAACAGAAATGAAACCTGCACTAAAAAAGCAAGTTCCCCTCTCTTTGTGGTGAAATACATAACTTACGATGCACAGAGTGAGTAAGGAGGTTTGCATTGCTCTGTGTAAACGCTTTCCGCTGGATGAGCGTGGCAGATACCTGGACGGCAAAGCAGTGTTGGCGCATTTGCAGCTCATGAGACCTGACATGAAAAACCTGGGTGCCGTCAAAATATTTGACAGGTATTTTGTACTTAGATACTGGGTTTCAGTGCTGACATGCAACCAGCCTTTGTGCGCAGAATGGTGCTGCTGCGGAAGCCAAACTGAGAGCTGCTGCTAAAGTCAAATCAAAAACTACCCAAAAACTACCAGGAGGAACCCTGGCGGGTTTGCCAATAGAAGCGACCTCTAACATCGGCGAGCAAAGCCACGCAGCTTCCAGAACATCGACTCCTCCTCACGCTTCACCGTCTGGTCACAGCAGTCCACCGAGATCAGTTCATTCCAACTGTTCTTCTATGCAATCTACGTCAACTGCAGCAAGCTCAAACGATTTCGAAACGCCTCGTCAGGAAATGCCGATCGTTGATGATATTCTCACCAAGAAGCTGAGGCAGCTTCAAGTATCCAGCAAGACCGATATTGTTGGGCTCCACCAGGCTATTCAAGCAGCTGTCGAAAGAAAGGAACCGGACTACCGACTGTTAGAGCAGCTGCTTATCGACCCCGGTAGCCATGCTGCAAACAATGTGTCGTCGAGTGCAATCGAGCGCAGCATTCGTCAATCCCCTCTGATTACGAAAGACGTTGTTGCCGAATACTACCAAGACCTACTACCACAGTATGGCTTGCTTGGAAGTCTTGAGAGCGAGCATGCCGATACGACCAATACTCAGCTGTTTCTGAACTCGAATGTCCCGTTCTCAGCATTCATATGTGGCGTTCAGGGAAGCGGAAAGAGCCATACTACATCGTGCATCTTAGAGAACTCAGTCCTACCCTCGCCAAACATTGGCCACCTCGAAAGCCCTGTCTCAACCCTGGTATTTAGCTACGGAGAGTGGAGCAGTGGCGGCGCAGGATTCAATATCAGTGAAGCAGCTTTCCTCGGGGCATCTCATCCGGACTTCCCAGACCACCACGTCAAAAAGGTTACCGTGTTGTATTCCCCATCCAACATGGCCATCAGGGGAATGTACGAACGCCTCCCCAATGTCGAAATGATACCGTTCCGCCTGAAATCCCAATCGCTTGACATCGGCGCCCTGCACACGTTGATGGCTGTTGACGAGAAAACGACCATGCCCTTGTACATGGCCACTGTAGAAGCAATACTGCGAGCGATAGCCTCTGAGAGCTTGGACGGATGCCTCAATTACCTTGAGTTTAAGCGCAGACTGGCCAAGGAGAAGTTTGATATTACACAGACCACTATGTTGAATATGCGGATGAACTTGCTGGAGTCGTTCCTAGATCTCACTGGTACCGCACCGATGCCAAATTTTAGCGCAGGGGAGGTCACCATCATCGATCTATCTGATCCCTTCATTACTCCGAGCACGGCCTGCATTCTCTTCAAGCTTGGCCTCGAGCAATTTCTACAATCTCGCGCACCCGGCAAGATGGTCGTACTAGACGAGGCTCATAAGGTAGTTCGAGTACTTTTAAATTATCATAGGCCCTGCTAATCTGGTGCAGTACATGCTCAAAACACCCGGCTCAAAAGTACTCACAGACTACCTCACCAAAGTCATTCGTCTGCAGCGCCACCAAGGCGCCCGTGTAGTGATTTCGACCCAAGAACCAACTATCGCGACCGAGCTCATCGCGCTGTGTTCAGTCACTATCATACACCGCTTCACAAGCCCAGCTTGGTACAATGCGCTGAGACAGCACATTAACGCCGTCGACAACGACAAAACCATTATGCGGCAGATCGAGAGTCTGGACACGGGCGAGGCGCTGGTGTATTCGCCTAGTGCGGTGCTGGGACAGAATGAGGATGGGAGCTTGGTCAAGGCGGTCGGACGATTGCTGAAGGTGAGCGTCAGGAAGAGGGTCACGCTTGACGGAGGTGCGTCAATTATGGCGGTGTAGAATGGGGAAGTTTTCTATTTCTATCGATTGGCTAGAGTTCCAAGATTGGGGTATGGTTGGTAGTAATATTCAATGTGTCTTACACCAGTACAGAAAGGTTTATGAACCACTGACTTAGAGAAGAAAGCGGTGAGCTATGCACTTATCATGGCGAGATACTCTCGTAATAACGGTACAACCAATGTTCAAAACGCTTAGAAGCTATGTCAAGAGTCGGGGTCATTTGACCGATGCGATCATATGCTTTCGTATGCAGTGGTCATGAGTAACTCTATCCTGAGAGTCACTGCATTATGAGAATGACATTGTCGAAATGACGGTTTGTGGATTGAGTCTTCTTACGGTTCCCAATTGCATGACGCTTCACTCAACACGGGTCTACTGGACACTTCACATGTATAATCTTGACTTTCACCTACCCTGTGACTCACATAAGAACCGTTTGTAGAAGCGGAAAGTCTAACACCGAGATCACGGGATTACGCGCGGATCGGCATGTTCTATGGCATAGAACGGACCCCTCACTATTTCTTCTTCTTACTCCATCTTTGACTCGCGTATGTATATACCGGGTCACAAGCAGTTTGGACTACAGCCTAGAATCGGAAGCACCATTTGACTCGTGTATGTATATGCTGGGCTACAAGCAGTTTGGACTGCAGCTTGTGATCTGAAGCACCACATGACTCGTGTATGTATATACTGGGTCGTTGGTAGTTTGGACTGCAGCTCAGAGGGTCGATTCTGAGCATGGCTTGCTATGTAGCTTACGCTCATATGGGCGATGGCTTTGGGCAGATCGGTCTGCAACACAGATGTCGTAAGACATTGAGCATAGCATGCTGTTGACTTGCGCTTGTATAAGCGAGGGTCGTTGGCAGATTGGTCTGCAGTTCAGAGGCCCTATGGATCTGGACACCCCTTTCGTTGAGCTCCATGCCTTGATGGCTGGTTTTGAAGGAGGAGAAAGAGTACCGCCATTAAGAAGTGTGCGCTATGGCTTTTCACGACTCTTTGTGGCGCAATGTCGCAGTCATGTGAGAACGCTGGTTGATCAGTAACCATAGTTCTAAACTTGTCGCCAGGAATGCTGACACTTAATTCGCAAATCGCGAGTGGGGCCGCTTGCAGAGCCAGCAGTAATCTACGCAAAGGTCAGTCTGACTTCATATGTGTCTCCATTCGTATTGCTTCATGCAAAGGTGTTTGTCCTTGTGCACCCAGATAGGAGAACATCAAGGCAGGTATGCTAACGCTCAATGGGGATGTGGAAGATGGCAACGGTCATCGATCACTAATTTGGTGAGCGACTCACTAAATCGTTAAGCTTTACAGACCTTATCAAGACATTCCAGTAACATGTTCGCACTCTGCTCTATTGACCCGAGACTTGAGAAATCTGTTCTAGTGAAATGATACCTCAGACGGTGCGAAGCCGAGTTGTTCTTGAGGTTCAGGTTTATGGAGATATCGCCTAGGCAACGACCGTAGCTCTAATGATGATCGGTCCAGAACTTCGACGGAAAGACTTTTCTGACAGATTCTTTCCTGACTTGGCTGCTGCATTCAGAAGCTTTGAAGGTTCGCCAACGGGGTAGACGCAACTGCACAACTACTTTCGCTCCAACCTCGGCCGTGTAAATCCAACGCCAGACTACAGAGTACGCCTTAACTAATCGACTGTGCCAAGTGCCAGGTCCCAGCGTCGGTTGCGATACTCTGACTACGACGTTCAAGCCTTGGGGTGGTTCGGGGCACTAGCGGTGAAATCCGACCGGCTCCGATCTCGGCAAAGCACGGAAGGACTGGTTTCGATCTGATAAACATGAGCATCTGATAACACCGCCCGCCGCAACCTGCGTGAACGCCGCCAGTTCGACATGTCTTCCGACGATCAAGGCATTGCCGCGCTCACGCCTCCAGCTGACCACCATAGCGGCGCTGGCTCTCCTGCCGACTACAGCTCGCCACAGTACTTCCCCAGCCCTGCTGCAGAGTCTGCTCGCCGCTCCTCCAACGGCCGCAGTAAGTACATCTGCGCTCTCTACATGCACCAGTGTTCCGCCACTGTCGATAGCATTGGCAGCTTGCACAACTCAGCCACCATCGCTCCCATCACTTTGCTGCAATGGGATGCCCATTTGGCAGGGCCACGGTGATGCTGTGCGGGGTTCTGCGTTCCGCTAGCCCGTTCTGTTCCGTATATGGGTCAAAGTCTGCGCACCAGACGGCTAACACTCCAAAGCACTCGTTCCTACGCCTGCCTTATGCGCAGCAACCTCCTCCGGCACCGTTGTCACGACGTCTTCCACATCTAGCAGCGGCGGCCCCTGCACTCCTGCAGCGGGCGGCCCAACAGGAAGGAGCTATGTCATCCCACCTCGACCCAAGCCTGGCCGCAAGCCCGCCACCGATGAGCCAGCCTCGAAGCGTAAGGCGCAGAACCGGGAGTCCCAGCGAGCTTTCCGTGCGCGCAAGGCGGCCAAGGTGACCGAGCTGGCAGAGCAGGTAGAGCAGATGCAACAGGCGCACAACGAAGAGAAGAATGACTATCTCAACGAGATCAATAACCTGCACAAGCAGCTGCACGACGCGAAGAGGGCCCTTGAAGAGCAGTACAATTATACGAAGCAGGTTGAGGAAGAACGCGATTACTGGAAGGAACAGCATGACACCGTGCAGCGCAGCCAGCAGAATGATACCAATCAGGTCAATCGCCACATCAATGGCCGCAACAACGCCACAGCTACTCTTTACCAGCCACCTGCCTCCCTTCACTCCCCGGCTCGCCACTCCGTTAGCAGCTTCCCTGGTTTTGGCACCCCCGTTTCTGACGATGTTCCTGGCGGTTGCTCCAACTGCAAGCCGGGCAACTGTGCATGCATTAACAAGATGGAGGAGGACATGAAAGATCTCGAGAGCATCATGGACCAGCCCTTTATGCCGGCCGTGCCACTGTCTCGTCGCAACAATCGCACAACAAACGAGCCAAATATTTCACCTTCGTCCGAACCAGAGGAAATCGATTTTACTGGCTTTGGACGTCCATCTACTGCTCTTCTAGATGATGAGCAAAAAGTCCACGATTCTTGTGGCTTTTGTGAGAATGGAGGCCACTGCGTGTGCCGAGACGCTCGAGAGAAGCTGCAAGCCGAGGCAGAACTTGTGCCGCTCTCGCGCCTTTCAAGCGGATCTTCTCAACAGAAGAAGCTCATCTTGCCCGGTGGCTGTGATGAGTGTCAAATCAATCCAGAGCGACGAGCATGGTGTTTGCGTGTTGCACAGCTCCGTGAAGAGGAAGGCTCCCGGTCGAGGCGCAATTCAGGTCCCAGGAGCCCTAAGATGGACACTCTGGAGCCTCCCGTTGTCTCGCAGATTGACATGAACGTGAGCCGGGCCTCTCCAATCCCTGGCAAGCGGTCCGTTGGCTGCAGTGAGACCTTCACCCTGCTCGACGGGCGCATTCCTATGGATGATCCTTCTGCATTCCGTACTCTGCGACCTATGCTTCCTGATGGACGCCGAGACACATTCACCATGGAGCCGCGAGTGTACAGTGCCATGGAGATCGACGCCGCAGACATCATTACGACCATGCAAAATAGCAGAGGCCCGTTGAAGCCTCGACCGTCAGATGGCGAGTACGCCCCCTTGGTCGCTGCTGCGGAGGAGCGACGTCGTGCCACTCACTCGCCTGCTATTTTGCCCACTAAGGACGATCAGCCAACTCCTATGGAGTTGTAAAACATTTGTTTGTCTGTTGGCGCGGTTTGCAGCGTGCGCCTTCTGCTTTCTATTCTCTTCAATCATTGTTGATACCCTTTTAGTCTCTCTCGCGTTCGACAATCCGACCCGAGAGAGCGCGTATGTGTACATGGACGCACACACGCTTGTTTATATACGATTGCTATGATCCATGGCTCTCCTACCGTATTCTTTAGAGATGACCTCGCAATCGTCTTCACTGGTGCCACTCGAGCTACCGAAGATGTGATTAGCTAGATGAAAATGAATGCTATAATCTGTCTAAAGTTTCTGATCTGTCCATACTATCACCATAGCGCATACTTGATGCAATCGGCAAGTCGCCATAGTGTTTCAATGAGCGACTCTGCAGCCGGCCCTGCTACGATGCAGCTCATCTGCCGACTCTCACTTACGTCCTGTGACCCATACATCGGACCCCCAAACAAAACTTACCAGCCCAGACACCGATCAAGACGCCAACAACTCACTATGAAATCCTGAAGCACCAAGGGCACCTCTCAATCAACACGGCAAGCATTGGGTGGAGATCCTTCGGGTGCAGTCGGCGATGGCGCGAGCGGGGCAGCCGTGCGATGCGGTCTCATTCGCTGCAAAAGGAAAATTTTATCTGATCATCAGATAAGCGGCTGATGGCTGACTCCGACCGATGTCGCCGGCGGCTTCATTGGATGAACGGCATGGAAGAATGGGAAATGTGCGCCGATGATGTGCGACGAGAACTGGGCGGCAACAATTACGATGTTGGTACGTAAGATGCTGCTTTGGCATTGCGTAGGCAACTGAAGCCAGGACTGCTGCATGGACAAGAGCGGATATGGATTCTTCCTCTGCTAGGCAGAATAGGTTTGGGATGCTGTGCAGGGTTTCCTGATATTACTGTCCTTAGTGAGCTGCACTGGTCGGAGTCTTGCAAGAACAGCTACGAGAACGACAGCCCTGGGAAGTGACAGCTGATTGGCGTCAGACGTCCATGTCGCTCGCTAAGCCCCATCTCTCCACCTGTAGCTTGCTTCGCGGGGTTTACGTGCAGCAGCCATCAAACTGCCCACCCCTCCACCCAGTGGAGTTATGCCTCATTGAACTGCTTGCAGTCCCATATAATTATGACTATCTGCAATATAGGAATAAGACTCATCATTTTCTTTCATCAACCAATCATAACCAATCATGGCACTTTGGGTATGTCACACCATGAGAAGAACCACAATTACGCTTACTAATTTAACATCAGCGGAGTGGTTAACGCGATGCCCTGCTATCCATAGTCAGGCATTTCCTTCGGGAGCGTGTGTTCGAATCACACAGGTGTCGATCTTTTTGCCCTCGGGGTGCTGATGGACGATGAGCAATAACGAAGATGTAACATGTTGTAGGGAGAGCAGCAGGGGCAAGAAAGGCTCTGGTGCGAAGCAACTTTTTTGCAGGTTGAAGAGGTATGTCAGTGACAGCGATAGCAGAATGTAAGAGGTTTTTTTTTCTTTGGCCCTGCGTGCTGGGATTTGCACTAGCGTGGTTGTGGTATGGTAAGTATTCCTTAGTCGCAATCTCTCACACGACTGGCTTTGTTGACCGAAGCAGAGCGGTTGTCAGTGTTGTATTCGTTCACATACCTACCTTACTTGCAGTTCTACTCCAAGCTCAGGAGATGTTTTAATGTAATAAGATAGTGATTCGGCCAGCCGAGAAGCCTTAGAACAGCGTCAAACATATGCGACGGTAATTGTGCGCTGCGGGACTCTCTGCCATACGATGAAACGGTGGCCACGGGTCAAGACATGTATACCAGATGATGTTGAGGACCAATACAACTTGTTCAATTTTCGCAGGGCGTGTGGTGCTTCCGCTCGAGGTTGCTGCAGGGGTAGCTGTGAGTGAGCTCGCATTCAATCTAATTGACTCCCAACAATATGCGCGGTCCCTTTACGAGCCTAGGTAGGCAACGTGCGTATATTACCTGTCAAGACCAATACGACCATCCTGCAATGTTCACGGTTGACGTCAGCTCGCTCGTGCCCCAATAGAATTGCGTTAGCCGAATAGCAACACCTCGGGTTGTCCCTGGCCAGATAACTAAGACATGTACATGAACTGAGAGAACCTCTGTGACATAACGAGCGATGATGATTTGGCAATCTAGGTGGTATCCAGCCGACTTTTAGCAAAACAGAAACAATCTTTATTCTAGAAAAGGCGAGCGTAAAGCATAGCAAGCCATCCATCCTTCACACATTACAGCAAGTCTCCCTTCAAACGCGGGCACACGATTTTAAACACCACCGCCCCACCTAGGCGCATTGAGAATGATACCCATCAAGCAGCCCGACATCAGGCCAGCACAAGGCAGCGTAACGAACCAACCCATGTAGATCCAGGCGACCATGCGCCAGTTGATCGTCCTCCAGGTACCATTACATAGACCCACACCAACAGTTGCGCCGGTGATGCATTGGGTAGTAGACACAGGTAAGGCGAGTTTGGTGGCCATGATGATGGTGCAAGCAGCTCCAAGTTCCATGGAGAAGCCACGTGCTGGCGAGTGGAGAGTGATCTTGTTACCAAGAGCACGCATGATGTTGTAACCGTATGTCCAGAGACCGACGACGATACCGGCACCTCCAAAGGCAAGGATCCATAGAGGAACGGGGACCTTAGAAGAAATCTTTGCACTGCGAAGAATTAGTCTCAATTACGACTGTAGATTTCGGAGCCAGCACTTACGTAGACCAGATGAAGTAGATGGTGGTATAAGGGCCAATGGCATTGGAGACGTCGTTGGCACCATGGGCGAAAGAGGTGGTTGAGGCAGTCATGATCTGAAGGAAAGAGTAGGTGTACTCAGCACGGTTATCGTAGTGCTCGCCGGTAGCATGGATCTTCTCAATGTCACCAGAGAGGAAGTCCTTATGCTTCTGCTGGTCGACAACGTCCTGCTCAACACCGCGGAGCGCAGCATACTTGACCCAGTAGAACATGACTGCGGGTGTGTACCAGGCGCCAGGAGGAGGCTGCTTCTTGGGCTTAGATAACTGGCGTAGAGGAGGTCCAGCAACAGCGGCGGTAGCGGGCTCGGGAATAGGGGTGATGTCAGAGTTACTGCGGTCCATCTTGGGCTGCGAGATGTGAGCACCGCCCTTCTCGAGATCTTCGACATTGTTGGGTGCGTTAGTGGTGGCAGCCTCATTGGCGCGCTTGGCCGCAAGCTGCTCAGCGGTCAAGTGACCCTCGTAGAAATCAGGGATGAGCCCAGTGGTAACACCAGCAGGGCGCTCGCGAGGCTCCGGGCGCCTCAGGAGAAGAGGTCCCTTGATGATCTCCCAGGTCTTGAGCTCCCAGTCGTCCTTGAGGATCTTTCGGTGCAGGAAGGGAATAAAGAAAGTAGCAATAATCAGCGCAACAGTACCACCGACACCAAAGGCGACGCCGACTGACTGGTAGTCCGTAAGGGTGATCTTAGCTGATCCTCCCTTCCAGACGATGAGGAGAGCCAGAAGGAAGGCAGTGAGGAAGAAGTAAATGGGGACCATGATGAAGGCTTTCTTGACGGGATTCTCGCGCCTCATTACTCCGTACTTGGTAGCCAGAAATATGATGGCACC
This sequence comes from Stagonosporopsis rhizophila, assembly GCA_016767195.1. Taxonomy (NCBI): domain Eukaryota; kingdom Fungi; phylum Ascomycota; class Dothideomycetes; order Pleosporales; family Didymellaceae; genus Stagonosporopsis; species Stagonosporopsis rhizophila. Next base: position 479,286 of record CP068494.1, read on the forward strand.
AAAGCATCCGGAAATACCAGGAGCGATACCCCAGGCAGCGAAGACCGAAGATACACCCTTGAAAGACCAGTTCACACCCTGAGGTCCTGCAGCAGCGATACCAACACCAATTACACCACCCATGATAGAGTGAGTCGTTGAGACGGGCATAGTGAACTTCGTAGCGATAGTGAGGTATACAGCGGAACCCGTAATGGCACAAACCATACCTGTTCCAAAATTAATTTCCACGATTGGGATTTGAAGCAAACGTCACTTACCCAACCTATGCATGGATTAGTGATTGGTGACCATATATCGCAGATGGGCTGACTTACATGAGCACACTAGGGTCCGATTCGAATAGGGAGATGGAAATGACTTTAGTACGGATGGTGTCTGTTACGCGAGAGCCTACAAGCATGGCACCAGCGAACTCCATAACTGAGGCGATGCACATGGCTTGCTTGAGGGTGAGCGAGCGTGAGGCGACTGAGGTCGCGAAAGAGTTGGCCACATCGTTGGCACCTGTCCAACTGTGTCAGTGAATTGTTTACTAGAGAAACGATGAGGCACTGACCAATGTTCCACGCGTCAAGGAATGCGAAGATAGTGCCAATGGCGAAAAGATAATCAAACTGCGAAAGGGCAGCCATCCTGATGGATTTTGAACTTGTCGAAGTTCCCAATGGACTGGCTAGCTCGACGGCTGGATGACTGCTCCATGTCAGGAACTGAGTGCACTCTATATACCACCCAACTTCTCACACGTGAAATCCTCACCATCCTCACACCAGAAACCACTCAAACGCCACAATTGAATCGCAATCCAATCAACATATCGAATCGTCTCATGTGCTCGAAGCTCTCTCAACCCAGGCCAACGGAACCATTCCAAAACAGGACGGAGCCCGTGTAAGAGGGAGGCGACCCTCCTTGGCCGCTTGGAAGCCCGGGTCACCTCGCATTCCAGACAGTTGATCGGGTATCAAGAAATTGGTGATAGTCCCATTCGTAGTTCCGCTGACATGGAGGATGAAAGTGTCCACTTGGCGCCATATCGCCAAGCTTGGAATCGCTTGGGGTTCCGCCCCTGGCACCGTCCGCGCTAACCCAATACAAGGATCGACAGGAACCAATGGGGAGTGGAGACACCACCACGAGGTGGTCGTGATGTTCATGTATGGTGCTGTATAGCGACAGAACGCAGGCGCAAACTTCGATTCTCTCCAGAACGAGCATTTCGCCATGCGATTCTGTGCCGATTGCCGGCTTTGCCATGTGGCTTCCATCCTTTCACAACGGTGGCCTTGTACTGTTTTGGTTATGAACATTCGTGGGCGTGATGATCAGTCGTGCTAGAACACGATCCGAAGCTGGGTGAATGCTCAATATCGCAGGTAAATGAGGAGCACATCATGGCTGTCTAGCGTGATGCTGTAATGATACACGGTCTGGTTGCTCAACGAGCAGATCGAGCACATAACCAGTTGAGAGATGTCAAGCATACCTCGACGGCCGTCGCCAACAGCACGGATGGCGATACTGGACGCCTAGCAATGATCGACAATCCTATCAATGTACGCAAACGACGACAGAATTTGTTAACCACGCCGCAGTCAGGTCAGGCTACTACGACCTAGCCGACGTTGTTTTCGCCATGCCACCGTAGATGCATACTGACAGCCAATTGCCAGATACTGATAGCATTTAAGGATCGGCTTGGTTTGATTGGTCACCGGTGTGAAGATATCCGATTTGTTGGTTATAGAGATCGGAGCACGCGAGACATGGAAGAGATTGAAAACCCTGCTGGAGAAATTACATTCAATGACAGTCGTGGACGACCCCACGTGTAGGGCAGCCAGACCCATAGGTTTGAGAGGCGAAATGTGGTTGTGAGATGCCAATGCCTAAGCAGTCTTGTCGAAGATGGGCGCGCTTGGTGGGTGTAGCCGATAGAGGATCTACCAAGAGCCCAAGCAAGTTTCCCACACTGTATGACTTCAGCTTTCCATTTGAGCAATAGATTTATTGCTTCTTACTAGTACTGTAAAATTGCGCTCAATTTAAAAACTGCTGGGGTTTGTACTCTGTAAAGCTGCTATGGTGGAAACTCCAAGGGCCTAATTCTTTTGTTAGTGCAAGCCAATCGTCCCAAGAGATGCTCCATGGAATTGAAGACTGGGTGAGATACCGCATGTTTGATTCTGATTGCCAGCAACATTTTCGGATCTTTCGACAACGCCACCAAGCTCCTCGTACGCTAAGGAGATTGCCTGCCTGCCTTTTTCATGCAGTTGCCATTCATGTCAAACTGAGTGAACCTTCGACTATGTTGTACATTTATTTCGGTGGCCGTACAATGCGTACAATGCAATGATGCATTGGCTCGCCCGTGCTTTATGAGAGCGCGATCATACCTAGATGCTTTCGATCCCATAGCATACATGCCTAGTGAAAGACTGGCGGGCAACGAGTTACTTGGGCTTATCAGCAGCTGTCCTGGTGTGGGACAAGTGTCGCTGCATGTGGAAAATGCCACGGCTTCCAGACCATACGCCGAGCCTCTCAGCTAAGGTACCCCAGCCGTCATAAGGTCCATGATGCAAGTGCGATGAGCTCGTCTGACAGAGCCCCAATGTAAATCCAGATGATCTTCAGCCTTGAAAAGGTAGCTGTATCCGCGGAAGCATTGATAACCCAGAGGAGGAGCACAACGATATATTGCAAGTACCGGTAGCCGCCGCTGGGATCTGTAGAAGTAACCGGTCCATGGTCGATATGGCCAATATGGTTGCGGGGCGCAGCTTGAATTCAAGATCCATGATGGAGAGAGTGCTGGTTGCACAGCTAAATAGAGGGAATGATACTCTCACGCCAGCTACACAACTTTACGGCTGGCCAGCGTCATTTGCGGTCGAGAGCGTTCGCGAGGGGAAATACACGGAGCTGCTGCTCGAGGCACAATCACGCTGTGGCAGCCAGCCAGACAGCAATTACGAATTGATTACCTGGAGCTTGAACATATCCTGTCAATGATGTTTAAATCGAACTACAAAATGTTTGGTGATGATGTTGCCAATGCGCATACTACGTAGCAAGCTGTGAAGTACAACGTGGGGAGCACTAACCGTATTTGGGCTTAATTGTCTCGCGCTAAGACGCGAAACCGTGTCGCTGTGGGAACACGCGCATCAACCGCCCGCTTTTCTCCTTTGCTTGACCCCTCACACAAAACAGCAGATACCATGGCGGACAGGCAGACAGCGTATTCAATCAGCATCTTCGGAACCCAGGCGGGCGATGAGCGCCAGGATGGTACCTCCCCATCACGAGTCCAGCAACAGCTGGTCGACTTCATTATGGATTTCCATCTGGACAATGTCTTCCTTTACAGAGACCAAATTCGCGAGAACGTACTTGTAAAACAGTACTACTGCGACATCGATATTGCGCATCTGATCTCATACGACGAAGAACTTGCGCACAGGCTCCAGCAAGACCCCGCAGAAATCCTACCGCTCGTAAAATGCCCAATTATCCTTGGTATGCATATGCTAATCTTCGACAGTTCGAAGCAGCGCTCAAGACATGCACACAACGAATCGTCTACCCCTCACAACGCAATATTAAGCTTCCTGAGCACCAGCTGCTTCTCCACTCATCTGCTTCAGAACTCTCCATCCGCGACCTCACAGCGAACAATGTCTCGCATCTCGTACGCATACCCGGTATCATCATCGGCGCTTCCACACTCTCCTCGAAATCCACAGTTCTGGCAATTAGATGCCGGAACTGCCAGCACGAGGAAATGCTTCCTGTCTCAGGTGGCTTCGCTGGTGTGTCGCTTCCAAGAACATGCGCACGACAGGTGGGCGAGGGTGAGGATAGATGTCCTTTGGATCCATACTATGTTATGCACGAGCGCTGTCAATTCATCGATCAGCAAGTGCTTAAGCTGCAGGAAGCACCTGATCAGGTCCCTGTAGGAGAGCTGCCTCGACACATTATGATCTCAGCAGATCGCTACCTCGCCAACAGGGTCGTTCCTGGTACACGATGCACAATCATGGGTATCTTCTCGATCTACCAGCAAAAGGGCTCGAAGAAGTCATCCAGCGCCGCGGTCGCCATCCGCAACCCCTACATCCGAGCAGTGGGCATTCACGCAGACGTCGATCACACAAACAAGGGAAACGCCGTTTTTACAGAAGAAGAAGAGCAGGAGTTCCTAGAGATGAGCCGGAGGCCTCATATCTATTCGGTCTTCGCCAAGTGCATTGCACCCTCAATTTACGGAAACGAGGATATCAAGAAGGCTATCGCGTGTCTGCTGATGGGTGGCTCAAAGAAGATACTGCCTGACGGTATGAAACTTCGTGGAGACATCAATGTTTTGCTTCTTGGAGACCCAGGTACAGCCAAGTCCCAGCTGCTGAAGTTCGTGGAGAAGGTGTCGCCAATTGCGATCTACACATCTGGAAAGGGTTCGTCTGCGGCTGGTCTGACAGCATCTGTTCAACGCGATCACAACACGCGAGAATTCTATCTCGAGGGTGGAGCTATGGTGCTCGCAGATGGAGGTGTCGTGTGTATCGATGAGTTTGATAAGATGAGGGACGAAGACCGAGTAGCGATCCACGAGGCCATGGAGCAGCAAACCATTTCCATCGCCAAAGCTGGCATTACAACAATCCTGAACTCAAGAACATCGGTATTAGCCGCCGCCAATCCTATCTTCGGACGCTACGACGACATGAAGACACCCGGCGAAAACATCGACTTTCAGACTACAATTCTCTCACGTTTCGACATGATCTTCATTGTGCGTGACGATCATGATCGTGCTCGTGACGAGAGGATCGCCAAGCACGTCATGGGTATTGCGATGGGAGGGCGCGGTGTAGAGGAGACCGTCCAGGCCGAGATCCCAATCGAGAAGATGAAGCGCTACATCACTTACTGCAGGCAGAAGTGCGCGCCCCGTCTCTCGCCCGAGGCCGCAGAGAAGCTCAGCTCACACTTCGTCAGCATCAGGCGGCAAGTCCACGCATCCGAAATAAACGCAAATCAGCGAAGCAGCATTCCCATCACAGTCCGTCAGTTGGAAGCTATCATTCGTATTACAGAATCACTGGCCAAGCTTTCACTCTCGCCCATTGCCGATGAGACTCATGTCGACGAAGCCATTCGCCTCTTCCTCGCTTCCACCATGGATGCGGTGACACAGGGCGAAGGTCAGAGCTCAAAGGAGCTGATGGAAGAGACAAACAGGGTTGAAGAGGAGCTGAGGAGGCGGATGCCCATCGGGTGGCAAGTCAACCTGTCCTCGCTCAAGCGAGAGTTCGTCGACGGAAAAGGGTACTCAGAGCAAGCTCTCGCACGAGCATTGCATGTAATGGCTGCAAGAGAGACAATCAGGATGCGACATGGTGGAAGCGTTGTCTTTAGGGCAGGCGCTTAACATATGGGGTTTGTTGAGTATGATGTTATGAAGGGGACCACTATATAGTACGTCATGTTGGCGTTTTGGAGTCTGTGCAGCGGCTTTTGCATCTAGATACTCCAGGTATACGATTCTATTCTCCATATTAGCAATCCCTTGTTGAATGACGATTCACATGTGTTACCCGAATACGCATGTCCTGATCTAAGTTCGCTGTTCTACGGTCTCTAAAACAAAAAATAGAAGAGCAGCTGAGCACTCTCAAGTGTACAGACGCCCCTTCACCAACGGATCAACATCCTCGCTCGAGAAAGCACAATGCCCCACCCCATCCGCATCAGTACTAACAACGCCCCATTGCAGCTTCTGCTCCGAAAGCACACCATTATCTGACGCCACGCGCCTTTCTGGGTGGCAAGCTGCACTAATAGCTAAACTGCAGCTCCCCGCGAGCGGCATACCAGGCTTGTACGGTATGTACCCAAAGCCAATGACTGAACCCACCATCAAAACTCCTAGGACGATGACGGACAGCATGGCGACTGGCGAATAGCCGACTGTCCGCGTCACCATGTCCCATTCCAAGTTTAAGTAAGTGTCCGGTACCGGCTCGCTGTTTACGTCGTAAAGGTCGAAGGATACGACGAAGATGCTCTGTGAGACGAGCCAGTGCAGGATACCGCTGAGGATTACGAGGGGCAGCCCGAATCGATATGGGAGTTGGAGGAAGTAAGTCGATCGTTGGTGTCTGGCCGGTTTGCGGGATACGCGCAGTCCTTTCCGTTTGTGCGCGTAGGATGTCCACTCGTAGCCCATAAGCATGGCTGTGAAGAGACTGTTGTAAGCGAAGTAAAGGAAGGATAGTATGACTTGAGGCAAGTTGGCTACTAGAGCGAGAGAAACCATGGTTGTTGGCATTGCACCGCTGGCTATCAGTGTTCTTGGATCGACTGCGCCGAAACCGATGCGGAGGGCGTCGATGGTGCTGGTAGCCATGAGTTGGTTGATTTCTCTGACGCCCCATATGAGTAATGCAATGACGGTGATCAGGGCAATTGCAAATCTGGTTGGTGTAAGCTGTAAAGTTGATTGAAAAGTGAAGGAGGCTTTACAAGAGCAGTGTCACCGTTCGTCGCATTCTGCTTGTAGCGTCTTTCCAACGCCAACGTGGATCATTCCAGGTGGTTGGACTTGCACTGTAGCCACGTTTCGCATTGCGTATGCTCAGTAGACCCAGATATTTCGTTGTGACATCTCTCTCGTCCAAGAAAGACGCTACCCCATCACCCATGGTCATGATGGGATCGCCTTTCAAAGAATATAAGACGTAAAACATTAGCAATGCTTTGACTGATAGCTGTCAGCCAAATGTCTGCATACGATTGTGAAAGGCAAACCTCGTGCGTGCAGCAGGCTTGCAAGGTAGGAAAGACTTACAGAAGTTGAGGACCGTAACAATGATTGCAATCAGTGGACTGAAGTGGAGTCGACAGCGTGGCTCAGCTTGTTCGCTAAGACAGTAGTCGACAGGCCACCGATGCCGCTCGCAATAGCCATCAGGGCCATCATAACAATTCATACCAATCGTCCAGGGCTCAGATTTCCTAACCTCTCCAAGGTAATTGATACACGGTTCGTAATCCGCTTTCCCGCGCAGTGCACTGCAAATCCAGCCTATCATGGGATCGGACTGGTCCCTGTAGTGGCGTAGACCCTCGCCTGCGTCAGAGTTCCAGGCTTCGAGGATGTACTTGTTGCTGGGCCCGTTGACTGTCGGACCTTCAGGAAGCAAAATCTCAGGGCTTACGTTCTCGTTGGCTATCACAACAAACAGACTGCGCCTGGAGGATTGAATAGGGACACCATATTCGTCGATACACTCGGCAGGTTCCAATTTGTCGAGTGAGCCATTGTGTAACTTCGTCCAGAGGCTGATCAGCAGGGGTGCATCAGACTTTGATAGTGGCATGAAACTTGAGCAGTTTTGGCATATCGGGTCGTCTATAAACGCCTGGGTGACCACATATCCATTGTAGCTGTTTGCGGATATAGATGCGTAGATAGCGGAGTTGTATCTGGTTCATCGTGTCAGGACAGTCCTCTCAGCCTCTGAAAAACTTACAGGAGATGAAGAGGCAGAGAGCTGACGGCCAAGAGAAACCATAGAACTACCCTTCCTCGGCCAATATACCTCAGATTGCGAAAGCTTGGTACACCTATGTCTAGCCATTCTCTCCTTCCATGCGCTTTGTCGACCTCCCGCCTAGTCGGAGCAGACAAGCACTGCATACAATAATTGCTACCGCTTAGTAGAATTGTACTCAGAATATTGATGAGGATATGGAGTCCTGAATTGGTTGCCTTGATGCGTTCGCAGTCCCCTTCGTGAAGAACGTGTTCCGTTTTCCTATGAGCTACTGAACCCCAAATGGTGACCACGAGATTGATGAGGAAGACTATCGACGCCCATATGCCGAAGTTGAGGATGCCAAATCTCCAGCCAGACAATCGATGTTTGTACTGTTGTGTCACAGAATCGGGCCTGTTGGATTCAATGGAGGTTTTCGTCCTGGCACTCGAAGCCTTTGTTGCAGATGGGCTGTTCATGCCGATTTCTTCATTGCTCCGCACTGTGAGCGCATGTAATTCTGTCGATTCGACGTTCGCTCGGTGATGGTTGGTGCTTCCGCTGCGTGTGAGAATGTGGATCTGATGGGTGACGGTGTTGCGGATGCGCGTCAACATCGCGAATATGGTTGTTCGCGATCGCGAAATCTATTGCGGACTCGATTCAAGAGTCTATATTTTATGGCATATGAAGCTAACAGTTGTTCGGTTACATTGAGAGAAGAGATGCGTTGACGCCGCCTTATTTTTAGAGTGTGGCGCAAGGCGTCCAAAGATCCCTCCCCTGGCTGCTGATCTGAGGGGTGGGCGCAGCCTCATGTGAAAGCGCAGCAAATCTCTCGGCGCTATACACTACATGAAGTGGCTTAGGAAGGCGACAATTGCGATCTGTTGAAGTATCAACGATATCTCTGGAACAGCGTAAGTCTGCTATTTGACCTATGTTCATCCATCGGTTCGACAACAATCGCATCTCCCGAACATAATCTCTTTGTAGCTGAATCTATCGCCATGGATTTGCCTGTATCTGTGCGGTGCGGGAGAGAGCGTTGCCATAGGTTTACTTTCTTCAAATACCGAGCTGGAGGTGTTTGAAGTGTGGCCAGAGCCTGAAGGCAACTACCTAGGTACTGGTGGAAGCCACCAATCATGTGACCGTCAGCTTAGCGCAACCACCAATGTCTTTCCGTAGCTTGGATTCCTTCACAACTTGACAAGATCTTTGGCTCTAACAACAGGATGCATGATGTCAATCTGAAGTCAGCGCCTCTCTCAGAAGATTTTCATGACCGGAGCGTTGAAGCCCCCAAATGTTGCGCATCCTCGTCCAAGATCAACGTTACATCACACCAATCTCGGTTCGGCTCCACAAGCTTGAGTGATCTATCGTACAACGAAAAATCTAAGGTTCACCATGCAATGTGCGAGCCACGAAGACACTTGGCACGGGGTCCCAATCGTTCACCGTTCACCGCGGACAAAGTGTAGAGATATGGGCCCGTTAAGTTTGTATATCAACAATATATCGTGGGTATATCAGCAATGAAGATAACCACAAATTTCAATTCAATACGAAACAACATCTGCGATATCTAGCTTTTGAAACCGCTCTATCAAATCAGCCCTTCCGTTGATCCTATCCTTCCAAAAGAACCTTGCAGCATGTCAGTACATAGGCACACCGTTCTTATAGCGGGCGGCAGCATCGCTGGACTTACTCTGGCCAACATCCTTGAACAGCTTGGAATCAACTATCTGGTGCTGGAGAAGTATGGAAAGATTGCTCCTGATATGGGCGCAAGTATTGGCGTTCGTACATTCATTTCATCACATTTTCTCTTCTGATTCTGATCCAAGATCTTTCCCAATGGCTATCGTATCCTAGATCAACTCGGTTGCTACAATAGTATTAAGGACTTAGTGAAAGGCGCCGATGCTTTTCAGACCATAACCAACAGGAACGAGAATGGTCAGATTATAACAGAGCTCACAGAAGCGTCTAAGCACTTTATCAGACGGTACGTCGTCCTTCCCGATGCGCGTAGTCTAACACTGACGAAGACAGCCTTGGATACGAGCCTATCTTTGTTGATCGTCGAATGATCATCCAGATATTGTACGATAATCTGCGCGACAAGTCAAAAGTGCTCACCAGTAAAGGCGTTGCCGAGATCAAGCAGTCTATTGGCAGGGTGGAAGTCGTCACTGCAGATGGAGAGTCCTTCCATGGTGATATTCTCGTGGGCGCCGATGGCATCCACAGCACTGTGCGCCGGGAGATGTGGAGACTCGCAGACCAAGACACCCCTGGATACTTTCCGGAGATTGAGCGACCAAACGTCCCGACGGAGTACTGTTGTATCTTCGGTATATCGCGGCCATCAGACAAGTTCCCCAAGTACTCGTCCCAGACTGTACAGGGGCATGACTACTCCTACCTCGTTGCTACTGGACCCAATCACCGCATCTACTGGTTTCTGTTCAAGAAGCTGCAAGAAACAGCCCGTGGATTGTATGAGAAGATCCCACGCTACACTGAGGAACAAAGAGACGCTCTGGCAGCAGAGCATGCGTCTGATCCCATCACAGAAACGCTGACCTTTGGTGAAATGTACGCAATGCGCACCACAGCAACTTTGCAAGCTCTTCCTGAAGTGGTGTTCAAGAAGTGGCATTACAACCGTATCACGACCATCGGAGACGCTGCTCACAAGGTGCGCGACACACCACGCACACACACACGCGTCATTAAACACAGGCTAACATGAACAACAGTTCAATCCCATCGGCGGCCAAGGTGGAAACAGCGCGATCGAAGACGCCGCCGTCCTCGCAGATCAACTCCACGCGCTCCTCACCCGCAAGAATGGTGTAACAAAGGTCACCGACGCAGATATTGTCACTGTATTTCAAGAGACCCAACGCATCCGCTTCGACCGCGCCAACAAGATCATGGCACACTCACACAACCAGCAAAGCGTACAGGCAAAGGACAAATTCGTCTCGAGGATCATCGCAGACTATGTCATTCCCATGTCTAAACCAGAGGCACTCGTCGATTTGCTCTGCGGGGTTGCGCGTCCAGCTGCTCGTGTCAAGGCGTTGCCAATGCCTCGGCGACCACATAGCGAGCTTTGGGATGATGAGAAAGAGCATACTTTGGTGCACTGGAAACGTATTGTCTATGTGGTAACATTGAGTATTGCAACTCTCGCCGTTTTGGTGGCGACGAATGTGTCGAAGGCGTAGTTTCTGTCCGCGGTTTCGGGGCGGTAGTCGCTGCTATGAGCGTGTACTTCTCGATGCAGACTTTGGATTCGCTCTTTGAGATATCTCTTGGATGGTTGAAGTAAACGAGTTGCGCATTTATATTCCATGTTCTAACCGGACGTCTTCGATATAGCATTGCCAGCGAATTCGAATGTATCATATCCTTCAATCTCATCAAGTATTGGCGTACGATAAATGGTCCAAAACAAATTGACCCAAGACTAGAATAACAAAAGCACAAACGCGAATGGAGAGCAACCAAGGCTGTGGTGGATATCAAGTGACGTGAAGCCTTGTGTTGTCAAGCTACGCACGTGACCGTAGTGTTGATTGGCCGATCGCGAACTTCGAACGCCGACGTCTAAACTTTTGGACGGGCAAACATCACTACCTGCAACGCCGCCATGGCCGCCCCACGCTCGCTCGCAGCGTCCTTCAGCGTGACCCGGCTCGCTGCATCATCGCTGTCGACGCTCCGCCCCGAAGTCTGCCGGTTTGCAACGCCTTCATACCAGACGATCCGCTGCGCAATCACATCGAAGACACAGCCCGCAAAGAAGAAGAAGACGCGCAACACGTTCCGCCAATATGACCTGAAGAATATCGAACAATTCGCCCTTGTCGATGCAATGCGATACATCCGCGCGTTTGAAGTCGGGCGGAACCCTTCGTCGTCGAAATACGAGCTGCACGTTCGTCTGCGTTCCCTCAAGAACGGCCCCGTTGTGCGCAACAGGTTACGGCTGCCGCACTCGGTCAAGACAGACCTGCGCATCTGCGTTATCGCGCCCGCGGACTCCAAGGCCGGACAGGAGGCACGCTCAGCCGGTGCTACGCTTGTTGGCGAAGAGGAGATATTTGCTCAGATACAGGAGGGCGTCATTGAGTTTGACAGGTGTATCTGCCACATCGACTCGCTGCAGAAACTGAACAAGGCGGGGCTGGGAAGGGTACTGGGACCGAAGGGGCTGATGCCTAGCACCAAGACCGGCACGGTTGTGAACAACATTGGGCCGACCGTGAGGAATATGGTCGGTGGTAGCGAGTACAGGGAGAGGCTGGGTGTGATCCGCATGGCGGTCGGGCAACTTGGCTTCACCCCTGTGGAAATGCAGGAGAACATCAAGTCGTTCATGGATTCGTTGAAGAAAGACATTGCGCAACTGTCTGACAGGGCGTCCAAGGAGATCCACGAAGTGGTACGTCAGAAGCCATTACAAGGTGTCGCCATAGCATTGCTAACACCCCCACCAGGTTCTCAGCTCTACAAATGCACCAGGATTCACATTGAACGGCGAGTTCAAGAGCGCCAACTCGATATCCCCGGCCCTCTTGAACGGCCCCCTGTAAATTCATGTAGCTCTTCTGTTGTACAAACAATGTACCATATCAACGCCACCGCTATGCTGGTATCATGATCGATCCTTTACCTAGTCTTCAGCGTCTTAAGCACCTTGACAGCCTCCCCTGACTCGTCCATATCCGCGTACAGCTTCATAATCTGCATCACCCTCCCTGCCCCCGCCGTCCCAGCCCTCTTTGCCTGCTGAAATGCCGTGCTCAGATCGAGCAACAGGGTACTGCGCACCTTGCCTAATCTCAGTGTCTGCGCAACCACGAACGGATGCTCTTCCAGCCCCTTGATGGCCTCCTTGACCAGTCGGTACTGCACAACGTTCCTCTTCAACCTCACAACACTCGTTCCAATCTGCACGTCCCCCTCGTCCCCCTCCTCATCCTCGCTCTCGCTGCTATCACTCAGCGCCCCATCCCCAGACACCTCGACCGCAACCCCCTCCTCACACTCCCTCAACCGCTCCTCAAACTCCACAAGCCTTCTCCCCACCTCAATCCCCCGCCTTACCTCCCTCCGCCTCTGCACCAGCACACCAACCTCCTCTTCCCGCTCTGCAACCAACGCCTCCAGCGCTCTTACCTCCTTGGCGAACCCCAGCAGCCCCACCCTCACGCCCTCAACCTTCTCCTCGCCGCCGCGCAAACTGTTGCCCAACGTCAAGAAATCGGCATAGTTTGCGTTGACGAGGTCGAGCAGCTCGCGCGAGAGTAGCTGGCTGCGGGCGCGCAGCTCGGAGCGCAGGTCCTCGAGGGTCTGGTGGCGGTGCGAGAGAGTGGAGAGATAGGCGCTGGGCGTGAAGTGCGGGACGAGGAAGTCGGAGCGCTGCAGGGGTTTTGCAAAGGGGAGGGTGTCGATGTTGTCTTCCGAGTCGGAGGAGGTGGGGGACGGGCTGCGGGTGTCTGAGATCTGGGAGGTTTGTCAGTAGGAGAGGGAGGGAGCCCGGATGGAGGAGGAGGAGGAGGAGGAGGAGGGGCGTACGTAGAATTGGCTCATCTTGGATATTCTCCCGAGGTTAGAAAGGGCTCTACAGCTTGGGAATGTTGCTTGTGTTGATTCCTCCCCCCGGTCGCGTCCACTCGCGTGTGTCGTGTCGTGGCCCAAATAAAGTGTCCCCAAGCTCCGATAAGCTTATCGTGTTGCGAACCGCGGCAAAGGGTCCCTTCAGTTCGTGATCACACATTACCAAGCACGACGCCCCGCCGTGGGGCTAACGCGCCGGCTATGTCACCATCCCGTGTAGCGGAGAATAGAAAGCCAATTCCCTTTTCCCCCAATCCCATACTTGAACAACTTCTTTTGTCTGCATTGCCTCGGTAGACAAGCATAGACTGCTACAAAGACTATGGCCCCGCTTCCCCAGCCTGATCTCCCCGAGCCCGCGCACCCAACCGTGGACTCGATGCTGGCCCGCAAGTTTGGGAAGGAGGTTGCGAATTACTTCTCCGGTATGCGGGTCTCTTTGCTCTGGACCACGCGGTCATGTGCAATAGCAAGGGTGATTGACTGACACACCCAGGCTCCCCACTAAACCGCGTCTCGTTCCTGCGCGGCGACCACACGTTCCTCTCGTCTGCGCTGCGCCACCCCTCGGCCACCTTCTTGCTGTTCAAGAATATCGAGCCGCTGCTTTCGTCGCCCACAAGTCTGGCACGCGTCTCCTTTGCGGATGTGGAGCCCATCATCGGCAAGGACATCTTCAATATCAGCGAGGATGAGGTCATTGCGCAGTACAACTCCAGTCTGTATATTCCGCAGATTGTCTTCCTCGGCCTCGACGAGAGGAAGGAGGGTTTCGTGTACAAGGAGCACTACAAGGGCCAGCCGTGGTTCGCGGTCGATGTGACGCCAAAGGAGAGTGTGAAGGAGGCGGCTGAGACTCTGATTGAGAAGCTGAAGGGCCAGGGGTTGGACTTTAGCAAAGGGCGGATACATATGAGCCTGCCTGCTGAGGAAGGTATGTAGCTTGCCATCTCCCTCTCCACATGCCGTTTAGGAAAAGAAGACTGCATGCTGATATAGTGTACAACAGCCGCCATCTACGCCGAAGCCCGCCACCTCCTCGACTGGAACGCGCGCAACCCCTTCTGCGCCTCGTGCGGCTACAAGACCCTCTCCGTCAACGCCGGCTTCAAACGCACCTGCCCGCCCAAAGACGTCGCCGCGGCCATCGACTCGGCCTCTCCCAACGAACGGCCCCCCTGCGCAACCCGCACCGGCATCTCCAACCTCTGCTTCCCGCGCACCGACCCCACCGTCATCATGGCCGTCGTCAGCGCAGACGGGAAGCGCATCCTGCTGGGTCGCCAGAAGCGCTGGCCCGCATACTGGTACAGCACGCTGGCGGGCTTCTTGGAGCCGGCCGAGAGCGTCGAGGAGGCTGTGCGCCGCGAGGTCTGGGAGGAGAGCGGCGTGCATCTCGGGCGCGTGGTGATCCACTCGACACAGCCGTGGCCGTACCCTGCGAATCTCATGATTGGCGCCATTGGCCAGGCGATTCCGGATGGTGAGAAGGTCCATTTGGGTCATGATGCCGAGCTCGAAGACGCAAAGTGGTTTGAGGCCGATGAGGTGAGGGAGGCGCTGAGGGTGGGCACGAGTGGGCTGGGTGAGGACCCTGGGCCAGAGTGGAAGGAGGGTGGTCTGAGATTGCCGCCCAAGACGGCGATTGCGCATCAATTGATTAGCGCAATGGTGAATGGGTTTGCGAGCGGGACGCCAATGATTTGAGTTGTGAATGAGTGCGTGGGGGCGGGGGCGTTGGAGTTGGGACTGGTGTAGACTAGACCTGTAGATGTGAAGAAATAGTTTAGATTTGCAAAGTCGTGTCTCTACGGAAGCACAATGTACTTCTTCAGATGCTCGGGTATTGCGCCGAACAGCTTCTTCTCCTCCAGCCACTTCTTGCTGAACAGCCGGTCGGCATACCTGTACGCGCCATCGCACAGGAGCGTGACGACCGTGCTGCCCTTGCCCAGCTTCTCTGCAACCTCCTTGGCCGCGACGACGTTCAGACACGAACTCGCGCCCAGATACAGGCCCTCCTCATCCAAGCAGCGGTAGACCATCTCAATCGTCTTCTCGTCGCTGATGTGCAAGCTGCCGTCCAACAGATCAATGTCCGGCTTCAGGTTGTCTGTCACGCGACCCTGGCCAATGCCCTCGGTGATGGAGCCACCCTGGCGCTCGGCCAGCTTACCGCCAGACTGAATGTAGCTGTGCAGCACACTGCCTGGCGGATCAGCGAGGAACGACTTGACGCGCCCGCCGCTCTTT
This sequence comes from Stagonosporopsis rhizophila, assembly GCA_016767195.1. Classification (NCBI taxonomy): domain Eukaryota; kingdom Fungi; phylum Ascomycota; class Dothideomycetes; order Pleosporales; family Didymellaceae; genus Stagonosporopsis; species Stagonosporopsis rhizophila. The sequence goes on from CP068494.1 coordinate 494,741, forward strand.
TCCTTCAGGTAACGCGTAGTTCCAGCGAGGGAGCCGCCCGTGCCTGTTGCGCAGGTAAACGCATCGATCTTGCCTCCTGTCTGGTACCAGATCTCAGGCCCCGTGGTCTCAATGTGCGCCTGTCGGTTTGCGACATTGTCAAACTGGTTCGTCCAGACAGCGTTGTCGAGGCGCTCGGCGTGGCGCTTGGCCTGGTGGTTGTAATTCTCCGGGTTGTCAAAGGCGACGGCGGGGACGGGGTACACTTCGGCGCCCAGCAGGCGGAGTAGGTCAATCTTGCCCTGGGATTGCGTGTTGGGCATGTAGATGACGAGCTTGTAGCCTTTGCTTCGGCAGACGTGGGCGAGGCCAATGCCCGTATTGCCGGCGGTGCCTTCAATGACGGTGCCGCCTGGCTTCAAGAGACCGGCCTTCTCAGCATGCTCGACGACGAAGAGCGCAGCGCGGTCCTTGACCGAGCCTCCGGGGTTTTGGAACTCGGCCTTGCCTAGGACGTTGCAGCCAGTCTCCTCAGAGAGCTTCTTAAGACGGATGAGCGGTGTCTTGCCAATTGCTGTGGCAGTTAATATCACTTCAAGCTATGTGTGCTTGGGGGCAAGTGTACCATCAAGGAAGCCCCGCTGTCCAATGCCTTGCGCCTTCGAGATGCCAATGGCGGTCTGGTGGTTGGCCTCGAAGGAGACGGCCTCGGCGCTCCTCCGTGCCGAGGCGGCAAACTGCCGCGCTGCTGTCCTGAACATTTTGTGTGTTAGGATGGAAGGCGAGGTGTTGCAGCTCGGAGTATTTCAAAGCTGTCGACGATGTCGGCGAATCAGACCTCGGATCTAGCGCGACGACCCGGATGTCGCCATTCTGGCTGGCGTCATGCTGCTTTGCTGTTTGCGATAGGTCCACCAGCGTTATTGATTACACGCCAGGGTCAGAGAGACAGCCTCGAGTATCAGTCTCAATGGATTCTCGAGTCTACAATTATCGTCCTGGATCATGCTTTCGTGTCGGTTAGGCATTTCATTGGTTCGAGTTGTGAGAGCGGCGCCGCGGGGGTCTCGATTAGGAATAGTTCCAAATGGGGTAAACAAACAGTTGCCTCGAACAGTTGAACTCAACCGACCATCACCGCAACCAGAATGCCAGGGAGAACGGCGACGCGTGCAACGCGCACGGCACGCACAACACGAACAGCTGCCGGCACCAAGTCAGCACGATCATCAACTATCGCGATACCCGACGAAGGCCCCGTCACCTCGCTGCGCACTCGGATCGTGCAGGTCTTCAGCGACGCGCAAAAGACGACAGCAACGCAGCGCAAGCTGGTCGTGACGCTACGGAAAATACAGGAAGAATGCTGTTTCGAACCTCCCCCCACCACGAAGAAGGGCAAGAAGGCGCAGGAGGAAGAGGAGGAGGAGTTCGATGAGAAAGACTTCAATCTTGAGATCGTGCGAAACGTACTGCGCGTCATGAATGTGAAGAAGAGCGAAGCCGCCGGCGACCGCGTCATTCGCTTTCTCGCCATATTCCTCACACATGCCTCAGAGAAGGACCACAAGAACTCCGCCGCAGCCATGGAAAACGATGATGAGGGCGGCCAGGACCCCACGAACCGCTTGAACAGGCATATCATTAGCATACTCCTACGTCTGCTCCCATCGAAAGACAAGACGGTCCGATTTCGCGCCACCCAGACCATTACAACGCTGCTCAACAGCCTCCAACAGATTGACAACGACGTTTTCTCCGCTATCAGAACGGGCCTGACAAAGCGTCTACGGGATAAGGAGGCTTCCGTGCGAGTCCAGGCAGCCATGGGTCTAGGTCGTATGGATGGCGACGAGGATGAAGAGGACGAAGAGGATAGCGATGATGAGGCTGGCACGATCCTCGACAAGCTGGTGAGCATCATGGGCAACGATCCAGATGCCCAAGTACGGCGCACCATTCTTGCAAACATACCCACGACGCCGTCCACAGTGAAAATCAAGCTTGAGCGAGCGCGCGATGTAGACCCTGCTACACGACGGTTCGTTTATACTAAACTTCTCCCAACCATGGGAGACTTCCGTCTTCTTTCGCTAGTCGAGCGTGAGAAGATTATACGCTGGGGCCTAAGAGACCGAGATGATAACGTACGAAAGGCTGCAGCACGGCTGTTTTACGAACGCTGGATCGAGGACTGCGCCGTTGAGCGGGACACACGCCCAGAGGAGGAAAAGGTGCGAGATGCTACTGCTCCACCAAGCCGAGACGCTCTGTGCGAGCTACTGGAGCGCGTCGATATTGTCAATGCAGGTGCCGAGGGCGGCATGGCTCATGAAGCAATGAAACAGTTCTGGGCTGGAAGACCTGACTACCTCGAGGCCATGAACTTCGACCATGACTTTTGGTTAAACCTGGATCCATCGGCTGCCTTTGTGGTACGGAGCCTGAACGACTATGGCCAAGACACTGACGACGATCGAGTGCGGGAACTCATTGAGGAGAAAATGCTCGACATAACACAGTTCACTGTGATCCTCAAGAAAGAGCTCAACAATGTGACCGCGGTCCTTCGAAAGGATGCCCTGCTCAGCGAAGATGACTCCGAGGCATATGATATGGGAGAGCTCCTACAGGACAGCATGTTCGTGACCGAGCAGCTCTTGCATGTGTCACTTTCGCTCGACTTCTCAGATGAGATGGGCAGGAGGCAAATGTACAGCATTACACGAGAGGCAATAGCCGACCCCGCGCTTCCGGAAGAATGCACGAAGCTAGCCATCGAAGTGCTTCGTGTCGTCTGCGGCAATCGTGGCGAATCGGATTTCTGCGCTGTTGTCATGGAGGCTATTCAAGACGTACGCGATACACTGCTGGATGACGACGACGATACCACGGAAGTTGTAGACGATGCCGAGAGCTTCCACTCCGCACAGTCTGAGCACAGTAGCCCGCCCCCGGCGAACAAAAGAGCGGCAAAACCAAAAAAGATCCTCACGCCCGAAGAGGAGGAAGAGAAGCTCAATCGTGAGACTAGCGTTCATTCCAAGTGCTTGCACCTTGTGCAATGCACGCTTCAAAATGTGACCTGCAATCTGGAGACAGATACCAACCTGACCAGCATGCTGAACACCCTCATCATTCCTGCTGTGCAGTCCCGCGAAAATCACATAATTCGTGAACAAGGTATCATCTGCCTTGGTATCGCAGCCCTCCTTAGCACGGTAAGCATTAGCATTGGCTGAAGTCCTCAGACACTGACACAACTGTAGGATCTCGCAACTAGCAATCTCGACCTCTTCTTCCATTGTTTCGCCAAGGGACATGATGCCCTGAAAGAGATCGTACTGCAAATCCTCTCAGATGTCATCATCACACATCCACATCTCCTTGCGCCACCCGCAGCTGATCCAGACGCTACAGAGCAGTCCGAGTTGCCTGAGCAAAACCCACTGCTGAAGCCACTGGTCAAGACGTTGCTGAGGGGTATCGACTCGGACAACGTAAGGGTTACACAGATAGCCTGTGAAGCAGCGCAAAAGCTGGTCCTTCACAGCCTGTTGCCTGTGGAAGCCATCGAGGAGATCGTCAAGAAATTCACGTTGAAGTACTTCAATCCTGACACTGATCACAACCCCGCGGTGAGGCAGGCGTTGGCGTACTTCCTCCCTGTTTTCTGCCACTCCAAGATTAGGAACGCGCAAGTGATGGCGGGAGTTGCTGCTTCAGTCATCGCCAGGCTCGTTGTTGACCGCGACGAGATCGACGAAGATGGAGATGCTGAGATGGTTGGCTGGCCTGCCATCACAGCACACTTGTCAGACTGGACGGATGGTCGCAAAGTTGTTGGTCAAACCGAGGCTGGTCTCGATGGAAAGATCAAATTCAGCGCAGATTCCGAGCTTCCTCACCTGGCTCTTGCCGTTGACATTCTCGAGCGAGCTCTTACAAGCACGTGTTCGAGGGATGAGCGCAAGCCTCTGCTCTCGTTGTTGACCAAGCTGCACATCTCAGCGACCGCACCAAAGTCGAAAGAGGGCGAGAGCACAACCCAGGAACTCCTCGAGACCCTTCAAGGACTCGTTTCAGAAGCCGTCGAGGAGAGTATCGGCGTGGATGCAACGCAACGAAATGCACTCGCCAAGCTTGACGCAACACTTGCCAAGCGTCTAGGTGATGCAGCGAACGCTGCAGTCGGCCAGGAAGATCGTGAGGATACTGTCACCCCCGAGACTGCCAAACCTAGCGAGACACCCGCTGAGGAGCCGCGGTCAAGTGTAGCGCGCTCCAGCATCGCACCCTCTGTGGACGGCAGTGAGATGGACGTGGACGAGGACGACACAATGCTTGCAGGTATGCAAGGAGAGGGTACACGCATGCCTCTGGAAGCCGAAGACAGCGATGACGATGATGAAAGCACACCCCGCGCCCCGCAAATTCGTGCCACAAGAGAAGCAACCGAGAAGACGGAGGCAGATATCATGGACGAGCTGCTTGCGAGCGACGAGGAGATGACCATGTAAATGTCATGTTGATACGTATTGATGGGTTGGTGTTGGCTTGGTCGGCGTTGTTGGTTTCGGGTTCGGGTTCGGTTCACGAAGTCTTTCTTTGATACCCCATCGATATCTAGGGTGGGTCGCACTGCACGCAATGCACATTCTCTTCCCTTGCAGAGTCTCCAATTACTCACTCGCGTCTTGTCTTGTCTGCACGTCGGGATTCGTGGTGATGTATTCGCCTCCCTGTCTACGACGCACCCTCTCTACCACAGCATGACCACAGCACCATCCCGAGTGACCACATCTTCGATTCCCGCCTAGCATATCACATCCTTCACACCAGGAACCATCTACCAGCAACGTCCTACCCCACGAACCAAGAGTCCAAAGAGTCTAACCCCCACGACCCCCATTAACGAAGAACCCACGTCCGCACCAGGCACAAGACACGTCTGAAGTCAACAAAGTGGGCATCTTTGGCTCTATAATTTGGCTACTTAAAATCTTGATGGCTCTCTAAGACTGAACGGATTGAAGACTCGCTCGTTTATAGCTTGCTCTTCCCGATTCCCCAGATCTCCGCGCCGGGATTGTTCTCCTTCTTCCCCACCGTCGCACCCGCGGCAACAGGCTGCTGCCCTTCCTCAACGTACAACGTCTGGTTCTGCCTCATCGTCTCGATCGCGTCCTTCTCAATGCGACTCAGCAGCTCCTCATTCGTCGGGATATCGTGAATCAGCCCCATCACCTGCCCCGCAGTCCAGACACCATAGTCCTTGTCGCCATTCAGGAAGACCTGGCGACCGCGCTGACCAGACACATACTGCGCGACCTCCTCGAACTTGCCCGTCATGCTCGTCTTCTCAATGTCCACGGCTTGCAGCGCGACCTTGTTCGCGAACAGACGGCTGGTGTTCTTCCACCGGCGCAGCACGAGCGCGGTATCCGTTTCCTGTGCGTCGACGATTGCCTTCTTGATGTTCTCGTGGATCGGCGCCTCGACTGTGCACATGAAGCGAGTGCCCATGTTGATTCCGCAGGCACCGAGGGCCAGCGCGGCGGCCAGGCCCTGCCCGTCTGCGAAGCCACCGGAGGCAATGAACGGGACGCCCAGGCTCTGGCGCGCCCGCGAGAGCAGGATGAAGTTGGTAATGTCTGTCTCGCCGACGTGGCCGGCGCACTCGAAGCCGTCGATGCTGAGGAAGTCGACGCCGAGCTTCACGGCCGACTGCGCGTGGCGGATTGTGGTGCACTTGTGCAAGATGATAGTGCCGGCGGCCTTGAGCTGCTTAATCACGGGGCCGGGCGAGTTGCCTGCGGTCTCGACGATGTTGATCTTCTCGTCGATGATGACCTGTGCGTAGGCAGCGTAGTCCGGGGGCACCATGGCGGGAAGGAGGGTAAGGTTGACGCCGAACGGATACTTTGTCATGGTTCTGCAGCGGCGGATCTCCTTGCGGAGGTCCTCGGGAGTCGGCTGCGTGAGGGCTGTGAGCTGGGGGCGGGTCAGTGAGTATCGACATAGATTCGTAGAGAGTAGGTACTATTCCCAGACCGCCCGCGTTGGACACAGCGGAAGCCAGCTCGGCGTAGCCCACCCATTGCATGCCACCCTGGACAACGGGTACTGGAGGTTGTCAGTATACACAAAGTTTTGGAGGCCTTGGTGGAAGCTCACTTCTAATGCCGAGGGCGCGCGTGAGCTCTGTATTGAACGGCATGATGTCCTGAACTTCTAAATGTGAACAACAGAATAGAAGGAGATTCTAAATAAATAAAAAAGTTGCGACGGGACGACACATGTATTAAACGGCCCAAGGCTCGGCGGTCGGTAAGGTATTGTTGCGTATACAAAGCAGTTTCCCCACACAGCTGTGAGCCGAGGTACTTCACGCGCCGCACTGCAAAGCGAGGCACGTCAGCTGCTTGATGAGTAATACAATCTTGTTTCATACAAATCCGAGTCGATGCTCTCTACTCATCAGAAGTGTTGCTGTTCAAATGCGCGGCCATACATGCTAGCCTGCGCAATACCTGGTCGCTGTCGCTGTCGCTGTAGCTGTAGCTGGCGGCCAAACAGACATTCACATGTCGTCACGTGCTTGCAACCAGTTCCTCCCTCTAGAACACAACGCGCAACGTAGTCGCTTCTCAAACAGCTGATTGGCAGGATATCGATGACGAACTTACAAAGATATGAATCCTGGAGTACCGCTGGTTTATAGACTTATGAGGAGCAAGCAGATGTACGATCACGACTGCGATGGAGCATGCGTAGAGTTCCCAGTGTGCGACAGGACCGACTGTCTTCGAGTACGATCCTTGCAAGATGGTCACAATTCCTCCAAAGCAGTACGTGCCAGAGGTCGGCACGACAAAATATAAAGTCGAGGAGTTTGAAGATGCTGCATAGATAGCCTGTGTCATTCAAAACGCTCAAAAGACACTTCACGCCTGTTTTACGTTCAACATTCAAGGCTCTCCACCTGTCTTTCCTTGTGTCTTCTATCACGAATCCACATAGGGTGGCTCGGCGTAGAGTGTCCTCAAAGCAATAGGCGATGACAAAGGTTGTGGACTGAAGTGGCTCATTGCCAAACAGATCCTTAAGCTTTCCAGAATAGCCAGCCTCAATACCCGCAGCTCTAGGATCCCAACCATGCACATAGCACTCTCCAACGGTATTCGTGATGCAACCATCTGCCCCGCGTTGGTCTCGTTCTTCACACATCAAGAAGGGCGCAAGAGCACCATCGAAGCCCACCACAAGGTCACCATATTGAACTTCGCGTCCGGTTATTCCCAGTAAGCCCTTTTTGCTCCAAAAGATGTACCGGCTGTACATACTGTGCGACAACAGGCGTGTAAATGTACCTGTGTAAGATGGCCAGAATGTGGAGAACGGCACCGAGCTATAGACACCCTCATTATAGCCATGACCCGATGCTTTTACCTTCGAAACGACCTCGCCAAATGTTTCGTTTAGATACAGCTTGCGTCGGTAGTGTGGTAGGAATGCCTTATCTATAGGAAGCACATGTAGTTTTGCATCCTGCTGCGATCTTGAATGCTGGGTAAAGCAGTCAAGGAAACCTTTGCGCCAGCAATGGTTTTCTACAGAACCAATAGTCATACGGTTCAAGAGAACAAGGTACTGGGCCACATCAGACAGGTCGAGGGGTAGTATCTCTGGTAGGGCAGCGACTGAACCGGTCTTTGGTATCTTTGGAGCAAATATACGACCACGGTCATCTAAACACTGGCGTTGACGCGAAAGTGTCCAGAAGGAGTGCGTCAACGTCATTCGTAGCCTATCTTGGGACGACTTGAGCTCTGGAAAACCTCACTGTAGTCGAACAGACGTAAAACAAGGTCGAATTCATACAGAAACCCAGTGGAATGGATTACACCTACCAGGAGTACTTCCAAGAAATCAACATCTGTTGCAATGCTGGTGTGTTTAAAGAGAGAATCAGGGCCTGATATGTTCATGTCGTTTATACCGTTCACATTTTGCTCGTTTCTACTAGACTCTAACAGCCGTCGTTTCAAGCTCAGGTAGAACCATGTCCCCCATATCACGCACCATTCCTCTTTACTATCGCGTCCGCAATCTTCCCAGCGAGCGCATACACACTCGCACTTAAATGCCCGCTGATCTGCGTCGGAAAGATACTCGCATCCACAACTCTTACATTCCGCGTCCCATAAACCTTCCCCTCATTGTCAACGACACCACCCAATTCCCTAGCCATCATTGCGCACGTAGTCACCGGGTGCGAGTTACCGTTGAAACTGCTCTTGATCCACTTTGCCCATGCCCCGTCCGCATACGAAGCATTCCGGGCTACAGCCGTGAACCCCGGTGTTTCTTCGTCCAAAACATGTTCCGAGAGTGGCGGTGTGGAGAATAGCTCTCGAATACGCACGGCGATGGCAGCTTGAACAATCGTGTCGATAGGAAGTTGTAGGAAGTTTGGGTTGATAGATGGCTGCGAGAGCGGATTCGTCGAATTGATGTGGATCTTGCCTCTCGAAAATGGTAGGAGATTCCAAAACTGCGCTGCGATGGCATTCCCTGTGGGGAACCAGAGTATCTCAGCGAGCGGTACGGTCGAGTTGGGGGCAAAGACGAGATCGAGCTGTTGTTTGAGGAGCTGTTTCTGCGCTTTGAGAGTTGTTGAGTTTTGAGCGTAGTCGGCGAGGATGACTTCAGCGTACGAAGTCAGGTTTGAGCGGATACTGGAGGCGATGGACGGAAGATCTGTACCGAAAAGGTCGGAAGCGGTGAGGAAGCTGCCGAAGGTTGGATAGCCGGTCCAGTTTGTTGGTGACGAGTACACGATGGTATTTGCTGGCTGGTCTTGGAGATTTGAACCTACAGATGGTAGAGATAAGACAGTATCAACGCCTAGAGGTGACAGCACAGATGGGTTCCCGATACCTGAGAGCTCGAGAAAAGCTGGTGACCTAATTGAGCCAGCAGATACAATAACTTCCTTCGCGGCTTGGAGCGTTCTGATGGTCCCATCTGACCTGATGACTTCTACGCCCGAGGCAGTCTTCTGGGACCCAGCTGCTGATTGCTGCCATAATATACGCGAAGCTGTGGTGTTAAGGAAGACTCGCAAATTTGGGCGTTCCTCAGCAATTGGCCAATAAAATGCTCTCGCCGCATCCTCTCTCATTATTGCCGATGCATCCAGCGTCATCGGCCATACGTCGAACCCAGGCATGCTTCCTGTATTGACGTCTTGATTCCATGTAAATCCTTTTGCCTGATGAGTATCCCTAAGTATACCAAACGCCCCTTGACCGGTCAGATATGGCGTAAAGCCAACATCGAGCTCCCCATCAAACCCATGGGCGCTCTCCTCAAAACTAGCTCCATCCTTCTCTTGCTGCGCATTCGGCTTGGTGAAGCTCTCTTGTGCCACATAGTACTGGGCCAGACTATCCCACTTCCATCCCTCATTTCCCAGCGCTTCCCACGCATCGATCTGCCTCTTCTCAGCCCGCACATACGTCATTCCGTTTATCAACGACGTGCCGCCTACTCCCTTTCCCGCCCAATAAGGCAAAGTAACATTGCCACCTGCAGCATATTTCTGAGGCTCGGTGGTATATCCCCATTCAACGGACGTGCCAAAGCCGAGACCAAACTCAACGATAGACTTTGGTACGTGTGTTACGTTGGGGTTGTCAAAGGCGGAGTCTCCTGCCTCTACTACGGCCACGGTAGTCCTGAGGTTTGCGGAAAGGCGGTTCGCCAACACAAGGCCTGCGGTTCCGCCACCTACTATGACGTAGTCGTATGTCTTGGGAAAATCGCAAGTCGCGAGGACGAGCTGCGTTGCTGAAAGTACAAACAATGGGTTGAACATTGTCATGTTTGATCTCAACAGGTTATTCTTGGGCGGCAAGGCGCCTTTTCTTATACGGGTCACAGATGCGTGATGCCTTGCGTTGCAGTAGCGCGATATGCTGATTGGTCAACAGGCTGGTGAACGTTGAGTAGAGGATGCAACCAGTTTGATCAGCCTACACGACAATAGGGCTGCACGCTAGAGTCAATTTGTTGGCAGAACACGATCGAGTTTGAACCTTCGTAGAAAATGACATTTGTGTGGATACGCTCTCCCACGTCTCCTTCAAAGCTAGATATCAGAGGCGTATATCCAATTCCACCAACGACGTAAGATGGAGTGCTTGAGGCAGATTCTGAATTATGCCTCAGCTGAAGGCTTGATACATTGACAATGCTTGAGTGGCGCGACGTCACAGCTTTGAAATGCTTTGGGTTTGCAGGCGGGTTGTCGCAATTGGCGTGTCAAGGTCAGCATGAAAGTGCAGCGTCACTCGCAGAGAGTCGGCACAGGACTTGAATCAAAGAAATCTGTACAGCTACCACAGCGAGATACCGCTCAACCCACGCATCTCTACCCCACGCTCCAAGCGAGCTTTTTTCCAATTCGCGATAAGGAAAACGTCACATAGTGATACAGCATCCTGCCCTCCCGTTCCGTCCGTCTAGATAGGAATCGATGGTATTGGCATTTACATGATGGCGCTTGTAGGCTCGTTGAGATTGGGGTCCGGCGGGAGTATTCAGGTATGGCGGACATGAGATTGTGACTTTCTACTTCTCGTCGGGGAACATGGTTTCCTTGAGAGGAATTCCGAGCTCCTCGCGGATGGGCTCAAGCTCCTGGAGGTACTCCTCGTACTGGTTCTTGTTCTCAACCTTGAACTTGATACCTGCAAGGGTGTTAGTAATCGGAATCATCCCAATGGCTGTTTCGTAAATGCGCGAGGACGCCGTTTGGGGCGTGCGCTTTGTTTGAACGGTATCTGGAACGCTTCACAGAGTGTGTACTGGGCGATTTACGTACCCTCGAAGACTCGGACAGCCGAAGGGAAATCGTTGACACGCCTGGCAGCCTGGAGAGCGGCGGTGATGACGGAGGGAGAGGGGACGAGATCGTAGGCGAAGCAGTTGTTCAGGTTTCGCTGTTCATTTGTTAGATGTCTGGTGGTGCTTGTAGCTCCCACGAGCTCACCCGAGCGGTTCGGGTGAAGCCGGTGGGGGCCATGGTGTCGTATCCAAAAGACGTACCTGAAGCTCGAAAACATCGTTGACCTTCTCGAACTCCTTCTCGTACCTGTTTCAAAGAAACACAAGTCAGCGATACAGCTTCTCCCAAGCTTCCCGAAGCTCAATGGCTGTCGCATTCTCCGAACAGCTCATTCCCCTGTCCGAGCGCGCAGCCCCTCCAAGGATGCGTCATACCTGGCGGTGAACTCCTCGAATGTCTCCTCAGCGTGCGCATCGCTGCACCTGACGGCGGACTGGGAAAAGGCGCGCTGGGCGTTCCAGGCGACGGGGGTCGAGCGGTAGACCGGGGCACGAACGGCCGCACGGCTGATCTTCGAGGTGGCGCGAACGAAGGACATCTTGTGTCTCAATTAGCCTGAGTGAAGCTACAAAGGCGTTTGCACGAGGAATTGGGGGGCGTAGCCGTACGGTAGAGTGGTCGGTGGTGGTTCGGAGGTCGTTCTGTGATGTTGGTGCGTCGCTCTCCAGATTCTTGCAGCATGGCCTGATCGCTTGGCAGGCCCGTGCACTTTAACGCTCTTGTGCATCATCAATCTCATCTCAACCTATGCGACTGCCTTTGCCGGGTCGATGCCGATACTGGTAGGATGAATTTGGAGATTACGATTATATGGGCTCCTCACAACTATCAAATTCCCCTGTTCGAGGTCGCTACATATTATACAATCCGCCAAACGGTGTGGGACCCTCGGACACTGCTCGTGCAGACATAATGACTGCATCTTCGTCGTCGTCGTCCTCTTCCCATCCCCCATCTTCATCCCCTGACAGATCTCTCCCTACTCCGTGCTCTCCATCCTCGTCGTCTTCGTCTTCGTCATCTTCATCGTCATCATCTTCGCTGTCGCTGCTTTCAACATTCTCGGCCACTTCCTCGGAAGTCGCTTCTGCTATGTCCGGGTTGTCCGGATACTCAGTCAAGTCTTCAGGGATGTCCGCATCCTCAGCAAGCTCCGCGGTGGTGGTTCTGGTCGCGCTGCTTGTATTGTCCTTTTCCAGCTTTTCGAAAGCATATCTTGGATTCCTCGCAGCGATGCGAATGCTGTGCATGATCTCATGCTCGCGTCGTTTTGCTTCGTGTGTCTCACGGTCATTGACCTCATCTCTGTAACTGTTGTAGACTTCCGTGTCATCCCAGAGCTCTGGCCACTGACAAACCCGCTGATACAAGGCATCATCCGGCACCCCGCCGCCTATGATTGTGTTCATTTTGTCCTTGAGTATGACAGTCACTTTGGCCCACGTGCCAACATGATACCATCCTTGAAAGGTCGGGGCGCACGTTGTCCGTATGTTGTCTGTCGCCAGCATCTTGGCAAGAAGCGGATCAGCAACGTCACAGAATTGAAACGTGTTTCCTGTTTCGGAGGCATGGATGCCATCAAATATGTGCTGGTGCTCTAGCTGTTCTGCAGTCATCCGACTCAGCTCTTGGACGTGTTTGTCGAAAGCGTCATGATGCCTAGCAGTTCCTCGCTTCTTGTAAGACATGAACGAAACAGTCTGGTACTTTCGGTACTCGGAATCTTTGCGAGGATCGACCCCCCATGCGATGAGCGCCTCTCGCCAAGGCCCACTTTCGAAGAAATAGCCGCAATACACGGCAGCTTGTCGTAAACGTGTGCGCTTGTCCCAGCCAAGTTTGTTGTAGAGCATGTGTCGCGTAATAATTGGTCTATCTTTCAGAAGATCTTTGATTTGAGCCACCAGTGTTTGCAGATAAGGCGTGAGTGATGACACTGGCTGCAGTGTGGGTTTTGGCTGTGTGGGTACAGTATCGTCGGTAGGCTTGATAATGATGTAGCTGTTGTACTGGAAGCGTTTCTGCAAGTTGACTTCACCCTGGTCAGTGTATTTGACGTATGCATTCTGTTGAAACCTTGATTATGGTAAGCACAGGACAACTAATGTGCAAAGTTTGCCTTACTTGTAGTTAAATGCAATGGGCATCTGCAGGAATTCCGCTGAGGGGCCAACACTCCTGGTGAGGTCTGCACCTGCTGCCGTGTTGATGCTGTAGCGTTTGAGATCGGCGTCTGCACTATTGTTAGCCTTGATCCGGCATGATACCATGGTTTTGCTCACAGCGTGCAGGCAAGACATGGTTTCTAAGACCAACCATCACATCGTTCTGAGACGCAGCGTATTGCAAGTCCGGCATGGCTGTAGGGTCAGCAGCTGTGTGTGAAACTAATGGCATGTAAACATATATACCTCGAAAGCGATGTGTCTCGTCGACAACACCAACAAACGCCACCTTGTAGTTAGAGGCATTGTCTTGCAGTGTTCGATATAGGTCCGCGGCCTCAATGTAGGTGTCATTTGCTTTCTGAGGTTCATCGTCCACTAAAAATGGCCCTGTAGTACCGCGCCTCCTCTTTCTGCCTGTTCGCTTTGGCACTGTTACCTTCAGCAGTAAATTATTGGTGGTCACCGGAGTCGACAATAGGCGCTTGGCGAAAGGATCGTTTGGTCGCAGTGACACAGAGATAAGCTTCTTAAGCTCATCGTCACCCTCAACATTGGTGTCGGTCTCCAGCTTGGATCTCAGACCCTGGAATGCGCGTTAGCCACCGTGTGTGGAACTTCTGTTTGTCCTCTGACCTTGCTCAGTCTAAGTGACCCGCCTAATGAGGTAATGCCCTTGTCGACATTTTTGATGATGCATGGATGCTCGATGGCCGAGACAGCGCGGGACGGGATGGGCAGCCACGGTGCAGACTCAGTGTTGTTGCTCGCAGAGCTCACGTCACGTTGACTCTTGTTCATGATGGTGGACGTGAAGGTTTGCAAGATTGTGTCAATGTGTGCCTGCAAGATGTCTTTCGTGATCAAAAAAGGGTCCAAGGCTGGGGCCACGAGCTTCAGAAGGTATCACGCAGTGGCACTGTCGCGGTGAGCCAGTCAGCGCTCTACTTGCGTCGTCTGGTCTTCTGCAATGCAGCCTGTGTACATTCTAAGTTTGCGATATCATCGCGTAGCTGGTGCGGCGATGCTTTGCAGCCGCTGCTGAGATTGGGTGGGGTGTGCACGCGCTAACTTGTATGAACGGCATCGCTGGGGGCTCCACCAGGCTCACATCACGCTGTGGCCCTGAGTTGACCCTTTGAACTTCTAACACGCTTTCATCCTGTCCACCACCGCTGAGCACGCCCACCCGCCCTCTGACGTCGTCGCAATATCCTCCCGTGAGTGCGTGGTCGCCTGTGCACGAGCTACCTGCCCCCTCTTCTGCGAGCTATCCTCGACGCCGACGCCAGTGGATCGCCCTGAACACCAACACCGCGACGATCTCGCCTGGCACGCGTCCGCTCTCGATGCCGGCTTGAGCCCGATACGAACCACCTCTTGCGACATCCAGTGTACATCGCGTGTCTCCGCTCCTGCATTGGCGCTATTGGGTTGCGACTTCACAACGGACGCCTCGAGGGTCCTCCCATTCCGGACGCACCTCCGTCTCCGCGTTACTCCCGCACCACTTGACGTGCTGCACTCGCGCAGGCCGCAGCAGTCATGAAGGGCTTCAGGCAAAGGGTTGTAAGTCCCCCGCCATGCACCTTGTTGCGTCTCCTGTTCCCCTCGCGCCCCACCTCATTCGCTATGAGCGCAGAAGCTAACATGCTTAGCATGAACAGCTCTCAAGAGCGAAAGACGGCAACAAGTCATCTAAGAAGAAGGACTCATCCTCTGGCACCGCATCGCCGTCGCAGGGCGCCAGCTCCCCCGCCAACGTTACTCCATCCTCGTCGCAGACGCAGCTCGCCGAGGCCCGCAAGAACGCGCCTTCAGCCGATGGCCAGCCTAGCAGCGGCTCTTTGCAGCCTGGTCAGCACAGCGCGCCCGGCGCAGTAGGCGGCGCAATGTTTGGCGGACCAGGGGGAATGACAGGCGGAGCAGTCGCAGGCGCTGCTGGCGCCGCCACACCCCATAGAATGGGACAGCCCCTTGTGCCCAACGTCACCATCAGCCCAAGCGCTCCCGTAAGTCTCATACGTACGCACACCAGAAGTGCGCAAACTGACCGGACTACCACAGCACGTTCCTCCTCCTGGTGCGGCTGAAACAATGCCCGGCGACCTCGCACCGCCCAAGGCTGGCCAAAAATCCAACGTTTTCGATCGTCTCCAAGCCACCCCGAAAGACAATATCGAAGGCATCAGGACGCCAAAGCGCCAACATTCGTCCAGATTCGACATCTCGGACCAGCGGCAGCGCGAATTGGAGAAGCTGCCAGGATTTCACGAGGTGCCACCAAACAAGAGGGAAGAACTCTTCGTGCAGAAGATCGACCAATGCAACATCATATTTGATTTCAACGATGCGAGCGGAGACATGAAATCAAAGGAGATCAAGCGCCTTGCCCTCCACGAATTGCTCGATTATGTTGCCAACAATCGCCAGGTCATTACAGAGAAAATGTACCCGCTCGTTGTTCAGATGTTCGCCAAGAACCTTTTCCGCCCAATTCCTCCCCCGATGAATCCACAAGGGGAGGCATTCGATCCTGAAGAGGATGAGCCAGTGCTAGAAGTAGCATGGCCACATATTCAGGTTGTCTACGAGTTCTTCCTTCGATTTATCGAAAGTCAAGACTTCAACACAAACATTGCGAAGGCGTACATAGACCACAGCTTTGTGCTCAACGTAAGCCGCGACCTCCCGAGTCCATATTAGATGTTTCCCATTAACGCATGGCAGCTCCTGGAACTGTTCGACTCTGAAGACCCCCGAGAGCGCGATTTCTTAAAGACTACGCTCCACCGTATATACGGAAAGTTCCTCAATCTTCGCTCGTACATTCGCCGCTCCATCAACAACGTCTTCTTCCAATTCATTTACGAAACCGAAAGATTCAATGGCATCGCCGAATTGCTCGAAATCCTTGGATCAATCATCAACGGGTTCGCTCTGCCACTGAAAGAAGAACACAAGCTTTTCCTCACGAGAGTGTTGATTCCTCTGCACAAAGTCAAAAGTCTGAGCATGTATCACCCTCAGCTGGCATACTGCATTGTTCAGTTCTTAGAGAAGGATGCCGCCTTGACGGAGGAGGTGGTTCTGGGCCTTCTCCGCTACTGGCCAAAGGTGAACAGCACCAAAGAGGTTATGTTCTTGAACGAAGTGGAGGACATTTTCGAGGTCATGGACCCAGCCGAGTTCGCGAAGGTGCAGGAGCCGCTCTTCAATCAATTGGCAAAGTCGGTGGCTAGTCCCCATTTCCAGGTTTGTCTACCTTCACACGTTGCTTCACATACGGCTAACTCGTTGCACAGGTCGCTGAGCGCGCACTTTATTTCTGGAACAACGAGTACTTCTGCAACCTGGTCAGTGACAATGTTGAGGTTATTCTGCCAATCATGTTCGCTCCGTTGTACGAGAACTCGAAGGGTCACTGGAACAGGTATGAGACACCCCGCACCCTTGTTTATGCATATACTGAACTGTTCACAGGACGATCCACGGCATGGTGTACAACGCCATGAAGCTGTTCATGGAAGTTAATCCCCAGCTTTTCGACGACTGTTCACATGATTATGCCGAATCACAGAACAACGCAGGCCAAATAAAACAAAGCCGGCAAGACCGCTGGGATAAGCTTGCTCAGCTCGCCGAAGCACGTCAAAATGGAACCGCGCCACCGCTTGACTCGGATCCGCTCAGCCAGGGACGATTGGAAAACCTGAGGCTGCAGGACGACGGAGCTGCGCGGGAGAGGCGGCCGAAGGAGTACGAGCGACAGGGCAGCCAAACTTCGGTACGTTGATTCTTAAGTCCTTAGAACTCAGGATGAGCTTTCTCTACGGCCGAATCGATGTACTCTTAATTCTATCCCTAGACTTCTAGGTTGTTTTTTTGTTCAAGACTTGCATTTTCGGTTCAGGTGGATCTGACTCGTTCGTGCTTGCTCGTTGCAGCGCCGGCATCATGTCGCTCATGGCGGCCATCATGCGCATACTACGGGACGACGGGCATCTGTTGGTCGGTCTCGCAGCAACAGCCAGTCTAGCAGTGGCACAACATCGTCGCGCAACGGGGCGCCCCTCGTCCGTACAAAGTCTGGCGAAAAAACTGGCAAGGCAATCACGAAAGTTGTCTCGAATTAGCGATCATGGCGAGCAATACATTATTTTGACTTCTGGTAACTTCTTTTCTTTCGTCTGCGTATGTTGGAGGTTCAGCGCTCCGATCCTCATCGACTTCGTTGCTTCGCTGATGGTTAGAATCTGGCAAAAAGCGTGTGGGTATACCACGTTTATTGGTTCAAGTGTCGATTGGTACTTTTGGAAGATAGGAAACAGCAATGTACTTCTGCTCAATGTTATAGACATCTTGATTGAACACCCAACAAGCTTTCTACACATAACGATGCAGCGACAGTTGGTAAGCTCGGTCAGTCGGACACCTTGGCGTACCGGCACCCCTGTCTCATCAAGCAAAGGAACGAAAGTTAACGAGATGCAGCTTTGCACATGCCATTGCCTTCACATGCAGCTGCTACCAGTCTTCGTCTTTGCCGCATATCTTGTGCGACGCAAGTAATATCACGCGGATTATATGCATTGATGTGCCCATAGCAAGGAGCAAAGAGGCCTACCAGTACCCAGTCAGCAGTGACCGTGTAAGCACACGTTGGCAGCGGTGAGCCTATCAATTCTGAAGCAATTGCATGCAGCTGGGCCAATCAAAAGCGGACAATTGCCTCGGCCAGCAGAGGTAATTTGTGTGGCTCGCATCGAACAACGGCAGCGCATTCGGAAAGCGCGGAGGTGCAAGACGTTCATCTCCGACCTCCTTTTGGCTGGTTGCGAAAAACATTGGCGCTTGACCAACAAAAGCCTCGCTGAACCACTTTCTTCTCATTTCGTCGAGGTGTTCGTGTCTTCTTCTTCACACTCTTCTACGTCGTTCCTTTGGCATCTGCTGCCACCGTCTTCGCACGCACTTGCTTGTTCACACGAGCAGCCCTTCCGCGTAACTCTCCGCAGCCACCAGCGCGGAGCACATACATCCTGTTCGCCTGCGTCAATTCTCACACATAACACACAATGGGTCTCGATTGGCTCGAGGTGGGCGTCCCTACGCTGGACCGCCCCTTCGGTGTCGCGCTGTGGCCCATCTTCGAAAAGGCTTTCGAGCCCATCGTTGGATACAAGCCCCAGGATTTCCGCTTCGTCCCCGGCGAGACGCCCCTATCCACATTCAAGAGCTGCGCAGCCTTCCTCGTTACATACTACATCATCATCTTTGGCGGTCGCGAGCTGATGCGTGGCCGCGAGCCGTTCAAGCTCAACTTCCTTTTCAAAGTCCACAACTTTTACCTTACCGCCATCAGCGGCATACTCCTTGCGCTCTTCGCTGAGCAGCTGATTCCCACGGTCGTCCGTCACGGTCTCTTCTACGCGATCTGCGATCATAACGGTGGCTGGACAGACAAGCTGGTCATTCTGTACTACGTAAGTGCAAGAGGCAGAATCTGCAGAGTGGATGCTAATCTGCGCAGCTGAATTACCTCACCAAGTTCCTCGAGTTGATTGACACATGCTTCCTTTTCCTCAAGAAGAAGCCCCTGAGTAAGGAAGTCCGCAATGTAGAGTGCGCAATTGCTGACATGTTTAGCTTTCCTCCACACTTACCACCATGGTGCGACTGCCATGCTCTGCTACACCCAGCTCATCGGCCACACCCCCGTCTCCTGGCCCGTCATCACGCTTAACCTGGCTGTTCACGTGGTCATGTACTGGTACTACTTCCAGAGCGCGCGCGGCATCCGCATCTGGTGGAAGAAGTATATTACGGTTGGCCAGATCACTCAGTTCGTTCTGGATCTCGGTACGCATCTCTGATTTCAAGAGTCTCGAGATCAGCGGCTAACTAGCGCCAGGCTTCATCTACTTCGCCTCGTGGACCTACTTCACCAGCACCTATTTCCCCGAGCTGCCGAACTTGGGCAAGTGCGCTGGTGAGGAATTCGCCGCCATCTCCGGAATGATCATCATTACCTCCTACCTCTTCCTCTTCATTGGTTTCTACCTCGCCACATACAAGAAGCCGGTTCCCAAGGGTCGCCGCAGGGCTACTAGCGCTTTGGTCGAGATGAAGGATGAGACAGTCCCGACGGTTGGTGAAGCGCGCAGGCGTCTTTCCACCTCGCGCCCGAACTCCGTTCTCTCTAACGGCGCTGCTACAGGTGCTTCCCCCAGCGGAACACCCAACGGCCGCACCACCCGCAGTCGCAAGGCCTAGGTCGAACCGTAACTTGCTGAAGGACGTACGGCAGATTCTGAGACTGTAACGAGCGACTTGCAACAGACCAGTGATTGCTCGTTATGCGCAGTAGTCAGTCGGTAGTTGCAAAGGGTTTTTGACGCCCATCTGAAGCTACGGTGGATGCTCTTGCAGCCGCACGCACCAGTTGCGGACTGCACGCTCCCGCAGATCGCGCTCTGCAATTTTTCATTCTCTGGCACAACGCAGTCTGATAGGCTGCAGTTTCGTATCTTATTGTAATTGTTACGATGTGGGTTGCTCTCTTAACGGCACCTCCTGTCACGAAAAGACGCATTGGAAGTTGCATGCATGTAAGACTATGGTTGCCGGGCTCACGATGGTCTTACCGGGCGGTGTTGGTATGTGACTTTGTTCTGTATCGTTATGTAGAATAGAGGGACGAGATATGATGGGTAGTCAGCAATATTGTTGATCACACGGAATGAACATACTGTCTTGTCGATACTTGTGTTCTTCCCCTCGCAACGTTCATGCGCGAGAACTGAGCCCATCGATTTGTGGGATGGTTTCCTTTGGTGTTATTAGAATGAGGATGGCATGCTCGTGAATTTCTGAGCGGGTTTGATGCATTCCTGTGGGTTGTGAAACTAGCGGCAGTATTGAGCAAGTGGCTGAACAACATCCAACTGCAACGAGGCATACAACGATGCATACAATGAGTCTCTCCAGGCATTTATCATGTCCTCAGTTTGATCACACTCCATAAAAGTGCTATGTAAGAGAGTACCAGCCATACGCTTCTTTTGTCCCTGGTTACCAATGTCCATAGCACCGTGTTGGATCTCTGCCAGATTGCAAATGTGGAGGCACAATCTCCACAAGCGTGTGAGAATCAGGATGCTCATCGAGGGGTTCAACGAACAGAAAGCGATTAGCACAACTCAGCATTCTATGTCAAGGTGTTCCTAAAGGCCCATAATTAGTGATGCCTGAGAAGCGCAGGGAAGCAATCAGAAGCCAAGGAGCATCCAGCCTGGACACGCTAGACCCGCGAGGGGAAAGACCGGTATGCAGCCATCGCAACAGCCAATCAGAGGGCAAGGCTCGTTTTCGGGGTCTGCGCGACTCCCGCAGCGAAAGCGTTCTCAGTGTTCGAGCTCCAGTTCGCGATTCACACGACACCACACGCGGGACGCGTCCACCACCCCACCACGGCCTCTCTTTTCCCGATTACGAACATAATGACCCGCTAGACATCAACGCCCTCTAATTCGACAATTATATTAAATACCTTCGACACTTGCACGCCGTCAAGTGCAGCAAACTGGGCGCAAACGGAACGAAGCCTTGCGACCAATGCAGCCTACATAGACCAACCACCTTGGAAAACACAGTTGGACGGAAATAGGCAACCTAGCCTGGTCGGAGGATACTGCAGGGTGCGATCAGCAGCTGTGCGCTGCGCACACTCTCGCCATGGCGACGCACAACTTTGAGGCTATGGCCTCGAAGCTCGATGACCCAAGCTCCGGTATGACAACTTTTAATGATGCGCAAGATAGAAGACGAGAAGGCGCTAGTATCTCAGGAAAGATGAAGTGCTGACACAGCGCAGATCTCAGGACTAAGGAGAAGCTTGTGGTTGAGATCCGTGACAGCATCGAGAGCTACTGCCAGGGCGCGCAGTATGCGCAGTTCATGAATGCTCTGGTGCCCGCATTCTTGAAGATTCTCGATGGCAATCCAGTCTTCATTTCCACATCTCCGGAACAGGTAAGCACTGCAGCCTGCGATGAACGTGATGTACTAATCAACTGAGTAGCGGATACGGAATTGTGTACTCGAGATCCTCCACCGACTTCCAATGAACCCAGGCGATGCCGTCGAGCCCCATGCGGCGAAGATTGTGGATAAACTTATGAGCCTTGTGAAGCTGGAGAATGAGGACAATGCAGTGCTGTGCATGAAGACTATCATGGACTTCCAGCGGCACCAGACGAAAGCTCTGCAAGACCGGGTGCAGCCGTTTCTGGATCTGATTCAAGAGATGTTCGAAACCATGGAACAGGCTGTACACGACACATTCGACAATGCCACGCCTGCGCCAGCCTCGCAAGGTGTGCCCTCCACGCCGAGCAACCACCAGTATTCGCAGTCACCACGACCAAATTCGCCCGCGACAGCTCTCACATCTGGCTCTGCCGGCGATTTGGGGCAGGAGACACAGCAGACACGCATGCTGCTGAAGGGAATGCAGTCTTTCAAAGTGCTGGCTGAATGTCCAATCATTGTAGTCTCGCTTTTCCAAGCGTACCGCAACTGCGTGAACAAAAACGTCAAACTTTTTGTCCCGCTGATCAAGAACGTGCTCTTGTTGCAAGCCAAGCCGCAGGAGAAGGCACACGAGGATGCGAAGGCCCAGGGCACGATCTTCACTGGGGTTAGCAAGGATATTCGCAACCGCGCAGCATTCGGTGACTTCATCACGGCACAAGTCAAGACCATGAGCTTCCTGGCATATTTACTCAGAGTGTATGCGAACCAGCTCAACGACTTTCTGCCGACTCTACCAGACATCGTTGTTCGACTGCTCAAGGACTGCCCACGGGAGAAGTCAGGAGCGCGCAAGGAGCTTCTGGTGGCGATCAGGCACATTATCAATTTCAACTTCCGCAAGATTTTTCTTAAGAAGATTGACGAATTGCTGGAGGAGCGAACCTTGATCGGAGACGGCCTTACAGTTTACGAGACGATGCGACCACTGGCATATAGCATGCTTGCAGATTTGATACACCACCTGCGGGACTCCTTATCGAAGGAACAAATTCGGCGCACCGTTGAGGTCTACACAAAGAATCTCCACGATAGCTTTCCAGGGACAAGCTTCCAGACCATGAGCGCCAAACTTCTCTTAAATATGGCCGAGTGCATCGCAAAGCTGGAGCCAAAAGAGGACGCTCGATATTTCCTGATCATGATCTTGAACGCCATCGGGGACAAATTTGCGGCTATGAACCACCAGTACCACAACGCAGTAAAGCTTTCGGCGCAGTACAGCCAGCCTTCAATTGATGCTGTAGAAGAGAATCATATGGCTGTACAAGAACAACCTCCGGACTGGGACGGGATTGACATTTTCAACGCAACGCCAATCAAAACGTCGAACCCACGCGACCGGAGTTCGGATCCGATTGCAGATAACAAGTTTCTGTTTAAAAACTTGTTGCATGGGCTCAAGAACTTGTTCTACCAGCTGCGTGCTTGTAATCCACAGAAGATCAAGGAAGAGATTGATGCTGCAAATGCGTCAGCTAACTGGCACGAAGTCTCCTTTGGCTACAATGCTGAAGAAGTCGAGGTGCTCATCAAGCTCTTCCGCGAAGGCGCCAAGGTCTTTCGTTATTACGGTACCGAGAAGTCTGCTGAGACGCAGGGACTTTCACCAGGTGATCTCATGGGCAACCAGCACATGATGTCGAGCGGCAAAGAAGAGAAGGAGCTGCTTGAGACGTTTGCCACCGTCTTCCATCACATCGATCCTGCGACTTTCCACGAAGTGTTTTCCTCCGAGATACCCCATTTGTACGATATGATGTTTGATCACCCGGCGTTACTCCATGTTCCCCAGTTCCTGCTCGCCTCTGAGGCGACATCTCCTAGCTTCTCCGGGATGCTTCTGCAATTTCTGATGGACCGAATAGAAGAGGTCGGTACAGCCGACGTCAAGAAATCGTCGATCCTGCTACGATTATTTAAGCTCTCTTTCATGGCGGTCACGCTTTTCTCCCAGCAGAACGAGCAAGTACTACTACCACACGTCAGTAAGATCATTACAAGGTCGATACAGCTTTCTACTACTGCTGAAGAACCAATGAACTATTTCCTGCTCCTCAGGTCTTTGTTCCGCAGCATCGGCGGCGGTCGCTTCGAGCATCTGTACAAGGAGATTCTACCATTGTTAGAGATGCTGTTGGATGTCCTCAACAACCTCTTAATCACAGCTCGCAAGCCTGCGGAGCGCGATTTGTTCGTAGAACTGTCTCTCACAGTGCCAGCGCGGTTAAGCAACCTTCTTCCACATCTGAGCTATCTGATGAGACCGCTCGTCGTCGCTCTGCGTGCAGGTTCAGACTTGGTTGGCCAGGGTCTACGGACACTCGAACTTTGCGTCGACAATCTCACCGCGGACTACCTTGACCCCATCATGGCACCAGTCATCGACGAACTTATGGCAGCGTTGTGGGAGCACCTCAAACCAAACCCATATAGCCACTTCCACGCGCATACTACAATGCGTATCCTCGGTAAACTTGGAGGGCGAAATCGAAAGTTCATTACTGGTCCTCCAGAGCTCAACTACCAGCCTTACTCTGATGACCAGTCATCTATCGATATTCGACTGATTGGATCGACCAAAGACCGTGCTTTCCCAGCTGTCGTTGGTATTGAGACCGCTATCGCCAAGCTCCACGAGGCACCAAAGACACCGGCATCCAAGAAGTCGGACACATTCCACAAGCAGCAAGCCTTCAAACTCATTACCGCTCACACAAAGCTCATGATCGGGTTTGATAGCTTACCTGATGACTTTGCACAACTGGTCAGGCTTCAAGCCAACGATCTTTGTAGTCAGAAGCTCGACGTAGGCGCCGATGTGCTGGCTGCACCAGATCGTGAAAAGTCGATTGCGAAGAAGAATGTCGAGCGGGACACACTGAAGAAGCTTTTAAAGGCCTGTATCTTCGCAGTTTCCGTCCCAGAACTCAAGGCTGACGCCGAATTGCTTGTCGCGAACCTTGCTAAGCACTTTACTCTGCTAGAACTTGGGAGCCATTTTGCGCTGTCGAAACATAAGAGCAAACCTTTCGAAGTTCATCTAGGAGAGGGGCCGGTCGTTATCGAAAGCGAGGTCATAGCCGATGCTATAGGTGACTCACTCGCTTCTGAGCATCCAGACGTCCGCGACGCAGCAGAGCAGGCGGTTTTGACGATGCGAGATGCTGCCAAAGCGATATTCGGCAGCAGTGACAAGCTCGACAAGTTTCCATTCTTCTACGATCTGGCGAGTACGTTCTGCCATAATTGCCACGCCGACGATTGGTTTATGAAGTCCGGCGGCACCCGCGGTATCGAGATCATCATTAAGCAATCGGGCCTCGATACACCTTGGATGGTGGCTCGGCACTTCGAGCTCATTCGCGCATTGAACTTCGTAATGAAGGATATGCCGATTGATCTGGACTCGAAGACACGCATTCAGGCTGAAGGACTGATTGAAGATCTTATTCGTCAGTGCCATAAGCCAACAACAAAAGAGGAGTTCGAGAAGGGTAACAACATCACCATGAGGCTCTGTGGTCAACTTGTCGGTGATCTATCGCACATGAACAAGAACGTCCGCGATGCAACGCAGAAAGCTTTCCAGGTCTTGTCGGAGGTAACAGGTCTTGGTGTGCACGAGCTCATTGCGCCAGTCAAGTCAAGGTTGATAGTACCAATCTGGACCAAGCCATTGCGCGCGTTGCCATTCAGCATTCAGATTGCCTATATCGATGCAATTACCTTCTGTTTGAAACTCAAGAATGGCATATTGGAGTTCAACGATGAGCTGACGAGGTTGCTCATGGAGTCTTTGGCTTTGGCCGATGCGGAAGATGAAGGACTTGCTAGCAAACCTTTTGAGCAACGCAACGCAGAGCACATTATAAATCTCCGTGTCGCGTGTATTCGCCTTCTGTCGACCGCTCAGAGCTTCCCTGAGTTCAGCAGCACTCCACCAAACCAGACGTTTCTGCGTATCATCGCTGTATTCTTCAAGTGCCTTTACTCGAAATCCCCCGAGGTCATTGAAGCCGCCAACATTGGGCTGTCTGGTGTCATTTCAGCGACGAACAAGCTGCCAAAAGACGTGCTGCAATCAGGACTCCGACCAATCCTGGTAAACCTGCAGGACCCCAGGAAGCTAACCGTGGAGAATCTAGACGGTCTTGCCCGTTTGTTGAAATTGCTCACGAACTACTTCAAGGTCGAGATAGGAACTCGACTCCTTGATCACCTCAAGAGTATTGCGGACCAGAACAGTCTACAGAAGATCTCGTTTACGATGATCGAGCAAAACTCTAAGATGAAGATTGTGACTGGGATCTTTAACATCTTCCACTTACTTCCTCCGGCCGCTGCAACGTTCCTCAAGCAGATAATCGAAAAGGTCATCGAACTCGAGGGCAGTCTGAGGAGGACGCACTACAGCCCCTTCAGGGAGCCTCTTATCAAGTATCTCTGCATGTATCCTGGCGATACATGGACACATTTTGCTCCAAACCTCAAAGACCAAACCCAGGGACGATTCTTTGCACAGCTGCTCGAAAACCCCGAGAGCGGTGCATTGCGAACACAAGTCTCAGAGGATGTTCCTGGCTTCCTGCAGGCTTTTCAATCTGAAGAAGCTGACAAAGATCTCTGCCAAGCCCAGCTCAACGCCATCCACATCGCCTACGCCCTCAGCCAGTTCGAAGAGACAAGCAAATGGCTAGTGACTCATGATGACCTTCGAAAGGCGCTGTTCGAAGCAGGCAGATCCCTCGAGAAGAAGCTTCGTCAAAATCAGATGGACTCTGAACTGCGTCTGGCAACAGAGCAAGCTGGCGATCAGATCATGTACATCTTCACAACGTACCTCAAGCACGAGCCCAGCAACCTGGACTTCTTCTTTGAGCTGATCGATACCGTTACATCTGAGGAGCTGAAAGCCTCGCCACATTTGTTCGAGTTCATCTACGACCAGATCATCTCTAGCGAGTCCGTCGAGTACTGGAAGACGCTCATCAACAGGTGTATTGATCTGTACACATCTCGCAACTCATCGCAGAAGACGAAGACCTTCATCTTCCATTACATTGTCAACCCAATCTTCGCTATGGATGTCAAGCGCAACTGGAACAGCTTGTTTGACCAGAAGACCGAGGGAACAAAACTGATGGACAAGAGTATGACCGAGACCATTCACAAGCGTCTGTGGCTGCCGCAGTCTACGACAGATACCTCAGAAGAGACTGCGCAATTGGGTGTAGATCACTCCAGGATGGAGCTACTCCAGCTGACGACTCTTTTACTCAAGTACTACTCTGGTATGATTGAGGAGTTCAGGAAAGACGTGATCAAGTTCGGTTGGAACTATATCAAGCTTGAGGACATCATCAACAAGTATGCCGCATACGTTCTTGTGGCCTTCTTCATCGCAGTATATGAGACACCAAAGAAGATTGCTGCGCACACCTACCAGTCGTTACTGAAAGCACACCAGAATGAGGGCCGTAGTCTCGTCATGCAAGCTCTTGAGCTCATGGCGCCAGTACTACGGAAGCGCATGGGTGGTGGTGAGAGGATGCCACTGTGGATCCAGCACCCTCGTAAGATCCTTTCCGAAGAAAGCTCTAACCTGCAGCAACTTATGAGTATTTTCAACTTCATCGTGCGCCACCCGGATCTCTTCTACGAGGGTCGCGAGCATCTTTCGCCAATCATCATCACAGCTTTGTCGAAGATTGCCCAACCACCGAATCCATCGACTGATGCCAAGAAGCTTGCTCTCAACTTGATCAGCTTGATTAGGACATGGGAGGAGCGCACAGCGACTGAAACTGCCACTAGTGGAGAACGAACCTCGTTGTCACCAACAGCAGCTAAGAGGAGAGCAGATGGTACTGTTGTTGCTTCTAGCAATGCCACCAAGGACTTTGTCGCATCAGCACCAACTCGCATGATGCTCGTCAAGTACCTCATCCAGTTTGTTGCCTATCTACCGGAGCGCTATCCCGTGAATTCTCCAAAGCCAAAAGAGCCTGTAGTAGCAACTCCAAACACGCCACAGCCTGCGGAAGTCTGCCGTAAAGCTGTTCAGTTGCTACACGACCTGCTCTCGCCTCGACTTTGGAACGATCTGGATTTGGATGCCATGCTTTCTAAGAAGATTGAAGAAATTCTGCTCGCAGAAATGAAGCAAGACGACAAGCCCGAAGCCTTCAACACGAGGATGATCAACACGCTTCAGATTGTCAAGGTCATTGTTAACGTGAAGTCTGATGACTGGGTATTGCAACGTCTTCCAATTTTCCAGAAAATCCTGGATAAGCCGGTCCGTTCCGAAAACCCTGACGTGCAAGCCAGCCTTCACGCAGTAGATGAAAACGAAGACGGAACTAGGAGACTGCAACCCACGCTGAAGCGTATCCTGAGCGTTATGCCAGAGCCGGTTACGGATGAAGAAGGTAATACCGAAGAATCGACATCGACCGAATTCGTCAACTTCCTTGGTGCTGTTGCAACGGAGGCGCTATCCAATGGATCCTACAACTGCGCTATCAATATTTTATGGACACTTTGCCAGAGGCGTCCTGAGGAAATTGACCAACACATCCCACAAATTATGAAAGCGTTCCAGGGCAAGATGGCCAAGGACCATCTCGCCGGTCACAGCGGTAGTCCGGGACAAGCAGCACCTCCAGCGGCGCGTGCGGAAGGCGCCAACCCGCCAACAGATCCACGCGAGGTTGAGATTCAGACGGATCTTGTCTTGAAGACGATCGATATCCTCGCAGCGAGGATGAACGAGCTCGGCGAGAACAGAAGGCCTTATCTCAGCGTGCTCGCATCATTGGTCGAGCGATCACAGGTCAACTCAGTGTGTATGAAGGTCCTTGACCTAGTTGAGAATTGGGTGTTCCACTCCAATGAGCCAGTACCAACGTTAAAGGAGAAGACGGCTGTACTAAGCAAGATGCTTCTATTCGAACACCGACAAGACACTTCGCTCCTCACCCGCTTCCTTGACCTTGTTATCCGGATTTACGAGGATCCAAAGATCACTAGGAGCGAGCTTACTGTTAGGATGGAGCACGCTTTCCTCATCGGAACTAGGGCGCAAGACGTCGAGATGCGTAACCGGTACATGGCCATCTTCGACAAGAGCCTGAGCCGCACAGCGGCCAGTCGCTTGAGCTATGTGCTTGCTTCGCAGAATTGGGACACGCTATCCGACTCCTATTGGTTGAGCCAGGTCATTCACCTCATGTTTGGCTCTATCGAGATGAACAGCCCTGCTGAGTTACACGAGGAAGACTTCAAGCTCATGCAACCTTCGACCTTGTACGGCACATACAGTAAAGATCCAAGGATCGGCGACGTGATGGTCGATGACGACCTAGAGAGTCTCATTAGCAGCCACCGTCGCTTTGTCGCCCAGCTAGGAGACGTGAAAGTTAAAGACATCTTCGAGCCGCTCGGACACTTGCAACACACAGACAACAACCTTGCGCACGACATCTGGGTCGCTTTTTTCCCTCTCGCCTGGACTGCACTTACCAAGGACGACCAGAGCGATCTCGAGAAGGGCATGGTTGCGCTGCTCACCAAAGACTTCCATAACAGACAGCTCGACAAGCGGCCCAATTGTGTGGCTACAATGCTCGATGCCATTGTCCACGCGAAGCCCAGAGTCAAGTTCCCTCCCCACATCATGAAGTATCTGGCTCAGACGTACAACGCATGGTACACTGCCGCCGTGTACATGGAGGAATCGGCTATCTCGCCCGTCGTCGATGTTGAAAAGTTGAGAGAAAGCAACCTTGATGCTCTCTTGGAGATTTATAGTGGTCTACAGGAGGACGATCTCTTCTATGGCACATGGCGTAGGCGATGCCAGTTCCTCGAGAGCAACGCTGCGCTTTCGTACGAACAATGTGGTATCTGGGACAAAGCCCAGCAAATGTACGAAGCAGCGCAAATCAAGGCCAGAACATCAGTACTGCCATTCTCTACGGGAGAATATATGCTGTGGGAGGATCACTGGGTGATTTGCGCACAGAAGCTGCAGCAGTGGGAGATTCTCAGCGACTTCGCCAAGCACGAGAATTTCAACGATCTCTACTTGGAGTCGACGTGGAGGAGCTTCGAAGCCTGGCAAAATACCGAGACGCGTGAGCAGCTCGACACAACCATCAAGGCGGTCAGCGATGCACCGACTCCTCGGCGAGTCTTCTTCCAGACTTTCATGTCGCTGCTCAAGTTGCACGCGAAGCAAGAGTCTCCACCAGAGTTCCACAGGCTGTGCGACGAGTCGATCCAGCTTTCCATCCGAAAGTGGCACCAGCTTCCCCGGCGCATAACGCAAGCCCACATTCCGCTGCTGCAGCACTTCCAGCAGCTAGTCGAACTCCACGATGCCAGCGTCATTTGCCAGAGCCTTGCACAGACGACGCAAGCCAATCTCGACATGAAGTCTCAGGAGTTGAAGCTTCTCCTTAGCACTTGGCGCGATCGTCTGCCGAACTTCTGGGACGACATCAACGCCTGGCAAGACCTTGTGACTTGGCGTCAGCACATCTTCCAACTGATCAATGGAGTGTATCTCAATTTACTGCCTCCGAATCAGAACAACGCAAGTGGCAATAGCTTTGCTTACAGAGGCTACCACGAGACGGCGTGGATCATCAATCGCTTTGCTCATGTAGCGCGGAAGCACAACTTGCCGGAAGTTTGCATCAACCAGCTGGGCCGCATCTACACCCTCCCTAACATTGAAATTCAGGAAGCTTTCCTCAAGCTGCGCGAACAGGCCAAATGCCATTACCAAATCCGGGCTGATTTGAACAGTGGCTTGGATGTCATCAATAACACCAACCTCAATTACTTTGGCCCGCAGCAGAAGGCGGAGTTTTATACCCTCAAGGGCATGTTCCTGGCCAAACTCGGCCAGAAGAGCGAGGCTGGCGAAGCCTTCGGCACCGCGCTATACTTTGATATTAAGCTGCCAAAGGCATGGGCGGAGTGGGGACGATACAACGACATGCTTTTTAAGGAAGAGCCGCAGAACCTCGAACGCGCCGAGGCGGCGCTCAGTTGCTACCTCGAAGCCGCCAGTCAGTTCAAGAACGCAAAGAGCAGGAAGCTGCTTGGACGAGTGCTATGGCTGCTCAGCTTGGACAATCCCGAGCGCAGGTTGGCAGAGAAGTTCGAAGAATTCAAGGGCGATACACCAGCGTGGTACTGGATTACGTACATTCCTCAGCTGCTCAACAGTCTCTCTAGGCAAGAGGCGCCTATCGCCAGGTCTATCCTTGGCAAGTTAGCGAAGACTTACCCACAGGCGCTCTACTGCCACCTCAGGACGACGCGCGAGGATATGGTGGTGCTCAAGAAGCAGCACGAACAGAAGGAGGCTAAGGAGAGGGCCGCACGTGCCGCGAAGGCGGCAGCACAAGGCAGCCAGTCTTCACCAGCACCTAAGCAAGGCTCGCCTGACGCGAGACCTGGTTCAAGCGGTAATCAGAACGCTGCCACCAACGGTGATGCTAAACCTGCCGTCCAGACAAGCACACCAGGCGGTACAGTCAAGGTTGAGAACGCCCACGGCAGTCCTGCTGTCAACGGTGCACCGACCGTAGAAGTCACCCCGCCTGCACCAAAGAAGCCGTGGGATCATGTCGAGGAGATTAGTGCTATCCTCAAGACAGCATTTCCTCTGCTTGCCCTCTCCATGGAGACCATGCTCGATCAGATTCATAAGAACTTCAAGTGTCCCCCTGACGAGGATGCTTACCGTCTGATCGTGGCGTTGTTGAACGATGGTCTCAGCTACGTTGGGCGCCAGCCTTCGATGTACGCTCGCGACGCAAAGCTACCATCCTCTACTGAGGGTAACATTACTCGCTTTGCGGAATCGGTGCTTCCAGCTCACATCAGGAAGTCTTTCGAGTCAGACTTCATCAAGGACAAGCCCACTATGTTCGAGTACATTCAGAAGCTACGCACCTGGCGAAACCGATTCGAGGAGCGCCTCGACCGCAGGAGGCTTGTCGTGCCACTTGAGCAGTTCACTCACCAATTGAGCGAGTTCCGATTCCTCAAGTTTGATGACGTTGAGGTTCCCGGACAATATCTGCTACACCGAGACAAGAACTCTGACTTTGTACGCATTGAGCGGTTCCTCTCCGATGTCGAGCTTGTCCGTGGCGTTGGCGTGTGTCATCGTAGGATCAAGATACGCGGACACGACGGAAGCACACATCCTTTCGCCATTCAATTTCCTACAGCTAGAAGCTCGAGACGTGAGGAGCGTATTATCCAGCTGTTCCGCATCTTCAATGGTATTCTGTCCAAGCGGAAGGAGAGCCGAAGGCGGAACCTGCAGTTCCATCTCCCTCTCATGGTCCCTATCACACCTAGTGTGCGCCTGATCTCAGATGATCCCTCGGTCATGAACTTGCAGGGTATCTACGAAGACCACTGCAGAAAGAACAACGTGAACAAGGACGAGCCGGTGCTTTTCAGCATTGATAAGCTGCGAGCGCTCAATCCCGTAAGCTCAAACCAATATCGCGAGTCTCTTGAAGTGCCACTAACCCATCAACAGAAGAATCTAGATCATGCCAACAGCATCCGCCTCGAGACTTTCTCTGCCGTGCAAGAGAAGTACGTGCCCAACACGATTGTTCAAGACTACTTCCGCGCAACCTTCCCCACCTTCGACGACTTCTGGCTCTTCCGCCGCACCTTCTCGTACCACCTCGCAGCTCTGACCTTCATGACTTATGTCATGCATATGAATACTCGATTCCCTCATAAGATGCTCATCTCGCGACAAAGCGGTCGCGTCTGGGGTGCAGAACTGATTCCAAGCATGGCAGTCGGTAAACCTATCCTCCATAACTCGGAGCCCGTGCCGTTCCGCCTTACACCCAACCTTCAAGTCATGCTGGGACCACTCAATCTCGAAGGCATTTTCGCGCCCGCCGTCATGACCGTTGCGAGGTGCCTTATTGAGCCTGAAGGCGAGTTGGAAATGCAACTCAGCATCTTCATGCGCGACGAGATGAATCATTGGTTCACGAGTCAACATAAGATCTCGGCTCTGACACCTGATGTTCTCCGTGAAAGCGTCCAGTCGAACTCAGACCTAGTGGTGAAGAGAGCGAGCAGCATTGGCAGCCAGCCGACCGGCGCGAATCTGCCAGCAAACCAGACTATGGTCGATCTAGTCAGTGTTGCGGTGCATCCTCAGAAGCTGGCCATGACGGATCCGCTGTGGATGGCCTATTTGTAAGAAAGCATTACGGATCGGGAGTTCTGAAAGGAGTCTGGAGTATACCATAAACGGAGGGTGTCTCAGTTCAAATCCAGCATTGTTTAAGTTATTTGCATTTAGCTAGTTGGGCTCCTGAATTCCTCGAGAATGAGCATCGGCGTTCGGCGGCGCATTGATTGTTTCTGCTCGAGATGAGCAGCCACAGAAGGCGGATTTGCGGATTTGCAATTTGATTCGTTATAGTAGATGGTCAAACAAAAATAAAATATACACATCAAACACACTTGTCTTCTTGTCTAGACATCAATCATGATTCTCGTACACGCGGCTCTATTATCTACATGTTGGTATCGGAGCGTCTCGTTACAGAAGCGTGTTAGCGTGAATGGCGACCAACACCCTCGGAAACACGCAACATGATGCATTCCACATCACATTCTTGTGTGCACAAGATCGAATCCCCGTCCTTTGCTCACTCGGCGTGTAAATGCAACATGTATGCAGCCACGCGTAGCCGCAATGCGAGCAATACGCACTCGGGATCCTCAACAAGTGCACCAAAAATAGCACCCCTCTGCAGCTCTTCTTAGCACCAGATGCATCTCATCAACTCTGCGCAGCTCAAACCGCGGCCCGCACGCCACATCCCCGTCTTGATGCAGCTCTTTATTGGGTAAATCATGTTTGAGGTCGAGTTCGAGGATACCCCGGATCCGGATCGTCCATCCTGCCGGATGGTCCGCTCGTACATCCCCTTGCCATCTCCACCCCCCACCCACCACCGCCGTCCGCTCCGCGACAGCGGTCCATCCGCGCTGTCCGATTAGCACGTCCATCAAGCGGGAGATGAGGGAACCGGGCGCGTGGAGACGAGCCGGGTGGCTTTGCGTGCCGACCCTGTGAATAGGGCTGTGCGTGCGGGAGCCTGCGGGTAGATGGGGAACTTTCTTTGGACGACGTGTGGTTGTACAGGGCTGAGTTTGGGGGTTGGGTTCGGTTAGATGCAGAATGCGGGGTGTTTTCTTAGTGAGGACTTGGATGATGGTACATGGAAGGAGTGAAGAATAGAAAAAATTATAGAAAGAAGGAGAGAGATGTAGGAGTATGGATGTGGATCATGTTATGAAAAAGCGTACGTAACGAAGAATTTAATTATGTGAAATGTGGCATCTCCGTGCAACAACCCTCACAGAGTGCGAGGTGACGAAGTTCGGTCTGCTTTACTCGCGCCTTGATTGCAGAGATGTGAAACCTCAACCAAGGTCATCAGAGATCATTATCCACTTGCAGCACTTGTGCTGTTTGAACTTGGTGTATTTGAGGAGCTGGTCGCTGTCGTTGTAGTGCTTGTAGATGCTCCTGAGGTCTGTGGTTGAGACGATGAAGTCTGGGTTTGATCAGAAGTCGACGCGCCTGAGACTTGGAATGGCGCGAAGCGAATCGGGGTGAAGGACATGTTGATTGATAAGAAAAGCTGGATTTGAAATTGTGACTAGACTGCAGATTGTCCGGATGTTGATTCTCTAGGTCTATTGTTTGATCGTAGGATTTGACGTGGAGGCTACCCTCATATAGCCATTTATGGAGGACCTACTTTCCGCCAGCTCTCGTGTCGAAAGCGAAACTCGGCGAGGGTAGAGACATGTGCGAAGCCACCTACATGGAGTGTTCGCGGTGACTTCGTTGGGAGAGGTGGAATCATGTCTGCCTTACGCTCGATCGTCAGGCACACCTAAGTTTAGCCATGCGTGCGCGCTCGCACATGATTTCGCGTCGCGTTCCTCGTACTGGGCTATCTTTGGGTGTCTGTGAGTTGTGATTCGCTAAGTTACGTCAGTAAGATCGTGACTTTCCAGATCGGAGTCAGCATTTCGCCGGCTTTGTGGTCTCAACGACGGCGATGTGTTGGAGAGCTTCCGCTTGTCTGGGAGTATTAGACTGGAGGCTGTGTATGATTCTGAGGTATGCATCAATTCAGGTGCAACGGCTGGTACCGCCAAGTGGATCAACAGTCAGTGCAAGCAACTTGTGCTGGGTGTTGAGATGCTGTAGGGTAATCGTAGTAGTAGAGTCAAGGCAGCAGTGCACTTGCTTGTCAATCTACGGATGACTAACATTCGAGATAACGTTATGCACTTCACTGCTTACTGCACCTTAACGGCTTGTAATTAATGGCGCTATGCAGCGACTCCGTTCGGTTAAACGGCGGGCAGTAAGCACACGGACGATTCTCAGCGGCGTCCGCGGACTTTCGCAGAGATACGAGCTGATGCAGCCACTGTTGCGCAGACCGGTTAATGGGGCAAGAGGTGCTGCAAGGAGTGAATTGTTTTTTCTCGACTCTCGATCTTGCTCGAGGCTGATAGAGACTAAGTGCAATAACTGTTGCTGCCTGAGATATCCTCGCGACACATGCAGCGCCAAAGCTTCACGGCTCTGCCCGCTCCAGTGTTGAGCTCGGGAAATTGGACGGGATAGATCTGCTAGCAGGGCCCACGAGATTGGCAACAAGCCCTTCAGTGCGCGCCTTTTCTTCGCAAAAATGGATACTGTCACTGTCACGTGCGTTGGGGTGAGTGCAGATGAGTCGAAGCTTAGCGGCTCGTCTTCCCGCCTGAAGAAACTCGATATGGAACGGAGGAGGTGACGGATGCCAAGCAAAAGTTCGCGATGTCTTCGGGATGTTAACGCGCGAACATCAAAGAGGGGAGCGAATGGCCAATGAGTGCGGCGAGCGCCGGGTCTCGAGTACCCTTGGCCTGTTACCTGTGCTTCTGCACCTTTGTCTTCTCCAAAGATGCACAATATAAGGGGGTACGCAAGAATTGGCAGTACCTGATTCGGGCCACTTCGATCTTTTTGTGCTGGTGGAACCAGCCTGACTCATGGAGATCACTTTCTGACCAAATACGATGTGGGGCGGGTAGGGATTCACTCCAACATCAGCCTTACAGGGGCGGCAGAGCGATCTTTGCTTCCAGAAAAGGAACGTGTTTGTTCTGTGGCTCCCGAAGCTGCATGGCGAGACGGTTTCGATATTCTGTACTGAGGTTTGCGACAATGGTGCTGCTTTTTGCAATCTCAGAGACGCCATTGAGACTCGACGTCACCATTCGAGTGCCAAGTTGTAGGGTCTGGGGTACCGCTGCATCGTGTCTTTGGCGCGTTTCTGTGTTCTTCAGAGTCGATCATCGCCCTTATTGCCCCAGTGAAGGGCGGCGTCCGTCCGAAGCAGTCCGCTGAAGAATTGCCAGGACCCACCCCACGCCGCGGTTTTGAAAGCGCATATTTCTTGCAGTCAGACTAGCCGCTGGGGTCAACGTCTGAGAGTACGTCTTAACCCTCTTAAGCCGTCGGGGGACCCATAGAAATCTTGCGTCCCTGTGCGGAGATAAGAACCGTCGGTGCTATCCTTCCCCGTTTTTTTTCTGTTTAATAAACAACAAGTCTGCCCAGATCTTTCGCCAGACCTCCAGCTGCTATTTTGTTTCCCTTATTCATTCCTTAATACTAGTGCTTTAATCAACGCGCCGCAGTGTGGCAGCTCGTTCCCCTGTGCTCATCCAATTCGGTCATAGTGGCAAGGTGCACCCTGCGTCCGCACCATGGAGAACTCCAACGTACCATTAAACCACTCCACAGCCCGTGAGGCAACAGAGGGGAAGACATACGAGGCCATCCACCCGGATCAACATCACATCACGAACGACGATGATAGCTACAATGACACCGTGCGGAATTCCGAGTACGGCAGTGAAAAGGGCGCAGGTGAAGAGGTTAAGGGCGGGATAGCGGTTCAGCGCGCCGAGGCTGAGTTCGCCCAACTATCCAAGGAGCTTTCGCGCACCAGTCAGATCTCGCGCCGCATGAGCCGTATCCAGAGCCATCACAGCCAAAAGAACCAGACTCTCACCGATGTTGAGAAAGGAGTCGATGGCTCCAGCATCTCATCCGAAGAGCAATTCGACCTCGAGAAGACACTGCGCGGTAACCGCGATGAGGAAGAGGCTGCTGGAATCAAATCTAAACGCATTGGCGTTGCATGGGATGGCCTGACCGTGAGCGGTGTTGGTGGTGTGAAGAATTATGTCAAGGTAAGCAGTCAGCATCTTAATCCACGTGCCGACCCGAGACAGCTGACGGCCGCTTAGACTTTCCCTGACGCTTTTGTGTCCTTTTTCAATGTGTTTGCGACTGCACAGAGCCTTCTGGGCTTAGGCAAAAAAGGCACCGAGTTTGACATCCTGAAGGACTTTCGTGGTGTGCTTAAGCCTGGAGAGATGTGCCTGGTTCTCGGTCGCCCTGGCAGCGGCTGTACTACTTTCCTCAAGGTCATCAGTAATCAGCGCTTCGGTTACACTAACATTGATGGCAACGTCAAGTATGGTCCTTTCGAGGCTGACTTCTTCGAGAAGCGGTACCGTGGTGAAGCGGTCTACTGCGAGGAAGACGAGAATCACCACCCTACTCTCACTGTTGGTCAAACCCTCGATTTTGCCCTCGAAACCAAGGTTCCTGGCAAGCGCCCGGCTGGTTTGTCGCGACAGGCGTTCAAGGACAAGGTTATCGATATGATGCTTAAGATGTTCAACATTGAGCACACCAGGAACACCATTGTTGGTAACCCATTCGTTCGCGGTGTGTCTGGTGGTGAGCGTAAACGTGTCTCGATCGCAGAGACTATGATCACAGGCGCATCCCTCATGTCGTGGGATAACTCTACTCGTGGCCTTGATGCCTCTACTGCCGTCGACTATGCCCGCTCACTCCGCACGCTCACCAATATCTACAAGACCACCACATTCGTTTCACTCTACCAAGCCTCTGAGAATATTTACAAATGTTTCGACAAGGTTCTCGTCATCGATAGCGGTCGACAAGTTTACTTTGGTCCTACTGAGGAAGCGCGAGCCTACTTCGAAGGTCTCGGCTTCCTCGAGAAGCCTCGCCAAACCACTCCGGACTACCTAACGGGCTGCACTGATGAATGGGAGCGTGAGTATAAGCCCGGCCGGGACGCGACCAATACTCCGTCCACGCCTGAGCAATTGGCTGAAGCATTCAACAAATCGGAGACTGCTGCTCGCCTGTCAACGGAAATGACTCAGTACCACGCAGCTATGGAAGAGGAGAAGCACGTCTACGATGACTTCCAGACCGCTGTCAAGGAAGGCAAGCGTCATGCCTCAAATAAGTCGGTCTACTCTATTCCCTTCCACCTTCAGGTTTGGGCCCTGGCCAAACGCCAATTTCTGCTCAAGTGGCAGGACAAATTCTCTCTCGTCGTCTCCTGGTTCACATCTCTCGTCATCGCCATCATCATCGGTACCGTCTGGCTCGACCTCCCGGATACCTCCGCCGGCGCTTTCACGCGTGGTGGTGTGTTATTCATTGCTCTCCTGTTCAACGCTTTCCAGGCCTTCTCTGAGCTTGCCAGTACTATGTTAGGTCGGCCGATCATCAACAAACACCGCGCGTTCACCTTCCATCGGCCTTCCGCATTATGGATCGCTCAAATTGGAGTCGATCTCGTTTTCGCCGCCTCTCAAATCTTGGTCTTCTCTATCATTGTATACTTCATGACTGGTCTTGTTAGGGATGCTGGTGCATTCTTCACCTTCTTCCTCATGATCGTGACTGGATACCTTGCCATGACACTGTTTTTCCGAACGGTTGGCTGTCTTTGCCCTGACTTCGATGTTGCTATCCGTCTTGCCGCTACAATCATCACCTTGTTTGTATTGACATCCGGGTATTTGATACAGTGGCAATCCGAGCAGGTTTGGCTGCGATGGATCTTCTACATCAATGCTCTTGGTCTCGGCTTCGCAGCTTTGATGATGAACGAGTTCTCTCGAGTTGATCTGACGTGCGCTGATACTTCGCTCGTTCCTTCAGGTCCAGGATATACCGATATCAACCATCAGGTGTGCACCCTCCCAGGTTCCGTCGCTGGTTCAACCATTGTTCGCGGTCGCGACTACGTCTCGCAGTCCTTTTCTTGGGAGGTCGGCAACCTTTGGATGTACTGGGGCATCTGCGTTGCTTTGATCGTTGGCTTCCTCCTTGCTAACGCTTTCCTTGGAGAGTTCGTCAAGTGGGGTGCTGGAGGTCGCACCGTCACATTCTTTGTCAAGGAGAACAAGGAGCTCCAGGACCTCAACCTCAAACTCCGCGAAAAGAAAGAGAGGCGCAACCGCAAGCAAGAAGGTGCCGATGACAGCTCCGAGCTCAACATCACCTCCAAGGCCATTCTAACATGGGAGGACCTTGTCTATGATGTCCCTGTCCCTTCGGGCGAGCTTCGATTACTCAACAACATCTACGGATATGTTAAACCCGGCCAGCTTACTGCACTCATGGGTGCTTCTGGTGCTGGAAAAACGACACTCCTCGACGTGCTCGCTAACCGCAAGAACATTGGTGTTATCGGAGGTGAAAAGCTCATTGACGGCAAAGTTCCTGGTCTCTCTTTCCAGCGTGGTACTGCCTACGCAGAACAGCTTGACGTTCACGAGCCAGCTGCCACTGTGCGAGAGGCCCTTCGATTCTCTGCCGACCTCCGCCAACCTTACGAGACCCCTCAGGCCGAGAAGTACGCCTACGTCGAGGAAGTTATCGCACTTCTGGAGATGGAGGATATGGCCGACGCCATCATTGGAGACCCTGAGACTGGTCTTGCTGTTGAGCAACGGAAGCGTGTGACGATTGGTGTCGAACTTGCTGCCAAACCTGAGCTCCTTCTCTTCCTCGACGAGCCTACCTCTGGTCTTGACTCTCAAAGCGCCTTCAACATCGTTCGTTTCCTTCGCAAGCTGGCAGCCGCTGGCCAGGCTATTCTGTGCACCATTCATCAGCCGAACTCTGCTCTCTTCGAGAACTTTGATCGTCTTCTGCTCCTCCAGCGTGGTGGCCAGTGTGTCTACTTTGGAGACATTGGAAAGGACGCTCATGTTCTTCTTGACTACTTCCACCGCCATGGAGCTGACTGCCCATCCGATGCCAACCCTGCTGAATGGATGCTTGACGCTGTAGGCGCCGGTTCCGCTCCTCGTATTGGTGACAAAGACTGGGCCGACGTCTGGAGAGATTCAGAGGAGTTTGCTCAGGTTAAGCGCGACATTGTGGCTATGAAGGATCAGCGTCTCGCCGATGTTGGTTCTGCCGAGCCCGTTGAACAGAAGGAGTTCGCCACGCCGCTCATGTACCAGATCAGCCTGGTCAACAAGCGCATGAACCTTTCGTTCTGGCGCACTCCTAACTACGGCTTCACTCGTCTCTTCAACCACGTCATTATCGCTCTTTTGACGGGTCTCATGTAAGTCTACCCCTTCCTGACAAACCAGGCTGTACTGAAGCCTCGGGTAAGTCGTATCTACATTTACACACCTACTAACACGAACACAGGTACCTTCAACTCGACGACTCGCGAGCTTCTCTCCAATACCGTGTCTTCATTATCTTCCAAGTCACTGTCCTGCCTGCTCTTATTCTCGCCCAGGTCGAGCCCAAGTACGCCATGTCGCGCATGATCTCCTTCCGCGAGCAGATGTCCAAGGCCTACAAGACATTCCCATTCGCCCTGTCTATGGTCATTGCCGAGATGCCATACAGCTTTCTCTGCGCCGTCTTCTTCTTCCTCCCCATCTACTATATCCCGGGCCTGAACTCTGACTCCTCGCGCGCCGGCTACCAATTCTTTATCATCCTGATCACTGAGGTCTTCTCCGTAACGCTCGCCCAGGCCATCGCGGCACTGACCCCCTCGCCCTTTATCGCCGCTTACGTAAACCCCTTCATTATTATCATCTTCGCGCTGTTCTGCGGTGTCACGATCCCCAAGCCGCAGATCCCCAAGTTCTGGCGCGTCTGGCTCTACGAACTCAACCCCTTCACACGCCTCATCGGCGGCATGGTCGTCACCGAGCTTCACAATCTGCCTGTCTCCTGCACCACGGCCGAGTTCAATCAGTTCCGCGCTCCCGACGGTCAGTCCTGCGGCGATTACATGCGCGACTTCTTCGCGAACGGGGCCCCGGGATATCTTCTTGATGAAACAGCGAACCTGTGCAATTACTGTGCGTTCAAGGTTGGTGACGAGTTTTACAACCCACTTGGATACTCGTTCAGCAACAGGTGGAGGGATCTTGGCATCTTCATCGCGTTCATCTTTAGCAACTTGGCTATCCTGTTCGTTGCTGCGCGTTTCTTGAATTTCAACCGTCGTTAAGCTTTGGCTTCTTGTCAAAAGGTTTCAGCGTCAGATGGCATAAAAGCGTTATGTTTTGCATCATGTAGATCTCATAGATCTGCATTTGCTAGCGTTCCACACATCCCTTCGCGCTCGCTCGCGAAGACATTTACGATGGTGCAGTATCTAATACCTACTATGAATTTATACAAATTATCAATATGCCCCCCAGTGCTACCTGTAGTCACCAACACTTATCCCGAAATAAAATTAAAGTTGGTTGGTCACACAGCGTGGTTGTTTCACACGAAGACTCAATCACTGTCCAGCATGTTTTGGAGACAATTACCTCGCATTGATCACCGCACTTACGGCGTGTCTCGCCGTCTGCCTTCTGTAATAAAATGTCTACCAGAAGTGCATCGCCTCCAACCAGGACTTTTTCATCGACAACGCCGCAAGCATGGCACCAGCAGCGCACCCCCCCCCCCCCCCCCCCCCCTCCCACTACCACTGGCAGTACTACCGCCAAAGTAGAGATTTCGCAACAACAACTCCGTTGCACCAAGGCAAACACGAAGCAACATCGATACACGACATCCCTGCCGCAGACTCGACTCTCCATTCAACGCGGGCTGACGACTCGCTTTCACTTCCTCCTTCACTGCCGACAGCCAAGTCCTACCAAACACGTCTGTTCCTCACGCACAACACAAACCCGCGCTCCACCTCCCTTATTTCTCTACCACAAATCCACTGTCCCACTGCACATGTTCGAGTCCGTGTCGCACGCGCAACCCTACTCGCTAGAGGAAGCGCAGGAGCATTTGAGAGCATCGGTATGCAGACGTGGCTTGTGATTCTAGTTTTTACTGTCGTTACAGTTGCAGGACTCTGGAGTATGATGGTTGCTGCGGTGCATTGGAGGGGCGAGACGGCGGGGATGGAGTTGTGGCGGCAGAAGAAATCGAAGAAGGCGGCAAGGAAGCGAGAGGAAGATGAGCAAGACGAAGAAGAAGAAAACGAGAAGAGGAGAGGGTGGAAAACGTGGTTCCACCTCCTTAATCCCCTTGTTCACGCAAACTACACACCGCTACTCACCAAGCCATCAGGGCCGGATCTCGATGACTGTACAGCCGGACCTGCTCTCTCATCTGCGCACGACGTGCCCTCGCAACTCCAGGACGTCTTGTCACCCGAGAACCCCTTCCTCGTGTCCCCCAACACACAGACCCGGGTTGTCAGACCGTGCGGCTCGGCGGAGTGGGCAGAGCAGCACCGGGTTTTCTTCGCTGCTTCTGCTCTTGCGCCAGGTAGTTCGGCGCACACATTTCCTGACGCTGAGGTGACAAGTGTGGAGATGGAGTTGCGTGAGGCGCTGGATGGGAGATTGGCGGGTGCAGGTGAGGCGGAGATTGGGGTAGGCGGTGCTGAAGGGAGGAGCTGGGTCGATTTGGGGCTTGCGGCTGTCGATGGGGCGGTTGATAGGGTTGCTGCGAGAATTGTGATGTGGACAAATGATGGGGGCAGGGATGAGGAGCTGGTGTTGCCGCTTGCAAAGGGAAAGGCAGAGTAACTGCAGAGGTGATCGCAAGATGATAGCAGCTAACGCATTGCGCAAGGAGGGGAAATGTATGTTCAAATTGTTTGCTCGCTTCGATCATGTTGACTATGCTCGTACATACATGCACGAATTGTTCTTGTCCTCAGTCATAATTGCTTAAATGTAACGTCCTCGTATCACTGCCTCAGTTTTGGCGTCTGTTCGTGCCGTGGGTGCTTGTGCAGCCTGTCATAGTCGCGGTAGTCTTAGACGTACTGGCTGAGCCACCTGATGCCCTCTCCGTAGCCTGCAATGTGTCAACACTCAATCTTACCCATTCGGATCTTCCAAGCACTCACCTTGCCTCATGACCACACTGCACATGAAGACCTCAATCGGTCTGATACCCTCAAGCGGAACCTTGCCTTTACCCGTTGTCTGATACAGGCCAAGCTCAGCCCTCAGCTGGTCCTCAGAGATGGCGTCAGGGTGGTCAATCTTGTTTCCAAGAATCAGGAACGGTGTATTGGCCAACGGCTCCATAGCCAGGAGCGCGTCCAACTCGGCCTTTGACTCAGCGAGGCGCTCGTGGTCCTTGGCATCAACAAGGAACACGATGCCGCTGACCTCGGGGAAGTAGTCGCGCCATAAGCGGCGGGCCTGCGCGTGACCTCCGAGATCGAAGGTTGTGAACTTGACGTTGCCAATGGACAGCTCCTCGGAGGCTATGTTACGTTAGGTGATGGAATAAAGAGGGCCGGGGCCGCGCTTACTAGGGTGGAGGGCTATGGATTGTTAGCTGAGGCTGTGGACGAGAGGGGTGGTTAACGCACTGGGTTGCAGGACCGCTACACGGTCGTTCTTGAGCATGTGCAGGAGTGTTGTCTTTCCGGCATTATCGAGGCCGAGGAACAAAAGCTTTGCGTGCTTGTTGGCGAGGCCGAGCGAGGCCAGGAGATCGAAGACTGGGTGGCTAGATCAGCATCGTGTGCCTTCGGAGGTGGTGCGGCGCTCACGGGCTACGTGGAGCTTGGAAATACATACACCTGAGGTGGTTTAGCTTGAGATCATTCAGTTGCATGCGGCGCACCTACCAGTTGACAATCCACATGTTGGTATGTTGTTGAGGGGTGCTGTATTCAAGAGAGTGTGCACTGCGGCGATCTACAACGTAAAGTTGTCGGTGTTCTGGACTGAACCGTTAGCGCAATCAAGGTTCTTGGCGTTGCACTCATCACATGTGAGGCAAACATCCAAATGTTATATCAGAGGCGACAGAAAAGATATCTAACGACTACAGTAGGCATATGCTTTTGCTATTTGCTACAGATTTGGTATCATCCGGAACCCCCTACCCAACGCCTGTAATGCTTGACAACCAACGCCAGAAGACTGAGCTTAGATGTTGATATCTGCCTCGAGGATAACCTGCGCGGCTGCCTGAAGTTTGTTGGCAATGATTTGGCCAGCAATAATGTCGCCGACCTTGTCATTCAGTCGTTCTCTCAGTTCTTCAATATCAGCAACACCATTGGTCATCGTGGCTGCTGTCGTGTTTCCGAGCGATTTGATGGCTTCGATGATGATAGCAAGCACTCGTTCTGCATCCTTTTTCTTTCCCTCATCAGCCAATGCACCTTTTAGCACATCGTCGTTATAGATCTTCAGGTTCGGCAGCACAAGCATCTTCATGCCTTCATTGCCAGTGATGATGAGCAATGCCAGCAGTGCACCGTAGTGCGTGCCCGACGGCTTTCCAATGTCCATAAATTGCCTAAGGCAAGTCCTGGCGATCCGAGACTTGAGCCCTTGGTTTGACGATCCGTACTTCTGGCAGATGCGGCTAAGAATGGATGCAGCCAGCTGTCGCAATCTGAAGTGATCTGGACTGTTCAAGTGACCATTTGCGCTAACACCATTGAGTGTGTCCGATGAGGTACTCGAAGAGGCTGCTTGTGATGTTGGGCCTAGATGCTTGCCTGTACAACATGTCAGGACAGGGGGCACCATGTAGGCGACATAGGGGTCAAGGTAGATGGCTTGATTGTCCAAGAGGGCGCTCGTAGCCTGCATCATTTGCTGCAGTACGAAGAGATTCTTTACGTTATGTGTGACCTTCTCGGCAATGAAGGTGAGAAGGTAGGTAGTCAGCTGGTGGATGCCAGGCTCGGTTCGGATGGCGGCGAGAGCTGCGTTTTGCCACTCGATGTTCGTCTCGTCGATGAGTGCACCGGACAGCTTGGCGAATAACTCTTGCGATTCTTTAGATAGCACATGTTTCACCAGTGGCTTGACGTTGACGTTGTCGAGGCCGTTCGCCGCAGCAAGATGTGGATTTGCGTTCGTGCCCTTGGGCAACAAGTCTCCTTGATTGATCGCAGTTGGATTCTGAGGTATTGATGGCTGTACACCTTCTACAGCGAGCCAGTGAGCTGGAGGAGGTTAGCTCGAATTCCTCGGATTTGAGAAATTGCGATTAGATGCCATAACATACCCGTGAAAGTAATCTCTCGTGGCACCTTGGGCAAGGGCGCATTGATCAGCTTCTCGAAGTCGACCTCCTCGTCTTCGACGTAGTATAACGGCTGACCAGGACCCAAGGAAGCCTCGCCAAAACGCAGCGGTCGAGTGGACTCATATCCATAGAGGGGCTCCACATTTAGAACCTTCAATGCATTGGACACGTCCTGTGTGCTCAGGGTCGTCCGCTTGCCGTGTCGCATGAAC
This sequence comes from Stagonosporopsis rhizophila, assembly GCA_016767195.1. NCBI lineage: Eukaryota > Fungi > Ascomycota > Dothideomycetes > Pleosporales > Didymellaceae > Stagonosporopsis > Stagonosporopsis rhizophila. Next base: position 539,606 of record CP068494.1, read on the forward strand.
TTCAGCGCTTCCTCCAGTACCTGCGCAAGCCGGAAATCGACATCGCGCGCCAATTCTTCCACGACATTGTCGGCGAGTGAGGCGATGCCCACCGATTCGGCGACATCCCGTACGTTGTCGGGGTTCCAGACAGACGACATGTTGGGCAGCGCAAGGCCGGCAATGAGCTGTCAAAGGCGGGGCGGAGCAGTCGCAGCCGTGTTGTGGCGATTGAGGCGGAGCAGCAGCAGTCAAGGTGATGGGAAACACAGCAGCGTGCCACTAAGCGGGTGACGCAGTTCTGGAGGATGTGACAGCCAGCCTTATAGCCAAGTAAAGCGCATCCCGGGCGCGCGTGTGCGACACAATACGGTAGATACCGCGGGACAAAATCTCGGCTGCGGCCAGCAATGTGCCTCGAGAAGGGCGCGTAGAGTGGTAAAGGCTGAAGGCGCGTGTGGCGGCAATGGTGTGGGTGAGCTGCGTCGTCCACTGATGTTCACGCTGGTGCGGCAGCCGCGATGCGTGAAGCTCGAAAGTCCGGCCTTGGCGCGTTCCTCCGCCTCTCCTCCGCTCCGCCCTTCTGCTTTTGCTTCTCGCCCACCGATGCCAGTTATGTGCCTTCCGCGACGCGACGAGCTCTTCCGGATCTTCTCACCGATTACTTCGATCTGTATTCAGACGCTGCACGTATCCAGCTTAAGTGACCATTGCTCATGTCCTCTTCTACACGTGTATGAAGGCATAGCTCTTGTGGCTTAGTGTTTGCTTCACTCCAGGCCTCCAACCGCACACAAATAATTACTCTGCTGCAGACTCGTGACATAAAGTGTGCTTTGCGCGCCGTAAGGTCAGATCCGCAGCCAATGGAGACCACATCCCTCGCTTGCTTGATCGCAGCCCCTCGCAGCCATACGCGTGGCCAAGGAAGCTATGCTGCTGAGCGACGCCTTCGACTGGTTCCAGCGTAGCAGACCGCCATTTCAGACTTCCACCACGAAAAACGAGAAAGACCAGTCGACTTTTAGCCTTGCTGCTGGTCTGCACGGCTGCGGCAGCTTATGCCCGGCAAATGAGGCACTGTCATTCACATTGATCCCTGCTTGTTGTGGTTACACGCATACTCTATGGTACTCTCCTGAGGTTGCTACCCGCAGCCACGTTTCTTACTGTTACTGAATGCCAATCTTATTGCCATGTCAGGTATTTCAGAAGACGGGGAAGTGCTACATGTCCTAGTTGTACCCCCCCTTCCCGGCCAAACAAGTATCTCATTCCAGGTCAAATCTCCTCACCGGGCTTTGTCTGACACCACCCGCCTTCCCGTACGGCCCGTTGCGATTGTATTTGTCGTCGCCATCTCTGCCAGCTCGGTGGGCTCCCTGTTGACGCCTTGTCGGTCTCTGACCAAAGAATACTTAAACCTCCAGCAACCACGTTGGCCCCAAACCACATGCGCGCATCTAACTGTCTAAGCAACGGACACGACATCTCTGAACCTTTGAATCTTGTGCGAACTATGACCGGACCAAGCAGAGAGTCAAGGCGGTCCCATTGGCGTCACGACAATGGCAAGCACCTTGTCATCGACACTTCTGCTTCAACGCGTGATGGGTCAAGGAGTGAATCGCCTTCTCCGCCGCCTCAACCTCCTCCAAGTCCAGCAGGCTGGCATCGATGCCTTGAGGTAGGTTGTGTTCCCATTGATGCCTGCCTACATGCTGACCCCACGTCAAGATCGATCCCCTTGCATCATCGAACATCTGAAGTCTGGGGTACATGGCAGCAATGCAAGTAATCGCTCTGCTCTGAAACATGCTCGCCTATTGACTTGGGTGAACTCTAGCCTGTACTATATCGTCAAGAGTCGTTTTTTGCACATCGCATCGACTCTCCGTTGACCACCGTCAGAGGCTTTTCACCTGTTGCTTACCTGGAGAGGTCGGCCATATCCTGGTGCAACCATTGACTATACCCAACATCTGTCACTATTGCACAGTGGTTTCCTCATGTTGAGCATCGGGGCAGCATAATTACTGCAGGAGTTGCGTCGCATGTATTGTGGCTTAGTTCTGCTCTCTTTCTGTCTACGCCTTACATACTGTAGTATATCCCTCACAGGTATCGCGACGCATCAATTTAATCACCGATTTCTTTCGGCCACCACACCCGTTTTCTCCATAACTTCCTACGTGATTGGCCTTCGAAACAGACTTACGCTTTCCAATTGTGCGCTCGGGCTCAGATCACCACAATTTGAAACAATGCACACTACAGAGGGCAAACACTAAGCGTCGACACAGGTCATCGCCTGTGAGTAAAGTGTTCAACAAGAGCACGCTAGTCCACGCACGTTGCGTCATCACAATGTTGAGGATGATACCTTGCTTCTCTGCAACGACGAGCTTGAATGAGAGTGAGTGGAGCCGGCGAGGTCTCAAAACGAAATTCTTGTTGTCAGTATCCAGTTGGACTCAACCTGCATGCATGTGGCAAGGAAAGCCGGGGCGGTCGAAGTGCCGCCCGCTCTTAGCGCCCTCGAAACAGTTAGCTCATTTCAGTCACTTCCAAAAATATTCTCCCACGCTTCAACCCCAACAAACGTAACCAATACCATCCGCCACAATCTACAACAATATCCCGCTGATATTCGTCTTCTTGCTACATCCCTTCATCAGCCTGCAACAGCTGTACCCTGCACGAACAGCTTACGCTGGTACTCAGACGATTGAGATACGACGCAAAGCTTATCAGGCTTGTCACTGCACAGACTAAAAGCCATCTCGGCAAGCGGCTGGTCGCTGAGCACTGGTTGCTACGTACAACTTACTTAAGAGGAAAACACCCTCAATCTTATGATCGCTGCTCAAAGCTAGCTTAATCTCCGCCGCGCATCGCCTTCTCCCGCCACCAAACATGGCCGGCGATAGCCCCACTGTCTCATCACAGACGGCTACCTCAGAACAAGTACTGCAATGGTATTCCAAACTCTTCAGTCGTCGTGTTGATCTCGTCGGCGACTTCGCAGGCAGCGAACGATTCCTAATCCACGGCGAGTCTCTTCTGCTCCATTGCTTCAGCGATGCACAGATCGACTTCGAACCTGGACTTCAGCTTCTGCACGCCTCGTATGCGGTAGAGAAGTTCCTCCATGGACTTGTCTCTCGCCGCTGCAACTTTCACATTGCTTTCTTCGATGAATACCAAGATCTTTGTGTGCCTCAAGATGCCTCACCTGCCGTTAGCGAAAAGTATTTGCTTGCACGTGCGGCCATCATCCGCCATTTGCAAGTCAACTTGCGCCCAGTCCATCCAGACATCGAAGTAAAGCTCTTCTCCTCGACGACTTCTGAAGCATTTGAGGAGTACCTCAGTACGACAGATGTGTACTTCGTTCTGTGCCATGACGGAGCATCCACAAGAAATGCTCGCAAGAAAGGGCATCCACAGAAAGATGTTGACTCCCTCAAGGATGTTGATAAGAGCCTGCAGGAACGCCACGAACATTACAAGGCATCACTCCGCACTTTCATCTATGGCATGATGCAACGAGGATACAGTTCTGCACTCGTTAACGGACTGGAATTTCAAGACACCAAAGCCATTGCATCCGTGCTCGAACACTCGCGTGCAATGACATTGGAACTCTCTCAAACGGTAAGTTGATGTCGAGAAGTTGTACCAATCATAATGCAAGCTCTACAGGCTGTGTCAGATTTTCTCAATTGTTTTCAAAATAGAGCTAATACATTTTTGCAGATATCAGGAACCAGTTCAACCAAGGAATCAGACACAACATCCCTGCAAGAGTCATTAGCAACAATTAAGTCGTCAAACGAACATGCCTTCACCGAGCGCGAATACCTGGCAGTCATTCTTGCCGCCAAATTTGCGTCAAAGACTAAGGACCACCAGGACTTCGCCGTTGCATTGCTTCGCCATACTGCACTTCTCTCTGAGCTAAGCTTGCCTGATCGCTTGATGCAGTACAAGGAGCCATCCCGAGAGTCCCAGTCCTTGACGGTTGAGTTTTGTCAAGAAGCTCGTAAGATCATTGTACAGACAGCGTGGGGTAAAGAAACAGACCAGTCCGCCGCCGCTTGCGACATCGCGGATCTCGTTGATGGGCGACTATTCGCATCATGTCTCCAAAACTCGTCACCTGCAAGCTCGGATCTCTTCCAATATTTGGCAAGAGCGGCATCGGCACTGTGCGGGCAGGAGGAGCTCAAGAGGGCAACTGATGTATCGCCTTCGACAAGTCAATCCAACGGCGACTCTGAAAAGCCAGACGAAGGAACGTCATACCGTCTCCTTCCATTCGCCAACGATATCTTCGACAAGCACCTGGCCTCGGTCCACCTCAAAGTAGCCAAGTCTGAGGGCAAGGTCGACTCGACATCAGCGGTGATCTTCCGTGAGGTTGCGCACTGGCATAATACCAAACCGCCCCAGTCCAAGACTGGTCCGGTGGTGAAGGATGAGAAGGCAGCTAAGAAGGCGCTTCGCCGCAACCAATTCTTCATGGCCGAGATGACGACTTACGCTGCCAGTCTCACAAATGCAGTCGGCAGAGCACTTGAGCCGGAAACTATCCACGTCGGTGCTGCAGCATCAAAACCAAGCACTCCTATACCCTCGAGACCAGGAACGCCCAGCCAGGACTCAGCAGAAAAGAAGGGTAAAAAGCAGGGTGGCAAGCCCGGTGGCAAAAACAAGAATCAGGCCAAGCAAGACATGCTGGCCAACATTGCAGCAAGCTCGAAGCGCAAGGACGAGGATACGGCAGAAAAACAAACGAAAGCGTGGGTCGTTTTCTGTGACGGTCTCGAAAAACAAGCCGATTTGGCTTCGCGGTACGAGAAAGCAAAGAAGTACCTTGTCAACCTCAACACAGACCTCAAGCGGAAGGCATTGGAGGCCGAGGTCCGACTCTACATGTTGAACGTTTTGTTGAAGATGTGGATCGAGCATTGCCGGAGAGATGATAAGGAGGAAGGTCTTTACACCGCCGCGTTGATCTTTGATGCCGTGAGGGCAATCTGCGCATTGTCTAACGTAACAAAGACTATCGCTGCCTGTGTGAAGAAGACCATCGACCGCTTGAGCCTGCCATCTCTAGAGGTGCCGCCGACTGAGGGTGATCGAAAGTTGACATTCCCGTTCGCGCTTGACGATACATCCAGTGCAGACCTTGCGCTCGGCCTTTCACCGGAAGAGTTCCAGCTGCTTTACTGCGGGCCGTACTTCGACCGTACTATGGACTCCGCTCCGGACTCTCGTGTGCCATTTGAGCCAGATGCGTGGCAGAGGAAGGTCCTCGACGAGATTGATGCCCGCCGCAGTCTGCTTGTTGTAGCCCCAACTTCGGCTGGTAAAACGTTCATCTCGTTTTACGCCATGAAGCAGGTTCTGGAGTCTAACAACGATGATGTTCTGGTGTATGTGGCTCCAACCAAGGCGCTTGTAAATCAAATCGCAGCGGAAGTCCAGGCTCGTTATTCGAAGAACTACAAATATGCCAATTCTGTCTGGGGTATTCACACGCGTGACACTCGCGTCAACAACCCTACTGGCTGTCAGATCCTGGTCACTGTACCACATATCCTCCAGATCATGCTGCTCGCACCCACTAACGCCAGGGGCTGGTCCGAGCGAGTGAAATGGATCATTTTCGATGAAGTCCACTGCATCGGACAAGCCGAGGATGGTCTGATCTGGGAACAGCTTCTACTCATGGCGCCGTGCCCTATCATCGCTCTCTCTGCCACAGTTGGAAATGCTGAAGCCTTCAGTGATTGGCTCTCCTCGACGCAGAAAGCAGCTGGGAACGACCTAACAATGGTGCAGCATAAGCATCGTTACTCGGATCTTCGTAAATTCTTGTACATCCCACCGAAAGACGCAGCCAAGCGTGTTGCAGCGGCACTCCCCCTATCGACCACACGTACGTTCGCCCGCTTGGGTCTGGACGATGTGCAGAACTTCACCTTCATGCATCCTGTTGCTAGTTTGACGAACAGGAGGCGTGGTATTCCGAGTGACTTTTCTCTTGAAGCAAGGGACTGCTACTTCCTGTGGCAGAGCATGTCAAAGCACCAGACTAAGGAATACCCCGTTGACAAATCTCTCACTCCTTCAGCCGTTCTTCCTAAGGTCATGCGAAAGGCAGATATCATTAGCTGGGAGTCTGGTCTCAAGTCTTTGCTCGCTGAGTGGATGGCAGATGAGGACTCACCGTTCGAAGCTGTGCGCAAGGACTTCAGCGCTAGTGTTAATAAGTCAGCTCTCCAGATTCAGGACACTGACAACTCGGCACCAGTCAAGGACGACCTGGAAGTCGATGACCCTGCGAGCAACCATGATGTCGATAACATCTTACCTCTTCTTACAGAGCTTCATCAACAAGATGCCCTCCCAGGCATCATCTTCAACTACGATCGTGCAGTTTGTGAGAGGATGTGCCGCACAGTTCTGACACAGCTTGAAGAGGCTGAAGCTGAATGGAAGAGGACCAGCCCGAAATGGGCAGAGAAATTGCGCGACTGGGAAGAGTACAAGAAGGAGGTCGCCCGCCGAGCCAAACAAGGTGTACGCGCCGCAAAGGGCACGACTAAGGAGGAGCAGATGATGGAGGCTGCCAACCGTGAGGTCAGCCCATTCGCTACCTTCAACCCAGACAGACCTCTGGAGGGTTTCCATTTCGCAAACACCAAGAAGCTATCAAACGAAGAGCTCCTTAGCCAGGAGAAGGAGCTTCGTTACCGTGGTGTCGAAGAAATCTTCATCCAAGGTCTCCAGCGCGGTATTGGTGTCCATCACGCTGGTATGAACCGCAAGTATCGCTATGCGGTTGAAGTGCTCTTCCGCAGGGGCTACCTCAGGGTGGTCATTGCAACAGGTACTCTTGCACTCGGTATCAACATGCCTTGTAAGACTGTCGTATTCTCTGGTGACTCGATCTTCTTAACAGCTCTCAACTACCGTCAAGCTGCTGGTCGTGCTGGTCGTCGTGGCTTCGACTCCCTTGGTAACGTCGTCTTCCATGGAGTTTCCCTTAGCAAGATCAACAAGCTTATCAGCTCTCGTCTACCGGACCTGAACGGACACTTTCCCATTACGACATCTCTTGTCCTACGTCTTTTTACGCTCCTGAACGACTCCGAACATTCTCCGTTTGCAGTCCGCTGCGTCAACGCGCTATTATCTCAGCCTCGTGTGTATCTCGGTGGCGAGGAATCAAAGATGACGGTCCTTCATCATCTTCGCTTCTCTATCGAGTACCTACGTAGGCAGTCGTTATTGGATTCGCGTGGAGCACCGCTCAACTTCGCAGGAGCTGTCAGCCACCTGTACTTCACTGAGAATTCGGCCTTTGCGTTCCATGCCCTCCTGAAGAACGGTTACTTCCACGAGCTCTGTAACACGGTTAACACAAACCAGGAGTCGGTCTTGCGCGAGCTGATGTTGACGATGTCTCACCTGTTCGGTCGCCTTGCCTGCAGACAAGCTGACGAGGAGTTCGTGCAAGAAGTGGTCAAGGGCAGCCCCTCAGTTGTATTCTTGCCAAACATGCCTGATAACGCAGTCAGCGTGCTACGCAAGCACAACAAGCAGACGCTCGACATTTTCACCTCGTATGTTCGCACTTTCGTCGAGCAGCACATCCAGGAGCCCGACAACACACTCCCTTTGACCACGACCGTCGTTGGCGGCGATTCAAACAAGGGCCAAGCACACCACAAGGTCCGCTCATCCTTCGTCGCGCTCTCTGGCCACGACGACTCTTTTGACTCGATCCACGATCTCTGCACGACAAGCCGCTCCGGCGTTTTCCTTGAAGAAGCCGTCGTACCTTACGTCGGCATCTATCCCGAAGACTCCGACCTGCCGCTCAACGCATACCTATATGACTTCTTCATGCACGGCAACGCCGACGCTGTGGTGACAGCGAACCGCATCCGTCGCGGCGACATCTGGTTCGTGCTCAACGACTTCAGTATGGTGCTCGCAACCATCGTGACCAGCCTGACGAACTTCATGAACCTTGGCACCGAGTCTGACCTTGACTTCATCGACGTCCGCGGTGGCGGTGACGATGACGAGGAGGACCTTGAGGACAGGCTGCAGGGTGTTGCGGATGATCAGCAGGGACCAGCGACGGGCACCCAGGGCGCGAGAGGCCCGGCGCAGCAGCAGAACCTGCCCGTCCAGCTGGCGAAGAAGAAGAAGAAGGTTGTCGATTCTTGGGACGATGATGCGGAGAGTGAGAGCAGTGAGGGCGAGAACTGGGATGATGGTGAGGATAGCGAGGAGGAGGCAGGTGAGGTGGCATGGGATGAGAAGACGGGATTGCTGAATGTGCTTAAGGCATTCAAGCTGTTGAAGTCGGACTTCGATACGAAGTTCAGGGCTATGTGGGCTTAGTGGATGGCGGTGTTCAGTGTTGTGTGCGTTGAAAACGTACTTGTGTATAGATTGACGAAACTTGTGGTAGACATTGGACCTTAGAACGTCCTTGAAAAGTACCTGGTTCTTCTCTAATGAAAATTATACACACGAATATTATAGATTCTCTGCAGTGGACCCACGCAACACCACCACTTTACTGACCAGGTGCCTTGCTAATGGGAGGCGTGCCCGGATAGTACGATGCCGGCAGCGTGGGAATAGGAATGCTGCTCGCAGTTCCAAACGCCGTCTTGAGATTCTCCTTCATGCTAGCAGCCGAGTACGCAGTCGGGGCCGCAGTAACCGTCTGAGTGATCTGCGCATACGCACCCGTTCCACTCTTCAAGCACGCACCCGAGCCATGACCCGAGCGGCACAAATTAACGTTCTTGCTTCCGCTCTCCGTCCACATCTGGATATCGCTGACATTGATATCAGTGCAGGGCGCCTTGTCCGCACACACGACCTTGACGGGCCCGCGCTGAGATCCGTTCGCCTGAGTGCCGCGCCAGTTCTTAGCCGTGATGTTGGAGAGCGACACGCCGTCGCCCGCAAGAGCGCTCATGGACGCCCAGTACTGGTCGATGTTGAAGGCGTAGGCGTTGCTGTGGCCAATGAAGTTCTCGAACAGCACGTCTTCGACGTAGCCGGAGCCGCCGTGGGCTTTGATCATCATCATCTGGTTGGATTTCCAGGTGTAGATGTTCTTGTACTGGATCTTGGAGATGGCGGTGTCGACGCCAAGGGAACCCATGCCGCAGCCACCGGACCAGTTGCAGTAGATGTTTTCGACGAGGAGGTTGGTTGAGGGGGACTTGACAGTCACACATTCGTCTTTGTTGGTGACCATGATCTGGACGCGTTAGCCGTGAAGCTATAATGTTGATCGGGAAATGTACGTACATCGTGAATCCAGACGTTCGAGCCAACAACGTCGAGGCCGTCGAGACCGCCCCAGTCACCACCACGGATAGCCATGTTGTACGCCTCGCCGTTGGTAACAGTGTTCATAACGAAGTGAAACATGGGTGCATCGACAAGAGCAATGTCGTGCACGGAGAAGTTGTTGGACTTCTCGACACGCAAGAGACGGGCGCCGTCGCGCTTACCGTTCTTGTGGTCTTCGTATCCAAGACCTGATCCATCACTTCAGCATATGCAATTCAATACAGTGCCGGATCCACTACTCACCCTGAACAGCACCCTTGCCGGTGCTGCTGAACATCTCGAAGTCATTTGCGTTGCGAATGAACAGCATGTTACCCGCGCCGGTACCAGTACGGTAGATAACGCCATCGAGCTGCAGAGCCCATGCCTTGCCACCCTCGAATGTAGCCCACGTCTTCATAGCATAGTCCCCAGACGGGACAACCACGGTTCCGCCAGTCTTGCAAGCAGCGAAAGCCTTGAGTAGAGCGGGACCAAGATCAGTGCTCTTATCAGCCTTGCCACCATAGTTCAAGACATTGCAAGTCTTGACCTTGGTCTTGGCTGCGTGCGTGGTAAGAGGGCCAACTTTGCCGGAAAGCTGGCCAAAGACGGCAGTGGGAAGCACGGCAACGGCCGCGACGACGAGAGAAGTGAAGTGCATTGCGGATCAAGACCTGCGCAGCAGGAACGAGTGACTGTAGTTGGAAACGAAGGGTCGTAAAAAGAGCGACTGAAGGGAAGACCTGTGTGAACGCAGACCAGGCGGAGAGCGCATCTATATGAGCTATGGACACGGGATGCGAGTACAAATGCGCGTGTACATGGATCCTGGGGTCGATCTCATTTCCTCCGATTCCCCCTTAGCCGCAAAGTCTTGCGGTAAGCGCTCGAGTCCGGCTGCAGCACCGCAGCGCTCAAATAATGGCGTAGATTCACAAATCCTCCTTTCAATGGCTTTGAGGGCATCTCTCGGTCGTCCAAAAGCTTCGCTGCACATCGATTCTTGTCTACGTCAGCTCGCAATTTGTTCCACATGGCTGCGCAGCTTGCGCAAAGCTTAATCAATGTTTCCCTATCATAGGCTGTCAGTGTTTCACATTGGGTGGTCTCGAACGTCGAAACGCAGCAACCGGGCTCGGCTGGTAGCGCAGGTTGATCGGGTGAGGGTTCGTGGAGATGACTATGGAAGATGGCCGCGCCGGGGCCGTGGGTTGATGAAAGCTTGTCTCATGTTTCCAATGAAGGATGATGTGCGGCCGGGATGTGCGCCTCAACCAGCGAACATCATTAGAGTCCTCAGCCACAGTTGTGCATCAGGCGAAGGCCACTGTGGTTTACCACGATTTGTATACTGTATGGGGAATAGGACGGAGGTGGTGGATATGGTGCTGCTGGGGGGCGAAAGGAGGTGGTAGACTTCGGAGATTTTCGGAGATTAAATCTTGTTCGGATCGCAAGTCGCTAACAGCAACCTCTCGACGTGGTCAACAAGCCTTGTACCTGACGGTCTGTCTCATAACATGATGTCCATTGCTCTGGCTGTAGCTCAGCCAGCGAAGAAGCACTTGTTCGAAACTCCTTTACCCGCCTTACATCATACCACTCCAGCGAAGGTGACCTTGAAATTGAATAGATTTTGGTCTGATATCTAGCTAAAAAGTAAAGGAGCTTCCGAATGAGCACTGAAGAAAACAAGAAAGTCTTTCTGGGGAGAGACAGTTTGCAACTCTTGGTACTGAACCCACGCATGTAGATCGACGCCTTGCTTGCCAAACAGACTGATGATGTGATGTGACAAAAGAAAATAGGGTAGTGTTGGGGTATGCTTCGTTTGTTCCTTCCTTCCGCCTGCGCTCCTTCTTCCTTTGCAGCGCAACATCGCCTCTGCCCCTCCAGTCTCATAGGACTGGTGATTGGGGCGCACAACCTCGACTTCTACGCCTTCAGATCCATCACCGCTTCTCATCAGTAGAATACCCGTCACGTCCGTGCTGACCCTCAATCGGTCTCTTCTCTGCACTCCCCTCACCGTTCTGAGAAGGCGGCGCACGCCCAATACGTGCAAGCCATGACTCGGCAGACTGCACTGTACCATCGACGACCGTTGTGATCTGGCCCATCATGTCCAGCCCCTCCATAGCGAAGGCCAGCATACGGTTCGCACCGCGCACCGCCTCGCCATCGCCTGCAGCTTCACCAGCCTCCTCATCGGCTGGGGCATTCGCTGTACGGCGACCCGCAAGCTGCCAGCGCTGCGGCACAGAGAGGAGCTGTGTACGTACGACCTGGGATGCGTTCTGGGGGAGTGCGCCGCCGGTGTAGCGCGAGACGGACTGTACAACGCTTTGCAGGGTTTGCCAGATGTCGCTGGACAGGGTCTTGATCTTCTCGGCGATCACGCGCACTTCGTCGTCCTTTTCTTTTCCATCTTGCCTTGGGGAGTCATCGGAAGAATCGCTGGTGCGTCTTTGTCGTAGTGCGGTTTCGTATTCGGAGAGCACGAGCTTCAGTGCGCGCATCACACTGTCAATGTGGCTCGTTGCGCCGCGCAGGAGGTGGAGGCACTGCTTCAAGGATCGCAGTGAGGCAGCAGAGAGGGCAACACCGAGGCCAGATGTTGTCATGATGAGCTGGGTAGACCAGGCTACACGGCGGTCCTGCACTGCGCTTGACTGTTGGCGGCGCTCAGGTTCCTTGCCGGCGGTGGTTGTGGTAGAGTCGGTCATGGTCGCGTTCTCCTCGTAGTTGGGGGACCGCTGGTCATCATATGCTGGAAGTGATTCAGCGTAAGATGAGTGCGAACCGCCGCGTGTACGCGACGAGGTGCGCGAGTCAACCTCCATGGCGTCGGCGACAGCTGGACTAGCAGCCCTTTGCCTCTTCCTTGGGGCGTCGGCGTCACCCTGCTCAAGATCACTGGGGCGGCGATGTTGTTCACCAAGGTAGCGGCGCAGATTCTTCTCCATGCCTGTGCGTCTACCAACGGAAGAAACGGTGTTGACCATAGGCGAGCCAACATTGCGCTCCACAAGCTCGGCGCCGTACTTGACGAAGCGGGGGGAGTAGTCCTTGGTCAGGTTATATGCAGCGAGAGAACCGCTGATGGTACCCCCGAGCCAGGGATGGTTTGAAGTCAAAAGGGAGAGCATTGGCTGTTGAGGTTCGGCAGTGGGTTCGCGGGCAGACATGGTGAGCGATCGCGCAGTAGGAGATCGAACAAAGTCTACGTACAAGGTCAGCACAGCAAAGTGATACACACATCAAGCCTACACACCTGGATTGCCCAACCCACTCAATGCCTCCGCCGCGAGGCGCACGTCTGGGTCGTCCATGCTTACACTCGTCTCTCGTCTACGAGCGGCCTCGTCCTGCGCGCTCAGCACACTTGCGGTATCCATAGGGCTGCCAATATCCATGGGGTGGCCCTCTGGCACCTTTGGGAATGTCGCGCTGTGCAGGGCTGGCAAGGCACCCCATTGTGCCCCGTCGATATGCGATCGAGGACTCATCTCAACCGAGTTGCGCGGGGTATGCCTTTGGGTCGCATCAGGAAGATCGAGCGCCTTGATGCCTGGCAGTTTGCCATTGCTCAGACGATTGGGCGCATGCGTAGGCACGCTCGGCAACTGGAGAGTCTCTGGTTCGTGCTGGACATACGCGGGCGGCGGATGGCGCTGCTGCTCTTCCTGCATTGTCGCGTTTGATACTGAGCCTTGACGTGAAGCCACTAGCCCACCGTCCCAGCGCCGGTCAGAAAGTGCAAGCAACCAAGGGCGTGCTGATAATAATCCCCAGTCTCACTCTGCGATGCGCGCGTTTACTGGCTAAGTCCGTTGTTGCCGTCACTGTGCCAGTGATGGGGACGGGGGTCGCTCAAAACGGCAGGGCGCTCCGCCTGTGCGTTCCTCCGATTCGGACGTAGAATTGCAATGCAGCGACGTCAGAAGTGCGGCGGCAAAAGAGGTCCAGCGGTGCTCTACGCAGCCATGGGCGTCGCGCGTGTCTTTGGTGTTTAGTATGAAAATCACTGCTTCGGCTGACGTTCGGCAAGGTGGTGAGGGCGGAGGGAGGAGTAACGCAGCCGTCGCTGGCGTGCAGCAAATTGGCGTTCTCAAAGCCGTGATTCTCACATGTCAGAAATGCGCATCACATGTTGCGACGATCCGTCCGCCAGTCAACGCCACTCAACCCAAGTGCGAGCGCAACCGAGCCCTGCAAGGCGACCGAGCAATGAGAACAACACATTGTTCTGCACGAACAAGCAGCACCACCGCCACAGCCATACGAGAGCACACAACAGCAATATCAGGCCCCCTGACTCCTCCAACCCGTCCAAGTACCGTTGCACACGTCTCAGTATATTGCATGCTGCTCGTCCACTAACAATTTTCATTGCCGACGCGTCAAACAGTTTTTGCCGGCCGATCAGTGGCTGCAGCTGACGCTTCCAAGCCCACTCTAGCACTCGCTAAGGGGGAAGCCATGTGCGCTCCCCGCAAACCTGGTCGTTCTTGACACAAATTGAGATTAGTGACAGCATGGATTTGGGGCTGATGGTATTGTTGGGCACAACGTGTTAAAGGACTGGTGCCGCGCAGGTTCGGGAGCATTCGATGGCGCTTCGAAAATACAGCGTTGCGTGGCAGCCGTTGAACGCGCTTTCAACGTTGCACAGCACACATGTGACGACACCTGCCTCCCACTAGGGCCATCGGCCGGTGATATGCCGAGTGGGTGCGCAGGCATCGTTTTCTGGCGCCAGATGCCACAGCTCCAGGCATAGGTACTCTGGTCGGGTGCAACTTGCGACGACTGTTCGTATTCCAGCACTCAAAGTGGTAAGACACGCACCAGGGTCCAGCTCTCCGCAATCATGTGTGGTCCGCTGCGGCAGGATTCCACGTCTCGCGACAAGGCCCACGTTGTGTCGCCCTGCAGATGCCAATTGACCAACCAGATGGCGTCGGGTACTGCTCCTTCACATGTGATGTTTATTTTATCCCAAAGTTGAGCTGCATACCAAGAGATTGGGAAATACAGGTCATTTCAGTAAAAGGGTATCAGAATACTTCAAAGTCATTAGAATGCTACATCAACATCTCACCAGTCACACTGGTGCCCTGCGCTTGGTAACGGCCCTTGGTGATAGTGTAGTGTAGGGCAGGCTCATGTCGCCTCACTCCCATCACTCTAGGCGATCACGACGTTCTCCCAGGAGGCGCAAAGTTCTGGATCCTCGCAAGCAGATCCATATTTGTGTCCACACAGGCGAGGAAGAACGTCTCGACGCCCGGCATGGCACGCAGCTCGTTATGCGTTTGAGGAGGATGTCTAGCGATCGCCTCCAGTACTTCGCTTGATATGAGAATATCCGCGCGTGTCTTTTTCCGGCTTGCAACAAGTTTACTGAATGCGACAAGCTTGTTGCGGAAGATTCTTGTTTGAGGCGTGAGTGGTGCTGGCCTGGTTGTGGGAGCAGTCGTTCGAGGACTCGTCGACGCAGCTTGTGCACCTGATGACCCTTGTCGTGGTGTGGCTTGCTTTGGCGACAGTCTTTTCGGTCTCGGTGACGATTTTAGTGAATGGCGCTCAGAGGCACCCTCTTCGTACCGGTAGCCCTGGATCATCTTGTGCAGCGTCTGTGAGCTATCCGGTACTGCCGGCTTTACTGGACTCTCGGTGCGTTTTCGTTTTTGGCCTGATTTTCTTCTTGTTGGAGACCGACTGAAATCTATTGACGGCAAGCTGTCGTCAGAGTCCTCGGCTTCCACTACCTTCGTGTCTGCTAGGAGGAAGGACAGTCCTGTGTGGAGTTGGGGTATACGAGGTGTACCAAAAGCCGGCGACGAGTCGGGCGTCTCAGGATGTACTGCCTTGCGTCTTAGGCCGCGAACAGGTGTGGTTGGGAGCTCTCGCTCTTCGATCAGATCATCCGACGCGGGGACAGGTGCGTTTGACGGCGCATTTGCTATGCTAGCAAGTGTAGTGGTGCTATGCATGGTCACAAATGACGATATGACTTCAAGTATTTGTTTCCCGTATACTTCCTCTTTCTTCGGTCCAATGTAGCTGATCTTTAGCAACGACTTACTGTCGAGTGGACGCTCTCTTGCAAGTTCCAAGAGGGTCTTGTCCATGAGAACCCGATTTTCTGGCAAGTTCGCTGCAGCTGCAGCACCTGTGCGCCATGATACCAACCTATTGAAAAGAGCCAGTGAAGAAGAATCTGAGAAGTTCGGGACAGTCGGTTTGGAAGTGGGCCGGCAAGCTTTGGATTGTGTTCCCATTCTCGAATCACTAGGTGTTGTTGTGGGCTTGGTCTTGATTGCAGATTTCGATGTCGTACTGGAGGTCCTCGTCGCCTTTTTAGTCTTTGACGATGATAGGTCTTCTGCTGCAGTAGGAACTCCGAAAAAGAAGGCCGATGTCATGATCTTCCCTCCTTCTTCCACAGGCTCCAGATAAAGCGAGCCGACTCCGGATAGTTTGTGGGGCAAATACTTCTCCGCATGTATTGGCAAAGGTGGGATCGGGTCCATCTGAAGTCGCTTGTAGTTCAAGCAATGGTAAAGCATGATGCCGGCATACGCGTCCCCTGCGGCATACTTGATTTGTTCTTGTGACAGTGGCTTGCTCCAGTCCGAGGTCCTGACATCCCCCTTGTAGAGAGGATGCTCTAAGTGCTGTTCGACTTGATGTGCAAGACTCGTCATCTTGGTTGAAACGAGCTCAGGCTTCCGACCACCAAATGTCACCAGGCGATGCAGGTGACTCAATTCAACAGCTCCTTTCGGCTGTAGTTTGAAATGCTTGCTTAGTCGGGCGAAATCTGCATTGAGTATGCCAACGCCGATTTTGCCAATCGTTGGGCTCTCAATCAACTTGCGCAATGATGGGGCTACAATGTCGTCGGTCGTCTTCCCCGGATGTAGGCCAATGTGGAAGAGAGCAACTTTGTCTTCTGTGGCAACCTGAATAAGGCCAATCTTGTTCTGAAGTACGTTCGGCCGTCTCCAATCGTCCCAAGGCCATTCCATATCGAAGCCGACAATCTTCTCTCCAAGGAATTGCTTAGCTAAGATCTCAGAATCTGCTTTCGTTTTGCTGTACAAAATCTTGACCCGCTCATTATTCGGCCCACGATACAACAAATGACTCCACCATCGCTTCTTCGGCTTCCCATTTGCTGTTGAAACACCGAACGCCTCAAAGCCTTGCTGTGGAGGTGGTGTTATCTTGAAGCTGAGTGGCCAACGCGCCTCCTCACTCTTTGGTTGGATCGCTGCATTCTTGAGAGTGGCAGCCTTCGAGCCAACGTCCTTCATTCGTAACAAACGCCAAAAGTACATACAATTATGGTCGACAAACCCAAGGAGTGGTCGAGTAACGATCATTCATTGTTGACAAGTACTTCACAAGTCGATGCACATTTGCCACCTTTAGCGCGAACTCACGTGCACGCTTACTGCATCTGGTCGACGTATATTATGTCCTCCACTGCGACCATGCAAGAACAGCAACCACAACAGCAATGCTACAAAGTCTTCGTTGCGTTTTTCATTCTCGCTCTGTTTGGTTGCCTTGCAGCTTACATACTCTGCATCCTGCAATCTGCCGTTCCGTTTTCAATGACAGGGCAGGTCACTACTGACGCGATCGATGAGGTACACCATTGCAACCTTATGCTGCAATAGTGCTCAACGTGTCACACACTCTCTCTTTATGTTTGCGCGCGCTGCGCAAGAGAAGTCTATTAGCGACATTGCTGTCAGGTGCTTAACCGTCTGTATGTGGATTCGCTCGAGTCGTTGAGACCATGTTGCAGTCTCCATTGCCGCCATCTCCTCCCAATTGCGCGTACATCCACCGCTGTTTTCATGTTTCGCATTTGAGGCTGTTGTCGCTTGTTGCGTCTCAAATGCGTGCTTGTTTCGGCCTCCATCTCACACATCAGCCCCTGAAGCAACGTTTTGGCAAGTCAAGCCGCACTGCATGCAATGACGCATTTCGCCATCACAGAAAGGCTAAATAATATGCCACGTGTGGTACTGCCAATATGCAATTACAGACATGCCACTACTGACATGCGTTGCTGCAATGCACAAACTCTAGCCGTTTACGTGCCGCCATCTTGCATCGCGAATGGGACTTGGCTTCAACTAGCAGTCAGTACAGCCCTCAAGTCGTCAAGTCATGAGCGAAGGTAGCACTTTTGTGCATTCCAGATCGACGCAAGGTCCACTACGTAACTCTACAAAGTACCGTCTATGCCAGAGGCCATTGTGGGGTCTTCACGCGATAACCGTTTCAAGATCAACAAGCGGAGTGTCAAAGGATATGCACTTCACATTGTGTAAAACAACAAGTGCCAGCCTCGACACAGCTAGGCCTCGAGGCCGCGTACCCAATGCTTGAACAATATAATCAGGCCATCGAGGCTTGACTTTGTACTTTATTTACTCATACATGCACAAGTTCGAATACTGATATCTGTTTCAAGACTCCATTTCGTCCCCTCTCAGAAAAACTCACTATGTACCTCGCTACATCATTGTTTGTCGCCGGTCTGGCAGGCCTAGCGCACGCACAGAGTGTCACTCCATCAGGCTTCACTCCCTCCACAACCAGCCAATTAGATGTTTTCTTCAACTCTACTATGGTCAAAACGCCGGGGGAAGTTCTCGCGAAAGCAGGTGAGAAGCTTCCGACAGCCTCAAAAGCACAACTGACAACAATAGACACAGCAAGCCAGCCAAAGATAGCAGTAGCAAGTACACTGGCCAACATGAGCGCGACCTACATGTTCGTCATGCTTGATCTCGATGTCCCGCCTGCAGAAGGGAGTACTGCACGCCGTGTTTTACTGCACGCCATGAATACAGGCTTCAAAGCTACACAACAGAAGATCAGTGGATCAGCAACCTTACTTGCATCGACCGACAAGGGCCCAGCAGCGTACATACCACCAGGCCCACCTCCAACAGATACGATACCGCACCGTTATGTGCAGCTTCTGTTCCAGCAGCCCGCGGACTTGAACGTTCAGGCATCCGATTTCAAAGATACCTCAGCTCGAATCAACTTTGACATCAACGCGTTCATGGCCAAGAACAGAGTCAGTGCCCCGCTAGCCGGCAACTTTTTCATGGTAGACGGCAGAGCGAGCGCTACTGCGAAGGGAACTGCTTCAGCTAGTGGAAGCGGCGGAATGCCTGGGAGCACACCTCAGCCATTCACAGGCGCTGGTGAGAAATATGGTTTGTCTCCAGGTATGGCCGGTCTGCTTGGTGGACTTGCTCTGATTGCTATGTAGGGACTGAAAACCGTAATGAGTCATGAGCTACGAGTTGGAATATTGTCGACTCTTGTTACTAGATACCACAATCCGAATCTCCCTTTCGGCGTATTAGTGTGCAGTCAACGCGGACTTGATGATGCTCTGTTGCATTATTACGAGCGAATGCGGTGGACTGATACTTCATGTCTTTTCCCAGCTTCATGTCGTTGTGTTGCACGGCCCCTCTTGTGTTGGCCCCGGCGTCTCTTCAACAGGCGGTGTAGCAGACCGTTCTGCAGAGCAGCATACCGAGTACAAAAGGCGTGCCGAAGGAGGCGAGGATACGAATGTTAATGTCGATCTTAAAGGGACCAATGAGATCAGTGGTGTGTAGGTATTGGCCATTTGAAACCTCTATGGGGCACCTCGTAGTTCTCGTCTGTTCAGGCTACGCCCTTATAGCCCAGACAAGCCGTGGAGAATCTTTGAGATGAGGAGGCGTCCCCAAGTGCTGCAACACCAGCCGTACTCTCCATCGATTGCTAGTCTTACAGCGACAAAGTTTTCAAGACAGATTGCTGAAGGATTGTGAGCTTGATGGATGTCTATTGATACCCCATAGAACGGCTCCGCAATCCTAACATTGGTCACTTTTCAATATTGAGGATCCAGGAGTCAATGCACACATCCCAGCCACCGATCATCTACAACCGCGGTTATCTAGCGAAAACAACGAGATGGGCTGATGGCTATCTGGCCACGCGCAACGTTCGTAAAGTCTGTTGCATGCCGTGGAGATATCGCTTTGGAATGAGACGGCAGTTCTCAACCCTACTTTATGGCGAGTCTCCATGAGCTGAGTAACTTTGGAGGTGTGCATGAAGACTGCAGCGTTCGGCGATCCATGACTTCAGATTTACCGCAGACAACACAACGATGCCTGACGCTATGGTCATGACACGACTATTCGGGTTGTCGGATGTGAACTTCGACTGGCGCTCTGACGGATTCGACCCGGGCATGCTCAGATGCGTATTGCCACCGCTCCATGTGACCTAAGCTGCTTTCCGTATTCTACGGTAGCGCATCGCCATACCTTGACAGCGCAGCAAAGTACGACGGGATCGTCCACATTTGCAGCTCAGAGCCGCATCTACAGAGGCGGACGGACCTCCGGGTGGCGATTTGAGTGGCCAGTGTCAAATTTAGAAGTTGGCGTGGAAATAGGCGGGTACTAACGACTTAGCGCGCGGTGCTGGTCCATCACCAGCCTCGCGCTTTGAGTTGTACGAGCAGAACACGAGATTCGACGTCATGTGCAGTGAGCCTTCTGTCATGAGTAGCGTGAATGGGGATTTTGGGTTCGTATAGGCTGTTCATGGTTGACCTGAATTTGACATATAAGGCATGATTAGTCCTACTCTTGTCTTGCACACCTACTATCATCGCCATCACCCAAGCACAATCATCCTTGATACTCCGTGCACGACTTCACGACACAGAAACCCACTCTCCAGACTCCTTACACTGCCTTTCTTAATATGTATTCGAAGACCCTCGCCCTCGCCCTGGCTTTGACTTCCGTGGTCTCTGCTGGCCCTCTTCACAAGCGTCAGGATCCGTGCCAGGATACCTACAAGACCTGTGTTGCATCCGGTGTTCCTGAGGTAGCATGTGCCTGTGACCTCCAGGCTTGTGTCGGAGAAGATAACGCCAGAGGAAGAGAGTGGTGCGCTTCAGCGACCGCGACAATTGTTCGCTCCTCCTCAGCTCCCTCCGCAATTTCGACTTCGATCCCTGGTGGTTGCAACCCAGCTCATCCGGGCTCATGTAACAGCTCGTACTTTCAGACGACTACTGCAGCCGTTGTGACTGCGACACCAACTGAATCTTGCTCTGAGTATGCGGCCACTACATCCGCAAAATCAACTCCTGTTGCCACTTCCGCCCCGACTGGGTCCGCAGCACCTGCTCCTGGTTCCAACCCCATCAAGACTGATAAGTCATGGTCTGTCAACAACTTGAGTCGTTACTGCATTGATGGCAACACGGGTTGCGATTACAACTTCGTCATTGAGGCAGACGGCAAGACCGAGCGCTGCACAGTTATTCGTATGCCTGGCAAAGACGCTGCCACCGAAAGCTGGTCGAATCAGCCCTGCACGAGCGGGTCGCCTTACACCATCTCTTGGGGATACTCTCCTCAGCCTGCCCCTGCCTTTGCCGTCCTGACTGTCGTCAACGGCAAGGAGCTTGCTTGGTTCGGCGTCTCTAATCTCAATGGTCAGGAGGCGACTCCTTCAAATCCCTTCGGCTCCGGACAGTACCCTAACGTCACTTCCCCTGTATACAAGTACGATTAAGTGTGCAATTTCACCGACTGAAAGGAAAGATTCATGATAACGATAGAGCAATGATAGCGAACCAATCTGTAAATATGTAGATGTAGTAATGACCGTAGCATAGACCTTAATGAACAGAACACTGTCACTTCAGCCTGATAGCTACCTCCATGATAGTTAGTAATGCCGTGACTTGCTGTATTACAGGATTGTTGAAATCGATACTGAGGCCGGTCATGGAAATGACATCACGCTAGCCTGAACCACGTGCCTCAGTTCTCCACATCTCCTTATCTTGATCATCACATTCTGTCACATAGCGAAGCAGAGACCTCTTCAATGCCAAATCTGACCAACAACAGTACTTTAGGGGAATTTGTCTCCAGCAATTATTTCTCCATTCATGCGAAGTAGAGGATGTAGGACCAGGTTCGTGGTTCAGCTTCACCACCGAACGCCACGCGAGCGGGGACGGCCGATACGCGGAGACGGGGTCCGGGGTACAATCGCCAACCACAGCGGCGGCGCGCTTACAGCGTGTGGATATGTCCTATCACCAGCAGATAATCAAGGAACATGGCATGGAATCAATTCTGTAACAATGACTCTCTCCCAATCGAAGTGCCGTCGACCATCTCAGCAGCGTCGACCGACCGCTGCAAGATTGTCCGGCATTGTCACACGTTATGTGGCGGAATATACTTGCCCTTTTTGTGTGACGCGCCGAGATCAACAGTGACCGGGAGCTTTGCCAGGACGCTGGACATATCCCGCGGAACAACCTTAATGTTCAACCTTAAGGAAGCGTCCTGCGCACTGAATCTAACGTCTCACCCCGATTCGGTCCTTCTTCATCAAGGTACTGGTCTTCAGTAAGCAATGTCGTCCTCTGCCGTTCATGGCGCTATCCCAGGCACCATTCAGCTGGTCGATGTCGATCACACAGTTGATGCGCGGCATGCTGGAAATGGAGATATCGTCTTGCAGCCAACGCCCTCAAACCATCCTGATGACCCTCTCAACTGGACACCGCGTCGCAAGTTACTTGCCCTGATATGTCCTAACTTGTGGGTTACACACAACGCATCTTGAGCTTAACTGATGGTCATATAGATACGTATGGATGTGCGGCATCGCACAATCGAGCATATATTCTGTGATCGTCCCTCTCTCCGAAGCGAACGGAGTTTCCGTCTCGACCTTGAATGAAGGCACTGGTTTCATGTTTCTCCTCATCGGATGGAGTCAACTCTTCTGGCAACCTTTCGCCCTCACGTACGGAAAGCGTTTAGCGTACCTCATCTCGATCCTCGGCGTCACGGGCATCACGCTCTGGAGTCCATATGTCAAGACCAATGGTGAATGGATTGCACGTAGTATCCTTCTTGGTTTCTTCGGTGGTCCTTATGATGCCTTACCTGAAGTCTCCATTGCCGACATCTACTTCACACATCAAAGGGGTACAGGTCTATCAATTTACGCTTTCTGCGCCTTGGCTAGCAACTATTTCGCTCCCATCATCTCTGGATTCATCTCAGAGCGTCAAGGTTGGGAATGGGTGTTCTACTGGCCCGCCATCTTCACTGGGTCAACTTTTGTCTTCCTGTTCTTCTTCCTTGAGGAGACCAACTACGATCGCGCCATCACCGGTACTGTCGTTGTACCCGGCTCGCAGCACCTTCAAGACGACGACAATAGCAACCCGAAAAACTACTCGCTCTCCGCCGTCCAGACCGCCGCAAGCGAAGAACTCCGCCGGCCAACGAAAACCAAATCCTTCGTCGACAAGCTATCCCTCTGGCACCCCGCCCAAAATGGCACAATGCTTAGCCATCTCCGCAGCATCACTCTCTACCTCACCTGGCCCGTAGTACTCTACACTGGTTTCTCAGCCGGCTCGTACCTGATCTGGTTCAACATCCTCAACGCCACCGCCTCGCTCGTGCTCAGCGACGCGCCGTACTTCTGGAATGCCGAAGCCGTCGGCCTTAGTTACTTCTCGCCCATGATCGGATGCGGCATTGGTATGCTCGTCGCAGGCCGTTTTAGCGATTACCTGACCGTCAAGCTTGCGCGGCGCAACAAAGGCGTATCCGAGTCCGAGTTTCGTCTGTATCCATTTATCATCTGCACAGTCATGGTGCCAGCGGCTGCCATTCTGTGGGGCGTCGGCGCTGCGCAGCAGATCCATTGGTTTGGGCTGCTGGTTGCCATGGGGAGTCTGGCGTTCACGACTTGCTTGGGGTTTACGCTGAGCATTAACTATTTGATCGATAGTTATCCCGATGTTTGTGGTGATGCGATGGCGGCGACTATTATTATCAGAGATACTATGATGTTTGCTGTTAGTTATGCGTAAGTGGACATCCCCGGGCCATTTGTATGTGTTGCTAACTTGGTACAGGATCACACCCTGGGTCACGAACTTGGGATTCCAGAACTGCTTCATATCTGCGGCATTTGTTGGTCTGGCCTGCGTGTCAACCTTTTTGATCATGTGCAAGTACGGCAAGACGTTACGCAGAAGGAGCAGCGACAAGTATTGGAGTATTGTCAGCGCGGGCGGAGGTCACTAGATACTGGTCGACCTACCAGCAATACATCATCTACATACAACACTATCCATGCGCTTCCCGCCTGCCTTAAGCATTACCTCTTCTCATCGTATTCCCAAACGGCCCTAGGCTAGGTGGCACGTCCTCCGGGCGTGTCCCCCATGCGCTCTCCTCTGGTCCCAGCGTCAGCTCCAGCACACCACCCTCAAGGAAGAAGCTATGTCTGATCCAATTCCTCGTGTACGGCATCCCATCTAGTGTCGCACTCTGTACATATATATTCTTGTGCTCAGGATCGAAATTCACATTCCGCACCGTCGCCACCTTGCCCGTTTGCCCACTCTTCACACTGACCTCCTCAAAGAAGGGCGGGACGATGAAATACACATCCTGGCCCGCATTAGGATACAAACCCATCATGACCAGTGCAGCAAACGAGCCCATGGCGCCGGAGTCGTCGTTCCCCGGGATCCCCGCGATGGTGTCATTGAATTGGCTGGGAATATACTGGTGCGCGCGCATGGCGCTCTTGCCCGGACGGCCGGCATAATGGTACAGGAAGAGGTTGAGAAACGCGGGCTCGTTGCCGAGATACAGCACGCCGCTTTCGTGCAGCCAGTCGAGGCGGCGGATGAAGGTCTCGGTGCCGCCTAGCGCGTTAATCAGCGTGGACATGTCGCCTGGCACGTAGAATGTGTACAGCCAGATGGGACCCTCGTATGTCTCGCCCCCGCTGGGGTTCAAATAGCATCCAGTAGGACTGAGGAGTGGCGAGCAGTAAATGGGATCTTGGTGGCCCCAGGTACCGTTCATGTAGCGCGGCTGCAGGAAGCCTTCGAAGCCGGTGTCGGCGCCGTTGACGGAGCTGCGTTGGGAGGAGTTGAACATGTTCAGCCAATTTCCGCTGCGGGAGAGGTATTTTGCCGCGTCGTCGGTGTGGCCGAGGGCGCGGGCCAGTGTGCTGATGACGAAGTCGTTGTATGCATATTCGACCGTTCGCGAGATGGAACGCGTTTCGAGGCCGTCGCCATCGGTGTCGAGATTATCGGTGGGGATGTAGCCTAGATTCTTCCACGAAGCAAGGCCTCCGCGCCCTTCGATGTTCCAGTCTGCAGGCTCGATTTCGGCGTCCTTGACTATGGCTTCGTAGGCTACTGCCCAGTCCACGCCAGCAGTGATGTTTTTGAGATATGCGTCGACGATAACTATATCAGCGTTGGATCCACCTTGTGTTGAGCCTGGCTAGATTAACACATCAACGGTGAGTAAATGGGCGAGACAGACCTTTGCAAAGACTCATCCTGCAGTCAGGTAGATATCCTTCATGCTTATAGATACTCAGCAAACCTCTAACCATTAGCGTCTGGCTATGTGGATCGAGAATGGTCAAAAGCGGATGTATGCTCCTGAACGAGTCCCATATACAGTAATAAGAATCATAGTACGGCTCGCCGTCATCCCAGAACGGATTCTCGCCCGTATAGTCTTGCGGTGAGATCATGGCGCGATATATTCCGCTCCAAAACGCCTTGAGGAAGACTTCAGACACACCACCATCTTTGAGCGTGACCACAGACAGTTTTTCTCTCCACGCAGCCTCAGCAGCAGCTACATAGCCATCGAAATCCGCCGTAGCGATCTCGCGCTCGGCGTTGGCACAAGCTTGGTCTTCGCTGACAAAACTCATGCCGACGCGGGCGAGCATCTGGTTGCCTGCATTGGGTCTGTCGAACTGGACCCAGCCACCTGCAGGCGTGTCTCTGGGTGTCTGGCTCTCCTCTCCAGGTTTGCTTTTGAGGCTCTGAGCTGGAGCTGCGTCGCTGTTAAACCATATACCAGCGTCTTTAATGCTCGCGCCATCAAAATCCAGACAGAAATAGGATTGGTAGGTTCCGCTTCCGAAGGAGGGCGAGAACTTCCCTCCTCCTGTGACGCGTCCACTGTCAGGATGAACGGTTATGTTCGATTCGCTTCTGGTCTGGGGAAGATCGCTTAGTTCAACTAGGATATGTGGACTCAATGTCGTGTTCTCCGTTGTTGGGGTCTCCGGGAACGTGAATCTGTACAGAGCCGTGTGATTTGTGACAGTCATTTCCGTCCTGATGCCAGACACCAAAGTAATATCGAAGTATCCTGGTCGCGCGTGCACACTTCCTTGCTCCCTTGGAGTTGCGCGATTCCACATTGTGTACCTGCATGCATTAATGTCGTCATTAAGACACCCTGCTTGTGCAAAGATGGGAAAGTTCCCTAGTGATGCGGAACCACCGGTCCCGCTATCGTGCATATGTGAGAAGCCGTGGATGGGACTCTGATTTGATGCGAATCCTCCCTGATTCTCCCCGCCTGCTATGTCGGGTCCAGCTTTGGCCATACCTGTGCTGTCAGACAGTTGCATGTTACTAGACCGTGTAACTTACCGAACGGAAGTGTGGCGCCAGGAAAGACATGGCCTGTATAAGATCAGTAAAATTGTTTCGTGTTTCCAAACATCAATTCACTCACCTCCGTTGATGGTCCCGATCAGTGGATCGATATAGTCGTAAGGTGTTTTGCCGCGGCTGTCTGGTTGACCTTGCGCGTCTGTAAGAACGCCCAAACACGACCACAAGCCTAGAATAACATTCAGTCGAAATGAATGTCGCATTTTGTACCAAACAACCAGACAAGTTGAACACGTCTGCGCAGTGTGCGAGGGATCCGCGCGTATATATTGCTCCTCATTCCTGTCTTCTTGGCACGACACGTTGCTTTCTCCCTACCACGCTGCATCTTGGGCGCCCAAATCATTGATACTCTGTCACGATTGATAAGCCATAAAATCTGGGAGTGTACTAATAAGGAAGTGATGTAACCATACTGCGGATTGGCGCGGGGTGCATTTTTAGCTGCAGAATTGGGAGATGCGGGGACGTTGTACTGGACGCAACACTTCCTCTAAAAGCGATCAATGTAACTCTTGTAAAACGGTAAGCACGAAATAGTGCCGACTACATTGACTTGGTTGCAATTGTTGGGATGATTTATGGCAACCTGATCCGCGCCCTGAGCAGCTAGTACGGCTCGTACCTCTTCTTGTCCTTTTTATCCTTCTTCTCCTTTCGCTTCTCTTTTCGCTCTTTCTTCTCCTTCTTCTTTGCATCTGCCGCTTCGTCGATGTCCATAGTCTCATCGGCTGATGTCTGGGTCTTCCATGCGCGGACATGGCTGTCTTCGCCGACTGTGTATGTAGTTTGCGTCTGATAACCGTCAGCTTAGGTACAGGAAAGCATAGTTTAACTCACGTGTGTATCAGTAAATAAATCTCGCACAAGCTCCTCCCCGTGCGCTCCTGGCAGCCTGACGCTCTTGCCAAGGTTGTACTCGTACTGCAACACACCCGCGCCTTTGTGCACGGGCACAAGATCCATACGACTCTCACTAGTACTATCAGTATTTGCAGTCCATATGAGAACACGATTACTGACCTGTGCTTGCCTGTAGCAATAAATGGCTGGCTGCCGACCCAGTGCATCTTGGCCAAGTACTCACAACCTAGCGGCTCCCTCACGTCACCAAAGGCTTTGGGCGCCGGTTCTTCTTCCTCTTCCTTCTGACTCTGCAAAGCGTAGAAGCTCATTGTCTCGTCAGTGCCAACCGCAAATATGTCTGTGCTTGGATACATGAAGCCTGCATGAGCAATTGCTGATCCATGGTTGATAACCTGGTACAAAGCATCCTCTTCCTCAGCTTGGGACGTGTCGAAGATGTTGACTAGGCCATCCGTGCTAGATGAAAGAAGTAGTGTAGGGAGTGTTGGGTGCAACTGCAAAGATGTGACTGTATCTGTGTGCGAGTCTATGTACGAGCGCAAAGGCGCTGATGTGTTGCGCTGATCCCTGAGTCGCGTGAGTACTTCATGTTCTCTTTGTGGAACTGTAGCGAACGTACCAAACGTAGACGGGCGATTCGTGAGCTCCATCATCGGGATTCTCGATACCCGCAGCCAGGAAGTTAATTTGTGCATTGCATACGAGTGATGAAATGAGCTTGCTCGCTATTACAAGCAGTCAGCTTCCAATAGAATTTTAGTGAGCTATCACATACGACTCTGAATCTCCAGCATTTTCTGACTACTCCTCTGATCCCAGTATCTGATCAAGCCATCTCTTCCGGCCGTTACCACGACATTGCTTGGGGCGTCATTAGCCCGCTCGAGACAGGTGATACTACTGTTTGCATTCTTAACAACACCGTTCACCTTGAGCGTTGTAGAATCCAAGAAGCGCAGAGAGTCGTCCGAGGAGATGATGGCGAGTTGATCAGTCTTGGAGTAGCTGAGCGGATCTTGCCGCGCTGCCGTGGAGATGATTCTGTAGATATAGGAGTTTGGCGGTAGCCCAACGTCAGAGTTGAGAATCTGCGCCGCCATTGCTGCTTTTGTTCGTCAAATCGGCGAGGATGCTGTAAGTTCAATCAGGTGGCTCAAGGTTGCTAGCGCGGCTCGAGTATTATTGAAGAGCGCAGGTCTACGAAGACGAACAAAAAATTTGTGCGGGCGAGATGCGCCGTCATCGTTGTCAACACAAACTTGCCGCCATACTATAGCAGTCTCGCACCCTCGCAAAGTTGAATGGTATATAATTCGATGTTTGCAACACGAACTGCGCGACCAACGTTGTTGATACGCGTGGTTTCGCGTTTCGCGATGGAGGCACCGAAGACACACATACACATGTATCTCATCCATGGCAGCTCACAGGGGCAGCGTCTGAACGCTGCAGCACGCACAATGTGCACATGCACTAGGCTCGGGAGTATGTATACAGTCCCAGCCTTTGGTGTCTATATAGTATGTTGCCTTGATATGAAGCTCGTTAAGTTATTATGCAAACAGTACGAGTGATTAACGACGGGCGTCTCTCTCCGATCCCTCAGATCCCAGTCCACTACCATAACGGCAGCAGACAAATGGGAAGTCACTCCAACGCCTTCAGCGCTTGCGCTCAGCGTTGGCGATAACGAGGTTCGTGAAGAAGAAGAAGAAGCCAGCCGGCACGCGTGCGAAGATTTTACGGATCCTCTGCTGCACGGACGCATTTGGAGGTTGAGTAAGCGGAGGCTGCTGATTGGTGGCGGCTACGACCTCGGGAGTCGGAGGAAGGAACGAACGACGACATCGATGCGTGCAAGACCAAGACATCCTACCTCGAAGTAATCGACGACAACGACGTCTGTTGTGCAGAGACGACAATGGCTTCTCAGCGTGTTTTCCAGCTTGGCCTGCGCCGCGCAGCCGCCCCCAGCTTTAAGATCCAGCCCGCTGGCCGCACCATTCAGAAGAGGTACGTCTTCAGCGCCCCGCCAATAATTCGCCCAATCGACGCGCGAAATAGCTCCTCAGCAGGGCATATTGCTCTGGAAGAGGCCCGGGGTGGTTCCAGCAACATTTTGCAGCATCTTCCAGGCCATTGCTACGCCTGCAGCACCAGCAGCGCCCCTCACACGGCAATGCACTTATCCAGCAGCACACGCTGACAACACCCCAGGCTCGCCGCCACAGAATCCGCCTCGCAGGAAACCGCCCAGGAAATCCTGCGTAAGCAGCGTCTCAGCCGCCCCGTCTCACCGCATCTGTCCATCTACCGCCCGCAAATCACCTGGTTAGCCTCGTCGCTGAACCGCATCACGGGCATCACGCTCTCGGGATCTTTGTACCTGTTCGGCCTCGCATACCTCGCCGCACCTTACACGGGATGGCACCTCGAGACCGCGTCGATGGTTGCGGCGGTCGCAGCGTGGCCCGTTGCTGCCAAGGTGGCGCTGAAGAGCTTCTTCGCGTTCCCCATGTTCTTCCACTCGTTCAACGGTGTTAGGCATTTGCTGTGGGACATTGGTGTTGGATTCACCAACCAACAGGTCATCAGGACTGGTTGGTCGGTCATTGGAATTACAGTCGCCACGTCGCTGTACTACGTCTTCTTCCAGTAGATGTAGGTGCGCGATTGGTGGTGCGTGAGAATATGGGAGGCGAAAGACAGAAAGAGCAGCGCGGTTTGGAGTGCAGCAGTATGTGGGACGTGAAAGCGTGCGAAGGAGAGAGGAGGATGCGCAAAGGGGTTTATGTTTTGGAAGCACAACTTGTACATTCTACGTGTTTCCCAATACGAATTGTTCGTTTCAATGCGTAAGCACTGGCGCTACGTGCGCGGCAGCCATTTCGATGGCAGCACGCTGCAATGCGCTCAACTGTCTCTTTTAGAGCTATCTAACTCGGAGCGGAGTCGACCGCAAGCCATTACCCAGTCCTACTCCACTTTGTCTCATCGCCGTTGACCCCATTCGTCCCTTCTGCATCATCTCTCTGCCTCACTGTCCCCGCACCAGGCCCCAGCTCCTCCCCAATCACCATACCACTGAAGTTGCCCTCCTCGTCCACATAGTCATCCATGTTCTCCGCTGTGATCCACCCGCTCGCTCCCGGCGCAGTCAGGTCATCCTCGATATCGTCTCCCTCGTCATCTGCGTTGGGATCTGGGTGGAGATCCGCACATGTGTTCATGGCGCTGAAGATGTCCTTGATGCACGCGCTGTCCGGGGAGCTGGCGTAGTTGGGCGGCAGTACGGTGAGCTCTAGGGTCTGTATGTCTTCTTCGTTGTTGACGGTGTCGGCGTCGTTTAGGGAAAGATTCATGTAGAGCGCTTCGACTGTGGACTTCCACTTCATAGTCGCGTGGAGGGCGATGGTGGGGTATGTGATTGCGGCGCCGGTAGGTGTGGGGGTGTTCTGGAAGAGGAGGAGGGATCTGGTCTTGATCAGCCTTCGTGTGTGTCGCTTGCGACTGCAGTACGTACTCTGAAGTCACCCAGATGTCTACGTCTTTGATCAGGGTGTCGTCGCCATCTGTTGTAGTGCTGAACTTGGCGAACACAGCGTCTTCTTGCAGTTGCGATGCTGGCGCTGAGAGTGTGACGCCAGAATAGCTTGCGTATGTGACTGGCTTTGCGCCGAAGAAGGTCGCTGGTGTCTGTTCCTGGTGCTCTTGTAGTGGGGTGAAGTCAGAGGCTTGGGGCGCGTTTTCTACGTGTCGAATGGACATTTTGGCGGTTGGAGTAGAAGTACCAGAGATTTGCAAAACCGAGTATGTACTTTTGGGTATGTCTCAAGCGTTGCGTGGTGGGAGTGTACGAGTGTCGCGCCGAGGTAGCTGCCTTCGAAAAAGTCATAGCTCCCTTTACTGTGATCGACTGGTGGGGTTGCTCGACTACCCGACTACTCGACACCACGCGCGATTGCTCGAAGCTGCCCGACTGTTTTGCTTCAGGCAATCAATTCTGGCTTCGCGATGCTCTGAACACCTCCAAAGTGTGCGTAAGCCACAGAAATGTCCGCATTCCCGACCAAGCCGATTGCCAAACTCACCGGCCACAATGGCATCGTCCACGCCGTCGCATACTCTTCTGGCTCGCAGTCATATATCCTGACGGGCTCTTCCGACCGTACGATTCGACTTTTCAATCCTCAGAAAGCTCCCACGTCCTCCGTTGCGCCTACGACATCGAACGCCTATCCACCCGGTCTCGTCAACAAGTACAGCGCGCATGGATACGAAGTCCTCTCAATTGACGTCAACACGGACAACGACAAATTTGTATCAACAGGCGGCGACAAGACCGTCTTTGTGTGGGATGTACAGACTGCACAGACGGTCAGACGCTTCACAGGTCACGCGGGCCGCGTCAATCGTGGTGTCTTCGGGGGAGAGGGGGACAGCATCATTGCAACTGGAAGCTTTGACGGGACAGTCAGGATTTGGGACCTGAAGTCGAATGCGTACAAACCCATCATGACGCTCGATGACGCCAAAGACAGCATCACCGATGTGGCCATTCACGATGCTGAGATACTGGCTACAAGTGTTGATGGCAGAGTCAGAAGCTACGATCTCAGAACTGGCATGTGCGAGGCCGATGTAATTGGCTTTCCATGCACAAGTCTGGCTGTCTCGAAAAAGGGCACAGAGATGCTGGTCAGCTCACTGGACTCAACCATCAGACTGATGGACCGCTCCAATGGGGAGCTGTTGAAGGCGTACAAGGACGAAGCCTTTGTCAACAAAGATTTGAGGGTCAGAAGCACTCTGGGGTTGAACGACAGTGTTGTGCTTAGTGGCAGCGACGATGGTATGGTCTTTGCATGGGACATCATGGGGGAAGAGTGCATGCACCGTTTCAAGCACTCCGAGATGCGCGAGGTGCATGGCAAGAAAGCGATAGTACAGCCGGCTAGCAAGAAAGAGGTCGTTTCGGCTGTGGCCTTTTGCAAGACACGGAGAGAATGGGTTAGCGGTGGAGGAGATGGTAATGTCATAGTATGGGGAATGTGATTTCTTTCACGATCACTCAAGAGCCTTCCGCAATACGAGCATGTTCTTTTGTCGACCCTCGCCATCCTATTCACATGTTCGATTACCTCGGTCCACGGCACAAAGGCGATCTCTCCTGTACACTGGGCTATCTCTGGTATACCGGCAATGGCTCATGTATGACCCCTATTTCCAGCCCCAAGTCCTGTTTTTGCCAGGAAGGCATTTGTGTTGGTCCTCCGGTCGACGCAATCTTCATTCGAAATCCCTTCTTCACGCCGCGCTTCCTGCGCTGATCCCACAAGAACAGAGTAATCGCAACAATCCCAAGTACGCCAATCAGAACGCCGACAATGACGTTGGTGTGTTTGTTGGAACTTGCTGTTTGGCGCCAGGCGCGACTGGACGGCTGAGGCTGCGTGGCGGGCATTCCGAGGTTTTGCGCAAGAGATTGAAGAACGTGGGTGTTAAATTTTGAGCTTGTACATCTGCCAGCATTGACTTGCGAATTTTAAAAGCTCAAGTTGTAGAGATGAGCAATGTATGACGAGCTGAGGGGGTACAAGAGGGATTAATCGCGATGCAAGGAGTACGACTTGACTCGATTCCATGCACCTTTGCAGGTCAATACGAAGGCTTGAGACGGGTCCCAGGCTGTCTTTCATTGCACAAGTTAAGGTTTCAAGTAGCACAATCATCAGCGCCGCTGCCTGTTGCCAGTGCTATACACACTTTATCCAGCTGCACTACATCTGCAAGCCTTTTCGTTGGAACTCCACATATACATTTGTTGGTCGTTGTAAGGCTGACAGAGCATACTGTGATTCTGGTTGAACTTCAATCAACAAGGTAACGTTGAGGCTCATGCGGAAGTGGAGGCTTCACGCTTCTGCCTTCGCGGTTCATCATCGTTGCATGGATTTTGTACTGGCGGTCATCTCCGAACTGTCGTTACAGCCGTACGGAAACCTTTGACTGCTGTGGAAGTTGGGAATATGATACCGGAAATGGTTGGCTTGCCGACCGATCGTAACACTTGAAGCTTTCGAATGAAAACACCAACACCTGATTTCAGTGCCTATACATTGAATCTTTAGGATGTCATCGACAGCACACGACGGCTTCGAAACAGTGTACCGTTGCTGCTGGAGTCAGGCAAGTTCGGGCTTTCGGGAACGAGCTAAAGCTGGTATGTATTTGCTTGCCTACATCTTTCCAATGACTGTGCGTATCCCTCGAGGATTACATGGTAGAATGCGTCTGCATTGTAGAATATCGCCATTCTATGCAGGCTCGGTTGGGTCCAACGTGTCACCACAGCACGGAAGAGAGTATGCAAAGCAAAGCTGGTGAGTGACAGACCAATTCGGCCATAACCCTCGCTGATATGGGAATATTGAGCGGACAGCCTGCTCTACAGTCACATCGACCAGTGAGCTTTCCTATAACCTACCCGGATCTGACAAGCTGTACAAAGCCATCATCATGTACGAGCAATCCGACCGGTCCTTCAAACACCACCAATCGAACGCTCTACCATTACTCTCTCCACCGCCACACGAGCCACTCACCCAAATCACATCTACCCCACTCCACCCCTTCCTCAACGACGACTACCGCTGCACCATCTCCAAACAACCCCCCAACACCACCATCGTCAACATCTCAATCCACATCCACCAGCACCTCTCGCCAGATCGCATTCCCTGCTGGCGCGTGCGCCGCAAACTCATAGCCCTAGACCAGCCCATTTGCTCCCACAGACGCACCTCCGACCCCGCGTTTTTCCGCGCAGTCCGCCGCCGCATGAACACGCTGTGCGTCTCGTTTGGCTCCCGCGAGTACCTGCCGTTCTTTGGGAGATGGACGGACCGGAGCCGTGTGTGGGCGTGTGAAGAGGAGGGGTGCTGCATGCAGGCTTGGGTTACGAGGGATCAAGATACCGGGTGGATGAGGTTGTGGGCTAGGACGCAGTGGGTGGGGGAGTTGGAGGGGGAGGATAGGGCGCTTTTAGAGGTTGCGAAGGGGAGGGCGGAGAGGGGTGGGGGGTTGAGGTTTGAGTGAGATGGATGGAGAGGTGATGAGTAGGGTTCTGAGGAGTAGGAGCGCGTTGTGCCGCATGTTGGTGTTGAATGGAATATCTCGGTGGGTTCGTGATACTGTGATGGTATCTTTCGGCTGGATTACGGGCAATGAGCAGCCTGAAGACCACACGGAATGGTATCTTCTTTGCGAATTTTGGTGCAGGATGGCGCAATAAAAATTTGGCAGAATGGTGAGACCGTTGCTTGCTGCGTGGTAGTCGTTCTACGAGGTGCAGCCATCGCGGTATGTACGCAGTGCCGATGATGGAAAACAAATCTTTGGTCTTACCAGTAGGTTATTTCATGCCATGAAATACATCAACATCTCAATCCAGTAACACTCATACCAACGAGCTTTTTCGGTGAATGCAGCTTCAACAGCAAGGAATACGGCACTCGAATTCAGCTTCAGCTTGGATGACGCTATCATCCTCGCCTCTCTCGACGTCGCCCTGCTATTCCGCCGCAACTTCCCTAAAATCTCCAACGGCATACCTTCAGGCCGAACAAAGGCACCGAATCACACCTGATATAACAACTGTATTCCCACCTGAAACCACCCTCACCCCTCAGTACGCGCCTTGCCTGACACGCCCCACCCCCGCCGCGCCCGCGCGGAGCGGACTAAGCCGTCTCGCCAAGCCCCCTCCTACGCGCCTCGTACTTGATCGGGCAGGTGAGCACACGACACCTATCTGCAGGAAAAAGTGCTGTTCGTTTTGTGATGGGCAAGGGCGAGTCGGGCCGAGCTGGAGACGACACGCAGTGTGTTACGAGTCGGAGGCGTGGAGTTGGGCGATCGCTCGCTGGTGATTAGAGGGACGGGTGGCGGTTGGAGTTCATTACCTATAACGTAGACGTGAGGCGAGCACGCGACCTCTTACCGAAAGAAAACGGTGGTTTTTGCGCTAATGCATGGGAGGTAATAGTGGAGTTGGTGGCATGCAGGTCGAGTGTGCCTCGTGGGTTGGGGACTGAGGACGACGATCAGGGTCGGGCTGTCGTGTTTCATATGGTGTGGTGATCTACAGAGGACTAATATATTTGCAGCAGCTGTGCGTGATGTTGAAGAAATGACGACGTGGCAGGTCGGTAATGGGGTGGTACTGGCTAGTGCCACAAGGAGAACACAAGATGGCATAGAACTTTTAGAACGCGTGGCAGATGAAAGAGCTTTCATTGTCCGTGTGCATCATCTTACTGACGACGAGCCACCGACGGCATTGCTGCGCAGATTGAGGAGGCTCGTCGTCATATGGGAGTGGAGTCCACGCTGTAGAGAGGCCACAGTCGACGGGGAGTCTACCACGAGGTGTTCGCGTTCTTTTTGATTGGTCGAGCAAGTCCTGGAAAAGACCCTCTCAGCATCGAACTGTGGGTTCGCATCGAACATTAACTGTGGGTTCTCGGCACGTGATCTGAGGCTATACGACCTCAACACCACGAACAGCATCTGGGGAATCGTCGGAATCCGGCTGTAACGGCATCTAGGGCGGGTTCTAGCGAGCACTGACGTCCATGGCAGATTGACAGTGCCATGCTGCAAGCGGATGCAACCGTCTCGTTCAAGTTGGCGGCAAGCACTTCAAACGAGACTCAAAGTGCCTCAAAACCCTTCAATCCGCAACGTGCAACAAGACCGAGCTATGATTGGCAGACACTAAACTCGCAGGCTTTTTTGCTTGTGGGGTCTCCAAGGCCTGCCGAGTGCAGCGGAACGGAGAACCTTGGCGACTTGGCGGGTTGGCGGGATCGACCTTAGGCGCCTTGCCCAATTACTATCAAGCATGAACCCAGGCGTCGTTGACATACATACTGGGCATTGAGAATCCTTCCGCTTGGCTCATGGCTCTTGCAGTAAGCCCCATGTTGGATACCGACCTAGGATTTGTGGTTTTGTGGTTTGTGGCAAGTGCTCGCGTGCCCGTATATATATGAAAGAGCGTCCTTCGATGGTCGCCAGTTTCCTCAGCAGATACTCGATAATCCCTCCCATCTGAATCTATCGGTCGTTCAGATTCAAGATGGCGCCCGCAATCACTGCAAAGTATGATTGGATCCTTGCGATCACGACCATCGCTTTCGTCTTCTCCGCGTTCGGTAATGGTGCCAACGATGTCGCCAATGCCTATGCCAGTATGTCTATTGAGCTCGTGTAAGGAATCGCATATGCTGACTACCTTTAGCATCCGTGGCTGCCCAGACCTTGACTATGGTGCAAGTTGGTTTCTTGTCCATTGTCACCGAGTTCGTAGGAGCTGTCGCTCTCGGAGCTCGTGTCACCGATACCATCAAGAACGGAATCATCAACATTGATCGCTTCGAGGCCCCGGCCAGTCCCGGCACACTCATGCTCGCCATGGGTTGTGCTGAGGTTGGTAGCGCTACCTGGTTGATGTTTGCCACAAGAATGGGCATGCCCGTCTCCACTACCCAGACTATCGTCGGTGCTCTTGTCGGTGTCGGTTTCGCCACCAACGCTGGAGTTACCTGGGGTTGGGAGTCCGGCTCTGTATCCCAAGTCGCTGCTAGTTGGGCCATCGCTCCTCTTATTGCCTGTGGTTTCAGCGCTCTCATCTTCGGCACGGTCAAGTATGCCGTCCTTGAGCGCGAGGACTCCTTCAAGTGGGGTCTGCGCCTTACTCCATGGTACTTTGCCGCCACTGGTGCCATCCTCGCTCTTTTCATCGTCATTGAAACCCCCACCGCGCCTTCTCTTGAGGAGTTTGGTGCTGGTAAAGCCGCCGGTATCATCCTCGGAGTTTTCTTCGGAGTTCTGGCTTTCAGCTACATCTTCTTCATGCCTTATCTCAAGCGCAAGTTGATCCACAAGGACGCCCGCCTGCGCATCTGGCACGTCCCACTCGGACCTCTTCTGAGCCGCGAGAACCCTCCTCTTTACTGGCCTGGCAAGGCGGACGGCGAGTACGTCAAGAACTACTACGCTGATGCTTACGGTGAGGTTCGAGCTCAAGGCCAGGAATTGCGACAGGCCAGGGATGCGGAGAAGCAGCCACAAAATGTTGATGACATCCAGAAGACCTCTCCGGGAGGCAGCAAGGATGGCCTTCCTACCAACCCGGAAGATGCCAAAGCTCTGGAAGAGAAGATCAAGAACGACCCAGATTCTGTCCCTCAATTGTCCAAGAAGCGTGTCCATCTGGAGCCGTATGAACGCTTCATTGGGCCTGTCAAGGACTTGTCCTGGACCGACCCCCAGAAGTTCTGGGGATACTTCAAGTATGGTCTCCTCCAGGGTGTTACCCGCGATGTCATCACCCACGACAGCGACAAGCTTCGCGACATCCACGCTCGCGCCAACCGTTATGATGTGCGCGTTGAGCACATGTGGACCTACTGCCAAGTTATCTCTGCGATGATGATGAGTATTGCTCACGGTTCCAACGATGTGGCCAACGCTGTTGGTCCCTGGTCTGCTGTTTACCAGACGTACCAGAACGGTGAAGTTTCAACCGAATCCGGCACACCCATCTGGATGTTGGTCATTGCTGGTCTTTTGCTTGGTCTCGGGTTCTGGTTCTACGGATAGTAAGTTTTTTGATCTTTCAGTACGTTGTCACGAGCTAACATCGAGCCAGCCACATTATGCGCGCTCTCGGAAACAAGATCACACAGATGAGTCCCACTCGTGGCTTCGCGACCGAGCTTGGAGCTGCCGTCACTGTGATGCTTGCCTCTCGCCTGGGTCTCCCAGTTTCGACGACGCAGTGCTTGACCGGTGCTCTTATCGGCACAGCGCTCATGAACTACGACCTGAAGGCTGTCAACTGGGCACAGTTGGGCTTCATCTTCATGGGTTGGGTTGTCACCCTGCCGGCTTCTGGGCTGATTGCTGGCCTGCTCTGCGTCATGGCGCTGAACACACCTCATTTCTAGGCTCTTTGCCAACGTTTAGTTTGAGCATGGATGCGGCGTTATGTTCTTTTGCATGGTTCGGGTTTACGAAAGATAGGGCACAGGTGCCTCGAAGATACCAGATAGACTCCACAATAATGAACGTTAGTTGTCAAGAAGAGAAAGTGAGCAGAGCACGTAGGCAGAGAGTGCAATGGACGTGAAGAATCAACGAGCAAAGAACAATTATGCTGTATCGTTTGTCGCTTGACCCAATGCTCTCAAGACGTGTCATGCTGAACAATGCTGCAAACTTGGAACAGCGAAGTGGCACACGGTGGTGAGGTGCTGAATGCGTCCGCGGGGAAGGAAGGCCGACACCGGCAACGCGCTAGTGACGCAGCCAATTACCCCGCGTGTACCCGAATATTTTTTGTTTAGGACCCCGCGGGTTCGATTGAGTCTTTCAGGTCTTGTAGGCTTCGCAGAGGCATCCCTCTTCGGAATCCCCCGACACCTTCTCTGTCATTCCAATTGGCGCCGCCGTCATCCAGCATGGCGTCTAGCGAGAGCCCCTACCTGATTCTGCCGGGCTCGTCCGCCCACTCTGGCTTTCGTCTGCAGCGACTGGCGCAGGAGATTGGCGCGACCGAAGTGCGCTCTGTCTGGGCGCATTTTGTCAATCCTCTGCGCGAGTTGAGCAGCACCGAGATCAGCACGCTGCAGCAACTTCTGCACTATGGCGAGTACCCAGACACACATGACCGCCTGACACGGGTGCTCCTTGACGCCGTCCACCGCAGTGGTGAGCCCAAGGACGACAAGACTGTGCTCTTCTACGTCTGCCCGCGCGCAGGCACCATCTCGCCATGGAGCTCGTTGGCGTCCATGATTGCACGCACCTGCACGCTGGAGAACGCAGTCAAGCGTATCGAGCGTGGCATGATCATCGCCGCCACCTTTGATCGCCAGCTCGAGGCAGATGAAATCCCCAACCGCGACCGCCTGTACGACCGCATGACGCAGACTATCGACCGCAAGGCGCCGAATCTGGAGGCCATTTTCGGCGAGAGCGAGCCTGCGCAGGCCACCACCATCAGCTTCGATGAGTACAGCAGCGCCCAGGCAGCTCTCGAGCACGCCAACCAAGAGCTTGGCCTGGCCATGGACAAGTCTGAAATCGAATACCTCGTCGAGGCGTATACGCAGGAACTGAAGAGGGGACCTGTGGACGTCGAGCTGTTCATGTTTGCCCAGGTCAACTCTGAGCACTGCAGGCACAAGCAGTTCAACGCCGACTTCACCGTTGACGGCGTGCACAAGTCGCATTCGCTATTTGGCATGATTCGCAATACCCACCAAAAGCATCCAGAGCACGTCGTCAGTGCCTACAGCGACAATGCTGCCGTCTTGAATGGTGAAGAGGCAAGCTTCTGGGCACCCAACAACCTGACCGGCGAATGGAACGGTGTCAAGGAGACAGTGCACATCCTCTGCAAGGTCGAGACCCACAATCACCCTACTGCAGTGTCCCCCTTTCCAGGTGCTGCGACAGGCTCCGGAGGTGAGATCAGAGACGAGGGCGCCGTCGGTCGTGGATCCAAGCCAAAGGCCGGACTCGCTGGTTTCACCGTCTCAGACTTGCTCATTGAAGGCTTTGAGCGACCATGGGAGCTGCGAGATGTGGGTAAGCCGGCACACATTGCCAGCAGTCAGGACATCATGCTCGAAGCCCCTATTGGCAGTGCGCAGTTTAACAATGAGTTTGGTCGCCCTTGCACCATCGGTTACTTCAGAACCATGTTAATGAAGGTCTTCACGAACGAGAAGGAGTCGGAGATCCGAGGATACCACAAGCCGATCATGCTGGCAGGTGGCGTGGGTACTGTCAGGCCCCAGCATGCCCTTAAGGATCCGGATCTTGTACCTGCTGGCTCTCACTTGCTCGTCATTGGCGGTCCTGCCATGCTTATTGGTCTTGGTGGTGGGGCCGCGTCTAGCGTGCAGTCTGGTGAGGGTAAGGTCGAGCTCGACTTCGCCAGTGTGCAGCGTGGCAACCCTGAGGTGCAGAGACGCGCCCAGGAAGTCAT
This sequence comes from Stagonosporopsis rhizophila, assembly GCA_016767195.1. NCBI lineage: Eukaryota > Fungi > Ascomycota > Dothideomycetes > Pleosporales > Didymellaceae > Stagonosporopsis > Stagonosporopsis rhizophila. The sequence goes on from CP068494.1 coordinate 579,514, forward strand.
TGATGCCTGTCGCTCAATGGGGGACAAGAACCCCATCCTGTTCATTCACGACGTTGGTGCCGGAGGACTTTCGAACGCGTTGCCCGAATTGGTACATGATTCCGGACTCGGCGCCATTTTCGAGCTGCGCGAGATAGACAACACAGACAGAGGCATGAGTCCGCTCCAAATCTGGTGCTGCGAGGCACAAGAGCGCTACGTGTTGGCTGTCGGGCCTAACGAGCTTGATCTGTTCAAGCGTATTTGTCACCGCGAGCGTTGCGGCTACTCAGTAGTCGGCGTCGCTACGGACGAGCAGCGACTCGTCCTGAAGGATAGGGATTCCAAGGAGAACCCTACACCCATTGACCTTCCTATGTCGACTCTGTTCGGAAAGCCGCCCAAGATGTCTCGCATCGTTGAGTCGAGGAAACTGAGACTTCCACCTTTCGACAGCAGTCTGTCAATGTACATTCCAGACGTGCCGAAGAATGGCCTTGTCGCGGAGGCCGTTGACCGCGTGCTCACACTCCCATCTGTTGGCTCTAAGAACTTTTTGATTACCATTGGCGACCGTACTGTCGGTGGTCTGACTGTCCGCGATCAGATGGTTGGCAAGTGGCAGGTCCCTGTCGCAGATGTATCGGTCACAGCTACATCGCTCATGTCTGGTGTCAAGACTGGCGAAGCTATGTCAATGGGTGAAAAGCCCACTCTGGCTCTTATCTCAGCCGCAGCGTCAGCCAGGATGGCTGTTGCCGAGTCTCTCATGAACATTGCCGCGGCAAGTCTGTTCGACAGGCTCTCCAGGGTCAGGCTGTCTGCAAACTGGATGTCGGCTAGCAGCCACCCTGGTGAGGGTGCGGCCTTGTACGAGGCCGTTGAGGCTATCGGCATGGATCTCTGCCCTCGTCTTGGCATATCGATCCCTGTAGGCAAGGACTCGATGAGCATGAAGATGAAGTGGTCAGAGAATGGTGACGCAAAGGAGGTCACAGCACCAATGTCTCTCATCATCACTGCATTCGCACCTGTCAACCGTATCGACCGAACCTGGACTCCTGCCTTATCACGTCTTGAGGAGGTTGGCGAGACAGTCTTGATGTACGTTGACCTCGCAGCTGGGAGGAAGGCGCTTGGTGGATCGGCACTGGCTCAAACTTTCGGACAAGTCGGTGACGAGGCACCTGACGTCCACGATGTCGACATCATCAAGGACTACTTCGATGCAGTTGAGCAACTACATGAGTCTGGCATTGTACTCGCATACCACGATCGATCGGACGGAGGTCTGTTCACTACCTTGGTCGAGATGATGTTCGCAGGCCGATGTGGTCTCGAGATCATGCTCGATGGCGTAGCGCAGTCAAGTGAACCAAAGGACGTTCTCGAAGCCCTGTTCAACGAGGAGCTTGGTGCCGTATTCCAGATCAGGAAGAAGGACGAGGTTGCTTTCAACCGCTGCTTCGCCACATGCGGTCCTCCTCCTGGCATGATCAAGAAGATTGGTCGCGTCCCTGAAGCCTTCAAGCAGGGCCTGTCTATTGCGGTTGGCTCCCTGACCGTCTACCGCAACACTCGTTCGAAACTCCAGCAGAGATGGGCTGAGACATCATACCGCATGCAGCGACTTCGCGACAATCCTGAATGCGCGGATAAGGAATTCGCGATCATCAATGACGATCAGGACCCTGGTCTCTCCTACAACCTCACCTTCAAGCCACAGGAAAACATCCTGCCGCTTAAGGCTAGCATCTCATCTGCCTTCATCTCGAAGCCTCGCGTTGCTATTCTTAGAGAAGAAGGCGTCAACGGCCAGAGTGAGATGGCTTTCGCCTTCCACATGGCCGGCTTCTCTGCTATCGACGTCCACATGACCGACATTATCTCTGAGCGCGTGTCACTTGCTGGGTTCGTTGGTGTCGCAGCTTGCGGTGGCTTCTCGTACGGCGATGTCCTCGGCGCCGGTCAAGGGTGGGCTAAGTCTGTGCTGCTGCACCCCAACACCCGCAAGGAGTTCCAGACCTTCTTCGAGCGCCCGGACACCTTCACCCTCGGTGTCTGCAATGGTTGTCAGTTTCTGTCTAAGCTGAAGGAGCTGATCCCTGGCGCTGAGGCTTGGCCCACATTCGAGCGCAATGCCTCCGAGCAGTACGAGGCTCGTGTCTGCATGGTCGAGGTCATGGACCCCAAGGGCCCCAATAACGAGCCCTCAGTGTTCTTGCACGGCATGCACGGCTCCAAGCTGCCCATTGTTACAGCCCATGGCGAGGGCCGCGCACACTTCTCGGCGTCCTCGACTTCGTCGTCCAGCCCTCAGACACTCTATAACGAGAACCTCGTCTCCCTGCGCTATGTCGACAACTATGGCAAGCAGACTGAGACTTACCCGTACAACCCCAACGGTTCGCCGATGGGCATTACCGGTGTGCGCTCGACTAGCGGACGGGTATTGGCGCTCATGCCTCACCCCGAGCGCACAATCCTTAAAGAAGTTGCCAGTTACATCCCCAAGAACCAGGCTGAGGAGTGGGGCGAGCTTGGCCCATGGAGCCGTATGTTCAAGAGCGCGAGGAGGTGGGTTGGCTGAGTAGCCAAGGCTTATCGAGAGCAGTTTGTGGCATTTGGGCTTTAGGCGTTACTGTGATATCCACCTGAAAAGGACAAAAATCTAGACATCAGCATGAGCAAAATCTATTCTTTCTACGTTTTGACCGTTGTTTCAGCCGCAAGATTTCTCTTGGATTTGGTTTACACCATAGTGCGACGACAGCGGCACATTTCAATCCAACCACACCCGCGTCCTCCCCCGATCCTCAATAACAGCCTGTCGATGCTCCTCACTCCTCGGCACAAACTCCACCTCAAACGGCTCACTCCCTAACAACAAGCCCCCATGAAACCCCGTCTCAACACTCAAATCCAACTTCCCCTTAGGCTTGACATCAAACGCCCAGACAATCTTCGCCGCCATAGCCAAAAACCCGTTCTGCGCAAACACATTCCCCGGACACTGGCGCCGACCGCTGCCAAACGCGTAACTAGGCTTTCGACCCTGGGCTTGGCATTCTTCCGCGGACAGAGTGGTGCCGTAGGGATTAGCTAGGTAGCGGTCGGGGTTGAATGTTTCGGGAGAGGGGAAGAGAGTTGGGTCGTGCGAGTCGATCCAGATGTTTTGCAGGATAACGGTGCCGGCGGGGATCTGGTAGCCGCGGAAGGTGTCGGTGGTGTCGAGGGTGTGGGGGAGGTTTATGGCGACTACGGGACGCCATCGGAGGAGCTGTGGGTGTTAGTGGGTGTGTGGGGATGATTGCGGGGTACGGTGCTTACTTCGAAAAAGCATGCTTTGAGGTATGGCAATTTTTTGAGGTCTTCGACTCGTGGTGGCTTGCCTGGTAACGATACGCTGTCTACTTCCGCCTGCGCTCGTTTGAGGACTTCAGGGATACCACCTAGGACTTTGATGAAAGTTAGGGCGCTTAGGTACGTGGTGTCGACTGCAGCATCGAACAGTCCACCGCCGAGGTACGCGAGCTGGTGGTCGTCGAAGCCGCCCTTATTGTCCTGCTCCTGCAGCAGCCTTGCTATCAACGACAGAAAGCCACCGGGCTTCTCGTTCTTCCCAGCTCGATGATTCTCTAGCTCATCTTTGGCGCACTTGAGCATCATATAAAAAAAGTATTGCTGGTTCTTGCGCACATTTGCCGCTTTACCTTTCCACTTTGCCAAAAATGACGGGAAGTACTTGAGTATGGGGAACATGCCGACTGGAGGAGCCAAACCCGGGTCGAGCAATTCAAGCCAATTCTTCTGGTTGTCGTAGAAGAGATCGATCAACTTTTGATCCTTCTGTGCTCCCCGGTGGCCGCAAATTGCGGTCAATGGCGTACCCATACCCCAGTTATGTAGGTGATCCTGGAACTTCTCTGGAGCCATGACCAGATTGTACGCAAAATGAGCCGCTGCAGCATCCTGCAAAGGGAAAGCTTGCTCGCATCCGGCAGGTCCAAGTAGAAGTTTGATTGCAGAACGGTAGCGTCTCAGGTATGTATCGTTTTGCAGGAATAGGATGTGCTGTGTGTTCTGAACGACGTGTTCTCGGAAAATGTAATCTGTTGGTCGCCCAGAGTAGATGTTCCCTCGCTTCTCGAGGAGCTCTCGGACGACCTCAGCACTATTTAAGACAACTAGGTTTGTGGGTCCAGCCTTGAGGCCAATGATGTCGCCGTAGGTTTCGCGCCATTCCGAAAACCTGACATGAAGTCTGCTCGTAGCGAAATGGTGCACGTTGCCGATAAAAGGCAAAGAAGGCGGTCCCGGAGGATAGTTCTTGGGTGGGAGGGACTGTAGAGAAAACCGGACAACGGAAACAGTGAGGTAAGCCAACACCAGGCCCACGAGGGTCTGTACAATGAAATCGTTGTACTTATCCATGCTTGCTTTTTGACAGTCAGCAGAAGACTTATGGGAAACTGTCGAGCTTGTGTAGTGCCGTTGACGCGGGGTACATAGCCTTCAATTACCCCTGCAACAAAGCTGTTACTCTTTCCATAAATGTGTCCCGCATATCGACAGGGTGGGAGATCCTTCGAGGTCTGGCGCTAAGATTGGACAGTTCTCCTCAAATATCGCCCTGTCCGCATCATTCGTTGCGATCGAAAGATAAACAGTCCTTTTGTACGCTTCATAGGAGCTTGTTGAAACTCGTTCCTTCTGTATGGTTGCTAGAGCTATTGTGCGTTGGAGAACAGGACCTGCAGGGATCTCCAATAACTTCCCGACACCGGGATGCGCGCAAGACTGCAGGCTGTGTAGTCAAGAGCTGGTCATGAGTTGTTCCAACTGCTTGCAGCACACCTACCCATTGAACCATCTATTGTGTTGTTCAGCAACGGACACAAGCCAATCCTTTGCTCGACCGTTGGCTTACGCCATGTAAAGTTGTGTTTTCAAAAGATATGGTAAGGATCCAGACAATTGTTGAAGATAAGTCCTGGACTGAACCGTGAGTTCCACCACGTTGCGCATGGCGTGCCGCTCTTATCAAGGAATGAGTCCTTGGAAAGAAGCCATGCAATAAGCTTTTCAGACATGAGCCACATCGCGCACATCTGCGCTGTATAAATTTGTAAAGACTAAGTCGCCTAAATCACTGGGAATCAGATCTTAGGCATGCGCGGGACCTCTAGGTAATATGCTTGTGCCGTCTTAGGTCGAGAGAGAGCAGGTTGATTGGGATTAACGAGAGGACCTTGCATACGGTTCCAGCGTATTTGAGCATGAAACGGCATCTTTATGCATGTTGTCAAATTGCGTGGTCGTGTCGTGAAGAAGAGTATAATCTGACAGCGTCCGCGGCGGGGCAGCCGAGCGCACCTTCCCTTTCCCATAACTCCTGCCTTGACATAATCGCAACATTCCGACGAACAAATCACCAGTTTTGAGTACTCGTTAGAGCATAGTCGATCCAACGAGCGATCCTGTTCTGCTTTCTTCTATCCGGTCCACATAGGTTCTTCGCGTCGGACTCCTCTTTCGACAAGGATGCGCGGGGGTGGGAGGATTTCATGAGATTATGGTCTTTGGATCCTTCGAGCTCTGCCGTCTTTCTGGTTGCAGCATCCTGCTGCTCTTTCTCCTCACTCTTGCCTATATTTGTGTGAGCTCTACTACAGGTTGGAAATAATTTCGCGAGTATACTTTGCTTGTCATCCCAGCCCATGGAGATCTTATTCTTCATTTTCTGCAGCATCTTGAGTTTGATGGGGGTTTCGCACAAGCTCACCTTAAGCCTCTTGAAGTTCTTCCTCCCGTGCGTTTATAAATAATTTAAAGTCGGTAAAAGCTGTGCAATCATGCCGCATGACCTTGCTGCCAGTGATCTCGCGTACCGCATCGAGGTGGCTGAGTGCGTACAGCTTACCGCCTGAAAACACCTACAACGAATCACGACCGGACTTTTACGCCTTTCGTACAAAACGGTAGGATGACTCCTTTTTACAATGAAATTGCGGACTGAGCATAAAAGGCATGTGACCTTGGCCTACGATTGTCTTTCTATGCATTGTCTGGCGCCTCCAACATAATAATGAGGACTGTGCAATTATCTGAGCCTTTAGCCTTACCAGCCCGCTTCGCCAACTCATCTGCAATCTGCTTTGCCGACCAGCCTTGACGCCTCCAGTCAGTTGCTGTCCTTGCCGCCAGCTCTGCGTCTTGCTGTTCTCCAATACCATCCGTGGATAAGAAGACCATGCTCTCGCCCTTGAGATGCTGCACACTGAAGTGCGCCTTGTTTGTGACAAGGTCAGCTGATGCTGTTCTACCTGGCCTCAGACCTGTCTCAACACCATCCAGATCTGACAGGTTATGACCAGCTAGATTGTTGATCCTCGGTAGCTTCAACTCGGTATCGCCGACCGCACGAGTCATCGCCAGAGCACCTGCCAAGATTACATTAGCGTCCATGAGAGCGTTGTGCCTGATGAGCTTGAAGCACACTTACCCACTCTCGCGGCACCTGTATCGTAATTGACTTCGCCTCCAGCATCTTCAATTCGTTTCTTTTCGGTTGGATCGTCAGGACCATGGGGTACAGAAAGTCGTCGGATGCTCCATTCGTCTTTAGCCTTGGCAAGATGGTGAGCTCTCAACGTATGATCCAGCTTACTGAGCTTGTTCTCTTCTTTCTTGTTTCGTTTGGTATGTTCAGCAAAGACCATGTGGGAATCTCCAAGATCCGCTTCGACAAGTATTCTTTGAGCAGTGTCAATCAAGACCAGAGCGAGGGTAGAGCCGTCTTTCCAATCCTCTCGATCAACTATTGCATCCACCCGGTTTAGTGCATCTTGGATCGCCGTCTTGTAGGTCTGCTGTGAGTGCGTTGAAGACTTAGAGAGTGCCTCGTCGATGAAATCCGCCAGATTGTTTCTCAAGTGATCAGACACTGTGGCGCCTGCACTATATTGACAATCAGAACAGGTCAGAGACGCGATTGGTGTGACAAAGACCTACTGCCCATCGAACACTGCAAATATAGCAATGTCTTTGTTTGATTTAAGGCTTCCAGGTGCCAGCACGATGAATCGGTCCTCCTGGTGAGGACGATCTCCTTGGAGCTGCAGGGACTATTTAGCGAGATTCCACAACCCGACTCTCCGCGAAAATCACACGTAACATACCACTGCCGTACCAACCTCCTTTATCTGCACGTTGTTGTAGTTCGATGGTGCTAGGACCCCTCCCCTTCCCCTATCAAGTGATCTTCTGATTCTGTGCATCATGGCTTCGAAATGGTGTTGATGGCTGATACGAGAGTCTGGCTGGTGTTGCTCTCGTAGCGAGCATCAGTATGACGACGCCATGGCGCACAATACTGGAAATGCTGGAAATTCAATTCGCCCAGCGACGCTTGCCTTCTGCGACGTGTAACAGCATGAACGAGGTAAGCTCGACGCTCAGATACTCGTGCCCTAGTAGTCGCATGTGCCTTGTGCACTGGTCGCAATTACCATTGCCGTATTTCAACGGCACGTGACACCTTGTACGCTTCTTTGCATAGGGAAATGCAGCTCCGTAACGGTCAGTCGTCTCCTAATTGATCGTCGCTTTTGGGAAGTGCCGTCTCTCAATTGTTCACGTCCTTGGCTGGCCTATCCTCACGGGAGTTTACCCCCGCACCACAATGTCGCTCCTGCTGCGCGGCATTCCAAACCTTTATGACGGACCCGCGTTCCTTCGCTTGGGCGAATCTCTAGTCTGAAACCATGCAACAGGATCACAGGGTGGCAATAGCTGATGTTATTCGACTACAAGTGCTTGACCAACATTGCTTACGTTAGCTAAGCTAATACACATGAGCATGTACATGGTGATGAGGCCGTCAAGCAGGTAAGATCCTGCTTACTACCACAACACTTCGTCAATAGGGTGTTCGTTAGTAATCGTATCAATAATCAACTCGAGAGACTCAGGATCTAAAATGGGATGTAATCTCTTTTGTATCCTGCTTGCGCGGCGCTGCAAATGCGGCCCGACAGGATCTAAAGTTGGGACTAATTGCGCCTTGGTGCCGAGGGCACGGTTTGCCGTACCTCTAATACTTCCCCGGTCTGAAGGTCGCTCAGAATGCGAACCAACTCGAACGCACTAAGCATGATGGAAGCCTATGTTTGTCCATAACAACTTGCAGGGGTTGGTAGATACTAGCAGCATGCGACATTTGACTCGGTCGGTGTCTCGATCTCGTGACACCGAAGTCGCAGCGCGTTTGCAAACGGCGAGACTGCAGATCTTGGCAGTGGCAATTTCTTGAGCTGGCCGAGCGTTTTCCCCGCATTATTGGAATTTGGAGCCCGCGACAACAAATTCCGACAGACGCCGCGCACGTCGCCGACGTCCTAGGGCGGACGAAAGCGCTTCTCATTGGGCCGTTGGTCCGTGCTAAGTGAGAGTATGCCCGGTATGGACAAAGCTTCGGCAATGCTTTTGCGGAACGTACAAGTTTGCCGCGCCCAAGACATCAGCTCAGCCCTCGTGGCGGCCGCTGTCCATTGAGCACGAACGACAACCCAATCACGGCCCGGCGGTACCGAAAGGTGGTCTAGAAGACCTGTCTGACGGCATGTGGCTTGCATATATCTCCAGACAAGTCCGATGCCATATAGCGGCAATCCCTGGAGTTGCTTGCAGCCTCCAATCCTGACACCTGCACCCCATGTAGAAGCCAGCATTTGGCCGTACAAGGTCGTCAAGCAGCACAGCGTCGTTCGTCGCGATGTCGACCGACCCACTATCATCGATACCCATGTGGGTATGCCTTCTACTCTCGGTCGCACTCATTGCCCTTCGGGTTGGTTTCCGGCTATGGAAGAAGCAACCCATCCAGCGCGGTGACTACTGGTGTATTTTGGCTGCATTCTTCACAGTCGCGCGACTGGTTGCCAACTATTACCTCTTGGTTTACGAGTCTACGAGAGGTACGGTTAGAATCCCTTCAGAAGGCCATTCATTAACATCGCGAAGTATTGTCTGCAGACCGCCGTCTGCAGCTTCTCGAGCCCGGATATGAGTCTGCTTTGTCTGAGGTGGTGAGAGGAAGCAAAATAGTTTTGGCGACTCGTACCATGATGACGTGCTTGTATGTCCATTGGTACTAAGAGAGGTATTGCGCTTACAAAGAGTCAGACTGTGGTGCCTGAAAGTTGCTGTCTTTGACCTTCTGGCAAGACTCATCTCTAAGATGCCTTACGAACGAATCGTCGCATACAGTGTATGGGGTGTACTGCTGTCCACCTTTATTGCTTCTGTAATCACTATCTTTGTGGATTGTCGTCCATTCGAGCTGTACTGGCAGGTATATCCTGACCCAGGGAATTGGTAGGATAGAGTGTATTGGTCATCGCGAGCCAAAAGCTGACTACTACAGTGTCGTGGGAAATATGTGGCTCATCACCTATGAGGTGGGCAACATTGTGACCGACTTGATGCTCATGGTGCTGGCATTTTCGCTCATTTGTTCGGTAACAGTCCCTATCACACAGTAAGCAAGATTCCCTTCATACACTGCGGTGGTCTTCAAACTGACCGATTGTTAGGCGACTGCGTGTCATGGCGCTCTTCAGCATTGGCATCTTCCTCGTCGCAATCAGTATCATTCGCATTAATCAGGGCAAGAACTCCCGAGCTCAGCGAGGTCACACATTATGGGCGTCGCTCGAAATTTTGCTGGCCGTCGTTGTCGCAGTGACGCCGACGATCTATGCGCTTGCTCACGGCCGCCACGAAGACAGCTCGTTTGGCCGCACTCACCTGTCCGAGTATCCAAGGGGCCGCACGTTCTCCGAGGGTACAGTGCCCGGTGACAAATTCACAAGCCACCCATGGAATGAGTCAAATGATGGACAACTGGACAAATTAGACAGCGCGAACTCGCAAAGAGCGTTGTTGGATATGCGACATCAATCGCTTGATGCAAGGATCGTATGAGGGACTAGCATGCGTTCTAAAGCACCCTTACCAGTGCTAGAACATACTGCTATATCCTCAGCCTGAGTCTAGTATTGGCCAGAGCTCGCCTGACTTGTTCGTAGTCTGCGAAGACCGTGCTCGACTACTGCCAGGCCTACGCAGCTCCGCTCTCGCTCGTTGCTCCATAGATTGGTACGCGAGTTGAGACTTCGAGGCAAGGGCCCAGCTATAATGCGCATTAAGACCGCGAATTTTGCGAGCTAATTTAGCGGCAACAATTCTGTATCGTTGTCGAGAGTGTCTTAGAAGCCAAGATTACAGGCAGACGGGTGGATGAGAATCTGGAGTCAGCCTTTTCGCTGCGCGAGTCTCTCGAAGCGACGCAAGAGCAGTTCAGACAAGGTCTACCAAGTCGGTCTATGGAGCGCATCTGCGCATGGCTCCTCGTAGCGAAACATTGAGGTCACCAACGAAGTTGCAGGATTGAAGGATTGAAGAACCAAAGGATTGAAGAATTGAAAGATTGAAGGAACGGAGGAGAACTGCGGAGGTCTTCTGGTCGCGAGTGTTCAGACACGATTGCTGACGCGATATCACACCCCGCCTTGAGAGGACATTCAATGCATCGCGCACCCGACGCACACAAACTTGCCTCCATGCCAGCGAAGCAAACAAACCAGGGAGCATCCTATAAATCGAGACAGCCAACTGCAATGCCCACATCGCGACTCACGTTGTTGAACCAAACATACTGGCGAGGGTTACCTGAGACCTACGGCAAGATCAAATAGCGCTGGACCAAGATCACCAAGCTCTATAATGAAGCAAAATTAGAATTTTTGCCATCAGATCGCGCAGGCACAGTGTATTCGCTCGAGGCCGAGCTGCACATGCTGGAGAGGGATGTTGCAAAATATCAATGTATAGCGAAGACGATCTAATCACAGATTTGGCGGAGATGTACGTTGCTGGCAAGGCAAGGCGACGAGCGCTGCATATCGCAAAGACAGATTTCGAGCATGTGGAGAGTAGTTTGAAGATGGTAGAGGATAGAGTGAAGGAGATCGAGGCTGAGCTTGTGTATTGCTTCGAGCGGCGGGTGTGACGAGCCTGACTTGGGGATGCGCTAGCTCGATGAGAAATTGAGGCTGTCGCGAAGCAAGGCAGCAGCCCACGACTTATTGACGCGGAAAGAATGCCACCACGAACCAGCATCATCAATTCCGCCCTTCAAATCGCAGCTTCCTTCCTATAGTTCCTCATGTTCCTTAAAATCGCAGGTCCACTCGTTCTGCTCCGGCAACGGCGCGGTGTTTGGAATGTTACTGCTCTCTCGAAACTCCACGATTTCTCTCTTTCCATGACTGTCCTTGATAACAGCAAACGCAGCGTTGGTAAAGTACAAGCTGCGCTTCGCTAGCCGGTGCATGCCGCCAGCCCAGCCGATCATGTACACGAAGCCACCCTTGTCCCCGTTGGTATTAGGGATGCCGAGCGTATTGATAAAACCATGCTTGAAGGGTGCAAAGCTCTTGCCAAGCGTCTTGTTGAAGCTGTGGTACAGCTCTAATGAGCCCTCGTAGTTGTAGTGTGTGTCGTTGAAGGTGAACTTGATGTCCTTAGAGAAGGCTGCGTCACGCGCGGTAGGCCAGTCGCCATTTTCAGGGTATGGGTAGAAGGCTGTCGGATATGCGTTAGTAAGGGAGCGAGCTCGAAGATGATGTGAACGGGCTGACCATTGATCTGGCATTCCAGCCAGCTCGATAGCTGTACACTAGCGTTCAAGGTTGTTGATTCAGCCAGCACGCAGGGATCATGTGAAATGCTGTCGATTGGGTGTCCTAACTTCGCTTGCACGTCTTGTGTGTCGATCGCGAAACCGGTGTTTGAGGTTGCGACACCACAGGCAACGACTACATACTGTTAGTACAGGTTGTTGACATGTCAGCGCGCCCAACGTACAGACAGAAGGAAGGAAACGCATCGTGAGTTGGTTTCGAGGTGTCAGAGAGCTGCAACAGTATGCTAAAGCAAGCACGATTGCGAATAGAACGTTCGCATGTGCTTTCGAATAATATCAGCGGCTTATGTACCGCCGCCCTGCTGACTTTGCTGCCTTGCAGACGCAGCTGAGGCTGAGAAGCAGGAACCAAGGCCTAGCGCGGACGTAAGCACGGCAGTGTCGGCCAACAGGAGCATTTGCTGCATACGGGCGCTATGCTGAACAGCCTCGAGAACAAGAGTTTTGGCATGTCATGTCGATATGGTCGATGAGGCACGCGATTGGCTTGCGGTAACACGAAAGATCACGTCGTGCAATCCTGAGTCGAGTGATCGATGCCGCATTGGTACTAAATCGCTGGAAGTGGAGAAGCCGGGTTGCAGAACATTCAGTCGGTAGACAACCTCTGCGCAACAGGACTGGGCCAGATGGACATGGATGGAATAATGGTTATTTGGAAAGGATCATAAAAGTATTATTGAAGCAAATGTCTATCAAATCAACAGCAAGCCCGGCTGGCACAATCGGTAGCGCGTGAGACTCTTAATCTCAAGGTTGTGGGTTCGAGCCCCACGTCGGGCTGTCTTCATTTTTGTCTTTCTTTGAGCACAATCCCATGTGGTTGTGGAGATATCGAGGTTTGAAGATTTTTGCTGATGTGGGTGTGATTACCGATACGGATTAGCGTGCGATTAGCGCCCTCGTGGGGTTCGCACGTGCATGACTACCGAAGGAACTTGAGGCAGCAGCTGTTCACCCCATCGCACTACCCTTGCCGTTGTACTGTAGTTGCCGGCGAAAGTCTTGTTGGTGGAGACCAGCGACAGGAATTAAGGCTGAAATCACGAAGCGTATCGCTCGCAACGCTCACCAATCACATTAGCTCCGCAAGCTGACTGCGCAATCTTCTATCCAATCTTAAACTGTCAAAGTTGCGTTACGATTGCTAGACTGTCAACCACACCACCGAGTCCCACCTACAATACTTTCGCCGGTAACTACAGTAAAACTGCCAGTGCTGTCTTTCACGCGTATTGGCTGAGATCGATGAACGGAGAACGTGGACGACGGTCGAGTGTCCGATTAGCAGTGCTAATGGCCCTCATGGCTTGTTCTCAAAGGTTCTTTTGGCGACAGTACGGGCTGCTTGCTCATTATGGATGCGTGGCAGTTCTCAAAGTAGAGTAGTTCAAGATTGCAGGCATACAGAATCGTTAGAGGAGGAGCGCAGGTGGCCGCTGGCCGGAAGTCGCTGTGTGCAAAGTGCGCTTGCCCTTCCTTGCAACTACTCACCCCCAAAACCGCTAAGCAGACGCGAAAGCACCTCTATAGCTCCTACACCAAACAAGTGCAAGCTCCCACCAACGAGTGCAAACTCCTACCAACGAGCGAGTGCAAACTCCTACCAACGAGCGAGTGTTGACGATAAAAAGAGTGGGTACGTAACGATTGGCGAAGGCTGGTCAGTCAGACAAAGCGCACCCAAGCTCTACTCTTGCTCAGTACTACCAGTCTGGACGAGTCCATCACGAGCGACGCTAGACGAGCCGCTGTGCAGAGTCCCAAAAGTCAATTGCTACCGCTCGGACCGCGGGTCGACGGTGGCAATCCGCCCTTGGTCGTTGGCCAGGACGCCATCGTACCCTTAATCAAGAACGCACGACTCGACAACACCCATTTCGGCGACATGCGGCTCTCTATCTCTGTCTCTATCTATGTTGCCTGGTCCTATACTACCCCGGTTGGAATCAGCATCTCCGTCCCAAGGATAAACAGCAATGATCGGCAATCGTCGCAGAGACAGCAACCGGCTCGGCATCTAGCTCCGCGACAGTCTCGAGCTTGATGCCTGAGCGATCTCCGCCTTGAGATCCCAATGTATCTGATCACTTTCGTTGTGCTCGCACTGTATTTCGGAAGTATCATTTTGCGACGCAAAAACAGGCGACGGCCTATTGGGAAAAGTGTCCAATCTAAGCACTGCCGGCTAAGCGCGAGCCGATAGAACGTCAGTCTCGGTCGCAGCTCTGGAAGGATACACTAACTAGAAGACTCAGTTCGGGCACGTACTGGCTCGCTTCTTGATGGCACGATATCGCACCTTGACTACACATAGGTACACGTTCGCGCATGCCACAAAGATTCTGACAATACCGACCAGATATCTCTACCAAAGCTGTTCTTCCGTAGACTGGAGGTAAGCACCAGGTGAAATCATGTTATTGCCCATGCCGATACCTGGATTGGTGCCTAATACATGTCATTTCCTTCGCCAGGACGTTACTAATCCTGAGATCAACATAATATCCAACCATATTTCAGAATGAAACGGCAGTCTCGCTATTTTAGACAAATGCATACGGCCTGATAGTAGGCATAGCAACGGCTACGTTGTTATCAGTCCGTATCGCCAGCGCTGATGCCTGACAGTGACCGGACACGTTTTCACTGATCATGCCCAATGCGCTCGTCAATGCCTTGCGACATCCTAGTGGGATGACACAACGCACAGCGCTTTTTGGCTGGAAAGAATTGGTAAAGAGCGAAATTGCAACAAAGAACGAGACGGATCTGCTGTACGTACGCAGCAAATCCGATGCAGCATCGCAATCAGACCGCTGGGGCCAGGGACATACCGCGAAGTCGCGATGGTAACAGAAGCGATTGATGCAATACCAATCATGTCAGATCATAGACTACAAAGGCGCCGATCATTTCGTTCACCACCGCAGGACAATAGTGAAGGCAGCTATAATCGCTTGGAGTGTGTTAAAAGCTTCAGTATGGTGCTGATGACTCGATCCCAGCTCACCTCATGACAAAACCAGGTTCCGAATCAGAATTCGTCGTTCTGTCCATACGTGAAGGTGCCAGCCACGACCGTGGCGTCCTTACGGGGAGTTCGGGAAGAGGTCGGAGATGGGAAACTCGTCCTCGCGTAGGTCAAAAGCGGAGGTCGTGTTCAGCTTGTAGTTGTTGCATTAGGTACGGGTGCGAAGACTTCCAGCGCCGTTGTAGCCAGCGCGGATATTGGTGGTAAGAATCGAAACTTAGGCTAGATAGCTTGCATGGAATCATAATTGGCTCTGATACTTGAATACACTGTATCCTGGGAGTGTTTGACGTAGGCATGATCCTTGTGGCTGTTTCCTCTCGCAAACGATAGGTACAAAGGCCGCAAAACTAGAACCCGAGAAAACATATTTTTCTCCGCCTCGTCAAATCGTGATGCAACTCTACGCGATTGGCTTTACGTTAATGTTTTCGTAATTGTGTTCCTGCAATTGCAACTATGAGACTGTTTCAACTCATCTATACCGACGGCCATTTGTAAGACATCCAAGTCTCCAAAGTGCGATTCCAGTTTCCACTTCCCAGCTGGATATGGACAAACAGATCCATGTACTGCTTCCATACCGCATCTCGTCCAATCATATAGCCTAGCTCTTCGAACGTGAAGGTTGCATTCGGGTTGACAATACAGAGCACTCCCGGGTGCAGGCGGACCTGCAGTTCAACTTCGATGATATCACTGATCATGGCATCGGCATCTCCATCCATGACAGCCTTGAAGACGGCGTTGTTGTCCTGAACCAACACGATAGACGCCGTCTTCAAGTTCGCTCGGTCAAATGCCTCATTCGTGCCACCGGGATTGACAGCAACTTTGACGCCAGCAGTATCAATAGCTGCCAGAGACGAGAATTTAGCAAGATCGGCACATCGCACGCAGGCAGCCTTGCCGACGCGCTGAATCGCAGTAGAAAAGAAGACCTTTTGCGCACGAGCTAGAGTAATGCTGACGCCACTCATAGCAACATCGAATTTCTGTGCTGCGATATCCGCCGTGAGATTCGCCCAGATTGTGGGAACGAACTCAACTGGGCGCGAGAGGCCAAGGGAATTGGAAAGTGTCTGGGCCAAGTCGATGTCGGCCCCAATGTAAGTAGTGTTGATGGTTGGAGTAGCAGGCAGAGCTGTTCGGTTGGTTACTTTGTATGAGAATGGCTTGTAATCCCCAGTCGTGCCGACTTTTAGGTAGCCGCGCGCCTGGATCTTGTCAAGGATGGAGGCGATGTTGCTGTACGTGGTTGGCACCGAGTAGCTGCGAGAGATCAATCGTATGTACTGTATAGGTAGCTACGGTGGTTCTGACTTGGGAGAGTACTGAGACTGATGCTCAGTCTTTCTTCCTGCTGCATCGGCAAGAGGGCTGACCAGCAAGCAAGCTGCGACGAGTACTGATATGGGGCTTCTCATTATGGCAAGTTATCTCGGCTGCTTCTAAGACCCTAGGAGCTGGCATCGTCCAAACTATAAGGAGCTTCTGTGCGCTTGTACGGACCGCAGACCTCCGCTATCGCTCCAGTTGGAGATCGTATCAACTGTTCCGGCGAAGGCCCGGTTAGGAGCATCGCCGAGGTTGCGCCGGTGGCGTAGTGCCACGGAGCGCAATCTCAGACTACCGATTTATCTTATCTCACTAGTCAGGCTAAAGTCAAGCAAGACACACTTACGCTCTACCTTTCCTATAGACAAATGTTTTACAAGACTTTCAACAGCAGGTGTTTGCTAGTAGTTAACTGCTTAATTACCAATATACGAGTATGTTACTTAAGAACGGCTAGTAATATAACAAAAATATTATAAAGTCCAATCGAGTATTATAAATTTTCAAGCTCCTTTTAATAGGTTGGTATAAGATGGTAAAGTATATAAAACCTGTACACTACAACCATGACATCATAGCCAGCTCATTCGCTATATGGACCAAACTGTCCATAACCGGTGATACCCGCGCAGATCAGTCGAGGGTGAAGCTTGCTCAGCGTCTCGTGATCCAAGTCGTACTTCTTAAGTGAGCCAGGCAGGTAGTTCTCGATGACGACGTCAACTTTTTTTTGAATGATTGCGAAGCATCTTTACTCCTCTCCCATCCTTGAAAGATATTGCCAGTGACCCCTTGTTGCGATTGACCTGGCCGGGCTGTCCAATAATGGTTGTTGTAGAACTTAGCAGTAAGTCCCTGCAGAGAAGTAATAAGCACCCTCGCCTGCGGCATCTGCCGAATCAGTGTTGTCGAGACGCGGTGCATATGGCGGGCTTCATGATTGTGTATTGTCGCCCCTGACCGGATGCTCCACTTGCAAGATGTCGGCCCTGCCTCTATTGGTCGAAGATTCGAAGTGAATTACGGAAAGCTTGGAGTGAAAGCATATCCCATATTATCAAGAATCTGAGTACGTATGGCTACAAATAGTTAACTTGAGTCCAGGTGGAAGCCTTTACCGGTCCATTTCAAGGCTGCTGCGATACAATACCGACCCCATTGACCTGGAATTTGAGTGTTCCATGTGTCGATGCTCCTTGTTGTCACGACGGAGCTCGCTGTCCTTGGTTCCTTTGGCATCGATATTTGTGCTCGTGGTTAGCATACTTTTGACACTTTCCGAATCAATGTCAGAAGTGCTTATGAAGAGTGACGGACTGTAGTTGCATGTAACGCACATCTCTAGTACACAAAAAAGATCTCACCGTGCATCTGATAATGCAGCCAAAAACACCAAAAACATACAACAGCGGGTATTCGCTAGTGGTCACCCACCTAACTACTAATCCGCCGGTACGTTGCTTAAATAGGGCTGAGCGAACGGGAAGCCTTGTTTTCAACGTCCTATGGTCGTATGTGGAAGGAATAGATAATTTTGGTGAATATAACCTACCACGTCCATTGGTGCCTTCCAATATGTGCAGGTCATCAATCCCGGGATAGGCAGAAAGTAGTGCACTACAGCCTGTAGATAAAACACTCTAATAGACTAGGTTGCTTATGCATACAACCTAATAGTATACAGTAGCCAGCCACTATATGCAGAATAGTAGGAGCAGCCCTATCCTTATACGTAACAAGGTAAGCCTCTCCCTATACTTTCTCCCGTAGTACTTAGGCTCTTTACTACAGTACTTGTACTAGACTAGACAGCTAATTATTAAGGTTACAGCGTTACCACATGCATTACCTACGTCACACATGATATTATAGACTTTATCCAGGCTCTCCCCTCGCAGTAGAGAAGGAGCCTGCCTGCCCCTAACCTACTACAGGTAGTCTAACACCTTCTCCCTACAAATCTTATGTAGGGAGCCTTCTCATCGGAGGGCTTTTCGTCCTAGATTTGAGATGATCCGCACATTTGGAAGGCTTCATAGCTGTGGCGCATTCTTGTTGTATTCTAAACTTCCCAGGACTGCTCAACAAATTGCAATTAGACGCAAATCGCTTCACAGCGATGTTTATAGGTAAGTCTTTCTTCCATAACCCAACTGCCAGGGTGCCCACGACACATCCGAGTTCCTCGATTATAGCGAATACAGGAAATGGAAGCAATCCGACAGAGTCGGCCGTGCATATTAGAAGCTATCTGGACTACAAAGATGTTAAAGGTACTATACCTCTTTGACTGAATGTATAGACGCTCAGCGTTGAGGACTCAGACTTGCATGAAGGCTGGGAAACGAGCTGTTGAGATATCGTGAAGACGAAGATGCTGGTCAAGGCTTGAATCACCGGGATCGCTCCGTATATTGGGAGCAATTGAGCCGGACTGCTGATCCTGAATAAAAGCTGAATAAGGAGTGTAAATCAGATACAGACCTTAGGATCTGCTGCTGTCGCAGCACTATGTCGCGTATCGCGATACGCAAGTCTCCTCAGACGGCACCAATCTGCATTGCTACCCAGATACTCTAGGCTCATAGCCACAACGCCCGGAGGGCCGCCTTACAAGACTGATGGTAATCATTGCTAGACGGGGAACATTGAGATCCAATGTGGAAGGTCCTTGGACGGGGTGTCAGCCTGGTGGACGCCTTATCCAATCATCGGTCTTGATTTCCATGCAAGACGGCAGTCCATCTACGCCTTCTCGGTACATGCTTATCGACTATTATACTTAAGACCGTCTATCCTCTGATGCATTATTTGGTCTTGATGAAAACAATATGAGACTTCAAAGTCCCGTAATTATAACTGTGGCGAGCATCACAGCGCTTTGCCACGGCTTTGATCTTCCACCTCCGACAGGCATATTCAACGTCGGCTCCGAGGCATTTGTTTTGCCAAAACTCACAATCGACGATCCAGTAGCACCGAATGGTACCGGAACATTTGTCTTACTCAACGTGTATTACCCAACCGAACAAAAGGCCTCACCCTCGAAATACATCTGGAGCAATTTGTCCAACCTGTACGATAATCTGTATGGTCTTCCGAATGGTACTTTCCGCAACACCACCGCACTTGTATCTTACAAAGCGAAGCCACTCCCATTGAGGACATGGAAAAAATTGCAACTGCCGACACTCATCTTCAATCCTGGCTTTGCGGGGCCGCCATCTCGGTTGTTTCACGCTCTCCTCTCTGATCTGGCATCTCACGGCTACTCGGTTCTGGCACTCGATCACCCACACGAGGCACCGTACATCCAACTACCTGATGGTACTGGCATCTCTGGCTTGCCATTCGGGTACCAAACAGACACGAAAGAGAAACTCAAGCTCGTCCAGCGCGTACATGACTACCGCCTCACGGACGCATCGGCAGTCCTTGACGCCATACCCACGATATCAAAACGTCTGTCAATACCCCTCAACTCCACACACTTTTCTTTCTTTGGTCACTCGCTGGGTGGATCCGCAGCTCTTAGCCAGATTCTGTACGAACGCAACCGTACAAGCGCATTGAAGCACAAGATCCTCGGCGCCCTCAATACAGACGGAAGTCTCTGGGTTCCGGTCTCTGCGAATGATTCGTCCGCAGACCTGCGCATACCCAATTTGTTGTTGAGTTCTGGGCAGCATAAAGGCGATCCTCTGTTTGCAAATTTCGACGCTCAACAGTCAGCTTGGGCCAAGGAGATCAACATCGGAGGTCGATCTAACCACTCGGATTTCTCTGATCTGATTATAATGAAGCAAGCACTTGGTGTAACAGGTGGTCTGGGAGCGATGACTGCTGAGAGGATGATCAACATTACGCGAACACTCGTGGGGAGTTTCCAGGGTTTTCTAGTAGGAAAAGGCGAGGGGGTCTTAAGCGGCACAAACGAGACAAGGACCGCTTGGCCAGAGTTGGAGTGGCTGTACAACGGGACGAGAGCATGATTTACATGATAGAAATTCGTTTGCGCGGAAGACCTTAGTGCTAGCAGTTGAGTTAACTTCCATCTGTGTCCACTCTTAACCATCATGATCCACCCAAAACTCTGCAATCTCCTCAGAAATGAGCATCCATAAGCCGTCGTGTCCAAACCCGGCGCACTCAAGAAGCCATCAGCATCGGCAAGTCTCCAGTCCTCCCCCAGTTAATCACGCAAGACCGCTTGCTGCACAACAATCATGTTCATAGCAAACGCCTATGCATCTGTCTTTTCAGCAGCACAAGAGGTGCGAAAGCCATAAATCCAGGCCCTAGCTCGCCATTCTTCAGCGCGGATATTTTGGCTTTCGAAGTAACGCAGGTGTCAGTTGGGGAATGTGCTCTCACGTGGAAAGTGTAACATAGTGGTACCGTGGATCTTGCAGATAGACTGTAAGGAAGATTAGGAACTGTGAGCCTTCCTATTAAACGTCGATCCTCCGTGAAAGCGAAGAAGTCGCCATTTCACGATGTAGTCTCACCTCTGTCCGGACATCTGTAGATGCATCAGGTGATCTTGGAAGCACACGGTATGGATTTGAAGAAGAGTATTGTAGAAAAGTTTTATGTAAAGAACTTGAGGACTGATATATCCAACGCCTGATGAACGCCTTGCAAGAACGTTCCTACGTGTGCCGCAGCGTTGCACAGAATAAACCTGATCTCGGTTTTGGGAGAGTGTGATGCCCTGAAGGAATAGGCCCCCGAACAAGGGTGCAAGCAAAGCAGCAGGAACCCAGCAATTTGCGATCTACTCTGCGAGAAGAGCGCCCTCTATGGCCGAACCATCAACTATCTTAAAATCCCGTGAACAGCGACATCGTGCGCGCTGGTCCAACAGGTTCCGGTACGTGCGTGTGCTGATGAATGTGCTTATTGACTTGTGTATGAACGACGTCGATGTTGTTGGAGCCATTGACCTGTGGAATTGAGACGACCTCAGTGATGTCCTTATGCAGATCGACCGAAACACTGCTTGCTGAAGTCTGGCGCTCAAGCTGTGGTCGATCAACTTCGGCCATGTGCACGTCGTCTTGGATAGCATCTTGGACGTTGAGCTCGGTTTGGGCAGCTGCGATGTCAGCAAGGACGGCAGTCTCAGACGGCAGCTCAGTCTCATCGTCAAGTTCATCATTTTCAAAGGCTGGATGATCGATGGCTTCCTCATCCCTCGCAAGTAACTCTGGATCGATAGCTGCCTCGTTAACACCATCTGTGGAATCGATGTGCATCCCCTCCTCGTCCTCTGGACCGGGCTCAGCTGCAGGTTCCTCCTCCAAAAGATTGTCCGACGAGCCAGCAGCGCCATCTTCAAGACCAAGCTCGAGCTCGACCTCAACCTCCTCTCCCTCGTCATCGGCTTCGCCTGCAGCGGCGGCGGCGTTAGCGGCATCTTCAGCCTGAAGGTCCGCAATGAACTGCTTCACCTGTGCCGCAAATTTGTCCGCAACCTCAAACGATGTGTAGCCGCGGCGTTTGCGAGGGATTGCGGTTTTTGGTCGTGCGGTCACTTTCTTAGCCGGGGCAGCTGGAATGGATACACCAGGCTTGCGACCACGACCAACAGACTTCCTGGGGGCAGGGGCCTCGACCTCGACCTCAATCTTCCTAGGCCTACCGCGGGCCTTCTTGACGGGCTTTACAGCTTGCGTTAATTTCTCGACAGGGCCAGCGCGTTGGCGAGGGTGAGAACGCATTTTCGGATTGATACGAGGCGCGGCGGTGGGTTCCAAACGAGGCGAGGTGCGCTTTGCGACGCGTGAAGAGCCGGCGACACGATTGAGATTGAGCGCAGGGCGACCGCGACGCTTCGGTGTTGCAGGAGCTTCAGCTGCAACGATTTGCTTTGGCGGACGACCGGCGCGCTTCTTCGGCGCAGCTGCTGCTGCGGCAACTGTCACGGCGGGTTTGGCTGGCCTTCCAACGCGCTTCTTTATCGCGACGGGAGCATCTGCCACAACTTCCTCAGCAGCTGCGACGGAACGACGACCGCGTTTGATCGCGTTGTCAATCTGCGCAATTGGCTCATCTACTTCTGTTTTGGCCGGGCGACCGCGTTTCTTGGGTAGTTCGACAGGAGCTGCACCTGAAGCACTTGAATTAGCGACGCGACCACGCTTGGTGGGAGGGCCGAGAGATTTCACAGGCGCAGCGCCTTTGGCAGGGCGGCCGCGACGCGCTGTGCTCGTCTTCGCTTCTGTGGGCATCGGAGCGTGGTAGTTTCTTGATGAGACGCGTCGTTTGGTGAGTCTTTGTAAAGTTGAAGTTGGTAGCAACGCGACGATGTTGTGAAGTGAGAGCGTATTAAGGTTTGTGATATGCAGCTGATTGGTGTTGGCGCGTCCACCTCCACGAACGTTGCAGATCCCTGTCTCAGCCTGACGTGTCGAACCGTCGACTAGCCCAATGTTGAGCTGGAGTTCTTATTAACGGACGCCCAAACGTGTTGTTGTAGGACTGTTCAATTCTCTCGGGCATACCACTCCAGATGACGTCATTTGCTACACACGTCTGGCCGGACACACCACAACGTCGATACCATCGGTGACCAACAGCAGGACATCCAGATGATCATCTACAATATGAAGTAGCCAGATTTTCTGGACACTCTCTTGTGGCTCTATGCATACAGGAGAGGATCGATACACAAACATCTTGAGAGGGTCAAGGACGGGGTATTGTTTTGACACAGAGTCTACGGATATGGAAGAATATATCAATACTGAATACAGAGCATTGGTGTTCCTGTTTGTCGTGTCATTCTGAACGCAGACACTTACCAGAACCCATCAGATTCACCCTCACAACATCCTCTTCGTACACGTCCGTCGCCTTGATAATACGTTCGTCAGCGCCAAACTTATAGAATAGCACCACCCTCATTCTGACCACCGCGCTGTTCTTGAGCTTGATATCCTTGTCCTTCTTCTCCCACGCAACCTGCCAGACATAACTGACAGCTGCAAAGGTCCTATCGGCTCACAAATCGAAGTCGTTCAACTGCGTCTTCGAGAATGAACTCCTCCCTGCAGGTTGAGTGGTCACTAGGTCAACGAAGGCTTGCCGTCCGTGCGAGATATTGCTGTTCTGGTCCCTTCGACATTCGCATTGGCCAGCCCTGCAATACTCTTCAGCTGTCCAACGTTAGCCTCATGATGTATCGACTCCAGCCTCATTCTATAATTCTTTCTCGGACTCTTCACACTTTTCCCCTACTTGTCTCGATATCTCTTGTCAAATCCATGTCATGTTAAAAATCCCTTGTATCTGCCTCTTCAAAACCGCGATCACTTGACAGACAATTTCCGCACAGGTTGATGATGGTGCATATATCTTGCAGGTCACCGGTTCCAGACATTGTACCAGTCTTAGAGTCGGCTGACATCATCAGATAAAGTATATGGGGTATACATGAAAGTACCCTTGTTTGAGTCTGCTAGTTAGCTCGTAATAACGTGCTGGTAGAGTAAGGTACAGCCAAACTTTGTGTTGCTTTTGGCTTACATCTATTCATACAGCCTACAGGCGTGTCGCCTTGTTCATTGCCTTAGACGTCAGTATTTTTGAAAACTGGGTGCTTGAGCGGGGATGTGCTTGCCTTGTTGGGTTGGCGTTATGCTGCGCTGAATACCGTGACTCATTAAGACCGTCCCTCCATGCCTACTGCGTTTGAGAAACGCATTGTGTGCCGCTCAGAGTCGAACTTAGTCTGGACTCAATCTTCACCGGATCCAGAGCCAGAGACAGGTGCCGACTCATATCTGTCGTGTCGTCATGTTTGTCAATTACCAGGTCTGACCCCAGGAAATCCTCTGGTAGAGCGTTACGGTTCTGCAGCCTACAAAACACTGTTTTTCCTACTGAGTTGATCGATCCAAGGCTAAGGAAGGTGTTGTCCACTGAGGATGAGGCATTCAAGAAGAGTGAAAACCCGGCTCGAATCATCTATGCTGCCAACATATCTTCGGCAGACCATTGCCTAGACTCACGCCGTCTCTACCTTCTTCGCCATCTGCACTCTCGGCGACAGCCGCCCTCCAGTAATATAGGCAACGCTTGAATCATAGCAGCTGGTAATCACTGTGGGGCGTATGATTGGTCGCGCTGGCGACTGTATCTTTGGCCTCCATATCGCTGTTTCCTGTGCCGACCGCAAAATGGCCTGTTATTGTCTGTAGCGCTCATGGGTGCAGCTCCGTCATTACTGCTTGGCTCCTAGTAAATTGACCTAGCCTATATATGTCATCGTCACTATCGAATTATGGGCCACTCGCTGGTGGTGATTGCGGGAGGTTTCGTATCATCCAGACATGGATTTTACCTCGGCTGACTTGGAAGAGATTACTATCCCTAGTGGAGGTTAGTCATGTCAGATGAGCTTTTTCCCATGTCTGGATGACATGCCAGCTGGGTACGAAGTAAGGATGCACAAGGTGTGCAGGCGACGCGTCTGCGCTAATTCCACGTATGGCCTAGGGCCGTTTAGTACCACACCACCATCCTCTCTCACCTGTATCGCCACGACGCATAGCGCACGCTGCTGTATCTATACCCAAATACAGTTGATAAGCTCTGCTCTTAGTTCAAGTTCTACTATTAAAATTGCGTGCTTGCGTTAGGGACAGCATAGGGAATTAACTTGTTGGCAATCATCCCTTGGCTTGCAAATGGCACCTCATCTGTTCTCCACGGCTCTCTCTCGAGGACGCGCGGCTGCCAGTCCTAGACGATACGACTTGTAGAATCCAAGCACTCCGTCAGTGACAGGCAAAGCTTGGTCACGTCCGAAAGCTCGAAACCCCAAAACAAAAGTCGATCATACAATGCGCAATTTCTGCGGAAGCGTGCCAGGTGATTGCTCGAGCGACTCACCGAACAGACATCTCCAACGACTACCCTAAAGGTAGGAGGACCAGCTCAGACCGACACCTGAGCAACGGAACGGTCGTCGATCAAAGCACAAGTTGAAGTAATCTCAATCGGCCCGATCCTATGAATAAGAAAGCGACTTCCTTAAGACGATCGAGAGTGAACGACACCGTTCGAAGAGCCGCATCAAACACCTGACACGCGGAATGCGCAAGGAGTTACGTAGCTGCCGCAGCAAGGCATAGACAGCTTCATCTCCTCTTCGTGAGCTTAACGTATATCATGAAGCATCTTGCCAATAGCCTTTCTAGATCCACATTCCGAACATGAAACGGGGATTTAGAACGCAACAACCGCTTCTCGTACCACATTCCTAGTAGTCACCCAACCAACTTACCTATCTTCAGCGCCAGGATGGCTTGGAACCCCCCGGTGGCTCCCAGAGATGGCACTACGATCAGTGGGGTTTGTTTTGATCTAGGTATCAAGAATTCAGGGCCCACCTCTATATCTTCAAGCACTACGGAGCTGACACAATGTCTAGCCAAGCCTTCCTTCAGTCACTCTTTTAGACACACACTCATTTCCACTGTCTCTCCTTTGTACGTCTGAGGGCTTGCCAACATGAAGTCACTCGTGGTTGGAGCTATGCTCCTGCGCACCTTGAATGCGCAATTACCTGTACCTGCAAATGGTGCACCAGCTGTTGGCGGTGTGCCAGCCGTGCTTCCTGCTGATCCTATTGGGAAAGTGGGAGCCCCACTCATCACTCCAGGCGTTGACGCCCCATCTGAGGCGGACTTGTTAGGTCCTGTTGCTGGTCTTCTTTCTAATCTGGAGCCGAGTTTCTCGCTCCCGAGGGGCACCGCAGACTTTGTGCTTCCTCAGCCTACACAGGTAGCAGCACCCTTTGGTGCCGGGTTACTGCCTGGGACAGGTACAAGATCTGGTCCCAACAATTGAAATGTTCCAGAAGCTCACAGTATAACAGCTGCACCGAGTGCACCAATTGCACCCGTTAATCCATTTGGTGCAATTGCTCCGATTGCTCCGAGTCTACCGGTACTCCCAAGTGCGCCAGTGGCACCGATTAATCCCTTCGGCGCATTTGCTTCACTGGTCCCAAGTGCTCCAAGTGCGCCGGTCAATCCGCTTGCACCCCTTCAACCCCTCATTTCCCAGGTGTCGTCGGGTCTTTTGGGCACGCCTCTCCCGGTTTTGGCGCCTGCTGTGCCTCTTTCATTGATCCCGCTACGATCAGCCATCGGAGCGATTGACAGCAGTTCTACTCGATCGAGCACCAGTACCGCTCGGGCGGGTGGCTTCGGTGCTTTTGCTGTAGGAGACGAGGCGGCCACGACCCTCGACGCAACCTCCGTTTCTCCAATAATCGCACTTCCAACAACGGATACCACCGCATCTGAAGAAGCGACCGATTCCCTCACCACCACTTCTACTACCACTGAGACTGCCACCGAGACTGCCACTCTCGACGCCGTCGCCGACACCACCTTACCTATTGAGGAGTTGCCCACTGGCATTGCCCTGGCCATCGGCTCCAACCCTTACGTTGGCCCATACGATCCCAACAGCGTCTACGACCCCAACAGCCCCTATTATGACCCTTACGCTCAGCCAGCGGGCTGGGAAGGCACTGATGCCGGCAACTACGATGGAGAGGATGATTACTACTACTACCAGGGAAAGCCTGTCAAGCGCCCTGGATATGGCCACGATGACGATCATGATGAGGAGTGCCCGGCCTGGTGTCTTGAGGACGATTCGTACGACTCGTACGACTCGTACTACCCGTACCCGACATCTGATTCTAAATACAGTCCTTACAAGCCCGAACCTACCGCCAAGTATCCCAGCTACTCTTCCGTGGCCGACCCGTACCCGGAGTACAAGAAGACGCCCGAGTACGATCCTTACCCCCAGAAAACCACTTACAAGGAGGAGACATACCCATCTGCCACTCCTTATGTAGAAGAACCCCAGTACTACCCTGAGCCTGAGCCTGACTACCCGCAACTGAAGAAGGTTCGCTCGATCCTCCGCGCCGTACGCCGCCAGGTCTACAACTGGGGCCAGCCTACCTATTCTGATGACGATGATGAGGGCCAGTACGATGGTGAAGATGGCTCCATTCCTGACTGGCTCTACGATCTCGACAATGCTCCTAAGAAGCCCGCCCCCACCCCCAAGCCCACGTGCCCTAAGAGCTGCTACAAGCACAAGACCGACGACTACGGCTATGGAACCAAGCCTGCGAGGCCTACCTACACCAAGACTCGCAAGGGAGGATACCAAACAACTGCAGATCCGTACTACACTAGCGAAGACCCATACTACACGAGCAAGGACCCATATCAGACCACTAAGGCTCCCTATGGTCAGGGCAACGGCACCACTCTTTACGGCCCCACCAGCGTCCCTGACGACAGCACTTCTGTTCCTGATGAGACGACTTCGATCCCCGATGAGCCAACCTCGGTCCCTGATGAGCCCACTTCTGTGCCCGATGAGCCTACTTCTGTGCCTGACGACACAGCCACCGCTGGCGGCGAGCCAGGCAAGGCTTACTATGAGCCCACCACCCTCGTGACCCAATACCAGCCCCAGCCATACCCTGAGGAGACTGGCTATCCTTCGTCTGACCCGGGCAGCCCAGCTGGTGACTACACTGGCGAGACCCTTGACACCATCTGTCCCAACACCTGCAACCCATTCAACCCCGCAGAGAATTTCTGCGATATCACAACGGGCTGCACTACCACTGGCGGAAGCAAGTACTACTGTGCTTGCCGTGCCGGTTTCCGAGCCGACGACTTCAACGCGAAGGACTTCTCCAAGCAATTCAAGGTTGCTGGTCAGCCTTATGTCTACCTTGCTGTCCACACTACTTGCAACACTCCTTGCAGCGACCAGACCTGCAGCGAGGTCTTGGAGCGCACTCAGTGCAAGTAAGCGCGTGTGACGGAGGAGTAATGCATTGTTGGAGAAATTTTGCTGTTAAAATGTGAACATCTCATATGTTTTAGTCGAATGTTTCTGCACAGTGGAGTCAGGGGTTGTATGGAGGATCTAATCATGTATAAGCAATGCATATTCTCCTACAGACACACAACCTTGCAGTGACAATGTGATGCATGTGAAAATAAATGAGGATTCGTCTTGCAATGTCCCAGACAGGTCAGAATAACCTTTGCCGCGCTAGTGCTCCGATCCCGCCGCCACCCTTCTACCCATGATTTCAAAGCCGGACCACTCTCACGTCACACTTCACACGATGCGCGATCCTTCCCACTTCACCTCCCTCCTACCGCGTCAAACCGCCGGCCAGACTGACAAACCCCACAATGCCTCTCGATAACGTCCGCAACATAGTCCTCGTACTTTCGGGCAAAGGCGGGGTAGGCAAATCAAGCGTCACCACCCAACTAGCCCTGACGTTGTCGCTGCAAGGCCACTCAGTCGGCGTCCTCGATATCGATCTGACAGGCCCTTCGATACCGCGCTTCTTCGGAATTGAGGAAAAGAAGGTGCGACAAGCGCCCGGTGGCTGGATACCCGTTCCTGTTCACGATGCGCAGACGCTCTCCCCAAGCGCCAACGGCGCAACAGGAGTCGCAGCAGCACAAGGGCAAGACATCGGCGCACTGTCGTGTATGTCTCTAGGCTTCATCCTGGCGAACAGGAGTGACGCCGTCATCTGGCGCGGGCCCAAGAAGACCGCCATGGTCAGGCAGTTCCTCACCGACGTGCTCTGGCCTCAGCTCGACTTCCTCCTGATCGACACGCCCCCCGGCACCTCCGATGAGCATATATCCCTGCTCGAAACCCTACTCAAGCAAGTCGCCTCGCCCACTGCTCCGCCCAACCAGCTCGCTGGCGCCGTCGTCGTCACTACACCACAAGCCATCTCGATATCAGACGTCAAGAAGGAGCTGAACTTCTGCAGGAAGACAGGAATAAAGGTGCTGGGTGTTGTAGAGAATATGGCGGGCTTTGTGTGTCCAAACTGCAGCGAATGCACAAACGTGTTCAGCAAGGGCGGGGGAGAGATCATGGCACGGGACTTTGAGGTGCCGTTCTTGGGCAGCGTGCCCATTGACCCGGCATTTGTCATGTTGATAGAGGAGGGCTCTAGACCGGTGTATCCACAGGGCACGGTCATCGAGGGCACGGATGTTAGCAGTACTGGCGCAACAGGTGGCTCGAAAGAGGGCTTGTTTGTGGACAAGTATAGGGACTGTTCGCTGGCGCCGCTGTTTGAGGGATTTGTGAAGAGGTTGTTGAGTGATATTCGAGGCGCTGCATGAGAGACTAGGGTGGAGACAGTCCCTGGGCGATGATACCACAAAGCATTTAGACGACAAATGATAAATACGACTTCAAATGAGTGTTGTGGATCTTTGCGTGTTACTCTCCCCGTTGTTTGCTGTGGCGTGAGCAAAGCCCTTGAGGTGGGGGTGGGGGGTAAGGTGAAAGTCACCTTAGTGCAGTAGCTGCCTCCCCACACCGGAAATCGAGCACAATGAGGCTCCAGATTCTGCACCCGTACATCAAGCAAAAAGATCTTCCAATGGCCGGTCTGGCATTATCTTTAAGCTGGCTTACGACTGAACGATGCAACCAAAAGAAAAGCCAAAAAGGCATATACACCTTATTGACACGCCCCACGATTGTGCGGGAGAATGCCGCTAGAAACAATGGACCTAGTATCTACGATCTTGGAGAACCCCGCTTATCCATCTGTCCCCGCACTTGCACAGGCCTTACAGCGGCCTACACAGACACCCTCAACTTTCAGTAAGTACAGTGCGGCTCAATGGTTTCCACGACTATTCCTTCCATCATCCCTTCAATCAAGCAGCAAACGGAGTCAAGAGAAAGACGGATATAAAGTCAACTAACCTTTTACCCCTTGGCATGACCCGTCAACGACCGACGAGTTACGGTACGAGCGAGCTGCAACGAATTCTTAAATCATGAGTTTCTGCCGACATAGAACCCTACACGTCGCGTCAGTTGTGTTCGAATCAATTTGCTTGCAGGCAAACGTCACTGTGAACTCTTTGTAAACCCATGTTTTGCATGCTTAGACTTAAGGCCGCCAGCAAACAGTGATGGCGTGGACAACTCACATCGACGACCCAGAATATCGGAGAGCCCACCTGTAAGCAGGAAGGGTACAGAGTTCATTAGCGTCCAGAAAAGCGCAGTCTAGACGTAGTTGGGACCAGGCCATGCGGATGGAATGAGCTGGGCGTATTCATTAAGAGCGTGAAGCGAGTTCAGTCGTACCAACATCTTGATTGATGACGTTCAATACGATTGCCGGTAGGACAAACTCGATGAAGACGGTGCAGTTGCTCAGAGTCAGAGCCTATACACGAGGACATTACGAGACATCTGCAATGAGTATGTAGACGTTGAATAGTTCCGCTCAGGCTGATCTGTTCATTGTGTCCAATATCAGATAAAGATGTCGAAACATCAGCACCCTACGGATAGTCTTGACCATACATATCCACCAAAGTAAGTGCAACTTGCACAAAAATCCACTCTTACTAGCTCACAGCGATGATCGCTGCTTCAGTCTTATGCTTCAGGACCGCCTTTCTTACGGTATCAGCGTCTAGCTCTTTACGGACCTGAGTTTGAACCCTTTCAAGGCGTTTGTTGAAGTCATCGTCCGGTTCATCCTTTTTAGGAGAGTAGCTTTGCTGGAGAATAACATTGAGAGTGTTTGTGTTCAGTTGGTCAACGTTAGGCGACGAAATAACCCAGCATTGGAGAAGCATCTCTTCGCAGACTTCTGTGATTGCTTTCGAGCTGTATTTGTAATAGTACAGCAGATAGTCCACTCGATCTGTAGACAGTCAGCTTAACTTCGGCTTAGTTTCAACTGATACTCACATATGCCCCCAAGGGGACCTACTGCAATCGCATAGCCTCTCCGTTCGCTAACGTTGGAACTGACCGCGCCTACGAGTTTATTGATAGCGGTGCTGATTGTCGTGGTGAGACCTTGTAGCTATATTACCATAAGTTAAGAGGGTAACATAGCACCGAAGCAGCACTTACAATTTCGCCTTTCACATAGTATCCAATGGCGTTATTGACCTCATCTCCAGTTTTCTGAGCATCTCTACTGAAGTTGCAGTATGTTTGATGATCTTTGGCAGTGACTGTGTCGACGGGCAGTAGCTTAGCCCCAGCGCTCGCTGTATCGGACACGATTTCATCGAAAAAGGCTTTGGCCTTAACATCGCAGAGGAGCTTCAGAGCGTTCAAGGCGTCATTTGCCATTTTCTTCTTCTCGTCCTGGTTTTCAACGCCCTCAATGAAAGTAGAGATTGCTGCGCCCATGCTGGTCAATCGAAATACCCTTTGTATATGGTGAGTAAAACCGAAGGATGCTGATAACCTTGATTATCTCTGAACACTTAAATAGTGCTCTGGAGCTTTGGCAAATCGGCATTGGTAGAGTGATACGAATCCGATGCAACCCATTCGCCATCTACAAAGCTGGACTGTGCCAATCGCTACTTCTTCCAATACAGTGGCGCTGGCATATCAGCTGAATTGTAAGCTTGCTTCGGCCGGTCCGTATGCCTACATTACAACTCCACTCGCTACAAACTACTAGGGTCCCACTTCTTCATGGGGGCCAATAGTGGGAGAAGTAAGTGTTTGGCTCAGTGGCAAGTCGCTGATCAAGCAATCACTCTACCAATGCAACCCGTTCGTCATCTACAAATCTGGACTGTGCCAATCGCTACTTCTTCCAAAACAGTGGCGCTAGTATCTCAGCTGAACTGCAAGCTCGTTTCGGCCAGCCCGTATGCCTACAATACAACCCCACTCGCTAAACAGACTACTAGCGCTCCACTTCTTCAAGGGGGCCAATAGTGGGAGCAGTAAGTGTTTGGCTCAGTAGCAAGTCACTAATCAAGCAATCTATCTCAACCACCTACGCTCAATGGAGTGGCAGGTGACTTTGGTGGACCTAACTACTACTTCGGTCTATGCAACCTCTACCTTACCCCTACCTGCGCTAGTACTACCCCTACCTACGCTAGTATTATCCCTACCTACGCTAGTACCACCCCTACATAACCTCTACTCGAGGTCTGTGCGGCCCCTTGTTCTCCACTACCTGCCTCTGGGTACCCCGAATCTAACCTATTTGCCAGCCAAATTATTCCTAGCTGCGGAGTGACTGAAATGAATATGCAGCATACTGGGCGTCTAGTTGGTCCACAATAGAGTGCGGGAAAGGCCGTGTGCAGTAGTTTTCCTAAGCTAACATAATTATGCAGGAGACTGTGCATTTCAGCTCATCCACAATTCTAGTACATGATGCTCTTAGAGAAGCAAGCTTTAGCGTGAAATAGTCTCTTGATAAAGGAATAGAACATATCCCCATAACGGCCGGTATAAAGCAGACAGGATCATACCTTTCAAAACCTATTTTACTATCGAACCAAGATAATCCTTGCCTAGTCCTTCTGTTTCGCATATATTGGACAATGTCTATACTCCCAGAATTCAATGATACGCTTTTCTTCCCGAAAGAAAGCGCAGAGCTTATCCGAATTGGATGGTATCAGGACGACCAATGGAGAGAAGCGGATTATTATAGAGTAATCGCGTATACAGTCAAACAAGACGAGGCAAGTCTTGGGGGTATCCTAACCCGACTGGACCCAAAAAAAAGATGTGAGTTAAAGCCAGGTATTCCTACATGCTATCGCCTATTATACTAATCCAGGCAGATGATACAGTTTTATTCATCGCACGAGAGAGATTTGATACTGTTTACTTTGATGTACCCAAGGTCCTCAGCTTACTTGCGGAAGACCACATCAATTCTCAATTTGACATCATAGACCGGGAGTCAAGTGTCAAGGATCCTGTCACTTGGTACAGGACAAAAATTGACAAACGATTCTTCTACGGTCAAGGGAAAGATAAAAAATTCAGGTGGCTTGTCTATCATCAAGCCGAAAGAAAGCCTGCTCAGGTATTTAAATCCAGAGAGTGGACTGAACGTTGGCTAATCAGATTAGGGTCGGTTTATCGAAGATTCCGCGCAGCGTATAGTTGAGAATGTTATATCTGCATTGCCCGCTTTCTCTGCTCCAGTGGGTGGGATTAGTTTTGCTTTTGACGGAGAAATGGCAAAAAAGATGAAGTCCCTCGGTGTGACGCTCCTGGGTCACCTCCTGCATCGATTTGAAGAGGAAGAGAGGTACATCCCCGAGTTATCGGAAGATGTAATCAAGAAAGCTCTCGCAGCAGCAAAAGAACAACAAAGTAATCCCGAATCGCGGGCTGCTGCTGTTTTTACGGCCGCCGTCACCGCCGCACCCCAAAAGAAGAAAAAAGGTGGTTGGAACTGGTGATAGCTGTCGAGGTGCGGGTACACCTATTGATTGGTTCTCGGGAGTGTCTTCGGCAGGACGTATGTGACGACGGGTAGTGATGTCGGATACGTTGTCTTGTTTGTTCGTCACGATCACTGAGTGAGAGGAAGTAACCAACACCACAGTCTAGGAAAGGTTACTATCGTGCAAGTAACTTCGGTTGAACACAAGTAGACATGAAGTCAACTAGGGTTCTCTATTTGCATATTGAGTCTCGCACATTCTCAGGTGCCTTGCATGTGTGAAGAGAAAGTCTTTAAGCCCGACTTTCTCCGTTCTGAGCTGTAATAGTAACAATGCACTATGCCATTTATTAAGGCCCTAGTAGATTTAGAGCACCTCCTCGGTGGGTGAGAGGGTGTGCCTAAAGCACGACCTGCCTTGTTCGATGTCCACGTTTCTTCCACCTCTGTCTTGCACCACATTTTCAATGTTGTCCTGAGTGGATAGAGTTGAGATGGCTTCTGGACTTTCTCGCCTTCAGATCAGTCCCTCCTTCATCCAGTGTGTTCTTTAGCAGCTATATCCGCGGCCTCATTTCCTCATCCTCAAGTTGGCATCTAGTCAGGCGTTCAGCATCGTTCTGAAAATCAACCTCAGTCAAGTATCCGTCCAGCAAGCGTTCACCCAAGCGTTCATCTAGGCAGTGCCCCTGCAGCCAAAAGCTCACCCACACGATCCCCAAAAGACAGAGGAACCAATATTGACTTCATCCGAATCTTACAGCTCAGAGGAGTCGAGTATAGGTTTTCCTGCGCCTGCCGTAATACCGAAGATAAACTTCTCAGTCAACAGAGGCCAAAAGGCTGAAAAGATAGGGCACGAAAAAAGTCGGGGAGAAGATTCTGCGAATTGCAGTAGAATACGTAACAAAAAGCTTATAAAGGCCCTTCCTTTCGAGTTCTGGGCCATAGCTAATACCCAAGTAGAGTAGGAAGTCACCCTCCAGCCCCATAAGGCAAGCCGCCAGCCCGTAGGCGTTCGAAGTCGGGTCCTAATGTAAAATTCAGTGTACCTGAAGTCGTCATACGCGTGACCAGGTAGCAATAAAGATGGACGTTCCTTATGTACACAAAGTGTTGGAAAGGCTCCCTACTAGCCGTCGCATCCTGCTCAGTGGTTGAAGTGGCAATCGAATTGCAGCAGCACATCATCAGAGCGGGACAACAAACGCGTGACGTCTACTCTTACCAACTTGTTCATGCATCTCTCTAGTTCACCCTGCTCACGCGGCTTTTGTCAGGCCTTCTTCAGCAACAACGTGGTCAAATTGCGTTATGGCTCCTGGTGCCAACAATGCGAATCCCGCTTTGTAGAGTGTATCTACGAAATGCTTATGATGGTGGTTGATACGATGATACCTAGGTATTCTTGAGCGGGCCGGCAAAGAAGCCTACATCATCATGTGCATGGGCGGGAAAATCAGCAACGAGGCATCAGTTGTTGGCAGCAACGCCGCAGGAGGGAACAAAAACGTACCATGGCTAAAGCCTCAGCATGCGGCGAGGGCGCTGAGGTTAGCGTGAAGGTCAGAATGGGCGGATGCCCTTAGCACTCAAGACTCCTGGCCGAATACAATCTGTCAGCGGAGGCCAGCAGCCCAGAGAAAGTGGCTTGAAAGTGGGACAAAGCCGTAAGAGGCCACTAAGAAGCTAAAGCAGCAGCTATCTTAGTAAGGTTTAGAGCCTAGCAATTTCGTAGTAGTGCACGGCACGCTGTATTCCATGCAGCTGTAAAAAAAATAATACAACGCAGTAACAAAAAGCAATTGTCTCTGCAAAAACATACAACAGCGGGTATTCGCTAGTGGTCACCCACCTAACTACTAATCCGCCGGTACGTTGCTTAAATAGGGCTGAGCGAACGGGAAGCCTTGTTTTCAACGTCCTATGGTCGTATGTGAAAGATTTGCAGTTTTCAAAATCTATATTGGAAGAATTACACTGCTGGCTTCTGGTGCACGCGCACGGTATCTGTTGCTGCGGCAACCTACTGCTCCTCAGAGTCAAATGATCAAATCAGTCTCCACTAATCCAAGCGATCAATAGTTGAGCAAGCAGTAACAGGTCAAACGGGGGCTGTGAAATCCATGCTGAAGCCAGGGTCACCTCGGCTACGGCTTCCTTACAAGCCAGCGATATGTGGAACGGCCTTCGGCACCAACAGCTGGCTGACAACAGCAAAAAGGTGAGTGAGCGGTCTGTTGCCTACAAGTAAAGGCAATTGGACGTCAATTTGACGTGAGCCCCGTCACGACTATTTAATTGGCTGCACGATGTGAAGCTTTCACAGACTCCTTCTACTGCACCTCAGCTGCCAACTTGACAACGCAACTCTCCATAGTGAGAAGAAAAGCCACCAATATCTCCACGAGCAGCAATGGTGTCATTCAATCCCCTGCACCATCTTTGGCCTCGCGTACCACCCTCTACGGCGCCAACGCTGCAGTCGATTGCCACTTTCGACGGCATAAGTGATGACAACACTGACATTCAGCAGGCAGTTGAGGATCCTCAGCAGCAACGCAATGACGCTACAGCGATCGAAATCGATCTGATGTCACCCACTCACCGACTGTGCCAGGCGATGCCAGACGAACACGTTCGACAAATCAATACTTCGCCTCAGCACCGAGAGCCGCATAAGCAGTTCGCAGTCTCTCAGGACGCGGTTGGTCGTGATTACAACCTGAACTCAAGTGAAACAGGGCAGACTCTTGGAAACGGCGGGCAGTACGAAGATTCAGCACGACAAATGACCGCCCAGTCTCTTGATGCAAGC
Source organism: Stagonosporopsis rhizophila (assembly GCA_016767195.1). NCBI lineage: Eukaryota > Fungi > Ascomycota > Dothideomycetes > Pleosporales > Didymellaceae > Stagonosporopsis > Stagonosporopsis rhizophila. Next base: position 615,749 of record CP068494.1, read on the forward strand.
GAACGACACCTACGCACCACCAATCTCGCCCACCACTTCCACACCCCGGGTGTCTCTGCCACTGCAAGTGTAGAAGGCCAGGTGAAGCAGAATTCTGCAGCTAGCGAGCATGATGATGATGACTTGTTTGCCGAGTTCACCAATGAAGGATACCACGATAACGATGCTGGCACGAGCAAGGTTGCCCAACAGGCTTCGTACACCGCCGGCAACCCAGCCACGCAGGCTCTTTATGATGTTTCATCAATTAAGCCAGAGCCAGAAACTGATGCCCAGCTGCCTATCGATACAACTGAGCCAGCTGAGCCAGCCAGATCCACAATTGCTGTAACGGAAGACGCAGCCACTGCTCCCGTCCCCACGGCGACTCAACCAGACACTTCTGTCGCCAACCGTCAAGCAAGTATTAAACTTGAGCTTGGCTTGAATACTCCCAATACACCTCCATCAGTTCGTGACGAGCGTGGTGCGACCAGCCATGTCAGCACTTCGCCGCAAGGATCCTCTCCCGCCGACATGGCCCACAGTTCTGGTACTGAATATCCTGCTGAGCAGTATGCGCAAGATCCACACAGCATGTGTATCAGTCCTCAGGCAACACTGAATATTGACAATGGCCAGCGATCTCCCTCTGTAGACTCTGTCATCACGTCTAACAGGCTTGGCTCGGGAAAGGCAGCTTTCTCGTCGGGTGGGATGAATCTGGACGCCAACTCGCACTTCCTGGCGCAGCAGTGGTCGCAGCGACAGAGGCTGGTGGACATGAGCACACTGACTGCCGAAGCAGTGCAGATGAATCCGGTATTACTCCACGGTCCGGTGCCGACACGACTCCAGCAAGGACAAAATGCGCCGACACTTACTACAAGTGCACTCAACCGCCCGCAGGTTGCTTCCTATACCCCATACGAGATCATGCCGAGCTACGCTCAACACATGGATGGTCCCCAAGGTAGTTCGAACTACTCGTATATCGGTCACAGACAGTATCCGACCTGTCCCCCTACCAATCAGGTCGGCCAAATTCATCCCCAGCTGAAGCCGCCGGGCTCAGCTTTCAATGAGTCGATGCCGCACGAGACTCCTAAAAGCTACGGATCTCCTCAAGGCTACTCCACATCTGCCTTGAATTACCCACCACCTCCCACTGGAGTAAGGGAGGAAGAGGGCTCTGAGACTTCTGATGACGATGAGCCATTGATCACACGCGCACCACGCCATGGTTCAGTCACAACCAGCCCCACAAGCGTGCTGCCGCGAGCCAGATCAACTACAATGTTGAACGCACCAGAAAACGCATCAAGCAACCATGTCCCCAGTCCCAAGCAGGACTCTGTCATCGAGCTATCTGACGACGACGAAGGAGAGGCCACCGAACCCATCTCGTGGAAGCTCCCCGCCTTCGAAGCAACCTACCACCCACCCAGCAGCGCCAACGAAACCCCAACAGCCAAAATCTCCATCCCATCACTAGTCCGCGAGGAAGTAGCCCTAACCGAAGACCACGCCGCGCAAGAAATGCACCTCTTCGTCTCCGTCTTCCTCCCCGCCCAACGCGCCCTACAAAACCCAGACCCACAGCCCGCCCACGCCGTCCTAAACTTCCACACCATCGCCGTCATGGTGCTCGAAGCCTTTGAGCAGTACGAAATCGGCGACGAACTAGGCCGCGGCTACGGGTTCCACAGCGGCGAGTTCGCACGGCGCCCTAGTCCACGGGCCTCGGACGACGATGACAAGGAACCCGAACGCACGCGCGCCGCCCAAGACGCAGACGTGGACGACATCTTCTTCGCTGTGATTGATCGCTGGCGCGCCGCCATGCTCGCGGGCAAACAGACGGCCAAGCTTGTCCGCGGCGCCCAGGAGTTCTGCGACGTCGCGCTGGACGTCATCCACCATGTCAAGGAGCATGGGCTGCTGCGGCGGGAGCCCAGGAGCAAGAGGCGGGTCAGGAGCGATAAGGGGGTTGCGAGGGGGCCGAGGGGTGGCGGCACCAAGGAGGCTGAGGACAAGGGGAAGCCCGCGAAGAGGAAGGCGGATCGAGTGGCGAATGAGCTGCAGCCGCGCAAGAAGACAAAGGGTGCTCCGAAGAAGGCGGGGCCGAAGACGGGGAAAGGTAACGCGGGTGGTGGTGTGGTTGTCAAGCAGCGAAAGAAGTGATTCGGGGTGGTTCAGCAGGTTGAGTCTTCGCAGTACCGAGAGGAGCAGTGCGGGGGAATCGTTTGGCCTTGCAGGTACCGATTCAATCGGGGGGTTAGTTTCCTGCGCGTGTTTGCTTTCTGGTCAAGTCAGAGGCCATGGACTTGCTTGGGTTTTTGAGCCGGTTGGACATGCGCTTGAGCGAGCATGCTCAGAGGGCCATAGATGCATCGATCGCCTAAGGCGGCCACATTGAGGAATATTCGGAACCAAGTAGCTGAAGAAATCTAAATTGCAGATTGATATGCAAGTATCTCAAGTGCGCTAAATGTGATGGAGAAGTCCAAAAAAAACCAAAGGCGAAGAAGCCGTCTTCTTCACCCGGTATGCCGCCGCGAATGCAAAGTCGCTACGCCTATATGCGCCTTAATGTTCTATCCATAGATGCCAGAAAAAAAATAAAGTCGTGCTTCGACGTATGCGAAGCGTCTGCGTGAGTGAATAGAAACGGACCGGAACGAAGAATATTCCAGAGACGCGAATGCGAATGCGAATGCGTTGCCCCAAACCGCCTGTTCCCTCCCCTCAACCGTTCATCTTTAGTCACCACTCTCATCATCACGGTTTGACAAGATCCTTCTTCATCTTCTTGACTGGATGCAGCAGTATCCCCGGGAGACACATGCGCTTCTCCTCGTGCGCGCCATCGCTTCCCGGGCCACCATCTGTGTGCTCGGCCTCGCCCCAGCGCTGCTTGCTGATAGGCCAGTTGAGCCACCTCCTATACAAGTTCCGCGGGAACCGGGACGCATAGTACCAGCTCCAGCCCTGGAAGTTGAACTCGCGGTCGTGGTTGTAGGGTGAGTCGGCTTCTTCGCACCAGGCGCCCTGGCGGGACTCCTCAGGCCCGCCATCGGCGTTGACCGTGTGGGCGGTGTCGAAGATGGCTTCGCTGTAGGCGGCGGGCCAGTGGCGGTCGTTGAAGATGGGGTGCGGCGCGTAGACTGCTTTAAGACCGTGCTGCAGCGCGACGGTGCTGGGCCACATCTCGGCTTGCATGCTGCGGCCGACGAGGTTCTCCTCGTGCATGGCTTGCAGCATGCGTTTGGAGAAGCGGACGACGGTGTTGATGAAGACGCGACGATCGATTTGCTCGAAGTCGGGGTGTGTGAACCAGTCTGCTTGCCCGTCTTGCGGGGTGAAGATGGGGCGGATGTTGGGCAGGTAGTTCCAGATCTTGTCTTTGTAGGACCATGTGGTGTTGCGTGGGTCCCACATGGGGAGGAGAGTGATGAAGTCCGCGGGCTCGTTGACGCCCCAAGTGAAGTCGTCGTCTTCGAAGCTGGTGGGTGGTGTTGGGCCCAATGGTCTCTGGGGCGGATTGGCGCGCGCCCATGGTCGTGGACCCCATACTGGAGGCGGGATGAGAGAGTTTGCCGAAGCGTTGAGGACGTCCTTGTGAGTCTGCTCAACGAAGGACTGGTAGTCGCCGTGAACATCAGGGATGTAGTAGCGCTTGTTGCGTTCCCAAAGCAGCTTTCTGGGCTGCTTGTCGGCGAACTCGCTGATCTTCTCGAAGAAGTGGTAGTGGTGTCCGGTGTAACGTGCGTCGGTCTCCCAGTTCCAGATGTAATCAAACTCGGGATGTGTGAGACTGAACCACTGCAGGCACATAAACTGCTGCCAGTAGACCTGCCAGTCCATGACCTTAGGGTACCAGTCAGGGAAGATAGCTTCCGACCACAGCACGGCAATGTCACGAAGTTCCTCAGGGACATTCTCCTTGAGCACCTTGTCGTAGAGGTCCTGATCCTCGAAGATCTTGAGCTCGCGGTCCTTGACGTGTACGTAAAGGAAGACGGCATATTCACCTCCGGACTGGAGAGAGAGCTCGGAAACCATGGCTCGGATAGCAGTGATATCGTTCTCTTCGTAGGTGTAGCCAGTCCACGCGCGGATCAAGATGGCTGTGCGGTGATGGTACTTTTTCTCGTTCTTAGCGCGGTTCTCGAGGTTGCTGTGACTCGTATCGGTCGGTATCGCAAACGCTGAAGAAGCAACTGCAGGCGCAGGTAGTGCCGTACTCGGAATTTTGACAATAGGCGACCGCGCCTCTGGGCGGTAGCGGTTCTTGTTGATCTCCAGACAGAGATCCTGCAGCTCTCCCCACTTCACCTCCTCCCACTCAGGAACTGTCTCGGGCGCCCTCCAGTCCTTGACTTCCTCGGGGAACTCGTCGTCGCCGTACCCGTATGGGCCGTAGCGTGAGTATCGATCAAAACACACATCCTCGTCCAGACCAATAACATTGTAACCACCTGCATATGCCTTGGGAAAACCTTGGGGCAGGCCGCGGTACGCTTGGATCTCGTCATCCGCACTCTCGTTGAGCGCAATGCCTCGAGGTCCAATGCATGGCGCATACTCGCCATGCCATTTCTTCTGCCAATCCGGGCTGTTATACTGAGGAAACGGCTTGTAGACAATCGGGCTGTTGACCAAGGTGCTGTTCAAGTCGTCGTGACCAGCATTGTAGATGCTGAAGTCCATATCGAACTGCTCCCACCGATTCGGATCGTATTCTTTCCCAATGTAGTCTGCGAACGGCGGCCAGTGGCCGTCCCAGCTCGGCCGCCCCCACTTCAGCATCTTCTTCATATACTCCTTCATATCTGCCGGCCGTGTGAACGGCGCAATGAAGTTGCCTATCCGGCTCGGCGCAGTCACCCACGGCGGATTAGGCTTCGCGATCGACACAGGGTCGCTGGACGGGCTCTTCAGTGTTGGGCTGGGTGTTGGTGTCACCGCAGGTACAGCATGTTGCCACGCATCTTCAATATGCGCCTGTGTCTGCTCCTGGATGTCGTTTGGTATCGGCTCTTGGTGATTTCTGTACGCCTCGTTGAGCAGCGACACCTTCTCGTAGACTCTCTCTTTCGCCCACGGGCTCTGCTGCAGCACAGCTAGAATGAAAACAAAAGCGACGAAGGAGAGAATCGCAAATCTGCGAGGTGATCGGACTAACATGTTGGTCAATGTGTAGTCGAGCTCGTATTCGTGTAATCGGCTATGGTCGTAGCAATACGAGACTAACGTATTGTGGTATATATCGCGTGCTGTGTAGAAAGACGGCGCGTAGGATTACCGATGCTGCATTGCTTGCGACAGGATGTGCAATGCAGGCAAATGAGTGGGATTGGAGCTCAAGCGGAAGTGAAGCTGTAAGGACCGTGGTGTAGGCTCTTGGTTCGGACGACACAGCACTTGTGAAGCCACGACAGGAAGGAGGGTACAGCGCTACAAGAAAAAAGGGAAGGACCGGTCGACAGTGGTCGTCACAGCGGCGCGCAATAGGACAAGGCGAAGGAGCGTGAGAAGTTGGGGAGCAAGGCACTTCAAGACAGAGTCGCAGACGGAGGCCTCGAAGCCAGCTCAGCTCGAAAGATGGGTAAATAGGACGAGAAACAAGGCTCACACGTGCGGCACAACGCTCATCAATATCTCAAACCACGCAAGCCAGTAGTCAGAAACGTCTTCATCTCGGGCCGCCCATCTCTTTCCCAGAACACCACCGCGTACATGGGGTCATCTCTCACACGGTTGCGCTGCAGGGTTGGCCCAGCACGGCGATGACGCGTTACACACCCCCACTGGCCTGTCCGTCGGCGGTGGCAGCCCCGGCCACTAAAGACTGATTGCTCACACAAGCAGCACGATTCCCTGCCGATCCAGACGTCGTCTTTGATCCGGGCGCGACGCAGGTTCGCTCCCCCAGGGACACTGGTGCGACGAGGCCGCTCGGGCCTTTTGCGAAACGCTCATCTAGGTGCGACCTGGGCAAGGCGATCAGCTACGAAGCAGCGCGGCTGGGGCCAAGACGCGCGAGATGAGCGATCGGCGCAAGAGATGGCGGGATCATAGAGTGTGCTGATGAGGCTCCGCTGATAGGCAGGGCGGGTGCGCGTCGTGCTGTGCGTGGGCTTGGGCAAGCGGCTGGCAAGGGAAGGTGAGTGAGGACGGTTCAGTGGTTCAGCAAGGGTCCGACTCAGGGAGTTACATCACGAAATGTTAGTATGATTGCGGCGAGCGATAGCATCTTGTGTGTGTGTGTGTGCCTGTGCCTGTGCGCGTAAAGCTGCTGCAAGGTAGTGTTTTGCGCTGTTGAGAAGGCGTTGGTGTGAGACTGTAGAGCAAACGAACCAGGTCCTTGCTTAATCGGTCTGCCTGCAGTCTCGAAACTGGTCTGCAGACGTCGCTTAAAGCGGACTTGGAAGTGTGTTTCCAGCTCACAAGGCACATGTCTAGACTGACTGCTGCGTATGCTATTCGCTCGCTGGGAGCGATTGGCGCAAGCAAAGAGGCTGCACTGCTGATGCGCTTCACTCTTCTTCTTCAAAGCATCGAGAAACAGGCTCCAGATCGAGACCACACACTCACTGGCACAAATAAATTGAGCACTCTCCATCTTAAAACAACGGGCCAATGAGCGTTCATTCACTCGATGCATGTATGGAACAGCCGCCCTGCGGTGCAACAGCGGGACGCTCAAACCCGTTGAGGTGCGACTTGATATCTGGCATCATGCATTGCATTGCCGGTCTGCGGCTGCAGAACCGGTCGGAAATTTCTATCGAGCTTTTGGCTGCAAAAAACCCCTGTCATGACTCTAGCGTGTCATTTTCCATACCTCATAAAAATGTCTCCAAGATGAAGGTCAGCCGATGATTTGGTGGATGTTGAGGGCGAGGCTGACGCGGTCCCTCCGATCCGACCCTCTTTAAACTTGCTCGCTGTGGGCCCTCCGCACTCTCCACAACAACCAAGTCAGTCCACCAATGCTCAGAAGCTGGACAGACATGTCGGCCATCCCATTCATACACAGAGTCCTTCCAAGTCCTTTGACTGCAGCTGTAGTTGTACGTCGGAATTGCGTTTCTATGTCCATTTCTGCACAACTACCCCTCCGCGCTTGAACTCGGCCATATCGCCCAAGACCTGGGCCTTGTCTGACAACTCCTTGGACGGGAACGTTGTCATGAGGGCGTATGCGCGGCCATTGGTGCTGGCACGGTCCACAAAAGCATAGACATCGCCAATTGTGTGGGTGGTGTTGAAGCGCGACTGCATGCGTGTGCCATCGCCCAGGCGAATCTGCAGTGTCACCGTAGGGGCGGAGGCGTCAACGTCAACGGTAGGTTGCGCAGAGCTGGTCGATGCTGAGGCGGCTGTCGTTCCTGATGAGGCTGCCGAGGCTGCAGGCGGCGCAGCTGCGGTGCTCGCGCCAGGTGTTGGGCTACCAAGGCGCTGGCCAGAGCCACCAAAAGGAACGTACTTTTTCTTGGGCTGCTTGTAGTCCTCGTCCTTGTGTGCATGTACCTCGACGTCGACTTCTTGTCCGTGTTCGACATTCAGGATATTCAGCGGCGCATGGCCTGTGTTGATCATCTCTAGTGTGCGCGCGTTCGCAGGGTCGTCATAACGGAAGAGAGGCCCATCATCCACCGAGAAGCCGTCGCGCCAGAGGTGAAGCTCGCGGTGAGCACGTAGCTGGGGTGTAGATTGGGTGGCGTTGGGGTCGGGAATCTGTCGTGAGGGAGCGTCGTCGCCGCCGAGCGTCATACCGCTGCCTGTGAAGCGTGAGGCGGGTCGCTCGTCGTCGCCTCCAGGTCTAGGAGCATTTCTGTGCCATGTTAGCCTCATGTCCGTCGAGTATGGCCAGACTCTCCTTACTGTCGCGCTCTCTTGAGGATGTTGTTGATGTGATCGCGAGGATTCGCCTGGTTGGGGTTCTGCACAGCGAGCCCAGACTTCTCTCCTCCGGCAAAGAAGTCCTGGTTCTCGTCGTCCTTATCGTCGTCGTCGTCATCGTCATCGTCATGAGCGTGTCCATGTCCTCCTCCTCCGCCACCAGAAGACAAGTCCTTGAGCGTCCTCAGCCCCGCAACGCCTCGCTGCTGCGGCGGCTGTCGCTGTGTGGACTGCTGCCGCGAGGACGACGACGACGAAGACGCCTCGGTCGGCGGCACATATGCGCCTCCAAGAGTGCGGCCGCCGCCGGGGACGGGCTGCTGGGGCTGGGTTGGGGTAGCGTCTGTTGGCTGGTCGTCGCCTGCCATTTCCGTGTCTGAAGCTTGTTCGTGCTCTGCTGATTGTTCGTAGAAGAGCTCGGCGGCGACTTGGAGATCGCCGTTGGCTGCGTCGAGGTACCGTTCGGCCTGGAGGCAGTCAGTCAGTAGCTCCGGGCTTCTAGGGCCTTCGATGCACTTGCCTCTGCAGGAGCCACGCCAGTCAGGCCTGCAAGCTGAGCAATCTGGTCGTCGCGGTTGGCGGGGTTGCCTGAAGACATGACAAGAATGCGTGCAAGTGAGCAGAAGCAGGGGGCAGTTGTGAGAAGAAGGTTGCAAGAGCAAATGTGGTGGACGCAGTTATGGCAGAGCTCCAATAGGCGCACGCAGTGGGGTCGCGAAGGCGGCAGCGCTGACGTTATGTAGCTTGTACCTTGCGGGAGGCGCAAACAGACCGATCTGCTGCTGACGTGCAGTCACGGGCGAATTGCAGGCAAATATCAGAATGGTCCTTCAAATGTCCCGAGCAGTAAACAGACCGACGACTGAGGGAGCAACAGGACATGCACGCCTTTCCAAGACTCCCGACTGAGCGTCAAGCCACCCATGCATGTCCCCGTAACCCGCCGTGCATCCAAGCTCTCCCGCCGCCAAGACCCGACGATCGCTCAGAAGCTCAATCGTAACCATCACTTCACCCACCGCAGCCTCGGCAGCGGATCCACGCCAACACCCGCGCCAGGCCCTGCCACAGCCACAACCCCCTTCACACCAACAGCAACCCCCACACCGCCCGATCGTTAATCCCGCGCCTTGCATACCCACCGCGCACACACAAACACACACACACAATGTCGGACCCCCTCGACCTGCTCTCCACAGACCCCTCCACCAGCGCCGCCATGGACGCCTCAACCGCCACCTTCCCGTCCGACAGCGAAACCTACGAGTCGGCCGACGTCTCGCCCTCGCCGCCCAGCAGCTCCTCGCCGCTGATCCTGTACTCGCCGCCGACGCTGTGGGGCCTGCTGCGCGGCGCCGCCATCAACCTGCTGCTGCCGTTTGTGAACGGCCTGATGCTGGGCTTTGGGGAGCTGGTCGCCAATGAGGCTGCCTACAGGCTGGGATGGAGCGGAACAAAGGTATGTTTTTGGAGGGGGGTGAAATGCAGTGCAGTGCAGTGCAGAATGTGTCGAGGCCGACTGGCGACAACCCTGGATTGACTGACTGACTGACGTCTTGGTAGATCTTCCCTTCTGGACGGGGGGATGCGAGGCGGGTGGGCCCTGGTGTTGAGATGCGCGCTGATCCTGTAGAGAGGCGGAGGAGGAACGGCCAGGAGCTGGATATGTACACTTCGTTGGAGTAGACGAGGGAGGGCATCGTCAACTGTCCATTTGTCTATCTGGCAGAGGAGAAGAGAGATATGGACGCAGTCGAGCCCACAGGCGAGGTAATATACGCAAGATACACGGCCGTGTTTACAATGGGACCATGCATGCGTATTGCAACGACACCACGTGAGTTTAGACAAAAAACATTAAACATGCAACAACAAATGAGACGGCGTTTGCGTCCAAGTATCTGTACAAGAACCTACAAGTACAATGTCCGCCTTTGATATGCTTCGTGTCCGTGATATACCCCCAAACATGCAAATACTGTACAGTTTCAAAGCAACCCCCTTTACCTCCTGTTCTCAAACCTCCTTCTCCTCTCAATCTCGTACTGCTCTGCCTTCCTCTTCCTCTTCTCCTCCTCCCTGCTGAGGTTGGTGCCAACATCGTAGCCAGCCCTCTGCATCATGCCCCTCATGCTGTCGCCCACTCTGCGCTTGACGTACGCCATCTTGTAGTTGCGGCGGTAGTAGTCCATCTTCTCGCTCAAGCTGCCCTTGGGGCCCTCAGCAAAGTCGGCATCACGGTCGGGAAACTCCTTGTCGACCTTGGGCTGCTCGGGACGCAAGTGAAGTGGCAGTGCAGTGCCCTCCTTGATCTTGATGGCGCCACCAGCGAGGGTAGCGTTGCGGCGTGTGGGGCCGAGAGCAGACTTGGGCAGGGACGGCGCCTGGTAGCGGATCTTGCCATCAGGTCCCTTGATATCCTTGAGCTTGAGCTCACCCTTGACAACCTTGGAGAAGACCTCGTTGCTCTCCGGGGTTGGGAGGGGGCGGATGCGGATAAAACGTCTGAATCCATTCTGCTTGAGGAGGTAACCAGTGCCGGCGCCCAAGATACCAGATACCAAGAAGTAAAGTTGCAGAGCGGAAGCCTGGAATGCAGTAATCAGACCGATAAAAAAGGCCATACCGGTCATGAGCTTGCGGCGCGAGGCAGCCTCTGCAGTTGCGTCGGCGACACCAGTCTCGCCACCACTCTGTGTACACAGTTAGATCAGCTGAAACGTGGGTAGTGCATGGATGTGACATACCTTGAAGATCTTGTACATGATAAACGTGGTAGTAGCTGGCAGAATGAAGTAAGGATCCCGTACACTGAGGTCAGTAAACCACAGAAAGCCGTCGTGCACCATTCCAGGTACTGGCAACTCGCCCATAGCTCGGAGACATCGGAAGGCACTGAAACCGACAACACCTTGAACGACGGTGAAACCGGCCATCCAGCCCATTCCGCCGTAATGAGGCTTCATAACGGCTGCCTGCTGCATCCTGTACAGGTCCTGCTTCTGCTTGTCACCAGCAGCAATGGCGGCATTCAGCTTCTCCTGCAACGGCCCAGTCAGTGGCTTCAAAGCAGCCATTCCAGCCATCTTGTCCGAGCTGAGAGCCTGGAAGACGAACATGCCACTGCGCACGACAACAGTCGCTGCCATGATGGTTCCCGCCCAGCCCCAGCCAGTCTGTAGGTAGATTGTCTCCAGCAGCCTCTCGAAGGTGGTCGTGATGCCGTAGCCATAGTCCAATCCCAGCTCCGCGAGCTGTCCAGGGTGGTCGATGAGTTGAGTGGGATCAATCTCGGCCTTGGGGACAACATCCTTCACTGGAGCCTGGCCGAGGAGCTCGTCCAGTGTCTGCGCATCGAGGGTCGACGACGAATCCTGAGCTGGTGTGATGCCACTCTCAGTGACGGCAGCCTTGTCGATGCCTGCGGGCGCAATCTCGGGGGTGGCAGTGGTGACCGCTGGCTCCAAGACTGACGTTGGGGTAGACGCAGATGCACCGGGCGGGGGCGTGTTCGAGAACTCGGCAATGGGCACTGTTTCAGTCGGTGCGCCTGGTGTGCTGGAACGACCCCAGCTCCATGGCGCATACCATGATCCGTAGCGGACAGACGATGCGCTCAGAACAATGTGTGGGTTTGCGGCGGCACCTGTCCTCCATTGGGCGGAGAGCGGGCTTGTGCGAGACGAGGGCGAGAGACGGGCAGTTCGAGGGAGCGAGGAGAACTACAGACACCATGTCAGCAGGGGTACAGGATGCATGGTGGCAACAACTGCGCCGCAGGCGTGGGCGCGTGCAATTGCATGGCTGCCATAGCTGCAGCGCGGCCTGGCCTGCGGAGGCGGGAGTGCTGCGGAGTAGTTCTCAACCGTCAGTGGACGCGCACCTTTCTCGAAGCATTGGAATAGATATACATCGATTGTCGCGAGCTCAGCGGAGCGATCTGAGTGGGCCGCAGCCCTCTGCTTGGCAGCATTGTGAGATGTTCGTCCGGAGTCGTAGTTAGGTCACCTCGGACTCTCTCCATCTTTTTCGAAAGCTGCCAAGCACACGGACCCACACCACAATTGCACACCCAGGTTTACGACATCAGCCCTTGGAATCATTGAAACCACAGTTTTCGCTAATCATCCATTTCTTGGTAGTGAATTACAAAAGACTACATAATACGCCTTTTCAGTGGGTATCTCGGCCCCGGCCGCCCCATTATCCCATAACACCATTCGAATGCGACAAACGGGCCATTCATGTCAACGCGCTACACCACACTTGACATACAACAGCCGTCGAGGATCCACCATACTCCATCACACTACCTCGAAAGAAAAATAAAAATCGAATACATATGCAACAAGTAAAAGTGACGCTCGGTTGGATGGAGAAAGATATGTTGTACAGAGTAGCCTGGACGCCAGGTGGAGTCTATCATGCCGTTTTAGTGACACGCGATGATGGGGAAGACCAGGGCATGTTGAAGATGACGGACACCTAGTCCAGGTAGCCGTTGCCTTCTGTGACAGCCAGAGCTTCCTCAGCCTGGCCACCACCCATCTCCATGGCTTCCCCAAACATTTCTTGTCCGTTGCCCGAACTCTTGAAGAGCTCCTGCATAGGACTGGTCGGCACCTGTGCAGTGCTCTCAAAGAGGCCTGGGTCGAGAGGGGCAACAGAAGAGCTGCCTCCGAAGTTGAGTGGGGCGTTGGTGGCAAAGGTTGGCGAGTTGTTGTACGCCGATGCTGTGTTCGAGTTGAAGAAGTCGTTCTCGCCTGACTCGCGACGAGGGTCACCTGGAGGCGTGTGTGACGAGTCAGCGTTCGAATTGAGGCCTTGAGGCCTCATCGGCTCTCCGTCTTTGCGCTTAATCTGGTGATTCTTCGTACGCAGGTGTGGTGGCAGATCATCTGGATTGGAGATGCCAAGCTGATTCATAAGCTTCTGCTGCTTCGTAGGTCGAGGCTTGCGCGTCGACAATGACACCTGCAAGATAGGCGGAGGGTTCGGTGCCACGGGCGCCCACTTGTGCAGTTCCTGGCGGAAGAAATTGATCTCTTCTGTCAGAAGTATATCAGCGCCCTCAAGCTTACGCAGGTAGAACCGCTGAGTAGTGAGCTCATCGGGGCTAGACATCAACGGGTTGATGTATTGTTGCACGTAATCACGGAACTTGGTACCGTGGTCGATGATGGAGTCCAACGTCTCCTCTTCTTCAGGCTGGAATGGCAAATTCAGTAGTTCGTCCTGCCACGCCATCAGGTCTTCGAGTTTTGGACGAGTTGCATCGCGTGGAATCTTGACGCGGTGGTCACAGATGGGGCAGGTGTATTTGTCGTCCTCCTTTACCTTGCCGCGCGCAATCTTGAGACACTTTCCGTGGTACCTGGCAATAATTAGTACGATATCGTTCAACGGCATCATCAGAACTCACCATTCATGACAGAGCTCACACTCTATCATCATACCGGCTTCAGGCCTTCGGCAGATGCAGAACACGTCACGACTGGATCCAGAGCCATCTACCTCTTCTCCATCCACGGGGCTAGCCTCACGCGAAGCAGGTTCCACAGGCATACGCGGTTGATCGGACAGATCGAAGCAAGACCGGTTGCGCTCATCCACTGCCTTCATATGTTGGTGAAGAATGTGTAGGGGCGCATTAGCTTTGCCGAAGAGCTTCTTGCCACGACGCATCCAGTCCTCGTGTCGCTTTTGCTCCTTCTCAAGATCAATGGTGCCCGCAGGTTTGCTATTCAGAGCACTCAGTGCCTCCATAGCATCTCGCACCTCCTTGTAAGTCGGCCGTAGACGGAAGTCAGGATTCTTGCTCCGCTCGTACAACGACATGATGAGGTCCTGGGCATCGCGTTGCTTCTTTAGTATGGCGTCCACTGCAGTGCGGGTTTCCTGTGTGACTGGCAGGCTGGTGGCTTGCTTGGACAGTGCATCTAGCTGCTGGTAATGGACGTTCTCCACAGCCATCAATTCCTTAGCCTTGGTTTCCCAGAACTCACCCTGATCCTTCTTGCCTTGCAAGAATTGAATCTCAGGATGGTTCTCGGGGACACCGAGATCGACACCACGAGTAATGAGCTCGCCGACTTCATTGAGTGTCGTAGCAGGCTTGTACTTGAATTCGTCGCACTCGCGCAACCACTTGAGCTGCTGAACAACCTTCTCTAAAGACTCCAGCTCTGGTACATCCACGTTGAACGACTTGCCCTCCTCGAGCAGCTCGTCAAGGCGGTTGATGCTTTGCTGGTTAGGGTGGTCGCGAAGGGCAATACGCGCTTTGTCCTGGAACTCAGCGATGCTTTGTGCACGTTCGCGCAATGCGGTGATCTCTGGACAGTCGAATCCAAGACTCTTTGCTTTTGTGAGAAGCTTCTGTATGTTCTCCATGCTGCGATACTCGCGGTCCTTATCTTCAGCCTCTGCTGTTGCTCCCTTGTTGGTGCCTCTACCCCTTCCAGTTCGGGCGTTTTTCTGGCGAGCCTGCTGCTTGCGAGTGATGTAGGCTATGGCTTCGTCTGCGACCTCGGTGCATTTCTCGACAAACTCTTTGAGGTCTGGTAGCCCCGGAAGTTCCCAATCGATCTTTTCACCTTCATGCAGGAGAGTGCGCAATACCTTTAATTGCGGCTGAGGACCTTCCGCCATCAAAGCTTCCAGCTTGGCTTCCCAGGCGTCGGGTAGGCCCGCCTTATCTGCAATTTTTTGGACGACAGATGTGATGGCATCGCTGGTCATGCGATGAACAAGGATATGCTTACCGTCTTCGCCCTGAAAGCGCTCATCAATTGTGGTAGAAGGACAGCACTCAATCAAGCCTGCATGCTGTAGACACAAAACCTTGTTGGTGTTGCGGCAAATGAATCGGGACAGATACGAATATGCTTTGCAGAAGACGCATATCAGCTCCTCCTCTTGCAGATCAGTGTCATCCACGATGACCTCGAGTGAACACGGAACCGACTTGAATTTGCCTCGACCTTCGCTGCCGTCGAGCTTGCACGTATGTTCCTCCCCCTTGTGGTACTCAAGGAAGGACATGCGCAAATCATGTTCACGAGTGCGCATTCGATCGAGGGCTGGGCTCAACCATTTTGCTGTCTTGATTGTTGTGTCTTTGCGCGCTGCTGCTGCCAGGAGCAATTCGTCGTGGGAGAAACATGGCTGCCGCCTGTACTCTTGCAAACGGAGGACGCCGTGTTCGCCGAAGGGCTCCCAATCGCTCGGCGCAAAGTTAACGGCCTCATTAAAGTTGAAGCCGTGATTGAAGCCGGCATGGTAAGCTTGTGGAAAGGTGACAACAAACTCGCCCGCTCGTTGATCGATCGCATAAACCCTGACGCCCGCCTTCTTCAGTTGTTCGGGTGTCAACAGGGTGACGAGCTGGAACAAAAGGTCCGGCTGAGTTTCGAACAACTCCGGAACGGCCTCGCGCATTGCCTTTTCGAATTTGCCTACATCCTCAGCGGGTATACCATACCAGGTCTTGGTAGCGCCGAAATGCTGGTAGTTTGCTGAATACGTGTAGTGGTCCTCGGCATGCCAGCAGAAGGTAGAGAACACCATGCCAACATACAGCCACGGAACTGTCATTCCTGAGATGTCCGACTTGATGTGTCTGAAGAGCGAGTCTGGCGCGTAAGGGAGGATGTTCAAATTCCACGGGTCAGTCGAGTACGGATCTCGTGGATTGCGTTCAATGGTTGGGAACCCACTTCCGTGTGTCGTTGTATGGACATCAGCTCCGTATTCAACTTCGACAGTCTCTGTAAGGTTCTCGACGAGGCGCCAGAACTCCTTCTCGATGTCGTCCTCGGTTGGTTGCTTGTGCGCATTTGTGACGGGATCAAAGGCGGTCTTGCCAGCAAAATGGGATTGCTTGAAACTCTGTGCCTTCTCTTGGAACTGCTTCAACGAGTACACGCCGCCTTCCTCGAAGCCAAACTCGCCCGTGCCCACGAGACACCTTGGACAGTGCCAATCGTGCGTCGGAACACCTCGAAGCGGCGGGTCAAGACAGTACCCATGGTATCCGTTGTCGCAGCTGTCGCAGAGCAGGATATTTGTCGGGTCGTTGTCTGTACCGCAGGTCTCACAACGCTACTATGGTCAGCATGAGCTTAAGCGGGACAGTGGTCTGGTTACATACATCGCCTGGACGGTCATCGACAGGGCGCACACGTGGGTTGCTGTTGCCAGGTGTTGACTGGCGAGGCTGCGTCATATGCGAGCCAGCCACAGTAGGCGCATCTGCAGGTCAGAGTATTAGCCAAAGATTGCCACCAATAAGCTCGCAGCGCGAGCCGGACCATCGCAAGGGTACTCTAAGCGAAGTGGCTCCGCATACAGCTTCATGCAGGTGTGTGCTTACCTTTTCTTAGCCGCTTGCTGCGACGGCCGCTCGCTTCATCGGCATCTTCATTCATGCTGCTCTCGCCATCTTGGGACAAGGTGCGCTTCAGTTGGTTGAAAGCATGTCCGTTAGATAGTGGCGTCAGGCCATGTGCTGTAGGCCTCAAGTCTGGTGTGTTGTTGGCTGAGAGCATGGGACTGTCGCCATTGCGCAGGGGGGTCGATGTGCGAGAGTCTGCGAAATCTCTATGAAGTCCGTTGGGAGTGTTTACCGCGGAGAAGGAACTACTAGCAGGTGTAGCGGAGGGAATGGGTGCTGAGTTTCCGTTCACTGGTGTGAAGCTTCCCGCGTTGACGGCCGTGAAGCCTGACGAGATTGCCGGCCGTGGTAGCTCCGGTGGCGTAGGCACAGCATCGTCATGCAGTGATGCGTTCAGTGCTGCAGACGCCCGCATCGCAGGCGAACCAAGGGTGTTTGCTGGCGGTGTCCCGTGGGACGATTTCTTCAGCGGCGAATGCGCGGGCGATGGCGTAAATGGGCCGCCATGCTCGACCTCGAGCATCTGCTGTACACCGGGCTTCACCACTCGCAGATACTCTTCGTACGGGTGCAACCATTTCTGATAGGAGTTTTTCAGCGACGTGGAGAGCGATGACATGATCTTGCCACTGTAGCCGAGATCACGTCCAATTTCCGCCCACTTCTTCTGCTTGCAGACACGCTCGAAGCCACCTCTAGTCTCAACGGCTTTCTTCAATTTGAACAGATCGAGTGGGCGCTTGTCGACACTCGGGAAACGAGTGAGACTGTGACCGTGTTGTTTGTGAAACTTGGCCAGCTGGTCGAGGTAGTTCAGGTTGGCGCGTGTGCCGCCTTCGACAGAGTTCAGCTCCTGTCGTCGGGTGCGAAAGTGGAAGCGCTCGGTGTCGACGGCGAAGGGTGGATTCCATGTGTCTGGAGGAACAATCTTGACGATGCCGTATTGTTGCGCCTCTTCGTGTATGCTCTGCATGTAGGCCAAGGGGTCCTTGAACTGCTCTGCGGTCGGTCTGTATGTGGGGGCTTCTTGCAGGCCGAACATGCGCTGGGACTTGGGCGGCAGGTTGTTTGGCGCATTGTGTCCCCTGCGCTCGACGGTGGCCAGATCCAGCGGTGCCGACTTGCGCGCGCTCAAGGGAATTGTGTTCACGTTGGGCTGCGCGCCGTTGGCAGAAGTCGTAGCGCCGCCCATGCGCGATCGTGCATGGCCCCCTTCAGGAACATTGCCGTCTGTGGCGACTCTGAAGGTCGTTATCGTTGCGCCTGTCGGCGGTCCACCGGGCGGCATAAAGTCGACCATGGCTCCGGCTCGTGATGCACCCAGTGCTCCTGCCAATGACAGCAGATTTCCAATTTGTGACGGCCAGTCAGGTGTTGTGCAGGGCGCCGCGATCGTTCGAGTGGTGCTACTTGGTGGCAGTGGGCGCTATCGTGGGGAGATATCTGCTGCAGGCATGGGATCGGCGTGTAGCAGGCTCCTGCTTGGACCGGATATCCGTTATTGCAATTGTACGTCGGCGGAAAAGAGCGTGTCAAGGCTCTCCGACAGCTGCATGCGCCGCAAAAGGCTGTCGAGCAGGATGGTAGCGGTGCCGGTCGGAGGGCGGTGGGTGGTGTGCAGGAGACGAGGAAATGGGCGGGAGCGACTTGGGGAAAGCCGGGCGAGAGCGTAGGCGTAGGTGCGATGCACTAGCGTACTCGAGCCAAAGAACATGCGGAGCATTGCCCTGTCAGGATGACTCTAGTCACAAACGAACGCATGCGGGACACATGCTCCTTGGACATTTCATTGTCATCCAACATGACAACACTGCCACACAAACATTGTTGCATACACTCCGGCCTCGACCACACCCATGTGAAGGTGGTCGTTGTCGTATTGTAGAGCTGCAGTTGCCGATTGGCCCACGGCTGCACTACACACTCACCTTCCCTCCAGCTGCTGCTACTGCTGCTGCTGCTGCTGCTGCATCAGCTTGCGCGTCGCCTGACATGCTCTGCATCCACGGAGCTGATACGGCATAATATTTCGCCTTTCATCTCGATCCTCTCTGCTCCTCCCGCACTTTTACACCTTTTCAACACTGCAAACGCATTACAATCGCCACTTTGCCGCATTGCGCAGCATCAGCTCACAACTCTCCTGAGACCTCATCATCCCGAGAACGCACCCAAAACAAATCTGTAAATTTGGTCTCAGCTCACATGTGTACTGCGCTCTCGAAGGCGCCTTGACAACAACGACCTGAGGTCAGCAGCAGTAAGGGTGCTCGTTGGCGAGCCTCACGCCTTGGCCAATCAGCAGGGTCCTCCCTCCAATCCTAGCAAAGCAGCTGCACGTCCGCATTAGGCGGCCAATCAACAACAACAACACCAGCACATCAATTCGCAATCAAGTCATGGCCGAATTGCTCAAAATCGAGAGCAAACCCATCCCCGCCTTCTATTGCTGCTATCTCCTGCGCTCACAAAACCGCAAATCTTACTATATTGGCAGCACACCCAACCCTGCTCGCCGCCTGGGCCAACATAATGGCACGAGCAAGGGCGGCGCAAAACGGACCGCAATGCAGGGGAAACGGCCGTGGGAAATGACGTGCATCGTGACTGGATTCCCGTCGCACTTTGCTGCCTTGCAATTCGAATGGGCGTGGCAGAACACGCACATGACAAGACACATACACCGGGACGTTAGAGACGCCCGAGCAGTAGAGCTACAGAAGGGGAAGAAACCCGCTCCTGTCGCGACTGGACGACGCAAAAGACCGCCCATGTCGCTCGAGGCGAGGCTGAAGAACCTACATCATCTACTCGGGGTAGACAGCTTCAGGCGGTGGCCGCTGCAGCTGCGATTTTTTGCGCTAGATGTTTTTAAGCAGTGGGAGAGACACACTGCGAAAATGGCACAGAGGCTAAGAGAAAGTGTCACTATTCAAATCACTCCTGCTGAATTACCAAAGCTTGCGCCGGAGATATGGGCCGAAGTCGGCTCGCATTACATCCCAGACATCATACGGAACATTCCCGTCGCATATGAGGATTGCAAGCCGTACGTTGAGAAGTCGATAAAGACCTTGCAAGATAAGTTCCAACATTCTTGTGGGGTCTGCAAGAAGAGCGCAGACAGCTCATCCGGCATGGTCGTCGTGTGTCCCGTCGAAGCGTGCAGCACCGTCTCTCACGTGACGTGCCTGTCGAAGCGATTTCTCTTCGAAGACGACAATTCAGAGGGCGCTTTAATCCCCATGGAAGGCTCGTGTCCAGGCTGCCAGACCATTCTAAAGTGGTCGACGCTGATGAAAGAACTCAGCCTGCGCACTTATGGTGAAGACGAGATTACGGCCATGTTCAGGCCAGAACGGAGGAAGAAAGCGGTCACCCAGGATGTCGGGGAGGCTGGTGAAGAAGACGAAGACCTGGATGAGACGTGGATGAAGGACGTGTACGGCTCAGATGCTGAAATACCGGAGAGTCCTTCTAGGTAGGATTCCTCACCGCCATCAACTTGATTTTTGTTCGAGCCGACCGGTCACATATCAAACTTAATCAACCTGACCCTACCCCGTGATATATGCCTCCCATCCCATCCCACGCATCATCCCCATCATCCTCCAGCCCGGCCTCTGCAATTCTTGCGACAATCCTGTTCACCCCACCACTGACCTTCTCCCCTTCAATCCTCACCCCATCATGCCACACCAGCGAATCCTGCACTCGATCATTAAACCTAGCCACGTCAGCCCCTCAACTTCTCCCAGAACCACCCCACGTGCAAGTCCCAAAGCCCATAGCCCCAAGAGCAACCAAAAAAAACAAACAATAAAGATTATGTTATAAACTCACCACATCAACGTAGGCACAAACGTAATATCCAACCCCTCCGCAATCTTAGGCAACGAATACACATCCAGACTATACACGCCCTTGACCCCGAGCTTCTGCAAGTCCGGCAGCCGTTTGGTCAGCTGGCTAATCAGGATCCGCGACGTCTTGTCCTGCGGCCAGAAGCAGGCGAGCACTATCTTGCCTGTTGCGTTTTTGACGTACGTCTCGTAGGCGAGCTCGTCGGGGAGGGGGATCACCTCGGTTTGGGAGGGGCGGATTTGGCCCGTCAGCGGGTCGCGCGGCATGGTGGCTCTGGGGGGGAGGGTGTGCTTTGTCTGTGTGGTGGGATGGGTGGGATGAGGTGTGTGTTTGTTTGTGTGTGGATGTGGGGAAATTGGCAAGTTGGAGTTGGAAATGTGAGGGTTGAGTGTTTGGTGTTGGAGAAAAGGGTGCATGCATGCATGTGGTCAAACAAGCTTTCCACTAGTCGGCGGCGCTAGCAGCCCTATCCGCTACCTCTCTTTCTCCGCCATATCTCCTTCAACCCAACATTTGCTTTCCCCTGCTTTCAATGGCGCGAGGCAAGCTCATTGTGTTCGAGGGCCTGGACCGCGCGGGAAAGACAACGCAATGCCAGATGCTTGTCGACGCGCTGCAGAAAGAAGGGCAGCAAGTAAAGTTCATGCGGTTCCCAGGTGCGTGCATAGAAGCATATACAACACGTGCAAAAGAAAACAAAGAAACGACAGAGCGCTGATGTCTAGACACAGACAGAACAACCCCCATCGGCCGCATGATCAACAGCTACCTCAGCGGCGACACCGACCAGGAAGACCACGCCATCCATCTCCTCTTCAGCGCAAACAGATGGGAAGCAGTGTACGCCCCTCTCTCTCGTGGACCCCCAAATGATTCCCCTTTCCTCACACCCCCCAAAACTGACCCCCACGCCCCCTTAGCCCCTCAATCCTCACCACCCTCGCCAGCGGCACAACCCTCATAATCGACCGCTACTACTACTCGGGCCTTGTCTACAGCGCCGCCAAGTCGCTCCCCAACATGTCCCTCTCGTGGTGTCGACACCCGGACGTCGGGCTCCCGCGGCCGGACCTCGTGCTGTTCCTGCACATCTCGCCCGAAGAGGCAGCAAGACGGGGTGGATTTGGGGAGGAGCGGTATGAGAAGGAAGCGGTGCAGGAGCGGGTGAGGGGGTTGTTTGAGGAGGTGAGGGCCGCGAAGGAGGGGGAGGATTTTGTCGTGGTTGATGCGGGGGGGAGTGTGGAGGGGGTGAGCGCGGAGATTAGGAGGGTGGTCGGGGAGTGTTTGGGGAGGGAGGGCGGGGAGCTGAGGGTGGTGGGGGAGTGGTGAGGAGAGAGAGAGAGAGAGAGAGAGAGAATCTTGACCTGTGTTGTATTGTGACAAATGTATTCCTACAGGGAATACACATCTAGCATACACATCGAAAATAACAGCATCGCAAGAACGCTACAAGTCTATAAATATGTGCACATAATTCCCTTTGGGAGAACTCTTAATGCTCCTTATGCCTCGGCGCAGTCGGCCCAGCACTAAACGCCCCCGACAAAATACGCTTGAGCTGCCCGGGCTTGAACCGATCCCCAGCCGTAGGTCGCTGACTGGACATGCTACTCCTCCTACTGAGGCCCGTACCCTGGCGCGTCAGGCCATCCGGGGCATCGAACCCACCGACCGCGGCACTGTTACGGCGCATGTTCATGCGTCTTGTAGCGTCTTCGTTCTCCTTCTGGTGCAGCGACTCAGAGGGCAGTAGGATAGCGCGATCCAGCGCATAAGGCAGGCCACGGTGGCGACCACGGATCTGCATAGCGATGATGATGAGTTTGGAGAGGGTTTTGAACTGGCCCGAGAACGATGTGTTGACGCCCGGGTAGCCGAGGCTGAGGCCGACGGTGCCGTAGGCGGAGACGATTTCGAAGAGCACAGAGAAGAGGGTGAAAGCAAAGTCATTTGTGTTCTCGAGACGGCTCCCTTCAACGATGGCGATGAGGAAGAAGCCCAGGAAGACGAACCATAAATCGAAGGACAGCTGGCGCCGCAAGTGGTGGCCCAGATAGCTGGACTTTGACTCGTCGTCGTCGTCGGCCCAGACACCGAGAGACTTCTCTTCGTAGACGTTGGTCTGGCGCATAGACATAGCGATGGGGAAGATGGAGATGTACATCATGATCAGGTAGCTAACCTGGATAGCTGGATGCAGTTCGGCAATGTTGACGACGGCGAAGCCGGCCGTGCGGGTTGCGGCGGCCTGGAAGAGACCATCGAGGAAACGGAAGGCTGGTGGCAGGGCTGTGACGGTCGGGTCGTTGAGCTATGTTGAATTAGAGCAGGCCAGTGAAACTGATGAACACCGTAACTTACATCGAGAATGATAAAGAAGATAAGATCGATACCATTCAGCCCAACGAGCACGGCAAACAGCCACCAATTAGCTTTGCTGGGGAAAAGCAGGGTGAAGCATCGACGGGGATGATCGAGAAGAAAGCGCAATTCCTCCCAGACACCCGTTCCCTTGGGCACAAACTTGGACGTAAGCCAGATGACAAAGCGAAGCATGCAGGGAAACCCGGTGTTTCCGATGATGATGAGGAACGTGCCCAGCAGCAGGGGCAGGACCGCGAATTGGAACGACACCATCGAGTCTGGTGTCAATGTAAAGCCTAAATCGTTGAACATGGATGCTGGCGTGAAGAACCCCCACCAGACGGGGTTGACGCCCACATCCTCAACCACTGAAGTGTAGTGCGCGTCCCGTGTGATCCATGGCGTCAGGCACACCATGCCAAGAAGATGGAAGCCGACGAAGTAGGCCACAAGGATGATGGCTAGCAGCTTCAGAGCACGGTACTCAATACCTCCCAGCTCCTCTCGCTGGTCTTCTGTCAAATCGACGAAATTCGAGTTGCGTCCTATCGTAGGCGCCCAACTGAGGTATGGCATGGGATCCTCTTCTTCCGTGTCTTTGTCCTTTGTAAAAAAGCTAGCGAATGTTCGGGATTTTGATCGATTGCGAAGCAGCATATTGGGGGCGGGTGCGTCAGGATCCGGTTTCCTGTAGACTGAAGCACCGGTCGTTGGGCGTGCAGGCCCGTCAAAGGTGATGTGGTTCCTGAATTTGGGCGCATCTGCGTTTGCTTCCCCGATGCTCATAGAGCGGGATCGCCGCTTCGACCGCGCGTCGTCGTCCTCGTGGGAGCCTCGAGTTACCTCCCGTCTCAAATCCTCCGTGACTCGCTCTGGCAGTAGTCCACGGTCAAAGTCTCGCGGCCCGGGAATGCGCAGCGTGCCTTCTGTTGGATGCCTATGCCGCTGAATCTGTAGAAAGGCATAACTCCTCTCCTTGTCTGGCTTCGGCAAGTTCTCAGCAGGCGAATCGACGACGTCAGATTCGCGGCGGTTCAATGGCGTCTTGACGTTGTCGGCCCACATAATGTTGGAGTTGGTATGAGTGGGAGGAGTCCTCCGTCGTTCGAGGGGGTCAATATCGTCGTCGTCGGTGGAGGTCGAGGCCTTGCGATGGCTGATACCCCCATTGCCGTTGGTTTCCTGGAACGCGTGTTCATCCTCAATCACACCACCCTCAGCATGACCGCTAGCGCTCCGCATGATCTCGATCGGACGATTGCCCACGCCGCGCTCCTCATCGCCAACATGCCTGTCATGCTCTTCCTTCATCTGGCTCTTTCTCCTGGACAGCGTACGGGTGCGGGTGGCGCGCATGCTGCGGGCCTCGAGGACAACGCTCTGGAAGCGCTTTTCGAACCAGTACAGGCGGATGAAGACGACGAAGGTGTTTATGAAGATCGGAGTGCAAATGCAGGTGATGAGCATGATAGCGACTTGCTGGTAGAGCTCCAGCTTGTTGACGTCGATACTGGAATATGATCAGCAATTGCAGCCTCAGAAGTGACAACTCAACCTACGTATTCAATCCGCTCTGTGTGGCGGCTCCACTCGCGAAGAAGAGCGCATCGATGTAGTCCATGTTTTTCGTGCCGTACATGATTACAGAGCCAATGAGGGTCATGACGACAAGGTAGGCATCTGCGACTGATCAGCTGTATCCCTCAGCAGTGCTCTCGGTCCACCATACAATGCAGCGTTATGAAGTTCATCTTGGGTTTGAACGAAGCCAAGAACCCGGGGGTGTGCTCCCTGACCCAGTGGCCGGCAGATATGACATGGTCGGCGAACATGGTGGCGAGCGCTCCGCCCTGCGGCCTTGGGGTGGTGAACGGTGGAGCGCACGCAGGCAGGTCGCTGCAGTGTCGAGAGAGAGAGAAAGAGAGACGGCGGCGGCGGAGCAGCGGAAAGCACAGAATCTGGAACCAGGAGAGCGCCGGCGCGTTCAGCGTTCAGCCAAGTCCGTTGCAACGGACCGACCCGAGTAGCGTGCAGCGTGAAGGAGGAAAAAGTGGGTGTATGTGCATGGCGAACCGGGGCGGAACGTGTTTGTGATGAAAACAGAGGCGGGTCTTGAGGGGCTGCGCGATGGGTGAATGAGCGCAATGCGCATTGCGGTCCCTAAGCGTGGACTAATCTCACATTTTGGTGGGATCCGAATCGAACCGGCAACTAGAACACTCACCTCGGAGCTTTGTTTGTGTGCATCCCTGGCCCACGCGATTGCGCCGGCCATTGGGAACACAGCCAATTAAGCTCCGATAAGCATCAGAATCCTGAAACGCAAATCAATGCACGGCCGCCGCTGAAAAAGGAGAATCTCTTATCTCGTGCGACCAAGCAGCTGCGCCTCGCTGCCAAGTTGCTGCACTCGCTCGCCCGGACTGATCTACAATGCAGTGCCGTTTCGCCTGACAGCCCGCACCTCGTTTCACGTCATTCGAGAAGGTTCATGGAAGGACAACAAGGTTCAAGAGACAACAAGGTTCAAGAGACAACAAGGTTCAAAAGAGCACTGTTGGCGCCGGCATAGTATTGACAGATCTGGTAGTACATCGTAACGCGTCGCAGGCTTCTCTTCATGCAGTAATGATGGTGTGAACAACGTAAAGGAAAAATAATAGGTAATAGACAATGCAACGCCTCACTTTCCAACCCACTCCATTATACATCCTTACTCGGTGCCGTTGGCCTTCTCCAGTGTCGGCGTCACGGCTCCGGAGCCGGTGCCCTTCTTGGGCTTGAGAGTGAGCGGGAACTGGAACACCTCGTCCGTCTCTTCTTCCTCACTGGGAATATGTTAGCTTTATTTGTTACATCCATCAAGAATCATGAGTATACTCACGGGAGCTTCCACGCAATGTAGTCCTCGGTGCTGAGTCCCTCGCGACCCTCCTGCAGCGACGCGAAATCGCCAGGAGTCATCATGCCTGAGCGGTCCCGAGGGGACCCAGGCTCTGACAACGGCCTCGAGATCTTCGCCTCGTTAGCGCTGAAGAAGTCGGGCTCGTCGTCATCCTCGTAGGAGCTGGGATATGCTCTCCGCAGAGCCAGCTGTCTCGCTTTGACGTATTCCAGACCCATGCGCTTCCAGTCGAGCAGATCGCTCAATCGCTCGGTTCGGTTACGCTGGTTGATGCGCTGGCGCTTGCTCTTCTTTGTAAAGTCGAACATGTAGTCGACCAGCTGGTTGACCGAGTCGTCCACACCCTTCATCCTGCGGTCCACAATGTAGATTCCGTAGTCTTGGGCGTTTTCAATGAGCTCCTCCATGTAACAACCGAAACCTGACAGGTTGGTTGTGATGCTAGGAACACCCATGACTGTGCACTCGGCGGGGGTGTAGCCCCAAGGCTCGTAGTATGACGAGAACACACCGAGATGTGTTCCACGGACAAAGTCATCGTAGTCGAGGGGAAGCACTGGGTTGGCAGAGTTCAGGAACTCGGGATGGAAGACAACCTTGACACGGTCTGAGGGGTGGTTGAAAAGCTGGCATCTTCGCAGCTGGTTCAAGACCGGATCCTCTGCGTCGTTTGCCATGTTGTGTGTGACAATGGGGGGCAGGTTGTGCCTCTTCATGGCGTACAGTCGGCGACGGAGCAAGATCTTGTCTTGAGGCGAAAGCAGATCCTTGTCCTCGGGCAGTTCCTGACCCTCGGTCCAGGTCAACGAGCGCTCAAACAGCTTCTTGGCCACGTTCTCGGCAATGTTGTCGACAGTGTCGTGCAGAGACTTGATGACAGCCTGGCCCTTGAGCGAATCAACGGACAGCGACGTGGTCTGCGCGGGCAGGATAATGAAAGCCACGACCGTCATGTCCGAGTTCTCGTTCTTCATCTTGTGGTTCAGGCGAGCCAGAGACTCGATGAACATATCCACACCCTTGTTGCGGTACTCGTAACGTCCGGCAGTGAAAAAGTAGAGAGTCTTGTCAGGGTCGAAATCGTTGTGGCCGTAGAAATGACCTCGAATGAAGTCGTTGATCTTGACCTTGGATTGCTGGTGCAAGTTCTGGAACTCGTGAGTAGCCGAGAACTTCTTCACGTTGAGACCGTTGGGAAGCACGCCGTCTGGCTTGCGCTTCAGCAGGTGCTCGCTCTCGTATGCGGTGATGTGGGACACGGTTGTGAATACATCGGCCGCGTGTGTGGCTGCGCGTTCTATGCAGTAGCGGTGGTAGATACCACGCTTTCCAGCCTCAGCATCGACATCAAAGTACTGCAGGTTGTTGTAGAAATCGACCGACCCGGCGCAGAGGTAGCGGCCAAGCAGCGTGGCGTGGGTGGTGAAGATGGTGGTCACGTCAATGCGGCGCTTCTTGCAGAGGGGCACGGCAACACCAGCGAGCCATTCGTGGAATTGCACGATGATAGCGCGCTTCTTCTCGTGGAATGTGTACTCGCCCAGAAACCAGGCAACGAGGTAGCCAAAGACGATAGCCTCGTTGGTCTCGGAGTCGCCGGGAGGAGAGGGAATGCCGGCCGACGACCACAGATCGCCCTTCCACTCGTCGAGCCAGCGGTAGCCGGTGCCAGTGTCGAAGAGCAGCACGCGGGGAGCGCCGTCGATGAGCCAGCGGCCGTACAGTGTCTTGATGCCGCGCTCGTCCATGGACTTGATGGTGGCTACCAGAGCGGGGTCCTTGGGCTCGATGGGCTCGACCTCGACTTGCGCCTAGCAGCAGTCAGTAAGAGGACCAGCGATCTATCATGTTGCTGCCATGGCGCATACCGAAGCCCTGTTCCACGGGCCCAGCAGCGTGTATGCTGCGCCATACTCGGCGGTGGTGACCTGAGCCTTGGACTTGAGGACCGAGTAGATGCCACCAACTGCGCGCGGAGTCAGTAAGTACAGGCAGGGTCAAAGGTCAAGGGTGAAGGGTAAAGGGTGAAGCGTGCGGGGACGCTGCGCGGCAGGGCTCACCTCTGTTGGCGACCTCGGTGGCGACCTCAAAGAGGACGTGGTTGCTGACGTCCCTTGACTCTGTTGCCATTGCGTCGGCGGGGATGTTTGCAGCGAGGACTGGCGGGCTGCGCGGTGGTTTTGAGGGAGCAGCTGAGCGAGGGTCGCGGAGACTAGCAGAGCTTCGAGCTCAAGGCTGGAGCTACTGCGGGCGGCACTAGACACAAGCGCGGAGGTAGGCCTTAGTGTTGGGATCGATCTGGCCGCGTTGCGCACGTTGAGGAGCCGCACTCGGACTCGCAGGGAAAGAATGCAGGGTGCAGAGGGAGCCGCCAGAGGAAGAGGATGCACACAATCAGCGTCTCGGTGCATTGGGCTGCTCAGTGCCGTCTGCCGCGCGCTCGAGAGGTTGGGAACTGGCGAGTCTGGCGTTCCCACGGGCCCGTCTGACATCATTCACGACATCAGTCGACCGCAATTGTCCAATGGCATGCCGCTTTCTGCTGCCTCCGCCAGCTCCACCTCCAGACTCCCCACAGCGAGACAAACACCAGCCCAAGCAAGCAATATTCCCTCCTGCCGCGGCCCGTGTGTCGTGTGCGGTTCTGCAGCCTCGAACAGGGGGGGTCTTTGCCAACAGCTCAACAAACTCCCAGCGGAGATGAGAGCGGAGAACAAACCGGCCACCACGCGATGCACCTCGTCTGGTCTCTCCAGCGGTTCGCGCATCCTAAAACACAGCACATGAGCAGAACTCTTCAACGCCCGGCCAATGTCTGCGCAGCGGTAACAGGCACTGCTGCATAGCTCCGTCATACCGCCGCCGATGCGGGGTTGGCCTTGACGTCTCGCATTGGTCGACGCCATGACGCCTCCGCTAAAGACAACCACCCTGGAGCTGTGGGGACTGGAGGTGGGCCATGTGAAGAAATCAGCCTTTAGCTCTCTAGCGCGTCGGGTAGCTACCAACATTCAGTGATTAGCGTCTGCATTAATTGTGTCAAGAACCGCGGATGCAATGTGCAGCTTTTGCAGCCCAGCCCGAAAATCCACCCGCTTCCATTGTCTCGTCAGCCTCAACCGCCCCGCAAAAAACTTCATCAATGCGCGAATACCCGTGTGACAACAATCGCGAACACGAGCTCAACACAAAACGTCAACACCGAGACCCTGGAAGCCTGCAAACACCATGACTCGGGATATCGAACTCCTGAAATGCTAAGAATGACGCCCCCGCACCCTTTGCGCGTCCTCGTCCTTGTCCTTTTCCTGCCATCTGCCCGCCGATCACCCAAACCCTACCTACCTGCCTGAACGATCAACGGCAGGCGAATTCGTGCTCCCGATATTCGCCAGTAGACTGCCTGACTGGAACTGTTTCTCGTCTCCGAAATCTAGCATAGGTCCGCGTGCCTTTGATCCGTCCATGACTCCACGACCCACCGTGGCATGTCCCTGCGCGTAGCCAGCCTGCGACAATAGCCCGCCCGTAAAAGCCTCGCGGTCGTCCTGAGGTGCGCCGTTGTGGTTGTTGACTGTGTGAGCTGCCAATGGCTGGCCGCGACCTTTCAGCGACTTTGTCCGCTCGTTGGGTTGCGGAGCATAAACAGGTCGAGGTTTGGCGCGCCAGTCTGTAGAAGAAGGAACGCTGATGGCTTCCTCCAATGATGTGGCGCTCTCCACGAGCGGGCCTGCATTCGATCCAGGGTTGTAGCCTTTGCCTTGCTTCGCGAACTGAGGCGGAGGCTTGTATTGCGGCGTGAGATCGATCAGAGGCTGTGGCATACCAGGGACACGCTTGGAGGAGGTGCGGCGCATGTCGCTCGATGTCCTTCGGTGATGGCTGCTTCGCGTCGATGAACTGCGATTGAGGCCAGATCCACCTTGCGCGGCCAAATAATCCATGCTGCCAACTAGCGAAGGTCCATCTGTGAAGGCCCCGTTCTGCTTCTGCTCGCGCTCTACCGCCGCCTTCTGACGAGTAGTGTACGTCCGACCGAGAAGTCCACCAGCAGCGAATGTCTCCTCCTCTTGCGACTTGTGACTCGGTGTGATGGAGTTCTTGCGAGCGTTGTCGTCGGGAGCACTGTTGGTTGCGAGCGCAGCAAGACCACGACTTAGAGGTGGTGGCTGCTTGACTCGAATAGACCTCTGTCGGGCATGTATTGCTTGTGCGCTTCCAAGCTTCGAAAGCGGTGCATCATCTGGGTACTCGCCCGGTTTGTGGACCTCGATCTCGTCCAACTTCTTGTTGAAGTCACTCATATCCATGAATGAGGTGAAAGCGCCCAACTGATAGTGTGACCCGACTGACTCGCCACGGCTGTGTGATGGAGCTCCAGGTAGTATGCCAGGCCCAGCGCTGTCTAGAACTTTCCTCGTAGCGGGTGACTTCTTCAATCCTTCGCCCTTCTCGTACTTGAGGTGCCAGCTTCGCCAGCTCTGCAGAGCCTTCCAGAAGGTGTCTGCGACACTCCTGTCATTGGTACAGAAGAAGTGTACATACTGTGATTCGTCTGCAAAGATGTTGGACTTTTGCAAACTTTTGACAGCAAAGACAATCTTCTTTGGTGGCTTCACTCTGGCAACCTTCGCTTGCGTGACGTGGTAGATGTCGTAATCGGTAAGATGGCACACATTCTCCTGGTCTCTTGCCTTCTCACTCTTGGCGGTAACAAGCTGACCATCCGGTCGAAGGAGAAAGTAGCGTTTGGACCACTTGCCGGGTTTTGACGAGTAATTCAATGTGCACGACATGCCTTCCGGTCTCTTCTCGGGTACACCGTAGGAAAGTAGCTCGTCTTGGTCGATACCATCGATCGTCGAATCAGTAATGATGAGCTCATTCTGGTCATCGTAGTCCCAAGAGTTCATGACATCGCGGACGTATTCATAGTTTCGTAGTGGGCGCTTTACGTCAACCTTCTTGAACCACTCCAGTGCAACCGCCGTTCGCACAGGTACTGTGTCCGTGAGAATAATGTCGGCCGACTTGAAGAGGTCAAGTGCAGTAGTTGTGGGTGTGACTGGTAGTTGAATGCGTTTTTTGTTGAACACAACTGTGACTCGCTATCTCGTTGTTAGTCTGCTGGTTATCACAAGATGAACAGAACATACCCTGTCGCCGCCGTTGACCGCCGAAGTTGGAGCGTCGATACCGAGCACAGCGCCGCCACCGCCAGTCAGAATGGCATCTGGCAGGTTATTGTTACTCACTTGCCTGGCGGTCCGAGGTCGAGCGTCCTGCTCGTTCGAGCTGTTCTGCCTCGCGGTCCGTGGCCTTGAGGTAGATGACCGCTCCTCACTTGAAAGCGACAAGCCGTCATCTTTGCGACGCTTGAACAAGCCGAACCCATCTTGCCGTGGAGGCGACACAGGAGGCGAACCCGAGGACTGCGACTGGAACAAGCGCGATTTCTCCTCCAGACGAGCTCTGTTCTCCCTCTCTAGCTTCGCCCTACGCTCGTCGTCTTTCTTCTGCTCGTGCATCTTCTGTGCCTCGGCTTTGCGCAGCTTCTTGCCTCGTTCTTTCTCGACCTTTTCCTCCTCCTTTTGCAGCCGCAGAGCCTCGGCGGCTTCAGCAGCACGCTCAGCCTCAAGACGAGCGGCCTCTTCCTGCGCCAGTCGCTGCTGTTCCAGTCGCTCAATCTCAGCAATCTTGGCTTCCTTTAGTGCGCGTGCTTCTGCTTCCATTTTCTCCTTCAAGACCCTTTGGCGCTCCCTTTCTTTTTGCAGGACCATTCGTGGATCGTCATGTTGCTGCAGCTGCTGACGAGCGTCTCTAGGGAGAGGAGGTGTGCAGTCTGCATGGTGCTTGGCCGTTCGCGGGCGGGGCTGGAGGTCGTTTGCTGATTGCAGTGATTGCTGGGGTGTGCTCACGGCACGATGCCGGGCAGACGATGAGGGCGGTAGCGCAGTCTGGGGTAGTGGAGGGGCCTGTGGAGCGGTGTTGGAGCGCAGAGGGGGTACGTTTGGGCTGGTCGCGTGCGCGGAGGGTGGGCGACGGTGGTAACGGCTCATGCTTCGGCCCATGTTGCTATTGGGTGCATCGCGCTGAGCGCCTCCAGAAGTATGTGCCTCAGGCATTGCTGGCATTGGGGGTGCGGGCTGCTGTGGTTGCGATTGTTGCGCCTGCTGCTCTTGCACGCGTCTCACACTGCGGTAACGAGACATTCTCTTGGGCGCCGCAGCCGGCGGCGCTGTTATGTCGCTTGCCATGCTGTGCTACCACTGTGCATCTGCGTTCCTGAGTGTGGTCTTGTATGCAAGGGACCGCTGGTGCATTAGCTGCTGCACACAGTCCATAGAGACGTAAAAGAGGGAGTCGAGTACGGAAGATCAGCGAGGACAGGTGCAAGCGGGTAAACGGCTTGCATTCAATAAATAAAACCAGACACCAGGCGGACGGCGCATTGCTTCGAATGCCACTCATTTCAGGAGGAAGCGTTAAGGCGGCTCGACCTTGCCGGGCCTAAAAATGGTCAGTGGACCCCTCTACTCTTCTGCTAGTGCTAGCAGCATCTCTCCTGAGAACATCGTGAAACGAGGACCATAATGTGGCCATGAACACAGTCATTTCCTCCCCACACACAGGTGTAGCCAGGGATCGCTGCGGCCGCGACATGAGACCTGTTGCATATCAAAGCAGCAGGGTTCTGCCTACGATCTGCCTCCTGGCCCTCGAAAAAGGCAGCTCGGTAGTCAGCCACGGCTGAGAGATACCAAACAAGTCGCGCTTGGCTACCCGTTAGTTGTGTCCTATCAAAGAGTTGGTTTTCACGGGGAATTTGGCTTGTCGTGTTTGACTGGACCTGTGACCGAAACCAGGAAATGAGCGTTGTTGGTGGAGGACGCCTTGGTCTGGGTACGCGTACAAGTATGATGAGCGCATTGCCAACGCAGCGCTGCTTATGTTGTGATCGTGCACATGACATACTTCGCATGTCGCGTTCAGCAAGCTGATCTGATTGTGAAACTTACTACTGAACATAGTTGTGATACGACCTCTCAGTGCAGATGAACAGACAAGGCGCCCTGCAAATCGACACTAACCATCCTAAAAGGCATCGGCTCAATGAAGAATCACCTTAGCCTTGCAACAGAATTCAGCAACTTATTCGTTTCAATACCCAAAACTCTCTGCCATGCGGTGGACGATGATATCGTGTATTCATGAGGTAGCTCTTACAAGATAGGGTTCCGGCAAAGCTCATCGTCAACGTCTTCACCCTCGCTCAAATCTACAGCAAGCGCTTAGAACTCCTCACAATGTCTTACCTCCATCATCTCAGAATCATCTCGCTCGATCTTGTGCCCCACTATGGCTCGCACAACCCGTAAGACCCTCTTCGCACGGCTCTCAACCCTTACCATCCTTCTCCTTCTCTATTTACGCAACATCCTCTCATCCCCGCAAACTCCTGCCCTCATCCCAGTAAACGCAAATATCAGTTTCGGCACAATCCTAGCTATATCCCGCCCATACTCTCGACGCCACCCCGGGCTTCTCTGAGCAGCCAACCCGACCAATCTCGACACCATCATACCACCACAGCCAACATGGAGCGCCTCTGACCTCGCCCTCATACGCTCAGCACGGTCTCAGAGGGCAATGCGCAGCATGGCCAGGCCACATACACACTCTACGACACTCCCCTCTCCCACAGGGCAGGAAACAGCGTCGATGATTAAAAAAAACCGACGTGGTCTTTGACCTCGCCATCCGAACCATACAGAGCCCGCTCCTCTCGCCTTCTCCTTTACGCGCCGTACTCCGCACTACGGCTTCGTCCCCGCCAACAGGCGCATACTGGCCCAATCTGGATACCTGGGGCATTCTCTACCCCGGTCACTGCGACGGCGCGCTCCCCTCGCCTACCTCACGTACCTTGACCCCTTAACCCCCTTCGCCAGGCTCTTATACCCTGAGAGGGGAGTGCGAGGGGGTTGAGTGTGGTGTGCAGTCCTGACGGCTGGAGTTTGAGTAGCTAGGGGGTTGGACAGGCTGAAGGAGCGCAGAGACAGCGGTAAAAGTTGATTTGAGTAAAGACTTGAATTCCCTATGTACAACTACTAGATGTCTCCGCACATCCTGAATGCCATGAGGTATCGTTGCCTGCAATCAGACACGATCATAAAGGTCCCGAACGCCTGCTGCTATCTATGATACAGTTGGGAAGAGGAAAGAGAAGGGGTATTTGAGAAGTGAAAGGCAAGGAAAATGCACATGCATGATATGAGACACAGTATGGGCGATCACTCCCGCTTGGTTCCATCCAGATTCGCGGCTAGATACTCACAAAGTGGTAGGCTTGTTGCAGATGGTTGTTCATCGCCACAAATCAGCCCTCGAGGCACGCTTGTCGCGACCTGCGTGTGTCATGAAGCTAGCTCTCACTCCCGGGCCGCCAGGGCTGGTGCTGAGCGAGTTGGAAGCACGATGACCAAAGCCAGCAAAACTGGCTCCGCCACCGCCAGCCGTAGGGTTGCCTGCGCTTCGCGGCCTCGCATCGTTGTCGGCAGGGATAGCCAGGAACCCACCAAAACCATTGGGTACGACGATGCTCTTTCGGGCGTCGCCGCCCCATTGCGGTCCTAGGCCCTTGTGCGCTGAATAGCTGCTGAGCGGGCGGCCGCCGGCCATTGAAGCTCGTCGCTGTCCGGCTTCGGGGGGTATGATGGAGGTGAATATCCACTCCAGCTCATCGAGGCCCTTTGAGAATACTTCGAGCGGCTGATTGAACGTGGGTTGGGGTGCCTCGCTGAATGGGCGGATGGGGGGCGCTAGTGTGAGGATCTCTGGAAATTCAGGGTCCTGGACAAACAGTTGGCGTAGTGCGGGGAGGCTGCTTGACAGCAGGGATTTCGCCAGGTATTGGTAGTACGAGGCGCCTGGGGAGTAGATCTGGTTTGTCGACTGCGCGATGATCTCGTAGTGGAGCTTGCGCAGGGTACGAGACTCTAGTGGCGGTAGGGGATCCAGAGGCAACGATGCGGTGACGGTCGCGTTGTACTCCAGTGCTTTCAGGTTGTATGCTGCCCTCAAGACAGCATGCAGATCTGCAACAGTGATGCCGTGGCAGTTCTTGATGACGAGTGTCTTCAGCTTGTGGGCGCAGGCGTGGTTCGAGAGCCACTGGACCAGTCCCTGGCCAGTCACACCGTGCACCTTCTCCAGCCTCAGCGTCTCCAGAGGCGGGAACAGCGGCAGGCCAGGCGCATCGTGGAAGAAGGAGTCGTTCATCCAAGCGCCGCCAGTCACTGTGAGGTCGGACAATCGAGGGAGCATGCCAAAGACCTGCCTCAGGGTGCTCGGCTCAATGCGCAGCTTGTTCAGCTCGACGACTCGCAGCTCCTGCCAGTAGCCGTGCAGCAGCGACTCGAGCCACTGCTCTCCGCCCTCGTTGTACTTCATCTTCTGGATGTGCGGGCAGCGGGCCTGCAGCTCCTGGCGCAGCAGCTGGCACGACTGGTCGCCGTTGTAGAAGCCGTCGGGGAGGTCGATGTAGTCGAGGCTGGGGCAGCCGGACACCAGGCGGGCGAGGTCGGCTTTGCAAGACTCGCGGGTCATGTAGGGCAGCTTCACGAAGCGCACACGCTGGCCCAGGTGCTGGTTGCCACGCACGCTGTTGCTCAGCATCTGCAGGCGCTGGGTGGGCGCATCGTCCTGGTCGGCACGCGACTTGCGCCGCCGCTGGTCGGTGTAGATTTCCTCAAGCTCGCAGTAGTGCACGGCGTCGATGCGCACGCTGTTGTAGCTTTGTGCGGGTCAGCATCAGCGTCCCAATGGCGCCCGGAGGCAGTCGCGGCACTCACAGCAGGCCGGCAGCAATGCCGTACCACGAGCGCCTCGTCAGTGCGCAGTGGGCCAGGTCGC
The DNA here is from genome assembly GCA_016767195.1 of Stagonosporopsis rhizophila. Classification (NCBI taxonomy): domain Eukaryota; kingdom Fungi; phylum Ascomycota; class Dothideomycetes; order Pleosporales; family Didymellaceae; genus Stagonosporopsis; species Stagonosporopsis rhizophila. The sequence continues at coordinate 651,082 of CP068494.1, forward strand.
GCGTGTCACAGCTCATGCAGCCATCGTGGCCGCTGTCCTCGCTGCCGTCGAGCGTCTCGTCGGTCGAGTGCGGGCAGACTTGCTCGAAGATGCGACGCAGAACCTTCTCCGGCAGGCGCGTCGTCAGGTCCGGCCCGTGGTATTCATAGTTGGCGGGCGCGTAGTAGTCGTTGCGCGGCACGCGGAGGTCCACGCTCTTCTTGGGCAGCGACTTCTTCCTGGAAAAGCGCTTGAACCAGCCCATGATGCCAGATCTAGACAGCAGTCAATCAGCCGGTTGTATAAATTTATGAGCGCCCAGGCACGCGTCAGGGTGCGTCAGGGTGCTGCAACAAAGTACGCGGGGTAGAAATAGGTAGTGCAGCCAGGAGCTACTCACTCCGCGGCTTGTGGGCCGCCCTGCTTGAAACGCCGCGACATGTCCAGATCCAGAACAAGGCGATGAGTAAACTGTGCCGCTAGCAAGTGCAGTAAATTAGAGGGTGGAGGCAGTCGGCGGTCCTGTGCAAAGAAAGCAGTGCAGGCACAGAGCGTGCTCAGTGCGGCGCGGCTTCGTGTTTAAGGGGCCTTTTCTGGCCTGCTTCCACGGGACAAAGCCAAACACCGAGCAGACGTGGACGAATTGAGCCTGGCCGACGACTAGTCCCGTAGGACGTGTCAGCAAGGCGGTAGAGCATCCTATCACCGGCACGGCAGAGCGCGAGGTGCGATGCGGATCTGCATTGCCGGGCTCTGCAGCAAAGAATGGATGAACGTCGCTCGTCGCGTGTGGCTGCGGGGAACCTTAGGACGCGTGCCAGGGGTAGCAACAACGTTACTGACGGCGAGGGCGCCGTTGAACGGGAGGCTTTGTCAGGGCGGAACAGCGTCTCAGCGTCTCAGCGTCTCAGGAGGTCTGCCGCGTATTTATAGCTCAGCGCGTGGACGTCACTCAACGTGGAGGGCTTGATCCAGATGCATCAACACAGTCCAGAGGCATTACATGACACGGCAGTACCTTTCAGCTGCCCTGTGGATATGGCGAGAGAGGCCGTGGGTGTCACGGGCATTGCGCATTGCGAAACTGCGGCAGCAACAGCAGCAGCAGCAGCAGCAGCAGCAGTCCGCACGACCACACGCATGAGGATGACGCTGGCAACACACTCGCCAATGGGCAGCAGGGAGCTGCTGGACACCGACTGCAGCGCGTCCTTTGTTGAACCCTGCGCTGCTGCGTGCGGCGTGGAGAACAGCATGCTCAGCTCGAGCGGGCGGGCAGCGACAGCGATGAGTGCACTGGCAAGCAGGCGTCAATGCAATATTCGCACGGAGGCAGCACAGCAAAGCACAGCAAAGCACAGCCAGCAGAGCACAACGAGACACAGCGAGGTACAGCGTCGCACAGCACAGGCGCAGCACACGCGGGAGTTGTTCAACAGACGCGTGCGCTGCTCAATGAAAGGCGCTGTGGTGGTTTCAGATGCCAATCAAAACGGGCAGCTTCGCCGAGTCCTGTCGCCGGCCGCTAGACTGCTACCCGCCTGCAGGCCGCCTCGAGATGGGAACTGGGACTCGGAGCACCGCGGGCGTGTTGTTGTTTGTAGCGGGCTGCTGCCATGGCCCTGTGAGCGTGCAAACTGTAGGGCCCCGGTGCAGCTGCGGGCAGTGAGCCAGCCAACGGCAGTGTGGGGTAGACGGCGCGATAGAGCATGCTTTTCCTGCCCTCGACGTCCTCCAGCGCCGGCCATTGCAGGTCCGCACAGATCTCGTCCAACTCGCCAAGTCCCATGTCTGGCGCTGAGAGCGCGTTAGCTCCTCCATCCACGTCAAGAAATCTTCTGATGAACACTCGCACGGAGCGGCTCCCTCCCCTACCACATCTCCGACCACCTGTCTCATCTCGTCTGGAGAGCCATTACCTTGTCTCGTCTCTGTTGCTAGAGACTCCACCGCCCACCTCTCCTCCGCGAAGCTTGAAGCTCCCCTCGTCAGGTGCTCCCCATTCACCTGCCCGCTGACGTCCGCGCGCCTTCCTTCACACCCCAACACCCAAACAATCGCTCCTTCCTCCCACCTTTACCCGACGTCAGCTCGCAGCAGAGTGCAGCAGCGCCCCACGCAACCTCCCCCAAGACTTTGTAGACCTGCTGGTCCCCCCGGCGTCCTGTCATCATGGCTTCCCAACCAACCCCTACGCCTCAGGCAACCAACCTCGACCGCTATGTCGTGATACACGTTGCTACCACTTGTGATGAGCACGGCGTCTACGTCACCAAGGACTCCGCCGAGGTCATTGAGCTTGGCTGGATCCTGCTCGACGCAAAGTCTTGTGAAGAGGTACCGCTTCCACGGCATCCGCCATTGCGCCCGCAGTTGCTAATCCATGTCGTCAGCTCCACCGCGAGAGCATCCTCGTGAAACCCGTCAACACCCCCATCACTGCCTTGTGCAGTAAGTTGTCCTCTTCTGTTTTGCACGCTCCGCAATTGGCTGACGTTCACCTGCAGCAAGCTTGACCACCCTGACTTGGGACCAGGTCCGTAATGCCGGCTCCTTCAGAGACGCCATCAACCGCTTCGACACCTTTGCACAGGAGCACATCCTCCCCAAAAACTACGAATTCGCTTTCGTCACCCTCGACTCTTGGGACTTGCGTGTCCAATTGCCTCGCGAGGCCCGCGACAAGGCCGTCGTCCTGCCCCCGTATCTCCAGCACTCTCGCACATTCGATCTGCGCACCGAGTACCAGCGCTGGCAAGCACACCACCCAGAGTCACTGCCTTTCGGCTCGAGTGCTCTGACCAACATCTGTGCTGCCCTCGAGGTCGAGCCTGTGCAGTCGTCGGCTCCTATCAAGCACAACCTTCCCTTTCACCTACAGGCTCTCGCCCCCGCCTCGCCAAGGCGAGCCATGGAGGAGGCCGTCACCCTTGCCAGAGTACTCCGTGGTCTGATCCGCAAGAGTCAACCGCCTCAGGACCACCCCGACGTGCTCACAAAGCCCATGGACGCTCGCGCTGACGTTCGTGCCTTCCTTTCAGAGCGCAGCAAGGTCCTCCACATGAGCGGCCTCCCCCACGACACCACCCAGTCCGAGCTCGAGAGCTGGTTCACCCAATTTGGCGGCCGACCAATTGCGTTCTGGACGCTGCGCACTCCTGATCAGCACAAGCCTACCGGCACCGGCTTCGCCATTTTCTCATCCCACGAAGAAGCTGCCGAGAGTCTCTGTATGAACGGCCGCGCTCTCAATGAGAAGGCCATCGAGGTCTCGCCCTCGTCCAGTCGGGTTCTTGATCGTGCCGCAGAAATCATCACCCCGTTCCCGCCCAGTAAGAATAGGCCTCGTCCGGGTGACTGGAACTGCCCATCATGCGGCTTCTCCAACTTTCAGCGTCGTACTGCATGCTTCCGTTGCTCGTTCCCGGCTATGCAACAGGGACCTCAGGGCGGCGATCCTATGGCGTACGGTGGTTACGGCTACAGCCACCCTGGTATGATGGGGCCCCCTCAGCACCACATGGGCGGCCACGGCCACGGCCACGGGATGGGTGGCGGCCATATGCGTGGAGGTACCGGCGTGGTTCCTTTCCGTGCTGGTGACTGGAAGTGTGGCGAGAATGGCTGCGGCTACCATAACTTCGCCAAGAACACAGCCTGTCTGCGCTGCGGCGCGAGCCGTGCGGGAGCTGCCGTTGTCGCTGACAGCGCCTTCCCCTCACCCATGGACACGCCATCCAGCTTTGGTATGGGCCCTCCCTCTATGGGCGGCACCCCTGGTGCTGGTCCCTATGGTCCTGCTGGCTACGCCCAGGGTGGGTTCCCTCCCCAGCAGTACGGTGGCCCACCAAGCCAGTACGCCCTGCCCTCCGGCATGGGCGCTGCCAGCCCTTATCCTCCTATGGGCGCACAGTATTCTCAGAACGGTGGCATGCATTCAACGCCTTTTGACAGCCGCTCTGCAGAGGCAGCCTTCAGCTCGGCCGACGCATACCCCAACCAGGGTGCTCCCAACGGTGGCGGTGACCCCTTCTCCTTCCTTTCCACTGGCTTCAACTCGTTGTCGATGAATGACGATCGCCGCAACCCCTCGAGCTCGAACAACAAGTCACCGGCGTAAGCTACTCGTATATAAGGTATCACATCTGCATCCTCGGATCTTGCACAAGCGATTTGGTATGGGACGGTTTTTTTCGGACAGGCTGGCGCTGGCAAGATTGACTTCGGGGAGTTCATTGTTCAGGAATGGTTAAGATCTCGTGGCATTTGCGGGCTACCTGGCATGGAAACGGGTCGGTGTGCGTATAGACTGGGGACCTCAAGCGATGGAGTTTGATACCTTTAGCGGACGGTGGTGTTTCGGGATGGATTTGCAACAAAAACTGGACAGGACAAAAGCGCAGGCTCGGCTTTGCAGCGGTAGTAGAGGCTGGTTGGGGCTTTGGATCTGTCAGTCCGTCCTTTTCCATTAGTCGTTTTGTGTTTCTGCGCTTCCTTCCTTTTCGGTTACTTGCAAGTTGAATTTCACAATTCTCTGCATGTTACTCGATGTCTCGTTCCTTTTGATTTGCTGGCATAGCGCGGTGGGTGGTAGCGAGGCGCTGGAAGGATATCGGTTCCTTGGTCGGTCATTCAACATTCTTCCGTTCTCGGTTTCAGCTGGCCTTGCAATGTCTTGTGGTGACTGTTCAAGTCTTCGTCATTGTCTCTCAAAATTTGGGTGCTCAGCGCTGTCAAACGACGACCCCTTGGCTGTACCATTGCATCTCCGCTTGCTGCTGTTTTTAGTCATTGTCTTTGTGCATTCTCTGCTCTTCGAATTGCCATAAAAGTACACACATGTAGAAGAATGTACCAACTAGAATGTTAGACTCGCATGTGCTCTTCGCGCGTTGTCTTTATTTGTTTCTTGCTTGGCCACCACAGGTTGTGGGCTACATGTACACGGATTTGCATCAATTCTGGCAATGATTCTCCGGTCTTACATCGTCGCTACACATGTCATCGAGCAGGTAAGACATACACAGTCTCCCATTTTGGAAGCACACGCCAAGGCCGGTGAAACCTGGAGTCAGACTCCTGGTCGATCGGCTCACCCCAACGACCGCCTGCGTGGTAATCCCCATACCGTCGACAGTCACGTAGGATCGCATCTGCGCCAAACGACCGTTAACAAACGGCTGCAATTTCGGCACTGCAAGATAGTGTACGCACACGATCCACCTTGGCACGGCAATGTTTCGCTTTATAGACAAGAGTCCCGATAAGGATTGGCTATCTGTGCCACTGGTCAGCTTGGAACTGATTAGCAGACTACCACCGGCCTCTGATTTTCAGGGTCAATTCGATTTGCGGAAGAAAAATTGCGGATTTTCCTGAAGGGTGAAAGACTCCTTCGTTCCCGAGATCTCTGGATACTGGATGGGTTCCATGCCAGATTTGGGGTGATAGCACGATCTCGCCATACCTATCCGGATCACCGTCCTGATCCAGCTCGACGACACCACAATGGCATAATCGTAGTAGTAGGTGGAGGCTTTGCCATGCAAAGACACTCCTTTTGGTGGTGCACGTTGGCCTGGATCTGACTACTGAACGCGATGCTACGAACATGGAATACCTCCATGGCACTGCGATGATTGATCATACCCGCTGTGTTTATCATCGTTTGCACTATTATACAGCTACGAGATCACAGTAATGCGGCGCACTACAAAGTTTCTCTGTGGAGTGAACAATAACACAACTACATATCGCCATACAGACACTGCTACAAGCTCGGTCAATGTTACTGCGGCGAAATCGACTTTCGACCATGAAGTGAAGGACTTCTGGAAAGATCTTGCTCTGGCTTTGGAAGATGCCCGAGACCCTTCTTCCCTCTCTAGACGCAGCTTGCGTAGTCCCTCTCCGAAATCTACGACACTGTCTCTAACATCCGACAGCCCACCAGCTACCACTTCAAACTCTGGGCGCTCCTCTTCTCCTCCTTCCAACACGTCCTCTTCCTCGACACCGACGCCTTCCCCGCCCACGATCCAACCACACTCTTCTCCTCATGATGGTCTACGACAACTACTTCGGCCCAGACTACTACTGCCCACTGCTATGCCAAGACTCCCACGGCGCAGGCGACAATGAAACATTCGTAGCGGCCGCCATGGCCGTCGGCCTGCCATGGTATCAAGTGAAAGCCGGTGTAGCAGGCGTTGAATAAAGTCAGTCCAAATGCGTAGATCATGTGGGTTGGGTTAGTCTCCACTGGTCCGAGATGATCATGTCGAGCGTGAGCTTGTGCCAAACGAGGTACTCAATCCGGCTAGAAAGACGGGGGTCGAGGATGGGGTAGGATTGTAAGCTTGAAGATGGGGTCGTGTCGAGACGGAGTGGTGTATTATACGAATGATGTTCGTCGTACACGCAGCTCTATCTTAGAGCACACTCTGTCGGTCTAGATTGATCACGTGCAATCCAACAAGCAGCCTCCTTGTAGCAAAGTGTTGGGGTCGGTCTGATCAAACGAAACGCAACTGTGGGTATTCTATGGGCGCTCTTCGCAAGTCTATCTAATCAAACTTCATCAATATTACACCTGACATGCATGACCTTCGTAACTCGTATTACGCCTTCCCCTTCTTAGCATCGACAGAGACATCTTTCTTCTCCTTGGGCGCGACCTCGTACACTTTGGTGTCTAGTCCGACGTAGAACTTCTTGCCTCTCCACTCGACGGTTGCACCGCCCCAGAAGGCTGTGACCCAGATAGGTAGGGCGAAGAACTCTCGCCCGAGCCAGGCGTAGAAGAACTCGCGGAAGTTCCTTCTCGCGCCACCGAGGAGACTTGGTTGGGCGGGCAGCTTGCTACCAAGCAGAGGTTTGGCGGCACCTTCGCAGTGGTAGGCAGCGTTTGGACGCTGAGGCAGTACGAAATCGGGTGTGTTGTCGTCAATCTCCACGGTCTTGGCTGAGTGTAGGAGGAGGTATTGAATGTAGTCGACCAGGCACCAAGCAGTCATGTGGACCAGCCAGATCAGCGCGAATGATGCCCAAGTCGGACTGATGTACGTGCGGAATTGCGGCAGCGTGGTCAGTGCATACGCACCGTATACACCGCAGAGCATGCTCTCGGTGCCGGGCTCCACAAACGTCGCTAGCGTGACCGTATATTTCCTGACTCGCAGCCATCGAATACGTCGGTCCAGATACGCGGCCACGGATGTGTGACTTATAGGCTGGAAGCACAAGTCTCCAAAGAGCATTTCATGTTTCCCCCATTTCTCCTTCTTCTCGCCTGGCGCAGGCTTGTAGTCATGCTTCTCGAATGCTTGTGGCTGTTTCCATAGCGCGTCGCCAATGAGGTGGTCTTCGCAGATGTTGTCGGAGAAGAAGTCGATACCGGGCGCGTACTTTGGATGGGTCGAGGTAACGTAGTTGAGCTGCAAGCGACGGAACATTGTGCTTTTGCCCATAATGCAGGGCGCAACTTTGACGGTATTGATGGCCTGGTAGAACTTGGCATGGGCTGAAGACATGAATGCTTCATCGAGACGTCCACCGCCACGCTGCAAGAGCCTCTTCCATGCGCTGCCGGAGGCCTTGGAAGATGAGGTTGCGGCGGCAGCCGTTGTGCCGCCCCTTTCTTCTGGCCTTCCGCTCAACAGTTCCGTTCTCTCTTCCAACGACAAGCTTTGCGAGTCGAGGTCAACGGTGAGCGGCGTCTGGTGCACGAACTTGAACTTGGTCTTCCTCTTCCCTGCCTTGTCTTTGGTGTATCCACACAACAAATCGACGAAACGCGAGCCAACGCCCTTCCCAACCCAGACATTGCAGTCAAGAATCCAGACGAGATCCCCTTTGGCCTCGCGATACGCACGGCTCATGTTCCTAATCTTGGGATTTGGTCCAAGCGCTTTCCGGTCCTTTTTGAGTAGCGGATCCTCCTCCTCGACCGTGATGTGGACATCTGCGTCTGGGAAGTCGCGCACGAGGCGTTCGAGAATAGGGTAGGCGGGATCTGAGCGATTGGCGACGCAGAAGACATTGTTGATCTTGCACTTGGGGTACGTCTGGCGCAGACTCGAAGCCAGACACTCGTACAGGCGGGGGTCAAGGCCAGAGACAGGTCGAATGACAGTGATACGGGGCACGTCTTCGGCTTTCATAGACGTGATACATGCTGCTGGTTGCGGTCTTTTCCAGTAGTATCGGAATCTGTGCGCGTGAGTTCATGAAGTGCAGGTGCCCAAAGAGCATCGAGCAATGACGTAGTTTGCTGCGTACAGTTGTGTGAAGCCTATGCCACAAACACTCCAAACAATTAGCCACCAGATGAGGCTGCCAAGGGCCACATAGAAGCGCAGCTTGGAGACATGGCTGGTCTCGGCGCCGTGGACGAGCTCGTGACGCATGCGCGTTGGTTATGCAAGGATGTGGGGGAACCGCGGGATGGGGGAATGTGCGAGGCACGTTTGACAATAAGTTGCGGCTTGGCAGGTACGATCACGTGTAGTCTCGGCTGTACACACGTCGAGTTGGGTATGCAGATTAGGGTGTAAGATGTCAGAATAGTCGGGTTTTCTGTGTTTCGCTGTTGTCAAGTGCGATCTCGATCTCGATCGGTCATGTGTGAAACAGATACGTTCATCTCCGAGGTTCGGGCGGCGCTTCCATCAACAAGGCATCCTCGAATCAGCTCACGTACAAACAATGAGAAATCAAGCAGACAAGTTGGTGCTTCACAATGCGTCATCGTCAAGTGCTTTCATTGCTCTTGTCCGGGTGATATATGCAGCTCCAAGTCCCAATGCAGTCGCTATCAAGTGCGCAAAACCGTCGCCCATGATGCCAAATACAATTATTGTACAAAATACGGCCTCCCCGCGCTATGCGCCAACGTTGAACGTGAAGCCGAGGGGAGTAAGAATCTTGTTCTGCACAAGCTTGTTGGCCTCGTCTCCTCCGCGCTCCATAGCAACAGCGCCGACGATTGCATACAGAGAAGTCATAAGGACAGACTCCTGGCCAGAGCCTTGCAGGTTGTCTGCGCGCTTCGGCGTCCACCGTGTGACCTTGTCCAGACCATAGCGCTCTGCGAGCTGCGCTAACCGTGCCTTGTCCAAGACCAAGCTTTCTGCCTCGTTGGTGAGGCCCTCGAGGCCGTTCAGGGCGGGGTGGAGGAAGGGTCGGCGGCCAAAGCTGTCGACCTTTGGCTCGCCTGAAGCATCGCGGGGCCAGGGCTTGGCTTGAGGGGAGTTGATGAGAGCTTGCGATGTCTGCAATTCGACTATCCTTCGTCCTGGCAGCTGTTAGCGGTGGGTGTTGTGAAGCAGCGCTCCAGTATTACATACCCAGGTATGCCAGTCTGTCATTGAACCCCCGCCTTCCATGGTCGAAGCTCTTGTGTGTGACAGCCAGCCACTTGACCTCGTCCTCGAGCACCTTGTCGCCGCCAGGGCCAAGCAGCCGCACGTAGGCATCGTCTAGCCTCTTGGGGTCCTCGTTGACCTTGAAGACCCCCCCCTTGGCCGCCGGCCGTATCCTGAAGGGCGCCTGCATGCGGGGCGGCGTCTGCTGCCATCGCGGCCTGTCTGCTGCTTCTGTCTCGTACTCGGGTGCTCGTGATGGGGCTGAGGTCGAAAAGGCGCATGCGGAGGTCCGCACAAGAGCGGGTCTGGAGGCGTGAGGGCATCGCAGCGACGGCGCGGCCGAGGCGAGCAGGCTTCGGGTTGCCCGTTTGGATGCCATTGTGGCTTGTGTGTGGTTGGCGGGGGCGAGTTGGGCTGCGCGTGGCGGGCGGAGCACGGCGATGCCTGGTGGTTGACGATGGTGAAGTCGAAAAGTTGCGGCCGGACCGCGCTTTCACCCAAACCGGACTAGGCCGGCCGCGCTCTCCCCAGCTTTCCAAGATGCAGCGCGACGCGCCTCTCGAGGGCGTGTGGTGTAATCCTGGTATGCTTTTTGGTCATGGCGAGTATTCCTAGCCGCAGGTCGTTGAGGGACCTGCTGGCCGAGCAGCTGCCCAAAGACGTGCCGTTTACCTTATACCATTACTCAACACCACCCTCCAAGTCGCCGGCCCTCTTCTCCGCACCGCCGCACGTCAAGTCGGAACGGACCTACTGCGAGTCTCATTTCCTCTCTGCCACAATTACACCGAAAGATGCGGCAGACTCGCAATTGCCCGAAGAGCTGCTCATCCTTGCCATCGAAGTCCTGATCTACACCACAAGGCGCCTCACCACCATCTTCGTCTCCAAGGCCGACTCGACCGGCTATCTGTCCGAGCTGCACCTGCCTCGCTCGCAAAGCGGGTCCCCATTGAAAGCCATCTGTGGCACCTTCGTCTCATGGCTTGCCCGAGAAAGACAACGAGAGGGAAAGAAGCTCGTGATATCACTCTTCGCAAGAGCCCAGGACCAGTACCTCTTCCCGGCAAGCATCGACAACAAAAACAAGCATGTGCTTGACGACAGAGGGCTCGTCAAGTGGTGGTGCAAAGTCTTGGACCCAATAATATGGGACTACCAGGCCGAGGAAGAGCGCAAGCCGTTCCACGAGAGGCTGGCTGAAGGCGAGAGCAGTGGCACCGCATCCCAGTCCACGACTACTGCCAGAGGCTACCTCGTCATCCCAGGCTACGAGCCGCACGACACACTGCGATACATACCCCCCTCACCCGTACCGAGCACCCCTCGACGATGGGCTGCAGCACACCCACTGCTGCAAATCGCACCTTACCCAGCCGCACCACCACGCTGCCTCGTCCCGCACTTCCCCGACGATCCCAAGGCACGTTTTCTCGACGAGCTCGATGAAGAGCTGCCCGACCGAGGCGAAGGAGTGATAGCAGACGGCGGCACACCATCTCGAAGCAACGGCATGTGGAAGAGTGTCCACACCCTGGACCAGTTCTGGGAATTCATGGCCTTTCGCCAGGAATGCTCCTCAGGCCGCATAGTAGGCTTCATCTGGGTCGTAATCACACCACCTGCCGACTCCATCCGCGAGCAAGATGAAGACTCGCCCTCGCAGATATCCCAGCTTTCCCAACAATCTGCCCCAGACTCGCAGGAAAACCGGCCGACCCCCCGCAAGAAGAAGCCCTCCAAACACCGCACAAAACCCACCATACGCTCTGGCCCCATTCCGCTCATCCTCCCACGCATCAAATCCAGCTCCTCCAATCTCTCTTCTGCATCCAACACCTCCACCTCCTCCGCCTCCAAGATTCCAGAAAACAGTCCGTACTTCACCTGCCCGCCCTCCTCCCGCGGCACCATATGTTTCAGCACGAAGAACTACAACCGTGCGCACGAGGTCCTGATCCACTCGTCGTTCGCCACCCGCGCAGCGACCGCCCGCAGCACCATGCAGTTCAAGAAGGAGGTTGCCGTGCTAGGCGGCATGCCAGAGTGGGGGTGGACTGTCATGGGCAAGAAGGAGGATGCGGCAGCGAAGAAGGGTGGAGAAGGAGAGAGTGTGCAGCCTGTGACGGTCATGGGTGTGCGGAAGAAGAGAAAGGATGGGGATGCAACCACTGTGGCAGAGGGCGTGCAGACGCTGGACGCTGGGCTGGTGAGAAAGAAAGTCAAGCTTGAGTCTGCGCCTGCGCCTGCATCTGCATCTGCAACGGAACCGCAGGGCGCGAATGGAGTGCAAGTTCTTTCAGCTGGACTGGTGAGGAAGAAGCCAAAGTCTTGAGCTGTGCGCTCCTATTCTCTTCGACTTTGTATTACTAGCCTTCTTTTGCTTGCCTTTTTAGATTCCCCCCAAACCAACAACACACCGCGACTACGTTTAATCAACATAGACCCCCCCTTCTGAACAAAAGGTAGCAAATGCTGCATTACACACTATCAACTAAGAATTATACTATCTAATCATACCACAACACGGCAATAGCCATTACATATACTTTCTCTCAGACACCTACACCCCCCTTCGGAAATGCGAACTCATAATACTAGAACCGAATCAGGCCCTCAGAAACCCTTGCTCGTCGTAATAACTCCCCGGCGTCATCGTCGTCACGGGACTGGTGACCATATGCGCGTTCTTCGCTCCCACGTTCGGCGTGCCGTCGCCGAGCACGCTCCTCTTTCGCTCGCTGCCGCGTGCGTCGTGGCTGTCGCGCTGCTTCTTGCCCGAGCGGGAATTGCTGCTGGGCTGAGAGGTTGAGGGCGGGGGCGTCTCGGAGGAGGGGACGTCTTTTGCAACCGAGAAGAGGCGTTTGCGCGAGGGTTTGGACTGCGGGGAGTCGGAAGTAGTCTGTGCTGCGTTGTCTTCGGAAGTAGTCGCGGTTTGGTCGGTGGCGGCGGTGGTGGTGGTGGTGGTGGTGGTGGTGGTGAAGGCAGGCGGCGGAGGCGGCGTCGAACTCGACCAGAACGCATCGCTCTCGTCCCAAATACTACTCATCTCCTTTTCCGCGCCCGCCACTACATCCTCCCTCACTCCGCGCCCGCCACCCAGCGCCCTGGCCGCGCGCGGCGTCGCCTCGAGATCCAACATGGTCGCGTCAATCTCAGACTCGGCGTCCTCGTCCCAGTCCTCCAGCACGGTGCCCACTAACCGCCTCACCTCGTCGTCATCCAACTCCACGCCCTCGGCCTCGTACGCGTCGAGTTCGTCGAGCCAGCTCTCTTCCCCGGGCAGCGTGACGCTAGACTCGCGCCCGAGGCGTATGTAGCGGCGTTCGCCGCGGCCGGCGCGGTCTTTGCGTGCGTCCGAGGCGTCCGAGTTCATGCGCCGCAGTTGTTGGATGCTGGAGCGGAGGGGCTTGGGCGGGGACATGCGTGGCCCGAGGGGACCAGGGGCGAGGCGCGGCATGCTGGTGAAGTCGAGGGAGAGGGCGGGGAGAGAGGCGTGCGCAGGGCGCGGCGAACAGGGCGCGTGCAGTCCGATTGATGCAGAGATGGAGGTGTGCGGAGAGTGCGAGGGGGACGAGTAGAGAGAGCTTACTTGTGAGTGGAAGGTGGGGGAGTCCATGCTGCGAGGCGAGGGGAAGGCCGCGTTAAGGAGGGGGTCTAGCAGGCCGGGCGTGTTGGGTATGGCGATGCTGGTGCGGCTGCTGTTTGCCGACTGGACCGCATAGCCACTGTTGAGGTTGCTGAAGTTATCTCTAGACAATACTGCTGGGTTGATAGTTCGAGGGGAATCTTCTTCGGGGATGGTTGTTGCGTGGATCGGCATGTTGTATTGGTTGTGGAGCGTAAAGCGGGGCGGTGAGTTCGTCTTTGGTGAGACAGGTGGAGAATCAACATAACGGTTTCCTTCTCGGTCCAGAGTTCCCCTCGAGCCGACTGAAGACTCCTCGGGAATAGTAGTGCATGCGGACTGGTACGAACGGGGTGGTAGGTTCACGGGTGTTTGGTAGGTCAACCCAGGCTGCCTTGGATCGTACTCATCAAGATCGATGAGGCTTGTCTGAGATGGGGACGTTGATCGTTCAATCGTACCGACCCTGAAAGGATATTGCTGAAGGTATGGAGTTTCAGGAATTGGCAGTACGTAGCTGTGATCGGGGATATGCAATACGGTATCATCATCTGGCTCGATAATGGAAAGTGGAAGTGGAAAGCGCGATAAGCTAAAAACAGATCCAGTGCTCAGGCGGTTGTGTTCTTGATCCGAGAGCTCTGGAAGCACTTGATCCGTGGGCGCGACAACGAAGGTCTGATCGTAGCTGTTCAAGGGTAGTGGAGCTGAAGTCGACGTCAACGAAGCTCTCAAGGTAGTTGCAGGAAAGCTGAGCTCAGGGGCAAATGTGTCGGAAGAAGGTGGTGCAGGCAGTGCACGAGTGTTAGAAGTAGGGTGACGGTTTGGACTATAGTCACTCGCTCTGTGATTGTTAAACCGATCTTCATCATTCAGAAAAGCTGGACTGGTATTTCGACTCCGGATTGAGTGGATTGAGTGAACGGTGGGCACCAGGGAGATGCGCACGCTGTGTCCCCTTCGGTGGCCTTGACGAGCGCCCGGACTTCCTTTCAGCGCAGAAGGAGGCCGGCTGATTGTTGTGAGAGGCGCTGGATCCCATTGGAAGGGATTGCCACAGCTGCTTCTCGATGACGCCCGCGATGTCTGGCGTTTAGGTGACTTCATCGTGAGCCTGGGATTAGTGGCGACCTGACAGTCTTTCTCCGGAGAGCCTGACGCGGTGACCAGCGTCTTCGACCTGCGTTTTGGCGTCCTCGAGTGCGTTCTGGGTGGTGTGCCGCATGCAGACACGACTCTACTCATAGTTATTGACTCTGCCCTCTTGACCGATCCAACGGAACCGAGTGTGTGAATTGAACCGAGTGTATGCGTGCTCGATTCCGTGGGAAGGGCCGTTGAGTCTTGGATGAATTCTCGTCGAGCTTCAGGCGAGGCTGTCTCAATCTCTGCCGTCCTGCTCTTCATTGAGCCGTGTAAGCTGTACATGCTCTCCCGCGCTTCGATCAATGGGTTCATCTTTTCCAGAGCATTGTTCTTCCACTCTCGCCTGGTGATCTTCGGGACGCGCTCGTTAGATCCTTGCGAGATGACTGGGCTTGGTCGGGGGTTCAAAATAGAACTGTCTATGGAACCCAAGCTAGAGATGGATGTCTTCGATGGGACGTGGCGAAGCTCACACTTTCTTGAAGCCTCATCTTTGATCCGAGCGATGTCAAGTGGCAAAGGTGGCAAGATCACATCTGGAGCCTGACCAGAAGCCTGGCTATGCAGGCTTGTGGACCTCTGACGTATCTGTGGACGTTCGGTGTCCAAGGGCACTTCAGTAACCGACTTAGCTCTCTGCAGTCTTTTCGAGATACCCAGTGGTGCGGGCTCTATCACGTCGAAGTCCTGGCTTTGATTGCGGAACGCTGGATGGTATTGTAATAATGACTGGCAGGAAGAAGGCTGACTTCCGAACTCCTTGATCAACGCTAATGGAGGCCGCGAACCTGGGAGCTGTGCACTGCCTAGAATTGGCACCAGTGATGAGGGCTTAGGATCCTCTAAGACGGCAGACAGTCTATTGGCCTTCAACTTCTTCATCTTCATGTTATGGCCAGATAATTTGCGATTATGGAATGGCCATGACAGACTGCTAGTCCTCTTGCTCGGCTCTACCGGCATCGGAGGTACATAGTGAGCTGGTGCCGAGGATGATCCAGTCGTGGATGGCGCAGCCGAACCGATTGTTTCAACTGATGGTAATGTCCCCCATCCTGACTTCGCGTTGAATGGGAGGATGGTGTTTCGCCTCAGCACAGAGCGCGGTCTTGTCACCTCGTTGAGCTTCATGTCCTTTTGCGCCTGACTGATGGTCATGCCTCGCTCGTCAAGGTCAGCAAGCAGCTGCTTATGCCTGCGTACTGCACGAATGAGTAGCAGCACAAGGGCTGCAAGCAGGCCGAGAATGACCACACCGATAGCACTGACGATGGCGATGATCGCAGTAGTGCTCAAAGAGCCGCCTGGCTCGGCGCGTGATCGAACGTTTGCCATTATGTCTGGAGTTGCGATTTACCCTGGATACGTTGTGGAAGCTCTGGCTGCGGGTGCTCTCCGTTCGGCTGGCGGTCGATATGCACTCCGACGCCGTAAAGCTGTATTATTCTTCTGCTGTGAATTAGTGTCCTCCTCTTTCATTCCCTATGTCCAGGCCAGTGAAGAGGGCCAACGACCAGCACAACGAAACCCGCAGCAAGAGCGATCCCAAAAGAGTCCAAACACTGGGCCATCCACGGGTAAACATACATTCTGATGTATTTTGGCGTGCTTCTACCGTCGTCTGGGTAAAGATGGTGGAATGTGAGGCAAAAATGGGGAGCAAAACAATATTCGATCGCGCCGAGAGAGGGAGGAGTTCGGAATGCATGACATGGGCCTGGCCGCGCATCACGCGATAGGGCTCTTGTTACTATAAATCATGCATACACAATACCAACGGCTTCCGCCGGAAGCACTCGTACGTTCCCGCTGCTGTCAGGCGCCGCGTGGTGCGGTGAAGTAGTAGCGCACGTTCGTTCGCCCTTCCATCAGAAACTTTGTTTCTGCCATTCTCTTTTCTCGACGACTGGTAAGTGTTCAACATTACTTTCTTAAGAACCGGCGGTATAGAGATCAGAGTGAGCTGCGTCAGTGCAACAGGCTGTTGCGAAGCCGTCGTGGTCGCGAAGGACGTCCCCAAGGGAGGATGAGACTTGACTTTCTATGCCGGACTTGCCGCTCAATGTCTTGAACACCAGTAGTCTTCAGCGCACCAAAAAGGACATGTCGCATGTGTGTATCAGGTACCTGGCAGACGACAACTGGGTATCGTCGTGGTGTTGAGACACAACAGTGACGTGCAGCTTCCCCTCATCCAAGCTGCGGGTACCGAGCCGCATGAAAGTGGCTGAGACAGAGGCAGAGTCAGTCTCCATCCCATAGCGGACACGTCTGAAAGATGAGTCGCGTTGATGATGCTTAGTCTACATGGTGATGGAAAAGTGACGAGGTTGGGCGCGGTCGCGTCAACTTCGCGACGGATGACTAAGCGGCGGTCGTCTGCAGAAGCAATAGGCGCGACAGCTTCTCAAAGAAGCATGCCTTGATGGACGTCCTGTACGAATTATTGAACCGACTCAAAACAATCAAAATGCATCATCGTGTTGTGTGTTTGGAAAGGATCAGTGCAATTCTAACCACGCAATAAGTGCTGAACTCATTAATCTACAGCCCTACCCTTTTCTCCAAAACTGCATCTTCGCCCTTGCGCTCTTTCCCGGCGGCCCCTCAAAGCTCGGGGCAGACTCGACGTCCATCTGCTCAAGCTTCGCCGCCTCATTGCGCGCCAGATCCCTCTTCAGTCTCCGCTCGTCTGATTTCCTCAACCAGCTTATATACAGACAGTACAACGCAGCAAGGCAGCCAATGCCACCAAAAACCCCTCCTATCACGGCGCCAATAAGTCCCTGTCTCTGCCACTCGTTCTGCTTTGGCCGCTCGTAGGGTGACGGGGTGGATTTGGGACAGAAGGTTACGGGCATGACCATGTTGTTTTTCTGCACAGCGGGGGCGAGGAAGAAGGTGCTGGAGTCGTAATCGGCCATGAGGTAGACTTGGCCGAGGAATGCGGATCCGAGCAAGAACGGTGCGTTGCTATTTACTTCGCGGTCTTGGATGGGCGTGATGTTAGTGTAGTTCCTGAGGACTTCAGGCGGAAAGGTCACGGTGAACCCATCCTCCAGAACGATGGATAACGTAGCATTGAAAGATGCGGCGGCTTTCAGCGAATTGTCGCCCCAATAGTTGTCTTGCTGTGCCGAAGCTGCTTTGATGAAGTTCTGGGTGATCTGGTATGGAAGCGATAACGGGAACTGCTCAGTAGTGATTTGGGCCTCAAAAGCTTGTGGTGCTGACTTCATGTCGGGAAAATCCGTAGTGTTGAAGAGGGACTGGTCTCCGCCGCCCTCAGTATGAGTGATGACGATGTCCTTGATGCGTACGCTCATGGGATTGATGTTGTTATCGTTCATAGAGTACCGGTGTGGTTCGCCGGTGAAGCGGCCAGAATCGTAGCCACCGAATACGTTACTGCCATTAACTCTGCCGCCAGCACGGTCGAATCCTTGGCCAATATATAGCGAGTAGGTTTTCCCTGCAATCATCTCTCTACTGGCCAGATCTCGTAGGAGTGTTGAAGAAGGACCCATCCCCACCCTTCCAGGAGAGATGGCCCCTCCTGTTGCGACTTCGATAGTTGAGTCGGGTACAAGCGTTTGCGATGCACCGTCCGTTTCGAAGAAATGTGTGTAGAGCCGCAGTGTGTCCTGACCGAAGTAGCCCTTTAGTGTATTGTTGACATCTGAATCTAAAATCTTAAAGTCCTTGTCTTCGACAAATCTGCCGGATCTGTGAGCACGGCAAACCACTCATCAGCAGCGACCAACTTACGTTGTGGATCGGTTACTGTTGAAGAAACCTCCCGTCGAAACGTCACACTCTTCAAGCGTGCTATCTTTACAATAGCCTTCTGCCCCAAAAGACATATGATTTTGCGCCAACGACGGCCACAAGCTGTGATTCTGCGCTGACGTACCAACGCCAATGAAGGACCCATACTGAAAAGTCCTCGAGCCTTCAACAGCGCGCTCGTGAATATCGACATAGACCGGTTTAATCGAGCAATTAAATGCAACCGTAGACTGAGCAAACAGCACAGTTGTCGCAACAAGGGAGGAGAAGGACGGCATCTTGAACGACCAAAAAAGCGAACTAGCTTGAGTCCAGCAAGCTATGCTACTGCTTCAATCGAGCTCGGGAGGATATTGCGCCAGGAAGTGGACAATATGTGACGAAGAAAGAGCGCTCAAACATCGCGCATGCACTCGAGGCGCCCGTGGTGTCTTTGTAGGCCTGCTCTCTACGCATCCAGATGCACTAAGATAAGCCTGCATAGCACGAACCACTCACGCAGCGCCCACAGACCCGGCTTACCCTCGAGCTGCTGCTCACGGAGCACGACCATGACTCTGTGCGTCTTTCGCGGCCAGAGCCAGGGAGTGCAGCGCCTGCTGACGCCTCTGCGGAGCGCACCGCATGTACCACAGATAGGAAATGGCTACGCGTCGGCGCTTCGCAACGGAGGGCTTCGTTAACCCCACCCGTATGTAAGGATACCTTCTGATTCGGTCTGTAGTCATTGGAGGGACGTTGATGAACGTTTCACGCTCGTTGGTTGGGCGTTTATGAGGGAACAGTGATTGGTCGGGATGGAGCGACGCGCCTGGTTGTGGGTCCACGTGGGCTATTCTTGGTTCAACTGTCCTACACAACTCTAGCACCACCTTGCGCACGCAATCTCTTGTGCTACCGTACTTGCCTTATGTTAATGGTTCAGTGTTGGCTCTCTGGCTGCGAGTGCTGACGCAAGAGCAGATCTGTATCGGCTGTATGTGAGGGCTGACGACGATTGTGTCGGTGTGACTGATAATCCTCCTCACTGTGGTGTCAGCAGCGAAGACAGCAAAACATGCAGGCGTGAAATAAGCATGTCCTCGTCAGCCGCAGCGGAATTAGCGGTCGCCACCCGATCTCTCAGAAGCTTATCAGGTCTTCGATGCTGTTTTACGTCCGAGACCTACAATCGCCACAACGTCACGTGGTCATAACATGATATTTGTCCTATACTTTCCTGGAGGACGTTAAAAAAAGTTCTCCTACCCGAACCGCCATTTATCGAAGGTCTAGTATACGCGAGCCTGTTCTCCGATCTCTCAAGCGTGGCTTCAGTTACTACGCTCAGAATAGAGACTAACTAGCGTTGATTGGTTGCACAGGGCCCATAAGATAACCAGTACCATGGTCTACTTTTTCGCTAATAAACCTCCATTGACATTGTGATTGTGCCGTAGAGTCATCCATCCACTATACTTTGTAGATCCCTGTGTTGACAATAGGTATACAAGGTAGGTGCACATGTCCTACAGTACCTCCTAGGTAGGTATAATATGTGCATCGCAAAACAGTAGGCTGATACGCAGCAATTGTTAGGCTGCATTGATTCTCAGATCTTCAATGAAAGCTATTTCATAGATTCTCGCGCCCATTTTGCAGGGTCTTGACATCCCAACGCGAAACGTTGTCATCAAACACCAGCTCACCCAACAACCAAGTGAGCGCAGGAGCGCCGGGACCAGACTTAGTAGCAACCAAGTTGAGAGAATATGAGATGCCCATTGTGAAAATAGCGCGTCGATACTCGCAGACATGTTTCACAACGAGCCGCGCAAACCGTGGTCCAGGACCAATGAAATGGAAAACTAGAAAAGAAGAATCTGCATACAGCTTGTCCAGGTCAGCCTGCGCGAAAATCACACCGTCGGTAAGAAAATGGCATGCAATAGGAAGCCCGCTACCCCTCGCTTCACGTCCTCTCTGGTGGTTCTTTTTCGTCAGTCGTTAGCAAAGGGAGGGGATATACGTACGTTACTCTGCCTCCGCCTCTCAGACTGTGATTCTCAGCATGGAGGACTGGGATTGTGAGGGGCCGACCCTGCCTGTAGAAAGGATCCTTGCATCCTTCCTTTCAGAACCTTAGCAATCCAACATGTAACTTCGGTTTAATTGGTACAGCGTGGTGGGTGCTCGGAGACGCTGATGATGGAGATCGGCAATGGGGTGACGATGCATGTTGAGGAACTTGGAGCGTTGTTAGCAGGCCATCATCTCGGGTAGGACCTGGAGGCCAATGGAAGCCGGTAATTTGATCATTTCTACTGTGTCTAGCCATATCCTTGTGGAAGAAAGAGAACAGCTATACAAAACTGCGCTAGGCTGGCGCGGGCCATTTCCAGGTAGTGCGGCTATGTAACCTGAGGTGCTCAGAGAACCAGTGCGGCTTGCGTACGATGTCTGTGGAGGTGGTTCTAATGACGCCCAGAACGGTACAAAGTTTTTCATGTATTTTCAAATAAGAGCCAACTAGTTGAAGCAGCTCGAGCTACAAATCTGAATGTTTAAGGTCTGGTGTTTTTGCTATGGAGGATTTGCCTACAGAATATCCATTTCTTCCAATTGTGAAATGGCCAGAAAAGATCACTGGCGGACCCCATGCTGGCAAGCACTGGAGCAACCAAGACTTATAACCGAAATCGAAGCTTTGAATACTTTATAGATTGTTCTCAGCGAACGGACGCACACGGGGGCACATACCAAAGTCCAGAGCGGCTTCAGCATCCTGTACCATTCAGTCCCCGAACACCACCCTTCTCAGTAAATTTACAACTGCCCGTCCCAGTATCCGTCGAGTTTTCCGCCAAAGTTACACTCACGTTACTGAACTCCACGTTATAGCACGGCTTCACCCTCGAGCACGAAATCTCTGCCGTCTCCCTCCCCTCCTCCAAATGCAACCACCCGGTCCAGTTTGCGTATGCCACATTCGATATCTCCATCAGACTGCTCCCTTGAAAGCCCTTCGTACCGTTATTCCCACTATCCTGATTTATCTCCGGACCGGCCTCGGCGCCCTCGATATGGAAGTTCGAAAACAGGATGTTGCGAACGCGGCCCCAGCCAGCGCCTCGTGGTACATATGCAGACTCGTAACCACGGCTTGACTGGTTTACCAGCACACCGACCCAGGTCTTGATTAGTGCCGAACCATGCAGCCACTCGTTGCGGATCAGCCGTGCGCCGTCAATGACAACGTTTTCCACGCTGGAGTCCTCGAGGTACTGGCCTAGGCTGCCGATAGCGATGCCGTTTCCGCCGTGGCATGTCACGTTGCGGATGTGGATATTGTAGGATCGTGGCTTGATAGCCACGCAGTCGTCGCCGCCCTGGTAGGTGAAATTCTCGAGCAGGATGTTCCGCGCGTCCATTGTGTCAAAACCATCGGTGTTTTGGATCCAATTTGTGCCATCTTTGGGTGCGGAAGGTGCAGTTGCATTGACGGTGATGTTGCTGAACGCCATGTTTGTGCCGTTCATGATGTTGATCGCCCAAAGCTGAGGGTCGCGGACGTAGAAGTTCGAGACTGTGACTGATGATACATTCCAGAAGACAAAAGGCATAGGGCGCCCGGGCTGCGTGTCGCCAACGGGTGAGGCGGCTTCTGCAACGTACCATGTGTTGCCATTACCGAAGATACCCCCAGTATTATAGCCATTGATCCAGATGCTGTCGCCCGTGAGGACGAAGCCGGCGGCGTGGTTTTGGAAGAATACAGGATAGGAGTTTTGTCTCCAATAGTCCAAATCGGGTGAGAATGTCCACTGGCCATGCCAATGAATGCGCACGTCGTTTACAATGGGGTTCAAGCGTGTAGCGATATAGTAGTCTTCGCCTTCGGGGAATACTATATCACCACCGTTGCCGCAAACATCGAATGCTTCCAGGATCCTAGGAACATCGTCGGTATAGTTGCCACTCGCTCGCACGGTGCATTGTAGCCTTCCATTGGACAGAATAACTTGTTCAGCTTTCGCAGATGCAATGGCAGCGCTGAAGATGAGAGCCGCAAGAGATTGCGAGAGGTACTTCATTGTAAATCGGTCCAACCAGATTATGACAAGACCAAGGAGATTGGCAGCGTCTTTAGCAGCATATCACTATTAGCTTTGATCACATGCTGTCGCTATCTCGATCTCAGGGACGCGGGATACAAGCATTCGCTAAGGAAAGCTTGATTGGAGGCATAACATATCAGAGAGCCGTAGTGGACCAAACGATCGAGAGATCTGCTTGTTGCTTCCCGTTCAAAGCGACACATTCGGGGTAGCTGCGACCGATAGTGGTGCCGAGCGGATCGTTGTGACGTCACAAGCTGCGTCTCTTGACTTTGCATCCGAACCATCACAGCACTATGTCGACAAGGTAGAATGGATAGAATAAGCAGATGGTAGGTTGTCATGAAGTAGCAGTCTTGAGCACCTAGACTCCAAGGATCCTTCCAGACATAGATATACCAGAGACCGTTCATTGCAACTTGCTGACAGGCCTCAAACCGTTAAATATTGGAGAAAAACAGAAAGTTCAGTATGACATCCTTATCAAAGCCAAGTGTTCCCCAAAAACAAGTCAACTACCGTCATGATTAAAGTATGGATGCCTTGGCGTGAGGTCACGCCTCGCATGGCAAGGTGGTCATGACCTATGATCAGTCGAAGGCCGCTTTGAGGACGTATCCGCGCTGGAGCTCAGTGATCAGATCCTACAGCGACAATTAGTAGTTATTCAAATGTCAAAAATGGCGCCAGGCACGTACCTTGAATGGATCAGCAGCAACAGGAGTCTTTTCCTCAAGCTTGGTCGTCGCCTGTACCAAGATGTCGTCCTCAGGGTCAGAGATCTCGCACGAAGGAATGGGAGAGTCTTGATCCGGCTCTCCAGTGTTATTGATCTTGCTACCATTCGTGGCCACAGTCTCGATGTGCCTTGAGCGTTTGGCGGTGCCACAGCCGCCTGTCTGCTCTGTGTCCTGGGTCACAGCCGCGCGAACCTGGATGATCTCAATCCCATCCTCTTGCTTCTTGACCATATGCACTTGCTTCCAATTACTGTCTCTCATTTGGCTGACAGTTCTCGTCATCCCGGTCCGCTTCGGAACCGTGCGCTCGACTTTGAACAAACCCTTCTGAAGCGCATACTTCGCCGTGTTGAAGTGAACGAACAGACGGTACTTGCGCTGCTCGACATCAGGCCAGCCCGCATACCGAAACCTGTTGTTACCGCAGCAATGTTGCACAAAGTTTCTCGCTGCGTTCAGATCCGTGAATGTAGAGGGCCAGGAGCGAATAATTGGCATCAAGCGCGCGATGTCGGCCTCGATAGCATCTGCTTCGTGTTAGCATTCATCACACGCACCAGAGTCACCCTAGCATCTGACACGGGAACGACTTGCCCATCAATGTAATCGGCTTCTCAACCTTCGGCTTCCTCACCCAGTCCTGCGGCACAACGCCCAACTCGAAGCAGCCCTGCTCCCACGCCTGTCGCGCCGTGTTCCACGTCACGTATTTGCCAAACTTCTCCTCTGCAACGCCTTCGAAGCGGGTGTATGAGAACCTTTGCCCTGCACAAACGCCAGCAACGTATTTGGCTGCTACGTCGGCGTTGCAGAAGGAGGGCGGCCAGGTGCGGAGGAAGGGACGGATGCGCGAAATGTTGGACTCGACAGCTTCTATGGCTCGTCAGTGATTTTTTTCGGGTGGATTTTCCAGAAGAAGCTGAAAGGATAGGATAGATATGGAAGATGTGGGATGGACAGTGAGGTGGAGTGGGGTGGGGTAGATATACTCCTCAGACTCTCCCGATCGGGCAATGCCTCGTTGAGATAGAATTCGCCCTGGTCATAAGCACGGATAGCAACGATGAAGCATGCTCTATTCTTTACATCCCGGACAGTGGGATGCGAAAGAGTAGGCTGCAAGTTGTAGTTGCGCGGAAGGGTGTAGTCGTAGTTTGCATCGTGAGCGAGCTTCTTGACGTATCTCTTCGCAGCGTCAATGTTAGTAAAGTGTTGCGGGTACCTGGGCGAAAGGGTGTGCTCGATCTCGTGGACGGCTGCCTGGACGGTCACTGGCAGATGTTAGAAGGAGTTCGCTGTGGATGGAGAAGGAGTTTGAGAGTGAGGTTACACTTGAGCTTGTCGGGTTGGGACATTATGGTTGGTTGGTTAATATGGATGTCAAGAGAGGGCTCTGAGAGATAATGAAGAAGTCGGCTTTCGGTTTGTAGTATAGGAGGATGGAAGCTCAATGGGCCGGAGGGGTTTATATGGCGTAACCCAAGAGCAGATGCGCAACGCTCCAGTGCAGGAACAGCACCAGCGAGTGGATGACACACCGCTCCAGAACCTCATCTGGCCAATGAGGTATCATGAGAATTCGCGAAAAACTCATGTTGGCCAATGAGATATCATGAAGATATGCAGAAGCTCACGTTGGCGAAGATGCAAACAGACATGCAAGTCAGGCAACAACATGACCTACTCCTGTACACAATTTTGGACACCGAAGCGCAACAACATCAGTTCTATAGATATCATTTCTGAACATGACTGAGGCTCCTCTCGCATGTGAACTCTGCTTACACATCAGCACACCAATTTTTGGATATTGTACACCCTTTTTGCCTCCCGTACCCTCACCCGAACATCTCTTTACTCTTCCTCCGACTCGCTCTCATCCTCATCCTTCCTGTACATAAAGTACTGGACAAACACACACGCATCCAGAATGAGTGTTCCGAAGCTGCCCAACAACCACGAGAAGTTTACAGCGATATACCGGCTGTATATAGCCCTGGCCTCGCCATCCCTGCAATGCGCATGCTTGCATCGTGGCTTGTACACCACAATACTCAGGACATACGTCAAGTTACCAAGACAAGCAAAGAGAAAGAATAGCATCGAGATGCCGTCTGTGGATTTACGGCGGTAGTTGAGCAGCAGCTGCGGAATGCGCGAGCCGAGATATAGCGCTGCGCAGATGTATCCGAATATCTGACCCCAAAGGTTAAAGTCAGGCTTTGAGTCGGGCGTGTCGGCGGGCGTATCGTCGGAGGTTGTCGTTTGCGTTGCGCTCAACCACCAGCCGAAGACGCCTGCGGCCATGACGAGGACAATAGTGCCTAGATTGAAGAGAACGGTTTGCACGGTCGATTGGGGTTGCGAGCGCGGTGCAGCGCGGACCTCTCCATTAGCGTCACCGTGCAATGGTGTAGCAGGCGAGAGGTGCGTGCCATCGATTGAGAGGAAGCGCTCGCGGAAAGATGACTGCGAGTGGTCGGAATGGCGCCTATCTAGGTCTGAGATGCGAGCGGGTCCGTTGCCGTTGGATTGACCATTGGCGACGACGCTCGCATACGAGGCTCCATTCGTAGGGCGTCGATCAGAGAGAAGCGGTTCATCTTCGCTCGCAGACGAGCCACTCTCATTTGACTCGTCTCCGGGCTTTTTGACAATGTCGCGGAGTGTGAAGCCTTTGTACCAGAAGCATTGGAGAAGCAGGACAATGTCGGCGAGGGTGTAGTACACGGCCAGAATGGTCATAGTTGGCAGTACGCCCTGCAGAACGGCGCCGAAGATGTTGAAAAAGTCACCAAGGAGCCATATTATGATGAAGACAACTGAAAGGCCCTCTGCTGAACTTCTCCTCCAGTTCTCGATGATTTGGGGCGAGAAAACGACTGTAGTCAATGTGAGCTTCAAGAGTTGGAAGACATGTATACACATCGACGCAAATGAAAGGTTGCAGATGTAATACAGTAAAAAAAGTATCTTACCTATCCAACACGCGATACTGATTGACCCAAAAATCTGACTGATCGCGTCGATATCCAACCGCAGACCTTGGGCTGGAGGGAACATTTTGCCTATGACGTATGTGCGCACTCAGACCTCAGTTGAGCCCTCTCTTGTGTGTCGCAGATGCTTTTGTTGTGTCAAGATCCAGCCTGTCAAAGGCTATGAGAGGTTAAATACCGGAAATTCGTAGTGCAAATGCAATCTGTGGCGTTGATCGGGCAATGCGAAGCTGGATGCGCCCTCTGAAGAAATTGGCGCGTGCACTAAGAAGTCGCTGTCCGGATCTTCCTCCTATTGCAGTGCTGGTAAAATGTGCCTTTCTGTGCAGAGTAGCTGTCTCCAAAAGCAAACTAGATGAGATTTGATGAAATTATCGGGTTACGAAGCCTCAATGGATAGCTCCGCGATGACTGCAATGATGAAAAGTTGGGAAGGTTGGTAATGCCAAGTGTTTGGCGTTAGTTCAAATCTGGGGTAAGCTGCAAGGCACACTGCATCCGGTACTGAGCCGCATCACGTGCGATCATTTCAATTGTGTAGAAAGTTAGATTGTGATAGGATCATGGGTCTACACAGTGTGTCCGGTGTCAGGCTATTATACCACGTCGTGTACACTGCACCCGCAACGTCCAACTCAAATTGCCTCCCGATTTCTTGGACTATAAGTTGTTGTCGGCCTTGAACTTGTCCCAAGCTTCGTTTAGGGTTGCAAACACCGATGCACTGATCATCTTCTGCTCTGTAGTAGCCGATTGTGGAATCTACGATCGGTCAGTAACTGGAGAGAAGCATGTCATGAGGTGGACATACCTTGTCGGGGTGCACCTTAGCAATCGCCTTCATGTAGTTGATCTTGACCTTGTTCGGCATCACGAGATCGCCCATGCCAACTTTCTTCCATCCAGCTTCAGGCCAAAGTACATTATCTAGCGAACCCAGCAGTGCGCGCAGATTATCCGTTTTCCCACCTTTCCATGCCACAAGTTTCGCATCAACTTGGTCGGCAAGAGCAAACTTTTCGTCATCAGCTTTTTCAGCCGCAGCATTTGCGAGTTTCAGTCTCTTAACAGCCTCCGAATCAGGAGCACCGCCGCCAAGATCTGACATTGCAGATGGTTTTGGCGCAGGCTTTCGAACAGGTGGGCGCTTGACAGGCGCCGGCGCCGAATCATTGTTGCCACCTGCAGCAGCTTTCTCACACCTGTTGCGTCCTGATATGCTGACCGCGCCGCCAACGCCATCTTGTACGGCCACCTTCCAGACCTTGTGCGCATCTGCCCACTTCTCCATGTGCTCAAGCGCTTCCGCTTTTCGCATGAGTGCCTTGCCATAAAACTCTTTCATGTCCTTGTCGCCCTCAGCACCACCTGACGCAATCCTTTCTCCTTCACCTTTGGACACACCAATGATAGCCAGTGCGGCATCAGCATCAGTAATCGCGGCCTTTGGATCGCCGACCTTGATGTTTGTCACAGCGCGGTTACAAAGAACGATAATGGTGACTGGGTGGGTGTCGGGAAGAGGGCCTAGTGCAGCTGTGTATGCGATATGAGCAGCGGAGTAGTCGCCACGCTTGAAAGCCTCTGATCCTTTTTGACGGTCCCTAGCAGACGTGCTGATTGCTGATGGAGAAACAGGAGGTATCCGTCGAGGCGGTGCTTTTGGCCTAGGTGGGGATGGTGTCCGGGCGGGAGTACGTGTCTTGGGCGTCGACGTGGCTTGAAGGAACGGGTTGTTCGACTGAGGCTGAGCGGGCTGGCGCTGCATGGGCGCTGAAGGAGTAGGGTCAGGCGAAAACAGATCGACTTCTGGTTGGGGCTGTGGTATTGCCTTCTTCCGACGTGCTGGACTGACATATGCTTGATGACTTTGTGCTTCTACTTCTTGCCTGGTCAAACGCGCTGCAGGCCTCTTGTCATAGCTTGGCGTAGGCTGGCGATGAGCTGGCGGTTGAGAGGATGTTCTGTCCGCAGTACCATTACGAGACATTTCTTGTTCTTTTCTTTGTCGCACCGGCAACTCATCTTGTCGCTGACGCTGTTCGTTCTGTCGTGCGGGCTTGGCAGGGCGTCCTCCAGCTTCCAGCATCATGGCTTCGTCGGTCGCTTCGGCGGCACCTCGCTGTTGCATGCTTGACCGCGGTGCTGCTTCTGCCGCTTGTGCATCGCGCATCCATTTCGGAATGCTGGGATCACCACCATCTTGCTGGAAGTCAGCCACAGCTTTCTGTACTTGCTTGCGACCCTGTTTCCAGAGCGAATTGGCGGACTTGAACAAATTACTGCCAATCTCTGACGCAACAAGTGTGACATCTTTCTCCTGCCTTTGACCGTCTTGTCGACGCTGGCCAGAGCGACTGCGAGCGTCTTCTTCGCGCATCCAGGCTGGTACAGATCCGCCGCCTCGCTCGTCCCTCGCGCTCGGTCTGCTACTGCCTCGCCCTGAGCGCTCTTGCGAGTCGTCAGGTCTTCGCCGCGATCTTTCTTGGCTAGGGTCTTGTGATCTTTGCTTAGTCTTCGCATGTGCCTGGTTCAGAATCCATCCTACAGCTGCTTGCACGTCCAGACCAGAGTCGGTAGTCGCGAGCGCAATGGCGGACTGGTCCGCCGAGAATCCCATATCCACCAACTCAGCAACAGCTCTGTCGTGAGCGTTCAAGGGACTGGACGATCGTTCGGAAGGCGTTTGCTGTTGAGGTTCCTCCACTACTGGCTTTGGCTCTTTGCGTTTGAACTCCTCTACAGGCTTCCCAAGTAGCCCTAGTATATCGTCCTCGTCGTTACCGGCAGAGGCTGGTAGGGGAGCAGGTGATGCCGACTTCTGAGCCATCTGTTTAAGACCGAACACGTCGTCGTCATCGTCGGCGAATGCGTTTACGTTTGACGACTGTGGTAGTGGCGTGTGACCCCTTGAGGCAGCTGCGCTAAAAGCTGGAGTGCTTTGACCGCTGCCGTTGGACGGTGGGGGAAAGTGGCTTGAATTGTCTACCGGGGCAGCTGAATTGAATGCGGCGAGCAGGTCATCGGTAGGCGGCGATTGTATAGGTCGTTTGGAGGTAGTATCGAGGCCAGCGAATGGCTTGTTGATAGTCTGCGACAGTGTTTGCTTGCTGAAGGGATTGTTCGAGCCAGGTGGAGGGATTGCTCCCAAGGTTGAAGGCTCGGGCGTGCTCTTCCCGCTGCCTGCGTTGTTCCAGAACTGCGAGTCTGCACCCCCAAAGCTTGCGTCATATTGCTTCCTCCGCTCTGCTTCCTGCCTCAGCTTCTCTTCTTGTAGCTGCTTCTGGCGCTCCTGTAGCGAGAGACCACTCCCTGCGGGCTTCGACGTCTTGCTGGAAACCAGGCCGGCGAAGCTGTCATTGGCGGGGGTTGCGGGTTTGGAGGGCGCCTTGAACGGTTTCGGCTGCTGAGGACCCCCAGACTGCTGCACAGACAGCCCGGAGAGAGGCGTAGAGCGGCCAGAGAGCTGCGGCGTGGGGCTCTGGCGGAAGGGAGGGAACGCCGCGGGGGTGCTCGTGGGTTGCTTGGCTGGCTGTGACCAGTCGAGGCCATTGAGATCGTCCATGGCGGTGGCTAGATGCTGTAGTACCCAAAGAATTCGCTCAAGATCATAACATCGTTGCAGGAGACGTGGCCGTTGTCGAGTTGTTTGCTGTGCACCATCCGTCGCAACAGCCCGCTGGCACATGCGCCGCCGCACCGCCACACCGCCACACTTAGACCCTTCTCCCTTGACAGCCCCACTCCCGTCCGCCGATGCAGTCTCTACCCGTGATCCTCCTGCAGCCACCTCGCTGACTTGCCGAAACGCTACATCAGTACAATGATGATGTCGGCTGCTGCCTACGACGTTCCATTCCACCATTTGACTTGGCAGCCGCGGAGGCATCGTTGGCACTGGTGAACATCGATGCAGCCTTGCCTTGCATACCAGCTCATGGCGTACGCCCAACCTCGCCATAGGCTCAGGCAGCGCTAGACAAGTATACTGCCTTGCCAACGAAGCTCAAGTCGAGCTGATTAGTGCACACCATTGCCCGTGTTGGCTCATTAGAGAGTGACGCTTATGCATCGTCTCGCTGTCACCAACGCTGACTGTGCACTATAAGGCTGCCTCATCTTCCTTTCATCCAGGCCTGTCCATCATCAGCCTCCTTAGACTGCGTACTGAGCCTATATCGTTGCTATATTCTATCGCAGTTGGCCTAGCGCTGGTGCTGGTACTTTCGCAATGGACTTCTCTCGCCTACAGTACCTTGGACCAGATTTTCTCTCGTCAAACACATCTGCTACTAGCCTTCCATCTACATTTTTAGAAAGTTTTGTACCTGGTTATGGCATACTTTCACATATTATATTGGGCCTGTTTGGGATTGACATAGGTCTGGTGGCTTCAGGCTGTGTCGTTCTTTTTGGCCTCTTGCACGCTGCTTCCTTCTGCAACTCATACGTGCAGTCTTACTATGATCGATACTTTACCTCTTCCATAACCATCGACGGCGACGACCCTCTGTACTGGAGCACTGTTACTTGGATTGCAGAGCAAAGGATGACGAAGATCAGCAGAGACCTCAGGGCACAAACAAAAGCGCGCAGCACTCGCCACGAATCCGAGGATAATTCTGATGACGACAGCGATGCATCAGGTGACGACGGAATCTTTAATTACGGGAAATGGGCCAGCAATGTGCCGCCACAGTACGAACCTAACTACGGTTTGGACAGGTTCGTTTATGGCGGCCGTACCTTCACCTTGCTCAGAGATAGGAAAGACAGAAAGAGTTGGTGGGCGAACCAGTATGACGAGAGTATGGTCATTCGCTGTACTGGCCGAAGCACACGACCTATCAAAGATCTCCTGGTACACATCAAACAATGGACTTTGAAGAACGAAGACCAGACCACAAGCATATATCGACCCCTGTCCAAAGGCGGCGAAAACAGTGGTGAAGCCAGTTGGGACAGACAATCGAACCGAGCATGTCGCCCGATGCGCACAGTGTCACTCGACCGCAATGAGAAGAAAATCATAGTCAGCGACATCAATGAATATCTCCAGCCGGAAACAAGACGCTGGTATGATGCACGAGGTATTCCGTATCGACGAGGCTATCTCTTCCATGGGCCACCTGGTACAGGTAAAACATCACTCTCATTTGCCTTGGCTGGCATTTTCGGACTGCAGATTTACTGCATCTCGCTCAGTGAAGTTGGCCTCACCGAGGCTGACCTGAATAAACTCTTTATTACGCTTCCTCGACGCTGTATTGTCTTGTTGGAGGACATTGATTCGGCTGGCCTGCGCCGCGAGGATGAGCCCTCACCTGTTGAACCTACCTCGTTAGTCGACCCGAGCGTGACCAAACCTTCCGTAAGCGAGTCTTCGGGACCAAGTAAGAGCCTGATCAGTCTGGCCGGACTACTTAATGTCATTGATGGTGTAGCTTCTCACGAAGGACGCGTTCTCATCATGACCACAAATCATCCTGAAAACCTAGACGAAGCCCTCACCAGACCTGGAAGGGTGGATTTACGTATCGCCTTCTCATTAGCAACGCACTCGCAAATAAAAGACATCTTTATGCGGATGTATGGTGTACCAAACCGGAAGGCAAAGGACGTGAAGCGCAAAAGTCCCTCGTCAAAGCCAAAGCCCAATCACGCAGGGGCCCCGGTCGACGAAGAGGATGAAGAGGATGTTGAGGGTCTCTTATTCAAGAAACCTGCTACTCAAATCCTCAATAAGGACACACTCAAACTGATGGCCCAAGAGTTCGCCGACAAATTACCGGAAGGGAGGTTCTCCCCGGCAGCTATCCAGGGCTACCTGTTGACCAGGAAGCGAGAGCCACAACGAGCTTTGAGCGAGGCATGCGCATGGCGCGACGAACCAAACCGTTCAACGAGGCTGTGTGGGATCGCCTGACACCTGCTTAGTGCATTAGCATGGGCTTGGCAATGCATGAGCGGGCATGTGGGGAACATGGGCTAGCGAAGGGGCATTGAGATGGATTTGAGTAAGAGCCTCACGATAAGAGCCTCACGACGTTGTCCAACTCCAAGCCAGGGTCATCCAATGCAGCATTACTGGAGTCTCAACAAGATATCATGTATCCCCAAGTGAATTTATGAAACCATTTTTGGAATTAACAAACTCTCTTTCAGCACAATGGCGCCATCCACGTCCACGAAAGCGTGATGGCACATTTTATGACTACATAGCAAACGGCACCACTCAAGAGCAGACGGCAAAGAGAAGTCGAGAAAGTCAAGTGATTACTTACCACACACTCAATGACACAATGGCCGACGCCTCACCAGCCTCCACCGCGTACGCAGCAGCCTCATCACACGCAGCACAAACTTACCTCTCTTAGCACCCAATCTCTACGACCCCACAATACCTACCCTCTAACTGGCCGCTGCCCTTGTTCAAACACTACCTACTCTCTCACCAGCGCGCCGCTGATTGTTCACGCCTGCCACTGCACCTTTTGCCAGCGCGAGTCCGGTTCAGCCTTCGCCTTGAACGCGATCTACGAACCCACTCGCGTTGTCCTCACTGGGCACACCGCCTCCTCCCAGCTCCTACGCATCCCCATTCCCACCACATCTGCCCCGGATGGCCAGACCATGGTGCGCTGTCCGCAATGCTACACGGTGGTGTGGAGTCACTACAGAGCTGGGGGCGCGCTGGTGATGGTCAGAGTTGGTACGCTTGATCCGGTTAGAAGTGAAGGGCGGACGCTGCCAAATGGTGGGTTGGTACCAAATGCGCATATTTTCGCGGGGCGGGATAGGCATGGGTGGGTAGGGTTGGAAGGTGAAGTAGTGTATGAGGGATATGGACCGAGGGGAGACTATTGGCCTAAAGAGAGCCTGGAGAGGCTGGAGGAGTTTTCGAGAGAGGAGAGTGTAGATGCGTTCAAGACGTAGATGCTGTGGTGATTCTGAACTGGTTTTCAAGAGCGAGTCCGTGGAAATTGGCGTGGAGATGGTGCAGCCTCAGCCCGAGCGATCGTAGAACGTGGCTGTACCCGTGCACCTGCTATTTATGTACGTCCTAAATTGTATAGCTTGGCTGATGTTGTGGAAAAGCTAAGGTTGTACCTGCCGCAAGAAACAAAGAAATAAATTCGCTGGGGCCAATCGGAAGACAGCAACGAGATGATCCGGGCTACTATGCACCTCAGCCCTTCGCTCGAGCACCCGTTCTCACATCACACAAATCGCACACAAATCCAAGTCATTCATCTCCGCATCACGGCATTCGAAAGTTTGCTGAGAATGCTCGCACCGCCACACAAACTATCATGGCACTGTCGCCGCCCTTGGCCAGCCCTACCGCAGCGATTTGACTTTTGTCCAGCCTTCCCGACTTTCCGTAGCAGCTCAGCTGGTGTCTTGGCTCTCCACAAAACTTCCCTACCGGTGAATGGTGGCGCCCAAAGCAGCAGTTCAATTTGCTGATCGCTGTGGCTAAAGATAAAGCCGGTCCTGATGTGTACACCGAAGCCTAAGACTTCCAAGCTTAGAGCGCGCGGCCCACGTATACGGGATGCCGCACGTGGAGAAGCACAGCCGGCAGACTAGGGTACACGGCTCAGGCACTGGTGCGGTGACATGTTAAGTGCGCCTTGTCCCTGTGTGGCTGGTATTTATTGCAGCCTTTTGTTTACTTGTGCTCGGGATCTGCGTAGGATTCTGTGGGTAAAGAGAAGGGTCCCTGATGCGATATTGTGGACTGGAGGCCTGAATACACGACAATAAAGGACGAAAGTTCGCATTTATCGTCAGTTTGTACGACGAGTGCGTATAGACGGCTTGACAAAATGAGGTCTTCTCAGGTCTTTTCGGCGCTTTTGGCGTTCGCTGCCACGACCCAGGCACAGTCGCAGTCCTTCGCGTTCACGTCGACTCGTCGCGTCTCATCGATCGAAGATATTAATGTTCAGCCAACAGCTACGGAAACAGTGTCAGGGCCGATCGAGACAGGGCAAGCATGCGCTCTAGTTGGAGAGGCCGTCTCGGGCTCCAGGTTACAAATTCCTAGCGTTGAAGCTGAGGTAAGTAGCAGTCTTCACAAGGTCAACGCCCCCGCTGTTCAAATACTTACGATTTGTAGCTGGCGTATGCATGCGTCAAATCAATTCCAATAGATGCAGTAGCAGCAAACGCCACAGTCAACTCAATCAAGCAGATGGTCGAATTTCAGTCCACGCTCGCGTACCTAAAGGATCCCCCCGCCGGTTGGCCAAATGAGCCTGTGGACATCATTGCTGGATTAGACGACATCGCATCCAAAGTTAACGACGGCACGTACACCAATGAGTATGATTTTGAGACCGACATCGCAGCACTTTTCATCAAAGCTCATGATGGGCATCTGAACTTCAACGGCAATGCGTACGGTGGCGCTTTCAGATGGCGTAGGAATCTCAATATTGCCTTGATATCCGCATCAAGAGATGGCAGCGCTGCACCTCAAGTCTGGTCTATTCTTGACTTCAACGCATCCCAAACAGGTTACGAGCCTTCTCCCATCACTCAGATCAACGGTCAGGACGTGCAGGAATTCCTCCAAGCGGAAGCAGATATGAACGCGTACCACGATCCGGACACGAGATATCAGGCCCTGTTCTTCATGGCCAGCGCCGAGGCTTACGGCTTATTCACAAGCCCGAGGTTCTATCCGGGTCCTACTACAAGCGTCACGTATGAGAACGGCACCACAAATGAGTATCTGAACGCGGCAGTCATTTTGCAGAGAGAAACATGGCAAAGTATCACCAGCGCGCAGGACTTTTACGATGTGTACATTGCACCTCAAACATCGACTTCGTCTGGGCTGAAGGCCAAGAAGAGAGATCCGAACTCACTTCCACTTCATCTGGACAACCCACGTGACCACGAGATTCAAGGCTACAACGCAATCCAGCACGGAAGCGCACCGATCAACTATCCAACACCTAATATTGCTCACTCGGCTGAACTTGTACCGCTTGCTGGGTACTTCATCAACACAGGTGCGGAAGAGGTTGGCGTGTTTGTCGTGGGCACGTTTAATACCGAAGACGTTGCTGGCGCGCAAGAGTTCCAGCAGGTGACAGAAGAGTTTATCGCCGAAGCGAAGTCCCGTGGCGTCTCGCGAATGATTATCGATGTCCGTCAGAACGGCGGCGGCAAGGTCCTATCCGGATACGATATGTACAAGCAGTTCTTCCCTGACCAGGAACCCCAAGCTCAATCCCGCTACCGCGGCCATCGAGCAAGTGAAGTTTTCGGTGAATCGATATCCGAGTTCGATTCGATGACTATCCTGAACGCGCCCCTCTATGTCAGCCCTTTCAGCAAAGCCGCATACCTTGATGCTGAAGGCAACGAATTCGCCTCCTGGTCAGACATGTATCCTCCCGTACGTCATCACAACGATCAGTTCACTAGCCTACTGAAATATAACCTCTCGGATCCGTTCACAACATCTAGCGAAATCCTCGCCATCGGCATCACAGTGACTGGGTACAACGACCGCGCCGACTTCACCACTCCGCCCTTCCGCGCTGAAGACATCGTTATCCTTTCCGACGGTATATGCGCCTCTACATGTGCCATCTTCCTTGAACTCATGGTGCAGCAATCGGGTGTGCGCACCATCGCCGTTGGCGGGCGCCCCCAGTCCGGCCCAATGGTGCCAGTAGGCGGCACAAAAGGCACGCTCGTCCTGCCTTCTGAATTCATGCAGCTCTTGGCCCAGTACGCAATTGAGCAATTTGCAGACTCGCGCTCAGAGCAAAGAGAGTGGGCTCAATTTGTGCCCAATCCCTTCGAGATCGGTTTCGTAGACGCAGGCGTCAACTTTCAGGATAACATTCGTGTCGGCAAGGAAGCCGCAGGTGTACCTACCCAATTCCTTAATGATACAGCAAGTTGTAGGATCTACTATGAGCCGGAGATGTACCTCAATGTTACGTCGCTGTGGGCGAAGATAGCTGAGGTGGCATGGGGCAATAATGGCGCGCTTGATGAGGGTGCGTGTGTCAGTGGTAGCGTGACGACGAGGGACCAGCAAACAGGTGGTGGAGATGCCAATCCCAGCGGGACAGAGGGCGGCGGTGGTTCGTCAAGTGAGAGTGAGGACGCTGCTGCTGGGTTGAGACCGAGTGGAGAGGGTTGGACGGCGATAGTGGTTTGCGCTGCTGTCGTTATGGGCTCGATGGGCGTGGGCATGGGCATTGTCTGGTGATGATAAATGGTAGAGCTGCATTCTGGCGTTGGAGCGTATTCTGAATTGACATTTAAAACTACACTGCGCAGCCTCCCCTTAGCTAACCACATCCCCGCCTTCTAACCTCCCACTCCCTCAATCCTTTCTCCAGCGCCCATACCAACCCCCTATCCACCGCCATCTCTCGGAAACTGACCCTCTCTGTCCACCATTCCAACAACTCCTCAGCCCTCGCCCCACTCTCCGCATCCAACAACCCAACCGCTACATCCAGTAACCCTTCTCTCCCCTTCCCCTCCCCACCATCCCAAAATACATTCGCCCCGCACTTCCCGCAAAAAGTCCTCGTCACGCCCTCACTGCTGGTGTACTTCTTCATGGTTCCCCAGTAGTCGTTCTCATGCCCTGGTCCGTACGTTGGGAAAGGGCACGTGAGGTCAGCGTCTAGGTAGATGTTGACAGTGGGTATGAATGCCCAGAACGTGATGCCGAATCCTGATGCACGCCGGCAAGAGGCGCATGCGCATGTACCGGCAAGGAAGCGCGTGGCATCGTCGCGGAGCCACCAGGGTGTATCGGAGGGGTTTACAGATGCGGCCGGGCCCAGACTATAGGGGACCAGCAGGTCGGGGAACAGGGAGCGTGCGGTTCGAGACGACGGGGTGGGGGGTTGGATCCAGAATTGTACGCCGGCACAGTAGCAGTGTGCATGTATTGGCTTCTTAGCTGGCTCGGGGGTGTCCGCTGGATTACGGTAGTGGAAGGGCGGGATTTCGTTGCTTGTGTTGGCTTCTTGGATCCATCGCTTCAGCGGGTGGGTGCTCATGCGTGGAAGCCAGTCGCTGGCGCCTCCGTCACGTGTGTCTTCGACCCACATGCAGCTTTGATACTCGATGATGCCCTCTGTGTTGCTCAGTTGCAGAGTGCCTGTCGCGGCTTCAAAATGTCCATCGCTATTGTACTCGAGGTACATGTGTGTCCCGCATGTTGAGCAAAAATATCTGGTCAGTCTGTTGGAACTATGGTATGGTGTGAGAGCCAAGAGGTTTGGTCTTGGTGCTGCTTGGACGTGAGTGATATCGATGTATGAGGTCAGTAGGGAGCCTGAGATACGGCGTGAGGTATCGCAGCTGCAGAGATGTGAGGATAGTGGGAGGGATGCGATGGGAATGTTGAAGATATGGGTTGCTGTGCCACAGGAACAAGATACTGTCAGCTCACGCACAGTATCCATTCTACGCGAGTCTGTCTCAACGCAGCCTTATGTTGTGTGTGGCGGAGTTGGTAGTGGAGGAAGTGCACTTTAAGGTTATTGTTGTGATTAGTAGCCCTACGTAGTGCTCTTTGAACCCCGCCATTCCCCGCATCACGTCTTGTAAGAAACTCGCATAATATCAGCTTGGTCCACTACTAGTGTGTTGGAATAAGCGGCGTTGAGATTTGGAGTTGCTCTATATCTTTTCGACTGTAGTCTAACCTGATACTTCCAGCAGAGATTGAACCTTGCTGCAGTCATCGATTGTTCGAAAATCACAAGCAACGGCCAGTTTGAATATCCACGTCTCTTCATTCACGGTTCGAGAGTTCGAGACCTTTGAGAGGTCAGAAATTCGCACTATAAATCGCTAATACGGCTAGGTGAGAAGGGTTCGCAACAGGAAGTGACCTCATTGGCTAGAGTACTTCAAGACCGTAAAGAACTAATATGAAAGTAAACTCTGACAAGGTAGTGTAATGCGACAGCGTACCAATTCAATTGATTTCGGACAACTTTACATGTGCTTGCTATATCAAATAAAGAAAAATGTTTCTGCCCGCTTTACATCACGCTCTGTTGTTTCGCGCGCTTACATCCTCGGGTGTGGGCGACTCCATCTTGCTCTTGCCGCAGCATAATCGCTCACCACTTGACGAGCACCTGCATCAAGCAGCATCTTAAATACCTGCTTGGAGCCTCCTAATGAAGCTGCCTTTAGTGCGTTGTCACCCATTCCACCCTCCGCGCTGACGTCGGCGCCTTTGTCTAGCAGCATATTCGCCATCTCATACTGGCCGTTCTCGGCCGCGATATACAAGGGAAATTTGCGCCAGTTATCTTTAGCGTTTACTGCCTCTAAAACATGCACACCAACGGCAGCTAGAATCTTTTCAGCTACGTTGAGAAGCCCAAATTGTGATGTGTAGTGCAAAGCTGTAGAAACAGGATGTACTCGACTATATCCTTTGAACTTCGAGTCAGGAACGCCCAAAGCTTGTTCGATACATAGGAAAGACTTCCCCTGAAGTAGCTCATAGGTAAAGTCAGCGACCTCTGTTTCGACTGTTCTTACGTGGCTTCCCCAATGCTTGGCTGCGTAGTCCAGGAACGGGTTATGCTGCAGTTTTGCCTTAAACTCCTCATCACTAGAGCAGTAGCCACCCTGGAAAGTGCTGAAAGAAAGGTAAGTAAGGCATGTAGTGGCGATGTACAGCTTGCCGCCTGGGTTCCATATATCTCTAATCCGCTCAAGGTACTCCTGTGTAGTGTAGTGCACAAGACGGACAATGGCGCTCTCTTGGTCGACAACAACAAGACCAGCACATACGGACACCAGATCCCCCGAAGTAAGTATATTCTCTGGATCTACTCCGTCTTCACTGGGTTCTACTGCCAGGGCGCAGCATATCTCAGCGGTAGTAAGCGGGCGTTTGGCGAGTGTGATCCAAGACAGAGTCCTTCTAGCCAGTTCGCGGTATCCTTCTAGCTGACTTTCGATCCTCTGAAGAGCTTCTCCGTACGCGATGTCAAGAGCAGCCGCGCCCTTTGTGAGTTTGGCGAGAGCTGCTTTGACGTCTCTTGGGGTCATCTTGTCTAGCAGGGAGTCTATGTGCAGACGAGCAAGGAGAAACCTAGAATCGCATTAATGCGTACCACTACCTCAGTGAAACAGAAAACTTACATGCCGTCCACTGCATTTGCTATCTCTTCTTGCACCATCTCCTCTAGCTTTGAGTTGCGTTGTATGCATGCTGGCAGTCGGTACAATTGGCTATCTACGAAACGTTTAATGTCCTCCCTGCTAGCTCGCACCTCAAGCCTCAACGCTTCACCAAAGGCATCCTCAATATCAGGCATAAAACGGGACGTGGCCATCAGGCGGATGTCCTGGACAGCCTGGAGATCTCGGAGTTTGGCCAGGAACTGGCGGCGGTTGTCTTCTTGGCATTCATCCAGTGCATCAATCACTATGTATACGGCAGGATAATGTGCAACGACGGCTCGCAGAGTGCTGTAGATCTCGTCAAGCGATGGCTTGGTGCCCCGGTCAGCATGCTTCTGGTGTAGTTGTTCTGCATGCTGCACCGCCGACAGTCGACCCTGGACTAGCTGCTTTAGGATAGCTGCCAGTAGGCTCGAAACATCTTGCTCTTCGCGGGCTTTGTAGTTGCAGTACACATAAGCAACTCCGAATGGACCCTTTTGCGTTAGGTCTAGCACGTGATCAATCGCGGTAGCCGCGATCATGGTCTTCCCAGCTCCTGGGATACCTGGGCAGAAGAGCGTAGCCTTGGTCTCCTGGAGCCAATGCGCTACCTCAGGTGCGTCCAGAAACCACTGGGCTGTCCCTTCTTGCCTGCGCTGTATAATGTCCGATTGCTGCGAGGGATAGTCTGAAGCTGATATCCAATCTAGAAGCCTGCGGCGCTTTGCCGAGTCTTGATCATGTCGAATCGTATCTATCCCAGATGCGACAGTGGGGATATAGTTTCTAACCGCCTCAGTGTCTTTCTGGATGGCTTGAAGAGATTTACTAGGGTATGTAAGCGAAGGTGCATCAGAGCACCTGTTCCAGAGCTCACATTGCAGGCGATTCGAGTTCGTTCAGCAGCCGCTTCATTGCACTGAGCCGTTGCTCTCCATATATGAGTGGTAAGTATATGCTGAATATGCCCAGCAGACAGTACGCTTCGTCTTCTTCGCGTGTTGTCTGGCGCTTTGCCGCCTAAGAATATCGTTCATCCACACTAAAGTTGGACATTGGTCTCCCTTGGAGAGCCTTAATAGGTATTCTAGTGATCTCGTGGATAGTGTGCTCGAGCGACCCCTTGTCCCCTAGTAGCGCTCCCTCTTTGGAGAAGAAGTCGACTGACTTGGGAGCAAGAAGTTCCTGGAGTGTCCAGCCTCTAGTAAACCATCTGCTCTTCCGGAAGGCCGAGTTCCACCTCTGGCTCGATCTACCAACTGCATCAGGAGTGTTGCACTCGACATCTGAGAGGTAAACATAACAGTTCTTCGCGTTTTGGTACCAGCGGAACATAGAGTTGATCGCTTCTTGGAGCTCTTGGCTGTTCGACTTGTCAATGCAGCATGTGTCGACCCAGAAGTAGTCTAGACCGTCACGCTTTGTCTGTATCGCGCAGAAGCGAATCTTGTTCCAACCAGCCTTGCTTTCTATACCAATGTTCCCTGTAGTGTTGAGGTTCTTCAGATCATCGAAGATCACCTCCTGCTCTCCCCAAGTGTGCGAGAGGATTGCATAGGCAGGAACCTTGTCCTTGCCAATGAATTCCTTTGTCCATCTGAGCCGCCCGTCGTTTGCGATGTTCAACAGACGCATCGAGTAGCGGTTCGTTCTGTGAGCGCGAGCGGTAGAAAAAGATGTCGTAACCTTGAGGCAGGCCGGAGAATTCGGGGTTGGGAAGCGGCTTGGTCGCCTTGAGTGTCAGGATTCCAGCTATCAAGTTTGTTGCAAATGGCAAAAGAGGAGTGTTGATTGCAGCGTACGGGGGGACAAAGCTGCAACGAGCTACAGTTCAGCATGCGGGGTTAGAGCAGGCTGTCACTCGAGCATTCGAGGCGGCTGGCGCAGCCTATGCCACAGCGCGAGGCTGAACCAGGGCTGACAAGTCATGACCGTGCGAAGGAAGCAGCTGAGCCACGACTGCACCCAAGAAGGCAGCACTTGCCTATCGATGCGAATATATGATATGGAAAGGCGACAGGTATTGACGGAAAAAACTTGACTAACGCTCATTTTCCAGCAGCGACATCATACTCGCACATCTCGCTAACACATACGTGCCACTGGGGCTCTCCCCGGCTCTATCCTTCGCGACAGGTGTTACGCTAATTTGCGCATCTGCAAGAATTTGAGGATAAGCCCAAAGCGTTGTAGAATGCTTAAAAGCATGGCACTGCACTGTGAGGACGCAGACCATTGTAACATGATGTTTTACGGTGCCAGGTTCTAGGCTGTAGAGGGTGAGTGTATGTTCATCCGTCCGGGTAAGATCGATCCACTAGGCTTGGCAAGAATGGAACACCGACGGGAGTCGCGGCGATGCGCCTGTACCAACAACGTAAACATTAATCTACGCGAACACGACTGCACCTCGCCGCGAGGAATGCTTCCCTAGCATAAGGTGCTCACTATGAAGCCTGACACGGTAGCCCGAACATGGATCATTGGGGCGACCCTTGGGCCGACAATGCCAACGACAAGTTGCCGACAAAGAACGCGGTAACGTCACCGTTGCCGCCAGCTTTCACCTTCGCACCAGTGCCCCTGGGCGGCTTTGTGGACGATGCAGGATGGGGCAACAACGACGACGATGGGTTTGGCGATTGGGCGGCCTCAGATACGGGCAATGCGATTTCGAAAGATGTGGTAACGACACCAGCTGGAGGTGCAGATCCGGGCATTGCCGATTGGGATACCGTGATACACGAGGAAAGACAGGACGTTAGTCCAAGGTGGCCAGAGCCTGCCACAGACGCACCTCAGACTCTCGAGAAGGTCGACTCGGAGCCCTCAGACTCCTCGACTGTGTCACAGTTGGACGAAGGCGCCGTTCAGGAGGCAGTCGAGGAACATGTCCAACCACAAATGGACCTTGAATCCTCCGTACGATCCTCAACGTCACCATCCGAAACGAGTCGAAACGACCTGCCAATCGAGTCGCCTCGAACCTCGGTCGAGGAAGAACGCGCCGTTCATAAAGACGTGCTTCCATCTGAACCGTTGACCGGCGCCGCGTCAGCACAAACAAATATCGCAGACTCTGGCCCCGACTCAAGCCACGAGTCGATTCCTAAATCGGCAGCACTTGGGAAGGAGACGGACGTGAAGGATTCGAAAGCTCTCGACAATGTCGATGAGCACACTGCAGGTGCAGGCGATACAGATGATGCTCTTTCAATTGTGTCGGACGATCACAGTGCATCGCCAGAACCGACACCTGATGGCTCAGCTGCGGCACCTGCTGCCCAGCCGCATGCCCTCCCAAATACCTTTGTCTGCGACAACTTGCTCTTGGCCCAGCTATTTCCATCGGGTGAACAAACAGACAAGCAGCTGAGCGAGCACAACGATCCCATCTTCACTACCTCAGCTCGCAAAGCCTGGTATAGATTGACGCGGAAGCAAACAATGCGCGAGTTCAATCATGGCGAGAATGACGACAACTATATTCGCGTCACCTGGACAAACTCGCATGTGCGAGCTGAAGTGCACAAGGTTGTGAGTAGATGGGCACGTGAAGACCGTATTTCTG
Source organism: Stagonosporopsis rhizophila (assembly GCA_016767195.1). Taxonomy (NCBI): domain Eukaryota; kingdom Fungi; phylum Ascomycota; class Dothideomycetes; order Pleosporales; family Didymellaceae; genus Stagonosporopsis; species Stagonosporopsis rhizophila. Next base: position 693,584 of record CP068494.1, read on the forward strand.
GCACCGGTCCCGGCGCAAGGGCTTCGTTTTACTGGGATACACCAGCGCCGGCAGAATCCGAAGTTCCTTTCGGTCATTCGCGCGCACAATCTTCCGTGCCTGCTACGAAGACCGCTCTTCCTGCAAGACAAAGCCTACCGCCACTATCGTCGAATCATGCGACATTCAACTGGGGCTCCTCTGCATCTACGGACCATTGGAAGCTAGACAGCCCATCACAGCGGTCAACATCAGCACCACTAGCACCGAAGAATCCCGTAGTAGCCAAGCTGCAACGACAAGAAGGTCGCGCAGTATCAGTGGATCTCACGCCGCGCAAGTCAGAGCAGGCGATACACAAGCGAACAGCCACGGTGTCGCACACTGCCTCTAAGACAAAGAATGTAGCAGACCACATCTCACCTGGAGCACAGCCCTCTGCTGAGATTCTAATTCCTCCGGCGATTTTCGATACACCAGACACTCTCCCGGCTCCTAGCATCAAAACTGCCAATATCCCTGTTGACGACGATGATGAATGGGGTGAGATGGTACAGACACCCACGTTGCCAACTCCCCAGCAGCTAGACCTGTTCTCACAGCCTCTGGAACCCAACGCTATAGTTCCATCGTCATCGCTACCCTCCTCAGATATATTTGCTACTACTGGAGATGAAGCTGGGTCCATTGAACCCATGTTTGCCGCTCCCATCGTACGACTTAAAAGTATCATCTCGCCAACTTCAGCGCTTTTCAAAACCAATACCTTTGTTCCCCTGAATGCCGAACATGGTCCTATCGGGCCAGGAATTCTCAAACCTGCGAACCGGTCTGCTCGTTCAGTTTCAGATCGAAAGCTTGATGTTACCGTGCCTGGAGAAGTTATCACAGGGTCGTCTGGCTCTGCTACAGTTCTTCTCAAGGCTGACGAGATTAGAGAGGACAGCGAGGCTTTCCCTCAGACAAGGACTGATCCATCTCTGTCCACTGATGCGCTGGAGACGGTTGAGCAAGTCGCTACCGAAGCCACGCAACCATCAACGCCTTCCAAAGCCCCTGTAGACGCATGGGCCGATGCTGATTTCTCTTTCTTCGAGACCACGCTGCCGGCCTCAGCGCCACAGTCAGTGCAGACACATAATCCGTCCGACCCATTCTCTTCTCTTGATACCCCGGCTCCAGCATCGATACCGTCTGCATCAAAGTCGCTCTCGCGGGCGCCATCACGTACATCTACACCACCAATGTCACAACCTTTGGGTGGCGCTAACAGCTCCATGCAACGGCGGAAGGCCGAAGAAGACCAGATAATTAACAACATTATAAGTGGACTACCGAACCTAGGCTATATGTTACGACAATAATCAGCTACGACAATGGACCAAGTAAGCTTCCGGCACATCTCATCTCATGACGTTTATAACCTGCATGTCCAACTGTTACAGCACAGGGGAAAAAATCCATGTATATATGTGTGTATATATAAAGCGACCAAATCATCAACTTCACTTTTGCCTGTTTGCTGTACGTCGAAGATTTGTCTCACACTTAGACCGGTCCATAGCTGAGCTTCCGCGGCGACCTTCACTATCACCTGTCATCACTGTATGAACGATGGTCTCTACACACACGAGAAATCTCCACGCGTATATCTATAGTCCTGTCTCCATACCTGACGTCCAATACCAACTACCATCAGTTCCTCCGATCCAGTTAACTCAGCCAAGACATCTCAACTTCTTTGAACACCTTCAAGATGCCGCGTTATGATAGAAGTTCTTCGCGTTATGATAGAGGTTCTTTCCATACTGCGGATACCTATGCATATGATGTCCACCCTCCTATTTCCTCACCCTAATGCCTACCGTCACACGGAACCATCCTCGCCCGCCATGCAGCTCTCTCGTGATCAGATGCTTACAGACATATCGATCCGAGCTCAATAAGCTGTGAAGTCCGCCACGTCCATGTGACGACCAGAAATGCGGTAATCTACTTGCTCCTGTTTCCTGTTGGAGGCGCGACAAGCCTCGAAGCTTCGAGGCTGGTCTCTCGCACTGGTGGAACGAGTTGCATAATCTGACTGCGCAAGACTTCTGCACTTCCCGTGGTAACCCGCCAGCACTGTATTCGTGAACCAGGCGTAGTCGGTGTGTTGTACGGGACATGTAGGGATGCTCACCATATGCAATGTATGGTGTCAGAACATGTCATGCTCTTCGAATAAGGGGCTGAATTGGAGATTTATTCCGCCCAAAATTGATGAAAAATAAAAGCCATGCATCAAGCATAGCATGAATAAACGGATGTCAAGAAAACATCGGTGCTCATTGATGAATTTGTAGTCTTGAGGACCTGTCAACGACTGAGAACACTTGGTAGTATACGCATAGTCAATCGTGAATGGCTGCATCTCAAACTACATCAGCTATAAAGTCACTAATCTGACTGAAGCCTTCCTTCACGAAACTCGACATTGGCCGTCTGCATGCTTCGGCAAGCCGGCCTTCAGTAACGTGACGTATCTGATCTTTAACAGCATCTCGTATCTTGCTGCATCGAGCCTGCCGTTCAGCCTTCATCTTCGCTTTCCTCTCTGCTTTCTCGTTCCGCTCCGCCTCGGCTACTGCCTCCTTCTCCGCCTCCTCATATGCCTTTTCCACCAACTCAAGGCACACAATCCTTGCAATCCAGGGGCGCAATTGTCGTTCCCAAGTCTCTGACGCAATTCGAGCGTCGATGTCTGCACGATCGCACGAGCTCACCCTCATCGGAGCGCTGACCTCGTCTTCCAGATCCCGGACGACGTTCTTGACGAAGATACGTTTCAAAACCTAGAAGAGACTGTATCCGTCGTCCGGACATGCGGTAGCGATATCGACGGGAGCCAGCAACTCTTGTATGTGGTGCAGCGCAAGGTCGCAGAAGCATGTTTTGTGGTGACGTCTCCATTCAGAGGATGCGATGGCGCGGGCGAGAGCGGGTTGGAAGGTTGAGCACAGCACACTGGTGTGAGGCATCTTCTAGACGGTCGGGTGCGTATCAAGATTGGCGAAGGGATCGAATTGCTTGTTTGGTTTGTTCAGCCAGTGTGTGAGCGAGTGTGGCACTTTTGTGGCAAGCTTGTCGAGACAGACTTTCGAGCCTGTAGATAGAGAGTGTTGCGCGCGTGCGAAGACATCTGCGGCCTTATTGCTTCTGGTAGACATTTTGATGGTAATGAGTGGACAAATAGAGATACGATGTTATCGTAAGATGAGTGACAGTATTCTGCTTTGATAAGGATCATAGCATTGGTTGTCGCTGTGTGGCCTAATGTCACTGCCATAAAATCATGCTGGAAGGAAGCAGCGAGGATTGCATAACACAAGTGCTATCGTCATCACGCGCTGCGAGTAGTAACAATCGATGTCAAGAGTATGATGATGCAGTATACCTAGATTGTATTCTACAGAGCTGCTTACGAATATGGACAGAGAAGATGGCTTAACATAGCCTTTGAGACAAGTAGCATTGTTCTACTTGAGCGCCAAAATCTTGGCAGCAGCTTGTTCTGCAACCGCAACAATATAAGAAGTTGGGTTGGTAGTGATGTGACTGTAGCTCATTAGCACGTGTTTTGTCATTTAGTCTGTAGGTTGTAACTTACGCAGGGAAAATCGACGCATCAACGACGAAGATATTGTCAGTGCCATAGACCTTTGTGTTCAGATCGACTACCGAAGTACCACCACTGAGACCACTATCAGATCCGATCTTGGCTGTGCCAATCCAGTGGTTAGCGCGGCGTTTGCCAGGAAGCGTAGGCAGGCTAGCAACGTATGCTTCGATTGTGGTGCCCGGAGGGGGAACCTGGAACGTGATCTGAGAATTCTTCTGGATTGCTTTGACAAGACTCTTCAGGCTGGCAATGACAGCATCGGTATCTGCTTTGTCTCGGAGATAGGGCGACGTGGAAACCTCCATACTCAGGCCAGCATTGATCGTTGCAACACCTCGGGAAGTAGATCCACGTCCGAGATAATTGCTAATAGTGATTGAGTGAGTATCGTTATTGCCTGGGCCTTCGACTCGGGCAGTCCATTGGAACTGGCGATCGATGTTGTCAGTGCCCCTGATGACTTCCCAAGCCACAGGACCAATGTTAGGTGCCGACTGGGTAAGGATACCAGCGCGCTTATTGAGATAAGCATCCTTATCAGCCTTAATGGGGTCATCCCAGGCTTGATAGAAGTCATAGAATGAGACATCCTTGTGCTGAATGACAAGGTCGGTGTTGACGTGGTCGTTCAGGTTCTTTCCAACAGGCAAGTTGATCCATTGAGCTTCGGGAATGAAAGTTCTGCCGTCTTGAGCACTGCCCTTGACGATATTGAGCTGATCCTTTGGTCCGATCCCACTGCGAAACAGGAGCTTAGCAGAACCGAAAGCACCAGCTGAGAGAATAACGCGTCCACCAGCGTTTAACGTGACGTTGCCGCAGTATCCACCGGGTCCTCCTTCGAGCTCGACACCGGTTGCCTTGCCGCCAGTGCGGATGACTCGCTTGACAGCTGTGTTGGTCCATAGCTTGAAGTTTGATCGCGCTAACGCTGTGACAAGGTATGTGCCGAGAGGTCCCTGTCGCTGTCCATTCGCGTACATGTAAGGCGTCTTACTGTATGTGCGGTGCTTCTCGTTTGGCTTCTCGTTGGCCTTGACGTTGGTCCATCCGTCTGCACTAAGCGCTCCAGCAAGGATATTGTATCCCTCTTGGTTGTAGAGCTGTCCATCTGAAGAGGGTGTGTCTGTACCAGCGATGCGTTGAAAGGTGCGAGCAACGGCAGCACTCATATCGCTAGCCTTCCAACCGTTGGGGAAGCTATAGTCCCAGTCGACGGCGTTTGGTTTCCACCAAAGCGCGGCGTTGACTGCAGCACCGCCGCCAAGAACGCATCCAGCCATTTGGTCTGTATCAGTACAAGCAACACCTCCGGGCGATATCCAGATCTGGTTGCAAAGTCCTGGCACGTCGAAACGAGTAAGGCCGGTACCCTTGAGCCAATCAGGACCCATCGTGCCTCCAAAACGACCAAGGGATGGCGGGCCCTTCTCAATGAGGAGAACCTTTTTGCCGGCCTCAGAAAGCTTGTCGGCCACTGGTATACCACCAGCACCACCTCCAACTACAATGTAATCGTACGAGCCAGTGGGAGCAGCGGTGCCCACACAAGCTGTGGGGCCAACAGGCGTCGACGATGCAGGTGGCAGGACGGAAGATGTAGAAGTGCCGCTACCTGGATCAACGCCAGGCAGCTTTATCCAGTCAGAGTACTTTGCATTCCTCGCAGGCTCAGACGGTAGAGTGAAGATTGACTGGCCGCTATCGTGCTGAATGATCTCATTCGGGTTCCAGCTCTTGCTGTGCTGGACCCATGCCATGATCTGGACTGGTAAACCGCCTGGTAATTGGCTATCCTCCACGCCGCCTTGGTTCCACACCCAACACTTCTGGCAGCGGTATACAAGCTCAAAGGAGGTATCAGTGATCGTAACGCTCAACTTAGTTAACTTTGCATCTCCAGTGTACGGCCCAGGCACGTAGCCGCTTAAACCTGGTTAGCAGTGTACTGGCGAGTCTTAAAGCTAGTTCACCCACGTCGAATAGAGAAAGTCGGTCTTGATAGAGGTACCTTCTACCCACGCAACAAGTAGTAGTTTACCGTTCATGGATTGTCCATGGCTGATGCCCGAATACCCCTGCTTGTTAGGCCGCAAGGCACCTTTCTTATCGATATTAGCACTTGAACTATCCTCGCAGCTGTTCTGCTTACAAGGTAGCCGATGTATTCGTCAGCAAGTTCGCCCTGTGTTCCCGGTAGGGCCATTCCCCACTCAAGACCGCCATAGGTCTGGTCTGAAGTGATAGTTTGCTTGTAGAATGTGATTCCAGTTTTAGCGTGAGTATAAGCCGCCTGTTGAGCTTGTGCGGAAGATGCGAAGAAAGGTGACAGCAGCGATGCCGCCTTGAAGAATGTAGTGGCCTTCATCATGAAGAACGCCCAGCAAGTGGCAAAGAGTCAGCCAATCGAAGTTGCCGGCACCGAGCTTGGAGTGTCGAAACAGAAGATACATGGAGGTCTTATACACGCTCAACATGCACAGACTTTGTCGCTGCTTCCACGGAGCATGGCCGCAGAAGCACACTTAGCCAAGAGGCACTATTTCCACGAAGCACCATGTAAGACCGTTCTATGCCAGGTACGGCTTCTGCAGTAAGCTGCATACTTTGGGAATAATGTGCTCCAAACCCAACAGCCTGATGATCATTCGGAGTTGTTTCATTGGGTGATACGGCGCCAAAAGAACCGGCCAGATATTCAAGGCTGATATTTAATCTGGAAGCGCAATGTCCACGAGGTATCATGATTGATATAAATTGATGAGATGCGGGATGCAAGGCCCATCTGCCGGCGTCCCTGTCAGCAAAGATGGGACTAAACCAGACAGAGCCGCCCCAGACTCGCTTACCTTCCCCGGGTAGGACTGTTAGTGGCGCCCTGTACTCCCCGCGCCGTCCATCAGAGACGTCCTCAAACACAAGTGCTGCATATCGATGTCCTTCGAGAATTTCCCACGCCCGCCGCGCGCCACATCAGCTGGCACCTGGACTATCTCGCCGAACCCATTTCCGGCTGTCTGACCCTTACGGCTACCTCAAGGAGACGACGTTTGCTCGCCAATCATCTGCTTTTTGCTTGAAACGTACCTCTTGTCATTAGACAGCAATATAATATATTATGATGCCTCTCGCTTCCAATAATTTCAGCCTGTCCCGGGCGTGTCTTGATCCTGCAATTATCCAGCGACTTGACCTCAGCCGCCGGCATTAACCGCCACAGATGTGCGGTGCAGACTGTATACAGTGAGGCGACCTCCAATTTCGGTTCTATGGCCACCAGTAAATCTACGGCTGCGTGGTCTGGACTGGCACTGAGGTTGCACATGACGCTGAGCGATCCTTCGCCACGTCGAAATACTGTTTGCCTCGAGGATGATTGCTTGGATTCAACTGGGGCGCAATGTCAAGAGCGTGTGATCGGTCTATAACACAATTAACGACCTCATAGCGAGCCCACTTTGTCTTTCCAGGTCCATTCCAAATCTTGCCCCGGCCGTCTCAACAGCCACGCTAGAATCTGATGTCTGGATTGTAGTCTCTAGTCGCGCGAGGCGGTCAAGGCGGACCCCGGAATAGATTGTACAATATGTGAGGTTTATTGACAGCGTAGTCAGGCGACTACCTACTTGGTTTGCTTATGCAGTATTGCCTTCTGGCTCAGGATAACGACCACCGACAGGTCCGTACCCAAAACGGCGGACTCGAATGTGAGGTACGGGTATAGCCATATAGGGCCGGGTCCCAAAACAGCCTGGAGAATAGTTATCCTCTGCCACAGCAATATGAAGTTCTCAGTCATAGTTGGAACTTTACTTACTAGCGCTTCTGCGCACACGATCTTTACTCAACTCCACGTCAATGGAGTCGGTCAAGGACACACCAAGGGTGTTCGAGTACCTGTGCGGCAATTACCAGAGATTTACAACAATGCACTAACCACTCCGTAGACCTATGATGGTCCCATTACCGACGTGACCTCCAACGATATGATCTGCAACGGAGGGTAACTAAAGTAGCCATGCCCTCGCACTATCCTGCTAACACATCACAGCCCTAACCCACTGAACCAACCTCTCCCCAAAGACATCATCCAAGTCAAAGCCGGCGACAAGCTCAAGACAGAATGGCACCATACGCTCGACTCCACCCCCGAAACCGACAAATCCGACCCCATCGACCCCGGTCATCTAGGGCCCATCATGGTCTACCTTGCCAAAGTCGACAGTGCCTTGACGACCACCGTCACAGGACTCAAGTGGTTCAAGATTTACGAGGACGGAATGGATGCGAAGGGCGAGTGGGCCGTGACACGTCTTTACAACAACAAGGGTAAGATGGAATTCACGCTGCCTAAGTGCATTCAGAATGGACAGTGAGTTCCTTTGTTCCTCCAGGTGGACGATGCTGACATGAGTAGGTATTTGCTTCGCGCTGAGATTATCGCGCTGCACGCTGCTGGCAGCTACCCTGGCGCCCAGATGTACATGGAGTGTGCGCAGATCAACGTTACGGGAGGTGGAACAGCGACGCCGTCGACGGTCAGCTTCCCCGGTGCGTACAAGGGCACAGATCCGGGTATCAAGTTCAATTTATACTGGCCGGTGCCGACGAGCTACGAAATTCCGGGGCCGAGGCCGTTCACCTGTTGAGACGGATGCGAGTCGGAGGAAGGACAAAGAGGTAACGGAGCCAACAAGAAAAATGTCCCAGAAGACACGACATAGTTGCAAAAAACGAATGCATATTCCTCTGATATAGTTCATGACGCCAGACTCCACGCTCCCAAACCATTCAAGCCAAATGCCTCACGCGCATACTCATTTTCCCACGTTCAATCCCCCAAATACCCTATCCAGCTCCTCCGCCTCTCTTGACTGCACCGGCGCACCATGCTGTCCTGTCTGCTGCACCTGCGCCCCATCATCCATCAATCCCTGCTCCTGCGCCTTCAATCCCTCATCTACGTTCTCCGGCTTGAGTATGTGGACCCCACTATCCAGCCAGCCCGGCGCAACCCTCCTCTTCTCTGCCAGATCCTCTGCCTCTCTGCGCTTCTTGTACTTGTCTAGCGTTTGGCGCGCATCGGCCTCAAGTTTGGCAAGGTGTTCTTGGAGCGCTGTGCAGCTGCGCAGGATCTGGTCGGGGTGTGCTGTTTGCCCGCTGGCGGATTGAACGTACTGTGGCGGTTCGTTGGGGTTGGATTGGTTGGGTTGGAGGATTGAGGGTGGGAGGGTTGACGGGAGAGTGACGTAGGAGTATGGGAGTGGCACGCTGTGTGGGAGAGAGAGGAATGGTGAGACTGTTAGAGGCACCTGTGCCAGAAGTGGATGTGGATCTGCTATGCGTTCAGTAGAAGTTGATGGGGGCGGCTGTTGAGCGACTCACGTTCGTCGTGCATCTTGATCGTTTGTGCGTCTTATCTCAGCGAAGCTCGATTCCGGGTATAGTGTTTGAGCTGTTAAGCCTCTTGTGACGTTGCGAGTGGTTGATGCTAGCGCGGGACGATGCGTGGTGGGGAAGATGGAGCTGTGGAGCTCCGATGCAGGTACCAACCTTTGGGGATTAGCACGCGATTGCACGTGAATGCCAGCACAATATGCCTGCTGCTTAACACGTCGAGGCAGTCTAAGCTTTCGAGGAGCAGCGTCTTGACGAGAAGGCATCATGGGAGGCTATGGTAGTGGTTGTCAAATATTAGAGCGAGGAGCGGCAGTGCGACCAGCCGCACCAAGCTAGATTAATCTACCAACAGATAGCTATAACGTGTAACATGTCACTCGAGCCCCCAACCCCAGTACACGTTCTCGAAGTCCGCAACCCCGTCGCGAAGTGGCATTACAAACATATGAAATTCGAAACAAAGTGGGGAATCTCGAAGGAAGAATATAGAAGTCGACGCCTCGGAGCACAGCAACCGTTGCTGTTGCACAAAGCCTAGGCGGAATGCTTAGCGACGGCCGTGCGAGCGGTTGATGCTGCCCTGCATAGAGTCGACCTCGGTTTCGAGACGCTTGATCTCGGCGTGGCTGGCCTCGAGGTCCTTGTTCAGGCGGTCGCGCTCTGCGATGAGCTTCTGCTCCCACTGCCTAAACCGCTGCTCCTCAACCTTGACCTGCTCGGTAAAGCGCTTGCGGAGGGCCTCCTCTTCCTCCTTGAATTTGGGGTTATCGAGCTTCCTTGGGCGAGCCTCGCCAAATTTCCGTGTCTCCATCTGCTGTGCACGGTATGCCTCGTAGTGGTTCTCCTCGGTGGTGTGAATGAGGTCGAGCATGTGGGTTCGGATGAGGATCGCGCGGAGCTTCTTGAAGTCGCAATGCTCCTCGTTCTCCACTTCAGCGACACCCCAGGCGTACTGGCGACCCTTGACGGTGCGGCCATCGTTGGTCTGAACATCCTTCTCGGAGCCAATGACGGAGAAAGGCATGGCATCGATCAAACCGTGTGCGTGCGCCATAGCAGCTGCATCGTCGTCCTCGAGCGGCGGCTGGTAAAACTTGATGCCCTGAGCTTCGAGCACCTGGCGAACCTACACAGTGTCAGCATTTCTCATCGGTTTGCATTATGATTTTACCTACGCGGGTCTTGAACTTGAACAGGTCGGCAGGGCTCAAAGTATCGGCCTTAGCAACGACGGGGATCAGGTTGACGCGTGTGCACAGCTTCTTCATGACCTCAATGTCGAGGGGCTTCAGGGTGTGGCCAGTAGGACGGATGAAATACAGGCAAGCGTGCACACGAAGGTCGATCTTCTCCTTACGCTGCGGCTGCTGTTCCTGCAACATGTAGGACTCGTGCTGATCGTCAAGGAACTCGATAATGGGCTGCCACGAATCGCGGTTGTTGACATAGTCGCCGAAGCCAGGTGTGTCAATGACAGTCAAACGGACTGCAAATGTTAGCCAGGGAGCTTGCACTTGTTCAGGTCGCTAGACGTACCCTTGAAGAACTTCTCCTCAAGCTCAGCCTTGGTGATCTCGATCTCTACGGTCTTATCCATCTGCTTGTGGTGTCGTCGCTTGTGGTCGGCGTAGTTTTTGATGGTTGTGGAGAAGAGGGTGTTGATGAAGGTTGTCTTTCCGAGACCAGACTCGCCAGCAACCTGCACTCGTAAGCACTGAGGTGTATGAGACTCTGAGACATGCTCACCATGATGGTGAAGGCAGCGCCGCGCTTCGCGACAATCTTGTGCCTGTCCTTCGTTAGCCTGGCACGCTATGTATGGCCTGAGGGGTCGCACCTCTGGTTGGGCAACTAGAGCAGAAGGTTAGCAGAGGCCTGCAAGTACTACAGCGTGGATTATACGCACGTTGGCAATGCCAATTGGGGAGGCTGACTCGGCCATCGTGGACTGTTGTGTTCAGGCTGTCGTGTGTACGGAGGTCTGTCGCGGCGTCAATTAAGCTGCGTGGCGCCAATGATCCTTTTTGCGTGTAAGAACTAACGTGATCGGTTGCTGGATGAACAACTGGAGCTGTCACTGGCAGGAGAAGTGCGCGCTGCAATGGTGAGGTGGAGAGTGCTGGGAGCGATGTGGTGGTAGGACAATTTGGCTGTCCCCTTTCTGCACCACGCCCATTCGGCAAGCACGGTCCCTGAACGGGGAAACCGCGCTACTGCGCGCCGGCGCCCTGCTAGGCTGAGCTTTGGCCGCAACTTCCAAAAAGTTTCGAGATGATGCTCTCGAACGCCCCGCCGTGACAAGTAGGCAGTCCTGAGGTCAAAATACTACTAGAGACCTCCACCATGAAGACTGACTTCCAGGTACGTTATGCGACAGCAATAGTCAAAAATTGGACTTCGTTAACCTTACTCCAGTTCTCTAATCTGCTCGGAACGGTCTACAGCAGAGGTAATTTGCTGTTCACTCCAGATGGAACATGTCTGCTGTCGCCGGTCGGCAACAGGGTGACTATCTTTGACCTTGTCAAGTAGGATCTATTCAGACATCGTCCATCCATACGTACTGACAACTCCAGCTCTAAATCATACACCCTTCCCTTCGCACACCGAACAAACATCGCCCGCCTGGCATTAAACCCTCGTGGCAATCTGCTCCTCTCCGTCGACGAGAACGGCCGCGCAATTCTGACAAATGTACCTCGCCGAGTCGTCCTGTACCACTTTTCGCTTCGTGGTGAAGTCACTGCCCTCGCTTTTTCGCCATGCGGTCGACATTTCGCTGTTGGTATTGGCAGACAGATTGAAGTATGGCACACGCCGTCGACGCCGGACGTAGCAGACGGCGATCTGGAGTTCGCACCTTTCGTGAGACACCGGATGTACACTGGGCACTACGATGCTGTCCAGAGTATTGAATGGTCGAGCGACTCAAGGTTCTTTCTCAGCGCGTCAAAGGACCTGACAGCACGGATATGGAGCGTCGATGAAGAGGAAGGCTCTGCGCAAACTACACTTGGGGGCCACAGGCAAGCCATTATGGGCGCATGGTTTTCGAAAGATCAAGAGACGATTTACACCGTCAGCAAGGATGGAGCGCTGTTCATGTGGAAATACATGCTTCGATACGATGCTCCGGACGATGCTGACGAGGAAGACGACGACAATCTGCAGTGGGGCATCGCCGAGCGACACTTCTTCAACCAGAACAACGCACATGTGACATGCGCAGGCTTCCACCCCGAATCGAAATTACTCGTCACGGGCTTCTCAAACGGTACCTTCTTCATCCACGAACTCCCTGAATTCGCGCAGATCCAAAGTTTGAGCATATCGCAGAACGATATCGATTATGTCGCAATCAACAAGACGGGGGAGTGGCTTGCGTTTGGAGCTTCGAAGCTAGGACAATTGCTAGTTTGGGAGTGGCAGTCGGAGTCATACGTTTTGAAGCAACAGGGACACTTCGACTCGATGAACACGATCGCATACTCTCCCGAAGGGCAACGCATAATTACAGCAGCCGACGATGGCAAGATCAAGGTGTGGGATGTGAACACTGGTTTCTGCATCGTAACTTTCACGGAGCACATGGGTGGGGTGACAGCGTGCGAATTTGCAAAGAGGGGCAATGTCCTATTCACAGCAAGTCTGGACGGTTCAGTAAGAGCTTGGGATCTGATAAGGTATCGCAATTTCCGCACGTTCACAGCACCATCGAGGCTGTCATTTTCATCGTTAGCGGTCGATCCTAGCGGCGAGGTCATATGCGCAGGCTCAATCGATACCTCCGACATTCACATTTGGTCTGTCCAGACTGGGCAGCTTCTCGACACACTTTCTGGCCACGAAGGGCCGGTCTCGACGCTAGCATTCTCGCCAGATGCATCGACCCTTGTGAGTGGAAGTTGGGACAAGACAGTCCGTGTCTGGAACATTTACGCGCGTACACAAACCAGCGAACCGCTGCAGCTGATGGCGGATGTTCTGTCTGTTGCCTTCCGCCCTGACTCGAAACAAATAGCGGTAACCACTCTGGACGGCCAACTGACCTTCTGGAATGTTTCTGATGCTGCGCAAGAAAATGGCGTTGACGCTCGTCGCGATGTGTCTGGCGGTCGCAAGATGTCAGATCGTCGCACAGCAGCCAACGTTGCTGGCACCAAGTCATTCACAACAGTTCGTTACAGCGCTGATGGATCCTGTGTCCTTGCAGGAGGTAACAGCAAGTACATATGTCTGTATGATGTGCAGTCTGGTGTCTTGTTAAAGAAATATACTGTCTCTGTCAATCTATCGCTGGATGGCACACAAGAATTTCTCAACAGCAAGCTCTTGACAGATGCAGGGCCACAGGGCCTCATTGATGAGACCGGTGAGGCTTCAGACCTCGAGGATCGCCGCGACACAACACTACCTGGCGCGCAGAAGGGCGTGGGTGCACGAAGAACACGACCCGAAGTCAGAGTACCTGCAGTGGCATTCTCGCCGACAGGACGTGCGTTTTGTGCTGCTTCGACCGAGGGACTTTTGATCTACTCGCTCGACAACGTGTTTCAGTTCGATCCATTCGACCTCGACATCAGCATTACCCCTTCCACAACTCTCGACACCCTTGCACAACGAGAATATCTAAAGGCACTCGTCATGGCTTTCCGTCTTAACGAGCGCAACCTGATTCGTCGTGTCTATGAAGCGACACCGGTTGAAGACATTCCCCTGGTTGTCAAGGAGCTACCGCCAGTCTACCTTGGACGCTTGCTACGATTCGTTGCTGTTCAGGCTGACGAGTCACCGCATCTCGAATTCAACCTGGTCTGGATAGAGTCGCTTCTTAGCAAACACGGAAGATGGATGAAGGACAACAAGAGTGGTCTTGAAGCTGAATTACGCAGTGTAGAGAAAGCCGTCAGGCGGATACAAGCGGAACTTGCAAGACTGGCAGATGAGAACATCTACCGGATAGAGTATCTGCTTGCGCAGCCCGTCGAGCAGGCTGAGAAGATAAGAGGTCTTGACTTTGAGGTCAAATCGGTAGGTGGCGTTGTCGACGAGGACATGGTTGACGGCAATGACGAGGAGGATGATGAAGGGTGGGAAGGCTTTGAATAATTGTTTTATATAGGAGAAGAGTCCGCGAAGACGGAAGTCAACGTTTATCCAGCGTTGCGCTTGCTCCCACTTTCCTAGTCAAATGCGCTCTAGGTAGTAGAACGCACCTTCTTTGGAAGGCTGACCTCACGATCCCCAAAACGCGCTAGCTAGTGCGCTACCCCAGCCAACCTACGTCAGCCAAAAAGCACTCGTTCGCAAGCCAGGGCACCGTTCTGTTCCATTGTCACAACACAGACACAATACTATCAGGGTAATAGTTCCAACAATGTCGTCTCAATGTTCTATTGCCTCCCAGTCAGTTGCTCCCTCGATCAACGTGACGTCGATCTTGCATGAGCGATACCAAGATGCACCAAAAGACGACTGGGATCGACTCGTCAAGTGCTGGGGCATTTCCGACTGTGGAGACTGCCATCGCAGTAATGGGTCCTGTGGATGGTGTCCGATCGTAAGTCAATCCTGTTTGTGTCTCGTCTTATCGTTAGCATCTACATTTCCGGCCTGTTGAGCTTTGAGATACGAACAAAGAGAGACGACAGCATCCGGCACGATTACTATGCTCACATCGCTGCAGTCCTCGACATGTCTCCCTTTGCCTAGAGACCGCCTTTCCAGAGCCTTCCCGCTTTTAACGCCAGTCCGGTACAAAGGCATCTGCGCCTTTGGCTCTGAGCGTTTTGAGCTGAGGACCGGTGGTCTTGGTTGCCAGGTCTCAACAATCACATTTTTGACCGCCATTGTCACTATCTTCGCAACCATTCTTGGGCTTCTGTTCATCTACGGTCTGGTGATCGTCAGCAAATGGTTCTACCTTATAATCAGTGGTAGCAACAATGGCTGGGTGCAGTATGGAGACGGGACGGGGGAAATCTGGGTCAGGAAGGAGAGCTGGGGCAGGTGGTGGAGGAGGATCACAGGACAGCAGAAAGAGCTCGAGGTTGAAGAAGTGGATGAGGGTACACACGAGAGGGGCTGGAACTGGTGGAGGGCTGCGAAGAGGGCTATCAATGCAAATGCCGACGAGGGACGGGTACGTTTGGAGTGATCTGTTACGGTTTGCGCACGATGGCTGCGTATCACTTTGCGGCTACCTTCAACTACTCGACGCCATTAATGGTATCATCAGCCGCAGCGCATCCGCGTCGTACTCGGTCAGGCGCGCTTTATCAGGCGCATTAGGTGCTTTCAACATCTCTCTCACCTCGAATGCAAGTGGGTCTAAGCTTCGCTCTAGTACATATCAACTTTACCTGTTCTTCCCGCACTACTTTGTTGCTCTTCAACTCCACTCATAATCCTACGATTCCCATTCAATTCTACAACAACTTCACAAAGTCAACGACTGCAACCATGCTAGTGTCACCAGGGTGCTCCACGCCGACTGGCATAGACACAGACGACCTTGGAACGCCTAAACTCATCTCCATCTCCACGCCGGCTTCCCACGGTCTCGGTAGCCGTGTCCTTCGCAAGTACTATGCGTCGGAAAGTGCGCAATTAACCAAGTTGAGTGAATGTGCGTTGCTGACGGGACTAGGTGATCAAGAGCGTCGAGCCGCCGCACGACATAGCGGGAAGTTGGAAGCAATTCCTCTTTCACCAGGTAGCAAAAGTGGTCGGACGAAGCGCAAGTGGAGCACAGTGAAAGTCGTTATTGACGAGAATATGGCAGCCGCCCAGGCGCATGCTGAGACTCATATTGACCAAGCTCTTGCGTTTGCGTCTTTACCGGCATCACAGAAGGGTCCTCTGCCATCACGCAAGAAAGACACGTTCGTATCTTCTCGCGGTTCACCTACACACGTACTAATCCTTCTTCAGATCCCTTGCTCGAGATCAGACCGGATCTGACAGTGTCAAGTCGGAGCTACTCCACACGGCTCCGACAATCTTCTACAACAGCCCATCGTGGAGCGTGGACGAACACTTCGGCATTGATGGGCCTGTTACTCACATACGCAGACCATCCACCCCTCCTAAACTTGGTGAACTACGACCTTGTGGCTTCCGCACTATCAGTGACTCGACTACTATGAGCGACCCAGATACTTCTACCATTGCCGTTCATGGGCGTGGGTTCTTCACTAGTCAATCTGAAAAGCAACAGGTCTTGGAGGACTCTAATCTTGATTGCGCTGAGGCATACTCCAGCCGCCCTACACCATGCCCTGCTACTACAGGTTCAGTTACTCAAGCTCCTCTTAGAGTCGCAGTCTGTAGAGGTTTTAGCGATCCCGACTTTCAGCGACATGCTTCCATGCACGACAAGGACGGTCGCGCATTAGGAACCACGAAGTACAATTGCCAGAGGCGTTCTGAACAGGTTAAGTCGACGGTCGACGATCCTTCTGGTACTTTTCTCGCTGCTTCTAATCCGATTCAGCATGGCACTGCGAACGCTGCGGATCCTACAAACTTACCTGTCGACCCAGTTATCTTCTGGACCGAGAAGCAGGATCAGAAGCTGATGGCATTGAAGGCCGAGAACAACTCTTGGAGCTGCATAGCAAAGGTCTTAGAGAAAGATCAGTCTGACTGCAGACAGCGATTCAAGAAGATCAAGCCGAAGAACTGGAAGACAATCAAGAAGAGCTCGAAGTCTCCTGTTCGCAAGGACAGGGCAAAGAAGAAGACAACGCCTTCCGTGTTCAACGAGAAGCTCGAAGATGTCCCAGTCTCCGTTTCGGAAGCTCAAGAATGCTATGCTCCCTCCGCGTGGGCACCTAGATGGGATGACGGCGTTGACTGCAATGTGCCCTGGGGAGGCAACAATAACGACCAGGGCGACCGAGTCACTGAGAGCGTCGGCTGGGGTACTACGACTGGTCCCTGGGGAGGCAACAATAACGACCGCTGGGGTTCTCTGACAGATGACTGGATTAAGGGAGGCGACACCGAAGTTGAAGGCTCCCAAGCAACCAAAAATACCTGGGCTTCTGGCGGTTCCCTCTGTGATGGTTGTGGACACCCAGCAGATTCTCTTCAGTGCTGTTCTGTTGAATGGCCTGGCGTTGACGTGGATGACCGTCCCTGGGTCTCTGAAAATTACTGTCCCAGCTGCGGTACACAGAAACCTGCGTGTCCTTGCGAAGGATGCGGTCACCCCTCGTACCGCATCGCCGGCTTCAAGCCTTGTGCTGTTACCTACTGGGCCACCATCGAGTCTGGCGGTAAGGAGATCCGCATTCCAATCGACGGTAGGGACGTCTCGGGTCCTGAGAAGAGCATCGTCAGCAAGGGTATGCCCAAGGTTTGGATGTGGATCCATGAAAAGGGACTTGGGGACAAGGTCGGTTTGCAGGATGCGTTTGACCTCGCTCGTTCCATGCGTGAAGAGTTCTGGAACGAGTCAGTTGACAAGGCCTATCAGAGTTTCAGTAATTGGCGTTGAGGATGACATTTGTCAACGATTTGTCCTCTGGAAATCCGGCATTGGTTCGCTGGTCGCAAAGACGATATACACCAAGATGTGCATGCAGTATAACGAGTTGATTACACAACAGTCCATGAGAGCTCGATAACATAAGCTGAAGAGGATTTATGCATTTCAACGATTCATGACAATCCAGTAACAGCCCATCAAAACCAATGATGCTTTTACCATCAGTGATGCTCATTTCTCATTTGCCAGACATGCTGTGAAGTTTTAATTGGTTTTCATCTTGGTGTCTCCTAATCTCTCGCCCTCAACCCCTCGTGCAGCCAGCTCTGACCACCTTAGACTGCTGGTCTGTTCTTGACAGTCTTGCTTCACCTCTCAACGCACTCAAAGCAGCCCCTTCCTAGCCAAGTCCACCTTCTTCGCAAGCTCGCCGTCTTTCCACCCGCCCTTGCTCCCACAGATGGCTATGCCGTCACCCAGTTCGACTTTATCTTCGGTAGCCTCCCATGCGCAGGGGCAGTGGTGGGGGAAGTGGACGCAGGAGAGGGTGCCGGGGCAGAGGTAGTGCGAGCATTGCGCTATGGTGAGTTAGCATTGATTCTGAGAACGCAGTTTCTCTGACAAGCGCCTTGATCGCAGAGTGAGGTTTAGGATGTGTAGGAACATACCGCTCTCATACTGTGCCTGGTACCATGAGCTGTCGCTCCGCACGTTTGCTTGCTGCTGCTGTTGCTGCTGGCCACCGTTGCCGAACATCTGATCGAAGAAACCGAATTGCGCAGTCGCTGTGAGTGTCCATAGACTAAGGAGGAAGACGATCTTGAACATGATTGCTGATTTCCAGAGTCTTGCGCACTGTGTGAACAAGCTGCGAGGTTGTCAAGAAAGTGACGACGTGGTAGTGTTGCTGATGTGGAGCTTGGCAGCCTTTGCATCTGATTGGCCACACTTTAGCGCAGTAACAGCAGGGATGTCCAGCCAAGACGCGAACCCTCGGTGGTCCGCAAAAATTCCATCTCGAAAATCGCGAAGCTCAAGCTCACCATCCGTCCAACGCCCAACCCCCGCCCCATTCGCCGTCCCCGTTCACACAAACGCCGCCACTATGCATCTCATGTACATTGCCGACCCCGCGGATCCGTCCAAGCGTATCTACACCCTCCAGAAGGTCATCGACGGAAAGGTCTCCAAGAGCGCCCACCCGGCTCGCTTCTCTCCCGACGACAAGTACAGCAGGCACCGCGTTACCATCAAGAAGCGCTATGGACTTCTGTTGACACAGCAAAGTAAGTCTTCGCAATCCGATAATGGCGGACAAAGTGGGCAAAGAAGTTGGGACATAGCACACGAGCTAGTTCTGAAGAAATTGAAAAGACAACGCGCTTACACTTCAGCAGAGAACAAGGTCGCCGAGCGTTCTTAAAGGATACCATTGTAAATCAAGATCGCGAATGAGCCATTCACAGCCATCACGGAAACGAACCGATTTGAGGAGAGAAATGCGCAACACTTCAGAAATCCGATCTATAGCTGTTGGGAAGACCACGAGGTAGACAAAAGGCACGGCAAGGCGTTACACGGCGTATGGGGCAGGACTGCAGTCAGTATGACACGACGAGCACGAGCCCAGGGTTTTCGAGGATGCATCAATACCAATTTCACCCTTCAAACTGCATGTACTCACGCCCGTTTGCGCACCCATTCCCTCACACCACTAATAATCCACCTCTAGCCTCATGTTTCTCTCCGTGCTCACACTCCTTTGCAATGTTCGTGACACAGCACCGCTGTCTACACATTAATCTCCTTTGCATCAGAACACTCGAGGAGATACGCAGTCAACACGCCAGTTTAGACAGACACGGTATGTAGATGAACCGCCTATGCATCTTCCCTTGAAGTAAGTAGAACATAGCTTGAATCGCCGAGGCTGTGACCGGTCAAACTAACTGGACTTACCATTTGTAAGGCGAAGCACACCGTACCGACATCATATTTCGAATGCACGTTATTCGCTAACTCAGCGGGTGGCCGGATCAAGTGCTGATATGCAAGGCAGCCAAGGCTGACCAGCCCTCACGCCTTGCGTCACCCACCAGCGACTGCATCCCTGACACCCTCTCAGCAACACCCACGACAACGACAAGCCCCGAAACCCCAGATTCAACCCCTAAGACTCCAAGTCTCAATCAGCGGAATCACACACTCGCAAACATGCCCATCTCCTCTAGGAACAGACTCCTCCGTCGCACAGCCGTCACCATCATAATTCTCCTCCAATCCGTCCACTTCGTCCTGCAAATGCACGACCGCTGGACGCACCCTCAGCGCCTCAACCGCTTCATCATTACCTTGGCGAAATTCAATGAACTGGTGTTCTTCAGCTTCTGCTCGTTCAAGCTAGCGGAGTGGAACTACGGCGTCAAAATCGGGAGGCACGTGATACGTGGTGCACGAGTGGATGCGCTGCTGTGGGCGATGGGGGCGTGGAGTGCGGCTGTTGTGCTGGGAGAAGGAAGGGGTCTCGCGGGAGAGATGCTGGGGTTGGTGCAGTTGATTAGTATGGATCTCATTCTATGGGCGGAGATCTTGAACCGAGGGGTGGCGTGGGTTGAGGAGGGGGAGGGAGCGGAGGGAGAGGTGGTGGAAGAGATGGTGGGGAGTGAGAAGGGGGAGAAGCAGGAGGTGTGAGGAGTTGGAGATATGCAGCACAGAAGGCGCATCTTGAATACGTATTGATGAAGATATTCAGCAATTGAGTACAGCACATCTATAGAATGTAATGGGCGATTTCAAAGGCTCTTCTTGCCGGGCCAATGCTGGACAAAAAGGTGTTCGATGTGTTTCAGGTACGTTGAAGTTGGGACTCTGCTCCAACCTCCTGGTGCACTTTCAAGGATGAGCACGTTTTAGTTGGCGGCGTATCCATGGCTCCAAACAAGTGACGAATGCCTGGCAGTCACGCTTGATAACTTCAATCGGCCCGCCATTCCTCTCACTTGTGTATCACTCCCGCCAGTCGGATTCCTCGATTCCAGCTGACGACCGTAAGCAGTTGGCTATGTAAGCGGGCAAAGGTTCCTTGCTGGATGCAGGGCATTATACACACCGCTGCACCTGGCGAAGATCATCTGGGAAAAGGCGTCACATTTCTAAGCAGCAACCACCATCCGCGGCCGGAGCAGAGCATGCCTGGCATCATGCAAACGTTCAAACATTGTTATGTGAAGTCAATCCACACCTCACGCGACGGCCTGGCGTATTTGAAGATCATAAAGAGTGTGCTCGCTCGACATTAACGTTGTAGAGGAACTTCGGCGAGAAGTCCGAAACTGTGGGGAACCCCATCTTTGCAGGTCCGACTCCACAAAAATTCGACAGCTTATCCCGAATTCCGCTGCGAATTCACCAGAAGCTAGAGTTTGAAGCTTTTAACTACCTTATAACAAGCTAGCCTCCGCGGCCGGCGCACTTGTGGATGTAAAGTTGGAGGACTCACCGTTTTTCGGGAAGTACGCCGATCTTTTTCACATCTATTGCAACTTTTCTGCTGAGGCTTATACTCAATCCTTCTTACACCTCTTAATCCTATCGATGAGAAAGAGCGAGGAAATTTAAGGCACTGTCATAATACCTAACATGGCGACCCATGATGCCGAGAAAGGCGTGTCCGTATACGATACAGCCAATCGCGAAATCGGCGACACCAACAACAATCTCTACGCCCCCAGCCACACATCTTCGGAGCACGAAACAGAGGAGGACGGGATTTCACGGATACAAACGCAAACATCCCATCACTCCCGCACGATCAAGTCAAAGAACGCCCTCTCCAACCTCGCCAAAACAATCACAGCCCGCAGCAATGCCTCCGTCATCGACCCCGGCCCGCCCCCCGATGGCGGCCTGAAAGCCTGGACGCAATCCTTCATGGGCCACTTCGTCGTCTTCAACACCTGGGGCCTTATTGCCACCTTCGGCGTCTTCCAATCGTACTACACGCAAGAGCTCGGTCTAGAGCCCAGCGCCGTCTCGTGGATCGGCTCAATGCAGATGCTGGGCCACTTCTCGCTCGGCATGTTCAGCGGGCGTCTGTTCGACGCGGGATACTTCCACTGGGTCGTGATTCCGGGCATGCTGCTCGCAGCGCTGGGCACCATGATGACGAGCCTGTGTACTGCGTACTGGCAGTTTTTCCTCGCCCAAGGCCTGATGACAGGGATTGGGTGTGGCCTGCAGTTTGCGCCTACAATAAGCCTGGTCACAACGTATTTTAGCAGGAATCGTAGTGTTGCTGTGGCGATCATGGCAAGTGGGAGTGCGACTGGTGGGCTGGTGTATCCGACGATTGCGCGGCAGTTGATGCCACGGATAGGATTTCCATGGACGGTGAGGGTCATGGGGTTTATGATGTTGGCGGTTGGCTCGCTGTATTGCTCGTTGCTTAAGCCGCGGCTGCCGCCGAGGAAGTCGGGGCCGGTGTTTGAGTTCAGTGCGTTCAGGGAGCCGCCGTACAGTTTGTTTCTGATTGGCATATTTCTGATTGGATTAGGGCAGTACTTTGCATTTTACTATATTTCGAGTTTTGCGCTGGATATCTTGGGCGTTCCATACACGACAAGCGTCAATGTTTTGCTGGTTCTTAACGGTGTAGGGATTCTGGGCCGCATGATACCGTCTTATTTCGCAGACAAGTGGACAGGGCCGTACAACGTTTTGATACCTTTTTGCTTTGCATCTTCTATCATCCTATTCTTCTGGCCGTTGGTCAACAGTCAAGGTGGATTGTACGCATGGGCAGTCTGCTACGGCTTCTTTGTAGCAGGTTTTCAAGGCATTTTCCCGGCTGTATTGACGACCTTGACGAAAGACATGAGCCGAGTGGGGACAAGGAACGGCATGGGTTTTGCGATCATGGGAGTTGGTACGCTTGTTGGCCCACCCATTGCTGGTGCCTTGATCCAGAGTCATGGAGGTAGCTACCTCGCTGCACAGATGTTCGGAGGTGCGACGGTCTTAGTTGGAAGCTGTGTGTTGGTCATAGGGAGAGCAGCGATCACCGGATGGGTCTTCAAAGTGAGAGCGTAGATGGTAATTCAGCAAGATATGGTGACCCACATATCCGATTTACTTCGCACAACGATCCTTTATTCTTGTGCTATTCTTGTGCTATCCAGGACAGTGTGTTTGAGACTGCTTATATGCCGATGGGCTAGGATCAATAGCTGCAATACTACAGCACAAAAGCTTTACAGTAGAAGACACTTAAATTTCAGCTTTAGCGCCAAAATCCCGATTGGTGATCAAAGTTGATACCAGTATCGGTTCCAAACGCACATTCCATCCCCTCTTCTTAAGCGGGTCAATCTGGTGACGACAGCAGACCATTTTCAGCACCACGCAAAGCTTTCAGCGCACGGTCTAGCTCAGCTTCCTTGACCATGACTGTGCCAGCTCGCGCTGTGCTGAGGTAGCTCATCTCGACAGGCTCCTGAAATCCTTCGGACGTTTCTCCAAGCAGTCGCCCTGCAACACCGCACACAATGCCTGTGCTTTCCGTCGGCAATCCACGCAAGTCCAGCGTGATCGGCGTGAGATACTCGAACTTTGCACCGAGCAAAACATCGCGCGAGAAGTTGGGAAGTAGGGCGTGGTCAATAAGAAGAGACGCAGGCTCGCTATCAGCTAGCGTCAGGGATAGAAATTTCGGACACGGGGCCGCGATGAGGCACTTCACCAGCCCAAGTTGCAGCGCATCCTCTGCGGGGTTTCCAAATCCGTTGCTTTGGCTGTCGCGACGGCTGCCGCATTGCACCAAGCGAACCTTCGAATCAACTGTAGGGACGATATTGCGACGTTTCAGTGTGGCGAATGTTCGTGCCTGCAATTCGGATACTGTTGCTGGGGGTGGTGTGCCGGGTGGCTGAACCTCGAAAGTCGGTACTGATGACTTGCGACTGTGGTGGTCTGGGTGAATGTATGACGATGTCTGGTCCTCAAAGCGAAGGCCCTTGTCTTCCAGAGCCTGAATAACTTTGTTGCGATACCGCGACGGGACTAGAATGTAATCCGAGTAGTAGCTTGTGATGAAGAAGATTGAACTAGTTTCTGTTAGCATCGCTTCACGATGGCAATGGCGGACTACCTACATTCCAGCCAAAGCGAGAGGCCCAGTCAACTCCAGAACGCGACGGTCTGCGTCAAGACCCTCGCCATCAATCTGCATAACAACAAAATCTTCTGAAGTGATGCTGACTTCGCTTCGTGCAGCAGCGTCAAGAGTGTCGAGAACGGGGACGAAGAGTTCGTTTACAAGTCTCCGAGAGCAGACGACCGAACACTCAACGGGCGTTACTGAAATGTTGATGAAAGGCTGCTCTTTACTCCACCCATCTGGAGGCTGGACAGAGCCGTCACTGTCATCGGAGCCACTGTCAACCGGTGAAGATGGTAGAACTAATTGCAGGACCGACTGCAGAAAGCTATTGTAAAGATGCAACGGAATGTGAAGGAGTGCAAGCCGAGTATCCTGGAACGACAACATGTTAGTGACTGGTTTAGATGGGAAAGACAAAGCGTGCTGTGAATATACGACATGCCACATGCATCCGTGCATACGACCCGCACAGCCGTCCCAGGCAGGTGCAATGCAGAGTGTGCTTCAATGCAAGGTACACAGCATTAACGAGAGATAAGATACGCACCAAGAACTTGATACTTGCACTCATCAAAGTCTGAGACGAATCCATGACGTGCAAGTACACAGATAAGGCTAATTCAACTGGTAGCGTGGTTGCGCGGTATGTGGGTACCTTTTGGATCGACAAGCACAAGCTTGACACCGATGCCAAGGCTGGGGAACAACAGATGAAGACGTAAGACTAGGCGTCTAGTATTAGATCTGCTTTCTTTTAAAGCAATGTGTGCTCCAGATGATGTCTGATATATGAAGGGAGTATGCAGCCCAAGGTACGGGCTCCTATCGGTTGATGTGTTCTTGTCCGACAGGCCAGTGAGAAGTGTCGTTTTTAAATCCAAAATTCATTCCAAAAGCTAAGTCGTAGGTGTCACTCATTGGTGGTGTACAACGAGAGAACGATGACGGTGGTGGACGCGATCCCCGTGTCTTAACGCAAAGGATTGGACTCTTTTGAGATCAACAGCGTGGGCGAGAGTACTGGAAGGACCCGGCAGGGAAGCAACCCGCTCGAGCCGCTGTCAACTTGTTGGTGTCGGTGCACACGAGGGTAATGATTGTGGTCCGGGCTGAAGTACAGTTGCAGCGTGCAATGCCCCCTCTTTCTGTGATTGGTTGGAAGACTCCGAAGAGTTACAGGGCAAACTACCTTGCAGTTCGCGTCAAAGTGCAATGCGTAGAAGCGGGGCGTGGGGGCAGCTTTGGGTGTGAACAGGCTAGAGGCGGCTGATGGCTAGACCCGTGCCTGCGCGTAATGCGGTTGCTCGCGCTGGAGAAGCCCAGCAAAGGTCGACGCAGGATGGATGCCGGGTGAAGCGACAAGCAGGGCTAAAGCGCAGAGTCGGGTGAGAGCCGATATGGGCGTGCCGGAGTTTAAATGATTCAGCGCATTAGTGGAGCAGATCTTCCATAAGTCCTCCGACATTGGTGACTCGAACTTCGAGTACCGAGATTTTCCCTGGCGGAGCATCGTGCTTGCAAACTCAGAGATAAGACCGGCGGCCAACAGAGCATCAACGCACAGTGAAGAAAATGACAATGGGGTCGGCGACGTCGACCGAAGCCACAGTGCATCATCGTCGCTGTTGCTGGCAAGGTCATGCAGCACTTCTCGAAAGAGGGCATCGGCCGTGCACGCATCATGCTGCGTCGCTCCTGCCCAGACCGTGACCTCATCTGCAAACACAAAACTGCGTACCTGAGAAGTACCTGACGTACTAAACGCCATTCTGATCATTGCACAGCATCTGAATTTTGGTCCTAGTCCCATTGTGTCGCTTTCGCGGTGCTGGTAGACCGCCCGTCACGGAGATTCTTACCACAACGATGGCCTCCAGCTCACTACATCACGTCCCATCGAATCACACGCCCACGGCTGGGCACTGACATGCAGCGCGGTGATGAAGTTTTGGAGTTGTATGCCTGAATCGTATGCACGTCCGCTGCGAGCCGAGCTGCTACAGCGACGGTACCCGCCGCCGTCGTGGACCCTGTTCGCTGATCACTCTTCTCTCGACGTCGCTGCAGTTGATGCCACTCCAACATTTCCTCAGAATGAGCTGTCTGGACGCATATGCATCATACGACAGTGACAGGGCATAAGAATATATAGCAGGTGCATCTCTCACGGCTGTGCGACGTTGGCACACGCTACCCCGCAACTTCATCACCACCAACAACTGTCTGTGTACCGCAGACCGGCCATCTCACTGGCCGAGCGCGAGATGACGTGCAGCAGAACGGGAGGCCTAGGGGCTGGTAACGCAATGCGACCACTGCGACCTCTGAGCGGCCAGTCTCGTGTTGGATTCACAGCCAAAGCCTTGGCCGCACAGCAGGAGTGAAACACCCCCACGCATCAGCACGCGCATATTGCAATATGAAGCGTAAACGCAGCAGCCACGACCGAATGCCAAGGTCGATATTGACGCCCGCTGACGGAGCTGGAGGTCGGCTGCACGACATCAGTTCCCCAATAGCACTGTGCCCGTGGACCTTGCTGTGATGCTGACCTCCTGTTCAGGCACCTAGAACGCCATGATTCGTATTTTCCAGACCAATTTACACAACTACGGATGACGTACATTAGCCTGGACCGTGGCCTGCATCCTCTGGCTTGCGTGATGCACTACATGTCGACACTGGACTACTGTCGCGGCACACACTGGCCATCAAAGCTTGTCATACCTCAGCGAGAGGAGGAAAATTGCTCGATTTCCCGAACAGGCAAGTTTGTACATCTGTCGATCACGGCAAACCAGCAAGTGAACGTTCACTTGTTGTTAAACTGCCCGATTGGGAAGGAACTTGCATCTGTTGATTGCTGAACGGCAGGAGGTGAAAGCTTGCTGCACCAATCAGCTTGTCGTGTAAGCGAAGTGAGCCACTCAGACCACGTCTAATCTGCCTCTCACGGCTTTGCCTTCACTCAGTTGGATAGCAGGGCCGCCGCTAAGAGTAAACTCTTCCTTGTCATGCTCCACTGCATGCCTCAAGGCTGCTGCCAGTGGAGACCTAGCATGCACATCATGGTTCAGAGGTACTTAGTCATCGCAATCTGCCTTTCATACGCAGTAGAAGACAGCGTGATCTGAGTACGAGTTGTTCATGCAAGAGCTCACACGCAAAACACCGCAAGAAGATCTTGATATCATTAATTCATAATTCATAATCCATAACGTATTGTGATAACAATATTCCCATCCCCAAACCGCCTACCAGACCCATCGTCCATCTCAACACTCACCCTACCTCTCCTTCTTCACATACTTGTACTCATAAAGCTGGCTCCTCCCCTTCCCCTCTACAGCTCCACATTCCTCTCTTCCCCACTGCCTCAACAGCACCTTAGCAAGCAGCTCCTTCTCGCCCGCGGCACTGCGCTGCACTGCCTCCCATTGGCCGTCGCGCTTCCCCACGACGGTGCGCGCGCGCTCTTTCATCAGCTTAGACAGCAAGTGCGCGAGCTGCTCGTCCATGGCGGTGTTGATGGCCGCGTGGTCTGTGGCTTGCGTTTCGAGGCGAGATTGCAGCGCAGACATCTCTGTGCGTAAGGCGGCGAGGGCGGAGTCGTGGGAAGTTTTGAGAGTGGAGATGGTGGATGCGTGGGTGGCTTTGAGGGTCTTGAGGGAGGAGAGCTGGGTTTTGATGATGTCGCGGAGGGCAGCAATCTCTTGGTCTTTGGAGTTGTTGGATGGCTCGGGGAGAGGCAAGGGTGTTGTGGAGGAGTCTGAGTCTAAGGGTAAGGCAGTGCTTTGCTCGTGCTCTGCGCGCAGGTCGTCGATTTCAGTTTGCAGACGTTCGACGTCTTTCTTCAACCGGGATTTTTCTTTCCTTTCTTGTGTGAGGAGAGTGCCGGCTTTGCGCACTGCGTCTTCGGCTTTAACACGGACGTCTTCTAACATTGCTGCGTGTCCCTCGACCAGGTCTTCGTGTTGAGACTTCAGCTCTCTGAACTTGCCTTCGACTTCGGATTTCAGGTCTTTTGTATTGGCGAGCTTCTTCTCCATTTCTGCGACACGTCGATCTGCTTCTGCACGTACATCGACCAGACGTTCATTTGCGTCTGAAAGGTCCCGAGATAGACGCTCTGCATCTGCGCGGGTAATCCCATTCTCGCGGTGCGCTTCGGCGAGTTGCGCGCGCAATGTTGTAAGGCTGAGTTCGAGACTACTGATACGGCCTTGTGCTGTATTTAGCTGATGTGAAAGTTCGTCTCGCTCCACGACCTGATGAGCGATAACATCATCTTTCGCAGCAAGCTGCGGTTGTAAATGCTCGCCGATTGTTGGACTACTGCTCTTCGTTTTTAACGCTGCGACGGCGGTTCGCTGAGCCTCAAGCTCGCCACGTAACGCTCTTACATTAGCATTGAGATCGAGGTTGATTTGGAAGAGCTGTGCTTTCGCAGCAACGTCTGCTTGAGCGCATTCAAGTGAAAATTTGGTGTCCTTGAGTTCCGTCTTGAGGTGGTTTAAGTGCCCAACGTGCTGATCTTTGTCCAGGTTCCAGGCAGCATGGATTGCTTCTCGTGCCTGAGATTCGCTGCGGACGGCCTTTAGTTCTGCTGTTGCACATGCCAGCTCTTGTTGAAGATGGTCTGCGCGTTGTTGGAACAACGTGAGCCTGCTCTGCAACTCGGCTTTCTCTGCCGTGTGGGTTTTTGCGGACTCGAGCTCTTGCCTACTCGTCAGCTCATTCACGCCATGGCTCTGCTGCTCGATCGACTGCTTGAGTCCGTTTAGTGTTGTCCGCATGTCTTGCAGCTCCTGCGATTTCGTCGTTGCGTCTGTACGAGCCTCACGCTCGGAGCTTCTCAGCTCTCTCAGCTCACGTTCGAGCTCCTCACGCTGCGCTTGCTGTGCTCGTGTATGGTCCTCGTGCAGCCTCTTCTCGAGCTGCTGCAGACTCGCCGCGTGTGCGTCTTCCAAGTTCTTCAGCTGGGTTCCGGCAGAGCCAACAGCCGCATCTTGCTTGGCACACTGCTCTTCCATAGAACGTTGCAGTTGCGTAACAAGGTCCTTCTGCTTGTAGATGTCGTTGCGTGCGGTTTCTAGCTCGCTTCTAGTGTACGAGAGAATCGTCTCCAGCTCGGTGATGCGTGTGCGGGACGCAAGCGCCTGCTGATCCAAACGCGACTGCAGATGGGCAACGCGATGCTCAGGCGTGTCCTGCTCGTTGCCAGCCGTGGAGAAGGGGTGGTGGAGGACAGTTTGCTGAGTGGTCTTGCGCGGGGTGTCGCCGTCCTCGACAGTAGCCTGTAGCGAGTGGGCCTTGGGCGGAGAGGCACGCGGAATCTGCAGCATGCTTTGGCGGGGACCGCGCAGAGGGCTGCTGGCGAGGACGTGGTCGAGCTCGGTGTCGGGCAGCGCACTGAGGAAGCTGCGTACTTTCTCCTCATTCTCCATAGACCGGTCCGACGCTGGCGTGCTGTAGTCGCGGCTGGCCGTGGTGCCGTGGACACGCACTGTGTTCGATGCTGCTGTGGACGCGTCGATGGCTGCTTGGTCGCCCTGCTCAGCCGTCTGGCGCTCTCTGTTGGCCTGCTCTGGGCTGCCGCTGCGCTGGGCCTCTTTGCGCGACTTGATGTGTGCGGACAGCAAGTCGGCCGTCATCCAGTAGGTCATGTTCATAGTGAAGTCGTCCGGACCCTCAACCTCGCTGGTGTCGACACGGTCCACGGGCGGCTCGTAGCTACCCTCCAGCGCGATCGACTCGAATGTCGAGTTCAGCCCCAGCGCGTCCAGGTCCATCTCATATTGTGAGCCATCCTCGGTGCTGCTGCGCGGTGCTGCGCTGCGTCGCGGAGAGCGCATGCGTGTCGGGCTGGCCGTGTACGACGAGTGTGTTCGCGCCATCGCTCGCTACATGAGTATGCAGATCGAGCACGTCGCCGTTGTCCCTTGTTTGCAGACTAAGAATTGTCTTGTTGTTGTGTAAACAGTAAACAGTGCCTCTGACAGTCCGCCGGCGCAGCACAAACTCACGCTAGTGGATCACCGACCCAGCTCGACAACGCACGACTTCCATTTGTTCTGCACGAGCTTGCGCAGGGCACCAACGTGACTATTCCACCATGTTATCTATACCGTAGGCTTGCGACGATACATGCCTCGGTAAGGCAGTACCGGTCTGTCTTTGTGTCATGTCGAGAATCGCGCTTGTATGCTGTAGGCACGAGGCCAGTAGGATACATGCCATGATCTATGACCCGGCGGTCTACCAGGACCATGAAATTCACCAAGTGTGTATGTGCAAGGTGATATACTAGCGAAAGCTATTCTAGTGAAAAATAACCACAAGCTCTAGGTTCCGTCACATACGTGTTGGTATGGCTGCGTAGCATACGACCAGATCCCATATATTAATGCGGAATCTGCCAAAACAATCCTGATGTTCAAGAATACAGGCAAGCTGAGTTAACCTTGTAAGTTCAGGTGCATCTCGACAGAATGACATACCGCGCTAGCTAGCGCCCGTAGTCCCAAGGACTCTGGACTACATTGCGTCTTAGCTTCATACCTTCCACAATCCACCAAGGCAATATGTCGCCGTCCAGAGTCCGTCTATTCTGGCGTGTTGCTCTGCTAGGAAAATAGTCAGTCCATCAATCGCACCTATGCTACTTCTTTTCTTGCCAGCTTACGACCTTCACACCATGAATTGGGGGAGTTTGTGCAGTTTATTCAGCGACACGTTTCATCGTCTTCGACCTCCACGCATGGCTTTACTATAACTCACCTCGTAGTCAGCGAGCGCCTTCTCTCACCTGATGCATAGAGGCCGTACTAGTTGGAGCGTTGCCATCGCACTCCATCGAGGAAGATATTCGTGAGTTGGTCGAAAAATCCGAGTTCAGTGTATTAATTATGCCATAAATCACACGTTATTAGGACACCGACGACAGGTGGGTAATAGATGACGCCAAACACTGAGTGCGAAAACACCAGATACTTTTGAGATATCCTGTCACTTCATGTGGCTCTGGCTGAAAGGGAGAACACTCTCCTGGACTGAGGAGCTGTATCAGGCGCAGACCTCCAGAGTGTAAGTTTAGTTTTGTTTCTCGGTGCTGAGTGTAATTCCAAATCAAGCCTCAGCACCAAAAAGAGAGGCTACACCTGTTGGCCTCGATATTCGGGCTGAAGAAGAAGTCTTTCGAAAAGCGATTCTCGGCAAAGAATGATCGAAAGCTCTAGATTCCTACTTAACCATTCTGATAGGCCCGCGGTTATTGTCACAGAACACAAACAACTCCATCCTATGTACCGCGCCGTCGTTACCAACACCCCAGAGGCTCGAGACACCATACAGCTAGGTTCTCGTGATCATCAACCACAAGCTCACTGCAGCCACTCTCTCCACCACCTCACTGCCGCCTCCTTTCCTTTGACCATAGCCTCCCGCTCCCCCTCCACCTTCTCGTCCCCTTTGGTCAAGCATCCATGCTGCACGCCTGGAAAATGCACCCACTCGAATGGAGTCTTACCCCCGGTCACCAGCGCCCTGAATGCATATACCTTTATCTCCTCCGAGAACTGGCCATCCTTCTCCGGCGCAAGAAACATAACGGGCACACCAAGTCCATCAAAGTCGTCATTCGTGACCCAGCTCGGGTGCGCACACACTATCGCATCGACTAGCCCAGCCTGCGCGAGCCGCAGCACCCCCCATCCGCCGTAGCAGAAGCCCACGGCTCCAATTGAGGAGAAGCCCGCGCTGCGCAGGGCTTTAGCGGCGGTGAAGATCTGGGGTTCCCGGATGGGACGGGCGTTGCGCGCAGAGAAGCCGGCCATGTCGATGTCGGCCCAGCGGCCGGCGAGGATGGCAGCTGCGTCGAGGGATTCGCCGCCGAAGAAGTCGGGGAGAAAGACTGTGACGTTGGCCTGGGGGAATCGTTAGCAACATGTTCCATGCATTGTGTTTTCCCGTCACGCTCCGGCTAATATCCTTTCTATAGATCCGGTTCAGACATTCAGTTCCAGCGCAAGTGGCAACTAAGATACGCAGTAGATACTAGCAACCCACCTCCCGAGCATAGTGATCAGCAAGCACCCTTGCGTTTCTAAAACCCCATCCCAACGCATCATGCACGTACAACACCGCCCTCTCCTTGTTCTCGCCCGTGACATACGTTGGCAGCCCCGCAACTTCCTCCTCCCTGCCCGAGGGCTTGCCATCCCACTCGAACGAGGTCAGACAACAAGGTGCGAATGTGTTTCCCTCTGCCATGGTGGTGGGTTCCGATCCTGGGTTCTGTGTGGTCTACAGTGATCTTTGATCGAGATTCTAATTATCGAGGAACTGAAATACACAGAGAGGGAGACTGATAGCAGCTCAAAATAAATGCACAACGCGTTATTTGTCCGATGCGGGGCATGTCGGAATAGATGCTGACTGCATGCCGCACGGGGTTATGTCGCGCGACTACTGGCTGCACGTTGGTCCTGAGGGATTGCCGTGCAAGAACATGTGAGGACGGGAAATGTGTAGTGCGCTCGCGATGGAGTTCGGAGAGTGAGGTCGGAGATTGCGAGGGACAGATGCCGTGGGCCGAAGAAGGGGGGGCATGGTAATCTAACTACAAAGAAAGCATCCTTCAGGTATTTGATTTGTCAATGTGATAACAGTGCTGGTACAACTTAACCCTGGTTATTCATAGAGCAGAGATGCTAAATATGTGCCCAAAACAAGCTTGATGGCGGTGGAGCGCAAGTGAAGCGCAAATATGGTATAAATGGGTGTAGCGCCTGTTGAAGGCCTGGCGCTGTTGAGAGGCCAAATGCATCTAAGTCTAAGCAACGCAATGGAAGTGACGGCCGGTTTTCCCTTTACTTTGAGTAGTCAAACAACCTCCCCTGTACAGAGTGATGAACTCTGCGCCTGAACGCCGTCCCATGCCAAGTGTGGTATATAGTATATTCGTCGAGGAAATCTCGGTAAGGACTGTAGCGGTTCGAACAGCGTGCACTCACTTCCTGTTGATGAGATTCAGGAATTCTTCACGCGTCTTTGCCGCCGAGCGCATGGCGCCCAGCATGCAGCTTGTGGTTGTGGTTGCGCCGGTCTTTTGCACGCCGCGCATCACCATGCAAAAATGGCTGGACTCGACTACGACGGCAACACCCTGTGGTTGCAACATCTCGGACAGGGCGAGTGCGACTTGTTTGGTCAGGCGTTCTTGAACTTGTAGACGGCGAGCGAACATTTCGGCGATGCGAGCAAGCTTTGAGAGACCAATGACGCGACGGTTGGGGATGTAGCCAATGTGCATCTGCGATGGTCAGTGATTAAGGCAAGAAGTAGAAGGCTTTAGTGTGAGTTAGGACATACCTTGCCGGTAAAAGGCACCAAGTGGTGTTCGCAGAGTGAAAAAATCTCGATGTCCTTGACAATGACCAGCTCGTCGTGGTCCTCGTGGAAGACGGCGCCGTTTACGATATCGCGCAGATTCTCCTCGTAGCCCTTGGTAAAGAATAGCATAGCTTTGGCATAGCGTTCCGGTGTGTTCAACAGACCCTCACGGTCAGGATCCTCACCAAGGCATTCCAGCATAGTCCGCACAGCACCAGACAGCTTCTTGAGGTTCTCCGCCTTCTCTTCGTCGGTCGCCTCCTTCCTGCTCAATGTGCCTTTGCTAGGCCAACTAAGCCCATCGAAGTCGATTGTAGGATGCTGTGTGTAAGGGCTTTGGGCGCGACTGGTGGCTAGCGGGGTCAGCGTCTCGTAGTGGTCTTCTACGTCTACCTCCCCATTCTTGATCGTGTGTGTGTTGTGCACACCGCCGCCGTTGGTGTCGGCACTCGAGCCCTTGGCACCCTCTGAGAAGTAGCTGGCCGGTCCATCGAAGTTCACAACCTGGCGACCGCGCTCTGACAACTGAATGGCATGGTGCAGACTCTCACGCTCTTTCTGATCGCGCGTCTTAACATTCTTCCTCAGCGGCGAGCTGTTGTGTGGTTGTGAGCC
This sequence comes from Stagonosporopsis rhizophila, assembly GCA_016767195.1. Lineage (NCBI taxonomy): Eukaryota > Fungi > Ascomycota > Dothideomycetes > Pleosporales > Didymellaceae > Stagonosporopsis > Stagonosporopsis rhizophila. Next base: position 727,283 of record CP068494.1, read on the forward strand.
AGCATTGATGTGCGCAGGAATGGCGGTCGGTTTTGTGTGCTCGTCCATTGCTGCTGCGGGGGAATTTTGCGGCCAAAAAGTTCTAGAGGGGCAAGTGCTAAGGACGTGAACGAGATATGTCTAGGTGTGAGAGGAGTGCTTATGAATCGAAGAACAGCCCAGGAGCCTGGATAGCAGAGTCAGATCTGGCGCATGCTCGGCGGCATCGCGACAGACGCGGGACCCGTGAGCCATATTCGAATAACTTTCTCTTGACCGAAAAGGCCTTAGCCGGCCGATGACGCTGGTTCGTCGGGGGCAGGAGCGGGAGGCCAACCGAAGGAAGGCGCAGTCACGGGGCCGCAAGCGGTGGTCGGTTCAAGCAGGAACGCCGACTTCCAGCACCACAACACCACCAGCATCACTGCCCGCCGCAGCCCGTCCCCATCGTCAACGCCCCTGACGCAGGTATGTGACTGACCCCGAAAAGCGCCGCGGCAAGCCTCGATATTCACAGCACTGTCGCTAGGATGGCAACCATGCTAAGGCCGCCTTGATGGGCTCGTAGTCAGAGTGACTCTCAGCTCACTGCTACCACTACTGCACTCAAAGGACACGGGTTGGGCCATCTACAACCTACGTCATCGCCATGGGTGACATTACAACACTGCCGTCAAAATACGCGCTGCGACAATCCGGTACTTGGTCGTGAAGCTATGGGGATGGAGCATGGTCTGAAGGGAGGGGTGACTAGGCAGGCACTGCCGTGTTGATGGCTTTGCGTCAGCGTACTGGCAATGCAGCCATGTCGTTTCTAACCAGCAGCCGTGATTGATCCCGTTCGTTGACTTGAGCTGCGTCCTGCAGCCGCGACACGATCTGCACTCCGTGCCCACGGATCGAAGAGCGCAGCGCACACGCCTGTCACCCTCTATGCTGTTGCACAGTGTGTACGGGTAAGCTCTGCGTCGTTGTGGCTTTCCACCCATTACTTGAGCATACTGGAAGCCATCTGCCGCCTGCGCAATGCGCAGTTGTACCGTCCTCCAGCGTTGAGCTGTAGCTACTATTTTGGGTGGTACAGCATATCCTTTACACGCTCTCAGTGTGTGAGGCAAACCCTTGCTATGCGGCTCAGCAGACTATGCGCACATCTTTGGCCGCTCAATATGCTGGCAGAAGTGCACGAATTCATTCGAGACGGCGACGAACCGCACCTCATCACCCTCCCAGCGTGACCTACAGAGCGGTTTCGCTCTTCCGTTGGGAGCCTGCTGCAACCGGGGACCATGTTTTTCTGCAGCCACACTCGACTCGACAATCTGCGTTCGCTACGTTCACAACACCACGGCAGGCTATAATCACTGGCACACATGTGCTTTTGTAGTTGCCCACTTGCGTGCATTAGATAGCTATTGTGACTGGTTGAGGGTGTCTGTAAGACTGCGAAATTGAGGAGAAACGCATACGCAAGATACAGGTAGCGGCTCGACAATCCTTTGGTGGCTTTGCAGGCCTGCAAGGCTGCTCTCCAGCCCGTTCCGCGGGTCACGAGGCTAGCGCTTGGCGGAACCCAAAAGGCGGCGATTTGCAGGACTGCTGCAATAGCACGATCATCACTGAGAAGACGCCTACCAGCTGGCGCAATTTTGGCTGCATTGCGAGTGCAGTCGCAGTTCGGCCCAAGTTCTTTTTTGTCCTGTTGCGCCCGTCGTCATCAGGCTAGAGGTTGCGGCTTGCCAGTGGAGTTCTGGCGCTCGGTCCGGTTGTGACACTCAAGACTCCCGCGAACCTTCTGAAAGCTGCACCTACCCCAGTTCTGATGAGATTCCCGCCTACATGGCTGGGTTGCGAAGGACCCAGGATATAGACCAGTGGAGACCAGAGGAACCGTCTTTCAGGGACAGGGACCGAAGTAGAGATCGCCAGCGTGAGCGCCAACCACGAACGTCGTCACCTGTGTCGCGCGCTGTGAGGGACACCTCCAGGCGTACACACGAGACCAATACTCACTCGTCAGCCAAACGCACAGGAGGGCGCTCGCGCGAGAGAAGCTTGAGCAGAGATCGCACGCGTCGTCGCAGTCGAGGTGCTTCCAGAGACGACCGTTATCGAGCCTCGCGAAGAGAGCCCAGCGCAGACAGGGTTTCGCACTCACACCGGCACCATCACCACCACCACCACGACGACACGACCGCATCCTCGAAGCGCCATCGCAGTCGCTCTGCATCTCCACGAGACGGTCACAAACGCACCAGGCGGCACAGGAGCCGCAGCACCGTGCGCTCGAGGTCAAGGACACGGCGCGCAGACTCGACGCATCGCCCAGCAGCGAGGGAACATTCTCTACGCCCGCCTCACTCGGACCGCGATCTCACTTCGTCACGACCGACGCCTGACACATACGTCCCGCCATCGTCAACTCGTCGTCGTTCGCCATCGGCCGACTCGTACTATAGGCCACTTGCACACCGATCACGCAAACGGTCCGCTTCACCTGCGAGAAGCTCTCGGCGTGCGCTGAGCCCTCGAAGATCCCCACCAAGAAGGAACGCTGACCGAGGCGACACTTCCGTCCCAAGTCTCGGTGAACGGCAGCGCACACATCACGTCAGTCGTGAGCGAAGCCGAAGTCGTGCATCTAGGCGGGCTAGATCACCCTCCCCACGCCCCAGACGGTCTCCACCACCGTCAAGAAGGGCTTCTCCGCCCAGGGCACGGGACGACAGACCCTCATCGCGAAGAAGTGTCTCCCCTAGAGGCTCAAGCCGCCGACCGAGGTCGCCGCCTCCGTTATCTCGATACGAAGGCGTAAGGCCAACACGTAGAGAACCCTCAACATCCAGACGAAACTCGCCTGCACCTGCATCTGGCTACAACTCGGACAATTCTAATAGCAAGGCAGACGACGCCAAGATGAGGGGTGCATACCACTATCAGGGGCGTGGAGGTCCGGGTTATCAGCACTCGCCCCCTTACCCTGCACACAATCAGTATTCTCCGCCGCATAATCAGTCGCCCTATCAAGGCGGTAGAGGTGGCTGGAACGGGCACCAATACTCGAATCAAGGGTTAGTTGATCGCCTCTAATACCTCTTGTACTGACATTGACGCACAACAGATCGCCCCTGCATGGGTACTCGCCAAATCATTCACCCTACCACCAAAATCAGAGCTATTCGTCCGGTTATTCTGCGAGTCAATCTTATCCACAGGGCGGCTATCCCAGCGGACCTTATCGTGGTGGCCGTGGTAATCACTACAACGGCCCTGATCGTCGATTGTCAGGCCCTAGTCCTCACTCTGCATTCGGTCAAGGCGGCCGAGGCCGCGGCGCAGCGCCCACACAGTTCTCCAACTTGTCATGGACCCCAGCATCCGGCACCAGAGGTGGAAGACCTGCTACAGAGGCACCCCGACCAAACCCTCCCGCGGTGCAAACAGCAACGGACGCCCCATCTGTCGACGCTGATGACAACCCTTTCCGCCCATCAAAAGATTTGCGGGTCGAAGATGAGGGGCCGAAGGAAGACAAAAAGATGGCCCCTCCGACAAAGCCCACTGCCGCAGCCCCTTCATCACAACCGAAATCGGGTTTTAGCTTTTCTCTGAAGACAAAGAACCCTGTACCCGTGGCCAGCAAGGCTAAGGTAGAGGAGCCTGAGAAGGTAGAGCCAAAATCGAAAGAGTCACTACTCGAACCAAAGAAGGACGACGCACCTCGCGACTCTCGATACGCCTCCGACGTTCGGAACGACCGTGATCGTGACTACAAATATGATCGTGAGCGTGAGCGTGAGCGTGAACGTGAGCGTGAGCGAGACCACGATTATCGCGAGCGAGATCGCCGGTATGACTACCACGATCGACAGCCGGCATACAGAGACCCTCGAGACAGGGATCCTCGCGACTTGCGAGACCCGCGAGACCCATATTTTCGTGAAAGAGAAAGGGATTATAGAGACCCTCGTGACAGGGACCTTCGTGACCCGAGAGATGTACGCGATGTCAGAAACCGTGACCCAAGAGACCTGCGTGATCCTCGCGATCTAAGAGACCTCAGAGATCCACGGGATGTTAGAGATGTACGCGATGTGCGCGATCGCCGCGAACCGTACCTACCGCGGCGACCAGACGATCGCCGACCAGAGCCGCGCGTTGAGCATCGCCTTGACAACCGTCAGGATCGGAGAGCACCGCCGCCCCCAGATGTGTCAAAAACAGTCTTGGTGAAGCGGAAGAGGATAAAGGCTCGGCCAACTTTGTCTGCAGATTTCGCAGCTTCGGACTCTGTCTACTACCGCAAGCCAGGCAACGAGTCGGTGGTTGGCTCAGGTACTTATGGCAAGGTCTTCAAGGGCATCCACGTCTACACGAAGGATCAGGTTGCTCTCAAGAAAATCCGGATGGAGGGCGAACGCGATGGCGTAAGTTTTGCACACACAAATTGTACTTCACATACTGACTTAGCCTAGTTTCCTGTCACTGCGATTCGAGAAGTCAAGCTCCTCCAGTCCCTGAACCACGAGAACATCGTCAAGCTACGCGAGGTTATGGTCGAGAAGAACGACTGTTATATGGTCTTCGAATATTTGTCACACGATCTTACAGGTCTGCTGAACCATCCCACGTTCAAGCTCGAGCAGTCCCACAAAAAGGACCTAGCAAAGCAACTCTTTGATGGCCTAGACTACCTTCACCGAAGAGGCGTGCTACATCGCGACATCAAAGCCGCGAACATCCTTGTCTCTAACACCGGCCAACTGAAGCTAGCAGACTTTGGTCTTGCCAGGTTCTACGCAAAGAGGGGCAAGCTGGACTACACCAACCGTGTCATTACGATATGGTACCGCTCGCCAGAGTTGCTTCTCGGTGAGACACAATATGGACCTGCCGTAGACATCTGGTCAGCAGCTTGTGTCCTCGTCGAGATCTTCACCCGCCACGCCATCTTCCCCGGCGACGGCGGCGAGATAAATCAGCTGGACAAGATCTACAATGTCCTCGGAACCCCAACCAAGGAAGACTGGCCAGCCATTGTCGACATGCAATGGTTCAATCTCCTCCGTCCCACTGAACGCAAGCCCTCCACCTTCGAAGAAAAGTACCGCGACCGACTTAGCCCCATGGCTTTCGAGCTCCTCCAAGCCATGTTCCTCTACGACCCATCCGCGAGGCCCACAGCCGCCGACGTGCTCGAGCACCCATTCTTCACCAGCGAGCAGCCGCCGCCGAAGCGTGCAGAAGCCCTGAAGGAGCTTGAAGGCGACTGGCACGAGTTCGAGAGCAAGGCGCTCAGGAAGGAAAAAGAGCGAGCCGACAAGGAAGCCAGGCGGGCGGCGAGAGAGGAGGTGAAGAAGGACGACACGAAGAGAAGAACTGATGCTACAGATAGTGAACGCGAGGCTAAGAGGATGAAGAGTGGGTAGGCTGTTTTCTGGCATCCCCACATGACTGCATCATGTGGGAATCGTCTGGATGGTACACATATCGTAATGTCACTAATGTTGAGACGCACATGAGTTCCATCGCGCCTCCCCCGTGACTGTAGTGACTCATCAACGTAGGCTTCTGCAGTGAGGCAAATCGCTCACTCGGATGCCATATAGTTATGTTCCCAGATACATGATAGGACAGCGACCATTTGCTCCATCTCCACCCGCTCAGCTGAACAACTTTCACCAAGGATCCTGTTCATGTATAGCGAGTACATCAGTAATGAACAGCCGAGATACCGTCCAACGAACGAGTCCACCGCATCCACGAAGAAGAGAGGACGGTATCACAATCGCGTGCACAAGTCTACTACCAGCCCATACACGTTACCCAGAGAGACTTTGCTCTACTCTGCGCAATGCTCTGATTAAACCCGGTTCGTCTCGTCAGCTGTCGAACAATGCATAGTGCAGCAGGCGTGAGAGCTTCGATCTGGTCTCAAGAATTCGGCGAACAAAGGCGCATTTGGCGACGACGTGCTACGTGCAGATTAATCATCAGGATCGTATTGTATCGATATACACCCACTCTACCCACTGCTTTCATATTGTAGCTTTCCCACCATTGGCCACGCTACGTGCTCTACACAAGACGTTGTGGAGATACAGCGCGAGTTCTCGAGCCTTGATGCGTATGGTCAACCTCGAGGTAATTAGATCCCAGATTGAGTGGGGAATGCGTCTGCTTATGATGAGCAGGAGGCTCCTGGGGCGCACGTGTCGAGCGTACAGTCGACGATTATTGATCAGAAGCGTAGGTAAGGTTGGTGACGAGACGTGACCGCGAACGTTTCGTTCGACTGCGCCGACGGGAGTAGAGAGGAGGTGTGAGTTGGGCTGGTTCAATTGCACTCATCGAAGCCACTATGCAAGTGACTCACATTCGGGATCGAAAACAGATGATGGTTATGTGTGGATATGTGGTTGTTGAGAAAACACAGTCTCGCCCTCGAAGAAGATCAATCCGCTTCTCTCGCCAGAGTATCCGCGGCATTTCTCCGAGCTGGTAAATGATTCGACTGCGGACGTACACTACTAAGATACACCGCTCTCACGCATCTGGATCAGAATTCCGTGCTCCTCCAGAGACTTGCCGATGAACATATATCTAGAGCCTACGCAAGGTCGTCAGATATGCAGAGCGATCGAACGATGGCTTCCTCTCACATGTGCAGCAGTTCTTACAACGACTCCAGAACAATGGAGGAGCGGTATCTATGACCTTTTTGGAGGTCGGATGTTGTGCTGTCACCCACAAGCTCAAAGCCTGAACACTCACAGCATATGCTATAGAGTTAGAAGAACAGAGGTGTATGATGTATCACCAGAGGACTACATCAGTGAAGTTACGTAGAGAGCCTGCAGTGCATTGAGGACTGGTGCCTATGGCTTACTGACGCCCTTAGATGCCTCTCATCGATAGTCTTCGTGATTACTCACTACACGCCAGAAGTAGCTCGAGAGTGAGAGTGAAGATGACGATCCCATCCACAGTGTCGGATGAGCAGGCATTGTCTTATGTGGGTGAGTTATGGATGAGTTGATGTAGTGACCGTTGTCCCTTCTCTGTATTCAAAAAGAGTACGTCCATGTAGCAACAAGAAATCTGGCGCCAAGTTAATGCTGTAGCTCACAATAAATTTGTCGACCAGGCTTTCGGAGACAATTCCTTGATTTCGGTGATTGACATGGTGCCTGCACAAAATAGCGATTTTGAAGAGAAACTCATAAGTCAGCAGGCAAACATTGCTCAGTTTTACCGTATATGGCAGTCAAGTCGTGCCACCTTCCTGTTATAGTGCTATTGCGTCCCTTCGACACCACACCACCATGCCGTAGCTGTTTGCCAACCTGTCATACCCATGACGATCAGCTATTTATTCCCTTTAATGAAGGGACACCCTATACTGATCCGCAGCATCATGTAAACGCTTCTCGAGTCATGCTGTACCCCAGACCATCGCAATCTCACTTCTGTCGCCGTAAATCTCCGCGAGAGATACGGATTACGAATGAGGATCGCCATGCATGACTCGACAGATATCTGCATTGATCTCCAGGGTTCAAGATAGCATGACGAGTGCGAACGCAGTCATGCCGGCAAACATGAGTCGTGCATGGAGCGGGCATGCGCGGCATCAGATGAGATTCGCGGCAGGATTGCATTAGTATGTGGTAAGTAGGAGCCGTGAAGCAGTGCCGTTGCTGACAGTGAACGTCGGACTGTTGCAACACCCAATATGGACACCAACAGCATGTGGCGTATGATGGACCTACGGGAGGAGCCAATTTGTTGCCAGCAGTTGTGCGGAAGGACTCTGACTGCATCTCGCCGCGTCACGAACATGTGTTTGTGAAGACGGAGTCTGACGTAAGACGCGTTTGGGGGGACAAGAGCGGTCAATGACAGAGCCTCGGATCGTGTTGCTGGGCGAACAGGATCGCTGCAGGCCACTGATGCTGTACGTCGATGCAAATGTACAGAACAAATACTGTTATGTCTCGGGTCTTGGACTGACATCCGTTTCGTAGCACAAACGGCTCCACGCTCGTGTAACCCAACGTCACCAGCTCTGACGATTGTCCGTCTTACCAACTTCTCAGTACGACACGCGCACGAGGTTGTCAGCACCTGTCAGCGCTTCAGCGATGTCTGTCACACAGCCGTCGATCGAGTTCGTCGAGCAGACAAGCGGGTCGTGTTGCACAGTGAGTCTACGATTTCAGGGCCTGGAGCTCATCGAAGTGCCACACAAAGGCTCAAAGGGCTTTCAGCGCTTGTGTACCGTAGCATCGGCGCTTGCTGCGGAATTGCCTGATAAGCCGGAGGACCTGCTCAATGCCAGAGGATGTACGACGTGAATCGGAAGCTGTCGGAGGCCACCACTGCATGATCAATCCGTACGGCTGGAGAATCACAGAAGAGGGGCAGAGTGAGGCGCGAGTCTGGCCCTGTGAAAGCCCACTGTCTGAACAGACTCTTGCTGGGCTCTTGCCAGTTGCCGTATTGAGAGACACATCTACTGCTCAGGCTCTCCCAACACTCGTGTGGCCGTGGCATGTTTCGCGGTTCCTCAAGTCCGCGATCGTGAATTTGGTATCTGACCACTGGCGTTTCGTGGTGTCTTTCTGATTATGGGACCAGCGCGTTGTGGCTTGCGTAGCTGGAAATTTCAGCCCGCGCCCCTCAACAGCGTCAGGCACCGCAACGTAATTGGTGCTCTCCTTTGAATTTTCGCAGAATAAAAACTTAATCGAGTGCTTTAGACATAGATCGTCTTCTGGACCGTTCACGATTTCGCCGTTTGTGGGGAGTGTACCTGGATTACGTGTCGATGCTGCAGCTGTTGAAGCCTAACTCGACCATACAACGATCGTTAACTTGTAAAGTCCAGCTGCATCTCACCCGGTGAATGTGGACTTGTGGAGAGCTGGATGCAGACTGCTCAACGTGCTGCTGCTATCCGGGATGTTGGGGCATCTAGTCATTGATCCTCCACGGCTTTTTCTGCGTTGGCAGACACAGCAGCGTACCTGAAGATCTGGATGCAGAGGTATGCAGCCATCTGCAGCACGAGTATCCGATGCAGTTGCCGTCTGCTCGGCAACAGACCCGATCAGTTGAACCGCTGAGGCACCGAATTAAGAACGCGACCTTTGCTGAAAGTCTTCAATTATACCACTTGCAACTAGAAAAGAAAAATAATCGAATAGAGAGGAGATGCTTGAACAACAGACAGTTGCAAGAAATGGTATCACTAGCTGATTGGACGAGACGAAAGAGGGTGGATGACCTCAGGCAGCGAATTCGCACCTCTCAAACAGCGGATGGCGCATGCTAGACAGTGCGCCGTTCAGCTGAGGAGAGAACTGGCCGTTGTCAAACCTGAACGGTGGGAGGAGTGACGCGATTGAGGCGATCACACTCTCCCGGTATCGATAGCGAATCGTGCTAAGGTTGGCTTGAGCCTATCATGACCGTGGCAGAGAGTAGGTTTAATAAGGTTCAAAACCTATCGGCGAGGGCGGCTGGAATTTCCACTGTGCAAGCCAATAGCAACTGCAAGGCGACACTGGAATTGATTGTCAAGGTCAAGGAGTTTCGACACGCGCTCTAGTTTTGCATTCCTCTACACCACCACTTCAGTGGTGTGTAGGGCGTTAGTACCTGAGTGGTCGCTGAATTGGGCGCTTGAGGACTCGGGTGACGGCGGAGAAGGCTAGGGCGCAGAGCGCGAATGACACCACAACAGCGCAGCACAGTGCCCGTGCGTAGTTGTATCTGTGGGGACCGGCGAAGATGCCTGCTCCAGGAATAGAGCAATGTCGCACAGTCTGCAAGATGGCATTGACCATGGTTGCCGTTAACGAATTTACGAGGCTTTAGCCGAATGATAACACGGACTTCGGACTTGATGTGCTGCAAACAGTATTCGTGGGGAGTTTACCTTGGCTGTTCTGTCATGTTGTAGAAATCCGTAGTCCTAGTCAGGGCGCCAGTAGCACGAAGGGGGCTTGCGAGTAAGGTGGGCGTGGTACCTGTAATATCGTTCGGTAGAGTTGCCACATTCCAGGGACACTGCACCTTGACGAGGAGCGACGTACGAAGATCGCCAACTTCTTGACAACGCAGCACGGGTGGAGCGGGTTCAGCGAAAATCGAAAAGACGGTGACGGCAATCCAAGAAGGCCAGCGCTCAGAACGGGTCCCTCTTTCGGTTGTGGCGTGAGGCCTTCCTGCTTTGACCTGGCGTCTCCACAGCTGCTAACTGAGATATCGCGCCTCGTGAGGCAACTCGAACTGTGGTTGGCCTACCCCTGAGAGCGCGGGATGTCGATGCTGGAGGCGGCCTGGTGAGCTCGGGGATGAGATGAAAGGAGGGACATGGCAAGCGCGTGCCGTCCTGTGGTGACATCGCCACTGCGAGGCAGCGGACCCCTGGAGGGCAGGCGGGCGAGGAGCAGAGTTGCAGTTCGCACCGTCGCAGGGTCTTTGCACCACGAGGCGCTGTGCCAACAGCGAGTGTATGGAGTTCGCGCCGGCGATGCTGGACTTTTGCCAGCAGCCAACCAGCGGGCGGCTCAGCACACCTCGCGAGCGCAGCAGCAGCTTGTGCTAGTCGCAGAAGGACGAAATGTTGCGCGATGGCTTTTGTATAGCGCGAATCTGCTGCCAGGGCGAACACGGCGGATTTCGCACGCAACGCAACTGAGCGACAGGGGTAGCAGGGTGCGCCTGGCGGCCGCGGGCCTGGCGCGCACAGTTGCGGACTCTTGACATGACATGGAGGAGATTACAATCAGCCTAGTGCACGTCTTTTCGGCTGCCACTGGCGCCGCGCGCTGACTCCAGGGTTGCGCTTGCCCGCCTCAGGTGTTCCGTGCTAAGGGTTCGCGTGTTGTACTTGAAACTTCGATGCAGGAGCAGCCACCGACAGGGAAGGAACCTGTGCACGGCCGGAGGTGCGTCTGCACTATATCTCCTCAGCGACCCCAGGAAGCGCAGCACTCTTGCCCGCTTACGAGTCGCATACGTTCCTTACCAAACCCTGCTGCTGCTGTTGCTGCCGAGTCCAAGAGTGTGAGAGCTGTGTGTGACGAATCTCACTCTGCCTTGTGCTACCGTAGCCACGCACTCTCTGTTACCACTTGCGCGAGAGCCTGCACGCCTAAGGTTTCACACCACAGCACCCGGCCAGCCAACCGCCGCATCACTACCATAATAACCATCAGCCGCCCGACTCTGCCTGAGTCCCCAAATCCCCGCTTCTCCACCAGACACCATGGCCAATGCCACCGTGTCGACACAGCTGCCACAGTGGAATTACGAGAAGCCTTCCATCATTCATAGCACACGGACTGAGCGTTCTGGATCTGACAGCTCGGCTTCCAGCCCTAACTTGTGCAACGACGACCACGAGACATTGCGCCTAGACACCGCTGCCACACAGCCCATCAAGAAGGGCAGCATTGCCCTCCAGGACCGCTACATGTCGAGCGAAGAAGACCTATCGCCAGCCTGTGAAGACTCCGGCTCCGAGTCCGAGTACGACTATGACGACGCTGTTATCGAGGACCTGACCCAACAATGCCATTCAGCGAAGAGGATGTCTGTCTCAAGATGGAACCAGGGAAAGAGTTGCGATACCGCCGTCAAAGTGTCGTATGCCTTTGTTGGCCGTCCCAAGGTTGTCGAACTCAATCTTGGTTCACCAGTACTAGAGCGCCCAATGTTGACACAACGGTCCGCGTCGCTAGCCAACCTGCCAGCCACTGCCATGAGCAAGCTGCAGAAGGCTGACCAGCTTCAGCGTCACTCGCTGAACGTCATGCCCATGTCCAAGGGCTCTGCTGTCTCTCCACTCTCGCGCCCCATCTCACCACTTGCTATCGTTGAGCCCCGCCGTCCCTCCACAAGCTACAGCCCTTCGAGCAAGACAAGCACTCTCGATCTCGGCGACCTCACCTCGACCGCCTCCTCAATCAACACCGCACCTTCGAGCCGCAGCGCATCACCCGCAGTTGCCGCTCCTACTCGGCCTGCGAGTGCGACAACAGAGGGCGCGTCTTCGAGACGCTCTTCGGTCTACGTTCCCACAGGAGCTCGCCCAGACCTGCAACGCATTCATACAACACAGGCACCTTTCCGTCACTCGCACCAGATTGCACCACCGACACCCATGTCACCAGCAACCCACGCCTTCCTCAACACCGACCCTTTTGCGAAGCCTGCCGCCAACACTGCTATTCCCGCGAACAAGCCTTCCACACATAGGCGTCTGCGCTCGATTTCGATGAAGCTCTCGTTAGCCAGGATCGCCATTACTCCTTCGTCAAAGAAAAACAACAACGTCCCCGCCTCGCCCTACACACCTCTCACTCCTCAGACAGCGCCCATCGAAGCTTCTTCCGGATTCGCGAGCCCAATGCCTAACAAGCTGCGCCGTGCCTCGACTATCCTGCGACCCAAGTCGCGCGGAGGTGAGGAGTCCAGGGGACCTTCGCCAGACATGGCACCACCCCCAGTTCCAGTCCTCAATCGAGCAAGCACCATGGGCTTTCCTCAGCGCCAATCAAGAATGGTCGCTCGAGGAGCTAACGAGCGCGAACCCACTCTCGTTCTCCCTCCTTTCACCGACATGAACGCCAACCCCGTGGCGAGTGCGAAGAGCGGAAAATTGCGAAAGCGCAAGTCTCTCATGGATCTGCTCTAGAGCGTTTCAACCCCACAGCCTCGCTTGTTTGTTTCGTTTCGAATCTGCTTTAGACGCATGAACACTTAAACGACGTTCATGCGCAACCGACCCTGCCACCCTCACGTCACCACCTCACGTTACCTCCGCCCTGTACATGTCACTCTTCTCATCTCTCTGTTACACTACGACAGCGCTTCAACATACTGGACCTGCATAATATCTGGCGTTTTAATGGGCGTTCACATCATCGCCTCAGGTTGCGATACCCTTTCTGGGCACGTTCTGTTTGTTTGATACTATCTTGGCTTGCGAAGTGCTCGCAGCTCACACATCTGTCGCTATCGCATCTAGTATGCATCTCGTTGATCTTGGATCCGAAAATTTTCTGTTTTTCACAAGGCGGCTGTCTTAATGAAGATTCCCACGATATCCTATAGTATTGGTATTACTTAGTCTCTAGCGCCTGCCTATCATAGCCGCAGAATTGCAATCTACTCTATCTCTATATACAAAACTTGTCCGAAGTGGTTCCATGAGCTTTATCGTCACTATGATGCATCGCCACGTGGGCACGCTCATGCAATAATCAAATCGATTTGCTGGCCAGCATTAATCTGGCGTCTACGTACATCAACACTCTACATCACGCAGCCGCGGTGGACTGACATGAATTGACAGGACAGGTCGGCAACATCTCCCGACCCTCATCAGCCATCACAGACTTAGATCTCCACTCCCAGCCATCTCAGATCCACATCACGCCTTGCCAGTCCACACAATCTTCTTTACGGCTCCACGCGCCCACAGAAGAAAAGTAGTAACCCACCTGCACACTTCCGTTCCTCGCGCCCAGGAGCAGGGTCCCACACCGCATGCAGGCAAGCCAGGAAAGGAAAGAGCCCAACAGGGCAAGGATCCCGTGAAGAAAACAATTATGGGGTTGCCGCTATCGACCCTTTTTTCGGCAGCAGCGGGCAGAGAGGGACCCTGTGCCGCTTGAAACACGGCTGCGATATCACACTGCAGAGAGACCTGCAATGCGGTTTTCGTGATCGGGCGCGAGCTGAAGGCGCGCAACGATAACGGCTTGCTGGTGCATGCATGCACGTTTGAGTGCTTTTCTGTCACGCGCACCACGTGGACCCATCCGCCGGCAGAAGAAAGCACCAGATCTACTACGACGTCCTCTGCGCACCGTTCTATGCAATACTATTCATCCGGGCCTCAATCTGGGATATGCCGGTCGTCGCCCGTCGTTAATGAGACCTCATATACGATCAGCCGCTAGGCGGCGCGATATCGTGATCTCGGGCGTTTTCCCATCTGCTACGTGAATCATGAATGCGGGCTTTCTGCGCGTTTGCTGTCAGTGCTTCGTGGTGGTGAGGCGGGTTCAATCTGGCGATAATTTCAAAGGCGGTTCTATGTGAAACAAGCCACGATGGGAGCGTGGTAGCGAGGGCACGTGCACGAACGAGGATTGCTGCGGCGATTGCGCAACGACTCGAAAGATGTGTGTGCGCTGATGGCGATTGGGACCGAGGGTTTGAGGGCAGGGTATCGGGGAAGTATCGACGTGTTGGAGATGGGTGGAGATTAAGGCGATGGGCGAGCGAGATGGTGCGGTCACGTGAATTTGGGCGATACAAGTCAGCGCTCCCGACAGCAAGGTAGATATTGAGTTGTGCAGACGCCTTTGATTATGCACGGACTCCAAAGGGCCTGATAACTCATGAACCACTTGGTTGGAATTGCCATGCTGTGGCGAATGTCACTCATTTCGGTGACACCAGATAAAGTTTGCACTTGCGAACCTTGTGCTGGATATGCAACAGATTTGACGGATTTTATGTAGCTACTGATATGACTTCTGGAAACGTTCTACGACGAAAGGCGACTGTGGATACGCAGTCGAATATGAGCATGTTGGCAAAGTTCCTCTGCATAGTAGTGAAGTTGAAGTTGTACGCGAGATATATGGCAAGATCAGCCGAATCGTCGCAACTTTGGTTGTCGGCCACAGAATCTAAACACCATAATCCATCATCAACCTGCATCACGAGAAGCGGCTGCTACATCCAATCTATTGAAGTTCTGAACATTGTCAAAGCAGGTAAGTCACGAGCTTCTAAAGGTTGCAGGAGTAAAAGCAGAAGAATTCATATTTGTAGGAAGGGGGTATACAGCGCGCAGACTCCTATGAAAGCGCTTCCTGTGTCCAGTACACTCTAACATGCTAAAACAAGAACAGCACTATCACCTTGAAGTAGGAAATCAATAAAACAAAGAAAGAACAGAATACAAACAACAATGCGCCATCCCGCTGCACCAACAATAATCGCGGTCCTCCTTGGCTTCTTAGCCTTTATGATCATCTGGGGAAGAATCCGAGGTGACGGCCACCACGAAGGGAATCCGCATCCGGCAGATCTTCCAAAGAGGAAAGAGGAGGAAGGAGAAGAACAAGCAATCCACAACGAACATAGCTAAGCTGCGATGTAAAAACCTTACTGTTCTTGCTGTTGGGGCTGCTGCTGCTCCTGCAGCTTATGCAGCTTTGCTCTTTCCCTCCCGCGCTTGCTCTTCTCGGCATGCGATAGGTGCGCCAGAGTCCCACGCCTCGCACGCTTCTCTCTGTCCCTGGACCCTCGTTTGCGGCCACGCTTTTTGGGCTGTGGCTGGGACAGCAAAGCGGGGGAAGACGGAAGGGTTTGTGGAGTTGCTAGCTGAACAGCCTCTCCGAATGAGGAGTGCAAGGAAGCTGGAGGAGAAAGAGAGGGGCAGGGAAGGGTCTGCGGAGTCGAGTATTCAGCACTCGCTATTTCGCAGCCGGAGCGTTGCGAATAGAGTCTGGCCGGGCTTGTAAGATCGAAGATCAGCGCATCGATTTCTGGTGCGCTCAGCAGAGAGGAGTACAACGCTTTCTCTGCTGTGTGCATCCAATGGGTAACCCAATGGGATTTAGCTTCGTCGGAGTTGGCGCTCCTCCAGCCATAGATCCAGAAATTGATGCGCTGGGGAATGTTAATGGGGCAGGAGTCAATGTGAAGGTAGTCACATACGTCTTGGTCAGTCTCGAACGGTGTAAGATGGACACCATATACGGCATAAGCTTGCGCTATGATTGCCATCGGGTCATTCACTTTGATGTGTCAATTTTTGACACACATATAAAAAGGAGAGAAGCGAAACACATCGGCATGCAACACAGGATGGCCGCTTTACATTCGTATCACGAGGCAATTGGGGTATGGGAGGCACTTACTCAAGGCGCACATGCTGAACATGCAAGAGCGTGCTGGTACGATCGATTTAAGAGGTGGTGTCATCAGTAGAAGTGAAGGCCACCAGAGAAGTGGATGTAACAAGAGAGCGAGCTTCACGATAGATTCACGATTCATATACACCAGAATGTCATACTTTGGTATGGCTCGCAAAGAGGACCGACCCATCAATCTTTTCACGGATACATAGACGCGTTGAGGGACGTCCAGATATGGTGCAGTCGCTACCGGCACGGCCAATGTCGGAGACTCTGGATGGTTCCATGTCCTCTTCTGGCTCCATACCATAGCAACGTCCCAGTGGGCAGACCTCGCAGGGCAGCAGTTGAGTTGGCCTTCATGTTATTGGATAGAAATGATATGGTTCCTATAAAGCAATCCACCTTACGAGACTGGGGCCCAAAGAGCTAGTCTAGTCCGAGCCGTCGAAGGTATGTACCTGTCATTGTCTGTATGTCTGCTGTCGCTCGGCTGCCAAAAGCCTGGCTGCACGCGTTGACGCGTCTTACAGGTCGCGTAAGGAATACTTGGGTGCGAGATCACTCAACCATGGGTTTGTCGACCAAACTTCAGGGTAGGTATGTTGGCGCCACGATATCTGGTTATTGAGCAACACGATCTTTGCCAGATTGATTGGTACTAGGCATGGAAATCCGGTATCGATATATGGCCGCTACACAATTTAATACAAGGCTGACGGAACCCTATCTTCGAACGCTGCTTCTTGCTCAGCAACAAAGGAACTTCCATACATATGCGCGGCTGCGAAAACCCACAAACACGAAAGTAGAAGGCTAGCTAGAGAGCTGTAGCAATTTCTAAATATATGTCGACCTTCATTGTATAAGACACGAAACAACACTCTAAAGCTTACTCTTGAGCTGTGAGGCGTCCTTATCCGCGCTTTGTAGCACCTCATCCGTTGCAAACTGCTCGTAGTACTTCAAGCTCTCCGGATTCGCCAATGTGCCGCTGGGCTTGATGATCTTGCCAGAAACGATTTGCTTGACCGGCAGCTCTACCTTCTTCAAGTTCACAGTCGTCTGTCATCTGTTAGTAACCGTCCCACGCATCGATCTCAAGATACTTACTGGGATGTCCCACGTTTGAAACACGTATCTAGGCACATGTCTACGACTGCGCTCACTCGCAATCTTGTCTTTGATGCGCCTTACCAGATCTGCCTTGTATTCGTGGCCTTCGTTCATCTTCAAGAACAAAATCACGCTTTCGTCGTTGTCCTGCGGTCGACGTTGCCCTACGCAAATGCTGTCGGCGATTTCTGGAAAGTATGTCTCAATCACTGAATAGATCTCTGCAGACCCAAAGCGGACGCCGCTCGGGTTCAAGACGCCATCCGCACGGCCCAAAAATAACACTTGTCCGGTCGTAGGGTGAATTTGAATGAAGTCGCCGTGGGTCCAGACATGTGGGAAGCGTGTGTAGTAAGCGTTCTGATAACGCTCGCCGCTTTCGTCCCCCCAGAAGAACACGGGCTGGTTGGGAAATGAGGCAGTCGCAACAAGCTCGCCTGGCTCGCCGTGCGGTACAGCCTTACCAGGACCATCTTCGATGTTGCTGTCAAAGACTTCCAACTTCGTGCCCAGACACGGGCCCTGACAACCTCCCGTGTAGACAGGCTCAAGTGGATTCTCAATACCAAAGCAGCCAGCGAGATCAGTACCGCCGGAGATGTTCCGAAGGTGAACGTTCGATGGAAAGCCCACGTCGTAAAACCACTCAAATTGCGAGTCTGATAGCACCATGCCTGTCGTACACACAGAACGCAGAGCCGATAGATTGAAGAGTTTCTTGGGAGTGATATTGCTCTTCTGAAGCTCCTGGAGGAAACGAGGCGATGTGCCAAAGTCTGTCACACGTTGCTCCTCGAGGATCGAGAGAAACTTCTGTGCCGAGGGGATGAATGGCGATCCATCGTAGAGCACAGAACGACTTCCAAAAAGGCAGCATTGTACGGACACAAGGTACATGATCCAACCAGTCTATCCGGAGTCAGTATTGAGTCGCGTCTTAGATTTCTTTTCTTACCGTTGTGTATTGCAGCACTACATTGTCAGGGCTCATCTCACGATGCAGCTTGCCTTCTTTTGTGACGCTGATCAAGACGCCACCAGTCGAGTGCACGATACACTTTGGCACGCCAGTAGTGCCACTGGAGTAGACAATAAGGAAGGGATCGCGAAAAGCCACTCTTTCGAAAGTCAATTCCTCGTTGCCCTTGGAGGCTTTCACGAAATTCTCAAGTGTTACTGTACGCGGTACCCCTTCCAGACTTGCCGGTTTCGTTGGGAAACGAGGTTGAGTAACAATTCCTTTGAACTCCTTGACCCCTGCCATGCCCTCTACGATTTCCTTGATCTTTGGACGCAGATCGATAGTTTTCCCATTGTAGACTGTCCAGTCGTCAATGAACACATATACAGGCTTCACCTGCAATAGGCGTTCCAGGATTCCCTTGGTTCCCATGTCGGTGCTACTGGAGCTGAAGAGACCTCCTAAGCTTACGATCGCCATGAAGGCGATGAAGGTATCGAAGCTGGTGCTGGCGACAACTGCTACCCTGTCGCCCTTTTTGACACCTTTCGCGCGGAGGGCGTTCGCGAGTGTGGCTACTCTTCGTCTCAACTCACCCCACGACAAGTGGCGTACCTCGGTGTTGCCCTCGCGTACTTCTGTCAGAGCGATTTTCGCGTCCTCTTTATGTTCTGTGGTGCGTCGAGAAGGGTCGAAAGGTGAGGCGGAGTATAAGATATTCTCGGCGAAATTCAATCGCGTTCCATCAAACCACCGCGGTATCTTGTCCATCTCTTTCGTTGTGTCGACGATCTGCATGTTTGTCAGCCCCGTTATCTCCTTGGTGTTCCAATACCATCTTTGCTATAAAAACGATGGGATTTCTGTAAAGTCATGCGGTCAAGACTCGACCATGATCATGTCGGGCTTCAGAAAAAGTATTGGGGTACATGGACGAACCTTGCTGTAACTTCCTTCGTAAATAAGTCCGCTGCTGTTCCACATATCCTCCCAAAAGTCGGTGCGGTTGTCACCGACACTCCAATCGTATAACTCGCGAAAAGTCTGGAAGCGCGTGTGTCAGCGATGTCAGAGCTACCTAGATACTTTTCTCGAAAGAACATAGCATATGGACGGAGAAGCCTCTCCTCAGGGTAATCCTCCAGTTACTGTGCAGGAGATATGCAGTGGGAAGGGATCGCTGAAGATGACGAGAGGCATCCTTGCGGGATCGCGGGAGTCACTCAACAAAGCGATGTACTGAAAGCAACACCACAAGGCAAAGTGTCAACCTACCTGCATGTTGAGCCCTCTCTTCTGGTTGGCCGACTGCATGAACTTCCACATGGCCGTGGACTTCGGGTCTGGATGCTGCCATAATTTGCGCGGGGTTACAATACCAGAGGCCATAATGTTCGGAGTGTTTAGCATACAATACTATCTGACTCTCAGTCTTTGGTGGATATGATAATGTTGATGCCGTTGCGCCGGCAATTGATCTGTGGGGTGCTGTCCGGACCTGTAATTCCGTAAGTGTTGCGGGAGAACAAGATGGCAATAATGCGGACGTAGCGCAGCTTGAACAATGGTGCTGTCTATGTGAGAGACAGCAATTCGCAGATGATGACCAGTTTCCAGCGCTCACCGAGGTTGTGCCACGAATTTACTAGAGAAGTCACGGACAGCCCCGTGGGGTTGGGCGCCCTTTCTCGGAATTGATCCCGAGAGCCGAGGAGGAAAGCGCAGATCACGACTTCATGAAAATGGCATTTATCATCAAACATTGCGCTCCATAGATTCTACATAAACCATCTAAGATGAGTTGCTGTTGTCAGCACAGGAAAAGGCTGAATCAATGGATCCGTCTTTGTACGCGTCCATAATCTGTACAATGACTCCGTATGTCCCACCAATTGTCAGGAATGCCGAGAGGAGAATCAAGACAATATGAAGTCCGTACAGAGTCTTCTGCCACAGGTTGCCTCGAATATAGTCAGCGTGATCATAGATCCATAACCATCCAGGAAGCCCTAATGCAAGAGGCGCAAACGCGATGCTGCCGGCCAAGGAGAGCAGGTAGTTGAAGATCGGTACTCCAGAAGCGATTATGAAGCTGACGATAGTCATAGTTGCTACACATCCAAACCATGTTCCCCAGTGAACGGCGGTATTGGCCTGGAGGTGCTTCGATTTGCGGAGGATGCGTACAAAAACATACTTTGCACTGACGTGGACATAGAGGGCACCACTAACGCAAAGACCAATAAGACCTACACCGTACGCGATCTTCTTGACTGTGGGTCCAGCACTTCCCAGAGATGGAGACGCCACCCACTGACCACAGTATTTGTAGACGACAAGACTGAATGAGAGGTATGCGGCTGTGACTAAACCCATGCATACGTTGACTGCCTTGGAGTATTGCCTCGGGTCCCGCATCTCGGACATGACTGGCAGGAAGGCTGAGGTTCCGGCACCTGAGCAGAAGATTGTGGACGCTGCGGTGATGCCAGCAGCGAACGTCGGGCTGGCGATGACGTTGTAACCGAATTCATAGTCTCCAGTCTGAGGTGCTGCAGCTGGCCGATCAAGGGTGGTAACACCGACACTGCAACTTCATTAGTTGGAGTCCTGGCCTTTCGAATCTAGGCAGACTTACACAACGATAAAGACAGCGATGAAGACAGACGCGAAGCCGGCCCATGTGATCCATGTGAGCCTTTCAAACCTTCGGACGCTCGCACAAAGACCGACCATTAAGGCTGCAATAATGGAAAAGTAGTTTGTGCAGAGAGAGTGGTTAGACAACGCATTCAGCGCGGTCGAAACACCCACTATGCCGGAGGCTCCGACAATAATGAAAGCTACAAGGAAGAGGATTCCAGTGATCTCCTTGACGATTCTTCCACCGACTAGCTGACCCATATCGGCGATACTGTGGCAGCTAGGGTGATTGGCCTTGAATTGTCCCTGAACAAGCGCACACCAAGTGTTCAGGAACTGCCATCCGAGCACGTTGATAGCACCTGGAAGAGCTCCTAGGGTGAACATAGCAGAAGGGATAGTAAGAACACCGGTGGCGAAGATGACTGTTGACCCATCACTTAGCGTCTAGAAGGGCTCCAGAGTACAGTGCCACTTACGCTTCAGGAATATCACCGACGTATGGATCCATGAGACGGTACGGAAGTTAACAAGACCCTCGCCTGTCTTGAACACTTCCCCATCTTCGACTTCGGCCTTGCCTATGTTGATGCTGTCGGTGCTGCTGTGCGTTGGCTCGATGACATCTTCATGCTTCTCGTTCGACATGTTGGGCAAGCGCGTTTGGTTGATGAGGCGTTCCTTGATGCGACGATGATGGATGATGATCAATTGTCGAGGTACTGTGCATGGGACTATATACCCGCTACAACGGTGTAACGCAGATACGGCCCACGTCCTGATAGCACGCGCTCGCGGAATCTGGGGTTTTGTGGGCAGGCCCCATAATTTTGGGGTAGATAGTGGCACTCCCTATCTTGGAGGTTGCTCCAATGGACAGGAGTCAGTTTTGGAGTCGATCGGTCCGGGAAGCGAGAAACGTGGTAAGGAGATTTGCCGACCTGACAGGGGTTTCCGGTCAGCGATATCAGGCTTGCATCTTGGTATCTTGGATGCATTACTACGCTCCGTCTCAAATGTATCGAGAAACACGGTCCAGTAATTGTTGGACCTTTGTGCGGGTTAAGCGTACGATTTGGATGCACCTCATATTCGTCCGGCAAGTTTGCCGAAATGACCGCATTAGGCAATTTGGAAGCATCTATCTTCTTCTGTAACAAAGTCTGGGCATTTCAAAATAACTTGAGATTGTGTTGATTGTTCTAGAGCTACAAAGGTTTTTCCTTCAACTTCAGCCCTGCTTCCGCTGGCATCAAAGCTCCCTCTGCTGGTGTGTTCTTCTTCTTGAACTCGTCTGAGATTTCCTCCATGGTAACAAACTCTACTCCCTCATGCTTCATGAAATGCTCGATCAGTCTGTAATGTTGTCAGGCACAAAATTCAGAACTCGTAGACCAGGTGTTACCTTTCATGCATCAACAACAGATGCGGTCTGCCGGAAACATCTGGGTGAATGGTAATCGGCTACAAGTGCGGTCAGCGGGGTGATAATGTGAGACTAGCACTTGTAACCGTACAAAGATGAATTCATCATGCTCTCTGTAGAAGTAATCAAAGTGATCACGCCACAGATCCTCCGTATCCCGCGCATTGACAAAGCCGTGGCTGTTTGGCGAGCCCTTGATAAACATGTGAGGCGGTAGGTCATCTAGATACCAATTTGCGGGTATCTCGACCAGTCCTGTATCTTGGCCCTTTACTAGTGGCTTCATCCATTCTTTTGCTGTTTTGCTGTAGTCGATCTTGGTCCAGGAATCATCAGTCCTCAGGTAGTAAGCTTGACAGTCGTGATGACTCATGCTGTGATCATATTCAATGCCATATGATAGCAAAAGCTCAGCACCCTCACGGCTAGTCTCCCACCTATGAATTCATAAGCTCTGTGTCCAAAGCGCTAAACTGTGCGTACTTACCACGGTGCAACGCTGCCACGAGGCGGTTTCCCAGAAAATTCGGTCAGCATGCGATAAGTCTTGTCGAGTATGTCTCGCTGTTGGTCGATAGTCATATCGACTGGATTTTCGTGGCTGTATCCATGCAGCCCTATCTCGTGACCTGCATCGCGCACCGCGGCCATGTCTTCAGGAAACGTCTCCAAGCTGTGACCCGGAATGAACCACGTTGTTTTGATGTTGTACTGTCTTTGGTAAGATATGGCTTTTGGAGATTGTCGCAGTTCCTCGTTCGCTCACCTTCTTGAACATCTTCAGCAAACGCTGTGTGCCCACAGTACCAGCAAAGATACCACGACTGATGTCACTGGTACTGTCTTCGCCACCGTATGACCCCAACCATCCCGCAACAGCATCGACATCAACACCGTAAGAGATGAGAACGCGCTTCTTACCCATTGTGATGTTCTGAGATGTTGCAAAGCGAGTGCGGCTTAATTCAAGGGGTGCTCCGGGTCGGCGGGATTGAAATGATCTCTACTCAGACGGCTGAGGCGGCACGCAGTGTTCTTATTACAACATCATCCAGCTATTATTGCGGGGAAGTTGGTTTGAGCATCATTTGAAGCCGACGGCGGCTTGGATAGGCGTCATCGCGGACCAGGGTCTGCAAAGAGACTAGCGCTATCTTAACGCTGAGCTTTACTCCAATTATTCGGAGTAAGACGCGACGGCCGAGTTCGGCTTCGTGATGCGACAAGCAAATCATGGGCACGTGTCTGAAGTAGATATGTTATCAGTAATGATGCTATTGTGATGCTCGACCGCACTTTTACAAGTGAATATTCTATTACAATAGCCGAAGAAATGAAGGCCGCGCAGATTACAGAGGTAGTGTGACGTCATTGACGCAACAGGAAGTCAGTTCTGACATTGGATAGTTCGATAAGCCGTATCAGCTCTGCGAGCGGCCGGTTCCTATTTGTGGCGAGCACGACCTCCTTGTGCAGGTGTATGCAGCTGGATTCTGCCACTCGGATCTTCAGGTCTTGCAAGGGCAATTTCCGGCGAGTCTGCCTATGATCCCGTCTCATGAACCGGCAGGCAAGATCGTCCAAGTCGGCTCCCAAGTGCAAGGCAGCTGGAAAGTCGGCGACCGCGTTGGAGTTCTGAACTTCAAGAATGCTTGCCGACAATGTGTTGGGTGTCAACAGCATATGAGGAAGTCGTCGGCAACACGCGCCGATCCGCGTTTTTGTGAGAAGAGGCAGATGGCCGGCTTCAAGCATGATGGAGCTTTCGCGGAGTACATGTTGGCCGACCCAGAAACTACCGTCCACCTACCTCAAGAGGTCTCGTTCGAGCAAGGGGCACCTCTGATGTGTGCTGGAGTATGTGAACACCGCGCCAAACCTCGATATCAAAACTGACCTCGTAAAGGCTACTGCTTGGGGTGCTTTGCGAAAACTGAAACCAGAAGTCAAAAGTGGTGAAGTAGTCGCTGTCGTGGGCATCGGAGGCGTTGGCCACTTGGCAGTGCAGTTTGCGAAGGCAATGGGCTTCCGCACGGTGGCTATCGACAATCGTGAAGAAGGTCGACAATTGGCTCAAGAGGTCGCCGACCATTTGAAACCAGACCTGATCGTCGACTCATCAGCCAGTGATGCAGACGAACGGATTCTTGAGTTTACTCTGGGCGAAGGTCTTGCTGGTGTTGTAGTTTGCACCGATTCAATCGCAGCAAATGCGTGGAGTCTCCAACAGCTGGGTAACAAAGGCATTATGGTACCACTGGGCCTGCCTAAAGACAAGTGGCAGTTTGACTCGGAAGCTATGGTGTTTCGAGAATTGGTAATCAAAGGCAGCTATGTCTCAAGCGCAGAGGAAGCAGAGTTGATGTTCAAGGTCGTGGGAGAACATCAGGTCGCTTCACATCTTACTATACTCGGATTCGACCAGATTCCTACGCTTGTCAACAGGTACCTGAATAAGTCGATGAAAGGTCGGCTGGTCATACAATTAGCACAATAGATTTCAATCATCTGTCCAACGTCGAGCATTTATGACGTAACTGTGGGGAGTTGTAAATGCTTGGAATTTCTATGCTGAGCTACATCAAAGCCTTAGAGCTTTGGAGGTACTTGTGCACTGTTTTCTTGTCCTCTTCCGATACTTTTCCAGTCAATCGCTGATTCCCATGCGAATCCCGCATCGAGGATCTTCTGCTCCTGCCACAGCCCAGCAACAAGCTGTAGTCCAACAGGAAGCCGTACATCGGAGTCCTTTCTTGCAGGCGCGAAGCCAACAGGGAGTGACATTGCCGGATGTCCTGTAACATCGAAAATGGCTGTGTTTGTCGTAATGCCCATACTAGGCTTTAGAGCCTCCATTGGCGAGTCTCCCTGCTTCCAATCTACGTTTTCAGGAGCCACAAATGGTGTTGTCGGCATTACAATAAGGTCATACTCCTCAAACAATTTCTCGTACGCATCCCTCATCTGCTGTGCGATATTCATAGTCTTGACGTAGAGCCCAGGGTAAGTTTGCATCAAAGACAGGCCGTTGATTATGGTGTTCTTCGTTGAAGGAAAGAGTCTCTGAAAGGTGTCATTTGTCCAAGGTTGCCGTGCTGCCTCGTACTTTGTCGAGAAAAGGCCTCGTCTCCCATGTGCATACCCCATCATGCCGAGTGTACCCGCAATACGTTGCTGAATGGTCCAGACAGCAGGCCCTTCTAGATGAAGGGGCAGTGATACTTCCCGAACGGTTGCACCAAGTTTGTTAAAAGTCTCGACTGCTTGAAGCACTGTAGCCTTGACTTTTGCATCTACGAGGCGATGCTCGAAGCCCTCCTTCAGGATTCCGATCTTCATACCCGCCACGGAAGCGTGGAGATTTTTCGCATATCTTGTCGAGCCATGGAGGGGAGCGCCAAGTGTCTTGTCGTCAAAGTCATCTCTGCCGCAGATGGCATCCAAGCATAAAGCGACATCTTTTACGTTCCTGGCGATCGGACCAGCATGGTCGTTAATGGAATCACCACTTGAGATACCAGTATATGGGACCAAACCATGTGTAGGTTTGAGGCCAACACCTGTAACAAAGGTCAATAGCGTCCTTACAGTCGTAGTCTTTTCCTAGGTATGCTTACATCCGCAAAATGACGAAGGTACCCTGATGCTGCCCCCTTGATCGGCACCAATAGCGATATCGACCAAACCTCCTCCAACAACAGCTGAGCCGCCTGACGTACTTCCGCCAGCCGAGTAACCTTCGGCATAAGGGTTATGAACGGTCCCTTGAGCGCTAGTGAACGAGGAAGTCGAGTTACAGAAGTTTTCACAGATGGTCGTCCCCACAATATCTGCGCCAGCTTCGTACGCTCGTTTGACCACAGTAGCGTCGGCCTCGGGAGTCCATGCTGGTATCGCATCTGTGCCGAAAAATTGCGGTACTCCAGCAACGGCGACATTGTCCTTCAGGCAAATAGTTCTCCCACTCAAGATGCCGCCTGTGGCATTCCCTCGAATGAGAAATTTATGGGCCCAGGCATTACCGAAATCTTGTTCATCTGCAGTAGGTCGATAGAGCTGCTCACGTGGGTAAGTCTCGACATCTGGTCTGATGACATAGTCTGGAAGTTCGAGAATGTGTTCGGCAACATCGCGCACCGCTGCCAGTAGTTGTCGGTATTCGCCCGACTCCCCTGGCGCTATGCCTTGATCAATGCCGATACTGCTCAAGAGCAACTCTGCTTCGCCTTCGGGAACGAGGTCCTCACTTTAAACGTCATCAGCGAATGATCTGCCTGAGAGGTGGAATCGAGACGAACCTTATCGGGGTGTCGAAAAAGACAGACATGGTTGAAGCTGTGCAACTGATTGCAACACCCTAGAGGACTATACTTAGGTTTAGAAGTCACTCACAATGGTAGGAAGATATAGTCTACTAAGCAGAGATAGTATTACGTACCTTTATCCAATGGCGAAGCCCAGGTGCGAAGTGGGTCCCCGGGCCGATATATCCAAGATGCCTCCAACAACGACCCCGACGCTAGTCGGTGGTCCCACCGAAATGCAACACGACTAACGCCCCTCAAATGCTTTAGACAAATTTCAAGGCGCATCTGTCGAGACTATGCTCCCGGTATAGACAGGCGAAGGTTGGTGGGTCAGAGCGTGATATGTTATAATTGCACAAGTTCGAAAATCTTTCTCTGGTTCTCAGACTAGTCGGAATATTCGATCAATTGATTGTATAACCACCGTCAACCACCAGTGCATGCCCCTGAATGAAAGATGACTGGGTCGAACACAGAAATAGTACTGCATTCGCTACCTCTTCCGGTGTGCCCATTCTCTTCAAGGGGGCTATGTCGATAGCCGGTCTTAAGGCTTCAACCATCTCGGGGGAGGTCGTTGTCATAGGAGTCTCAATGACACCTGGACAAACACAATTAACCCTGATGCCGTCATCTGAGTAGTCGATAGCATTCGCACGTGTCATATTAATAATTGCAGACTTTGAAGCACAATAAGCAGCTATTCTGGTGTGAGCATGATAATTGCTGTTTCAGAGATTCACAGACATACCTGCGCCTGACCTAGCGACGATTCCGAGTTGACTCGCGATGTTGACTATCGAACCTCTTTGTTTCGGCTGTTCGGGCAACGGCTCTTGTCTCAGCATATTCCTAAGCTGAGCTCGCGAACTCAACCAAGAGCCTCTGTAGTTGATGTTGTTCAGTCGATCGAAAGCATCCATCGTCATTTCAACAGCCTTTACTGGTTTGCCTCCGAGAACACCAGCGCAGTTCACTGCATAATCGAGTCTGGAGAACCTCGAAGCGACCTCGTCTGTGAAAGAGTCTACGAAACCTTCATCTGCGATGTCTCCTGCATGATCGAGGACTTTGATTGATGGATCGATTGACAAGATAGCTTCTTTAGTCTGTCTCAATGTGTCTGAGTTGATGTCTGTTATCGCAATTTTCGTGCAGCCGGAACGTGCAAAGCCCTTCGCGACGGCAGCGCCAATGCCTACACCTGTCAATTAAGAGTCTAAGAATAGGGTCTTGAGAAGAAATTACCTGTTCCGCCTGCGCCGGTGATGATCGCTACCCCAGAAAGCCTTTGCAGAATCGATGCCATGGTTACAAGATCAGCGGGATGACTTGTTTACCTCCCGGATACTGTTCATTGAGCAATATAGGAAGCTTGGGCGCAGAAGCCATCAACGTGACGTGTTGCAGGAGCGTGATCTTCGCCTGACATAGCACCCTTGTCGCGTATTGGAGTAAGCACCGTTATCTCGGATACAAAGTTGGGGTAGACGCTATCTTCGACCCCGTGAAGCAGGAACCCCGCCCGCCGTCCAAGCGTCCAAGCAAGAATCCAAGCGTCCAAGTCCCTCCACCAAACCTCCAACTCTCCACAACTCCACAACATGCTCCAACAACACAAGATCCAATGCACAGACACCCTCACATTTGCAGCCACTGCTCTCGGAGTTTCAAACGCACAGAACATCTGACCCGCCACCTCCGCACACGTACGTATCCAAAGTAATCTTGCCCCGCTTCCGCTACAAACACCCTGAATGCCATCAACCAACCCTGTGTGAGACGAACAATCACTCTAGGGTGATTGGACATCAAAGAAAGACTGGTCTTTATGCTTCTGAAGCCGAAGAAGATGTGCCGAGGACTACCGGATACAAGGAAATCAACTGATCATTCGCTCAGACACGAGAGATAAGCCTTACAAGTGCTCTTGTGGTTCAGCCTTCACCCGCCGCGACCTCCTCACACGGCACTGGCGCATAGCAAAGCATGACGGTGAGGCTCCTACGATAGTATTGTCATCCTCCACGGAGACCACATGCGACACGCACCAGCACGATGCCATACATGATCCTCCCACTACTGTCAGTGGAGGAGTAAGCAACAACCCAGTACTTGGAGATGGCTCTCATATTCTGCATCAGCAAAGGATGGATTATCCCACCCCGGCGCCTAATCTGCATCATGACCAAATCCCACTTATAAATCAAGGTAAACAACGTATTCGGAGACTCTGGATCAAATAGCTCGAAGATCTGACAGCACTACAGGGGATCAGCCTCAAACGTATCATGATGAAGGCTTCCAGGACTTCCGTGACTTCGTGAACTTCATCGATGGTGTGGGACTCTCGGCACAATGGTCGCCGGAATTCAGCTTTGACTGGATGCAAGGCGATCACCAACCGCAACACCAGCAACAGTATCGGCACCAAGAATCACGAAGACCATCTCGTGAGCCTGAGACAACGCATACACCCGAGCCCGAGGATATCGGAACGCCTTTCAGCACGTGGCTGCCATCAGCACCCGCTGACGATCAAGTCCATCTTCGATCCCACTCAGGCGATGGTACGTACAGCTTTTCACACATCTGATTTGGGGAAGAGATTGAAGGCATGCTAACATAAATCTAACAGATCTTCGAGAGAAGCGGAGTCGTAGTGGGACATATAACGTTACCGATGAGCACCGGAATTTTCTGGTTTCTCTACTGAGTAGCTTCCCTGCTCCTATATGCGAATTCGAAATACCCTCTCGTCATACACTCACACGATACATAACGGCATTTTTCGGTGGTTTCCACAGCCATTTCCCATACATCCACAGATCCACCTTCCAGCCCTCATGTTCTCCTCTTGAGCTTACACTGTCGATGGCAGCAGCAGGGGCGCAATATTGTTTCGAGAAACGTAGCTCCGAACGCCTCTTCCGAGTAGCAAAAGCCATGGTGTTCGAAAGACTACGACAGGAGGAGAAGTATTTTGGACCACAGACGCTTGGACTGATCGCTTCCAACAATGTGTTCACACCTGAAGCTAATTTTACGATGCGTCGCACAGGGCCCTGGAGTCCTCTTGATATGGCCAAAACACTCCTCACTCTTGTCGGTGTTGCGACATGGGAAAGGAGAGACCTGCTTCAGCAAGCATTCTGCTTGCGAGGTCTCCTCGTGCAAACTCTTCGGGACATTGGTCTCCGAGAAGAGCATACCACGAGCAATGGATCTACATCTAGATCTGCAATGTGGGACCAATGGGTGCAGCTCGAATCCGCGCGGCGTACGAAGCTTGTGGCCTTCTGCTACATCAACGTGCACAGCGTTGCCTACAACGTTCACCCGATTTTGTGGAGCAGTGAGCTGCATCTGCGCCTGCCCTGCTGCACACCACTATGGCAAGCCACCAGCGCCGCGCAGTGGTCGGCTTTGCGAAGAGACACCAAAGAAGATCAAATGCCATTCCAGCAAGCACTTTCAGTCTTGTTACAAGGACCTACAGGTACCGACACTGTTCATCCTATACCAAGCCCTATTGGCAACTACATTCTTCTTCACGCGCTGCTTCAACGCATACATGTGGTGCGTGAGCTATCTTTCCCAATGACACCCTCTACGAAGATATCGACGTCTGAACTCCAGACAGTGAGTCGTGCTCTCCGCTCCTGGACTTCACTGTGGCAACAGACACCGGAATCAATTCTCGACCCAAACAACGAAAGTGGTCCTATTCCTTTCACCTCCAGCGCCTTGCTAGTCGTAGCGTACGTCAGACTATCTCTCGACATCGGCCAATATCGCCACCTGGAGTCGCGCGATCCAAATGTCATTGCTGCTGGGCTTGCACAGCTGCCCGAAATCGAACATAATGACAACCTTCTTTCTGCATTACTGTATTCAACACACGCATTGAGTATACCAGTAAGGCTTGGCATTGATAGGGTGGCAAGGAGTCAAGCTTTTTTTTGGAGCGTGCAGCACGCCATCTCGAGTTTCGAATGTGCTATCTTCCTCGGCAAGTGGCTTTGCTCACTTCCGAACCCGTTACAAGAGGGATCATTATCTCGTAAGTAGAACGGTACCAATCCCTCGCGACAAACTTTTGCTAACATCACTACAGGTTCAGAGCATCGCATTCTCCACTGGGTACGCTGCATCATCAAAGAAGCCTACGCCGTGGTTGACTTCGAGGAGACAGAGGGTTTTGATGGCGATGTGACCGTACCAGAGGCGCCATTCGCACTTGGTCTAGCAGTCTTGAATATTTGGTGTCGTTTCTTCAGAGGCAATACGCAGTGGCAGTTTGTGGTGAACCTCGGGATTAGTCTTGAAATCTACATGAAGGCGCTAGGTTCTTTGATACCCTCGGTCGAGTAGTTGATAATGGGAAATGGCTACGATAATCTTGCACGCACACTTGGTGGTGACTTGACGTGCAACTATTCTATATTCAGATGAACTGTGCCAATTGTTTTGGTGAGGTTGTGGTTTGTTTCATCAACCAACTCTGCAGCTTAGAGATTGTCGGCATTTCTGGTCAGTATCGACTCCTCGCAAAAGATGAGATGATGATGTCTCAATCTTGTATGTAACATTAAGCACTATCAAAGTCCCTTGTGTATTACACATTCTTGTAGTGAGACATGGTACCTGTACTTCCATTCGTGTGACAGGAACCAACGATCTCGCTGAAACATAGCCTCTATCAAACATGCTTACTTGGCTGTCTATTGGTATATGTAAAACAATGCTTTAATGCTTTAGGCAAGGAACCGTTTTAGCGCAATCTCGCCCTTAAACGCCTCCCAGTGTATGCTTTCAATGACATCGTAGTATAGTGTACATGCATATGCTATATGCCCGGATGTTACGCCCAATGCCGCGAGCCCGCTCAGCAGCAACGCCGCCGATGTTCGTGAACCATCAGATGCGTAGACTAGTCCATTCCAACATACTTGAACCACAGTGGTCTGCAGTCCTCCCTGTTGAGCCACTTCTCGCCGTCGGTAAAGCGGCCGGCCGTGCAGCCCTTGCATTTCGAGCTGTTTGGACAGTTGAAGAAAGGGATGTGCTGATAGCCGATGTCACGGAACCAGTGGATTTTGGATTTGTCTTCGAACAGGCCGAGCGCGACGCTGTGTACGGGTGCGTCGCCCCAGCGCTCGTAGAAGAAGCCGCCGGCGCGGTCGAGGTGGTCGAAGTAGTCGCGATAGACCTTACTGCGCCAGAAGCTCAGGTCGCCGATCTCGAAGTTGGACCAGAAATGGCATGTCGAGTAGCCGTTCGCCTTTCTATTGTTGTCTGGCCTTCTCTTCCCGTCTTCAAGCCACTCGCGCGCGTTGTTGGAGTGGATATAGTCGGGGTGATCGTCAAGGAACTTCTTCGTCTCGGGCCACAGTGTTGCAACACTTTCGGCACTATCGTAGATGTTGATGTTGAAACCATAAGTCTTGTTGTGGTCCTGCATCCATGCAAAGACATCGTAGTCGACGTCGCAGAAGAAGTGGACGTTCGGTTCGACCCGCCAGTAGTACTGCACGTCTTTCAGTGCTGGGTGCTCGCTGAACATGCCGCTATTCCATCTGCACATCTGGTGGTATGATCTCTTCTCCATGTATTGTACTCCCTGCGACTTGAGGAGGGATACGGATTCCTGAAAAAGGTCTTCGTTGATCCATGAGGGGACGTCCCAGTGCTCGGCGGGTACAAGCTCTGGAAAAAACATGTCAGTAGTAGGTTCCTAGCACCAGTTCGTAGCTGCATACCATATCGCACCTCAGCCTTGGTTGCTGCGCGTGTCCTCTTTTTGAACTCGTCGGTGAACGGCTTGTCGTTGAAAAAGGTCCAAGGGTAGTTGAACTTGTGGTTCCACGTTCGCTCGAGATCATGCATGCTTTGCAGCATGTCCTCAAGCTCCTCATTCCGTACCAGACTCAGGATAGTCGCATTGATGCGTGCGCTCTTCGCGTTGTCCGGTGCGTAGTTGTTGCCATCGACTCGGCGCAGGGGCTCTGGAGGCTCTCCAGATGCTGCACAACAGTCAGCATCGAGCCCATACAGTCAGAGCGCATCTCGTGTAGACTTACGATCTAATTGTGGGTCATGGTCCCATTGCCCATCTTTGGCCAGCGGAACTTTGGTTGGTACCTGCAGCTCACCTGCAGATGGCGCGTTCAAGATCTTAACAAATAAGAAGATGAAGACACAAATGGTGGCGCCCGCCAGGATGCGCATGCTCTTCGGCAGCGCCATAGTGAACGAGAAATGCGGTGAGACGAGGATGCGAACATCGTCCTATCTTGCGGAGATGACATGCGAGTCGTTGATAAGTTTCACTTGAGTTGCGTAATGTGCCAAGCCATATTCGGCAAGGCGCGCCTGTGAGTGGAACGCGGCATCAACGGTGCACGTAAAGTAACGCGTGCACCAACAACACCCTTGCGCCACTACGGTCAACCGACAGCACCCCATGAGGCTCAAAATAAGGGCGCATCAACATGGCCCAGAACGCGAAGATAGCGGGCCTCACGGATGAGCTCATACAGTCAATTCTGCAGTTTGATCCTGCCGTTAACAAACAAGCCTACAAACGCGCCAAGGACCTCGCGGCAAGAGGTCTCCGCGGGCACCAGTATGCCCGAACAAACCAATTTGAGATAAGCAACACTTTCGCCGGGCTGGACGAAAAGTACCGAGTCAAGAACCGCGATGATTTAGCCGATGCACTGCGGCTAAGACTGCAGAGGTTGGAGGGTGTTACCAACAAATTCAAGCCAGAATTTCTCTCGCTCCTGCTCCAGCTCTCGGATAGACCACTTGAGAACACTCGTGTCGAGGTATTGGATTTGCTGAGATCGCCAAGCCCACCACCTCAGCTCACTTGGAATGAAATCTTGGAAGAAGACCCTTATAGTGACGAGGATCTATGGAAGGACATTGACTATGCTGTGGAATCTTCGGGCGATGAACAACTCGAAAAGGGCTCAAAGAAGCAGAAAAAGCAGCTGCCGACGCCCTCGACGAGCGTCGACGACGACGATACGCATGATCCGGGGTCGTGTGTCGAGTCAACCGACGATGCACTTTTGTCAAGCCTCGAAGCAGCGCAATTCTGGACCGTGACTGTTGAAGATGGTACCAAAGCTGAAATCACGGAACTTGAGGCTATCAGGGAGACTTTGTTCATGCTTGCTGGGCTGCAGACCAGCGTCTACATTGTTGACAAGACACGTTCTAGTGTCCGTGTCAACGCACGCTTCAGGCTGACTCACGCAATGCCAGGCACTGCTGACCATCTACTGTCACAACTCGCAAGTATCGGAAAAGACGTGCTTCGGCTGAGACAATGGACTAGTAGACCGTCCACGCTGCCACTTGTTCAGACATTCGAGGCCGCCGTGCGGACGCGTCTTATAGAGTACGACGGTTTACTTTCGACATTACAAAGGCGCTACCTTGTCCCTGAAGTGCCGGTCGCAGTGAGCTTATTGGCTCTCTTAGACGAAATCCGACGCGAGTCGGAGCAGATACTTTGCCTGTCGCAGATCGTGTCAGATGTCGAGCCACGACTACTTGTAAACCCATTTAGTCATTTGGAAGAGCTCTTTGATCAGACAACTCTCGCCCAAATGACCCTCCGCAAGTCGAGCTTTGACTTCTTCTCGAACTTGCTCTTCGACTGTCTACGAACCTATCTCAAGCCGATCCGGCGTTGGATGGAGAACGGCGAACTGGGAGCCAATGACGAGACATTCTTTATCTTCGAGAACGACTCAGGTAGCGACATCGCCTCGATGTGGCACGATCGTTACGTACTACGTCGTGATGCGCAGAATCAGTTGTGCTCACCGTCATTCTTGCAGCCTGCAGCTTTGAAGATCTTCAACACCGGGAAGAGCGTCATCTTCCTCAAAGAGCTTGGATACGGCCACGCACTTCTAAACGAGCTCGAGTCTGAACCAGCCCTTGATCATCAGTCAGTTTGTGGTAGTTTGGACGCTGTCCCCTTGTCACCCTTCCCAGAGCTGTTCAATGCCGGATTTGAGAGATGGATACGAAGCAAGTACTCACTAGCATCTACATCCCTGCGCATGCATCTCTTCGATACTCAAGGTCTCATGCACGTTCTAAACATCTTCCAGATGCTATATCTGAGCAGCAACGGTGCTATATTTGAATCCTTCGCAAACACGATCTTTGAACGTATGGATTCTGGCCATCGAGGCTGGAGTGACCGATACATGCTGACAGAGCTTGCTCGGAGCATCTTTGGCGACGTAGTGTCGTCACAAGATGCTGAAAAGATTGTGGTGCGCTCAAATAGGAGCAAAGACCAGGGCCGGTCCGTTAGAGGACTGGCCGCTGTGTCTGTTGATTATTCCGTATGTGGCTACTTTGAACACGTCGAATCTCAGCTAATTGCGATGCTAGCTACATTGGTCAATCCTTAACATCATACAACGGTCCGCGATGCCCGTTTATCAGCAATTCTACACTGCCCTTCTTCAGGCGTACCGCGCAAAGTATCTGCTCCAAAAAGCGCGACCCACGCGCTCTCACAAGATCAGGATGTCTGTACATCTCATCTATAAATTGCAACATCGACTCACCTGGTTCGTCGACATACTCCGTTCTTATTACACAGAGACAGTCGTCGCCTTCACAAGCCAAGATATGGAGGCCGCAATGGAGAAAGCCGAGGACATCGACCAAATGGCAGATATCCACATCAAGTTTGTTGCAAAGCTGCAGGAGCGAGCACTGCTGTCGAATGATCTTAAACCCATCCACAAGGCCGTGGTTGAAATACTAGATCTGAGCGTCCTCCTTGCAAAGACCGTCCCAGATCTTGATAGCAGCAAGGAGGACCGCACACGACCATCCGCGCCACGAAGGAAAAGCAGTATGCCGTTGCTGGACCAGCCTCAAATCTCTGATACAGACGATGAGGACGACAACGAAGATGTTTCCGTCCGCAGATCTACACGACGATCCATAGGTCGCAGCCCCGTAGAAACACTTCAAATGATCGACAAAGAGTTCACCCGCCAACTCCCCTTCATCACAGCCGGTCTGCGGAGCGTAGGTAGGGTCGGCGCGGAACCGATGTGGGAGCAGCTTGCCGAGCGGCTGGAGTGGGAGGGTAGAAGAGACAGGAGCTAGACAACATCAAGAGCATTTCAGGATTTGTAATCCACGTGTGTCTCTAATCACACACAGCTGTGCACTCTCAAACCATCTTTAGCGGTATCTTGCCACGCCTAGATCTGTTCTCTGATAGACTCATTGTGCCGGCAATCATGATGAAAAGGAAGACTAGGACCGACGCGTGGGTTATGCTGGCCACGACGCATGTTATTGGGACAATACATCAGTGGTTGAGAATTCTTTGCAGCTCGCAGCTCATAAACAACGTCACTTGCAGGCATGGTGGTTCGCAGTCGCTTCCACATTTTGAGAGCGATCTTATAATGTGACAATGTTCATTTGAGCAGAAAACTACAGCAACCGTGGAAAATGCTCGCCGGCATACCAGTGTAATGAGATGAGATCGCGCCAAAAGCATCGCATATAGGCTTCGCTCGCTTCTGAGTGCTCTGAGTATCATGGTTTTAGGAAAAGTCAAGCAGAAAGTGCAGGAATCAAAGAGGTCTCAACAAGATCCCAGGGTATCAAAAACATCAACACAGCCTTCGCAACGCAATGCAGAAAGGAAAGCGAAGAACCGTCGAGACGACAACGAAGGAGTAGTAAGCCCAGCAAAACTATGGCCGGTAGCTCTTCCTGAGGCAGCAAATTGATCTCCGTTCTCATGTCAAGCCTGCTAGATCTTCAAGCAGGTCCACAGTACCCATATCACCGGTGTACTGCTGTGCACCAGTAACAGGCATGCTAGCCTGCGACCCCTCGTCCATATCCTGGTCGGAGACGTTCGACTGGGGCTGGAGGCCCTCAGCATCCCCACCAAAGCTCTGCATCTCGGCGACAATACGCCTGATGTTCTCCGCCTCCTCTGGCGTGATGGGCAGGAGGTCCAACTCCCCAGCCTCGGGATCACCAACCCAATGTACTGCACCATCCAGCGCAGAACTCAGGTCACTCTGGCACCCACTAGGGCCGGCAGCGAAGGAAAAGTTGCCCATGGTAGGGTCAACGGGAGCGAGTCCAGGGGCCTGTAGCGCAGCATTGACCCCCCATTCGTCAACCAGGAGGTTGCTACTCTGCTGTGGCAGGGCAGGAGTAGGCTGGTGAGCAGGCATGGTGGCCTGCGTGGGCGGGAAGGAGAATGAGGCCTGTAATCCCATTTGCTGGGGCGGGAGGAGGCCAGGGTGCGTGAAAGACGGGTGTTGGAACCCGATGGGCTGGTCGGAGGGGGCACCGAGGTGGAAATCCATGCCATAAGGTATGGCGTGAGGGTAGGCGGGAGAGGCGGTGGGAAAGAAGAAGGGGGCGCCGAACTGCTGGGGGTGTGCCGGGAGGTAAGCGGGCATCTTGGGCGCCGCGACGGTGGCCATCTGAGGAGACCTGGAGGTTGCCCTCCTCTTCCCCTCTCTCTTCAACACCTTCCACGCATCATCGACGTCTATCCTCTGTCCTCGGAAGTCGATCATCCGCTGGTAGGGCTTGTAGGAGCCGCGTCGGACCCACTCCCACAGCCTCTGGACGTCTTCGACTTCGTTACCTCTTGGGAAGGGCCAGATATCGCCCATCTTCCTCCTGGGGCCTCGAGGCTTCTTCCCCGTGGGCTCAGCGCAAGTCTTCTCCTTCTTGGAGGATTCCTCTTTTGCAACGGCAGGCTGCTGCACCTGCGCGAACGCAGGCACACCGACCTCCGCTGCGGGGGCAAGAACAACGGAAAAGCCCATGTTGGCTACGAATGTGTGGGAAGTGTGCTACTATCTCTTAGAGACGTGGTGGACACTACAGTGTACTATGCCCGTGGTCGAGACAAGGATCTCAGGGATGACAATCTTTGCTCTCTGGAGCAGAGTAGTCTGGCCTAAGAGAGAGTTAGTAAAATTTTCAAATAATGTGAATTAGAATAAAAATGTCTCCTAAGAACACAGAATATAACAAATCAACGGGTCAGGAGGCTGTTGGGGTCCGGTGCCAGATATGTCCACCACACGCCCTGAACCAAGTAGTGCGAACCACAAAAGGGGATCGTACAAAATAGGGCAATAGAAAGGAAGAACATATATCAGATACTGTCACCCAAACTGTAAACACCCTCTAGCGTTCCTCACACCACGGAACCGTCTCTTAAAACCCTGAGTCCCAACTTCCTTTACTCAACAAGTCACGCAAGACTGCCACAATCACAACGTGTACCGATTTAGGAAAATAAAAAACAAGGGAATCGGCCCACGGCCCTTGAAGCGGATTTTGATGTGAGGAAGCGAGAAGCACATGCGAACTGGCAAGCGAGGAGTGCGAAATACAGAAGCAGAGAGGAACGAATGAAGAAACAAAACGTCAATGCACAGACGAGGTATAATACAAGTGCACATAAGAAAAAGAGAAAAAAAAAAGAATAAGAGATTACTTACAAGACACGCTCTGTGCGCCGTGGAGCCAGGCAGGTTATCTTCAGCACGTTGAGCTACGACTCAATTGCTGCAGTCCTCACGTGAAAAGGGCGTTACCAGTGCTGGAAGAGGTCGCGATGGTACCAGATAAGATGGGGGATTCGGTCAAGTGTGCTGTTAATGGTGGTAGTAGTAGCAGTAGTAATATGATGAGACGAAGCTGCAGCACAAGCAACGGGGAGGGGGGAGGCTTCATATCCTACCCGCCAGGACGTGTTGGGAGGGAGACCCAAAGTCAAGTAAATGATTACCGTTGGAATATGTTCACGATACTACTTTAGGCGGACTGTGGGCAGGGATGGGAAGGCATTGGAGGGTAGTGGTGAGAGGTGAACCGTTTTTTGTGAGGCAGTATGAAGGTCT
Organism: Stagonosporopsis rhizophila; assembly: GCA_016767195.1. Lineage (NCBI taxonomy): Eukaryota > Fungi > Ascomycota > Dothideomycetes > Pleosporales > Didymellaceae > Stagonosporopsis > Stagonosporopsis rhizophila. Next base: position 765,616 of record CP068494.1, read on the forward strand.
TACATTGGCAGATGGCTTTCACACCTGGCTCGTGGTGTCAGATACTCTGGGTCGGCGGGAGGCGGTCACTGTAAGATGTGTGAATTTTATGATTCGGACCCTGGACACGTCAAAAGCGTGGTTGTGAAAATGTCTCCAGTTGTCAATTCGCAGCCTACGCGGCCCTCCCAACACAACCTAATGGTACAACTCCTTTGGCAAAATGCAAGCCCGGCAACGCCTCCCAAACACCGCGATGATCGACGCGCGGTCGCGCGTCCTAAAACAGTTGCAGCTGTGCCAGCGTTCCCAACATGATGCATGACCCTTTTTCTTTTGACATTGACGCGTCGATGGCACAATCATTCGCTCATACGTAGCCTGCCAGAATCGAATCAGCGGCCGCTCCGGTCCATCTATTGCGCAAGGTAGGGTCTATAAGATACCTTTCCTTGCGCCCTGGAAGAAGAATCGCACGACTGCGACCTGCAGACCCGCCATGACGACCATCAATCCACCCTCCATAAGACTGAAGTTAAAGATGCGCCTCTCGGTGCTCTTGACAGTGCTGAAGTTGCGATTCTCGCGTGTGCGGAAATATTTCTGATTGCGAGAGATGGTGGACAGTTGGGCGGAAAGCTTGAGGATCGACTCCTCGAGGACACTGGTTTGCTCAGGCGAGGACCCTGGCTTAGAGGGGATAGCGGCTCGCGGAGCCTCGTTCTCGACCTAGGGTCTGTCAGTTCACTGATGGCGTATAGTGTGTTCAGAATGCAGCACATACGGCAATCTCAAAGTCGACCACCTTCTCGTCCCATGTGCTTATCTCGTTGTTGAAGCAGAAGCGGTACTCGCCCGCCTCGTTGGCTGTGAAGACGAAGTCGCCCTGTCGTTCCTTGGTTCCATCAAAGATAACCCTCTCCGGTCCGCCATTGGACCCCGGGCCGACCACCGAGTAGTCAATATTGAAGGTGCCACCAGACTGTACAGCGAAGTAGAATGCGACTTTGACGCCCTTGTGCTCTACATTTGCGAAGAAGCAAGCCTTCTCCTGTGCTTCGAGGCGGTAGGTGAGGGCGGTTGCGTATACGGCGGTGCAATATGCCAGCAGCAGGCTGAGAACTGTGGCGAAAGACCGCATCGTGGCCGTGGGGGTCGAACGACTTGGTTGGGTTGGTTGTTGCTGTTGTCGCTGTTGTTGTATTAGGTTAGTAACAGCTGTCGACAACGAACGTCGGCGTTTCGGGAGTGACCACGCCGGTGCAGGGAGGCGCGGGGAAGGCTGACCAATGAGGTGCGTCAGCGGCCGACACTTGAGTATCACCGCCCTCGCGACTCAATATCTTGACAGCGACAATATCAGCATAGACCTTGGATGTACCGGCCGTACAACAATACGTGAGGATGAGCTTGATAAACTGCCCGAGGTAAATCTAGCCTAAACCTTTCCAACTAAATCAAGCACATTAGCCTGCCTGTGTCTGTGACTCCACCACCTTTCAGTACATAGGTACAGCAGCTCCTGCAGGCAGAGCCTTTGCGTTGCAACGCACGCTGTGCGGTGTTTTGAGAATGTAATATGTGCAACCCGATAATGTGACTATACCATATTTCATATGTCATTCCAAGCTAGTCTACAGTCCATTGATCGTACGCACCCAAAACCCGCAAACACCTCTACTTCGTCCCATGCGCAAGTGCTTGTACGGCAAGCTGGTAACCTCCAGTGCGCCACCCATGTGCCAAACACAGGCACGCAAGGATTCGCGCCGCCGCGTGCTGAAAAAGTAATAACGCCCCACGATACTGATGCCTTTTCGAACTATGCAACTGCCTGCTACGTATCCTACGACCAAGCCCGTTCGGTGGCTTATCGAATGAAGATAGAGTCCGACTTACCCCAGAAGCTTCTGCTCTTGTTTGGGTGATCCAGCCCGATACACTGGTCATCGGCTAGTGTGTCCCACAGAACCTCCCCTGCCAAATCGTCAGCTTCATTGTTTTCATTGTTGCATGATTCAGGTACTTACCATCGTCCTCGATGTATGTAGGTTTCGAATATTGCGCTCGTGGTACCTTTGCAAATTTGATCTTATCGAGCTGCTTTCCCTTGATCTTGGTCAAGTCCGATAGGCGCTGCTTGGTCTCGCTGAACGGCTCGCCCTCTTTGAGCGCGAACTGGAACGGAATGCCATGGGCTTTCGTGTGGTCCTTGTCGTAGTGGAATACCGGGACTCTTCGCGGAGCATCAATCTCCGGGACAGGCATTGCATAGATTTGCGAGTACTCAGCAAGAGCCGTGATTTGCAGCTCCGGTGTCAGCTGCTTGGAGAATCTGTGCATCGAAACCTCCCAGATCTGCACCTTGTTCATGATCTCGTCGCTAATGTTGGCTTTGCGCTGCAGCTCGTCGAGAAGCTCGGCGACCGGAGCACTCTTGGGGATCATAAGGGTTGCCTCCTCTTCTTTCTGCAGACCATCTGGAAGCCAAGTAATTTTGATCGGCCGTCGTTGCTCAAGTTCTTTCAAACTCATCTCCAGCTTCTCGTAGAACAAAGCATCTGGTCGCTGTGTTGTGGTCTGCGCATAACTGTAAGGGCCTGGGAACATGATGTTGTTCAATGTATGGTTAGCATTGTACTTGACAGGCGCCTTAGGCTTGCCGCCGGTGCTGACTGTTGTGAAGCGAAGATGTGTTGGGTCGCATTGGAGGTATTCGCCAACCTTCGCTGCCATCTGGTCATACGACATCTTTTTGCTTAGTGTCAGTGAGAAGGATGGCAACTCGACGCCCTCTGGCTGTGTTCGGGCAACGAATTCGATGTTAATTCTGTTCAGGAGGAACTCGTAGAATTCTTTGGCATCCACGTAGCCTCCAGTCGAACGAGTCTGTTCGATCTCCTTGTCGGTCAGTGCTCGTTGCACAGTGACAATGTCGCCATCTTGCAACTCTGACTGTGCTAGGGTTGTCTTAGGTTTCATCACTTCAATCATGCTCATTTTGATCTCCTCAGAGAGCTTCATCGGCGTACCAGCTGGCCAGCCGAGAGCGCTCGAGATGGCCGGCATGAGATCAGAGACTCTATCCTGATACCCAGCATAGAAGGTGCCGATGCCAAAGAGACTTTGGGTCTTCGAATCGAAGTGCTTCAGAAAGAGCATGATTGGCTTGTCGCCAGTGCCCTTCATCTCTAGCAGCTTCTCCCCAAAGACTGGTGCGCCCTCTGTATCACGCTGGACTGCCTTCTCCATCCATAATCTAAACACAGACTGCTTAGTACCATGTTTGGCGGCTGCTTCTTCCACGGTCATGTCGGGAAATTCTAGTGGTGTGTCTGGGCGGACGGTGCCGTTCTGACGATTGACCATTGACCACGGTCGCAGCATGTCGCCTTCAAGGCCGAGGTCTTGACCAATTTGCGCGTTGAACTGGGCCATAGTTGTCTGACGAAGGACGCGGTATATTTTGGGACTGGCATCTGTTTCGGAGTCGCTTTTCCATGGTACAATGTCAAAGCCTTGATAGGCTTTGAAATTTTCCTCTGAGGCAACCGCGACATCCATGTACAGATGTGCCTCCTCTCGCTCTTTCTTCTTCTTTTCAAAAGCAGCATGTTCTTCGGCAATGCGCTCCGCTAGGTGCTTGGGTGGGGCGACAGTCTCGGCATCCGGAAGTATGCTGTCAAGTCGGCTCTCACGGATGTAAACCAACATGTAGGCGCTCATGGATCGTTTCGAGGACCACGTTCGGGTATACGGGTTACGCCCGCCGGCATTTCCGTTAGGCACCTGCGCGTAATCACCTCCAAAATTCTCTTCCAGTGCCTCACGCTTTGTGGCACGTGTCACTCGGTCATCATCAAACTTATAGTAATGTCCGTCCTTGGCAGGTTTGATGAAAGCATAGTAGTGACCAGCGTTAAGGTCTCCACTGTGCACCAGTACGCTGTGCAGACGGTAGATGTAGGGCTCCGATCGATCGGCGTTGTCGGCGAGGTATGGCGAGGCGTCCCAGACTTCCGGGAACTCGTAGCGGTCGTTTACCTTCATCATGGCATCGCGTTGGAAGTCGTATTCAAAGCGTTTGAGCTGGAGGTGGAGGACTGGTGGGAAACTCTCGAAAATCACACCCTTCTTAGCATCCTGTAGTCCAAAGCCCTCCGCAAAGTACTTGTTCTCGCCGTCCATGGTCTCGACCTGTATGTAGTCCTTGAAGCTGTCGTCCAGGTTTTTATTGCCGCTGACGTTGAGCTGGATGTCCCAATAATCCTCTATCCGCGAAGACTCGTAGTCGACGTTGATGCAAGAAATGTACGTCTTCATCTTGCCCACGAACATTCTCTCTAGGGCGCCTTCTGCTGCCGAACCCTTCATCTTCGCATCGAGGTTGTCCATGAGCACGCGAGATAGTTCTTGTACATCCTGCTGCTCGAAGATCTGCTTCGAATCCCAGCCGAATGAATGCGTCAAACCCGTAGTGCTGACAGCATTGTTTGTGTTCTGAAGAAGATAGAAAAGGCGCTGCAACGCGTAGGAGCTGCCTTTATCGTCTTCGTCGGTGGGAATCTGGTAAACGGCCTGACGGAAGGCATTCGTAAAGTATAGCGACTGGAGAAGCGAGTTCAGATAGCATGTTGCGCCCTGGTTCTTCAGGCCGACCATGCCCGTCTCCTTCTTGGAGTCGTAGTTTATAAAGTTGTGCCACAGCACGCCGGTAGGATCTTTTAGAACGCGGATATAAGCGGTAACATTAGCGGCATTGCCCTCGACCATGGGGCGTCCTCGGTCGTCCCAGCTGTTAGCAAAGAGTCTCCTCAGCTCCGCGAAGCGTGTGAAGCCCCAATCTCCCTCGTCGGCCGTGAAGCGGTGATGTGCGGTGTGTGTGATGTACATTGTTGGGTCGTTTGGGTTCCAGAGGACCAGCATGAACTGTACGCAGGCATACCAGTCCTTGGGCATCTGATCCTCCTCGTATGCCTGCTCGAGGTAGAAAGACGCAAAGTCGACGTTGTTACCGTACGGAAAGAACAGTATGCGCCACGGCTGGCCGCCACACTCAAAGACGGGGCCATGCTCTTTCTTGGTGAGAGTTCGCCAGTCCCTGATCTCCCATGTGTGGTGTGTCTCAGCCTCTGTTTCCTGGTCGGGGAGCTCGGCCATGTGCTTCTTCATGAATGCATCGTACTCGTCGGCGCGAGGCTCGGGCTCGGCGTCGACCTCGTCCATCTGGTCGTCCGAGTCGGCGGGCGTGATGATGGCAACGTCGCCCTGCTTCTCGTCGTACTCGTGGTCGATGAGCATATCGGCGCCGGTCTGCGGTGGAGTCAGCGGCTGGGGAGGTGTCATGGTGCGTGTGGGCGCCATGGAGAGCTGCAGCAGCAGGCAACATGTGCGCGGGCGCAAAGCTTACCTGGTCCATGGCGAGGGCGGGAGCAGCGGGTGCTGGCGGGGCAGGCAGAAGGGCAGCAGCGGGCGGGCAGCGGCTCACGACGAAGGGCAGCGACGCTGTGCGCTCAACGCTGAAGGGTCTGGGGTATCGAATGAAGTTGCGCGCCAGTCGCTCGAACCAAAGACTGCAGGCTACGTGAGGGCGGTCGCAGCAGGCAACTCGATGCTAAGGATGCGTGCCTCGCTAAAAGGTGGCGCTGACAATGACGGGTGGATTATATGCGCTGCCGTTCGTTGCACTCGCTCACGACAAAGGGAGGAGGGCTGGGTTATATGGGAGCACAAGCGCTGCGATTGTGGAAGAAAGTTCGAGGTCGCGGCAGCCTACATGGGCAGCCTGCAGTGAATAGCTTGCATCTTGGCGCTCTTCTATGGGGCTGCCGCGGCACGCAGACGTCATGCTTGTGAATCGCGTCGGGAGACGTGACACGCTCGACAGCACAGAACCACAAAAAGCAAACGTGATTGCAACGACAATAAAGCCGCTTCCTATCTCCTGTGACAGTCTTTGCACAAGTAGACCTTGTCGGGTGGTGATTGGACCCTTGCATTGAAGTCTGATGTTGCGTCATGCTGCACTGAGCCGCGCAGCTTTCACAGCTTTGTGTTCCCCACACTCAAACCTCAAAGCTTTACCAGCAATGCACCTGTACCAAAGAAGCTCGAGCGCATGCGCACAGCGTTGTAATTTCTTCTCCAAAGCTGCTTATTTGCCTTCAACTTCTACAGTGCGGAGAAGATCAGCCCATGCCGCTGCTGTGGCTCCCAAATGGAAGCCCTCTTCAGCCCTCGATGAGTACGGTTACAACTTTCCCCTTTAAAGGCTTTGAATAGTCTACTCACACACTGTAGATGGGTGCAACGTGAAGCGCGGCCTATAAGCTTGCGCCAGTTGACCTTCTTTGGCAGGACTCTGACAGAGTCTCGTTTGATGGACTCAGCGAATTATTGTCGACTCGAGCTACCAACAAGGTAACAAACGCATACAGAGCCACGCAGAAGCATTGCTGAACGTGTTAGACTTGCGCACCGCTTGCGCGACATCCAGACTCTCCCATACGTCGTCGTCGCGAACCCGCACCTCGCCCACGTCTATGAGTCTTACCTCCAAGCTTTTGAGCGCTTTCGGCGCGTGCCCGAGATTCGATCAGTAGAAGACAACGACCGGTACTGCAAAGTGCTGGAGGAGACATTGAAGGAGCATGCCACAGTCATACCACGACTCGCTATTGGAGTGCTGGAGGTGCGCAACCTCATGAAGTCTGACGAGACAGACAAGTTCATGAACACCATGCTTCGTGCGGTATGAGGATTCATTCGGTCTTGATGTTGGATCACTGACACTCGCAGCGCATATCGCGGCGCGTCATTGCAGAGCAGCATCTTGCCCTCACCGAGACGTTCAACTCACCGTGGCATTTCCCCAATGCACAGACGCCGCACGATCAGGAGGCCGTCGGGGAGATCTTCCTGCGATGCAATGCTAAAGAGATTGTTGAGGCGTGTGGCAAGACCACGCAGGAGTTGATACGACATGCCTACGGCGCGCACGTCGATATCCCCGAGATCAAAATCTACGGCCACCTAGAGGCGACCTTCCCATACATCTTGAGCCACCTCGAGTACATCATTGGTGAACTGCTGCGCAACTCTATACAAGCTGTCATTGAGCAGCGAAAGTCGAAGGACGCAAAACCTCCGCCGATTGAGGTTCTGATCTGCGAAACTTCTCAGCACGTCATCATTAGAATCTCGGATCAGGGCGGCGGTATCCCAAACGACCTACTGCCGTATCTGTGGAGTTTCAGCAAAGGACCGCGTCGCGAGAAAAGGCTGCAGAACTTGGCTAGGGTGCCAAAGCTGCTAGGTACACTCCAGGAACTGCAGGTAGACGACAAGTCAGCATCCGATATGCAAAAGCAGAACTCAAAATCTGTTCATGGCGAAGTTCATCGAGGCTCGCTGGCATCGTTGACCTCACGAGCGCCAGATCTTCGCCTGGGTATTGGCCTTCCGATGTCTCGTCTATACGCAGGTAAGCAGAAAATAATGCTCCCAGCTTCCACGATTACTGACTCCTTGAAAGAGTACTGGGCTGGAAGTCTAGAAATCCATAGCCTTGAAGGATACGGTGTAGACGCTTTCCTTGAGATTTCGAAGCTTGGCAACAAGAATGAGCGACTCACGACACGTGCTTCGATGGACGCCATCTAGAAGGTGCGATCGAGTTGGGCGCACCCAGTAGCCACGGCTTATCCCAAGGCTCCTGCGTATCTGTTTTGGGCTCCCTGGACCCGGACACAGCACAAGTTTTGGTTGCGTTTTTCTAGCATCACCACGAAGCGGCGAATCATTCCCGAGCATTGTTACTACGTCTCGATATCACTACAGTCATGGAAACAGTCGTAAGTCAACACCCAGAAGTTGCAGTCTTCCACTCACCGTTGCCTAGGCAGCTTTCAATCCCATCTTCGACGCTACGAGCCATGCACACCCGTTACCTGCTACGCCAACCCCAGGCGCTTTTGAAGAGCAGCGCATTCGCGCCATGGTTGCACGTCACTCTATAGCGGTGAAGCTCCGTGGGCTGTCCTGCAAGCGTGCTCCGACGGTCACCGACGTCCTCCTTCCTAACACACGACGCTCGCCTTTTGATGAGGACAGTATGTGCAGGCCAATCTTGCGCGCGATCGTCCGTGTTGGTGTCGTATACAAGAAAGTTGACTTTGCCCTGCACAGACAACCCCAGTCATCTAGATCTGACCGAGTGCTGGAAAGGCTTGTCGCAATCTCAAGCAACTGAGCTCACGATGTGGTACCACTTCTTCCATGCATGCCTACAAGAAGAGGTGCGGGATAGCTTATGCGACGGTCTGGTCAAGACTATGTTACGAAAAGGAGGTCAGTTCTTCTCTTTGAGGATTTGCATGTCTGATTTAGGGCTGTTGAGAGTTTTGCAATGTGTCGATTCGAGCTACTCTGGCTAACACGGACCAGAGCATATCGACGAAATCTACTCCCTGTCTCGTATCCTCGAGTCACTTTGGAGCCGCCGTCGTTGTGTATTTGACATCAATTTTGTCGACCTCATTGACAAAATGATGGGGATGTTCCACGACCAATTTCCCTGCGAAGCAGCTTCTGTGGCTTCGAATTGGTCACAATTCTCTGGCGGTCTATCCCGCTTCCTGCACAACTTTCTTCGAATGCAAGACTGTTTCCGGGATAGACTCACGGGACCATGCCTCGAGGTTGAGTTCGACTTTCAGTATGCGAAATCCGCCGTGACAGCAATTGGAGTTGTTGCCTGGCAGAATCCGGAAGTCCGATTCCTCAATCTCCACAGCTGCCTCTCCGCAGGTAAGGAGTATACAATCACGCCTTTCACCCCCAGCGAAGACCCCCACATTTCCCAGTCGGCACTGGATTCGAATCACTATGTCGACGAGACCACCTACACGATCTCTCGATCCCCCCTCAGCTTTTCTTGGGATGCAGTGAGGAAAAGCTTCGTATCCATTCTACCATCAGACGTGAGTACTTGGGTCATGATAGGCTTTTGCTTTCCAGCCGTAGCTGACACAAGTTGTAGGACAAGGAACGTATCGTGGAGACCGTGGTGGACGCTTGCACAACAACTCTGTTCCCGGACCACATCAAGTTCGAACGGCAGTCACGTTGGAGCATTAAGCTTGGCGTCTGGCCTGCAGGAAGCAATCCCGAACCGTGGTGGCTGCTCGCCAACATGACTGCAAAGCACGTTGGTGATGACGATGCTAGTCTCGACTTGGCAGCTCGACACGCATTACGCGCAGCTCTCGATCGAAAGAACCACAAGGCTGCACTTGAAGACACAAGCCGCGAGCTCCTAGTTTCGTCGGCGCACAAGCGCAAAGCCACAAAGTCGGAGGTCATTGCTGAATTTGGGCGCAGGCGCCACGGTCCGGACCTCGCACTTGACGCACATTTCGGCGGTAAGATGGCTCAGGAGTCGTCGCGACCACATCTGCTCGATGGAGCAAACGACGAAGACACAGATTCGGGCTACTCTTCCGATGGCGGGCTTGGTGCTGGTCAGCCGAAGAAACGTCCTCTGAGGGCGCCATCACCCACCATTCGCAAGCGGATGTGCCCGGGCGACAGCAGACTATGGTCTCCTGCCGCTCTTTCAAGTGACTCAGACAGCTCTGTGGCATATCCCGCCGTTGATGTGGACTTGAGTCTCCAGCAGCAGCAGATCAGACGTAATTACCAAGAATTCGCCGACCGCAAGTTGCACAGAACATCTGGTCTCATCGACAGTCCTGTGAGCGAAGGCGAGTTCCGCGCCTATGAGCGCATCTTCATGGACGATGGCGAGGTGTGTTCGCCATTCACGGACGAGAGCGCCGTTGACCTCGATGCTGTTATGGGGGGAGTCTAAGTTTGGCTGGGTACTGCTGCTGCCGTTTGGCTTGTCTGTGGACATGCAATTAGTTTACGTGGGATTGGAGGGAGACTGTGTTGGTACGTATGATCAATCGAATACTCCAGACCCGTGGCCTGCTTGATGTTTCTGTATCGCGTTTGTCGTTGATGATTGCGTGGTGGCGGTGCTGGCCTGACGAACCCAAGCCAAACGACCAAGACGGGTTGAACAGTATATCGGTCCCAGTCTCTCTCAAACTATCCCCCCACACCAAGCATTGATCATGCAGCACTCGGACCCACACGGCATTTTGACCGCCATCTCAGCGCTCACCCTAGTGCTCACTGTATGCGTCGCATCTTGCCTCTTCGCCTGCCATGTGCAGCGCGTCTCCCGGCTGCAGGCACGCATCGATGACATGGTTGGTGATGTTGATGGGTTCTACTACGTACATCACGGTGTTCTGAGACTTCGTCTTCTTCTTCCGCTGCCTCGCATGCGGTATTGTCCTGGGCGGCGAAGGTATCAACGGCTTCCTTTCCCGCCGGAGTGGTATGAGCGGGGGCAGGGTCGTGGTTGTGAGAGTGAGAGTCAGAGCCAAGGTGCGAGTGACGATGAAAGTGAAAGTATAAGTGAAGAGAACTGGTATACTGGGCACACGACGTGTGCCTGCATTGCATATGCACGACACGCGACAGACGCAGACACAGCCGCTGTCCCCGAGCAAGAGCATTGGCATCTCGGCTTCGATGGCCCACACGCGCCCCGCGATGGCGAGCATGAGCTCGCATCCACCATGCAGAACCCAGACAGCGGGGGACGTGGTCCTCAGATGAGCGCCAAGCTACATGGATCCGTCAGCCTGGTCGAGCAGTCCAGTGTCCAACCACACAGCTACTCTGCGTTCTCCCGCCACCAACACGACGACGATGCGTTGTTCCAGCGCTTGTGTGCAGACGAGCAGCATCATCAGAACGCCAAGCAGCAGCCGCCAAACAACCACTACCGGCGACAAAGAGCCGCAACCCCCCATGGCATCTCGGTGACAAACACCACGGCTGTGCGGTCTGAGCCGCGTCCACGTTGCAAACCCGGAGTGAGCATCTCACCCGGCACCCCTTCTTCCGCCGCCGCCGCCGCCGCCGTCGTCGTCGTCGAAGAAGAAGAACGCACAGCCCGCGCGCTCGCCACGCCACCGCAATGGCCCCACCCTTCTCTCCCCTCGCTGCACGAGACACTCGCAGCTGAAGACGCCGAGCACCAGCACCCCGCAGCTCGCGAGGATCCGGCCATGTGGCCGCTGAGCAACGGGTATCGGTATCCTGACGGCAGGGCAAGAAAGGGGACCGTTGACCCGCTGCTCGTTGAGGATGCGGGTGGGAAGGGTGCGTGGATGTCTCTTGGAAATCCAGGAGTGCGGGGGTGGGGTGGTGAGCTTGATGGCGAGGAAGACGGAGATGGAGATGCAGACGGGGCTTTGCGCGGTGGAGGGGCCGACGACGAGGATGCGGCTGCTTATAGCGATTTTCAGGGACCGTGGGACCAGGCTGTGTTGAAGGGGCGGAGTCGTCGCTGTGTTTAGGCGGATTGGACGGGGGTGGTGAGTACTGCGCCGTGCAGTCGGGCTACTGTGTTTACTTCCGCGTGCCATCCTCGCTACCTGCATCAGCATTTGAGGCGGACGAGCAGCAGCAGCGAAGTGGGTGTGTGGTCGTGGGGTTCGATTGAGATGTAGGTGTTGGGGATGATGACAAGGACGAGGATGGGTATCATTCGTAAAGCGCAGAGACGAAGAAGTGAAAGGCAGAGAGGTAAGAGTTACAGGGAAGCGGAGATAGATGGTTTACTGGGTGTTGGAATAGGATTTTACTTTGGAATTTATAAAAAAACCGCTGCGTTCAATACTTGCTGCATCCGAGTGTATTGCCTCACGCCTCTACGCACCCCACTTTGCATTCAGCGCGTCCACCTGCCCCGCCGTAACAGGCAGGATGCTCCCGTGCCTCAGTCCGCCGGGCCACGCACTGCGCTCGCTGGGCGACCACACGCCGCCCTCTACATCCGTGCTCTCGTACGGCCTGTACCCGTCGTCTCCGTAAAAGTCGAGCAGCAGGTGCGCCTTGCCCTCGACCTCGTTGTCCCAGAACACGGCGGGGCCCTCGACGCCGGCCTCGACGATGCTGGCAGCGCCCTGGGGGCGCGTCCACGTGCCGAACAGGCCCTGCGTGGAGATTTCGGTAAAGACCGTCTTGGCGGACTCGTCCTTGACGAAGCGCGCGTAGGCGCCGTTGCCGAGGGTGAGGAACTCGAGATCGATGACGTTGGTGGGGGAGTAGTCGATGTAGTCTTTTGGCTCGGAGAAGGAGACAAAGTCACGGGTGTACGCGTACCGCAGCTTGATGGCGCTGGGCGCGCCCGTGTGGCCCGGGTCCGAGGTGGGGTAGAACTTGCTGGCCCAGTGGACGAGGTACTCGCCCCTTTCTTCGTCGTAGATGGCGCTGGGTGCCCAGACCATGCCGGCGGTGGCGTCCTCGACCTCGATGAGGCGCTCGTTGGTCCAGGACACAAGGTCGGTGGACTCCCAGACGAAGATGGAGCGGGAGCCGTTGCGCTGCGAGAGGTCCCAAGTCGTTTTCGCAATGTCGAGGTCCGTGCCGATGATGTAGTATTTGCCGTCGTTTTTGCTGGTGATGATGGACGGGTCGCGGACGCCCTTTGTGCCGAGCGTGGGCACGATGACGGGGGCGCCGCCGTTGAGGGGGTTCATGGAGGCGGCGTTGTTGCCGGTGGATTGGTAGAAGTAGACATTGGGTGCGTCGCCGAGGAAGAAGACGCCCAGGTAGCCAGTGAGGGAGGCGTTGGCGTTGGCGCGCGGGGTGAGGTAGGAGGTGAAGTCCAGGGCGGGCGCGGCGAGGGCGCTGGGCAGCAGTGCAAGGCAGGCGAGGAGGCGCATGGTGAGGGAATGGCGCGGATGAGGCGTGGAAATTTTTCTTCTGGTGAACGACGACTCCCACCCGTGGTTTTATACTGGACATAGTCGGTGCATGACGTCTCACCATAGCGCAAGATCAGCCCGCGAAATTAGCCCGACCACCGAGCTCGGTGGAAAGGGTCTGTAGCGTCGTATGTCGAGGCCGGTCCGGGTGCCATTACGAGAAGATTGAGCGGTTCGGCGCTTCGCCGAAGGTCGTGTGGGGATGGCGGCGGCGGGGTTACACTGGGAGAGCGTGGTGGCATGGATGAGGAGGGGGGTTTCTCCGGATCTGCACAGGGCTAAGGCCGCGGTCAACCTAAATACGACGACTGCGCCCGACGCGAGCCTGGAGGCGGTTAAATGGTGAAATTGGCAATGACGTTCTATTACTTGATTTCCAGATTTCGAGTATTTTGCATGTCATGTGCGTGAAGGCACGATGGTGGAGACGTGTTTGGAGGATGGAAAACAAGCTGAAATTGGTATCTTTGTGCGCCGCAAATGCCGAAAACGCCGGGGATGCTAGTTATATACGTGTCAGTCATCGTCGCTGTCGTAGCCTGCGACAAGCATCGTGGACAGCTTGGATGGTGCTGGCGCTGCGGGTCTGGGTGCAGAGACGGGGGGTGCAGCTGCCTTCTTCTTGATGCCGAGGGCTGCGCTCAAGTCCTTCTTCTCCTTTGGCTTCTTGCTGAAGACGAGGGTGGGCGTGTCTTGCAGCGGCTCGTCCATCATGTCTTCGTCGATGGCCTCCTCGCCCAGATCGGGCATCTCGCGGCTGGCGAAAGCTCTGCGTGCAGCCTCGGCGTCCTCGAGGTCCTGCTTCTGGCGGCGTGCGTCTGCATCGTCGGGCGGGGGTGCGGCGGTGGCGGTGGTGCCGTCCTGCTCTGCCTTTGCGATGCGGGCGTTGCGCGAGCGAATCTCGTCGAGGGCGTCTGCGATGGCCATTTCGGTCTTTGCGTCGATGACTTTGGTCTCGAGCTCCTTCATGGCGTCGCGCTCGGCCTCCTCCTGCTCGAGGCGGTCGAGGCGCTCCTCCTCGGTCTCCTCTGCGAGCTTGGCCTCGCGCCAGGGCTCAAAGTTGCGCTTTGCGCCGCGCTCGCACTCGTAGTCCATGTTCTTGGGGTCTGTCTTGAAGGTGATTTCGCCGGAGCAGCGGGTGCAGCGGATGTAGAAGCGGAAGATGGCGATGGCGTAGTACTTTTCGTCGGTCGTCTCCTTGCGGGCGTTGAACTTGCGGCCCTTGTAGATGAACTCGCCGCAGTGGGTGCACTTCATGGAGAAGGGGGCCATGAGGCGGACGGTCTGGACCTTGGGGCCGGCATTCTTGGGGCCGCGCTGGCGGGTGATTTTGGAGGGGTCGAAGTCGGGGGGGTAGTACTTGGAGAGGACCTTGCGCTCGGACATGGCGGCGGTGGTGTGGTGTGGGGTGGGGTTGTGTGGTGGGGTGGGGCGTGAAGGAGAGGAGTGGGTGGGGGACGAGGGCGAAGACTGACGCTGGTGAGGGCGCAGGCCTTGGCTCCTCCGAGCTCCCCGCAAGCCAACGTCGTCTGCCCGTCAACAAACACGGCAGACCAAGACCAAGACCAAGACGGCAGCCTCGCACTCGACGGCCACGAGCTCCAGAGCGGCGGCCATGGACCAGCAACTGCGCGAGTGGCGCCAGGACGCCCTCAACCGGCACCAGTACGACACGGCCATTATGTGGGCCGACAAGGTGCTGGCCATGACGGGTGCGCCGACGCCCCTCTCATTCTGTCTATGTGCAGTGTGCTAACAGCTTCCCCAGGCGACGACCGCGACGCCTTCTGGCTGGCGCAGGTCTACTACACGACGGGCGACTACGCACGCGCGCAGGCGCTGCTCGCCCGCGGCGGCCTCGTCGAGCGCAACCAGCAGTGCCGCTACCTGCACGCCCACTGCGCCATCCGGCTCGACCGCTACGACGACGCGCTGCACATTCTCGGCGAGAGCAACCCAACGCACCTCGTCTCGCTGCCGGGCCACGCAAACGCCCGCCAGAAGCTGCGCCATGTCGACACGCACGCCCGCGCCGGCGCCCGCCACGGCTCCAAGGCGGGCCTGCGCACCGAGCGGCTGCCCACGAGCGAGGAGCGCGACGGCGAGGACGCGGCCAACCTCAAGTCCGAGGCGGCCATGTGCTTCCTGCGCGGCGTGTGCTACGCCAAGCAAAACGCCTTTGACCGCGCCCGCGACTGCTACAAGGCCGCCGTCCAGATCGACGTCCAGTGCTACGAGGCCTTTGACGCCCTCATGACAAACGCCCTGCTGTCGCCCGACGACGAGTGGGCCTTTGTCGACGCCCTCAACTTCGACGCCGTCGCCCCCGCCGCCAGCCCCTCGCTCGCCCAGGAGGCCGCCGACTTCACCAGGAACCTCTACATCACCCGCCTGTCCAAGTACGCCCGCCCCGCCGACTTCACCCACGCCGCCGAGACCCTCACCACCCACTACAACCTCGCCTCCAACCCCGACATTGTCCGCGCAAAGGCCGACCTGCTCTACACCCACTCGCGCTTCCACGACGCCCTCGCCCTCACCTCGTCCGTCCTCGCCGCCGACACCCACAACCTGGCCACCCTGCCCCTGCACCTCGCCGCCCTGCACGAGCTGCGCCAGACAAACGCCCTCTACCTGCTCGCCCACGACCTCGCCGACACCCACCCGGACGAGCCCGCCACCTGGCTGGCCGTCGCCGTCTACTACTACGCCATCAACAAGGTCGCCGACGCCCGCCGCTACTTCTCAAAGGCCACCACCATCGACCCCCTCTACGGCCCCGCCTGGGTCGGCTTCGGCCACACCTTTGCCGCAGAGGGCGAGCACGACCAGGCCATCACCGCCTACAGCACCGCCGCCCGCCTCTTCCAGGGCTCCCACCTGCCCCCGCTCTTCCTCGGCATGCAGAACCTCCAGCTCACCAACCTGGGCCTCGCCCACGAGTACCTCAAGGCCTCGTACAACCTCTGTCCCACCGACCCGCTCCTCCTCAACGAGCTGGGCGTCGTAGCCTACCAGTCCGCCGACCTGCCCGAGGCCATCGACTACTTCCGCACCGCCCTCGACCTCGCCACCCGCCACGGCGCAGACCCAGACTCGCTCGTCAAGCCCCGTATCAACCTCGCCCACGCCCTGCGCCGCACCGGCCTCTACCACGACGCCCTGCGCGTCTACGAACACGTCCTGCGCCACGGCGTCAAGGACCCCGCCGTCTTCACCGCCATGGGCCTCGTCCTGCTCGAGCTCGACCGCACCTGGGACGCCGTCACCGCCCTGCACGAGGCCCTTGCCCTTGCGCCCCAGGACCCCATCGCCACCGACGTGCTCAACCGCGCCCTCGAGGCCAACGAGTCGGACAGCGCCGACTTGCTCCTCGACCCGGCCGGCCTCCGCCACGCCACCCTCTCCCCCGACGACGAGGGCGAGCATGCCGAGTTCGAAGAGGCCCTCAAAAGGAGAAAAGACGCTCTTCGCGACGTCGAGCCCAACCGCGTCGCCGGCCGGCGCGGGAGAAGGAGAAGACACGCCGCGGCCGGCTTTGTCGACGACGAGAGCGCCGTGGGAGAGAGCATGCTCGTCGATTCTGACGGATGAGTTCCATGACTCAGTTTTGTTTCTTTTTTCTTTTTTGGAATTTTAAAAAATTAAAGACTGCGTTTTGCATACCGTAGTCTTTTTTATTGGGATATTGCTTTTTTGGATACCACGCATAGCGCGGCGTAGCGGCGTAGCGGGGTGGGGGGGGAGGGGGTCGTGGCAGCTGCATCTTTGGCGTTCAAGTTTAGTTTAGTTTAGTTTGGGTTACTTATACAGGACTACAATCAAGAAGTTATGATTAGTTACTTTTTGTCCTTAATTTGTTTCTTATATTCTACTTGCGAGTAGCTGTTTTAAATAGTTTAACTTGTCTTGTATGTAATACTAAAAGAACAGAAAGTTGCTTGTAATTCTATTTCTTAGCAGTATTTTAAGAAATAGGTTTAGAAGAGTTTAAACTTTAAGTTTATTGCATAACACTTAAAGGTAAGAATTAAAGGTTTACTACTTCTAGTCTCTTCTGTGTTAATGATTGCTTCTACTACCTGTTCTTTATTCTTGATACTATTTCTGAGCAGTGATTTAAGAGATAGGTGGAGAACAAGTTAAACTTTGAACTTCACTGCACACAATACTGGAAAGTAAGAATGAAAGGTTTACTACTTCTACTCTACTCTATAAAACCCGCCTCCTCAACACCTACTCCCACACAATCGCCGCCTTGACACACTCCCCCCTCCGCACAACATCCATACACTCCCCCCACTCCTCCACCCGAAACTTCCTGTCCACCACCCCGGCCAGCCGCAACCGGCCCGCACGCACATACTCCAGCACCTGCGGCAGATGCTGCATGCTGCAGAAGCTCGCCAGCACCGTCATCTCCCGCTCCCAGATGCGGAACGGGCTCCACGCCACCGTGACATCGGGCGCATACACCCCGTACACGACGAGGGTGCCGCCCTTGCGCACAAACGCGAGCGCGCGCTCCAGCACCGCCGACGACCCTGTGGCTTCCACCACGGCGTCCCACCCGTCCGGCTCGGTGGAGAGGAGGACGTCAAACGCGGCGGCGCTCGAGGCCGCCGACTCAGGAATCTCAACATACCGCTCTGCGACGCCCATGCGGCGCGCGAGCTCCAGCTTCGGACCCCCCTTGGACGCAATCGTCAGGTGCGCGCCCCCGTTGAGCCGGATCAGCTGCGCGAGCAGCAGCCCCGTCGGGCCGCAGCCGAACAGCAACACCCGCGACCCGGGGCGGAGCTGCATGCGCTCCAGGCCGTGGAGGGCGCAGGCCGCGGGCTCGAGGAGCACGGCGTCGCGCGGCGAGAGTGCTGCGTGGGGCGCTGGCGGTGTGGGTACCGCGTGCACCAGAGTCCCGGGGAAGGCGGCGTACTGGGCGAAGCCGCCGGGGGCGTTGCCGCCGAATGCGGTGAGCGAGGTGCAGAGGAGGGGGCGCCGGGTTAGACAAAAGGTGCAGGCTGTGCAGGGGAGGAGCGGGTCGATGGCTACGTGGGTGTTGAGGGTGAGGGTTGCGGAGGTTATGGAGCGTCCGAGGGCCGCGATGGTGCCTGTTACTTCGTGGCCTGGGGTCGAGAGTCAGTCTGTAGGACGTGAGGAGAGATACAAGAGTTTGAGACTGCGCACCGGGTATGAGTGGGAACTGGTAATGTCGTTAGTAACATGTCTGGTGTTGGGAGATGGACAGACGTGCTTTTGCTAGGAACTCCCCCTTGTGGTAGTGTAGGTCTGTGCCGCAGACGCCGCAGGCCGTGATCTTAACCTGTATGGGATTTCAGTATAATAGGACTCACTGAAGCACAGCAACTGAGACGATGCAGTAGACGTAGAATGGGGGTTGGCATGTTGAAGTACCGCAGGGTAGTAAAACCTAGATGCCGTAGGTAGGACTTTCCCCGGCAACCGAACATGTTTGAACCTCAATCACAGTGCTCTTTCTCGCGGTTTCCGGATGTCGTCGACTTCAAGTCTCGTCCAGGTCCCCTCGGCACTATTTTGCAGCACGGTGCAGGGTCACGTACTAGTACTTCGTCATCCCTGATCTCGGGGACATCAATCTCGACAACCGCAAACTGTTCCGGCGCCGAGTATCTTGCAAGAATAAGCACGAGCCTCTCAAGTCATACGCAATACTAACTGCAGCGCCTTCATCTTCTTCGGTATACCTGCTACGCGGCGTTCATCTGGCCTCGCACCCGCATCTCGCTCTCCGTTTACTCCAGCAGTCGCCATAGCAGGTTGCAGTTCCTTGGAGAATGAGACTCGAGAGCATGGCGAATCTGCGAACGCCCGGTGCTTTATGTAGTCGAGATTCAAGTTGGTTCGATACGAGCTGGTGGTTGTTAGACGCGTCTATGTGCGATGCGGGGTTCGGTCCGGTAGTATGGGATTTGCTCTTTCCCCACAGGGGTCTGCGCTGGCGGGTCTGGCCCGGCGACTGCCTGCGGTTTTCGAGTTACTCAAATAGGAAATGTGATTGCAATGTGGGACTTGGCTCGCAGTGTGGGTGCGTTTCTACGTATCATGTAAGGGCAAGACAGACTATGCTCATCCACAGCCAGTTTGTCGTAAAATCGGTGCGGTTCATTACCGAATTTCTACAGCTGTCGTTTGAATACTGTTAGGAAAGTGCGATTCAGTAGTTGTTCCCCGTTGGTTGCAGCATTGGATTATAGTGGAGGTCTGACAAAACTGTCCCTACTACCCCGGCTGCGGCCTCTCAGAATGATGTGCAATCAAGCACTAATCGGCTCAAGGTCCTTAGACCTCTGATATAGAGCAAAGCTTGCGGCATTGTGAAATTGTGCATCTGCAAACCTCGGGCAACTTGTGATGCTCATGCGTTCCTTCCCAGTGAGCTGACCCCACAGTCATACACTTCCCAAGTGAAAGACTCAAATACACCAGCTTTCTACCTTGAAGTGACCACTTCGCGGCACTGCACCACCTCGCGAATTCGACAAGCAAGCTCTCCACATCGCAAAACGCTCTGCGATACTACCAAGATGAAGACCCCAACTCTTCTCAGCATCTTGCTACTCGCAGTGCTGGTGCTAGGCCGTGTCATCCACCCACAAGTACCTTCATTCGAATTCTCTGCGTACGATGCTGACAGCTCGCCATCTGGTCTAACTCTCCATCGCATCAATAGCACCGCATCCAAAGCAGGCAACGGTCTGTGGGAGGATCCCAATGTCAATACGTTGGGAGCAGGCCAGTCGAAGTTCACTGATGAGCAACGAGATGCAATTTGGAGTAACGCCGTGTGCAAGGGCGAGAAACTTCGCCGCGCCATGATGCTGGACGAAGACGATGCTCGAAAGCTGCTTGCGTGGCCCCACGTTCAAAGTGAGTGGGACGGCGATCTCAAAGAAGAGTTGAAGAAATGGGGTTACAGTGAGAGTGACCAGGTCGCCGGGGGCATCGTGGACAATGATTGCAACTTCTCGGTGGCCTACACACTCAGTAGCGCTTTCAAGGAGCTCAATATTGACACGAGACCTGCTGGTATGGGCGGACCAAATCGCTGCTATCAGTTCAAGCACAGGGATGGGCCGGCCGTTCTCCGCGGACCAGGGGGCACACTGCCACCTGCTACCGAACAGTACTATGAGGCTGATGGGAAGAAATACAGAGTGAGTGTCTTGAATCAGTTTCCAGATCTCATGAACTAACTAATTATTAGATCACCGGCGCATTCTCGAAAATCGGCATCAATTCCAAGGACGGTCTCATAGCGTTCATCCATCGTATCAGCCCAAAGTACGCCGCTAAGGTAACATGGGACCGAGAATCAGTATCCGACGCCGAACTTCCAAAGCTTCGGGCGACTTCCGATCTGGCATGGGGCATGTGGCACCGAGAGACTGCGGAGGAGAATCGCAAGAACATCAAATACTTTATGGCCGTGTCAGTCGTCAACCAGCAGACACAGGTCATCGTCTCCCGGGCTCTTGGCCTCGAGAGCCCCGAATATTCCGAGGGCACGCCTCGGTGGCCGGGAAAGGAATTCACCTTCCATAACCCGGAGGATCCGTCGGGCGAGCTGACTGAAGCGGCGTATGCGTTGCTAGGTACATTTCTTGAGTTAACTCCATGCAGCCACCATTACTAACACCGCCAGGATCAAACAACGGCATGGCCGCTGCATATTTCCTGGCTCAGCACAGAAGGCAGCTGGGCCCCAAGTCCATCTGGAAGGTGAGAGTCTTCACCTCTGATACGAGCTCGATAGGAACTCCCAATATCCTCTTCTATGTCGACAACGGGGAAAACAACCCACCGATCGTGGATCCAGGCCATGAAACAGGTAAGAAGGGCCTAGACGAACCCAACAAACAGGTGTCAACGAAAAGGAAGTTGCGTCGCCGCAAGGCCAAAAGTTTCAACTCTGGGGAGCTTTAGATATTTGGGGATTCGAGGACTGGCTAAGACCACTTTGTCTACAGCAAAGGGTACTACAATATTCCGGAGAACCCATTGTCGACAGCTTGTCTGTGTGATCTTAAGCTTTCCCGGTACATAGCTACAACACCCTCTACAACACCCCTTGGCAGTGGGCACATGCTGAACCCTTTACTTCAGCCACCAACAACTGTAGGGATACTTTGTGACATGTGTTTACTTCTTCGGAGCTACATTTAGCACACTAAAATCACACACAAAACGTGGTTGCGGGACCTATAAAATCCAATATCTCGTACTAAAACTCGTGTATTGTGCACGTGCGTTTCTTTGGTTCTTTCACGGTGTTTCCAGGTCGCTTGTGTAGACTGATCACATCACTGACTTGGTCTGTCGCTTAATTGCAAGGTTGAATCGCGTATCTCGCTGTCAATTGCGGGTATTGATGGTCAGCCTAAGTCGTGTCGCATTCCTTAGGCATGGACTGTGTCGGTGTCAAGTGAAGAACCATCACTTGAACCTTCACTTTAGCCAGCACTAGGTAACTGAACTAGTGTTAGTGCGTACTTGCATGTGTAGTCCGTGTTCACGAAGCTTGGTAGTTGCAATTTTCTGTTGAACAGTGACAGGACATTCACTTCTCAACTCCCAGAGCAAGACACTGCGTCGGCTTTACGCTCTACTTGTGCTATCAGGGGAAGTAGTATCTCAACTAACATGGCACCTCTCTCAACTTTTATTCGTCTGGCTTTCGTTGCACCAGTAACTAGTCGCGCCATTCTTGGACCTTATCAGTCAGCCTCCACTACCAGCCTTCTACCGGCATGGCAGCCGCGTGACTTTCACACAGGCTTCTGGAACTTCTCTGCGGGCATTACTACTGGTGATGAATTCGATCCTGACGACGAATGGGGTCTTGAATCTGATCCCGAAGACGACGAAGAAGATGGGCTTACGCCAGACCAAAAAGAAGCCGTTTGGTGCAAGGCCAAGAGCCGCGGTGTGCAGCTTACAAAGGCCATGATGATGAACGACCAGGATGCGGCGACCATGCTTCAGTGGCCGTACACACAGAGCCCATGGGATGGAGATCTGCGTGATGAGCTCAAGAAGTGGGGCTACAAAGACGACTTTGAAGGCGATGTCGAGATCGACAAGCAGTGTGACTTTGACAAGACACAAGAGATGGCGGACGCATTCGAGGAGCTCGGAGTGGATCCACGCTCTGCACTGGGGGGCGGCCCGAATGACTGCTATTACGTTCAACATAATGATGGGCCCGTTGTTTACAGGGACGAGGACGGTGAGCTGCCTGATCATGACGAGCAGTACTATAATGTTGACGGAAAAGAGCTTCGGGTATGACAGATTTTCTTTTCAACCGGACAGAGTCCACTTGAAACTGACAAAATTGCTTTAGGTGACTTCAGCTTACGCTAAGGTCGGTATCAATCGCGCCGATGGTTTGGTGTATTTCCTCCATCGTCAGAGCCCAGAGGATGCTGCTTTAGAGAACTGGGGGTATAAACCGAGACAAGACGAGTTGCCTTCTTTGAGATCCAGCTCAGACATATCCTGGGGCAGTAAGTGACGTTGAGAGTTGGAAAGCACTAGGAGGCATGATGAGTACTAACGATGGCCAGTGTGGAATCGAGTGGCTTCTGGTTCGCAGAAGCTCAACTATATCATGGCGGTATCCATCATTAATCAAGAAACAAACTACATCATGGATCGCATTCTCCAGCAGCAGGGCGTTGAAGAGGTGCCAGATTGGCCTGGTAAGGACTTTGAGTTCGCCGCAAAACCCTCCGCGGGCGGCGAACGCAAAGAGCTGGATCTGCTGAAGAGCGAGGCCGCTTTTGCCCTCCTAGGTACACATAATGTCTGCTTTTGCTCTCGTACGCACCACTGACATGCGTATATAGGATCGCCTAACGGCATCGCTGCGGGCTACTTTCTCATTCAGCATCGCCAGCAACTTGGATGGAAGCACATTTGGAAAGCGAGGATATGGCGAGCCGGCTCTAGCGTTTGGACTAACCCAAACATACTCTTCTATGTCTCTGATCGCAACCCGTTCGAGGGAGTAGACCCGCAACAACAGCTTGAGCAGCAGCTGGATGATTTGGACATTGCGGAACAACGGCGCCGTAAGCGCAGTTTGGGCGTCACTCGAGACTCCAGCATTGTGCACACCAGTGCAAATGGCAAGCACATGATTCGGGAGCACGTCATATTGGCTGGGCTGTAGGTGCTGCAGTCGCAATTAGTGTTCAACAGGAAGGAGCCGCGGACCAGCTATGTTTTGACGTCATGTCCGACTGTAGACAGTGAAATGCTAGGTATACGCTCAGGAAATTAATTGAATGACCTGTATGTGGCTCGCTATTGGCAGATGCGTTAATAGCGTCCGTGCTATCGTGGAGACAACGCACCTTCTCTGTCACCTCGATCGGTCTTGGCAAACCTGGCGCCATGAGTTGCGCAGGTCTATAGTCATCTCACTGTTCATCCTTCATTCACTCTTTTAACACAAACCCCCCCAGAGAAAATCAACATGGAGCTTGCACACCTGGTCATCTGGGCGCTGTTGCCGCTCTTCGCGACCTGTAGGGTCCTGCTTCCCCACCTCATCACCAACACCTCTTCGCTCCGTCCATTCAACAGGCCTGTTATCGAATCTGAACCCTCTAAAGTGTGGCAGCAGCAGATACTCCAACTCCGGTGCCTACACCTGAGACAATCTGGCAAAAGCACGTTTGCCGTGGCGAGAAGCTTCACAACGCGTGCAGAGTTAACAAAGATGAAGCCGCGAGGTTTGTGACGCCTATCGACTCTCCTTTCGACAGCACTCTTGAGCAGGAGCTAGCACGCTGGGGCTATCATGAACGAAATGACGCAGGAGCTGCAAGTTGTTGGCTCGACATCCATTTGCCTCATGAACTAGCGGCTCTCAATATCGACCCCAGAGGCAGTGATGATGGGGGTCCGAACGAATGTTTCGTGTTCATGCACTACGATCTATCACTGAAGATCAACGGTCGCTGGATCCCCGCTGAAGAGCAAACATACGTTGTGGATGGCAAGACTTATCGAGTACGTATTACTTTTACGCATTGTCCGCTAGCAGCCTACTTACTCTGCAGGCTACAAAAGCCCATGCAACTATCGGTGCAAATTCACAAGACGGCATCATCTACTTCTTCAACGTCAAGTCTGCCGTCGAGGGTGCGAAATTGGCCTGGGACGAAGATGAGCCGCAGCTCGATGAGCTCCCACAGCTGAAACAGATCTCGGATATGGCCTGGGGAATATGGCGCCGCAAACATCCAGACGGGCGAAACCTTGGTCAAATCAACAAATTCTTGGTCTATTACATCGTAAATCCCATTACGCAAGACCTTGTTGCAGAGGCACTGAGAACGTACACTTTGGAGCCTGGGCAGACTCGCCTGATGCGCGTGCCTCAGTGGCCAGGCATCACCTTCTCTATGACCAGTGAGCAGGGAGCAGCCATTCTTGGTAAGTATATAATGCCCATATAGTCATCCTGATCACGTCTTATTAACGTCTCTCTCAGGCTCACCAAACGGCATCGCGGTCGCCTATTTCCTTGTGAGTACCGCGTTACATGAAACATCTTCAAAGCTTGAGCTTACGCTTCAATAGGCACAACACAAGACGCAACTTGGAGGCAACAGATACGTGACCCATGTCCAGATCTTTTTGAACCAAGACAACGATGACGAGCCTTACATTATCTTCCACGTCGCAGACGCACCGACGGTCTCATCGAAAGGGGTGCATGGCGTACAGCCGAGAGGCTTTGAAGACTTTGAAACGACTTTGGAACGGAGTACTGACGGCAGAAGAGTGATAAAAGAATACATCATGAGAGCATCACTGTGAGACTGGGAGGTACACGCGCAGCCACGGCATTTGTTCATTCATCAGGTTGATCAATGCTTCTGTTGATCTTCGGTATCTGTCAATTCCATGGACGTAATACATAGGGCACACAACTGATGGTACTGCAATCCAAATATTGATGAAGACTTTTGACAATAGCAGACTATGCTTGCTCTGGAGCTGTTGGACCACTGATGCGAGTCCTTGATCCGTGGCCTCTTTCACTCTCACACTGATGTGTCCGCGCTAGCAACCATAGCGCCTGCTTAAAAGGAATTTCACATTAAGAGGCGCCCCACACACCTTGAACTTCTAACACCGTACCCACAAACATGAAGCTCCCAGCTACGATCGCAGCTGTACTGCTGATTGCGACTGCAGCTTGCAGGGTTGCACCCTCCATTCCACGACAGTACCTAGCCACGAACATCACCACACTGATCAAGCTCGTTGGTACCCCGCTTAGCGTTAGAGATGACGCAGTCTTCGGCGGTAGCGAACGTCCACCAAAGCGACCAAAGCCCAACCCCCCAAATTCGCCAACGCCTGTGGAGCCCGGCCAGCCAGCCGCATCTCCAGAGTCGGAATGGGACAAGTACGTCTGCCGAGGCGAGAAGCTCACACTTGCCTGCGAACTGGATGATCAAGAGGCAGAAGAGTTCATGCTCCCTATCAAAACGACCTTCAAAGGTTCGCTCGAAGAAGAGCGGAAATTGTGGGGTTATATTGAGAGTGAGGACCCGGACTGCGATATCGAGGGCAATTACTACGATATCACGAGGGCGTACGATGAGCTTGGTATCTATGATGATAGGACGATTTGTTACCGTGTGGACCATCATCAGTCTGGGGTTGAGAACCCAACATACCAGGTCGGAGACAAAGTTTTTCGTGTAAGTATTTGGTGTATTGCTTGTTTGATGTTTGATTTACGAACAGCGTTCAGTTTACTGGTGCATACGGTACATTTGCCATCAACCTGAGTCAAGGAGCTCTGATCTTTATCGACGTCGCATCAGCATCTCACAGGGCAGCCGAGCTATGGGGAGTCAAGGATCCACCAGAAGATCAACTCCCTGAGTTGAGGCAGATGTCAGATCTGTCTTGGGGCTTTTGGTATCAAGCTCACCATGGATCCGCCCTTGGTTACATTACCAAGTTCATCGTACCTCAAATCGTCAACGACATCACTCTCCGTTTGATTGATGAAGCACTTAAGACCTACGATGTGCCTGATGGCGAAATGCGCATTACAGCAGTACCTGAGTGGCCGGGAATCACCTTCGACATTGAGACGGAGGCATGCAAAGCTTTGCTCGGTGAGTCATCTGCTCTCATGGCGTAAATCTCTGACTCAAGATGTGCCTTCTACTGACGTTGTTACAGGCTCTCCAAACGGCATTGCTGCCGCGTACTTTCTAGCGCAACACAAAGACGAGCTTGGTGGTAATAAATACATCGAAAAAGTCACAGTGTTCAGACCAGACGAGAATACTGACAACGATGAACCTACACTCGTGTACCATGTCAAGGACATGCCACTGAACTCGCCGTACGACACAGGCTCCGACGACGACGAGAGTCCGAATGATCCTGGTGATCCAACGCCAGCCGTAGGACATGAGGATGATGAAACATTCTGGAACAGGCATGTGTGTCGAGGCGAGAAATTGCACCAGGCCTCTATTCGTAACAAAGATACTGCGATCAATTTCGTGCGCATTGTCGACAGTGAGTTCGACGGGACTATGGAGAACGACATGAAGACATGGGGTTATACCGACCATAAGGGAGAATCGATCTATTGCGAATTGGAGGACATAGCACCCGATTTGAACTCCTTAGGAATCAATACAGCGTTCAGGTCAGGGAGCAGCAATGGCGACAACGAGTGCTTTTACATCGATCACAGAAGCAGTCTTGGACGAGCCACTTACAAAGTGGGTGGCACAACTTATCACGTAAGTAATCGTGAGTATCTATCATTAAGAGGCTTGCTGATATGAGCAGAAAACCGGTGCGTATGCTCATATTGGCGTTAACGCCCGTAGCGGTGTTGTCTCTTTCCTGAATATCAAGTCGGCTGAAAAAGCGGCCAAAGATAGTTGGAATGTAGGTAGGCCGGAAGCCTCGGAGCTGCCGCGCTTGAGACAGATATCTGATCTGACGTGAGTCTTCGAGATGATGAAAGACGCACATACTGACTCGAGCTTCAGTTGGGCATTTTGGAATCGTGCTCACAAGGATCGTGTCGGCATACAAGACATCAAACTTTTCCTTGTCCACCTGATCATAAACACAGACACGCTGAGGCTTATGAAAATGGCGATGAAGTCATATGATTTACCTGAGGATGAATACAGCCAAGTGTTTGTTCCGAGATGGCCGGGAATCGAATTCTCCATCGACACGCCGGAGGGTCAAGCAATGCTCGGGTCTCCCAATGGCCTTTCGGCAGGGTACTTCCGTGAGTCTTGGGACAGCCTAGGGCTGTAGACATTTCATCTGACTCCATACCAGTTATACAACACAAAGATCAGCTCGGCGGCAATAAGTATATCCACAAGATCACCATCTGGAGTGATTATGCAGGCGATGACCACATGCTATTGTGGGCCCAAGACGCACCCTCGCCACCACAAGAGGGAGGGTTGGGCATGAGTAACGATTCACTACCAGATAAGGGCTTTGTGGGCGCCTTTGGAGATGCCGGCAAGGTCGTGAAGCGTAGCATCGATGGCAAGAACTTGATCAGGGAGCACCGAGTGCTTGCGAAATTGTAACGAAATCGGAACCGGTCGCTCTGTTCCGACGACAGCCAGGCAACACTTCTATACCCGGCATGGCATGCATAATGCTTTCAGAAAAAGATAGCAATCCGCCAATGAAACTTTGAGATTCCCGACATCGTCTATTTCCGCCACTTGCAGCATGATCGGCGCCTCATCTAGATAATGCTCACCCACTTGTGCCTGCAGGATTTGCGAACCCTTTTCCGACCTTCCCCAATGACTCGACTACCGCACCGGATCGTCCGTAGCACGACGTTTGGGACCGTTGACTCGCTGATCCAATACCCTTCCCTACAGACTCCCCACTGTCCAATATTCCCACAGTGCAATGCAATAGAAAGAAAATCCCCGAATGCGAAGTTTCAAAAAAGCACACAATCGCTGCTTCCGGCGGACCCCACACGGAGCCGCCAAATTCTTCCCTGCGAGCTAGAATTTGCCAAGCCGCACCCTGTCCCCTGCCACTCATTTGCATACCCGGCCACCGAGTTGAATACCTCGTCTAGCGCAAAGCGTGGTCGCAACAAGACTACAGACGACGCGGAGCGCGCGAAAGGACGGGGTTCTGCTTCCGCCACGTTCCGCAGATAGCTCCGACGCAGGAGGTTCCGCGGCCAGGGTCTTTCCATCCGGACGGCGGACAGTGGACAGCGGGGCGCCGCCGCTAGAGGTGGTCGGAGCAATGATCGCCGATGGGGAGCGTCCTGATGGGGTGCGATTGTTGCATTCCGAAGCCTGCTGCACGAGGAAAGATGCGCCGCTGCATGCATGTCAGCAGCCTGACGGGCTTGAGGAAAGGTTCCCGAGCGCCAATCAAACGCAAGGGATAGTTGCTGTCATTGGGCGCGGAAGAACTGGTCCGATGCGCATAGTGGATTACGGCCGGTAGAGAAAGGCCAAGCAGTGGTAGGGCCGACTAAGTGATTGTTGATGAATCGTGAGCATTCTGCGTGCTAAAACTTGATGGAGGCGTTGTGCTGAGTGGGCCATTATGTCACTTCACCGACCGCAGCACGTTCAAACACACGAGGATGGACTTCGGCGAAGTTTTTGATAATTCTTGGCTTGTGGTAAGGTTCTCTGGCCTACAGAAACTTCCAACCAATAGGAAATGGGGTATCGTTGAGAGTGCGAGCAAGCTCTCGGGTGTCATCGAAAGACAACAAGTGAGGAAACGAAATCAAACATCCACCTGCCCTTTTCCTTTGTGTAAGGCCTGCTTTTCTCGAAGATTAAGGCCTTCCCACCTTGATATGACAGCGTCCATCCTCATGGTTTCTGTACCTTGTTGTGGAGAACGTGTGTCCGCAATGTACTGGCTGCTGACTAGTCCAGCAGCCTTCTTGGTCCACTCTTCGCTCGTGCAATAGTCTAGCGCCCCCTGCACCTCGGCAGGTAACCGTACCCCAAGCGCGGTACATTTCTGTGTCAGGAGGCGGAAGATAGGCTGAGCATAGTAGCTGTAGCTAAGTAGAACGGTAAGAGCGCGGAGGCAAGTGACGAGACCCTGATATCGATCCTCCGTTGCGGCTCGTGAAAGAGTGGTTTCGTTGTGCGATATTTCGTCAAGAGTACCAAAACTTGCGACTGTGATGCCTTGTATAACAAAGGTGATGGCGTTCGACCAGCCGTGGTGCGTATCGTGAAGAGTGACTAGGCGCCGAATCTCTGTCAGGGAGCCTGAGATGATGGAACGGGCACGTTCAATGTACGCAGCCTGCTCGGGAGTTGATTCGCGATCCACGACTGCCCGAAAGAGCTTGACGATGTTCACGTTATATTGCATGCTGTGTATTGTTAGCACGACAGGAGCGAGCGAAGAGGCTGACCGACTTACGCGCACAGCAGATTTACCTGAGAAGGAAACTTATCAGGGTCTAGGCTAGGGGGTTGCGATTGCCACCACGCTTTGAGTCTGGTGAAGCAGGTCTCAATCTGAGCAGTACTTGACGTTTGTCGTGGGATATCTTCTGTGTCTTGTATGATGCTGACACAGTCAAAGAGGATGATGTGCAATGCACATTGGGAATGCAGGAGGGCTATAGCGTGTGTTAGATTCGTAGAGATGATCAACGCTATGTGACTTACGCTCGATTTCCTGGTCTGGAATTGGCATCGAGGGAAGTTTCTTGATGACAACGGGAAATGAGTACGTGATAGCCATTGAACTTGTCGTCTGTCAGTGTTCAAACAGTCGCTTCGAAACTTCATATAACATACAGCTGGAAGTTGTGTATCGCCCAAGCAGTCACAGCCCGGACTCTCTTCCATCTGTCAACGGAAATGTGCGAGGGTGTTGCGCTGTTGTGGATCGATTCGTCGTCGAACAAGCCCAGTTCCTGGGCAGCAGTGCACGCCTCTAGAAGGAACCTTTGTCCTTCTCTGTCTCGACCGTATTTTGCAAGTACTAGATCTGGAGTGGGAATTAGTAGATATTGCAGACCACGTCTGATGATAACGAAGCCCAAAACGCTACTTACACATGATCATACCAGCTTGTACAACGGTCAAACAAGCTCGATCTGCTTCGAGGTCCCATAATCGCCTCGCCTCGTAGTAGAATGAAGTCTGAATCGAGGTTTTCGAAAACGGATTGTTGCGGTCTTTGACTGAAGAAGAGTGAAACTGTTGAAATATCAGAAGCTGTCTTGGACAAGTAAGACTTGTTTGGAAATGGAATCTTACACATGCGGATGCCAGCACAACATTGACCAGGAGTTTTGAGCAGAAATCACCACGTCCACACGACATGTCTGCAAGAAATGCCTCCCGATCCAAGAAGTGGTAGTATACGTGTTCCCTCTCCGTCCAGATGGTGAAGAGGTGGGCCAAGAAGCCCGTGTCGTCTGTAACCAGTGTCCAATTGCTCAAGTAACCCAGCCGTGGATCAGCAGCCAAGTCATCCACAGCTGCTGTTGAGGGAGTATGCAAGATGGCCTCAATAGAAGTTGGTCGTGGCGCAGAACTTTGACTATCTGTGCTGGATGTGGTCAAAATTGCTCCCGCGGGCCGCGCGCATGTTGCTTACCAGGCTGATAGATCGTGAGTATGTCGTCGTCGTTGGGTAGCTGGTCCATCGAAGCCCATGGGTATGATGCCAGGAAAAGGGAGGTTGTAGGATTCCATAGCACTAGGGGAATCCAAGGCCTGCCGAAGCGGAGGAAGTGTCACTGGATGTGAGGCCTCGCGCTCGAAGCCACTCGAAGGCGATGTCCGTAGTGGTCGTTGTAAAGGCAGATCGCCATGACGGACAAAGTCTGCGAGCTCCTGGATGCGCTGAGATGGAGACACATCGGGCGAATTTGATCTTATGCGCCTGAGGATCTCAAAGGCTTCGTGCTCTGGGCGCAGTCGAAGGAAATCATAGAGTTGCCGCAGGTTGGACAACTCTCCCTGCATTTCCTCATTCTTCCTCTTCATCGCCTGCGATGGCTTTTCGTTGGGACCGAGCTCGTAGATGCATTGCGTGTCCTTTTGAGAACAGCAAGTGCATACAGGACGACTGCCATCACACTTTGACTTTCGTTTTCTGCAAGCAACACAAGCACCAAGTGTTACGGTACGTTTTGGTTTGGATGTCAAGATTGGTCGAGGTTGAGGTTGCGGTGCTGGTTCTTGGTCCATTGGTGCTGGTTGCAATGCTCGGAAATTAGACATAACGGTAAGACACACCAACCGATGGTATATGGAAGAGTGCGAATCATGTCAGGGAGAAGATGTTCGAAGTAGGTGGACACCAACCCTGTGCCCGCGAGTCAGTGATGCGACTCGGCGTGGAGAAAAACAGATTGATGGCACCGCATGTGGAAATGCGCTCTCGATATTGGGAGGCAGGATTTTCTGTGGGGAAGGCATGCCGGCGGGAAGGGAAAGGTAGGGACGGTAGGGACGAGCTTTACAGCCACCGCTGCAAGGTCAACACAGCGTCTAGGCTAGGGCAGGCACAACTTGCCGGGCCCTGTCAAGCTTTGAGACTGACGACATTGCGGCGAGATGTCGTTGACAATCCGAGGGCGTTTCTCGGTCGTATAGAAAACGGAACACATGGAACAATTTGTTTTCACACGACCAGTGCTACGCCGATCAGCGTGTCGGGACGTCTATTCTTTTGGTAAACTTCGGCACCGTACTACGTATTTGCTGCGGGGCTGAGTCCGTTCGCACAGACTAGGAGGGAGCTCTGCCATGCGTCAGGTCGCCCGACAGGCGCCCGTTCAGTCTCCGATCCTGTAACCTGCGCATGCAAGCATCCGTCAGCTGCCACCGTGAAGCTCTACTACAACAATTAGACGCCATCGTGCAGCCAGGTCACACTATAAACTCGAATCTGGCCAGACCTGGTCTTAATTTCCGCTTCCTGTTGATTACACTGCCTCTGTTGGAGATCGCGATTCTCATCCATCAACAAGACAAGCCGGGTCGAACTACGCCCGCTTGTTGGTACCTTTGCGAGTAGAAAACAGAGAGAGTACCGACTCTAGCGAAAAACAGCGTCATTCACTGTCGGCAACGTAGACCGTGCAAGTGACGGCTTCACGCTGCCATTCCAACCCCGACCCAGACGCTGAAAATTTCACCGCGTGTTGCATAAATCCATCGCTGTTCTGAGATAATGTGGTGGCTAACTCGGTCTAGGGCGGACAGTAGTCGGGGTCTGACCCGTCGTGTCGTGACGCTTTGGTCTGCGAACCCAGCGTACTGGGACGGATGTTCAAGTAACGCCGATAAAGCTAATCGAAACCGGTGCGCAAAAAACACAGCTTCTGAGATCGAGAAATGAAAGACTCTATCATGTCGATAGCCGATTGGACGATTGCGGTTGTG
Organism: Stagonosporopsis rhizophila; assembly: GCA_016767195.1. NCBI lineage: Eukaryota > Fungi > Ascomycota > Dothideomycetes > Pleosporales > Didymellaceae > Stagonosporopsis > Stagonosporopsis rhizophila. Next base: position 797,933 of record CP068494.1, read on the forward strand.
AGTTTGCGTAGTGGCCGGAGATGATTCACGCGCAGGGCTGGGGCGCCTCGTCCCATGCTAGCCCGTGTTGCTTGCCACCATCAATGGCAATGAGTTGATCACGAACGTGGCTGCTGCGTTATGGCTGGCGATTGACAGAATCGTCAAGGAAACAGCTCTAAGAGGAAGTGGTTCGCCCGATGCAGTGTACTGTGGTCAGCAGTGCTGGACGAGCAGTACATTGCCGTCTGGCTAACGGCCTACAGAACGAATGCATGCGTGAATAAGACAGCAAATCGTCCCGTTGCCTGGGGGTCAACATAATCCTGGTCTGGTTTCTACTGCGCATCCTTATTCCCATCGTTCTGTGCGAATTAGCCCTGGGGCTTTCACATTGACATGAGCTCCGGGCCATCCGTTTGGAACATCTACCCGAAGTCAATCGACCGGCCTGCCCTGCACAGCGCCCTTGCCAAGGTACAATTTGTGTTCTGTCGTTCACCGAAAAAGCCGCTTTCACCGCCTATGATGATCAGGTTAAATTGTCTCATGAGAGTGTCGCTGTGCCTTGCTTGACGCAAGCCACGCACCCGCTCGCGTGCAATCAACCACGTGCCAACGACATCGATGTCAAGCAGTTTTCGCAGCCGATCAAATAATGCATTGGCAATGTGTCGCATGAGCCGTGTTCGACAGAGCGTTCCCTCATTGAGCTTTCGAAGGATATACGATACCAAGCGCCGATACCTTTGCACATGCTGTGATGAAATGATCAATGACAGCACGCACGATGAGACCTGCTGTGCCGGTGACAAGGACGTGAGGCCCTTCCAGCCCCAAATCCAGAGGTCCCTGATCCATTGCGCTTGCCCGATGATGAGAATGGTGAGATGGTGTAGACTATCAAGTCAGCGAGTGAGGTAGGGCGGGGAAAGCTTGTTCCTCAAGATTGTGGGGACGGACCTCTCGCGGAAGGACGCAGCTGTCCTCCGAAGGACCCTGTATGGTCCCTTCGTCCCTCGGTCTTTAGCGAAGATCTGCGCTCGCGGTACGGTTAAAGATTGCGTCAGGCATACACCAAGACGATACATTGAGGCGCAGCAGGCGAACGCTGCGCAATCACTATCCAGATAAACGTCACCAAACCCGCAGCTAACTGACATGCTCTCCATCTTCACCACTAAGGCGCCCTGCAGTACTATGGAAAGATACTGCCTATCGCACAAAGGAAGGTTTGACTACTGCGGTGCGCGCGACCGCGGTCGTTCTGCGATCCACGACTGTTGCAGTAGTGCCCTTCAGAGCTGTTGCTGATGCAAGACCGTAGATCTGAAAATGCCTCTGCGCATCATCAGAGGTCTTACCATCCGAATGCTCCTAGCCAATTGTTTCGGAACAGCTGCTCCGAGCAGATATGTACTCTTGATTGGCTATCAGTTACCTGCAGAACGTGTGCACCCCTAATCCATGAACCTGATCAACAGCAACGGCTTCTGATTGGCTGCTTACGACCGGTTAGGCATAAATGACGGTCTGGGACGCATACTGCAGGGCAAAAACGTGGACTCTAGCCATTCACAGAGCTGTCCGCCTGTCAGTACTATAGTGCTCCCCTTGCCGTGCCATATTCTAGCGAATGCATACATTCCGCATGTCATAATTAGGTATTGCCTTGTTTTCCTCGTGCTGAACCACGCTGGACGATCTCGCAGATCACAGGTCACAACGCATGTTACAGTGGGTAGTCCCATTTCGCTCAATACCGACCAGCAACGGTAAAAGACACCTCCCACAACGAATACGAGCCGTCGGGCTCACTCCTTATTTCGGATTGAGTTCCCGTTTCCTCCGCGGAGTCGCACCCCGCACATCTTCCACTCTTACACCGCGCCAAGATCGACGATGCATATGAGTATTTGCAGAGTGCCATTTCAGTAGCACCGAAGTTCGTGGCAAACCCATGTTGCCGTATGAGCAGTCAACGTCTGGACCAGAACGATTAAGTCGACTAATGCAAATCTGCCGGATCGACACTGCACCTATTGCGCCAACGGAAGTATAGCATGACGTTGCCCGAACATTCATGCAGCATCTTCGTTTCTAATTCGAGCAACAGGAAGGTCTGGAATGCCTAAGCAAGAAACAGTAGAATGCTGTCGATCTGGTCACGACCCTAAGATCTGAACAGATTTGTTCCAGGCCACCACACACGATCAGCGTTGACCGCTACGCTAGCAAGGCCAAGCTGTCTGAGAGGACCCAAACACACCTGCAAATCTCCCTAGCCGTAGAGTCGCATGGAGCATCTGCGTCGGAGTGCTCGAACACATCGGTACATCAAAATTGCCACTTCTGTTTTACTTGTCCGCCGCATTAGACTGTTCCTCTGTTCCTTCACAGACAAGCTTGAGAACGTGAACTTGTGATCGTTCTCAGTACGTTTGGGACCTCCCGTAGTAGCATATATATACATGTAAATAAGCACAAATAGATCAGATTTGTGTTATTTCGAAGACAGTCAGAAAAAGTCAAACACCCATGAAAATACCTAGCACATCCCTCAACGTCGGCACAAGAGTCCCTTAGTTGGATAGCACTCTCAGGTCGACCGTTCAGTTCCTCCAACGCGGCCGCTGCGTCAAGGAGCAAGATAGCCCAGACAGAAGCAGCTATTATCCGCTTTGTCATATTGCTTTTTCACGCTGTTCTTCCGCGCCTAATGGCCTCTCCTAGGACACCGTCTCGTAGCCATACCGTAGCTCTACTCAGCCTTTGGCATTTTGAGCCCCAAATTAGCCTTCTCAAAGACTTGCAGATGACCGATGCCCTTCAAGTCTTCAATGTCCAATTCTAGCGGCTTATCATCATACTTGACCAACTCTCTCTCCGTCTTCCCCATCTGCTTCTTTGCCGTCGTAAGCTTGGCTTTCGCCTTTGCGAGTGCTTTCTGCGTAGTCTCGCACTTTGGCGTCTCTTTCGCTGCCTGCTTCTTGGCTTTTTCATCAATTTTATTGATAACGTCTTCCTCGACCTGTAAGACCTGATTCATCCTATTCAATTGGCCAGTGACGGTAATGAGGGTTGTCGCCTTATCACAGATTGCTTTGACGGCTTTGTTTCGAGCCGTGGTTCTCTTAGCTTGCAGAGTAGCTTGCAGAGCTTTCTTTTGTTGGCGTCTTTCTCAGCCTTCTCGTTCTTGATATCTTGCTGCTCTTTCTAGAGGAGTGCGAGCGCTTATTGGTACTCGCTGAGCCCTTCTTTGATTATGTCTTTGAAACAGTCGTCGCCGCGCTTGCGGAATCGCTCAGGTTGCTTGATCATGAATTCTATCCAAGCTGCAGACCGGTCGACATCGACGCTGTTGTCATTCTTGGGAGTATGTTGCCCGTAAGGTGTTTGACATTTTGCAGCTCCTTCTTGACATTCCTTATCGTCGGGTGCATACAATTGATTATTTCCGATGTGTTCATGTACTCGTACATGGCTAAGATTGTTCTTGCGCCGTTCAAATGCTCGTTGGATGGCAATTCTCTTCCACCTGTCCTCTACAAATGACGCCTAGCTCGACCATAAACTTAGCTTATTACTGTTGATGCCCTGCACACAAAGCAACAGGTCATTGACGTTGGAGCGACCCAAGCGCCTTGAATATGAGGTCATTCAGCGTCTCGTCCTTGCTCTCTGCGATGTCGCTGTTCTGGTACTCCGTGAATTTGTTGGTACGAGAGTCGAATTTGCCCTGGAATCCTTCCTCCACCAAGTCCTTGAACCACTTGTCGTCCACTTTTCCGACCTTAGGTTTGATTGGAATTTTGTTCTTGTCTGAAGGTGTTTGCGTCAAAGCTCCATCACACCGAGGAATTGCTTTGTAGCTGTGATAAGTCAGCGCTGAACACTGGCTTATGCTATGTCCCCTAGGGTTTGCGACTTACCTTTACAATATGCTGGGTGACGTATTGATGAGGCGAAGCCGGCTGCGCTGGCTGGAGAGGCTTCTTGCTGGACAACGTCACTCTGTAATCGCTCATACTATTTTTCGCAAGGTCTATCCATGCTTCATTCGTGACATCGAACAGGTGTCTTGATGTACAGTACGACTCACAAGCCAAAGGTGATCCCCCAGAGGCAGAACAACCCTGAAAGCATCGTGAGGTGCACACTGTTTCACGAATGAGCCTGCCGAGATTGAGAAATCCTTAGGTATATCTCCGGGAATCACAACACGGAGACATGTGTAGCCCTCAAAATCATAGATGTCGTATCCGTTGGTAGGCCGTGGTCTCTTCTTGTATGGCAACGGAACGACGTTTTGTCCAGTTCCAGGCGAAGGGGCTGGGCCCGGCTTTGGATTCGCTGGGACTGATTTTGCTTTCTGTCTGATCACTATGCTTCGAACATCTTTGACTTGGACAGCTGTGTTGGGCTTGGAGTATGCATGGTCATCATCGCTACTCCACTTTGACTGTGTATCTATTAAGATGGTGCTAACGAGGCGTTGGCGATACTTGCCTGGAACGAGGTATAACTAGTGCTTGTACTCAAACACTTGATCCCAAAGTAGCAAGATGCTACGAGAAGAGAGGAGACGCGTTCTCTTGCTCCCAGGTTATGCTCCCTGATAGGCAAACCACAACAGTGTAAGAAAAGAGTTGAGTAATGAGCATGCTATCCTTGCCCAGCAGGACAAAGTTGAAATAAGGAATAGATGAGTGTTTATCTTTAGATTGGAATTTTGAATCAGTATAACGATATAGGACTCGGAATAGGTACTATCATTATATGTTTATGCGAACCGTTGTCAATCATCAATTAAAAGGTAAGCATGTTACGTAGGCTTTGCAAAGTGGGACATGGATACAATGTTCTCGTGTAGGACGATGACCAAGCGCTGAGTATAACATAGTATACTCTACATCTCGCAATACCGATGTGATATCCAGTGGCCAGAGCCTCCTGCAAACCACCTCATATTTCAAGAGAGGGACCATGGCTGCGGTACAATCGGGAAGATAGTGGGGTTGCGTGAGACCCGCAACAACCGCATTCTGATATTCTACTAGTTTGGGACGGTCCAGGCGTTTGCTGCCGCGAGCTGAAGGAGTCCGGTCTAGTTGCACGACTAATGTCGGGAGCACATTATCATCAGCCACAGGGGTTCAGCTACGCCATACACATATGGACGTAGTTGCCTTCGACAGATATGGAGGCCAAGTCTGGCGAGTGCGATCTCGGGTATATACTGTGTATCAATTGCGGCGTGGTACGGGCAGAGACGACCAATTAGCGTCGTGAAGTACATCGTGTCGCCCCACCACCCAATGTCTACACGTTTCGTATTACCTCTCACCATCGCGCTGAGAAGCAGCTCGACAGGCCCAAAATTGCTAGCCACCTCCGACATCACTTTGCTACGCTGCCCCCGTCAACTGCCACTGTGGCCTGTACCTGAGTGCACGCAGTCTCGCATTGCTACCTGAGGTCGAATATTTGACATGATCACATCACGCCCTCAATCACAGCTACTTCATTCCCCCGCATCAAGGGAAATGGGAGACCGAATCGATAGCAGCGAGCCTCCCACAAAGCCCGAGTCGAAATATGGATTCAAAATCTACCGCACCCATTATGGTGATGAAACCCAATGGGAGAGCTTTTTAGACTACCTAAATGCGCAAACCCACGAGAACATGAGAAACCAAAACCTCGGCCACGAGATACCCAACCTCGACTGGGCAATAGAGTCCTCGCCTGACCTAGCGAACGCCTCTGAGGAAGATATCCGACGGTATGTTGCCCGCGCCTGCCCAACTTACTTCCCTTCCTCACGGCTAATCCAACGATGCGAAGTCGATTCATCACATGGGCCGATTCAGGCTATGAACTAATGGACGGCAATCACGCGCGCTTCCACGCTTGCATCATGGCAGATCATGATAGCCTGATCGACGTGAACGCGGTTGTCGAGGTGTTGGAAGAGGAAGGCGAAGCTCTAGACTCGTCGGACCATGACGAGTTGGCATGGGTGTGGCTTGTATCGCGGGATGAAGGCTCACGGCGGGTGCGCGTGTCGTCTTTGCTGCCAAGATGTTTTGATTTTGTCCCGTACAACTGGGAGCAAATAGCTGATAACGAGCACGATCCAGAAAGACCGTGAGCGATTGGGGTGATGTCGAGGCTTCGAAGGAAGAAGGAAGAGCACCACATAGCAAGACGGGGAATGAATGGTGGTGTTTCAAGCAGTATCTCTCGTTCACTTCAGTCCAGAGTCCGAAATATGTGCATTATCACGATAGTTGCCTCGTAGTAGCTACAAATAAGTGAATGACTCCTGCTGCTCCACAACCGAGTACAAGGGCATTGTGGCACATGTCAAGACTTTGATGGACCAGCCAGTCCAAAATCTCTCCAAACAAGTATCTACTTACCTCCAATGATGCCCTGGAGAACCAAGCTGCCGATCTGGCCATTCATAGCCCTGTTAGATTCTCACACAGCTTGTTCAACATGCTATATACCTGCCCTTGACTTGCTTCTAATATATCCGCCATTGTACCATGGCCTAAGATCAGATAAGACTAAACGAACTAAAACAGGATCACACCAGACAAGAAGAGACATCAAACCCGCAAACGCAGTCGGCGGAGAAGGATGAACTTCACCTAACGCGCACCCCACAGCCTCACTTTTGTACTGCACCCTACCACCATCTGCCTAATGCCAACTTCAAGCCCTCACTACAAACGTACCGCTCCCTTGACCTTAACCCGAATCCCAGCAGTTTTCTACCTCCAATCCAATCATCGGCCACGCTGTGTTATTTCAAAGATCCACATCCGTTTGCCCGACCTCCATAAACCCACCCCTTTCCCTTTACCTCCCGTCGAACCGGGAACCCATCTTTTCGGATAATGGGAATAGAAGACAAAAAGGGAGAGGGAGAGCTGATGCTGCACAATACCTGATATACAAGAGATGGCAGAAGAGAGGAGTTTGTGTGTTGTCTCATCCACAATATCCTGTTTCTCACTGCGTTATAAGCGTTGTGGTAGGTGCTGAAGTTGCTAGGCTCTGAGATTGCATCAGGTAGGCAGCTTGGTGACCTGGTGGACAGGTAAGAGTGGTCGTGGTAGGTTTTGCACGAAGTCATTAGGAGACAGAGAGGCGTGAGGCCTCAAAATTCGCTCGCGCTGTATGAGAAAGTTGGTGGTAAAGATTTCATATGTTACTGGGTCATGCGTATGGTGTTTGTTCACCCAGAGCGACGCAATATGACTACTTCCTCGCGCTGCTGCGAGCCAAGCCTTTGAGAAAGGAGTTCTTCACACCCTTCACACCCTTCAGTTCCTTGTTCCTACTCTTGTTTGTCTCAAGATACGCCATATCCTGACCACCCGAGTACTCACTAAGCGCGCCCGCCGTCCTCCTTACCGCGCCCTTCTTCTTCCTACCGATTGTGCTTGCGTAATTCGAGCCGAACGAGTCGCCCTGAATCGTCTCAGTCTTTGCGTCCTCGTCCTTCGCAAGCAGGACATCCATGAGCAGTTCACGGCGGTCCTGAGGCGTATTGAAGGCAAGGTTTGCGTGATTCTCGAGACCTTCAAGGCGCGTGATGACTTTGAATGCGTAGCCTTGGTCGACAAGGAAAGCTTGGCGTTTGGACGAGTAGAACATCTCATCTGTATCTTTGGAAACGAGTGAGTAAAAGAAGGCATTGAAGCCTTCGTCGTTGCGGCGCTTGGCACGAAGGATGCGGCCGAGGCGCTGTGCTTCCTGACGGCGCGAGCCGTAGTGCGACGATATTTGGATCAGGCAGGTGGCTTCGGGAAGATCGAGACTGGTGTCGCCGATCTTGGAGAGGAAAATGGTGTTGACGAGGGGGTTGTGTTGAAAGTTCTCGAGGATGCGCAGACGCTCGTTCTGTGGAGTGGCGCCATAGATGTACGCTTTGCCCAGCTTTCGAGAATACTTTTCTAAAGCGTAGACGTTATCGGAAAACACGATGATCTTGTCCCCTCGGGACTCGTGGTAGTCGATGAGGAACTGACAAGCTTGAAACTTTCGAGGGTTCATGATGGATAGAAGCGCACGCTTTTGCAGCGAAGCGGGCTTGAGCCATTCTTGATAGAATTCTGGCGTCATCTGACACCATACTTCGGCGCACTGCACTCGGGCAATGTGTCCCTGCTCTGAGAGCTCCTGCCAGTTAGCCTCGTACAGCTTAGGCCCAACCAAGAAGTTCAAATCATCGATCTTGTCGTCTTCTCGCAACAGTGTAGCAGTTAGTCCGAGCTTTGCATGGGACGCAATCTGGTATGTGACCTTTTTAAAGATGTTGGCGGGTACCACGTGCACTTCGTCAGCGATTAGCAGTCCCCATTCTCGCTCTTTGATGAAGTTCATGACCTTCTCAGCATCGTACGAGCGCTTCTGGACGGTACTGATCATGGAATACGTGCTGATGATGATGCCAGCATTGCGAGGAAAGACGTTCTTGTTGTCTGCGGTGAAGACAGCGATATCCTCCGGATTGATGTTGGACCATTTGATGAACTCAGCTCTCCATTGAACAACACTCATAGCACTTGTGCAAAGGACGATAACGGACTTCTTGACACCGCAAGCTGCTGTGATGCCAACAAGCGTTTTACCGGCGCCACAGGGCAAGACGATGATACCTGATCGAGCTCGAGAATTTGAGAACATCTTACTCAGGGCTTTCTCCTGATAGTAACGGATCTGAGCATGTGGCTTCAGATCGATCTCGAGGTTCGGGTTCTTCATGTCATTGTTGAAATCATACTCCTCAGTGAGAGGGAGGCCTATGGCTCGACACCGCTTGACAACCCGTTCTCTTTCATCACTCTTGATCTGGAAGGAGTGGACCTGGGCTATCTCGTCATCATCATCATCTTCTCGCAATGTCGCGATCATTTCCGCAGCTGCTGGTTCTGCGCCAGAAGCTTGTACGATTTGATTAGCTCCGGCAGCCAGCTTTGTACCGGGAATAGCCATCTGCCCAATCTTCGGCGCAGCCTCCTTGATTAGACCTTCAGTCTGATCTGCTCTGCACTCGGCAACAATCGGGTCACGTAGTAGCTTATTCAAGATGGTGGTATCTTCACTTTCAATGAAAGAGAGCGTTTTCTTCAGCACGATCTTTGCCTTGCCGAAAGCTGAAGTGGACTTCTCGATGAACTGGATAAGAGAGTCCGACAGGGCTGTCTTGGAGTACCTGTCAAGCTTATCGATGATTTCCTGGCTTGAGTGACCGACACTAACGGCGGCGAACAGACTGTGTGTGGTGAGCTGATACTCGTGCATCTTTGAGACGCGTGATTGCGGTTCGGCAATGTTGATCAAGAAGTCTTGGGCCTCATCGAAGAGAGGGTGGAAAGACTCGATGATGATGCCACCCGCATCGTTGACCCAGAGAGGGCGGTTCTGCTGGTCTGGCTTTAACGGCGCATGCGACTGATCAGACTTCCGGAACAAATGCGCAGCGGCGTCCTTGGGCTGCGCAGCTCGCGCGCGCTTGGTCATGGCTTTGACATCGAACTGATCCTTGAGTGTATCGAACGTCTCCTGGTCACTCATAGTACCGACATCGTCGTCGCCGTACGCATCTTCAGCCTCGGCCTCGGCCGCGGTTTGTAGCTTGCGTTTGGGCGGCATACTCGCAGGCTGCGCACGCGCTGCAGCGCGTAGGGGATTCGCGTTTGCACTATATACGGCGGCGTTGGCGAGCGCAGGCGGCGGTGGTTGTATATGCGGGCGAGGTTACAACGGCGAAGGTGCGACAGGTGAGAGGTGAGTAAGAAGAAGTGCAGCAGTGGCGGAGGTGCCTGGAAATGTATGAAAGGCGGTAGTGGTTACGTCAGCAGCAGCCTATGCTCCGCAGTCATCTAGGCCTCTGCAGACGCAAGTGGAAATCACCAATCTCGAGTACTATCATGCGGTGTGCGTTCCATGCTCAACAGCCTGTCATCGTTACGCGATGCGCAGGGTGTGCATATGTGAGATGTGAGATGTGAGTTGTGAGATGTGCAGGCTTGGCTACAAGGCGGCGTTTGCCTTGTTTGCACCGCCGACGTCAATGGCCTGGGGTGTCTCTCTCAATAGCACCAATACCACATATGCGTCTCGCAATGCGCACATGAACCCGTGACATGCATTCCAATGGGCGCGTCCGATTCGAAACTCACCTTCAAGCAGGGCATCTTCCGCCTGTCGGAGCCCGAGCAGATCCCCGCAGACGATGAATACTGGACCAGCTTCTGGGAGCTACCAGAGAGCACCGAGGACGTCTTCTCGCTCTTCTCGCCCGCTGACATACGGCGCACGCGGGACAACAACCTCGCCAACCTCGAAACGCTTATCCTCGCCGTGACGTCGCGCCTCGTTGTCCTGCGCAACCACCCATCCTTCCCCGACCCCGAGCTCGCCCCCGAGCGCGATGCGCTCAACTGCATACGGGTGCTGACGAGGCTGCTGCCCTTCATATACGAGGCCGACCACCTGGAGTCATGGGAAGACACGTTCTTCTGGGCGGCGCGCAGGAAGCGCAGTCGGCGAGGCCAGCTGCGAAAAAGCGAGGTCATCTTCGATGAGTCTGACCCTGACCCAACACCAACCGAAGCTGAGCCAGAGTTTACAAAAGCCAAGCCGCTGGCAGAGGAGATTATCGACACGCTGCTTGACCTGCTGTTCTTCTCCGAGTTCACTTTGCCAAGAGTTCCAGCTGGCAAGAACAAGGTTTCGTACGCCATATGGCAGAGTGGTGTGGGCTGCAACACACCTGTGGCCTCGACCAAGGAGTTCGAGAGCAACAGGACAGAGATACTGCGGCTTTTGCTTGCATTCGCCAGCAAGTCCATGTATATGTCGGCTGGTACGCAGATCGAGCTACATCATGACACGCAGCAACACTGACCGCACATCAGCTATCTTACCAGTAAAGGGTGTCAAAGCCATCACATACATGGCTACATGTCCGGAGAAGCAAGTCGTACTATCAGTACTTTGTTCGATGCTGAACACAGTAAGCCTTCTTCTGCCCATCTCACGCACATGCACTGACGCCTGCAGACTCTGAAGTACAATCCTGCGACATGGCGTGTGCCATACGACCACGTCGTCTTCAAAGACCAGAGGCAAATACTAGTCACGTATTGCCTACAGCTTCTTCTGGTGCTGATCTTGTATCCTATCCCTGAGGCTGGCAACGGACCTGCGCCGAAGAACTTCTTCAGGCATTTCCTGGGTCGTCTGCATCGCCCACAAGATTTTCAATTCCTTGTCGACGGCATGACGAGGATCCTCAACCAGCCTGTTAGTTACTGTGTTCATTGTTCCACTGCTCAGAGCTGACCGTCACTAGCTACAAGCAAACTCGTCATATCTGCCTGGTAGCCACAAGTCATTGACATGGGCACCCGAAATGATCATGCTGTTTTGGGAAGCGTTGCAATGCAATAAGCGTTTCCGATCCTTCATTATCGACACAGACAGAGCCCATGACTTCGTAGTGTTGGTTTTGTACTATGCAAGCGACCAGCGTAACGATCCTTCCAAGCAAGGTCTAGTGCGCATGTGCGTCTTCGTGTTACAGACACTGAGTGTAGAACCTCAATTTGGCAAGAGTCTCAACAAGACATTTGAAGGCCAAGATTCGCTGCCACCGAGCATACGGATACCAAATTTCCACGGCACCTATGCCGACTATGTTGTCACAGTAAGATTAGTGCGCCTGCGTGCAGACAGCAGCTGACCATCGCAGTCCATATACACGCTGCTCACCACCGGCAAAGGGAAGCTAGAGCCAATATACCCGGCCTTGCTCGCCATTTTGAACAACATCGCTGCCTACGTACAGAACTTAGGTCGCGCGCCGAGCTCGAAGTTGTTACAGCTTTTTGCCTCCATGTCATCACCCAGTTTCCTCTTGGCTAACGACAACAACCACACGCTCCTGCACTCCTTACTGGAAGCGATCAACGCTATGGTCGAACACCAATACCAATGTAAGTCATGTCTTGTGATCATCGATCGACTGCTAATGCAACGTCTAGACAACCCCAATCTTGTTTATGCGATCATAAGATCGAAGAAGAAATTCCAGGCACTACGCGACTTCACACTCGAGAGCGGGCAAGAGGAGATTGAACGCCAAAATCAGCTGCGCAAAGAGAGTAATGGCGCAGAGCTTTCCAGGCAGACGTCCATTGACAGCCTGCGAAGTCCCACAGGCGCCCGAACGCCTTCGTTAGGCAACGTCCCAGAAGAGAACAGTGCTTTCGCTATCGGGAGTGACGACGAAGAGTCTGATGCTGAGGAGACGAGCCCACCACCGCAAACAACTTCGCCAGTGCAGTTACCAGGATCCGGCGGTTCACGTGGGGCGTCTCGAAGCGCATCTATAGCCTCCTCGGTCGACGATACTGTGCCTCTTCAATTACGAGGCATGTCTGAGAAAGCCCGCGGAAAGATGCCCGTCGGCCAACCCACATTTTCGCGCCAGAACAGTATGACGAGCCTTGCCAGCGTGAATGCCACGCCTAGCTTGGGTGTTAACGAGTTCTTTTCGCCTTCAGTGACATGGGTAAGCTAAGCACTATTCTTGGCGTATGAATTCGGATACTGATAATGAACAGCTCGAATCTTGGCTTTCTGAACTCCCTCTTCATACAACCCTGATGCTTATCCAGACCCTCTCACCCCTCCTTGCATCGAGTACCGACACTACAGCCGCGCTGAACGTCATCAAAGGCACTGTAATCCCTTCCATCGAGCCCTCACCAATCCGTGTGCACCTCTTTGAATGGTCGACTCTCAGTTTAGGATGGTACGAGTCTCTGCTTTGGGGCTTTGTGTTTACAAGTGAGATGGTAGTCGCCAGGGGTACTGCAGGAGTCTGGAACAATACCAGCATCAGGTTATTCAGGGTACAGCAGGGCGAAAATCAAACGCCTAGTCTAATGGCACCGAGGGGTGCAGTGGATGCCGTTGGCAGCAACCTGGTGCAGAGGATCGGAAGCTTGAATCTCAGAGGTGCTGTGCCGGGAACGAATCAGGTCTCCGGACAGGCGGGGAGGACAAGTGGAGGTGGCGGCGCGCAGACAGGTGTCAGGGATGTATAGCCTGTCAACTGCTGCATTTTGTCCCCGCGAATCAACAGACGACAGTATGCAGAACTACCCAGGTCTGCGTAGTTCGGCCTCGCCTACTACCACCGTTCGGTGATGACAAGGCTCAAGGCTGCGCGCGCGCTGATTGGCGTGCCTGGCGGCGCCTCGCTTTCTACCCCGAATACGGAGAGTTGTTTGTTGATCGCAAGACCCTGAGTGGCGGTGCACAGCCACGGTGTGGCAACCACCAACTCGCAACCCGCACGCCTCGGACGAATGTAGAACGGTACAACGAATAGCAGCTCACAGAATATCGAAATTACATTCTAGACTTTATTTTCGACTGCGTTTGCGACATGAGAACGCGTGGACTATATGCATGCCTGACGCACTCGAGCAGGTCACTACTAGATACGGAAATGTCTGGCTTCTGCTGGTGGTTTGGCGGGTCAAGAGCAGACTTCCATTGCGTTCGCACTTTTGGGTCCCATATACTCGCGCTCTCACTGCGTTTGGTGCTTGTCGCTTTAGGCTCATACTCACTATGTGAAATCTACTTATCCTTCTCCAACATCCATCGGTACTTCTGTTCTGAGTGTCACTAATCAAGATGAACCGCACAATGCAAACCATCCAAGAGGACATCGATGCGATTGTTCCGTATAGCATGCACGTCTCCTCGCGGTACCTCGACCTGACGAAACAGAAACTAGAGCTCACCCGCCTGCCGAAAGAGAACGAAGAGCTTGGCACTGATGAGCAATGGAAGATGGGTACGCCGAAAACTGTACTAGAGCCGCTGCTGGATCATTGGTAAGTTGTGAATACTGCGCAGTGTATCATGAATGATAGCATGCTGATAGGACTGTAGGCTCGAGGCGTACGATTGGCGCGCTTCGGAGGAGTACTTCAATGCCACACTCCCACAGTTCCGGACCCTCATTTCCCTTCCACCTGCTCCTGCATTCAAGGAAGGGAAAGACAGGAACGGAATACGCACCCACTTTGTGCATGTCCACTCTCCCGACGCCTCGGCATATCCACTCCTCTACATCCACGATTGGCCGGGTAGCTTCATTGAGGCTGCGCGCATTATCCCGTTACTCGCCAATCCCGCCTCCTCGTCCTCAGCAGCAACTGTAACAGAACACCAGAAGTTCCACGTCGTCTGCCCCAGCATCCCGGGCTTCGGTTTCAGCGACGCAAGCACCGACGCCTCTTTCGGGATTGCCGGCGCAGCAGAGGTTTTCGCGGGCCTGATGCAGCGTCTAGGATACGACGACTACGTTGTCTGCGCTGGCGGCTGGGGACTTGAAGTCGCGCGTGTTCTGGCGGCACGCGAGAAGGGCAGGGTGCGCGGCGTCTTCACGTGGAATGCGGTGTTCACAAGGCCAACTTTGAAGGATCAGCTTGGCACGTGGGTGAAATGGCAAATCGCTCGAGCTACGGGTGCGAGGTGGCCGGCATTAGGTTTCGGATACGTACCGTCTGAGGTAAAGGCACAGCAGATACGACAGAATGGAGAAAGAAATGGAGGAAACGGTCGGCCCGTGGGCCTAGCGCTCCACCAACTCCTTGCAAGCAGACCTCAGACACTCGCTTTCTCGCTCTGCGATTCCCCTGTCGGTCTCTTGGCACTCCTTCTTGACCTCATACCTGCCCAACGCTCCTTACAGCCTCTTGATGTTCGCCCGCGCTCCCCGTTTCTTGACCCTGGGGAGCTCGAAATGCAAGAACGGAATCGCGATGTTGAGGTCGGAATTATAGGACATGAGCGCGTGCGCTCTGACGATACGGTGAGAGCGTCTCAAAACGGGACTGCTACCGCGCGTGCTGAGAGGCGAATCTGGACGCCGACGGATATTCTGAACTGGACGATGATGTACGTCTTCCTCCTCCTTCATTAATGGCAGATAATGCTAACATACCCAGGATGTGGCTTCCCGGCGCCGAGTCAGGACTGCGCTGGCTACGTCGTGCTGCCATCGAGAGCTCGTCGCCAGCAAAACGGTCACGCCTCTCCACTCCTCTGGGCATCAGCACGTTTCGCTCGCGTGGTGGTACATCGCCAGTCATGTGGGGCTCGGCTGAATGGGAGATCAAGTGGGTAAGGAGAAGAGAGACCAGCGCTGAGATGCCGGTTTGGGAGGTGCCAGAGCTGCTGGTTGGGGATGTGAGGGAGTGGTTTGGGGGTTTGCTTGGGAGGGTGAGTGAGGAAGAGGTGGTCTGAGTGTGGTGGTGGAGTACTTGTTGGCGTTTACCGGCATGTTTGGGAAGAAAGCGTCATGATTGTGTATAAAGACGTGCTTGGATATCGTAATAAGGAGGCTGGCCCGAGTTCTGTACTGCGGTGATGGCTGCACTCAGTGCTGTTCGCACGTGTTTACATTGTCAGCAAGCTCCCACATGTCGACGATGGATCTCTAGGAAAGCAACGCAAGTGAAAGACATTTAATCAGGTTGTTGAATCAATCCATCGGCAGCATGTGAATGCGTCCATGTCGTGGCACAGCAATGCCCGATCGGAGTGTCGGTGTGTCGTGGGGAACAGCGGGCCGGATCGTCGATGAACAAGCTCCAGCTCCAGCCACAGAGGGCGGGCGGTGACGTTGGGCCAACACGCATCTGCAGATTTTCTTCCCACACGCGACCCATTTGCCTTCCAAACAACACCACAGCAGCAATCACCGCGACTTGCTCCTCTCCAGACAGGCCCCTGGCTCAGCGTACGTTGTTTGTCCCCTCTCCACCGTCCGGCCTCTGCCTCTTGGCTGCCCGCAAAGCACGAAAATTCGCACACCAGCTCACATTTGCGCCCAACAGCAATCGCACCGTCCACCACCGTCCTCGCCGCGCGCGCGCCCGACACCGTCAAGCTGGCAGACCTGTCCACCGCGTTCTTCACTACTGCATAGGCTGTGACAGCCCGCAGACAACTGTCCCCCGCCCCACTTCGCTGTTCCATGCGTCAAGAGGATCTGGTACGCTTTCTGTCCAAGCCTGCGAAGTGAGTCGTCTCCACCGCGCCATCCCCGCTCAGAGCTTCTTCACCTCTCCCCTTGTCGGTACCTACTAACACTCGCCAGGCCTAGATAACACCCGCTACTCCCACGCCCACCACCACCACCACCACCACCACCACCACCACCACCACCACCACCACCTCCCTTTCACCACCACTGAGCAGATCCCTCGTCTGCTGGACCCGATACTTTCACAGGGTATCGGAATCTAGTCGATCGAGGCGCAACGACTGACACCATTCCGCGGCGCAAAGCCTCGTATCTTCCCCCCAACTCTCGACCTCCCTAACGTCCGCTACGGTCGTTTCCCGCATCTCACGCCTGCTGCTGGCACCAGCCAGCCTCTTCGAACCTAGTCCCTCGTGGGCCTTCTCTCCTCAGCCAAGCACCGCATTGCTTGTCTGAGCAGCAGACTGTGCTTCACTGCTCGTCAGTTAGCCGTCCAACCCCGTCTCCGCAAGCGCGCTCTACGCCCACGCTCAGACACCACCCACCCCGCGCGCACCGCCGCCCCATAGCCAAGAGATGGTCGCTACTGAAATCCCCAAGCACTACACCGCGTCGCCGTCTTCGCACGTCGGCACGCCAGCTCTGATCATCAACAAGGAGGCCACCATCGACCTCGACTCCACCAACTCATTCGAGGGTCCCGAAAAGCTCCTGGAAGTATGGTTTAGCTCCTCTGCCACCGACCTGCCTGGTCAGGCCGGCCCGCTCGGTCTCAAGAAGGTGTCTGCCGACATCTGGAAGGAGATGCTCGACCTAGTCAACTGCAAAGTCCTCTCCGTCATTGAGTCTGAGCACGTCGATGCCTACCTGCTCTCCGAGTCGAGCATGTTCGTCTTTCCCCACAAAGTCGTGCTGAAGACCTGCGGTACCACCACTCTTCTTTGGGGTCTTACTCGTCTCTTGGAGATCGCCGCTGTCAATGCTGGCTTCCCTTATGTGCAGCCCGCGCCTGGTACAGGACTGGCAGCTACTGCCACTCCTTACCGTGTCTTCTACAGCAGGAAGAACTTTCTTCACCCTGAGGCGCAGCAGGGACCTCACCGTAGCTGGCGCGACGAAGTCCGCTTCTTGGACCAGCGTTTTGAGGGCGGAAGTGCCTACATGATTGGCAAGATGAACGGAGAGCACTGGTACTTGTACATCACTGGTCCTGACACTACTCTCACCCCACCTCCTAGCCCTGGCACCGAGGAGGTCGAGCGCCCTGAGACCGAGACCAAGTATGTGAAACTACCAGAGCGCATGCTGCCCGAGCGCAACACCGATGAAGAGGAGGACGAGACTCTGGAGATACTCATGACTGACCTCGATGAGAAGAACGCCCGTCAGTTCTATCTCGAGGACGCGAGTGCGGTCGCGGAGGGTCGCTATGTCCAGAGAGCTCGAGAGGCCCGCAAGAACGCTATTCAATCACTTGGCTCCATCCCCGAGGGCGAGTGCGAGAGCCTCGGCGGCTCCACCGTCCTTAACTCCACGGCCACAACCCATATCTCCGACGAGAGCTTCGATGTTTTCGAGCAGACCTCCTCTGACCACTCTGGCTTCAACTCTGATGAGGAGCTCACCTTCCCTGAAGAGCTGACCACCGAGGGCCATACCCTCGGCACCGTCGTCTCGGAGCACTGCGGCCTCGCCGACGTCTACCCCACCTCCAAGTACCCTGACGCCCGCATCGACGCTTACCTCTTCACACCCTGCGGCTTCTCTGCTAACGGTGTTGTGCCCGCCCCTGGCGGCGCCCCCAATGGCTCCAAGAAGGGCTCCGACGCAACCCACTACTTCACAGTCCATGTCACGCCAGAACCGCACTGCTCGTACGCCTCCTTCGAGACCAACGTGCCCGCGCGCCAGAGCGGCCGCGAGACCGCCGACGTTATCGAGCACGTCATCGGCATCTTCAAGCCTGGTCGCTTCAGTATCACGCTGTTTGAGGCTAAGCCAAGCCCGGATGAACTGCCTGGAAAGAATGTCGAGAAGAGCAAGCGCGTCGAGGCTATCCCAGGTTACCGCAGGGTGGACCGTATTGTGCATGATCTGGAGGGATATGATTTGGTGTTTAGGTACTACGAGCGGGATGACTGGAAGGGGGGAAAGCCGAGATTGGGAGAGCTTTTCTAGATGGGTTGAGGAACTTTGGGATGACGGGTTGGCCAAGGACACTCCTTCAATGTTCCCTCTCTTGTCTCAGTACATACATACACAGTCTATACCGTGCGTCTTCGATTCAATGTATCTCTTGTCCCCTTATCTCTCATGCCCTCCATCCTCATGCTCTTTCATCCCATACCTCTTTTTCTACCTACCGTGGCATATGTTGTCAACGGAACGGCAGATCAGCGTTGGACGGCGCAGCCCTCGCTTTGTCTACGGGTACCGAGCGGAGTTTGACCCCAGATTATTCACACCTTGTCTAGTCTGTACCATAAATCCAGCCCACGCAGATGGGATTTACGACCGATCGTTCCTCGTGTATCTTTAGTCATCATCACTTTTCAGACAATGGTTGAATCGCTAGACAGATACCCCTGAGCCTTTTCTTTTGTCGCTTTTGGTATGTGTCTTCGCTAGCTGTGGTATATCTAACAGTCCTTTTTTGTATCTACCTTTGCCTTCTATGCTTGAAAAAGGCTTATCCTCCTGCATTGAGATAGCAGGTAGTCTACCCTCTTATTCATTCATTTGTTGGAGTTTAAGGCCCTCCTCTGGTGTTAGATGGTACTCTTTTTCTCGGCACCATGCATGTCTAGCGGTACGGCGTACTTCACAGCAATGCCACCACATCATACTTGCATCGCGATGCGAAGCAAACACCCTATGGAAACATATTGTATCCAAACCCTATCGCCACAAAGATGCTTTTCCTCGATCAACCAGAATCGAAGTTGCTTATTCCGCCCAGACCACTGACGACCAAACTACCCAGTCCAACTAACCAGAAAAAAACACAAACAAGGCATTTCAACACAAACCCGCAGTCATCCTTGTCCCACCCACCGTGCACACGCTGAAACAGACCTACACGGCTCCATCCACCGGTGCGAAACACGACCAGCGCCCCATTGGCCGCACCCCAGTCTTTAGCCGGTCGCAAAACCCTCCGCCTCGCCCAGCGCAACCAAGCACCACCATCTTACAGCCACCGGAAGCTTCTCATAGAGTGCGCTTGGCGCTTTCCCCCCACAATGTTTAATTACACGACGTTGTCATTTGGCTGGGATCTCGCAGCGAACACGAGAGTGCTGTGTCGCCCGCTCTCGGCGAGATGGGGTGTGAGATGCAGATTAAGGCTGCGGGTGTAAGCAGGCGGGTTATGAGGTCGTATGGGAGGAGGGATGGAGATGAGCCGGTTGATTCAGGCGGGGTTCTGGAGCTGTGTGTATAAGAGGGAGGGATGGGATGGGGACTGGTGGGTATTGTATTCATTGCTTTGCCAAACAATTGTGGATTGTTGAAGCTGCTTTCCCTACGAAAACTTTTACCATGAAGATCTCAATCACTGCTGTTTTGCTCTTCAGCGGGCTGTCGCTCGCTGCTCCGGTTACTGAGCCGGTGTCTGAGGACTTGTTTTCTCGCCAGGCCGCGCAGAGTATTGATGCGGCTATCAAGAAGAAGGGAAAGAAGTACTTTGGTACTGCCACTGACCCTGGCCGATTCAATAGTGGTAGTAATGGCGCCATTATTAAGGCGAACTTTGGTCAGATCACACCGGAGAACAGGTTGGTCTTTTCGTTGCTATCCCCTACGAGATATACTAACAGACGACAGTATGAAGTGGGATGCCACAGAGTCCTCGCGTGGTAACTTCAACTTCGGCACCGCTGATCAAACTGTCAACTTTGCGACCTCCAATGGCAAGCTCGTCCGTGGCCACACCACCGTGTGGCACTCGCAGCTGCCAAACTGGGTGTCGTCCATCACCGACAAGGCCACGCTTACGACTGTGATGCAGAACCACATCACGCAGTTGATGACGCGCTGGAAGGGCAAGGTGTACGCTTGGGACGTGGTCAATGAGATCTTCAACGAGAACGGTAGCATGCGCTCCAGTGTTTTCTACAACGTCAGTACGTCCTGCAGCGGCTCGGTAGTAGATGCTAACAGAACAGGTTCTCGGCGAGGACTTTGTCCGCATTGCGTTCGAGACAGCTCGCAAGGTCGATCCCAACGCGAAGCTGTACATCAATGACTACAGTACGTTTCTCTCGCCACCCTTCTTGCACATCCCATCTAACAAGCGTAGACCTCGACTCGGCCACGTACGCCAAAACAACCGGCTTGATCAACAAGGTCAAGCAGTGGCGCGCGGCCGGCGTGCCCATCGACGGTATCGGTTCGCAGGGCCACTTGCAGTCGGGCCAAGGTGCAAACGCGCCTGCCGCCATGGCCGCATTGTGTGCTGCCGCTCCCGAATGCGCGCTGACTGAGGTTGATATCCAGAACGCGCAGCAGTCGGACTGGACCAATGTCGTCAAGGCCTGCTTGAACCAGAACAACTGCGTCGGTATCACAGTATGGGGTGTTAGGGACAGCGACTCGTGGAGGCCTCAGGGTAACCCGCTGTTGTTCGATGGAAACTTCCAGCCTAAGCAGGCGTACAACACCGTTCTGGCGGCGCTGCAGTAGGGTGGTGTCAACACAGGTTCGTTGGACAACGGGGTTCTTGTACATTCGTTTGCGGTGGTATTCAGATAAATAAAAGACTTGTTGGCAGTCCATCCTTGTATGATCCAAAGATTGGAAAGCGCGTGGTGTTTGTGTCTTGATGATGCTGTTCGGCTCAATCTATCTTGTCTCCTCTTCCGGTAACTTCTTTCTCTTCTTTCGCGGCCTTCGCAGCCTTGATAATTGACAATCCTACATCCTCGCTGGCACCTTCGTCGGCCTGTCTCGTCCAAAACAAGTCAGCTGCCATGATACGGACGCTCTTTCGCCGTTGTATCTCTGCCACGCCCAACGTTGAAGGTTTCTCTGCAGCTGCTTCAAGCTCATCCAAAATACGTTTACGCTTAGCGTAGCGTTCAGCCCGCTCTTTCCTAATCTGCTCAGAGCCAAGCTTGGATAGCGCGAAGCGTACACCAGCTCTAAAAGCCATGAATACATGCTCGGATATCAGGATGGTGATGGGGAGACTGGCCCACAGCCCCAGGCCCATGCGTTCCCCGAGAAACTTCTGTGAGCCAAACAAGTGAACGATAGCAGCGCTCGATAAGCTGCCCAGCCATGTCAGGACTTCCAGGCTTGATATCCAGGGCCCAAGACCATCGCTCCGTACGGGCGCAGGCCGCTGGTACTCGACGGAGATTTTGAGAAAGTCAGATCGAAGCTCAAACCAGTTGTTGATGAAGAAGCCGATGGGCACTAGAGGCCATACAGGACTGAACAGAGCCAGGTAGCCGAACTGAATGACCATCTCTGCAATGTCATCTTGGACGTTGTACTCGGGTCTGAGTGCTTGTTTCCTTGCTCTTCGAAGGAATTTAGCCTCTCCAGGATCATCTGGTGCGAAGTGCTGACCCGAGCCACCTCGCTGATGAGTCCTTAACTCCTGGCGGTCGCGCCACCACTGCTTAAATTGCGTCTTGAACCAGGGGAGCGCAAGTTCTTCAATGGCACCAGATACTTGCCCCGTCAACGTGAGAGCAATCACCTCATTTCGCAGTCTGTCTGGGTCGGCCTTGAAGCTGATTGCCCTCCGGTCTTTGCTCCCCAACACCGTATCGATGCAGTATTGTAGAACGGGTATTACTTGGCTACCGAACGGGACGTATAAGAATGCGGTGATGAAGATGGGCAGGTAATTTGTGATCGAGTTGAGGACAAAGATCTTCTGCGTCAAAGACATCTCGTGATGGTCGGCGGTTCGGTGGTTCTCATACTCAGTCAGTTTGTCGGCCATATCCTCCAGAAAGCTGGTCGCATATGGTAAAAAGACCCCAAGTAGAACGGTCGGTAGATATTCCTGTCGGGAATTAGCTTCTCTAAACGGCACGAGCTCCGGGGCTCTCAGCTACTCACGAGGTAGAATTTATAAGGACCTTCATAAGCCTCGCTAATGAAAGTCTCGATCGCAAAGACAACGGCTATCAGGGCCCCAAGAAATACTGTGCTGATGAGTACAAAAGGGATGACCAGTAGCTGCCGGGTGATGCGCTTCCACCTGGGAAAGTACTGAATTGTCCTCCCAGCAGTGTCAATGATAGTCTTCTCATATTGAAATTGCGGTCGATTAGCTTTGAGGTTGCCCACACCTCGAACGTCCCAGCGCATTGCCAAATCTTCCTGTTTGATCTTCCAATATTCGAGGAACACGGTACACCATACGCCGATCATCAGAGCAAAAAGTAGAGAGTATTGTGGCAAGAACATCCATGCAAAGACGCCAGCTATGCACGGAAAGGCAAGGAAACGAAAGTAAGTCTGGAGGAATGCGAAGTAGAATGCGACTTTCGTTCCCCACAAATCGCGGATTTGGTCGAGGTCGTGGAAGTCGAGGAAGAATCGCCGGCTCAGGTGGGTGAGCAGCCGATTATTGACAGGCTGATTGTGGAGCGGGAAGATAGAAGACACATTCTCCCACTGACCGAAACCGGGAGTGATGCCTGCTCCTCCAAGCTCTTTGCGCCAGTTGACCAAATGGAACACTGACAGTAAGTCCTCAGCCTCGAACTTGGCTGCAACTACACTTGATGCTATGCCACCGGGATGTTTCTTGGTAATGCCGTACAGCCAGTCCTTCACCCTGACGACATGTCAGCCGAGCCCTTTTGTGAGATTGTGAGATGAGCAACGTACCTGGACTTGTACACGGTATTGCCTAGCAACTCTCGGGGCACTTGTACAAACACCAAGAGGGATTGATCATAGCCATGTCGTACTTCTGTGTTCAGTCCAGCTGAATGTAAATCCTTAATCAGGACTGTAAATTCTGTGACAGCAGTCTCGTGCCCTGGAGATAATCAGCACAAAAGCAGCATCCTTGAGGATAGACCACACACCAACGCTCCCGAAGTCGTAGACTACGACGTATTTGTCGTTGTAAGTGACGTTGGCGAGCTCCTGATCATCGCCCAAAGTTGTGTCAGCCCTTCTCAATTGCATGTCCAAGGCGCAAAAGTCTGGATCCTAGGGTAGCCACAACCGAGGTGTGCGTGATGAGGCTCTAGAAATTCGCACCAGCCCTGTGGCTGGTGTCTTTATAGGTTTCAGGGATGCGTCATTGCTGTGGCTATTTTCGGAAAAGACGGTGATGTGGAGATGGTCAAGCCCCATTTGAAGGCTGAGGATTGGTGGCTCACGCTGGGTCTGACGCACTGTCAGCGCTTGGGTGCCGAAAGATCCGCAAGGGGTCCAAAGGACAACGCGGCGACAAAGACAGGAAACATCATCTGTTATGATTGGTAGAGTCCATAGGTTTTGAGTGTTTACAGGATCGCCTGCGAGAGTACAGACAAGATGAGAGCGGAGGGTTTGAGAGTCGACACTGTTGCGCGCACGTGCCGTCGGCGAGATTGGCAGTCGGCGGCCGAACTGCCCACCATTCCGTATTCAACGCGTAAATAAAGGCGAAACAACAAGACAACGATTGTTTGTACTGAACAACAACCTGGCGCACTGTGCCAAGAGTACATCCCGATTTCCAGCTAGTGCTTTGATCGCCTCTTTTCGTCGAACAATGCAGCTTAGCATAAAAGATACACTTTTCAGCGGGCAGTAGTGATAGTTCTTCGCAGTCCAAACCGCGTAACGGACAGGCATATTTTGACCTTCATCTAAAATGCCGGTCACCGAAATTACAGTTCGTTCGAGCGTGCCTGTTCCTGAGGGATATGGCTTCTTGCCCAAGGGCATACGATACAAGACTCTGCACTGCCGCAAGCTCACTCATGACGCACGTAAAACACTGTACGTTGTAGTCGATGCAAAGAAACATCAGCTTGGTATACGAGTACCCACCTCGATCCTCCATCAAGTCCATCGGCAAGCCAAAGATACCTTGTCAGCTAGGCGCGCTGCAGTAGGGAAGCGCGATGTGGCTTATATTGAGTCTGTGGCCACTGAGCTTGAGACTCAATTCCCAGAGATGCCGGAGAAAGATAGGGTGCTCGCACTTAAGCATGGCTTCAAGAAGCACTCGGGTCGTGTTGGCAGAACTGGTAAGATCCCGTTGCCACGTAAGGTTTTGCTGGCTATCGTCGCCCATGTACGCCACAGACATACGAAGTACGATGTCTTATTGGCGAGTGGAGTAGAAAGGACAGTGGCAAGAAAAGCTGTTAACAGAAAGATTGAATGCGTCATGCAAAATTGGGGACATATCGGAGGTACGAATGATTATAACCGTTCAGTGGACATTGTTCTAAAGGTTCGTTCAGATCTAGCGTGGTATTTCAAGGATGATCAGCCGACATCAAGTTGGGAGAGTGAATCGGATTCTTAGCCTTGAGTATGTGATTTCAGTCTGGGCCAGCTGCTGCATTCGAGCAGACACTAACACGGCGCAGCTCTATATACATCACGGATCCGACCATGTATGCAACACGGTCTCCGATTCCTCCGTAAGACACGAGTGGAGGCTTAGTGTCACCACCACCACGCTAAATTCCGTCGGACTTAGGGTGTTAACAGATGAGCATGTCCACAAAGAACAACAGAAAAACTCAACTTGGCTAGCAGCACCAGTCCGAACGGTGACCGGTGCTTTGCAGTATCCGAGCTAAGATGTAAAAGCTTCCGAATCTGCGACTACAAAGCCAGGCGTTCAGTCTGTAAAATACGAGCTTGAGCAATAATATCTACAGCCATCAGACCCAGTCAGAGCTATGAACAGCTGTAACATGACCTCATATATCCATAAAATTGCCATTGTTGGTGCCACCGGCACAATAGGAACGTTCATCACCTCAGCTCTACTGTCGAGGAAGCGCTTCACTATCACCGCCATATCGCGCAACGACTCCAAAGCGGAGGTCCCTACGGGTGTTGAAGTCGCACGCGTCGACTACAATGATCATAAATCCATCGTCGACGCGCTCAAAGGTCATGATGCGCTGATAATTACGACCTCCGTCTGGGCACCAAAAGACACGTCTGCAAAGCTCATCAAGGCTGCAGCAGCAGCAGGTACACCCTGGATTTTGCCTAATGAATTTGGCATGTACAATACCGATCAAGCCACGAATGATACTATCGGATCAAGCAAGGAGCAGGATCGCGAACTTATCGAATCGTTGGGCGTATCTTCCTGGATTGGTATTAGCTGTGGCTTTTGGTACGAGCACTCGCTCTCTAATGGCGAGCTGTACGGCATCGACATCAGTAACCGTAATGTCACGTTCTTCGACAATGGAACACAGAGGCTGAATACTTCTACCTGGCCTCAGGTCGGTCGCGCAGTTGCCGAATTGTTGTCGTTGCCGGTAGATGCGAGTGATGAGCAAAGTGCCCAGGCCACGCTGAGCTCGTACCGAAACAGCATGGTGTACGTATCATCATTCGCCGTGAGCCAGAGAGAAATGTTCGAGTCGGTGAAGCGGGTTACTGGCACGACTGAAGATGAGTGGAACATGACATATGAACCAGCAAAGCAACGATACAACAATGCGTGTGAGGATCTGAAAAACGGGAACCGAGTTGCATTTGCTCGTAAGTTGTATACAAGATACTTTTACGAAGATGCCGGACTCTTTGAAAAGCTGCATGGCCTGGACAATGAGAAGTTGAAACTGCCGAAAGAGGATTTGGACGAGTTCACAAAGAAGGCAATCAAATTGACGCAGAACGGGTTCTGGGCTAAGTATGGGCAACACTGATTAGCTTGTGGATATGTTAAAGTTTGGTGTCACAACTTGAACGCTTTCGTAACTAAGTCGTTGCCGTCTATCTTGCCGTCATGGAGTTCTTGAGGCGCATCTCAGTCGGTATCGGTACTATCATAAGATTTGAACGACCGTCTTGCAGCCACTCTGCGTGGTGGCAAAGATTCGCTGTGTCTGACTTTCATGTGACTGGCAAGGCTTTGCTCCTTGAAGCATCCGGAATAGCGACTGTAACACAGCGAGACCCCACAAGTAATGCTAGACTCTTTGTCACTCTGTGAAAGTTTAAAATTATCTTTGACCAGGTCGTAATGTAGAAGAACCGGCAATGGGTCATGTGGGTGTTGTTCTTTTGCGTGATCGGATAGGTGACGTGGGGTGATGAATCGCTCGGCGCAGCCATTACTGCTGCACCAGTATCGACCTTGATCAGAAGAGGTCTTGAACCTGAAGTTCTTCATGCGCACCGTCTCTATGCCATGCACAGTGGTGGGTGACGAAGAGTCTGAACCCCTTCGGCTATTTTCGTATGTTCTTGATGAGCCCACGGCGCGTACATCATCCTGGGTTGTTGTGGACCGATGATGTCTCGCAAGGTTGTCGGCTGACAGGCGCATTATATTACGCGCTTTCTCGTCGGTACGAGGGTTGCCGAGCTGATTCACAGTACTGAACGATGATCGTCGTCTTTCCCGTGAAAGCTGATCTGCATCAATTCCGACTGTAGTGTCAGTCACCGCTATCTTGGGCGTGACTCTGGAAGATCGTTCACGAGAATCGTTTTCTCTTACTCTCTCGGACTTGGAGTGCCCTTGATAAGCTGTGGAGCTTTGCTGACGAATTGAGAGAGATACGTTACTGCCAGTGGACGCTTGGTCTTTTGAGGTCTTCCTAGGAACATGATAGTCTGAAAGTCTCTTTGCCGCGGAGGTTGGCCTTGCGGATGCCTTCTCCTGACCATGATCTATAGCCTCCGACGCCTGACCCGTTGAAATGGAACTCGAGATGCGGGATGAAGAACGTGGTCGCACGGAAGATTGGTCTGCTCTAGTCTTCTGTGCATTAGTCACCGAGTTACTCTTTTCATTCGAGCTTCGTCGGGACTTTGGTAGCAATTCCTCTGTTTCCGCTGCCCCCTGGCCCTGATCAATGGCTTCTGAGCGCCGTCGTTTACTTGTATCAATCGATTTATCCGCACGATCAAGATCAACGTCATTTCCGCGACGATCTGATGATACATGTCTCGAATCTCTGTCTTGCGAAGACCGATTCTCTCCTTTGAGCGCAGATGACTTGACTGTCTCCGATGGCCCCAAAGCTGCACTTGCACGTTGACAGTTCGTGCCTGCACGAGATTCTGACCTCGAAGGCTTTCTATCATCAGACTCTACTAACGGCACAGACATTGGCGGCATCTCGCAGCCAATGGGTTTGGGAGTTTGTAGCGCAGAAGGCAGAGGTGGCTTACAACATGAATCGAAGAGATCATGACTCCATGAGCCGTCCTTAAGATGCCAAAAGCACTGCTCATTGCTCATCCAATGGCGTACTTGTTTTATCGTAGGCCGTTTTGCCACATCGTACGTCATCATCCAGACAACCCCGTCTGCAAGCTCCGACTGTGTTGTACCTACGTCATCTTTCTTCTTGAAGGGTTTCATCCATGTTTGGATGCGATCAATATTGGCCTGATACGACCAGCCCTCCTTCTTATGCTCCCATGGACCAGGGCAGTCGGACCTTGAAACTTGGAGGATGCGGAACTGCATCTCGAGATATGTGCAACCCAAGGCAAAAGTGTCCTCGGGATAACCATGTTTGGTACGATCAGTGCCATCAGACCCATTCCTGACTGCCCTTTCTCTTTCTGGCGAATGATATTTCACTGTTATTCTGTCTTCACCGTAAGTCGATGTAGTCCCCAATTCCACCTCTTTAGAACAGCCAAAATCCGTCAGCCAAAGCCCGTCCCTAGACACCAAAAACTGGGCAGGTTTGAGATCTCTGTGCCTAATAGATTTAGAATGCAACCATGCTACAGCGGCTAACATGCACCCAAAACTTCTTTCAAGTCTGGTTCTGCATCGCCGCCGAACGGACCTCATTTCAGCTGACGAATTGACGTTGCCCAGCGACTTCCGATTGATCACGGCGAGGATTATATCCTTCTCAAACTCTGGCTGCCCTCTTCCGTTAGAATCTGGTATGTTTGTATCTTTGAGGCGCCCAATCCATGCGCTGAGTGCGTCTATGTTCTCCAGAACCATTCTGAGGTCGCAGTGAGCAAGCGGCCATATCAAAATGCCAATCTCGAAGCATCCTTGTCGCTTCTCTTCATATAAATATGATCCAACCAGGCCTACTACATGGCTGTGACGTGACTTCGATATCTTTTCCAGCATCAGAATCTCCTCCTTTTGTTTTTCAAAGACCTTTGGTTGCTTGGATCGTAGTATTTTCACAGCCAGATGGACGTTTCTGAACGACGTTTCGTGGATGTAGCTATACCCACCATCTCCGCGAGGCCTCCCGAGCTCGACAGGTCCTGGGTCGCTCTTCTTCAACACTATCGGCTTCTTGCCCCATTCCGTTGCCCACGCATCGGCAGCCTGTTTGAACATGGCCTTATTTCGAGTTTTGCAATCCACAGTTGATTGCTGGATTGATGCGGTGATGGTATGTCAAGGAGCGACGAAGGCAGCGCAGTTTCAGCAATTGGAGGGGCACCACCGGCCTGTCAGCCTGTTACAGCACGGTCATCATCGCCCCCACAAATCCTTCGTTTCTTGGCGCGCATGCTTATCGCGAAAATGCTTTAGCATCTACTTACTGCGCATTAAAAGAAGATTCCGTAGGCACACCGGTTCAACAGCATCTGTTTGATATAGTGGAACTCGAATGACGAGTGGTTCCATGGTTCAACTTTTCCCAGTCTGTACGAAGACCAAGAGGAGTTCCTCCAGGCTGGAGATATTCCTTTATGCGAGGTATCCCTTCGGTTCTGGGAGTTGCTGGCGATACCCTCTTTCTTGTGTGCTAATATTGACACTAGTCTAATCAAAATGAGCTGCTGATATTGAGCCGCATGGTAGGTAACGAGAAGCCTAGCTGTCGACGAAGGACCAGGTGGAGCTAAGTAGAAGGCCACGTGATTGAAGTTCTGGCAAATCTCTTTTCACATCCACCTGCTGTTCACACTGAGAAGCCCTGCTACAATTCATCGACGGTCTTTCGAGCTGGTAAGGCTACATTTGACGCTGCAAACGCAAGCTCTTGACAACTACAAATTTCCGTAAATCTCTTGTGAGCGTTCATATTCGAATATAGGGTCGGGGTATGCGAACTCACATACCAGAACAAATTTTTCCGTGTTCAATATCGAAGTTCTCCAGGTTCGAGCCCGGTAACCAACTGACTGGCAGCGGCTTGTGGCTGCCACCTGCTTAATTCGGCTCTTCGCATCATCACACAAACAACGACAACGTCCCACCAGCGCTCCGAAATTCTGAACGCACACCTGTTATAATGAAAGCATCGCCATATCCGTCCATACTAACACGTAAAAAGTTCGAAGTTAGACCTACAATGTGCGCGGAAAACTAGTAAGCACCAATCATCCAAAAGAACGAGATTGGCATGATGCAGCACGTCAGACAGCCATTATCGTCCCAGCTGCTAGCACGTGACGCTCGGAGTTGCGGACTGAACTACGGCATGAACAAGTACAAGGCTATTTACCAGGACTCACGATGTTCGCTTGCCAAGAGTAAGCAGGCTTCCAAGCGATAGGCCTTCAAGTAACAGGCCTCCAAGTAAGCAGACATTCGAGTCTAGCGCTGCTTAGGTGAGATGGCATGTGGCTGTTCGTAAGAGTATTTAATGCATTGCGAATCCTAAGAAGTCTGCAAAAACACAAACTCGCAATCAACATGTCGCAACCACACCTTCATTCTTTCTATCGCATCTGGTTCACCACCGTGGACCCAACGGTCCTCTTCTTCACGGTGCTGACATGCATCTTTTCTCCTGACACTATTTTTGTAACAACATTCCCTCCATCCATCGAAACTTACGACCCAATGACCCACGGACCACTTCTACATCAGGCTGCTGCGCTGTACGGCTTCCTTGGTATCATCTTCGCGGTGGTCTTACGCGTTTCTCCTGATCCCAGAGTCTGGAGGATCGTACAAGCAGCGGTGCTAGGCGTTGATATCTCACTCCTGGCTACGATGATCAACATTCTGAGACTGCAAGACAGGATTGGTGTTGGTGCTTGGCGCGGTGGCGACTGGTTTAACATACTATTCACTGTTTGGGTGGCGCTCATCAGGGTTGCGTATTTGCTGGGCGTTGGCGGGGATATTGATACCGCCAAGAAAGCTCGCTGAGCCAGGCTCAC
Organism: Stagonosporopsis rhizophila; assembly: GCA_016767195.1. Lineage (NCBI taxonomy): Eukaryota > Fungi > Ascomycota > Dothideomycetes > Pleosporales > Didymellaceae > Stagonosporopsis > Stagonosporopsis rhizophila. Next base: position 828,285 of record CP068494.1, read on the forward strand.
ACGACAAATACAAGACGATGTGAAGGATCAAATATTGCCAAGAGAAATGTTTTTGTATCGGTCCAAGTCTGTTCAGGATGGAGGAGAATGACATAATGCGTTTGCTCAAACAGTAAACTTTTCCTTATTCTCCTCGGCCGCATCCTCAGCAATCTTTGTGACCTTGGCTTGCCCCAGCTCCTCGAAGATGTCGAAGCCCCACCTCGATTGCTGGTTGAATCTCTTGTGTCTCTCCAAACCAGTGAGCTTCTCGTATGCGTCTCGAGGCAGCTCCCGTACTTTTAGGTTGCTCTGTATCCTGTGCGGCGTAACGCTCTTGGGCAAAACGACGTGTCCATGTTGGATACCCCAGCTTGCGAGTAGTTGCCCACCGTCAAGACCCAATCGCTTGCCGAGTTCACCGACCACCGGGTCATCGACAGTACGTTGTTCTCCAGTCTGGTTGTTTCCGAGTGGCGAGTATGCTTCAACGAGTATGTTCTTACTCTTGCAGTAATCGAACAACGAGGGCTGCTGCAAATAGGGGTGAACTTCGATCTGGTTGACGGCAGGGACAATACTAGTCTTAGATAGCAAGTCATCAAGACGATTAATTGTGAAGTTGGACACACCAATAGCACGAACTTTCCCTGTGTCGAGGAGCTTCTCCATAGCCTGGTATGTTTTGGCAGGGTCGATATCGACAAGATCGAAGACGCCGTTCTCGCGCAAGGGGAACCATTTGCCTGTCTCGCCGTTAAATGCACTGTTTTGTCAGCTAAGTAGATACACATCAAGCAAGAGTACTCACACAGGCCAGTGCATCAAGAACAGGTCAAGATAATCAGTACCCAAATCCCTCAAGCTCTTGTCTAGCGCAGCTTCAACGTCCTTTGGGGCATGGCTCGTGTTCCATAGCTTGCCGGTGATGAAGACTTCTTCGCGGGGCACACCGCTTGCGCGTATGCCTTGGCCGACTTCGACCTCGTTCCTATAGATGGCTGCGCAGTCAATATGACGGTATCCGGCTTGCAAGGCTAGCTCAACAGCACGCTCAACCTCGCCGGGTTTTGCTTGCCATGTGCCGAAGCCGACAGCAGGGATTTGGGCCCCTGTGTTCAAGACAAAGTGTGTAGGAAGCGGCATTTCGTGTCAAAAATCAAAGATTGCTTCGAGAACAATATGATGAGGGTGCTCGAGATAAAGCGGAACGACGATATGAGCACCTCAGAAGGGGCACTGGCCGCATTTTGAATGGCCAGAAGTATTTTACTGCAGGAGATATGATCCGGGCTATGTTGATGATCCGTAGTGGTTGTAAAATCAGCCGGAAAAGGCGGGGGAGAGCAAGCCGCTAATGCTGAGCGCCTGGCCCTTGACAACTTCTTGTGGGGTCGTAGGAGCGGCAACAAGCCCAAGATGACCTACCTTGCAAGAGCCACGTTAACACTGGTCACCCACACGACCTATTCCCACACCCGGGGCGGGGGGCGGAGCAAGCTTTGCCGCGGGTGGTTCGACACTCATCCCAAACTTGCCATTCTGGGCAGTTTACTGCTGGGCATTCTGCGCGACTTGCCGGCCCATGCCGAGATCGGGTCCACCGCAGCTGACCTCGGCTTTTGCGGATTTCCCTTTAACTGGCTACTTTGCAAACTGATCATTGACACCTCTGCATCGCCGGAGCATGGACAACACAGAGCAGGCAACGCCTCAACGGTCAGACTCGCAGTCTCCGGTCGCTCAGCCTGCTATACAATCGGGGCATGGAAACGTTATCCCTCAGAAGCGAGCTCCGGACGGCATTCATTACCGACAGAAGACGAAAGTGACCCGGGCTTGCGACATCTGCAAAGCAAAGAAAGCCAAATGCTCAGGTGAGCAGCCGTGCCGGACTTGTGACCGCCGGGGACTCGACTGTCGATATGATGCTGTCTATGCGCGAGGGAAAGCGCCTGAACCCCGTCGCGCGAGGCAAGCAGTTGTGAATTTCGATGCTCCGCAGTCGATGCCTACACAACCAACACAGACTGCTCGACCTGCTTTGATGCCCATAGTTATCGATGCTGTCGACAGTCGAGATTCACGACCCATATTCTCCAATGTAGACCAAAGCAGCAACGAGAACAACGACGGCCCGTCTGATTCTAATAGTCTCCATGTGTTGGCCACCATGGCAACCCGTCACCATGAGACGATTCCCGAAGCTCCTTCACGGGGCTCGCCGGGCCTTGAGGTAGCCGGCCAATATTCAGACACAACCTCTGGACTTTCCTTTCTACATCGAGCTTGGCGTCGAATCTCCAATGGCGAGAGCAGTAAGCTCATGGGCGGACAACTAGGTTGCGTCGATGACAGCCAACTGCTTGCTCGCGCTGGTGACAAGCCGTTCCAGCGTCCCGGTCATGTTCGTATACCGTCCTTAGATCGAGGTCGCGAGCTACTTGGGCTGTACTTCGACGTCTGCATTGCAACATATCGTCTCCTTCACAGACCTACAGTCGAATCGTGGTTTGATACAGTTTCGAACAACTTTACATCGAGTCAACCGCTGCACATAGGCCTTGGCCATGCGAAAACCTCCATTGTGTTGTGTGTTTTGGCCATCGCGTGCATCCATGAAGAGCGAGCTCGAGGCGAGAGTGGTCTATCGCCTGCTACGGGAATTGCGGTGACAGCACAAAGCGATGAGCTCTTCTGCGAGGCTCTTCGCCTGACTGAGACCGAAACTGGTTATCCAAAACTCGAATCTGCGCAAGCTCGCCTTATTCAGGTGCTATACCTGTTGATGTCATCGAGATTCAATCAGGCGTGGTACGCTTTTGGCCATGCTCTGCAGGTGCTATCTGCCCTAGGGTTGCACAGGCGGGAGGATCGTAAGCGCCCCTCCCCAGCGCATCGAAGTGATTACATTGAAGAGCAGGGCAAGAAGCGAACCTTTTGGGTTGCATATACATTAGACAAGTACCTCGGCGTTATCTTTGGTCGTCCGCGACACTATCACGACGACGATATCGACCAAGATTTTCCTGACGCCGTCAATGATGAGGATATGACCTCGAATGGCTCATGTGAGAGCGACAATGATTGTCATATCGATTCATTAATATCGCACGCCAAGCTTGCGCAAATCGCAGAGAGAATTTCCAGGGAAGTATACTCTATCAAATCGATACCTGATGACGAGCGGCTAGCTGCAGCTCACCGTCTTGGATCCGAACTACGGCAATGGAGGGCATCCCTTCCTCCTTTCCTAGGTGCTATCAATCCAAGCAGCCTCATTCCAAGTTTTCGAAGACAAGCGATGGCTCTGCGCATGTCGTACTCACACGCCGTCATGCTTGCACACCGCCCGTTCCTATTGAAGAATACCGTGCGTCATAGCGACGATCTGAGACTTCTTGCAAGGGAAAGCATCACTGAGTGTATCAAAGCTGCACAGTCAGTACTGGAGGCTGTTGACCGAATGGCTCAGGAGGGGCGTCTATTCCACGCATTTTGGTGGACTCACTATGTTTGCTTTTGCGCTTTGGGGGTGGTATATGTGTGGGCCATTCAGGAAAGCAATAACAATCCGACTGTTGAAGAACGCCGCAAGATCCTTGACCAAGCGGAGAAGTGCTTGAACCATCTTGCTCAGGCTACGGCCACTAATTCTCCGTCACGAAGTTATAGCATCATTTTACAAGAACTAAGAACCGAGGCCAAGAGGAAGACAGCAAGAGCTATGCAGGAGCCGGCACAGATCACAAGCGCTGTAAACAACATCGCTGATGGACCTGAAATATTGCATGCTCGGTTGGACCTACCAGACAATGGGACGATGCAGGATGCAGCTGTCGCACAACTCTGGCAGCCGCTATTTGGTAGCCCCATTGAAGCTTCCGACCCAGGGCTACAGAATTTCCTGGATGACTGGCAGACTACTGATTGGCTCGATCTCGACTCATCGGCTTTTGCTTCTCTTCCGAGCTATACTGACCATGATCTGACCTGGATGAGCGGGGGCTGATATCTGGTCTCCGGTCTTCTGCTGAGGAAGTCTGCCGGCGTGTTGGTGCAAGTTTGATATCGGGTGGAAGGTTGAGTATGGGTCGAATTTCTCCATTCTTTTGCTTACCGGTGCCTGTGACGATTCATGCACCCCCTCCCCCCTCAACTAAGAACTAGTCAAACTTAGCGGTTGCTCGTTCGCTATCTTCTTCTGACTAGATAGCAACAATAGTAGAAAAGACGTTTTGCAGGGCACATACTTTGACTTTAGCCACCCATAGAGCTGTGCGCTCATTTTGTGAATGTCTAGATAACATGGTTTCTTGTCTTTCCGTGTTATGATGAAAGGGATACGAGGGTGTAAAAGTCGTTGTAGTATTTCGAGAGTCGTATGTTCTTGTCTTCTGTAATGATTGGATTTGAACTTGTCCATTCATGAATATGCTTCCTCGCCCAACATCGCTTTTTTCAAGACGTTGGCTCCACAAACTGCTTTATTATATTATATAATGCCAGAAAACTCATATAAACCACAAGACTTGAACTCCATCATTCCTGCTCTGCCAACGCCAGTTCCCCAGTTCAAATAGTCCCTGCTTCTCAGTATTTACAAGGTGTATTTAAATAGAGGTGACTTATCACCCATTGCAAGAAGTTGCCTGTCAGTATACTTGCTCCTGATCTCATGTTCATCAAGCTTGGCCTTCTTAGAATTCCCCCACTTGTAGGATGCTTCCAACAAGAATGCAACGACGAATCCAGAGGCACCAAAGGCGAGAGAGAGACCAAACCCTGTGTTGTACTTGGGTTTCTCTGACTCAAGGTACATGTAGCTTCCAACCACCCCACCTACATTGCCGACGCAAATGTTAAATGCAACCCCGATAGCACGACGAGAGCTAGGTGCTAGATTGTTGGCTGCCCAAGAGCTACCAGCAGGCTGCACAGGGTAGATACCAATGCAAGTGAGGATGATGGCAAAGAAGGAAGGGCCGAGGTTTGCGCGAAGATTGCCCTGGAAGCCGATGATGATCGAGTACCCAATGGCGATCAACGACAGTGGGATGGCTACGAAGGGTAAGCGCCAGTAAAACCTATCAGATAGACGTGCAAAAAAGATCGAGCTGATAGCACCACAGACATATGGTGGGACGGTCATGAGCTGAGCGTTGGTGTTGTTGAAGCCCATGCCCTTGGTGATCGTAGGTAGAGTGAACTTAGTCCCATACGAGCAGGCAGAGATGCAGAGCAAAATGTACGCTTGCATGTATAGTCTCCAATTAGTCAGGACCATCTTCAGGTCGTGCCAACGGAGCTTCTCTTCCTTCTCATCGGCATAGTTACCGCCATCTTTGATGAACTTCTGGAGTTCAAGAAAGCGAATCTCGTCTGGCTCAAGCCACCTGCCGCTCAAAGCTGGGGAGTCGATGAGCAGGAAGAAACAAGAGACTCCGAGTATGACAGTGACAATACCCTCAAGAAGAAAGATCCAGCGCCAGCCCTCGTAGCCTCCGACGCCGTCCATCTTGGCGATAGCGGCAGCAAGAAGACCGCTGAAGGCACCAGAGAGCGCTGAAGCACAGTAGAAGTATGAGATACGTGTTGCCAGATCCTTGGGCATGTACCAGTAGGAGCACAGGTAGACGGCACCAGGAAAAAAACCAGCTCTGATACTTTGTTAGCTATGGAACAGGCAAATTAACTGGCATAATCTTACTCAAAAACACCAAGAAGAATTCGAGTAGCCAAGAGACCAGCAAAGTTCTTGACCACCCCCATGCAGGTCATGATAATGCCCCATGCGACGATGAGGATACCAAGGTAAACCGACGGGCGCTTAAACTTCTTGAGAAGCATATTGCTCGGTACCTCGAGCAGAATGTACGGTACGAAAAATACAGAGAGCACGACATTCCACTGGATATTGCTGAGGCCTAGGTCTTCGACCATTCCCTCGATTTTGGCATTCTGCGATCAGTCAGTAAAAATTGTGATGGGTACAGTGTGTACTTACACCGATGTTCGCTCTGTCGATATGCGAGATGAGGTAGAGGACAGCCAACATAGGCACCAGTCGGACGTCGACCTTACGGATGACTTTCTTCCTCCTCTCTTCCGAGTAGCTGGTGTAGAACTCCGCATCCTCAGGGTGAAGCCCAAGAACCTGAAAGTTGTCGATCTGAACGATCTGGTGCGGCTTTGTGTCGCTGAGAGACTCCGACTTCTCGTCCACGTATGCGATCTCGTTCTTCTCAATGGCTACCATGATGTGCTGATTGATAGTCAAAGACTCGAGTAAAAATACAAGACGAGTTTCAGACGAGTGCAGGGTATGTGAAGCTCGTTAAGTTGACGGGTTTCCAGCGGGCCCGGGAGTGTTGATCTTATAGAGCTCGTGCGACCCCGTACGAGTGTGGGGTTGACAGTGCGGAGAACCCATGCGTTCAGACCTTCCCCAGCTTGTTCTGCAACCAAAATGCGGAGGTAGCCACTGAAAAGGCTAGACACATCGGCAATTAGGAGATTGCGGAAACGTGCCGGATATCACGGATTTCAGCCAAAGCTGTCCCGCCGAGAAGCGTTATTTGACCTTGAACCAATGATAGCATAATCCGAGTCTTAGCTTGCACACGAGGCGTATCTCTCTACACTCTCACATTTGGGCTGGCTCGGGTGCAACCAGCGCGAACTCAAGTGTAAAAGGACCCCTCCAGCCATTACATCTTCTTAACTGAGCTTGTTAATTGTATGCTGTCTGCCGTCGGTCACGACAATCCACCACAATCATGGCGCCAGCACAGATAGCAATTCCTGCCCTTCATTCGTCCACGCCATCGAAAACCATCACAGCGAACGTTGAGCGTGTTGAGAAGCCTGACGATGCACCTATCCAGACAGTCGATGCCCTGATACGGCACCGAGCTCGCATCTTTCCACATGCCACAATAGTTGCGTATCCGAGCTCTGGCGTCAACTTTGTCGACTACTCAATGCAACAGCTCGATGTATTCGCCTACCGAGCCGCCAGGCACTATCAGACCTTTATACCTACTAGGCAAAGCTCAGAAATCAAGCCTGCTACAGTAGCCTTGCTCGGACCCAGTAACCTCGAGTATGCGGTTACTATGCTTGCTCTCACCAAGCTCGGTCACACGGTCCTCTTTCTGTCCACAAGAATCTCTCAATTGGCTATCGAATCCTTGATTGAAACAACTGGAGCGACATATCTTCTAGCGGACGCGCGATTTTTACAGATCGCCGCCGATGTTCAGGCGAACATGCCATCCGTCTATGTTGAGGAAATTGCAAAGCAGTCTGTCTTTGATTTCCCAATTGAAGTACACGCTGACACTCGCCTGGATTACCAACTTGATCACAAGGTTGAAGCAACCAACAATGTATATATCATACACTCGAGTGGTAAGCATCATCTTCAATGTATACAAAGTTGCTTTCATTGACCCGCCTGCAGGTTCCACTGGATTGCCCAAGCCCATCTATCAGCCCCAGAAAAGCTGCATTGCAAATTATGCTATTCACATGAATATGAAGGCCTTCATAACATTGCCATTATACCACAACCATGGCATTTGCAATTTTTTCCGAGCCATCTACTCTGGAAAATCCATCCACATCTACAACGCAGACTTGCCGCTCACACAGCAATATCTGACTTCGATATTGCGCAAACACGTATTCGAAATTTTCTACGGTGTCCCCTATGCATTGAAGCTGCTTGCAGAGACAGACGAGGGCATTGCACTTCTAAGACAGCTCAAGATTGTCATGTACGGCGGTAGCGCTTGCCCAGATACGTTGGGTAACCTCCTTGTCGACAATGGCGTCAAGCTTGTAGGGCACTACGGAGCGTACGTTCTTTTCCTGATTAGTAAAATCAAAGTACTGACTCAAACACAGCACCGAGGTCGGTCAGTTGATGACATCCTTCCGGCCCGACGGCGACACAGCTTGGAACTACGTTCGCGAATCACCAAAACTTCAGCCTTTCCTGAAGTGGATTCCGCAAGGTCCAAATCTATACGAATGCACTGTGTTGCCTGGATGGCCATCCAAGGTGGCGTCTAATCGACCTGATGGCAGCTATGCTACAAAAGATCTCTTTGAGCCCCACCCTATAATTGAGAAGGCTTGGAAGTACGTTGCACGCCTTGACGATACCATTGTTTTGGTGAATGGCGAGAAATTCAACCCGGTCATGATGGAAGGAACGATTCGCTCGCACAAAGCTGTCACGGAAACGGTGGTGTTTGGTACTGCTCGGCCATACTTAGGTATGCTTGTTGTTCCTAGTCCCGCTACTCAAAGCCTGTCAAGCGACAAGATCATCGATATGATTTGGCCTGTTATTGAACAGGCAAACCGAACTGCGGAAGCCTATGCCAGGATCACCAGACACATGATTTACATCTTGCCACATAATTGCCAGTTTCCTCGGACGGACAAAGGAAGCATCATCAGGCAAGCATTCTACAAGCAGTTTGCTCCAGAAATCGAAGGCGCATATGACCTGGCAGCAAAGGCACAAGGTGTCGTTAAGGCATTTAAAATCCCTGAGCTTGAGGCGTTTATCCGCTCAGTCGTCATAAAGTCTCTCCCCCAAGCAGAACACATCGATCGAATTGCCGACTTCTTCTCACTTGGACTAGACTCATTGCAGTCTATTTTGATCCGCACAGATATTCTCAAGGCTGTCGACATCGGGAATAACAAGCTTGGCCAAAACGTTGTATTTGAGTATCCTTCCATTGCTTCTTTGAGCGCACACCTGCACAGTTTACGCACTGGAATTGCGGAGAAGCACTCATCAGTCAAAGAAACCATGCAAGATCTTCTCGTCAAGTACAGCAACTTCAGTCTGGTGCAGAAGCGAGTTGTAGTTCTCACGGGTACTACTGGCTCGCTTGGTGCCCATGTCCTTGCGCAGCTGGTCACACGCGCCGATATCGAGACTGTATACTGTCTTGTCCGTGCAAAGAATAGTCAGGATGCCGCGCAACGTGTCACACAGTCGCTCCTTCAGCGCAAAATATACCACACTCTGTCTCTGACGGCACGCGCTAAGATCAGCGCACTGCCATCAGACTTCTCAGATGCTTACCTGGGCCTGCCCACAGCAACCTACGACGCCATTGCCGGAAAATTGACTAATGTCATTCACTGCGCATGGGCCGTAAATTTCAATTGGGGCCTCCAGTCGTTCGAGAAGGACTGCATTGCAGGTGTGAACCACCTCATCAATCTTTGCCTTACTAGCTCAGCACCGGGCAACGCAACTTTTGACTTCTGCTCCTCCGTCAGCACCGTCGCTCAATGCCCAGATCTGGAGACACCCGAGCGAGTTTCCCAGTTTGAATGGGCTCAAGGTATGGGTTATGCTCAGAGCAAGTGTATCGCAGAAAACATCTGCGTTGCAGCTGCGCAAAAGGCGGGTGTCAAAGCCAGGGTTCTTCGTGTCGGCCAAATCGTCGCAGACACTGTCCATGGCGTTTGGAACAAAGATGAAGCCATTCCTCTCATGATGCAGTCAGCACTTACGATCGGTGCGCTCCCCAAGCTACAAGAGTCACCCAGCTGGACACCTGTAGATGTCATCGCCCAGGCTGTCTGCGAGATCTCTCTCAGCAATGCTGGAGCTATCGTTGCGAATGTTACCAACGCTAAGACATTCTCGTGGACAAAGGACCTCCTTCCTGCATTGCGACAGGCTGGACTGGAGTTCGATGAGGTTGAACCGAAGGAGTGGGTTGAGCGTCTGCGCAACTCAAGCAGCGACGTAGTTGCCAACCCCACTTTCAAGCTTGTGAACTTCTTTGCTTCCAAATACGACAAAAGTACCTTTGGCCCCATGAGAACTTACAAGACTGCAATTGCACGTCAATGGTCGCCTGCTCTGGAAAGTGCGCCAGTGCTTGACGCCTTATTTGTCAAGACCTTCGTCGACCAATTCAGGTCTAGTGCTTGGAAGCAGCCCTCGACTGGCACTGTGGAGAAGACAAAGCAAGTCATCATCGTTGCTGGACCTTGTGGTAGTGGAAAGTCAACAGTCGCAAAGTATCTCAGTGCCACTCTCAAGGCACCCTTCATCGAAGGTGATGAGCTGCACTCCTGTAGCGCCGTTGAGCAGATGGCTTCTGGGGTCCCACTCGGAGATAACGATCGTGCACCCTGGCTTGATCGACTGAACAAGCGAGCTCTTGAGACAGTCAACGAACTCGGCTACGAGAGGGTCATTGTTTCGTGTTCCGCGCTGAAAAAGCAATACCGCGACAGGTTCCGCGCCATGAAGCAACATGGTATGCATGTCATCTTTCTGGATCTTCAGGCTGAGCAGGAAGAGCTTGTGAGGCGGTTGCAGAGTCGTGATCCTCACTACATGAAGCCTGAGATGGTCGATAGCCAGCTTGCTATTTATGGCGCCCCATCGGTAGACGAGGTAGATATCTTGCCCATCGATGCTAATAAGAGGTTTGAAGACGTCATCAAAGAAGTCGAGGCTTCCTTAAAGATGGTCGGGTTCTAGGTCACACATGTTCAGGTTATTGGGAATAGGCATGCATTGAAATGGCGTCGGGCGAGCATTGGATCATGTAGACATTTGGTCTTGCTATCTTTTGTTCCAAATCAGCAATATTCAACTCTCATTAGCACCAGTCCACCTAGTAAAACGAAACAGTCATATAGTCTGTTCTCGTGCTTGCAACCCTGACGTTTGAGTTTTAGGGCCACTTCAGAGAAGACTTCTCACAGCATGTGATCAGCGCGATAGAGATAGCAACAACTTAAGAGCAAAGCACCAGCGCATGAAAAGAAGAAATTACACAACTAACCATGACTCAAAAAGTTAGTGGCGTTTCGTCACCATATTTCTGACGAAATTCGAGAAGTCCGTCCTGTAATGTCTTCAAGCCCCGGGCTCATACATGCAACGAGCGCAACTTCAAGATAAGCAGTCACCGATATAATCCCGGTGGCTTCGATATGTCCTTCTAATTAACCAGAGGAAGATGCAGAAGATGTCAGCCGTCAGAAGCAATCGAGAACAGATGCATATTCATCTTCCCCAAGCCACTAAATGTCTCCTATGAAGCCCCTGCCTTCCATACCCCACACAACCAGCACACACAACCCTCGTCTCCTCTCCCCAGCCGTCACCCCAGACTCTACCTACTTAGTCTGCACATAGATATCCGAGCTCCCTGAACTCTGGTATCCCTCCGTAGCTACAATCTGGTAATAGTGAGTCCCGAGCTGCATCCCCTGCTGCGCCCAAGCATTGAAATGCGTCTGCATATTGACACTACCGCTGCTGCGCTTAGACTGCCTGACACTCCAGTACTGCTGAAATGTGCGGGTGCCGTCGATGCTGGGCTGGTTGACGCGCGTGCTGAGCGCGATGTCGTAGACGCCGCCGTCGGTGGTGACGGTGCCTTTGCGCTGGGCGTTGGAGGAGGGGTTATAGGTACCGTAGGATTCGACGACATAGTATTCGACAAGGGGGTTGCGAGTCCAGCCGTAGATGGCGAGGTAACCGTTGCCTTGAGGGGAGAAGGAACCGCCGTAGTTGATGGTGCTGTAGGAAGTCAGTGACTGAACGAGGTCGTTACGTGGTGATGCAATCTTGGAAGAGCTTGTATTGGAGAAAGAAGAGTACGTACCGCCCCGTGCCGGGGTTCCATCCCTTTCCGCCCACGAAGTTACCTGTGTTGCGCCAGGTCACAGAGTACCGGCTACCCTCGCCCATAGTGTATTGTGCGTAACCGCCGCCGTCAGACCACCACGAGTAGAAATATCCATTGTGGGTGCCCTCAGAATTGCCAGTTGTCTGGCGCTTGTCGAGGGCGGTGATGTTGACGTCCTCGCGCTCAACGAGGTCGGTAAGGGTGTCAAGGGGCGCGCTGAGGGCTCCGAGCGCAGCCGTACAGGCGAGGAGCAAGGTAGTGAAGGAAACCATCTCAGATATTGCACTGAAGAGTTGATACTTGCAGTGTTCTGTTCCACCTTGTTTGCATGATCACCTCGATATATAAATTGTGAAGTTTGAGTTAAGGCTAATAGCAGGATTCAACCGTAAACACTTGACTAGTATACGAGAGGCCCAGTGGCGCTGTCTAATAGATTAATCTGCACTACCAAAGTTACCTGCATGGGCAAGTCGTTGAGATGTGTCGGTTGATTTACGCTTGCCCAGCCCTAGTGCAGCCGGTGGTTTTGGTGCACCCCTGCTTCCCCACACTTCTTGCAGACCGAGGCTGGGCTTGAGCCAGACATAGGAAAGAAGAACATCATCTTAAGAGAGACAATCTGGGTAATGCGGGCGCTAAGACGGTGGAAGTGATGTGGCGCTCGGTAATAAAGATTTAGGGTGAAGGTGAAAGGGGGGACTGGGTCGATACTCGGACAAAGCGCCGATGGTGTGATTGCAGCCAGTGCAGTGGAGTCCAGACATCCAGGAGTTGAGATTATTGGGCAAGCAATCGAGCATTTCGGCTTCATCGATGTGACTTGTGACGTAATCGTTAACGGTGCAGAGTGCTGCTGTTGGCGGGTATGAGTTTGGGACACTCTAGTATTATCGTCTTGCAAAAAGGCATTTGCAGGCCCAATTGTCTGTTCTCAAACAATAGTGAACTTCGTCAACTCCGAGAACTCCATCCAGTCGATTCTGTATCGATCCACCATGTCGTTAGAGATCCTCGTAATCCCCACCCTGCGATACTGCGGAGTGCTTGAGAACCCCAGTCCAGTATCAATCAACACGAGACATACTCGAGGATGTACCAGCATCAAAGTGAGCTCAGTCCCGTTGGGTATGTGTCCAGATCCCTCGGCGGCTAGTGCATAGTCTGCCCAGAACTGCAGCTCGATGATGCCTTCAGCGCCCAGGGTGAGTTTATACCGGCTCAGGTCGAGCTTGTTAGTGCCATCGAGCCAGAAAGAACTGTAAGTATAGCGCAGGGTGGCGGTTGTGGTCGACGCCTCGCCTCTGAGAATGGCGTAGGCAACTCTTCCGAACGGGTTCATACCTCTCTCAGCCACCTTTACAAGTGCGCAGTCATCCTGGAGGTTACGACCAAGACACGTAGGCCTCGAGAATGGTTTGAGCTGTTGCGTGTCGGCTTGTTCCATAGCTGCGGGCTTGAAAAGCCGTGAGGGGTCGTGGAAGTTGACTATATCAGGCCAGTAAGCGACGGGGTCAAGTGCTGATACCCATGACCATGAGGGCCCACAATAGTCCTCAGTCGATGGCGGTTTTGTCGTTGAGTCGGCATTGACTCGCTCCACCCGCCAGAGCAGATCATAAGCAAGCGAATCCCTCCATAAGCCTGCTATATAACTGCCACGGAAATGCTGTATTCTTTTACAGAGACCTGATAAGGCTGGCAGGCGGTCGGACTGTTTCGTTAGGTTCAACGTCGAATATCTTTCCACGATGCGGTGATAGTCGAAAACGTAGTTGGCACATTCTCGCATCTTAGAGACGTCGTTCCAAGGATCCGATTCCTGGTACGGCGGCAGGACTGCAAGTGGTTTTCCCAGCTTGAAAAGCCAGTCGATGGATCTTGCAGAACTTCTTCGAAGACCGTAAATTTTAGACTTCCAGAGTTTATCGATCTCGGCTTCCTGAAATCGTCGAACGCGAAGGTCGTCTTCAACTTGTTTTCGAAAGCCAGCGACATCTTGCTTTTCATCCTCGCTTGTCCTCACAGCCTGGTGGAAAGTACCCGCTGGACTAATCTGCTCGCCAAAGCCGCCACACTCACAAGCACTGAGCTCTCGACACTCCCATATGAGCTCTGCTTCGGAGAAGTGAAGGATACGTCTCGATAGCAATCGCTCCTGGAAGGCCCATCCGCGACTCATCAATGGAAAGCGGGCATGCATCTCGCCTTGCCCAATAGCATCCCAGTGTGTGATTGGCTTTCGAACAGCAACTTCGCAAGTTCCTACATCTTCAGGAAGACTCACTTGAAGGCTGCGTGAAGTACTGAACGACTCTGGGAAGCATCCGTACGAGTCTCCTGCTGAGGCTGTTGCTGACAGAGTCAGCGATGCATATTCGTAAATGTCGGCCATCTTTGCAGACTCAATCGCCCAGTCCTCACTGTCATTCTGGATAATGCATAGTGAGTCGATCCATATAAAGCTGATCCCAAGTAGAGAGGTCAACGTTATGGCATCTTGGAAGGTTTTCGGTAGACTGTCCCACGGAACACCTCTCTTCCTGTGTTCCAACGTGGACTCAGCATCTTCAGAAGTGGCATGTGCAGTGACACACGTTTGACTGTTGCCCCAGCAGTGCGAAAGTGCTATGTAAGCACCTTCCTCACCAGCTCGGGGCTCGACAATGCGAACACTGATTATACCTTCGCTATCCGTCTGGATAGAAATCACACGTTTAGGTAGATGAATTCTAGACGGCGCTTTACAGGCACTGTGCAGTCTATCGCACTCACTCAACCGCGATCGCGTCCAGCTCAAAGACTTGGCTGACAACGGGTGCCCGCTTGTAGCAGATCGTGGTTGTATTGCTTTCCATGCTATAATTATGATCAGCATATAACGAGGACTACTTTGATCATTCGTCCGAGATGAAGATCGACATACGATGTGGTTGCACGCTATAGAGCTCAAGCTCCAACTTCGGCCGATCGTCAAAGAAGTACGTCTCCAGGACCAGGGTATCCGCACGACCATTGTTCTGTGCACAGCATCGCGCGGTGATCGTTCGGGCAAACCGCTGGAATCCTTTCTGGTAAAGCGTTTGACCGCCTTGACGGAACGCTTCGAGGATGACCAGACATGACTCGCAGCGGTTGACGAAGGCTGAGTGGCTCAGCACCGCTGGTGTAACATTAAACGTTAGGCGTGCGTCGTCTTCGTTCTTCTTCTCTTGGTCGTTGCACACTGCGCATCGCTCCATCGTGGCAACAGGCCGACGACTGGCGGTCGCTCACCGGTGGGTGTCATTGTGAAGCCTGAGTGGACATTGTTGCCTGCGGTTTAAGGCTTGTGAGGCGTTGAGAAAAGTGGGGCGTCAGCCGCTCGTCAGTCTGCATACTGGCAATCATCACTGCCACTGGGGAAGCCGATATCCGAAGTTTGCGCATCTGCTCTGAGGCCCAATGAGGTCATGATTGAGATGTATGACCGACCATAACAGATGGCAAATGACTTCGAGGAGTAGGGCCGATGCAGGACGCACCTGCTATAGTTATGTATGCCGAGAAGCCGTATGGCGTCGAAGGATGCACTCATGTCTTCATTCCAAGTATACACTACTCATACAGCTCTATTTCTCCTGCTCGTCCCTCTGATGCATGTTAGCCAAAGCCTCCCTCACAGCCTTGACCGCTTCCCTAGCCTGTCTCCTTTCCACGGCCCCCTCATCAACTTCCACCTTTCCCTGCTCCTTAGACCTAATAATCAACCTCACGAGATCCTCTGTAGCTTTTAGTGTCCTTCTTCCCTCCTCTCTAACAGTCCCTTGCCAGCTATCGCGTGCGCCTTCCCAGAGCTTCTGCATGCGGCGCAGCGAGAACGTCAGACCGAGCGCTGCCACGGCGCTGGCTTCGAATACGGAGCAGGATGAGGAGACGAAAAGGAGGGCGGAGAGGGCGCTGGAGAGCGAGGTTGTAGACATAGTCTGTAGGATGAGGCGTTGGGCGAGGGCTTGGAGGGGCGGGACATTTGCGGCGACCAGCTCCTCACGCGCGGTTGCTATGTTGTCGGACCAAGGCTGTGGTTTCCTCACTTCAGTTGAGAGGTTGGTCGGCTGGTTGTCAAGTGTGGGTGCTGTCTCTGTGGTAGTTATGGGGATTTCGTGTTGGATGGCGACTCTCGGTAGATCCTCAGGGAATCCAGCCTGTGCCATTCGTCCAGCTAGGAAAATACTGCTCTTCTCTGCGCTGATGAGCCAACGACGTTCAATAATCTCTTGCGAGAGCATAGTCACATCATCGACGCGCCAGAAAAGCTTCCACCATGACAGCTTGTGCCAGTTGCGCGCAGAGAAGGCTTCGTCCAGCTCATCGCGGAGCTCAGTGTGGCTCTTCTCTGCCCACGAGTCCAGGGCATCGGTAATGGTGACTGTGGTTTCGCGATCGGTGGGTACTGATGCAAGCAGCGCAAGACGCGCTGTATCTTCTGATAACAGCTTTGCTTCGACATCGTCAGCAATCGAAGTGATGAGTGTCTTCATAGCCGGCTTGATCGGTTCGTTGGAGTGCAGGTCGGCCGTGAGCCACTGCGAGAGAGTAGGCAGACCGCTCCTAAACCAGCCACGCTCAAATATCTGCGAGTTCGCCACAGATTCGCGGAAGCTCGCCAGCGCTTGCGTCCCAATCTCGACATTGACGGCTGTGCTCTCCGCCTTTGCATCTGCATCCGCCTCTTGCTGCGGTGCAGGAAGATTCACAGCCACCTTGGTCATGTTGCGCAGATCTTCGGCGCTGTCTGATGAGAACCTGCCAAATGCCAGCGCGCTATCGAGTCCTTCACCAAATATCAACGTCTTGTGCACTGGGTAGGGAACTGGCGTTCCGCGCGCAGAAGTAGCCTGCAGCTTGGGCACCAGCACTGACTCCCCCGAGCTCTCCGTCGAGGCAGTTGTGAGCATTTTCGCGGTATTGACGTTCAATGTCGAGACCAGGACCTCCAAGTTATGCGCGCGCAGGACCCTCGAGGGCGCGAAAAGGACTTTATACAGCGGTGTCGGTCGGTGTGCTTCGTTCTCGTCTCCGAACCTGCACATTGTCAGCGTCTACTTTGTCAAAAGATATCTGTGATGCGCTCACTTCAGCAGCACCGTCCTCTCGCCAGCCTTCTCAAGCTCTTTCTCCCACCCCTCCTCGTTCCCGAGTGGATCCGCAAGGAGCAGGCGCGCAAGTCGCTGGGCGCTTACTTGGCTGTTCAGTCCAAGTACTAGATCCTGCATTAGCTATGCCTTACGGGCGCCATGACGAAACCCACCAGCAACCCTCGTTACAGCATCTTGCGCCGCCAGCCCACTCAGAGCTAATTGCAGCCTACTGATGTTGACATAAGTCTCTGCAGCTCCGCTAAGTGCCGACAATGCATTGTACAGCTCCTTGTTCTGCGGCGGGATATTGGGGCGCAGGTTTATGGCCGTGGGCGAAACATGAGTTGATGCGGAACGCGCGCGGAGGTTCAGCAAGCGTGGTGTCGCTTGGTAACAACGAAAGACAGGCGATGACCGTTCAATTGCTCTTCCTTTGGTCAGCGACGACAATCGCGTCGCAGAGGCCACCCATGGAGGCATCGGGCTTAGAGATGTGCATTGCTGTGGGGGAAACTTGCCATGGTGAAAGTGATGGCTCGGTTGATCTTCGGGCCGCTGCAAGCTTGGGCCAATTGCTGTGAGCTCACTCGAGTGTAAGAAGGCTGGCGAAGTGCAAATGATATATTTTCAATGAAAGGCCAGCTCGTCCAGAGCTCGGCATTTGGCTGGCAAATTACTACCGGTCTTCGTAAAGTCGTTTCCTCTAGGTCTCGCCGCCGTTGCACAACGCCAGCATGGTATGCAGCTAACACAAAGTCCACGCCAGAACAAACACCAAGACCGGCGAACCTAGCTTACTCGCTCAACCTCAATAGCCTCTTTGGCACCTAGCCTCTCCTTGATCCAGAAGACCTGCACCCGTTAGCCTGGTTCCTGCAGAACGCTGTAGCGAATACTTACATGCTGATTCTTCGTGCGACCCTGCCGAGCTCCTTGTCGTTTTCTGCGTCCTTCGTAGCCTTCTCGAGAGCCTGCTCTCGGTGGACCTCCTGGGACTTGCGGACTTCCTCGTGGCTGGGCGGCAGGCGCTCGTTCTGCAAATCGACCTTGCGGGCATCCTCGAAGCTATGGATGGCCTGCTTGATGCCTTCTGCTCCCAGCATGAGTGTACCCGCTGGCAGGCGACCTCCAGATGCTGTCTTCAACTCAGTGACACGCTCAGATTCTTCACGCAGCACTTGGAATACGCGAGACAGGCGGCCAATAGCCAAAATCTTGTTCTTGATCGCGCGACGCTTGAATTCTGTTGAGTCTGGGTCTAGGTTGGCCAGAGGCTGCGGGGAAGAGGGTCCGGAAGCCAGTGAGCTGGGTGTCTCTTCCTCGAGTTCTTCCTTCGAGCATGTGTTAAGGATTGCAATGAGCATGTCAGTGACTGGAAAATGTTAGCCAGGTACCAGAGCGAGATGGGAACGAAATGGGAAGCACTCACTCTTCTCTCCGACGAAGGGCAGAGACCATGTGAAGACGTCCATGAAGTTGGGAAGCCAGTATGGGTGAGGAGTGCAGTTGAACTGTCTGATGTTCATGACGTTATTCTCGTACTTGAGAACGGCAGCCTTGTTGTTGTACACGTCGAGGTAGTTGGGCGCACTGAAGATTGTCATGACGCTGGGGAAACCAGTTGTCCTCGTTTTCCTGTACATTCGGTATCCAGCATCCTGTGCTTCGTGCGCACGGATGATCGAGAGCAGGTTGTTCTTCTCGAGGAATGCGCATGCGGCAGGGTAAGAGAAGAAGTATGAGCAACCACGAACGTGGTTGTGTATGAAGAAGTCGTTCGTCTTTTCCTGTCCGAACTCCTCGAGAGGGTCGGCCCACAGGATGTCGCACATGAGGCCGTGTGTAGGTGGTTCGCGGAACCGGTCGATCTGAAGGAGTCAGCAATGCCCACAACCGTGCACGTCTTGTCACATACGCTCTTTAGATCCTCCAGAGTGTGGAGCTCAGGGCTCAACCCTCCGTGTATGCACAAGAATTGCTTGTTCATGACAGCAGCGAGAGGGAGCGCACAAAAGGCGTCCATGCAGGCTTCGTAGACAGCCTCGGAGTACTTGTGCTTGCATTCGAGCTTGAATGTGAAGTAGTCGGTCAAATGGCGACATTCGTGGTTACCGCGCAGCAGCCAGAGCGTGTTGGGGTACCAGATCTTCAGCGACCAAAGGTAGAGAACACACTACAAACGTCAGCATGGGCTTCTCGCCTCTCATGGGGTACCTTACCTCGATACTGAAGTAACCTCGATCGACGTAGTCGCCTAAGAACAGGTAACGTGTGTCTGCTGGATCTCCACCGACTTCGAAAAGCTTCATCAAATCGTAGTATTGCCCGTGAACGTCACCGCAAACCGTGATAGGGGCGTCCATCTCCAGGAGGTTGGGCTCTGACCTCAGGATCTCGGCACCCTTCTTGATGATCCATAGCGCCTGTTGTTCAGTCAAGCGACCTTCGCGGTAGAAGTGCTGCTTCAGGAATTGGATATTGGGCTTTGTGCGATCTTGGGGCGAAAAGAATTGCTCGTCGGTGGGTGGGTGGAAAGCTGGCGCTTGCACGTCTGAAAGTCCCGATGTGTCAGCATCGTGAAGCTGGATGTCTCTCTCGCGAAGAGGCTACTACTAGCTCTGGAGCTTTCAGAGCTTTGATGGCGAGCATACCTTTGCAGACACGCTCCTGAGTGCTCACTTGTGTCCCATCTTCCATAGTGTGCAGGGTGAAGTCGATCTCAGGGACGGGCTTCTTCTGCTGGACTGCGCGGATGGCATTGTCCATGTACGACTGCTGGTCAACGTCCTGTTGGTTGTTCTCCATGCTGGGCAAACGGTGCTGCTTTGTTTACCGGTAGCTGTGGGCGAGCGAAGATTGTGGAGGAGGTCGCGAGGCGGTGATAGTGGGGCGGAGAGGCGCGCACGAACCCTGAGAGTGGCGACGGGACACGAAAGGAGGGCCGAGGCTCGTGGCTGGTGAGTGCTGACCGGCGACGGAAGAATACTGTTCAAACGTAGGAGGTGTATAAGTGCGCTGCCTGTTTCGTCGCGTGCTTGCAGTGCGTGAATGTGCGTATGTAGCTAACCCATTGCACAACAGGCATCGAGAGCTGAGGGGAGACCGCCAAGTCTGCGGCCACGAGGCCGTCCAATGGCGCCGCTGCAGTAGACACAGATGACAACATGTTCGAGGCCGGGCTGTTTGCATGCCTCGCGGTGTTCTACAGCTTGCTCTCTACTGTCTCGCTCGATAGGTGTTCTCGGTACCGGTCACGTGGCTGCTTCCTTGCGTGATGCATTCTTTGTCGATCCCATGTCACACCAGATTTCAGATCTAACGACTGGACAGCAAACCCATCACAACAATCACAGAGCAATCCGTGCGACGGACGACATGTATGTACATGTTCCGATAACCTCAGCGTAACGATGGGCTCAATCCATGTGTTGCACAGTCGCAGCTCATCAAATGAGGTTCTTCAGCAACATCTACAATCACGATTTTCAGCACGGCAGAACTCACGCTGCAAGCAAATGGAGAGGTAGGCTTGAAGTGAATGTATCTCATATTTGGATATCTGTGTACACAGATGGTACGTATGTGGGTGTCGAGGTCATCACAGAGCTCTACGAAGCGACAAAGGGGCACACCGACCATCAAGGCGAGGTGTGAACGAAGAAGAATATACAACAAGAATGAACGTGTCCAGAAAGAAAGCCCAAAAGCCCAAACCATCTTAGCAAGGGTGCCACCCCAAAGGTATAAACAAACGACCCATCTCCAAACCCTAGCCAGGGTGGGTATCCAATCCGTGCCAACTCCATGCGATGCGTTTCGTGACCATCACAGCGGTTAAAAAATGTTGTAAAAGAACAATCGTCAGACGATGGATTGCATCGCGTTTAAAGGAGACGAAGGCCCGATCCGTGGCGCTTGTGAAGGTGTGCACGGGGGAAGGAGCGCTTAGCAGCAGCGACGATGGAGCCGTCGGTGCAGGCCATGCCAGCAGCGAGCTTTTGCGCAACAGCACAACCACGGTTGCAAAGACCAAAGGAGTCACTACCAATGCAGACAACAGCACCGTCATTCGTACAAGGGGTGCAGTCTTCTCCAGTGGTGGGCGTGGTGGGAGCGGTCGAGGCAACAGGTGCCGAAGAAGCCACAGGGGCAGCGGACGCGACAGGCTTGGTAGCGGCTGGTGCGGAGGCAACGGGTGCAGAGGAAGCACCAGGAGCGAAAAGGCCAGGAACGGATGCAACAAGCGAGGCCGAGGGGACAGGAGCCGCAGAGTAGCCAGGAGCCAAGGAGACAGCTGGAGCAGAGGCAGATGGGACAGGGGCCACAGGGGAAGGGGCAACGGCAGACGTGGCGGCAGGCTGGGTCGCAGCAGGCGCAGACGAACCGCCACCAGGGGCCTGAGTGGGAGTGCCAATTTGTCCGTTACCAGCACCCAATTTAGTCATAGCAGCGCAGCCAGCACCAGAGAGGGTGTCACCAAGGTCGGCGCTGTTGCCATCGACCACGGACTGGCCGGGATCGGGGTAGTTGAAATCCTCACCCTGAACAGTGGAACACTGGGTGTCAGGAAGGTTGGCAACAAACATGTCGGGGAGAGAGGCAAGGGCAGAAGCAGCGTTAGACGAGGAGGCGGTGGCACCCGAACTGCCAACCTGCACAGGAGCGCAATTCATGTAGAACTCGCGGTTGCCAACCTTGTTCAACCAGGTCCAAGCAAACGTATACAAGCCATCGGGCATATTCTCGGGCATAGTAACGGGGAATGTCGCAGCACCATGACCGGCGGCATTCTCGGGTTCGATATTACCACTGACATTGGATGGACAGCCACCAACAACGCTGTGTATGACCTTCCACTGACTTTGCTCAGTAGGCTCAGCGTCCGTGGTCAGGGAGAACTGGCAAGAACCGCCTCCATGAACCGCAGAGCCAATGAAAGAGACAGGTTTGGTCTCACCGGCGTTCCACTGGTTCATCTTGCTGACTTCATACACACCGGGGCGCTGTTTGCAGGGGAACTCGCCAGGTGTAAGAGGGGAGCTGTTGATTGTGCTGTTGCCGTATGGAACGGGAAACTCGAGGTACATGTGCGCGGAAGCGCTGGCAGCAAGGGCCAAGATGGCGAAAGTCTTGGAGAACATCTTGAGTGTGCGAAAGACTGTAGAGAGTTGAATGACTCTGGTAATCGCTAGACCGGCTAGACGATTTTGTGTTGTTTGTAGTGACTGTTATTTCGAAGTTGATATATCGAGCTGACATCAAAATAGGTTAGTGATAATCTCTCGTAACGGGTCAAGTAGATCTGAGCATGAACAGGAGGCCGGTGTGTAAAGGGAGTCGGTAAAGAGAGTACCAGTTATCCAAAACTGAGGCGAAACAAGAGCCTGAATACATACCAGAAAGTCTTGGGTGCTCTGGGACAGTTGAGTAGTTCAGTGAGACTAGCTCTTCGATAATCAACGTTCAGTTGAGAAGGAATGTGATATCTGCCACAGGCACGATATGTGAAAAGAAGATGAAGCTGAAAGAACTGCTGTGATGAACCTGCAATGTGGAACAAAAGGTGCGCCCCTGGATCCTATATGTTCTAATACCCACCTTTT
The DNA here is from genome assembly GCA_016767195.1 of Stagonosporopsis rhizophila. NCBI lineage: Eukaryota > Fungi > Ascomycota > Dothideomycetes > Pleosporales > Didymellaceae > Stagonosporopsis > Stagonosporopsis rhizophila. Next base: position 850,680 of record CP068494.1, read on the forward strand.
CAGGCGGGCTGGTCTGTGGCGGTCTGTACGTACAGCAGTCGTGTGCAGCCCAGTAAGGACGCCAGCAGCTGGTGCCACAGCGGATCATGGCCGAAGAGCACAGGCTAATCGACGAGGGGCGGCCTCTCATGCAGCGGTTGATTGAAGGGGTTTTCCGGCTCTGACGCCCGTCATAGTCTAGCGGCAGTGTTACAGCGAGCGGACTGTGAAGACGGCTCAGGTTCTGCAACGCTGGGCAGGTACATCCTCAAGCTTATTGGCTGAAAAGCTCTCAGATGGGAATTGTTTTTGAAACAAAGAGCAGATGACGACTCAAGTGGAGAGGCATGGGTGGGCGTCGACTCCTGACGCCTGCCGGTGGGATCCTTGCACTTGACGTCCGGGCCCTGCATGTCGTCGTATCCGGGCCTATCGATAAAGGGAGGCAGGCCGAGTCAGGCATGGTGTGGAGCGCGATCGCTTCGAACCTAAATCTCAAACACCACTCTCCGCGATATCATTCGTTGGGCTGCTCATCTCAGCGCACACTGCTCTCGAGTTCAACATCGGTCGACAACGAACCAAGTCAGCTTTCGCGACACTTGCGGTGCCTAGGCCGTCGTACAAGTCGTTTTTGCCGCTGAGGTTGTCACGCAAGCGCAAAGCTGACCGCTGAGGGCCGACAGAATAATGTTGTGTCACGGCTCGCAACCTGCGTGTTCGCTGCAGGGGGAAGCATGGCTGGAGCGTTGTTGCTTGGTCTGCACCGCCCCTCGGCCAGCGCGTGTGATCCTTATTTTTGGCTGCCATTTCTTTTGCCTCTAGGCTTCGTACGACCGATTAATTCGTATTACTGTCAGTCTCGCCCTCAATGCGACGTCTAGAGGGATATCGAAATAGACAGCATGAATGATCAGCAGCAATAGTCAGTCGGCACGGGTGGCTGCGCCGCGGCGTGAGCGATGGATCGTCTGGACGCTCGGCAAAAGCTGGAGAGACCGCTGATACGGCCTGATTGGCCTGCACTTACCGCCTTTGGCATCGTACCCTGTTTCATCAGAAACAGCGCGGCGTGTAAGGTCGTGATGATGATTGACCAGAATGACAATCAGCTTGGGCGACGGCGCGCCCCACCATCAAAGCTTGTGTCTGATTGCGGTGGGTTCAGCAGTGACATGCAGTCGTAGCCAGCGGGGAAGGACTGCGCGAAACGAAACATTTGATCCCCACTGTGGTATGCCGAGGGCTGTTGGCAACGAACTCGTGGATTTGCGGAAGAATGCAAACCATTGTGGAGCAACGTATCGTGGTGGTTTCAATCGTGGAGGTGACAGCCACGGCGGTGCTGAGAATGGGAGAAACATGCAGGAGCACTACGATGACAGCACTTTTGCGCCTGCCTAAACAGCGAACTCCCAAGCCTTGGCCTTCGCGAGATCAAACACATCAGCACCAGAATTTTCGCTCATCTCCACCTTTCGAAGCTTCCAAGAAGAGTCGAAGACACACGCGCCTCGTCGACTACCTCGCTGAGTCCGACATTGGGCGGCGAAGACGACTCGTCTTCAGCTTGGTCCATCATAGATTGACCATCACATGTAGACACACCTAAGGATCCGCTTGCGCCCACAGCGGCAGGGCGGGAGACATCCGCTGAGTGCTTAGAAAGTCTCTGTTGTTCATCTCCGGCTGTCCATTCACAGAGCGAAGGCTGACAGTGCAAGAACTTGCCCAAGAGATGTGCGGCAAGGCTATCCGAAATCGAGAGGTTGGACTTGTCTATTGCGTCTACACATGTGACTGGGCGAGTGGTTGTGGGCTTTGGCGTGTAATTTGCCTGGCGTTGTTTTTGTCAATCAGACCGCAGGACCTTTGTGGAAAGAGTGATCTTTAAGTCAAGCCAGGAGGACTATGACTTGGGCCTAACGAAGGGCGTTTTTTCGATGCCAACATGCACCCGCCCATCTCCTCCAACATAACTGCCATATCCATAGCGTGAGCCTCGAAGCCTGAGATGCTCTGCACGACTCCTCTTGTCCATGTGTGAAGTTGTCCTCATATCTTGTACAGCAGCGCTTGCGGCGAATAGACTGATGACTGCAGCTATGGACGTTGGCATCCGTGCGAGGTAGCGCCCTGGGCGGCGCAGATACACGATCACGGCTACGATTGCGTAGATGGAGAGGATGCCTTCGGAAATGGCAAACATTGGTGTCGAGAGGAAGAGCCGTCGCTCGATTGATATCGTCCAACCGTGGGTTGAGGCTTGATCCTGATCATTCCGCGGGACTAACAGTTTCTCTTTATTGGCACCGAGCCAGATTGCAAATAGTCTTGAGTATGCCTTCCCAAGCAAATCTTGGACATCTCCCAGCGTTGGTAGCTCCTCATTCGGGTCGATGAGCCGGCTACTATTTGTCTCTCGCTTGGCAAAATAGTTTATAGCGTCGTTGGCATTACTGTCGTTGTGCCAGCTTCCACGATTAGTCACAAACACATAGCGGTTGCTTTGTCCGATGAGATTCGCAACATCGTTACTGAAAAGGCTACCCATATGTCTGTCCTGGGATGGCGTAAAGTTACTGACTGGCTTCTGAAGTCGACCGTTGCCATTGGTACGGACAGTCGCTCGTCCTGTGATAAACCTAGGTTGACATCGCACAAAAAGGGAATTTTGGGCGGTCAGGTTTCTCTCTTGAAAGCTGCCACATGTTCCGCTGGGGTCCCTAATCCAGCCTAACACTACTGTCTTCATGCAGGCATCTTTTTCACTCTGTGTGGCATTGACAGAAGCATCAAGAACAAAGATAACCTCAGTCGCACTAGGACCGCGCTGGCATATATCCGCGATCGGAGTTAGGATTGGCCTAATGGGACCATATCCTATATACAGTGAACCGTTTGTTGGGCATACGGTACCGTTAGAATTCTCGCGTGTGGTGCTGTTGAATTCAATACGTGATGTCGATTTCTCGTCTCGAATTCGTGCTGTATAATCAACGCCATCTTGCAGTGTCTGGCAATCTAATTCGGCTCCAAAGGCCATGGTCTCGGCTTCGTAATGGTCGTCCATAGTCGCGTTTGTTGGAACTGCAGACATGAATGGTAAATAGAACATTCTCGCGTCCGTCCAGGCTGGAAGTGGAGTCCCTGCGGAGAAGTTCGATTCTGCAATCAAAAATTGATCCTGAGGATTACCACCGCGATATGCACCTGAAGGCTCATCAGAACCAAACAGCAGCCCGTTTTTAGGCCCAATACTGCCGTTAATAGAGACGAATTTCATCTCAAAAGGCGGGTCAAAGGATGTAACTCGTTGCATCTCAACGAGGCTTTGATTAAAGATACCAGCAAAAGCGACAGCCAGGAGGTTGGACAAAAGCGCCATGGCACATACTGTCGCAAGAACGTAGTGCTTCGATCGCAATGCCTTGAAAGCCGTCAACTGCGGTGGCAAAGAGCTGTAGTTCAAGTCGATAGAGTCTTTGGCTTTGGCTTTGCAACTGCGTAGTTCTTCGATCGGTTGAAGCATGCAAAGTAGCCGATTGATCATTACCCACATTGGCTCTATCAATGTGGCTAGAGCGGTTGGAATGTAGTTTTCCAGAAGATTCTGCACAAGCTTGACGGTGGATGGCAGAGGCAGTCCGTTTGTCTGAGCCTTGACAAAGATAACAGCAAGAGCGCTACTCAAGGCAATGAACAGACTTACGAATGGAACTGCAGTCCAAAGTCTTAACTCGTTTGGCCTTACTGGTTTTGCGATCTCGCGTGTCGTATTTTGACAACGGTGTAACGCCGTTGACTGCTGCACATCAGAAACGACTTCGTCGATGCAAGTACGTTGACCATCATGCACAAGGCGAAATCGTTTTCGGGCTAAGACCGTCTTGAGTTCAGAAGCGGCACAACAGTCAATGCTACTGAAATCAACAAGCAACTGCTCGCTATCTGCCACAAGACTCATGACACTGGCTATCGTACTAGGATCCGTGTACAAGTTCCTTGTTCGAGTTGTGGAAAGATAGAGCAACATAATGGTCGCTAGAGAGATTGCACCGAGGAGTCCCTCTACAATGTAGACAAATACTGGTTCCAAAACCACCGCCTCGGTGGTATACTGCTGAATGCCCGTGGAAATTTCAGACGAAGCAAAGCTATCACCCAAGATGTCGACCATTGTCCGAGAGAATATGAGCCGATACGCGTCCGCATAGGATTTGCTCAAGACCTTCCAGTCCAAGTAGTCTTCAAGTGGGAGCGCGCTGACTGCAAGCGACAATCCGACTAGACGTTGTACGAGGCCACCGCCCGACGGACCTGTCAAAATGCTGAGGTTCGTCATTGTCATGTATTCCACATAATCTGGGACAGCAGACATCGGCAACGACTTGCCTCTGATTTCCTGGCTGGATGATCCGGTGGTAATCTGTGCCTCCCAATGTGTCGCGTTAAAGATATCTCTGCTGAGCAGTTGCTTGTCTTCCAGGACCGTAACTTTCAGTGGTGTTTTGGAGACTCGATCGACCGTCGCATTGACCCTCTGTTGGTAATAATTCGGCTCACAGAAGATAGCGGTAACATTGTTAGGTGGATCCTGGTCCCTTTTCTTTGTTCTGGTGAAAGCTGCGTAGAATGTAGCGTTTCGCTCGGGGGGACAGTCGCCCTCTAAGTAATAGTCCGCGTAACCATTGTAGTTCCAGTAACCTATATGCATACCCATGTATTGCTTGATACGCAGTAGCGGAGAATTGCCATGGCCTTCTGTGACATTTCCTGTCAGCCCTAAGGTGACATTACAACCGCCACTGCTAGTGTAGAGCACCCTTCCGAAGGGATCCTGTGTCGCTGAACTAGGTGAGCAGTAAAGGTCAAGACTGTAAATTATCGTCTCTCCAGACCATGTCCCTTGGCTTCCATCAGTATCAAAATCCGGACCTGACGGCTCGAATGGAGCTAAGGTAAAGTTTCGCGCCATGTAGGGCGGCAATGTCTCATTGAGCGTGGCGATGCCATAGGTGGATTGAGCATAGCGCATGCTTAGGCCGGCCACTTGCTGTTCTGCTGGCATGTATGATGTCGAGCGATCGAATGGTGTAGCGATTGAGCGGGTGATTGTCTCCACTGTGAAGATACCTGCTTGTGTAGGGACCAAGCCCCAGGTCACAAGCAGTACCGCCAGAGAACCCCAAAACACAGGCCAGTGACTGTTATCTGTGAGTCACTAAATTTGGTAGTGCTGTGTGCAGCGCCCTGCTTACCGTTGTTTGGCCGCTTTGATAGGGACCAGGGGGATGAAGTCGAAAGGATATGCTAAAAGCAAGGAGTCCTTCGCTAAAGCTCCGTCTTTCTTGCTCAATTGGTAGTATGGCTCCATACGCTTGGTCTCCAGGTCAATCCAGGCCCAGTATATGCTGAAAAGAACAGCAAGAACAGTTGGGAAATACAGATACAGGAACTGTTGGTGAAGAGGCAGTGCGTTGATCGTAGCTGCGAAAAGGACGCCACCATCGCGCTGACTCTTGATCAGGAACACTTGTAGGATAGCAATCAAAGCCCAGCACAATAATATGGTGAAGATCAAAACCGGCGAGCGCAGCGCTGGCGGCTTCCAGATCCCCGAAGTGGCTGTCGGAAGTCAACGAATGCTACTTACTCCGGCAGAGACTACAAACCACTTGGTCCATCACCACTCCGTGAGGATACTGAACCGATCTCGGCATTAGGCGACTTTACACTGCGTTCATGACTCGAGCGCGAGAGTGGTGAGACAAGATCCATTAAGTCGATAAGGTCACCGTTAACTCGTAAAGTATGAATTGACAGCAGAAATCAAACAAAATAACATGAGGCTGAAGCGCATTGCATTGCATGCCAACGGGTACTTAACGACTGCTGGTGTGGGTGTAACCGCCAGACCTGCATGCTAAACGCTGCTGCGCCGCACGCTCCAATCAATTCTGCGTTGTCAAACACTAGACCGCAGGAGAACCACTGCATTGGATCCCGAGCCGCGCTCATGGCCAGAAAGAGGTCACGGATCATCGCGTATATTTGGAGAGTAGCCTGAGGAGTCGCAAAGCCTAGAATTATACCATTGTCGAACCACACGAGCGGTGGATATGTCTACACAGCTGTGGTGAATTTGTGCCGGAACGAGCCACGTTCAATGGCTTGGTTCCTGATCCGATTTGGATACAGCAAGATCGTGGAATCTGTGAAATTGTGTCGATGCAATCGATGTGAAGCTATTATTGTACTCAGTCTCAAGGAAGGCGAAAGGGAGGAGCCGCAGCCGCGGCCGCAACACGCTAAACAAAGTTGCCCCGCAATCGCGCCTTTTGCCTTCCTTCGCGTCTTGTTCATCAATAAATCCGTTAAACATCCTCGGGGCCAGCGAGACCAAGAGCCTGTCGCCTTGTGGGCGCCTTTGGGTCGAAGAATGGCTTCTCTCCAAGCGCCGTCACCCTCGTGCCGTGCCGCGGCTCCGTGCCTTCATAGTCCCAGCTTGCATTGTGGATGGTGATCCTGTTGTCCCACAGCGCCGAGCTGCCCGGCGTCCATCTGAAGCGCACCTGAATGTCGACATTCTTCTCGTACACATCATACAGATAGCCTAGAATCACGTCGCTCTCTGCTTTGTCCAAGCCAACGATTCGCACAGTCATGGCTCGGTTCACCCAGAGTGCTTTCCACCCTGTAGCTGGGTGCACTCGAACGAGAGGATGCACGCGCTCGACAAACTTCGGCCCGGCTGCGGGGTTGTTGCGGTCAAGATATGGGTGAGCACTGCGGTAGACCGCTTGCTTGCCGTCGATGATTTTCCGGAAATCAGGCGAAAGCTTTTCGTACGCCGCATAGCCTACATCTGTCAGCCCCCGGCTTTGGTATTGTATCATTCACCCACCTGAAGCCCACAGAGTATCGCCACCAATCTTTGGAACCGTGTCGTTGTGCAAGTGAGTTACTCTCATAGCTGTCAGCTGGATCCGCAATTTATTACTTTGAATTCGACCTTACCCAGGTGGCTGCCTCTCATGGACAAGATCGGAGTGCCATCTAGACGCCCCTCCAGTTTGTCTAAAGCTGGCCGGTATTTCTGTAGCTTGCAGCGCAGGCCATATCACAGTCGTTCCCTGTACACCCGGCACAGTAGGCGCCTGAGGCTGAGCTCACAGTCAACGAGTGTCATGAAGCCTAGCAGCAATCACCTACGTGATATTCAATCTCTCCGTACCATTCGCCCAGTTTCAATTGCTGCTGCGGAGAGATGTCCTGATCTCTGAAGAAGACTACACTTCTCTCAGCAATCAACAGGCCAAGCTCGTCCTTCTGCTGATCGGTGAGATCTTTCAGTTGCAGACCAACAATTTCAGTCCCAATATGAGCCGTGAGATGGATCACCTCCTTCGCCGCACTGAAAAGGGCCTTTTTCTCCGGGTCAGCTCTGGAGCCTGGATCCACATGTTCGCGATCATAGTCTCGGATCTTGTACACATCATCAAGGTACAAAGGCTTGGCCGGCCGATACGGGTAACCATTCGACAAGTCAATGCCCGCCTTCTCGAGTCTCTTTCTCGTCGGCTCTGGAAGACCCAGACTATCCTTCCTTGGCTGAACAGTATCCTTCTCTTGGATGTCTGCGTTAATTGGGATTGCTATGGGAGCCATGGTGAAGAGCTGGAGAAAATATGTGCTTATTATATGCTTGCTAAGTGGCTACTCTTATACTACGGGCCGACCCTATACCCCTCCTTTGATCAGACGACCCTTAATAATGCATCAATAAGAAGTTGCAGCTCGGGAGCGGATGTTACTTCTGCGCGATGTTGGTGTTGCGGGGTTTGTTAATCACGTCAATCCACTAGCCTATTGCGCGTGTCCATTCACCATTGAGCATCACAAAACTTATCGCCGGTCATACCTCGTTCCTATAAACGCCGTGTTGAATGCCGGGTTCAAGGGCCCCCTGTGTTGGGAAATTTCGGCTCGAGGCCTACGCGGAAGCTATATGATGCCATCTCTATCCACCATTGCGCTCTATTTATATTGGATCAGCTCACGTAACCGGGTCCTGTCATGGCTTATGATTGATGGGTGTGCAAAAGTATATACAGCTGCACATGCATGTGTAGCATGTCGATCGGCCGACTGTTGTATGCTCGAGCACCTCCAGGCTCTTCGTTACTACTCGTAACCGTTACGGATATCAAAGCATCTAATCTCCATTCAGTGTATATCCTCACCACAACCCTTTCTGCTTTTGGGTCCGGATATATACTTGGATATCGACATGGCTTCCAATAGCAAGCGTGTAGCCGTCATTGGCGCGGGAATATCCGGTGTCGTAACAGCAGCACATCTCAAGAACGAAGGCTTGAATGTGACCGTTTTCGAGCGTTCGAGCGCTGCAGGTGGTGTCTGGTAAGACCTAGGCTACCTTGAAAGATAATCACTGACATAACCCAGGTTTTATGACGAGCGTAAGCCCCTTGAGCCTGCGTACCCATCCGTGCTACCTTCGAGAGCTGGGAGTACGTACACAAAGGACGACTTCAAAGACTCGGAAGTCGAAAAATTACTGCACGCTCCGCCAGGGTACGTCTGATGTCAGACTAGTCGATTGAGCGATGACTAATACTTTACCAGGCCTTGTTATGTCGGGCTCAAGAACAATGTAGCGACACCACTACTAGAAACCACTTTGAATAAGTTCCCGCCCGGGACCGAGGACTTTGTCTCCCATAACGTGCTGAAAGACTATATTCAAGACACTGCAACGAGGACAGAGGTTAATGCTCTGACCCAATTCAACACCGAGGTCCAGCATGTGGCCAGGACTGGCGACAAATGGGCCGTACAGACTGCGACATTGCAAACACGTGCCGATGGAACCCAGTCCCGAAACACATCCACATCCGTGAGTCTCATCAAATCATCTAATTAAACCACTTCTAACACGATAGTAGGACTTTGATGCCGTAGTCGTAGCATCCGGCCACTATCACGCTGCTAGGGTCCCTGACATCCCTGGGCTAGCAGAATGGAAGCGTGCCTACCCCAATCGAGTTCAGCACTCGAAAGGCTACCGAAAACCTGAAGACTACCAGGGCAAGGTATGTCTCCACCTCCACTTGGGATGTTCCAGAAACTCAAGAACCACAACTGACAATACCAGAACTTCCTCCTGATCGGCGGCTCCGTGTCCGCCACCGACATCGCACGCGAACTCAGCCCCTTCGCAAACACAATCTACCAATCCCACCGCAACGGCGTCTTTGATCTCCCCACCGTCTTGCTACCCGAGAACGCCATTCGCGTGGGCGAAGTAGTATCCTTCACCCCCCCACCCTCAACCTCCACCACTCCCACTCTCTCACCCTCCTCCCCCATCCCCCTAACCCTGACCCTCAAATCCGGGAAACAACTCTGCGACATCCACCACGTCATCCTCTGCACAGGCTACCACCTCACCCTCCCCTTCCTCCCGCAACTCCACGCCGACTCCACCCCCGCACACGCCGCAGACGACCAAGTCCTAGTAACAGACGGCACCATGTTCCACAACCTGCACAAAGACATCTTCTACATCCCTGATCCCACCCTCGCGTTCGTGGGCGTGCCTTTCTTCACTGCGACATTCACGCTCTTCGAGTTCCAGGCCATGGTCGTCGCGAAGGTGTTTGCGGGACTTGCGGATCTACCTGCGCAGGAAGAGATGAAGGCGGAATATAGGAAGAGGGTGGAGGAGAAGGGGTTGGGTAAGGTGTTTCATAGTTTGAGGGAGAAGGAGGTCGAGTATGTGGATGAGTTGCTTGAGTGGGTGAATGCGGATTTGGAGAAGAGGGGGAGAGAGGGGTTGGTGGGGCATACGGAGAGGTGGAGGAGCGGGAGGGTGCAGATGGTGGAGAGGTTTAAGGCTCTGCTTGCTGCGCCTTTGGCGCCGCAGAGAGAGGTGAGTGTTAGTTGTCAGAGTGTGGCGTTTGTGGATGTAGGGAGGGGGATAGAGAGCGAGGGGACATTGGTGCAGGCTGCTGCTTAGAAAGGGGGGATTTTTATTAGATTGAAAGCTTGTATAAGCTACTCTATGGCATGGCGTGGCAAGCTTCTGGGTGAAGAGACCCCTGCCTTACCGCACATCAACCACTCGCATGAATAATGACTCGCACCTCTCGATATTGACGCCAGACATGCTTAAGATGTGCAAGTCTTCATCGCTGGAAGACACCCAGTTCCTTGCTCCTGCAATGCGTTAGTAGGCACTCACACTCCGCACAGGCACAAACTCACCACCACTCCCTAAACCCAACCGCGCTAGTGTCAACCCCCACCTCCTTCAATTCCGTGGTATCAAGATGACAGTCGAATGGTCTTACCGTCCCATCGGCGCCTCCCTCCCCCTCCTGCGGTCTTATCGGCTCCAGATTCTCAACCGGCAACCCCGTGATCTCCGCAAACGTCTTCACAATCTGCCACTTGGTCATGCATTCTTCACCGGAGAAATGCAGCACAGTCGGTAGCTCCCTCTCCTCATTCTCGCTGCTAAGATACACGGCCGCGATATCACGACACACGCGCCCCACGTCCTGGGTGTTCGTCGGGTAGCGCAGCGCGTAGTCGTCGATTTGCAATTTCGCCTCACTAGGAGACAGTTTCTGTGCGGTCCACAGCTGCGACATCAAGACGTTGACGGCGCTTTGGGCTGGTTCATCGCAGGGCCCGTAGAGAATGGGGACGCGCAGCACAACGGCACGGTTGCGCGGCGAGACCTCTGCCAGCACTGCGCGCTCGCCCTCAAGTTTCGTGCGGCCATACATGTTTGGCGGGTCTGGAGAGGCGGTGGTGGCATAGGGTGCATCGCCTGGACGGCCCGAGAAGACATAGTCGGTGGAGATGTAGATGAGCAGGATGTTCCGTGCGGCGGTGGCATGGGCGAGTGCGCGGCTGGCTTCCACATTCAGGGCGCGGGCGGCGGCAGGGTTGGCGGTGCAAGAGTCTGGGAAGCGGTTCGCGGCGCAGTGGACTACAACGTCTGGAGTTATGGAGTCCAGGAGCGAGGTTATGGCGGTGGGGCTGGTGAGGTTCAGTGATACGACGTCAGGTGGGTTGATGCGGTTGAGGCCTGTGCCGATGGCTTTCCATCCTGCACGGGCAAACTGGAGTTGGACCTGGCGGCCGAGGAGACCGCTTGCTTGGTGGGGGGGTTAGTGGTGTGTTTGGTGTTTTGTATGTGTGCTCTGGGATATGTACCTCCCGTGACCAGGACGGTCTTTGTAGGAGCATCTACTTTGGCGGTGGTGTCAGCAGAGTCACTGGGGTCGCGATACTCGCCCGAGACAGCGTCGAAGACGAGAATGGGAGGGAAGGTCGCGCTCGATGTCATGGTGATTGTTGTTGGTCGAGACCAATGACATCAGCCTCGCGAACCCTGTGAAAGTCGAGGCCCCACATGGCCCGTCAAGCGAGCGCAGCCATCCCTGTCACCGCCCCAGGGACGCGCTTGCTGGGGCCGATTGTCGCGCAGCTCCCACTTCGATTGCTTGAACATAGCAGCAAACACCATGTCGACAATAACGCAGAACGCTTCCCAGAGCTCGTACCCGTATGGCGCCCGCAGATTCGAGCTTCAGCGAGCTGACACCTGACAGCCCCATCCTGCCAAAGGACTTCAACGCCAACCAGCCCAAGACCATCCGTCTGTACCCTCTCAGCAACTACACATTTGGCACCAAGGATGGCCAGCCCGAGGAGGATCCGTCAGTGCTTGCGCGTCTGAAGCGCCTCGAGGAGCACTACAACGAGCACGGCATGCGCCGAACGAGCGAAGCCATCCTCGTCTGCCACGAGCACAACCACCCGCACATCCTGATGCTGCAGATCGCAAACGCCTTCTTCAAGCTGTGCGTTCACTACTCACCCCTACATAGGCAATGCTGACACCCACAGCCCCGGCGACTACCTGCGCCCTGAAGATGACGAGATCGAGGGCTTCAAGGCCCGGCTCAACGAGCGCCTGGCGCCTGTTGGCACGCAGTTCACCGGCGAGGGCGTCAACGACGAGTGGCAGGTCGGCGACACGCTGGCACAGTGGTGGCGCCCCAACTTCGAGACGTTCATGTACCCCTTCATCCCCGCGCACGTCACGCGGCCCAAGGAGTGCAAGAAGCTGTACTTTATCCAGCTGCCGCGGAGCAGTGCGTCCCCCTTTCCTCCCTCCGCACATAAACGATCCTTTGAAAGTGCATACTAATTCTTAGCAGAGGTTCTCAGCGTCCCCAAAAACATGAAGCTCCTCGCCGTTCCCCTCTTCGAACTCTATGACAACACCGCCCGCTACGGCCCCCAGCTCTCTGCTATCCCGCATCTGCTGTCGCGCTACAACTTCGAGTTCATTGACGAGGACGGCAATGTGGCGGCTACGACGCCTGGCGTGGGGCCGCTGGACGGTAGTGTGCAGACCAAGGTGCTGGCGGGTGGGGAGGATGTGAATATGCAGCAGAACGGGGATGAGGCGAGCGATGTTACAATTTCTTAGATTGCGGGGCTTTATCTGGAGGGCGGTAGTGATTGCAATTGCATAGTCGGTGTTAGGCGTTTAGCAAGGGTCTTGCAAAAAGCGAGATGGGGTGTTTGGGACAGAGCTTGTGCAGCACGTATTTGCAGTTGCAACCCGGGAGTCCAGTTAGCTCGACATGGTCATCAACGAAAGACCAATTTCCAAAGTGACATCACACGTGCCTGGTGGGAAAAGGGTGTGGGGTTTCAATGTTTTGTTCGTAATAAGCGGAGTATGCCAAACCCAAAAACCCAAGATAAAACGCCCCCAAATTCGTCATGTCAACACACCCATGCTGATGAGGTACATCCACACCCTCACTCACTTCCAGTACTCCGCTCCCAACTCCCCACCCAATCCCACATCATCCCCCTCCATAACAATCCTCCTTACCACCACCCCCACAACATCCAACTTACTATTCGTCGGCTTGATATCCAACCCGGAATCCCTACGCCTCCCACTCTTATCCTCGCCGCCCACCTCCCTCACGACCTCCCAGCTCTTCAACCCCGTGTCAACGAGCCTTGCCCGCTTGTAGCTCGCATTACTAACGCTACGCACCGCGACAACGAACCCAGCATCAGGGTTCTCCCGGATCCACTTCCTCGCCGTATCATCCTCGGCCCAGATACGCTTGAGACTGCTCTCCGGGTCTTTGAGCAGGCGAACACGCTGCTCTTCCGCCTCAATGGTTCCTACTTCCTGGCCTGCGGCAAGGGGCTTCTCGACGAGGTGCGTGCCGCCGAAGGACTCGACAAAGGCGCCGCTGGCGCTGTCGAAGAAGATGACGTCCTTGTACCAGCGGGTGCCGATGTCGTCGTAGTCGCGGTCGTGCAGCACCGTGGGGGTTTGCTTCGAGGTGCGGGAGACGAGTTGGCCGCAGGGAACGGCGTCGGTGGCGAGGGGCTGGGGGAGGATGGAGAGTTCGGGGATGATGCTGGGGGAGAGGGGTTCGCTGAGGTGGGAGGGGCGGCGGGAGTATTTGGCTGCCATGTTTGCTTTTGTCTTGGGTCAAGTTGAGGTTGTGAAGTGCTATGATGTGTGTTGAGCTTCAATTGAGCTCCGATTGTGGATGTCAATGGACGAGGACGATTTCAGAGCACGTTGAGGCTGTTTTGTAGCTATGCTAAGCTGAGGGGAAGCTCGGTGAGGGGTCGTGTCCAGCTCCCTTTATGTGACTTCATTTGTACCTGTGAGCTGCAGCTTCCCCGCCCGGCGCGCCGCCATGTCGGTGCAAACCCCTCAGGTCACGCACAAGTTGCGTCCTATTCTGGCAACGCTGGAACGTTCGCCATGTGCAAGCAACAGCAGCGGTTCCAAGGACAAACTTGGTGGTGTGACGGAAGCACTGTTTGTCGCGTGAGGGACGACGTGAGGTTGGTTCCTGCGTACATTCGCTTGATTCCGGGTGGGGCTGTGGGTCGACTGCTCCTTCCCGGCGTCGCCCGATCGTTCCTGCAACAGAGGCTGGCCTGTAGCAGCCTTGTATTGGCGCCACACTCTGCTGACTGTGTATTGCACAGTGGCATCATCAAGGAATGCTTCACATCTCGTGCTCGCTGCTGTGACAACACAGCACTGGCTGACACGTTGCTGATTCCAAAGCTGGCATCTTGACTGGACCTTGAGGTCATGAAGTCGTTCGATTGGATCACGAGAGCGAGAATGACGATATTCGAGAATGTTTACATCAACAGTATCTCGATAGAGGTCATACACGCCTATTTGCGCAACACTCCATACGCACCTCGACTTGACCATACGCAAAGAGCCGGTGGCCGTCTTCGCACGAGGACATGCACGAACACGTTCCTTCGAAGAGTGTCCTCATGCTGCCTCACTTAGCTGCAAAGAGTAGCTACTTGCCGACGCATCCTTGAGACCAGTCGTGAGAGCAGCTTTCCTGCCGGCATGGGCGACATCGAGCCGTGTACGAATCATCACTTCGTCGATGCGCAATTCGCAACCTTCCGTACCCTTGAGCACATTCCACCAAACTATCAGTCCGCAGATGACAATCTCCGAAACATCATCGTCTTCTTTCAAGCTCTTATTAATCAGTCGTGCCATGTGAGTATCCCCTGCTGTTGGCCTGTGTAGGAAGACCACGGCGGCATTCCGCAATCGTTATAAGACCTCAGAATTCGACCCACTCCCGTGCAATCATCATCCTTCAATACGACCCGTATGTCCCTCCCAACTCCACAGTATAAAGAATTTCGCCATTAGACATAAACCTATGCGTCACACGGCTTTCTTAACGTAACAACCGCGACAGCCAATCGGAGCAGTTCTGGAATCCGGAATCTGCACAGCCTGTTCCGCGCTTCTTCCAGGCTATCTTTCAGCCTCCACCTTCTTATCTGCCGCGTGTCATGCGCCACTGGTGTTCTTCCTCGTACTTCCACCAGTCTGAGACCAGCTCCGCTCTTATCAGTGACCCCAGGTGCGATGACCTAGACTGGTCTCCTTTCTTTCGCGCGTTGCATTTCAGTTGTGGCTGCATCTACAGCTGCAGTTGAGCCTCAACTTTACGTCGGAAGCATCAAACATGACCTCTCCTCAAGGTACTGATCCACTAACGAAGAAAAGTGATCAATGTATCCTGCGTATCCTGTGACGCCTTTAGCGACACATTGAGGGCTGTTGGCTACCATACAACCGAGAGCGGATGATACTAATAAACAGTTACTAGCAATTACAGAACGGCCTTAGAATCGTGGAGATGTGCACTAACCCCCGCATTTCACACAAACCCCTGCCCAGCCAACGGCCGGCGAGCCGCAGCCTCAGCGAAGAGTACCGCACTGCGGGACCAATTCCGCCCTACCTTGTTCGGGCATATCATTATCTACCACCATGCACGCAACAAGCTCCATCAGAGATAGGTGACCAACGTCCACCTTATCTCTCATCGACTATTATTGTTCACATAAGGGCTTTGCCGCTCACTCGACACCATGACAGAAATCCAACCTAAACCTGTCCACCAGAATATCGAAATGGCAGATTCAGTCGCAGAGCGCGATGTCAAACACTTCGCTACAACCGCAGACGACGACGACCGTCTCGCACAACTCGGTCACGTTCAAGAGTTGCAGAGGAACTACTCGATATGGTCGCTGGGCAGTCTGTGTCTCTGTTTAATGGCAACATGGGAAGCACTGTCAACAGTCATCGCAACCGCGTTGACGACTGGAGGCGCCCCTTGTCTATTCTTCAATCTGTAAGCCACTTCACATAGGCTCCAAATCATAGGATCAAGTCGAACGTGAACAGTCTCATCTCGGTCATCTGCACCATTGCTATTGCATGCTCCCTGGGCGAGATCGCCTCCATCTACCCAACAGCAGGAGGTAGGCAATTCTGGGTGACGTTTCAGCTCGCGTCGACTGACATATAGCAGGACAATACCACTGGGTTGCTGCGCTCTCACCACCCTCATCTCGAGCAGCAGCGTCATGGTTGACAGGATGGATCAACGTTGGAGGACAGATCGTGCTGACTGCTTCTGCTGCATTCGCCGCTGGCCTTCAGCTACAAGCTCTCATCATCTTGAATGACGATTCCTACATTCCAGCAAGATGGCAAGGACTGCTATTTTACTGGGCAGTCTTGCTGTACGCTGCTGCGATTAATATCTGGGGCTCAAAGATGCTTCCTACTGCCAATTTGATATCCGGTAAGTCCATCGGAGTCCACAAATCTACAACATGCCAATCAGGCTAGGTGTACTCCACATCGCAGGCTTGCTCGCAATCCTCATCACCCTGGGTGTCATGGCACCGAAGAACTCCGCATCCTTCGTGTTCACCGAAGTCTCCAACTCCAGCGGCTGGTCCAACGATGGCATCTCCTGGCTCGTTGGCCTCCTCTCCTCCGTATACCCTCTCCTCGGCTACGACGCCGCCTGCCATCTTGCAGAAGAAATGCCCCACGCATCCCGCAACGTCCCCATCGCCATGATCGGGTCCGTAACCGTCAACGGCATTCTAGGCATCGGGTACTGCATCATGCTGCTCTTCTCAACCGGAACCCTCGACGTGCTACTCACAACACCCACCGGCTTCCCCTTCATGCAGATCTTCCTAGACGCGACCCGCTCCGCCGCCGGCGCAACAGTCATGAGCCTCGTCATCACCCTCATCGCCATCGCCGCAACCGCCGGCGGCATCACCTCCACATCCCGCACGCTCTGGGCCTTTGCCCGCGACAAGGCAACGCCTTTCGACCGCTACTTCGCATACGTCAACCACTCGTCCCACATCCCCGTGCGCGCCGTCGTGCTCATCACCATCCTACAGATGCTGCTCGGCTTCATCTACCTCGGCAACTCCACGGCCTTTAACGCCATCCTGTCCATGGCTATCCTGGGCATGTATACCTCGTACCTCGTCCCCATCGTGTACTTCATGGTCCATGGTCGGCCCCGACTAGCAGCCCACGAATTTGGCTTCTTCAAGATGCCCAAGGCGCTGGGGTTGGTGTTGAATTTGGTCTCGTGTGCGTGGTTGGTGCTGGCGATTGTGTTCTCGACGTTTCCGACGTTCATGCCGGTTTCGCCGCAGAATATGAATTACTCAACTGTGGTTATGGTGGGCTGGATGGTGCTGGGTGGGGGGTATTATGTTGTGCGTGGGCGGAAGAAGTTTCAGGTTCCGGTCGTGGATCGTGAGGCGCGTGGGTTTGAGTAGTGTTGTGTGTTGTTGATCATGTTAATGAGTATGTATGGCTATTCAGTCATAGCCTGCGAGCGAGTCAATGCTACATTTTCACTGTAAATGTTGTTGATGAAGTATCAGCGAGCACACAACGCGACGTGTCAGTGATGTTTACCGTAAGAAGGTCACCACAACAAAGGCAGACAAGAGAAAAAAGGTTGGGGAGCAAGTTTGATTGCAGTCTACACAACAACCAAATTGACCCCCTGCGGCAAGCCCCTCGCTCGCTTACCGCGGTGACAGCCACCCATCTTCCGCCAGCGCAAAGCGCCCGACTTGCTGCCTCCCATCCTGTTACCTCCAGCTATGTACTCTGATGAGCGCCCCGCCTCGCGCCCACCGGTGATCTCCTCCGGGCCACAAATGTTTTTGGCCGGCTCAGCACAGCATTGAGATCTCCCAAGAAGGAAAGGGGAAGAAGAAAGAAGAGACAGAAGGAAAGGACAGAAGGAAAAAGAGAGAAAGGAAATGGGACAGGAGCGCCCCTGCCTCGCGCCCCTGAGGTGACACGCCTCCGAATGTTTTTGCCTGCTCGCGCGGTGTGCAATGCGCAGCAGCGGTGTCTCCCTTCGCGAAAGTAATACGGACTAAGTGAAGAGTGACTTGAATGGTAAGTTGTCAGTGAGAAGAGAAGGCAGGCGAAGGCCGAGCTGGGGCATATAAGTGGTTAGTATAATTGAATGTATCAGATACTTACACGTTCGTCTGGTCTGATCATGACACGGACAATCGGCTGGTCGGTTGAGGGCGGTCGGCGGTCGGCGGTCTTGGTCAGTCGCGGTCGGTCGCGGTGGTTATTCGTGGTTGAGCGTGATCGTGGTCGGGGTTGGGGGTGTTTGGTGAAGAGCATCGATGAATCGATGAAGGCGAAAGAGCGAATAAGGTCAAGGGCAAAGAAGGTCTAAAGGCAAAGGCAGTGACCGGGATAGCCAAGCGTTCACACTGGTGAAGTGGTTGCGGAGGTTGAAGGCGAGGCGGGTGAGTGCGAGGCTGTCGAGAGCAGGTGGGCTGGGTGGGTGACCTTTATGTATTCTGTGAGTCGCACTAGGCTGGATTGGCGTCGAGTAAGCGATGGCCAGCGATTGGCCCAAAAGCTCGGTGACGACGAGTTCATCAGGGCGACAGAGAGGAAGTGAAAGTAAGTATGACATTGAAAAGCTGTTGCCTGGAGCGGAGACGACTGCGCAGGTCACTGAAAATTTCTGCGTCTTTAGTACGAATGCGTCAGTTTATATAGATGGTACGATAGTTGTTGGCCTATTGTGATGCCAGTGAAGGTGCTGGACACGTGACGTGCGGCGACACCAACAATTGTTTGCATCTCCGCTCACGGTCAGAAATACCATCGGAAACACATATCGCAAGATTCATGTGATATATCGGTAGTAGATCTGTCTTACGACACGATAAGACAACGTCGTGTATTTTCATCTCCTGACGCACCCTCTAGTTCATTATGCCAACACTGTGCATTCACAACTTACAACTACAGGTTTCACCACAAACTCTTTGGTTCATTCATATTACTAAACCTAAGACTTAGTAAATCTTACACAAATCAAAGCAAACAACCTAGTTGCTCCCATAGCTCCCACAACTCCCACAATACCAGAATGCTTCAGTCCGCCAAGATTTCTTGCTCGAAGACGCCTAGCCCGGAGACAGACGGACACACAATCGCGCACCCAGACATGGATTCGACCTACTCCGCAACGTGGAAATGCTGCTGTGGCGAGGAAAACGACGGTGATGATTTTCCGCATCAGTGTATGGAGTGTGGACACTACTAGCAGGCGTGCTGT
The DNA here is from genome assembly GCA_016767195.1 of Stagonosporopsis rhizophila. Classification (NCBI taxonomy): domain Eukaryota; kingdom Fungi; phylum Ascomycota; class Dothideomycetes; order Pleosporales; family Didymellaceae; genus Stagonosporopsis; species Stagonosporopsis rhizophila. Next base: position 869,741 of record CP068494.1, read on the forward strand.
CCATCTTGATTGTTATTGATTAAGCTCTCGGACCTCTGGGGGGAAGAATTCCTGCTGCATAGACTGTCCTAGAAGTTGCGTGTCAGAGAATATCGGGCCCTGATGCGGCTGAACGTTGTGTGAGTATTTAATCCAGGGGTGTTTCTATGAGTTCTTTTCTGCCGGAAAGCGCAAGCTGCGTTGAGATTACGTAAAGAAAGCTCTTGATGATTCATGCTTGGTTCTACGCAAAATAGGTGTCAGGACGTCCAGTGTATTGAAATTAATTTGCAATCGCGATCCGGATACCCTCCAATTGACGGCGTGGTGCCTCCATCCCCAATATATTTCGATACCCAGACCGGGAAGGCTCGCTGTCGGATGTGCCGGACTATCATACTCCCTTTAATCTAGGACGCAGACATCAAAAGCGCCCAAATTCGACACAGTTAAGCATGCAACCTCCAGTCGTAAATAGCAGGCACCCTGTCACGTCTCTGTAGCCGAACAATTTACCCTCTGGACCCCAGCCATATGATCACAGTTAGATCTATAGATCAATCCTCTCAAGTATCTATCGCTGTGGCAAACAAAGACTGGCTAGGTTTCAAATGACCGTCGCATCGCATCACACCCTACATACAGACACAAGCGTTAAGCCATAATGTCTCAGTCCATCAGGGTATCTCAGTGTCATCCATAACTAGCTCTTCTTTTCGATAAAATCGTCCAGCCTCAATCCCTCTACCTGCCTTGCCCCATCGACATCGACATCCCCCAACCCCACCAACCCCACCATTGCCTCATCATCAATGACATCTCTCATCTCGGGTTTCTGTCCTGGCTGCTGCCCATGTGCGGCCGCCAACCTCAACTCCGCGATCTTCTTGTCATCGTACTTTGTGAATACTCGCTGGTTCTTCTTTTCAGGCTTCGCGTGCTCCTCGGATTTGAACTGATAGCCTCTAACCCGGGGGCCTTGACCAGTTTTCTCGGGGAGAAGAGACTCATAGTACCTCTCAAATGCGGCAACATCGGTCTCAAATGTGTCTGCAGAGATGGAGGCGCGGATACCGGCGAAGAAGGCGGAGATGATGGCGTGGTTGTGTATTTGAATAAGGACCCAGCCCAACATTTCTTTTGCGGCGAGAAGATGCTGGATGTAGGCGCGGTGGTGCTTGGTGCACGCATAGCACGTGCATCCCTCACTCAAGGGTACCACAGCTGTAGAGTGTGAGTCGGACCACATGTCCAGTCCTAGATCTTGACGCGAGCTGGAGGCCGTGTCCTTTGGTCGGGCAGGAAAGGTGAAATCTAGCGCTATGCCAGCGTCTGTTGCTTCGGTGAGGAAGGGAATGGTAAAGATGTCCATGCCTAGACCAACCTGACGAAGGATCTCGTGGGGGCTGGCGGGTGCATGGAATGAGAGGCGAGGAAGGTGATACAGTTCTTCGGGTAGATCGTCCAGGAGGTAGGCGTCGTAGATGGCTACACCTGAGATTTTGTCCGCCATTTCGTCAACCAGATGCTCCAGGTACCAGCTTTGCAAGTCGCGATCTATAGGCAGTATGGGCGCGAATATACCCCAGCTTGGCTCGCCCTCGTCTAACGACGCTTTCTTGGCAATGATGTCGCGCGTCCATACCTCAGTCCTGTCACTCATCTTATCCTTCCTCTTTATCCCGATTGCTTCCCTTCCAAATGGGATATCTGCCAGACCGACTACAATATCTGGCTGCAGTTTCCGTGCTGCAGCGGCATAGTATTCCGAGCTCAATGCCTTGAAGCCCACGGACGTCAATACGCCTAGTTCCTTGTTGGTGCTGTGGAGTGGAGCTGGTATGGGCGGGTTACGGCGTGGGCCAAGGACTAGAAGCGTGTCTTGTGGAAGGGCGATGAATCTACGAAGCGGCTCGGGAACATCATATTGAAAGACAGGCGGTGTCTTGTGAGGAAGCTTCTCAATGACTGCGCATGTCAGCGTTGAGCTACGTCATCGTCGTGTTTATGCCTACAGTCCTCCAAAGCAACATAGACCCCACTGAGGCCAAGGGTCTTCGAAAAATTATCTTGCGATATATGAGGAATGACGCCGCGCGAAGTATTGCCTATAAAGCTGGGTGTCGATATGCTCTTGCGCTTAGGGAGCGACATGCGGCCGAGACGCGGTGCGAGCGCGCCTGATGTTTTGAGGAGCGTGAATTCAAGCATCTCAGGCGGCAGCTGACCAAGCTTTGGCGCGGGATCCGAGCCTGGCAGCAAAGACGACAGCACTTCCATGGTATGCGATTCCAATCAAGCACCGCTGAGCTGACCATCGCGTGCGACTTTTTGGTGTCGCGGGGCTCAATTCACGCGCTAAAATCAGGGTCCACCGAAGCGCGTCACTTTCGCACATCTGCAGCCTCACCTCACAACCCCATGTCACTGCATTGAGAGGCTGATAATCTGAGCAATATGCATCCAGCATGGATCTTGGTATTCTTGCCATAGCGTAGGTGAACTATGCAGGCTCAGTCAGCATGATCATAGCAGTCTAGGCTCCAGCCTAAAACTCCTGACTCGCTGGTAGGGCCTGTTGTGTGTCGCTATCATTCCTTTCCTTTCTTGCCTCGCTCATTCACTTTCTTACCATCACTCAATTATGTCAATACTAGGATGGCTTCAGCATCCCATCACAGTCATCCTCATTCCTCTGCTGACTTTGCTATGCTTGCCACGACTTTACAATCTCTTGCCCTATACTATGGACCCATCATACGATGTCAATAAACTCAAAATAATAGCAAGCCTAATGGACGACATATATGCTACCCTCGCAAACTCGACTTTCATACCACACAATGCCATAGCCCGCGGACCACACATTATCAACACAACAGCGATTTCATGCAACCCAAGCGCCTCAGTGCTCCGACTGATCGAGCTCCTACCTTATGTAGATTTTACACTGGTCAAGGAACCTGACTGGATTGATGGTGGTTACTTTATGGACTATCGCAATCCACTGCACCTCGCAGCACTTTGCGACCCTCTGCGCGGAGAACCCATTGGATGGACGGACTATATGGAGCCGACTGATGTAGCACTGACCAACTGGGGTACCGGAGGCTGGAACTCCGACCGCACCTTTGTTATGATTTACAGCACTGAAAGAAATTCGATCAGAATCTTCGACGGTGAACTATGGGTGGAACGACGCACGGCTGAACTTGCTTTTGGTGAAGAGATGAACAAATGGTGGTTCGAAGAACACGGACAATTTGAATGGGACATAGCCGATGGTGCACCACACATTCTTCGAGCTGTTACGAACAATTACAAAAGTCTGAGATGGACACCGTGGGGTACATCAAACCGCGAAGATGGGTTTGGTGTCCCTCCTGAGACCATCAAGACCCTTCTGGAACGCAATGGCTGGCCAGACGTATTCAATCCCACTCAGTTCAATGTTGACTTCATCCTTACAAAACACATGCCGTACACTGGGGGACCCGATGAAGATGCTCTAGAGCGTACCAAAATATCCCGGTATCTGGCCCTCCAGCGTACTCACGAGGAAGCAAGCTTTACAAACGATCATGAACGATGTGTTCATAGCCAACACTACGAACCTTCGAAAGACCCAGACGTGCTAGAGAAGTGCATGATAAACAAGGCGATGGAGCGGGAGTGGCTCGAATTAGCACTTAAGCAATCACAAGACGAAGCCATGATACTTCTTAAGGAGACTGGCTATGATCTTCCACCGTTCGAAGATGTATTTCAACGCGCTCGTAACAGAATCGCCGAGTTCGAGCAGATGATTGCAGATCGTATCGCGGAGCTCGAGCGAAGGGGCGCGATACCCGAGGACCAACTACCGGATTTTGGAACTGCGGCTCGAGACGAGATCGAGATGCAAGTTTCTATGTTAGCACACTCGAGATGGTCCATTGCATGGGAAATAGAGAGATTGGAGGAAGAAATGGCGAAGCTGAAGCGGGGCGAGACGCCCGAAAGGGGCCATAAGTCGTTATTTGATTATTTGCGGGATTACGATGATGAGGAGTGATTAAGACAATGGGAAAGACGGGGAAACATCCGTCAGCATCCTGATTCATCGCGAGTCTGTTTGGCAGAGCAGACAGCATTTGATTTGATCTAGTTTCAACATGAGACGCAGGCTCTAGATCATATAGATCAGCCTCCCGACTTCGAGCATCAGACTCTAACTGGTCCCGCTGAGATCGGCCTGCGGATTCTCGAAACGGCGACGAGAGTCGGCACCTTAGCATGCTGAAGTATAACACTATTGCACCACGAGATCCTACCTAAGCACAGCGGAAATGCAAGAATGTACACTGTATGCGTCGCCGACAAAGATTTAAATTCACAGCGAGCACAGCATGCTAATGACGAGGCCTGTTCTCAATCCTAGGGAAGCGCAGCCAGTCTACGGTACAGTGGCGCTGTGCGAAACATTATGTCGCACTGACCAAAGCTTTAAAGTGTAGTGGTGTGCTAATCGTAGAGCGGCTCTTTGCAGATGATAGAGCATCTCTGTTACTTATCGATCCTTTGAAAATTGCGTTCATCATCACCGCAACACGAATGCACCTCACTGAACATGGCTCTCATAGATGTCTAGCTATTGAGTCCTTGATTGTAGCGACACTTCCTCACACTTTTCAACATTCCCATCGATCTCGGTTGGTTTTGATGAGAAGACAAAGCAAATGAGTCGCAGTTTCATTTGTCTATAATGGTCGAGAAAGATAGGAAGAGCTGTGTGGACATGAAGGTGCTTGCTCACAGGCATGCGTGAGCACATCGCGTGCACAACGACAATCAAAATTACCTTTCCCTGTGTTCCACACTGTGGGCTGTTCGTGCAGGTGCACGTTCGACAGCACAATTCGAAGATTCTGGAGACTTGTGGATACTGGCCACCGGCGTCGCCGGCCGGATCCGGGAAATGTGTTTCCGTACACTACAACCCAGTATACCTGCTGCCTGCATCGTCGGAGCTTTCATGTCCGGAAAGATGTTGCTGCAACGCTCGGCGAGGACTTTCTGCTGGTGTGAAGGTCTGACAGGGTGCGATCCCCACAAATCAGGCCGCTTCGGCCGAACGCACGTGTCAGCATTGCGCAAGGATTACTGTTCTAGGCATCTGCTGCTGTGTATTTTGTAGGTGCCTAGAAGTGATTTCTTACTGATAATGCGGCACGCAATGGGCGCAGTTGAGACTCGATTGGATAAGGGACGTCATCGCCTTAAGCTTACTCGCCGAATCATCATCGCCGGAGCGCAGTTACGAGGTGGACCGACTCCACAATTTACTAAACCCGACTACCACCGAGGAAGAGTAGTCTACATAAAGACGACATCCGCGAATGGAATGTCAAATTATCCTACAGATCAATCAACACTTCCATCTTCTCTCTTACCGAACCTGACACACCACCCAAGATGACCACACCAAATCTCACCGTGCACCACCTCCAAATCGGCCAAGGTGAACGCATCCCTTGGCTCCTCGAAGAACTCAACATCCCCTACACACTGGTCAACTACCAGCGATCGCCCCTGCTCTCACCCCCAGAGCTTAAGGCCCAGCATCCTCTTGGCGCCTCTCCTGTCCTAGAAGACAACACAGACCCCTCCAAGCCCATCGTTCTTGCTGAATCAGGCGCCATCGTAGAATACATCATCCAGAAATACGCCAACGGTAGACTGGCTCTTAGCCCCTCGCACGAGAGCTTCGCGGACTATTTGTACTGGTTCCACTTCTCCAACGCGACTCTGCAGTCCGCGATCTTCAGACGCGCCATGCTGCGCGGTGGTATCCCGAATTCGGCTACGGACCCTCGCTACCTGGGTGCTGAGGACCGCGTGAAGAGGGCGCTAAGCCATATGAATGAGCGCTTGCTGTCAAACAAGTGGCTCGCGGGCGAGGAATTCACTGCGGCGGATGTCATGACAGGGTGGTGTGTGACGACGATGCGCAAATTTGAGCCGGTTGATTTGACAGAGTATGAGGGCATTCTGGGCTGGGTCAAGAGATTCAACGAAAGGGACGCGTATAAGACGGCGATGGGGAAAAGTGACCCAGACATTGATCTTGAGGAGACGTCGAGCGCGAAGGGACCAGCTCCGATAGAGCTGTTTGTGAAAGCCATGGCAGGCAAGCTGTGAGTGTGAGATCACAATGTGTAAATTATTGTATACTCGACTCAATCAAGCTGGGCTACTACCAGTTCATTAGATTTTTAGACTACTTTTATGTACAAAGTCAAGTTCAGATGCCTGGTACACTAGTAGCCCAGTGCTTTGGCCCTCTCCTCACCAAGTACATCGACCAGGCTGATCAGCTTGAAGCTCGCCTCGGCACTTGTGCCGCCCTCAGCAAGCTCGTTTGCATCATCATGAGTGACGAGTAAGCCGTAGGGGAAGTCAGCATTCAGCTTGTTCGGCACCGCTGTCAGACCGTCTGTGTTTGTGACATGGTCGATTCCCTTCTCTTCATTGTCCACGATGGTAAAGGTCTCAACATACTTGTGAGGCGGTGCGCGATCATATACAAGATATGAGCTGATTCCCTGACTGCTCACCATGATGTAGCCACCAGTGCCATTCTTCGCAGTTACAAGGGTCAAGCCTTCGACATCAGCATGGAGGCCGTCAACGCCAACCTTAGCGAACTGGAATCCTTCGTTCGAGCCATCGGGCTCGGCTTCATAACGCCAAATCCCAGACGGCTCCTCGCCAAGGAAGATATACCCAGCGGCTTCGTCAGCGACGCAGCCTTCGACCTGACCACCAGAGCCACCGGTAAAGTTGCGAACGAGTGAGGTTTCAAGAGTACCGTTTGCGGTAGCTGACAGCTCATACTGAAGATATTCGGCGTCCTTGTTGTTGACGAATAGATACTGCTTCTTTGACTTAGGAGAGAGGTAAGTGCAAGACCCGTAGGGCTCGTAATCTTCAGGGAGAGATTGTGTACCGCCAGTGATGTTCTTTAGGGACCCGTCACTGGTTAACTCTACCAGGCTGTTTGGGTGTGTTAGTCATGATCTTGGGCTTGCGCCAAAGAAACTTACCAAAGGGTGTTGTCGCCCCGGCACGCAGCATACGCGAGATCGACTGTACGATTCCCAACAGGAAGACCATAGATGATGTCGACGTTGTTGGGCTCGGACGCCGAAGAAATTTGCAGCAGTTTCCCTGCTAGATCGAAGACGCCAAAGCCCTCACCGCCCTGCGACTTCGTAGTTGTGATGATTCTGCTCTGGTCGGGTTGAGTAGGATGAATCCAGATAGCCGGGTCGTCGCCATCTCCGCCGTTTGCTTCTGTCTCATACTTGGCCTTAACAGCTACAAATGAACAATCGGGTCCTGCCCACCCAGCCTCACATGTACACACATTGGGGCCATCGCAGCTTCCGTGACCAGAGCAATCGTTCTGACAAACGATCTCCGAACAACCCGCGCCAGCAAAGCCAACGAAACAGCTGCAGGTGCCGTTTCCCTGGGTGAAGCCGTTGTTCGTACAGGAGTCAGAGATGACGTTCGCACAATACCCACATGGTTTGGTGTGTGGGTCGTATACGGTATTTGCTTGAATCCCAATCGAGCTCAAGACATTCGTAAGGGATCCAATCGCAATGCCGGTGTCATCTTCACCCTCGAAAGCGAACGCGATGGCGCCCGCAGGGTAGGTGGCGGACGTAGATTGCAGGACTGAAACATCGCCTCCAATAGAGAGATCGGAAATCCCCTCCAGACTGGCAGACCCTGTCTGCTTGAAGCTTGCATCGTAGAAGTCAATAACATCGCCGTGTGCGATGAGGAGTGAGTCGCTGGCGTTGGCGTGATAAACTCCAAGGCCTTCGATCTTAAGATTCTCGCCCACGGTGCGAATTTCGGGTGCTGCCGTGCTTTCGGCAGCCTGGAAGGAGTATAATGTTTGACCTTCGCCACCAGAGAAAAAGATCTGCCCGTCAGAGAACACAGCAGCTGTCTCGCCTTCGATTGGTATAGGAAAGGTTTGGACCTGGCAAGATATCAGCGCCTAATTTATCAATCATAAACGAAGGGACTACCTCAAGCATTTGGACGTCATCGCCGTCGCCTCTGACGACAAATTGAACGACCATCTTCTTGCCAAACAAGAACACGTAAGTCTCCCCGCTCGCATGACTACGCCAACTACGGGCGACACTCCAATCACCAAGCTGGTATTTGCGTGACCCCGGAATCTCATTTCCGGATTCAAGATCATAAGCTCGGATGACGGAGTTCGGCGAAGGAATATTGAAAATCACATCTCGCCCGGCAACATCGTAGAGCGGAATAGCGATCTTTGTGCGCCCAGACTTTTCATGGGAGCGTTCGCCAAACGAAGTCGAATTTGTAGAATTTGAGGCCGAAAAGGTGCGAAAGCCTCCGTCTGCCGCACTACCATCGTTTGCAAGGAGGATAGGCGAAGATGAGTAGATCAGGGCCGCATTGTCTGAGTCAAAGCCGGTAGCTGCTGATGCGAGACTGATCGTCGCGTTCTGGGCGAATGCAACAGGGATGAGAGCTGCTGCCCACGGAAGACTCCTTGCAAAGACCTTCATTGTAGATTCAGGGGACGTGCAAGATTGGACGGGTGCCTCAGGAGTTCGCACTTGGGCTTCACTCTTATAAGGCTGCGCATGCTGCAAACTCTCGTACGACATCCAAGCCTAGCCCCTTCAGAAGCCCTTGATCTGCGCATGCACTATTAGGGGCACTCAAGGCAAGCATGTTGTTTCGATGTTGAGGAAGTTCGTGTTGTTAGACCCTTAATCCCATCGTCCGTCGCTAGAAGGAGCGACACTCCGGCGTCATGCCGACCAATCACAGAGCCCCCTCAAGGAACGTGAGACAGCTCAAGCAACTCTATTTGCTGTGATCAACGCGCTGTTTCATATAAGCACCTGCATGAAGACAGTGACATAGTGCTTGGATTGCTGGGCAACTGTGCACGTGGGGCGAATGCTCGACTGTAGACCAAAAGATCATGATGCAAACTAAGCAGAGGTCCAAATTCTGTATTCATGAAGGTAGTGAACGAACGTTGACAAGGTCAACTATACATACGCCACTTAGAGTAGCGACTGCCGAGCTAACGAGTGACACCAACAGTTTTCCTTCCTCGGGACTATGTACACCACTCCTAGAATATCTAGGTGCCAGCAGGCTGAGCAAAGGTTGAACCAATGGGACCAAACCTGATATTCGAAAAGGCAACGGTAGCACCCGGGTGGTTGGCCTCGACCTCAGCAGGCTTGCCAGAGGTAACAGGGCAGTCGCCACGAGCGGCTCCAGGGATGCTTGGGTCCTTGTCTGTAGGGTAAGTGGAGTCAAGCCACAGCATGTTGGCGTAGTGGTCATCCCAAAGTGACATGACGAGAGTCATACCCTGTGCCATGGCCTATTGCACTGTCAGTACTTGGATCAGTTTGCGATATCATCACACTCACCCTGCCCATAGATGCCATACCACCGAACTTGTTGAAGGGGTAGACCTCCTCTGCGAACACCTTCTGCTGGGTGTTGCACCACTCCTGTGTAATACTGTTGCCTGTCATGCCTGGGATAGTAGGCTGTGGCTGCGGAATAACCTTGCCATCCTGAATGTAGAAGCGCTTCAGTTCCCTGAGGTCGCTGCCAGAGCCAAGGAATTGAGTGACCACAGTCATTTTCTTTGAAGTATCGACAGTCTTGCCCTTGCCGTAGAAGTTCTTGACACCGACACGGTATGGGTTGAAGTCGCAGCCGTTGGCATCGCACGATCCTGAGAAGGGTCTGATCAGCACAGACTTTTCTTAACCATTGCATAACTTACCGGCGTATCGGTCAAGGGAGTAGGTGCCTCCGCACTTTGAGTCCTCGCAGACGCTGTAGCCCTCAGGTTCGCATGAGTGAGGGGTGAGAGCTGTAGATACAGAGTTCGCCTCCCAGACGTCCATCTCCGCGCTGAGACGATCAGCATGTTAGTCTCATTAGAATCGGTTGCAACTTACCAGCACGCGCCATACTTGCCAACACCAGCGTTGACATCACCGTCGGATGGCTTCCAACCATCAGCGTTCGCCTTGCCGTTAATAAACTTCAGGTCGCGTGCGCACTGTGCGTCGCAGTATCCTATGGGGCGCATATCATCAGCACGACGTCTGTGTTTCTTGAGATGGCACTAACCGGTTCCATACTTAGCACCAGGGGCACCTTGTCCCTTCTGGGGCATAGAAACAAAGTATAGGGCTCCATTGAGACCGCATGGCAGTTGAGAGAGATCTACGTCGAAGCTGAACTCGTTGCCAATGAGGTTGAACATCTGGTAGTTGTTTGTGTCTTGCATGAGGTAGGTGCGAGACCCAATGTTTGTCGAGTATGGTCCCTTCGTGACGAACTTGAGGTTGAGTTGGTTGCCAGAGGTAGTGATGCCGTAGGTTCCTTAGAGCCGTTAGAATTGGATTCATCGTCAAATAACTGCCTACTTACCAGCATAGTCGGATCCCTCAATGGCACAGTTTGCAGTGCAAGCATCGTTGTTGGGACAAAGGGACTTGTTCCAGGTATTTCCGTTGAAGCAGTTGGTGTAGCTGTTGGCGGTCTTATCGTGGAGCCTGGAGGCGATGAGTGGGAGCTATAACTATACATAACAACGACTCACCAACGCCAGTTTGCGTCGATCACGATCTCACCATTGACGTTGCTGCAGCTGTTACCGCCCTTACCAGTGCATCGCTGCCAGGTCAGCCTGGGGTGGGTCTCAGTTTGTTGGGTACCAATGACCCAGGCAGAAGCGCCCGAAGCAAAGAAAGCAATAATGGTCTTCATCGCAAGTTGGGAAGGCATCTTCGGCGTTTGAGTGCAGATCTGTGCCTGTTCGCTATGAAGAGCAGATGCATCCTCTTTATATCCTCTTCACAGCAGAAGATCATTGCCCATCATTCATGCACTACGTCTCCAGTATGCAATGAAATCTGTAGGCAAGTAGATCCGAGCACGTTTTCATCAACGGTAATGGAATTCCGGGTTCATCGGACGACGGACCGGTGGACTTAACTTCCGGCTCTGATACAGCTTCGTCGTTGCCTGCTTCCAGTGTTCAGTCGAACACTCGTGAACAACTCTTGAGTCCTTGCTTGGCATTCTGAATACGGTCGTATATCCGTGCAAGAGGGAGGTAATAATGCGCCATGCTATAGGGCCAAGCTGGTGAATGTGGGATCGAATGCGGGGTCTACGAATCGGGTGCTGCGCAACAATCATTAAGCTTTGTTGGCGCAGGGCTTGGGTTGTTTATTTTCCTTCGGCTCTTTCTTGATGCGACGGGAATTCTCGTGAAGTAATACGAGCCAAGCGCGAATGCTCCACCCCACCTAATATCGGTTTGCGGGGTTGCCAGTCCGGGCTGCATCCACGCGCCAACTCATGTTTTCTGTAGTGAAGGACCGAAATTTGTTTGCGTCTACTCCACACGATAGCTCAGCTCTAACCTCTTGAAGAGCCTTGAGAACGGATCGCATGCTGTGGTCCCGTCTTGGGTTGTACAACAGTTTTTCACTTACGTCTATCTGAGATTGACTCTTCTCCATCAAAAGGCCGGCCTAAGGCCGTGGATACGCTGAGAGCTGTCAATAGTAAGCCAATATTGCCTGTATCACTGGCAAGCACCAATAGACTGTGGCGATGTTGGGCACTGCCCACGTGTCTTGCTGTTTAGAAAAATCAGTAGCCTGTAGAATTGTCGCCTGTACAGTGGACAAGACAGCAGCGGCCGGACACAAATATTAGCCTAAAATTTCACGTCGTCTGGCAAAGCATCGAAACAATGGACGCGTAGTCTACGGTCTTTCTGGCCGGGTTGAAAGGGCTGTTCTGGCGACCTTGAAAGGTTTGTTGCTTGAAGAACTAGCAGTACTCTTGTGATAAATGAGTATTCGTTTTGAGCGCTTGTACCTCCTTGCCGGTCCCTGCAAAGCGAATTTTCGCAGTCAAAAACCCTCGCGGTATATGGACCGTCTCGAGGTCAAAGCTAAGTACCTATCAACAGTGCCGACATAATCCGCCGGCATGTAGGGGGTAAATCGCTCGGCCCACCAGCGTCCCTTCTCCGGTTTGGTACGTCAAAGTCCATTAGCAATAGTTCAACTTATGGCAGACAATCAAACCACAGTTCTCGGAGACGAGCGCCGAACCCTCCACTACAACGCCGTTCCCACAACTGCGTATATAGGATAATTTCAAACAAGATCTAGTCGGAATTGAGCTTGAACTCGGTCACTAAGCGCAAACCCTTGTCGTCAAAGAAAGTGGTGATCCAGACGGCTTGCGTCTGTACAATGAGAGTAGTCGTTGAACTCCGATATCCGCAAACGCTAGCGTGCGTTTGTCGATGAATGTAGCTGACACCATGAATCGATACAAATGATGGATCTCCGGTTCTGCTGCCTCCGGATGTTCGGTCGTAGCCTCCGTTCTTCGTAGGGGGACTGATTTCCACGCTTAAGGACAGTCTCAAAGATCGTCAGATTCGGACATTCATTGAATGGTTGCGCAGTCACGGAGAGATAGCCTGGCAAACCAAGTTCCCTCTGCGTCGAAGACTCAATCTGTCGGGTGTCTATTTCCATCTTGTACCCCATATGAGAATATCTGCAGCCAAGGTATTGCCATTTGACAGGTGCATGGTCCGGTGACTAAGTCGCGTGAAGTCTGCAATGTTCATGCGGATAGCCCCATTGCGTACTCAATAAAATCCACGTTACAGTTGAGACCGATGACGATGATGGGCCTTTTTGTCTTGGTGAGCATCGCAAGTTCTTGATCGGATGATCTGCCAGCGAGAGTCAAACGCCATCCTTAGGACCCGTTGTCTACGGCTAATCCAACGCTAGTATCGATGCGCACATGCCTCATGCGGTCAAATACTTTGGGGCTTCGTGAAGATATTGGTTGACGTGCTCCCCAGGGTCACGGTCATTCTTGGTGTTGAAACCTTCTGTGTTCATAGGAAGGCCGCTGAACTGCATGGACTGTCAGACGATTGGCTGCAAATGAGAGGCAAGGTTTGGCTGACCTCGAAATTTTGACTTCTTAACTCATCATCTATATTATGCATCACAGGCTACGCACGTTCGAATGTGATTGTTTGTGTGCAGCCCTCAATACAACGTAATCTTGGCCCAGACGCCTCCCAGGCGCCTTCCCGCGATTTTGCCTTGTCAATGACCAGTACTGATGCGTTTAGGTGTCCATTTCGATATGTTCTTAAGGCTTTCAAGCCGTGGATGCCTGTCAAAATTGTCAGATCATGTAGGGCTTGAGAGATCTCGAAAAGGTCACCTGCGCCCTCAAGTACAAGACCAAAGGCTTCTATGCCTGTTTTATGGGGCGCTGAGCTGGGAACATGAGTTTGTGCACTTATTGTGTGGTGAAACGAGTCTCGAAACGGTATCAGGTCAGTAAATTATCGAGAGAGAAGACGCGAAGGCGACTGCGCCCAACTCGAACTCTCGAATGTGTGAATTGATTCTCAGGAGGTGCGCCGTGTGCTAGTGTGGATGGTTGGGATTGAGATGTCCATATTATGCCATTGGCTCTCTAGCACCAGATCTCAGATGGTCATTGCGCCAGTGCTTGTGGTTGTAGACTCGCCCTAATTCCCTGAAAGGTAAGCATCAGGGAGCGGTGGTGTGCAGTTAGCATGATGAGACTGGCAGGATCTTCGCAAAGAAACGAATTGTCTTTGTTGCAGTTACAAAAGACACGCCGCAATGGTGACTAGTCTTCCTGGCGGGGGGCCCTTCTCACATTGTATAAACAAGATACCTTTGATACATCCCATGTGCAGCGTCGCATTTGGCTTTCCATCGTGCTTGCCTTCATCGGACGCGAACACATGCCCTCAGTATGGCGAGACAGCATACGATCTTACGAGGTACGAGGCGATGAGTGCAAAGAGACCATGAGTTGCGGTAAGCCAGAGATAAGGGCACGACGTCGCCAAGACGACCCCGGCTCGAGATGGATGGCGAAGATGGTGGAAGCAGTGCAGCCGACGAGACGCCGCGCCGAGCTGCACCACCCCGCAAAACCTTCCCACTTGCAATTGGGGGCCATCTCCATCATATGTCGCGATTGCCACGTCTGTCTCATCAGATCCAGTGCCTGAGAAGGTGGTGAGTCTGAAATCTTGTTGAGTAAAGTTCCAATAAGCTCCAAGCGCAAGCAGCGTTCGATGTGATCTGCTTGTGTACCTGCGTTGTCACCACAGCGATCATCATCCACGGTTACCGTTTCCCGGCCAGCCATGCTAATTATCACCAGTCAGATTGCAGATGTATCTCCGCGTCGGACTGCAATCGCTTCCGATTTTACTTCCGACGGCAGTTTAAACCCAGTATAGCGACGTTTTGATCCGCAATGACGAGAGTGGGGAGCGATAACGGGCGGTGCCTGACTCGAGGACAGTAGCGAAGTTCCGATTGGCACCATACCAAGACTTCAAAGCTCTTGTATATAACTCACAGGAAGTATGCTTGCCGTTCCAGTGTTCAGTGATCTTTTACAGGCTTCGGTCTTCTATTTGGACATGATGGGGCTTACCGGTATCACTCAACGCTACCTCGCAGCCTTCGCGGTCCTCACCAGCGCAAGCGGTGCGTCTACCGTCAAGCTACCCGGATACGGCAGTTTCGCTGGTACTACTGTGAGCGAATACCTGACAAAACGCGCACTGCCGAAACCCGTCGATGCTTGGTTCAACATCGACTTTGCAACTCAACCAGTCGGCGACTTGCGATTTGCTCCTGTTGGGCCACCAGCACCATTCTCGGGAACTAAGAACGCTACCGCATATGGCCTCTCATGTATTCAGGATCCTTTAATGGTACCCTACCCTCAAGATGAGGCGTGTCTCAACTTGAACGTCTTCCGTCCTCAAAATATTTCATCGCACGCCAAGCTCCCGGTGTTCATCTGGATTCACGGCGGTGGTTTCGTCTCTGGGTCTGCGAGAAGCTTTGATGGGCCAGCATTTGTAGCCAACTCAGAGGAACCGTTGATAGTCGTCAACTTCAACTACAGAGTAAGTTTAGTGCTCATGTCAGGCTTGATCGTATAGGTACTAAACTAGTCAGGTCAACTCTCTTGGATTCTTGCCATCACCTGTCTTTGACCGCCTCGGTCTTCTCAATCTTGGACTCCTGGATCAACAACTAGCTTTTGAGTTTGTGCAAAAGCACATCGCGGCCTTCGGTGGTGACCCTGAGCGCGTGACAATCGGTGGTCGCTCGGCAGGTGCGCACTCCGTTGGTATCCACCTCTTCCACAACTACAACAAGACCGAGGGTGCCTCTCCGTTATTCTCCAAGGCTATCCTGCAGTCTGGAAGTGTCACTGCACGTGCATTCCCCAATGCGAGCTACCCCTTGTACCAAAGGCAATTCTCGCAGTATCTCGAGCTTACGGGATGCAGCGGAGCTGCAAATGGCACAGACACCGAGGTGATTGGATGTCTGCGCGCAGCAAACATCACGTTGATCCGAGAAGCGAGCAATCTTCTTTTCTATGAGTCCGAATACAACATCACCTGGCCCTTCCAGCCCACCCGAGGTGGTCC
The DNA here is from genome assembly GCA_016767195.1 of Stagonosporopsis rhizophila. NCBI lineage: Eukaryota > Fungi > Ascomycota > Dothideomycetes > Pleosporales > Didymellaceae > Stagonosporopsis > Stagonosporopsis rhizophila. The sequence goes on from CP068494.1 coordinate 885,363, forward strand.
TCTTCTTGAGGAAGCCGGTTCAACAGCTGGCATCAATGAGCAATTTTTCCACGTTCCTACCATCACAACCAATGTCCGCGACGAGGCCAAGTACTACAGCCCAGGCGACATTGAAACCAACGAAGAGTTCTTGGACTTTTTCCAGAATCTTGTCCCTGATCTCTCAGCGCAAGACGTATTGGACCTAGAGGCATTGTACCCAGACCCCACCAACGACACCAATGGCGACTGGTCTCCATACGCTCACAGCCCCAACTCTACTCAGTACGACCGCCTCTCTGCAGCACTCACGGACTACATGTACGCCTGCGCTGGCCAGGAAACCGCAGTCCGGATGTCGAACGCCGGTGTGCCCGTTTACAAGCTGCACTTCACCGTCAACAACACTTTCCCAGACTGGAGAGGCATTCCACACACCGCTGACACAAAGTACACTTGGGTTGAAGGAAAGGGCGCTGGTGGCGTCCAGTATCCCGAGGTTGGCAAGCAGCTGAACACGTACTTCTCCGACTTTATCGTGTACGGCGATCCGAGTGCCGGCAACAGGACAGATCTGCCCAAGTGGCCCAAGTATGTGGATGCTGAGGGCAAGCCGGGGTTGCAATTGCGATTTGAGTCTTTCGGCAACACCAGGGTTGAAGGCGATGCTATCAGGAGGAAGCAGTGCGAATGGTGGAGAGATCCAGAGAGGGCTGTCAGGCTTGAGAAGTAGTTTGTAGCCATCTCGACATAGTTGATTAATAGTTACACTAGTTCCAATCATCTTTTGTAATGAAGTATTGCGCACACTAAGCTCTTGCGTTATTCGTACCACTCACGGATGTTGCAGAGCTACGACATGGCAAGCGCGAACATGCCATGATCCCGCCAGCGGTCGCCTTATCACATGGCACCCGTCTATCTAAAGGCATCCGGTCAATGAGTCCATCCAATCGTGAGTTGGGACCGGAGTTTGCTGCCAATGACGACACTAGTCACTCCCAAAGTGCAACTATGTCACCCGAAAGAGGCTAGCGCAGACATTTGTGCAGAAATACTTCAATCTGCACAATATAATGCTCAGCAGTGGTCTCTAATATGGCCTACATCGCGATTTGAAGCAACAGAACACATCCAGAGTAGGGTTATAGTATAAAGGATAAGTGGAGTATACTCCAAAGTAGGTTCCATCGAACTGCTCATGAATGAGATTCCACCCGAAAAAGTGCACTTTCGCATCTGGGACGGAGTTTACGCATGGCAACTACTCCTCCGGGTATCAGTCAGGACAAGGAAACTGTATAAGTTGACCAACTCCCCTCAGCATATCTTCCAACAAAGACACTCCCAAAAGCAACACTTTCCAGCCCCAAACCATGACTTCCCTCGCCAAAGAAATCGTCCTCATAACCGGTGGTCCGTCGCCCTCTCCAAACCCCCAAAGAACACACCCATCTAACCTTACCCCAGCAAACAGCGGCATCGGCTACGAACTCGCCCGCCAACTCCTCACCCTAGGCACCTACCACGTAGTCCTCACCGCGCGCTCCCCAACCCGCGGCACCACAGCCCTACAAACCCTCCAATCCCTCTCCCTCCCCGGCAGCATCTCCTTCCTCCCCCTCGACCTAACCTCCGACACCGACATCACCAACGCCGCCTCGCACCTAACCTCCACCCACGGCCGCCTCGACATCCTCGTCAACAACGCCGCCATCGCGCCCTTCACCACCGCGACCCGCGCCCAGTTCCGCGCCGCCTTCGACACAAACGCCACGGGTCCGTACCTGCTTGCGCGCGCGCTCCTCGGACTGCTGCAGAAGAGCGCCAACCCGCGCATCGTGAACGTGAGCTCGGGCGCGGGCAGTATCGGAAGGCGGCTGGCGGTCGAAAGTCCGATGTACGGGATCCAGGCTGAGGCGTATCGGGCGAGCAAGGCGGCGTTAAATATGCTGAGTAGTTGTTTGTGGGTGGAGGCTGGGCTGGGGTTTGGGCCGCCGGGAAAGAAGGAGGAGGAGGGAGGGGACGCAGCAGTGGCGGGGAAGAGGGTCAAGGTTTTTGCGTATGATCCTGGGTTTACGGTTAGTAATCTTAGCGAGGCGAATAGGGAGGAGCATGGGGCGAGGAGTGCGGAGGAGTCGGTGAAGAGCTTGGTGGATGTTATTTTGGGCAAGAGGGATGGGGATGTCGGGGCGTTTATTCATAATACGGGGGGGTATCCGTGGTGAGTACTGGTGAGGGGGAATCGGTAGAAGCGATGTCTTTGGTACATGTGTTGTGTTAACTATTTGAATTGGGTTCCGCGGCTTTATATACACGACTGTGAGCTGGAAAGCTCAAACAGGACTTTGTACATCCATCCAACTCATGATCTTCAGACTTTGCTCCAGACACCAGTCGAGCTTTCACCATCCTCGTCGTATTGTTACTCCACGTATCTACTCCTCCTTGAGAACACCCCTCGACCTCGCCTTGATAACAGTGCTCATGTCACCAACCGGGATGTCGGGGATGGGCAATTCCATAATGGCAACGACAAGCGCTAACAGGAAATAGAAGCCCAGCACACCCGTAGCAAAGAAGCACGCACCCAACCCTGTCGCCAGCCGTGTGCCAACAACAATGTTTCCACGCGCGAGGTGGAAAAAGGCACCAGCACCAAGGCCGAACCCGATGGTAGCGAAGATGAAGATGAAGACGAATACGAGATTTGTGCGGAGCGAGCCGACCAGAAAGATGAAGGAGAGGATACACATGACCATTGGGTAGAAAGCTGTAGGGTGTTAGTTAACAGCGGTGCGTTAGATTGGAACGATCAGACTCACCATAGCTGGCAGCAAACATTGCGGTCTGATTTCCTGGGCCAGGGCTGCCGATGCCAGATCCGTCGGGGTTGAAATACCCAACGGCGTTGTACCAGGGGATGAATGTGGTGGCGTAGGACAGGAAGTGAGCGCCGTAGGCAAAGAAGACCATCATGGGGAATGTGTTACCAAGAAGGAATTCACCGATGCCAGCGATAAATAGGAGTACGCCACCGAACCAGATGTTGATCGTGGTTGTTGCGACTGAAGTTCCACCTGATCCTTGCCATCCCACTGGTAGTGGTTAGTGCAGGAATCAACACAGCACGAGCTATCTAGACTCACTGAAAGAGACGGCGAGGGGAATGACGCCGACGGAGAAGCCAAGCACACCAATAGGTGTTGGGTTGCCAAATCGTGATCGGAAGTCACCAGCGACTTGGGTCTTAGGAGAGATGAAGAGCCTCTCATAGAGCTCTGGTGTGAGGGTCACTGTCTTGGCCAGCTCATAGCGGAACTTCTCCTCGGATTCGAAATGGGTGTTGACGGAGTTGTGATCCTGGTGGTGATCGTGAGAGGCCATTGTGAATTCTGATGACAATGCAGATGCTGCCTGAAGACCAAGGAGGATGAAGGGAATAGGAGGTCAAGATCGAAGTTGATGGGCTGATGATGAAAACTGGGAAAGGGGGGCATAACGGCAGACCTACATATACAAAGCAGAGATCCGGATAGTGAATCTAGCCATGTCTACTCCGCAGTGCATCGACGCCAGAATAGCGCCGACTAACAAACGCACAGCTGCTATGTGGAAGACGACGGCATATTAGACGGCATGTCAGACAGGATCGTGTCTGTCGATCTGAGCGATGTGTGGCTGTTGCAGCACCAAAGTGCCACTCTACTGGAGGCTATGCGCTCTGACTTGCATGAATCTGGACTGCAGCCTCAACGAGCACTTACCAATTCCAGCCTCGGAGACAATAGCCGATGTCTGAGAAGTAGGCTACATGCGGTGCACCACTCATATTCCCGTAGTCCTTCCGGGGGCACGGATGGAGGACTGTGAAGACAACGCTCCCAGCCAATCAGACATGCACGGATGCTAGACCTGACCCAAACGCAACCATCTGGGGAATCAACGCGGGGTGCATATTGAGCGCACACTAACTCCAGCCTCCAAAGCTTGAGGTGAGAGTTGTTTTTGAATTTGATATATCGCCTGTCTGCGATTTTGATTTTCGAGTGTTTCATGCTCCGTGGCACCAGCTCGTGGTCTACCACACGTTTTCAATCGTTTTTGAGACAGCTGTGTTGCTGTTGACACACGCGCAAGTGTATCGATCTATTGTTGTCGACGTCTCCTCTTTGCGGGAGCTCCCATGCGAGGCTAGCACCCGGCAGAGCGTCAACGCGCGCAAGTTGTTCCGCGCAGTGCGGAAGAGGCGTGCGTAGCCGCTGATGTCACGAATGGGTTTTGGGAGAAGATGCACTTTGCAATGTGCAGGCAAAGTCAGCTTTTGCTCGCCGCAGATCTGGCTGAGGGGAGGGTCATCGTTTCACAGGCGGTGCCCCCTTGCAGACTGAAAGGGAATAAAGATCGTTCTGAACGATAAAGTCTGAAGTCTGGACAGCGCCTGTCTACACTGCGTACAGATTGAGTGAGGAAAACATAGGCTACCAGCTTTCAGCTGTGTGGTGTTGATCATAGGGGCCAATGACGCCGATCATCCGAGATTGAGGTGAGCAGGGCCAAAGCAATGCCTGTAGGCGGATCGAAGTCAAGAACCGTGCTAAGAGTCGGCGAAAGACAGTTGAAGAGTGATACTGTTTGCACTCTGCGATGTTCGAACCTATTCTCGTATTTCTCGCCATGTTTTGCGGCTCGTCCATCTAGGCTGAGACACGTTCGTATGTAGGCAGTATCCACTGCACATATGAAGCACAGCAAGGCACGACTACAGAGGGATCGCAACAAACCTCTGCTCACCGTGGCAGCTTACAGTAAGGCCAGATGAAGTCAGTGATAGAGGAATCGGCTATTGCCAGAGGTGACCTTTCGAAGACTTGTGTTCCAATTTGGAATCAAGAGGTAAATGTCGACTCACTCTCATTTCTTGTGAAGTTGGATACCCACGAACTCGATTCAATCCGCTTTGGAGGCTAGTCTTCACAGCGCGCAACACCGATACGCTCGATACAGCTCCAGGTCGTTGAGTGCGACTTTGATACTTGATGGTTGGGAGGAGGGCGAACAGGGAGGCTCGTCCTGGGTGGTCAATCAGACTTGGCTGTGCGTTAAGATCAGCATGATCAAGGACCGACTCGCTAGGTCTGATTGTGCTCCAGTTGGGGCTCCGTGGTCTGAGGGAGGACTGTACATGCCATACGTTTCTGGCGTCCAGGCTGGCTGCGAGCTGGATTCGTGCACGCCAGCAAATGCACTCAACTTGTGCATTATGTTGGGCTGCCTGGCAGCGGACTGTCGTCTGATTGGCCACGGTACGGCTGCGGGCGCTCCCACAACCAACGCCCATTTCGAAGACTCAGGTCGCGGCGGTTTGTAGTATTGCGGTCAAGGCAAAGCTGGGCAGAGAGCACTAATTTCATAATACTAAGTATAACCTTTAACGGGTGGTCGCTAAATGGGTATGCGTGAGTACTGCCCGCGGTGATGGTTGGCGTTCGGCATGACAGCACGGTTCATGTTTCACATGACGTTTATATCTCGCCGCGGTCTGTCCGCTGGGGCGCATGGATAGACAAGAGAGACAGTGGTGAAGAGGTGCTGGATTGGAGGACAGAGCAGGTGATCAGCTCGCAGCGTCAGAAAATGCAGAGCGGAGGCGGCAGGGCGAGCTGCTGGAGGGCTCGTGATAAGCAGCGGCGATTAGATGGCGGCTCCACCCGAGCGAGGGCGCGAGCGAATGCGGGAGCCTGGACTTTGTACTTGGACGCAATGCTCCAGGACGGTGACGCTGCATGGTCTCTTGAACACCACCCTCCCCTGCCCGCACCTCTCCCGCACCTCTTCTCCTTCTGCTTGTGTGTTGGCAGGCCGCTCACAGCTCGTGCCTGCCAAGTTGGAGGGCTTGATGCCAGCATCATTGCGGTAGCCAGTCAGCTGCACTCTGCGATCCGCAAACCGCAAACCACAAGCTGCGAGCTGCGAGCTGCTCTGCCACCGCCCAGCTCAACAGCCAGGGCCGGTGACAGCTCCAGAACAGCACCTCTTCTGCCCTCAAGAACCCCCAAGAGGCAGCCAGACGTCAGCTCCACCACGGACCGCCGACCGACAGCACCTCTCCTCCTCCTGCCATCCCTCTCCTCCTCTCCTCGTGACTTTGGCCCACGCCTCTCCGCCACCGAGCTCCTGCTGCAACCCCTCTGTGCTTCCAGAGCCCGCGCCTGTGAGCTGTCTGAGGACCTCTCTCCCCGTACTCGCCGTACCATCGCCCACCGTCGTGCTGCCAGCAGCTCTCGCGTCATCAGCGGGTAACCTGCCTCAGCGTTCGTCCTGGCAGACGCAACCACCCCGTATCCCAATCCCCTAATCGCCTCCGACCGCCCAGCCACGCCGAACCCCCCACCTTCTCCTTCCCCCGGACTCTCTGCCCCCATACCTTCCCCCGAACCCGCCGCAAGTGCTCCCGAGCCGCCAGTCACCGCCTCGACCTCCGACCAGCGCCCCCACGAACAGCCTGCACGAGCAAAGCGCAGACTCAGCGTGTCTGAGAGCGAAGAGGAGCTAGACGGCTCTGAGCAGCACCACGGTCTAGCAGGGCCATCCCGTCCTCGTTCCAAAAAGCGCAGGCGCCCACACGACGGGACAATGCGCCTCGACAACGACACCTCGAGGCAACCGCGGTCGCCCTCGCAGAGCTATGCAAACGGTTCTTCACGCTCGTCAGGGCCAAGGTCGCCCGTGGGGAAAGTCGCGAACGGAGATTCGCATACCAGGGCAGAGAGCAACGGCTCGTACACAAACGGAGGTTCGGCCGCCGCCAGCAGACCAGCACCCACAACATACTTTGGGCACGACAGAGACGAAGTCACACGAATACTCATACAAAGTCTGACGGACCTGGGCTACCACGATGCGGCAGGGGCGCTGTGTAAAGAAAGCGGGCGTCAGCTGGAAGGTCCAACCGTCGCTTCATTTCGCCAATCGGTGCTCAGCGGCGACTGGCAAGTCGCAGAAGAGCTTTTGTTTGGTACTGTCACCCAAGACAACGGAGGAGGTGTAGGCCTGGACGACTCGTATGGAAAGTCTTGGGGAAAGACGCGCTCTAGAGCGAATTCGCAGCGTTCTGGAGGCTTGCTGCTGGCTGAGGGTGCCAACAGGGACGAGATGCTGTTCTGGATGAAGCAACAGAAGTATCTTGAACTCCTGGAAAAACGAGACTTGGGCAATGCACTCACAGTACTGCGACAAGAGCTTACGCCGCTACATCAAGACGTTGGTCGGCTACACTTCCTTTCCAGGTAAGCCACGTCTATCCAAAGTCAATGCACCTACTCACATTGCGCAGTCTGATGATGTGCCCATCTGCAGAGGATCTAAGACACCAATCACAATGGGACGGCGCCCAGGGCGAATCTAGAACACATCTGCTCTCTAATCTCTCCAGTAAGTTCCGTGACGATTCTATTGCAACCATTGTCTAATGTTCAACAGAATCGATATCTCCGAGTGTTATGATCCCAGAGCATCGACTATCAGCTCTCCTAGACGAAGTCAAAGACAGCTGGATTAATAGCTGCCTGTTCCACAATACTACAGATTCGCCCTCACTCTACCTCGATCACAACTGCGAACGGGACGATTTCCCTACCAAGGCTGTCTTGGATCTTAAAGACCATACAGACGAGGTGTGGTACCTGAAATACTCGAATGACGGTACGAAGCTGGCGTCGACAAGCAAGGACACGACGATATTCATTTATGAGACCTCAAACTACAGAATCCTGCATCATCTCGAGGACCATCAAGACTCTGGGGTGACACATCTAGCATGGAGTCCGGACGATTCCAAGATCATCACATGCTGCTCGCAGCCTGAGAACTCCGCGAGGATATGGGACGTCAAATCCGGCGCTTGCATACTATGTATCAGCGAGTTTACATATCCTTGCACCACAGCAGCATGGGCGCCTGACGGCAGACACGTCGTCATCGGATCGCAGGACGACAAGCTAGGCTGTGGAATCTGGGATCTGAGCGGCCGCCAAGTACACAACTTCTGTGAAGACGGCTCGAAGCTCCGTGCAAACGACCTTGCCATCTCGCCAAATGGCGAACGCCTCGTTGTTGTCTCTGAAAATTCAATCACAGTTTACGATTTCGCCAACTACAAAAAGCTGTGCGAGTGGCATCCCGAGGCCAAGCTGACCAGCATCACCATCAGCCAAGACTCACGGCACATGCTGGTCAGCATGAATCCTGATATGATCGAACTCATGGAGATTGACAGCGCAGACCTGATCCAGAAGTTCGAAGGACACCAACAAAAGCAGTTCATCATCCGTTCCACATTTGGAGGCGCAGACGAGAACTTCGTAGTCAGCGGCAGCGAAGGTACGCTTGTCCAACACCATCAGCGTCGGACTATATTGTAGCTAACTTGCACTCCAGACTCGAGAATATACATCTGGCGATCCAACGGGCTTCTCGTCGAAGCCCTCGACGCGCATTCTGGCTGCGTCAATAGCATTGCATGGCACCCCAAGGACCACAGCGTATTCGCTTCAGCCGGCGACGACCAAAAAGTCAAGATCTGGAAACCCAGCCGCGCTCCTCTAATGGAGTCCAGCCGCAACACTTCCAACGGCTACGGCCGGTAGCGGGATACTGTCTTTCATGGGAAATTGCCCACCACGGTGTGAAACTGAATTTGAAATTGCATGGTCGGCGCATGGCGGTAGAATCTTTGGTGTTGGGCTTTCACGCCGGATTAGGACGGCTTGGCAATCGTATACTTGTTGCATTTGGATCGGACGGGATGGTGTCTGTGTACATGTTATATCTCAGTACACTTTGTGTACCATGCGAATGGCATTGGATTCTATCATGTCCTTGCCAGCTGAACCCCTAGATACAAACCCCTGAAGACTTTAACTTGTCGCGCCTTCCCGTCGTCGGAGTCGCATCCGGACGTCGGTCCGTCTGTAAACACAAGTCTTGCACGATGTTCGCTCAGCCTTACTCGCGTACACGGTATCCTGCTTCCATTGTTGATCATTGCCGTTCTGTGTACCCAAAGTCTTGTACTCATGTTATCAAGACTTCCCCGCGGCATGATTCCTTCCAGAACCATGACGTCCACCAATCACTTCTCAGACGCCATAGAGTCTAGCCCCATTTGGCACGGGCAGGACTAAATATCGCACTCCGCCCAGCTCTCTATTCCTGACATGTTCGCAACTGTTACAAGTGACATAGGAAGCTGTGAATTCAGCCGTACGCGGCAAGGCTTGGATCCGCCTTAGCATCATCTCATCTGCGAAATAATGACAACGCGCCCCACAGCAACATTTCCCTTCAGCAAATGTGAGCATGGCAGATGCGGGGAGCCCAGCTAACCCCATGTCTGCCGAGATGCACGCACGATTAACGGACGACAATTGGCGAGTAGGCAGTAGAGGGACATGAATGTACATGAGCTATCCTAGTCCTGTGGAAGTCCACGGAAAGGTTCGTGTTGCTCTTAAGTACCTGCAAGTCCCCCTTCAACTGCCCCTCAGAAGGTCCACAGCTTTCAATTGATCCCGAAATGGCTCAATCAATACCCCTTCTCGGTTTGTTGGCAGCTCTTGCTCCCCTGGCACACGCACAGCACAGCAATGGTACCGTTCCAACATACAGCCTCCCCTCAGGCTACAGCACAGCAACCTGGAACAACTCCGCGCAGCCTACCGCATTCAACCGCACAGACTTCTCTCCTAACGCCCTCGCATCTCTATGGAACCTCGTAGGACCCGTAGCCACGGGCCCGGTCACCACCACCGTGGAGCCCACTCCAGAGCCCACGGCATACCCTCAACCCGATGGCGAGATTTTTCATCGCCTTGTAGGTAGCAGCTACCCCGAGACGAAAGATCTGAAGCTGCCACCGGGATTCAAGTGGGGATTCAGCTCCTCTGCATACCAGATTGAGGGTGCGGCGAAGGACGAGGGCAAGGGACCGAGTATTTGGGATCTGCTGTCCCATCGGGTGCCGAACTTTGTTAGCGATAATACGACTGGCGATGTTGTTGCAAGCAACTACTGGCTGTATAAGCAGGACATCGCAAGGTTGAAGTCATTGGGCATACCTGGTAGGTATTCGCAGAATACGGTGGTCTTGATTTGTGATTGACTTGATTTTATAGCCTTCAGCCCTAGCTTCTCGTGGCCACGCTTCTTCCCATTTGGTCATGGTCCTGTGAACGAGGAAGCCGTTCAGCACTACGATGACTTGATTGCCGAGATGCACGCCAACGGTATCACGCCCGCCGTTACTGTAATACCTCCCTCGTTACGTCCACCAGGCACTCGCTAATAATTCCAGCTCTTCCACTGGGACACACCTCTTGCCCTCTTTACCGAGTACGGCGCCTGGACCGACCGACGCATCGTCGATCATTTCTTCAACTACGCCAAATTCGTCATCTCGCGGTACGACGAGTACGTGGACGAAGTAAGTTCCAGCCCCCACACTTGTCACTATACCACTAACCACAAGCTCAGTGGTTCACCATCAACGAGCCACAGTACTGCAACTGGCAATACTCATACTACCCAGCAGGAAGGTACTACCCTGCCCCCAACAACGTCACCGGCGGTGTAGAGGCGCGCTTCCTCTGCGGCCACCACACGCTGCTCGCCCACGCCAAAGTCGCAAAATGGTACCACAACGAGTTCAAGGGCCGCCACCGAATCACGTTCAAAAACTCGGGCAACTACTTCGAAGCAAACTCGACCTCTGCAGAGGACGAAGAAGCCCGCCAGCGCAACTTCGACTTCAGCATCGGCTGGTTCGGCGGGCCCTGGCACGACGACGGAGACTACCCAGCCTCGCTCAAGTCGACGCTAGGCGACCTCCTCCCGACCTTCACCCAAGAAGAAAAAGACCTCATCAAGGGCTCCTGCGACTTCTACGCCATCGACCCGTACTCGTCGTTCCTCGCCTTCGAAGTCCCCGGCGGCCTCGACGCCTGCGTCTCCAACCGCTCGCACCCTTCGTTTCCCGACTGCGCGGGCTCCGTGTCCACAGCCCCGAACGGCTTCCCCATCGGCCCCGCCGCGGACCCGAATATGGGCTGGTTCTTCAGCGCGCCGGGAGGCGTGCGCCGCTTCCTCAAGCACATCACGACGGTGCTGTTCCCGTCTGTGCCGGACATTGTGGTCAGCGAGTTTGGCTTCGCCGAGCCGTTTGAGGCGTCCTGGCGGGATCTGAATTCTGCGCTGTGGGATCTCAAGCGCGCAGACTATTTCCAGCAGTATCTGGATAATATCTTGCTTGCTATCCATGAGGATGGGGTGAATGTCACGGGGGCGTGGGGATGGGTGAGTTTGAGAACGTCTGAACGTGGTGTGGCAACTGGCTAACAATGTGCAGGCTATCTTTGATAATTTCGAGTGGAGCCTAGGTACCGGTGTGAGGTTTGGACTGCAGTATGTAAACTATACTGATTTGGAGCGGACGCCAAAGGCAAGTATGTTCCAGTTCTTGAACTGGTTCAAGGAGCATGAGGATACTGGTAATGCGACGATCAAGATGATCTAGATCATCGACGGATCTAGAGACTAGAGGCTTCACAGATGTGTGTTGGACCCTGGAGTCCATGGCTATAGATAATTCACGCAAGTAGATGGTGAAAAAAGGCCGGTGTCATCGAAGGACTGGGCATAGTAGTTAAGGCTCCTTGAGTGCTGCGGCGAACGAAGTTACTGATGCTACGAAGCGTACTGGCCGTACTGCGAGTCACCATGATGCTTATCATAGCTCTTGTCACGGCTCTTAACCGCTCGCCAATTCAGTGCAACCCATGTCAATACGTCTTCCTTGTTCTTTTCCCCAATATGGTCCGACCACCTGAAATACTGGTTATACAGTAAGGGACACTCGCGGATGGTAGGTCTGCGGTTTTGGAACAAGACCCAGCGTCGTAGGGCCCTAGCCGCCGACTTTTGCGCCTTATCATTCGTCGGTAGTATGGATTTGACTTCCAGCCAAAGATTCCTCTCTTCCTCTTCCACATCGTGTACCAGCATCTTGTGTTTGTATTCTGCATGAACGTCGAATCGCTTAATAGCTTCATGTAGAACTTCCTGGCGCGTCCAGATCTTGCTGCCGGCCCTGTTTTGCGTCGGCATGTAGTTTTCGATAAAATGTCGGTACATGGGCCTCTTGAGCTGTCTAGACTTGTCGGTGGACCTCTCGACGCGTTGCTCGAATACCTGGGATGAGAAAAAGCGGCCCGAAGCTACCCAGTTGAACAATTCGGTCTCACTTCCAAAACCTGCATCATACCGATCAGTGTCGAGACCATAAAAGTACATGGCCTGCACCGGATCTCGTGTCAAGAACAGCAGAGCTTTCTGCTTGTCGTATGGCTCTATCTGCTCAAGACGGACATGAAGACCCCGGTCGTTGCAAATAAGCCCCAGCGGCCGATGCGCGATCCCGATGATCTGCAAGAGGTCTGCGTCGCCTTTCATGAATTGCGTCCATTCGAAGAGATCGGCTGCGCCAAGAGTTCCTTCGCCAGGTGACAGCTCGACGTCGATTTGCACGTATGCGCCTAAAATGTCGGGATGCGCAACGGCGTAAGACTGTGATTGACCTCGCGGTTCGCGATGATCGGCTGCGAATACGCCTTCTATGAGCTTCCAAAGGTCCTCGCCTCGAGTTGTGACTATCGTGCCTCCGACCAAGAAATCGATGTCGCCATGATCTGCTTTGTTGGGGGCGTCTCGGGGGACAACGACTCTTTCAAATAGCGCCTCGAGCTTGGGCTGGTATTCCGCTATCATCTGCTGGTAGAGTTCTGGCCTCATTCTCGGCACTCGAAGGTTTAGATGGTCGAATACCTTGCCACCCATGGTTGCTGCTGCTTGAGGTAAATGATAACGAATGAAAAGTGCGTGGTATGCTGATTGAGAGAACAATGCGATGGCTTCAAAGAGATGACTGGTGATGTTCAGGTTGTGTACGGAAAACAAATACGATGATGCTGTTGGGGTGCGCGCCTGCCTTGCATCACGGAGTCATAAAGCCGTCGATACCATCTGACATGTCTAGAGCAACGACCATCAATGCCCTAAGATATTGATATAAGTATCAACGACGCAAGCAGCACCTGATAACAATGGATGGTAAGCCTTCGGTATTACATTGCTCGATAAACAGCTAGTCCAAACAATTATTTGCCCTGCACCTCATCGAACAGCATGATACCTGCAACTTGGGCGTGTTCGGCTAGAATAAGGTGGCATAACTCAAGCCGGGCCAACCTGTTGATATACTTGACTACGTGCTGGAGATACGACCTGACCCACTATATGCATTATCATGCATATGTGAATTCGTTGGAGAATTGCGGAACTGCAGCTTCCAGGATGGAGCGTTGTTGAGGAGGATGCGAAGCATACATGGTAAGTTCAAGCGTCATAGGTTTCTTATCGATACCATGGACCCACTTCTAATTGGTTGCTGCTGACGTAGGATAGACCCTGGTCGAAATTTCAAGTGAGGGAAGCTTTTGACTTTCTCAACAGCAGCATCTCCACGCAAACATCAATTGCGTATCAGCCTATCTACATAACCAATGTAAGTCGCATCTACCTAGCGATCATGGATCCAGCCTAATCATGCCTTTTCTAGAGACTGCAGTTGCTTACCGCACCCACAAGATGCCTCACGATCACTCTGAGCATGAGCAGACTCCCGAGCAGCTCGAGGTCCAATTCGAGCAGCTTAGCTTGCTTGAATCGAAATTTGAGGATGCCGAGTCTGAAGTCAGTAAGTAGTAAGATATTGATCACGACATCAGCAACCATTGACCTTATCCAGTTCGCAAGGCTGAGGCCATCAAGGCCCCTCTCTACAAGGAGCGCAACGAGTTCGTTGCCAAGGTCCCTCACTTCTGGTCGCTAGTTTTCGAGCAATGTCCTCCAGAGGTCGAGAACTTCATCCAACCCACCGACTCCGAGGTCTTCGCTGACTGCTTCGAAACATTCGAGGTCTCTCGTTTTGAGGTCGATGACCCCAAGGGCTCACCGCGCAGCTTCTCGCTCAAGTTCGGCTTCTCAGAGAACGAGTGGTTCACGGATAAAACAATAGAGAAGAAGTTCTGGTACCGACACACCAAGGATTGGGATGGCCTTGTCTCTGAGCCCGTCAAGATCCACTGGAAGAAGGGCAAGGATTTGACCGGAGGTCTGACAGACGCCGCTGTCAAGCTCCACCAAGCAAGGGCGAAGACCACAGACAGGAAGAAGGAGATGGCTCTGCCAGAGTACAAGGACCTCGCCAAGAAAATTGAGACCGCGACAGACGCCTCCGTCAGCTTCTTCGGCCTCTTTGCTTTCGTGTCAGGCTACCGCTGGGTCACTGCCGAGGAGTCTGCCGAGGCTTTGAAGAAGGACCAGGAGATGCTCGCCAAGATCAAGGCTGGCGAGAAGGTCGAGGAAGAAGAGGATGAGGATGACGAGGATCCTCAAGACTACCAGGAGACTGAAGTCTTCCCTGGCGGTGACGAGGTTGCGACCATCATTGCTGAGGACATGTGGCCCAACGCTCTCAGATACTACAGTGCGTGCCTCCAACTTTATCAATTAGACTTTTACTAACTGCTCGCAGAGGCACATTTCGAAGAGGATGGCGAGTTCGACGATGAGGAGCTCTCGGAGCTTGAGGTTGATATGGACGAGGACGACGAGTCTGGCGAGGAGATTGACATCCGCGCACTGGTTGGCAAGGGCAAGAAGAGCGACGAGCCGCCTTCCAAGAAGCAGCGCAAGGCTTAGGGTGACGATTTCCTTCGCTGAAGGAGAGTTTGAAATAGTTGATTAATCGTGCTTTACGCGGACACCGCTTTTAGATACCAATGCACGAGTTCAAGACCCTCATATGCAAACTGTTCTCGAAAGGCGCATCACGGTCAATGCCGAAATATACGCGCCGTGCGCGCCATCATGGTACCTAAGCATCGTCATTGAACAACAGATCACGCTCATCATGCAAAAGCCTCAACTACACAGCATGGTAAAGAGAGCAATGGAACCTCCGAAGAGCGCATACGCAAAGCCCGCCCACACCTTTGAACCCCCTCAACTCACCCAGCACGTGTACCTCTGCATCCTCTCAAATGGTGAATTTTCTCGGCCTCATGACGCAAGCCCACGGCGACACCAATCCTACCAGCTCCTGCCCTAGCACGCATGAGAGCCACCAATGCGCCGCCCGAACCCCCATGTCACGCATCTTTGAAAATTTTTCAATTTCGAAGGGGTAATAAGAACCTCCCGACTGTAGTTTTGAAGGGGTAATGCAAAGCCTTTATCACCGCACTTGCGCCCAAGACCGCAGTTTCGAAGGGGTAATGGTATTGACGCGATAAGTGCTGATTGGCCCACGCGCCCACGGGTCCGGGCCCAAGTTACAGATTTTCTAGCCGTGCCGCCATCTGGGAAACTGGGAAGACTGAGTTGCAAGCGGGTTTTCGGAGCCGTGATGGGCTAAGAAAAGTGCAAGGGCGGAATTTGCAGGTACTTGCGTGCTGGTGGGGAATTTTTGTGCGCATGGTCCGAGGGTTTAGCTGTCTTTTCATGGTGCGGCTTGTCGCGGTACCAGAGCTGGGGATTGTCGGTCGGGGAATTTTGGGGCAAGCGCGATGCTGCTGTAATTCTGACTTGTGTTTGTTATCAGGCTTTCACCTTTGCTGCCACGCTTGCCGCCGTTTTCGATCGAGATATTCTGCGACTGGACTGTGAGTTAAAGAGATAGTTTTTGGTTAAAGATAAGCATTGTGTAAGTTGTTGTGGCTCATTTAGTACTGAGTACCGAATATGGAAGAAAACGACTTTTCGGAGCTCCAGCTCCCAGAGTCACGGGTTTTGATCATCATCACGGGTAGGCATGAATCTCGTTGCTATTATTTCTTCGCATTGGGCAAGAAGAACTGTCCAGTGTTTGACCACGGACGTGGATTTTCTGCTACCGCGCTGCCCGAGCCCTGGATATTGGCCATCCTGCTGACCACATATAGGCGGCACGATATGCATGCGCAAGTCCAAAGACGGCCTTGTGCCCGCCAAAGGCTTCCTGAAGACAGGTCTCGCACCGCGGCCGGTCTTCAACGACGGCTCATACCCGGAGCCGCTCGAGATTGTGACCGATGGAAAGGGCACGCGCAAGGCCGTCCAAAGCTTACGCACACCCGTCAGCACATACGAGCGCCGGGTCAGGTACTGCGTGCTTGAGTTTGAGAAGTTGTTAGACAGCAGCTCAATCAACGCGCAGGACTGGGATCAGATTGCAAGGACTGTTCAAAGAAATTATCAGCTCTTTGACGGATTCGTCATCCTTCACGGAACAGATTCGCTTGCATACACAGCGAGCGCACTGAGCTTCATGTTTCACAACCTAGGAAAGCCTGTCATCTTGACGGGTAGTCAGGCACCCATGATGGAGCTGCAGACAGATGCCCAGGATAATCTGCTCAATTCGCTCATCATTGCTGGGCATTTTATGATTCCAGAGGTTTGCCTATTCTTCAACTTCAAGTTGTTCAGAGGCAATCGCTCTAAGAAGATTTCGGCTGAGAGCTTTGATGCATTCGGCAGCCCGAACATGGTACCGTTGGCTACTGTGTCTTCCACAAGGACGAATGTCCTATGGCATAGGGTTCATCGGTCGACCGATCTCAACCCCTTCAGTATACAGGAGAATCTGGACACAGCACATGTCGTCGTGCTCCGTGTCTTCCCGGGTATGACACCAGCCATGGTGGATGCGGTGCTCCATTTGGAAGGCCTGAAAGGGCTTATCTTCGAAACGTTCGGAGCGGGGAATGCACCAGCAGGACCAGACGGTGCCATGGTCCGCGTGCTGGGGGGAGCCGTGAAGAGGGGGGTTGTGATTGTGAATGTAACGCAGTGCCTGAGCGGCAACGTCAGCCCGACGTACGCGCCGGCAACAATTCTGGGTCGGGCAGGAGTTGTGTTTGGACAGGATCTGACTACCGAAGCGGCTCTTACCAAGCTGGCTTATCTGCTGTCCATTCCGAATGCGACGCCCGCAGACGTTGCCAGGCAAATGATGATCTCGATACGGGGGGAGCTGACCGAGGCTACACGGACGCACTTCGAGCATCCACAGAAGAGCGGTCTGATGACCCCAGAACTGACAAGTCTGACGGCTCTCGGGTACGCAATCCAGAAGGGCGATCTGCAAGAGACCAGGGACATCATCAGGAGCGAGCCTCGTTGGCTGTTGAACGACGCAGACTACCAAGGCTGTACCCCAGTGGTAAGTAGAATCTCTCCAGTCAGCTTCCCCAGACCTATCTCCAGACATCGTTCGACCTGCCCAGCCAGTGCGGCTGCTTGTTGAGCGTACTGCTGTACCTGAGACGGTACCTCGCACCGGTTTTGAATAGAGTCGAATCGCAGAGCAGCTGGTAATCTCAGGCTTCCCAATACCACGGTCTTTATCTCTGACAGAGAAGTGACCCGTCGGCACAACAGCCTGGTGAGCCAAACAGCTCGCAGCACCTTACCAGCTGGGCGGTAATGCGGACCAGTCGCTTATCAGCAATCCGGATCTGGAGCTACTTTGTTCCAGGAGAGCCTGCTGACACAGACATGACAGCACCTTGCCGCGACATGCAACAATGTCGATATCCTCCGCGATTTTCTCGCGCAGGGCGCGTCAGTCCATCTGCGCAACCGGGCAGGCAACACCCCGCTTTTCCTAGCTGCCGCAGCAGGGTTGAAGGATCACGTACAGACTCTGATCGATGCCGGCGCACATCTGCACTCAGAGGAGCTCAGTGCAGCAAAGCTGCATGCAGCAGAGGGCGACGGCAATGGCGAGGTCTGGCAGCTCGTTATTGGCTGAAGCGCGAGCGTGCACGCAGCTTGCACGTTGCAGATGCTGGCAGTCAAACGGGTAATTGTGGCTCCTTTGGGGAGCGCCAGGCACTCATTTTTGGGCAGGGTGATTGACGCATGGCGTTCCAAGATGTCGCCATGGTTGGCGCGTCAGTCTTCAGGGTCTGGTGACGCACTACTGGGAGCCCGTCCGACGTCGTATCCAACGCCCTTGAGATTGAATCATGGCAGTTACGTGACGGTATTGTATCAGTGGCTCGGTCGCGCTGTTATCAATAGCCCGCACGGTCGTCGTTGAGGTGTTGAGAATTGCGGGGATGGATCATGGATGTCGTGGGGAAGGTGATGATGATTGCTCGCAGAATATCCCTAAACAGCCTCGGAATCACTCCCGAATTGCTTGCACAAGATGCACAACAGGGGTCAATAATGTAGAGATTGTTCGGACGCGCGGGCACCGGCCTCTGGCGCATCGGCCGGTCGAGCAGCACAGGCAATCGTGATGGCCGCCGTGATGTTTGCGCACCAAGGCGTCTGCCCACAGGCGGCCCTTCTGCAAGTCCATGCCGTCGGCAGGTCTTCAGTTTGCTACCGGCCTGCCTCTCCGGTCCGCGGCTTGCCTTTGGCCTTCCCGGCGGCGCATCACGCTGTCCCTGGCTTTAGCGTGCTCCCCCGCATCATTGATCCATCGCCCTTCAACCAAGCCCTAAACCCCTCTCGTTTGCATTGCGAGCAGAATTTTAGGCGGGTCCCCGGTCGCTGGCTAGCCTACCAGACAATCTAATAAGATTCTACGGCACCAGCTTGTGTTGCAGTTTTGGGCTGTGGCTGTGGCTGGGGGGTTGATGCGAGCGTACGCCTGCTCTGGCCGTGTCTCGTAGAAGACGGTGATATGATGCCATCCCGGCCAAATCCTTCACAAAAGCGCCAGGTGCCGGTGGGGGAGGCCACGAACCAGACTCTGATAGATTGCACCGTTCAAGGCGCGCTCCGCCCAGCGTGAGTACTTGCTTAGCCTCACCGCTCCGATCAGGTGCTCACAGGAGCAGATGTTGGCATGCTAGATGCATACTATTCGTCCCCAATGGCCAGCTATTAGGTAATTCTTGACCAGCGTAACAAATGACGACCCCTAACCTGGCCCGAAAAGTCACACAGCGAACGGCTTGAATTCGCCTTTCTCCTGCATCTCCGACACGCGTCATTCCATCTTGAGGATGTTGTGTTTAGGTGTCTGTTCTTTAAGCCTACCTTAGCCCTCTTTGTCGGCATTGTGACCCATCCTTACAACAAACACACTAAAGCAGCCCTTCCCTGCATACCCACACGCATACGAAGTACCCGTGACTCACGTGCAGTTCCTAGTCTGGTTATTAAAAAGTCGATATCGAATCTCTTTGTGCGCCGCAATCACGTTATCACTGCCAGCGCGCCGAACAGCGGCAGGCATCTTCACACCGATCTGCCGCCTTTACTCTGAAGCCTTCCTGACATTTACTCTAACACCATCTTTACCTGGCTTTCACCGTTTCACACTCCCTCGGTCTCCCCTTCTTCTTCACGCTTGGCCACATAGCTCACCTGCTGCAGCCATTGGCTTGTGTGCGCCTTGCAGTAGACGTCCAACCTCACTCTCACTCTGCTTCCACCACCAGTACCACCCGTCGCATGTCAGTTCAAACCGATTGCCAGTAAACGGTTCGATTTTGTCGTTCTCACCTGTAGATTCGGAGCACCGAATTTCTTTCTCTTGAGCCCACTAAATTCCGAATGCAAAAGACCGTCGTTACCATCAACAGCAATGGCCGCCAATCGGCGAGCTTCATTCGAGTCGCGTCGGCGCTTGGATGGCAGGTGCGCGCGCAGATGAGAGACCTCAACGGCGTCGTGGCGCAAGAGATATCTGAGCTCGACAACGTCACTGTTTACATTGGACGTCTGGAAGACCGCAAATTTTTGGACGATCTATTCAGGAGCGCGCACTATGCGTTCATTAACACCACGCACTGGGGCGACGAAGTTGCGATCGGTCGGTCATTGGCCGACGCCGCGAAAAAGGCCGGAATTCAGCACTACATCTACTCGAGCATGCCGGACCATTCCATCTTCGACCATTCCTGGAGGTCACTTCCCCTATGGGCGCCAAAGTTCACCGTGGAGCAGTACATTCGCCAGATCGGACTGCCCGCAACTTTTGTGTACTGCGGCATTTACCACAACAATTTCACCGGCCTGGATTTTCCTCTATTCTGCATGGAATGTCAACATGACGGCAGCTTCATTTGGCAGGCACCATTTCACCCAGACATGCCTCTTCCCTGGCTGGATTCGGAGCATGATGTAGGGCCTGCCATTTTCCAGCTATTTAAGGAAGGCCCACGGAAGTGGAACGGCAAGCGGTAAGCGTCCTCTACATCTGCATATTCTTCTCCACCTAAAGCCACCATTCCCCACAGTCCTTCGATCCTGTGGCCAGCACCTGAGTTTCTATTGTTCAACGCGGTTCCACTTTATGTGACCATCTGCAATAACGACAAATTTTCGACCGTGTGCTGATGAGATTACGTACTGACAGACCTAGGGTACCGCTAGCATTCGCATCAATGACCCCAAAAGAAGTTTGTAAGGCCTTCAGTCGAGGACTCGGGAGACCCGTCCGTTATAAGCGGGGCCCTGTGGTGATCAACGTGCCAACACCCATTGGCTACCGTGAGCATCTCTCCGCACTTGAATACACCCTCGGCGAGAAGGGCGCCCCCTACTTCGGCCCGGACATCGAACCCGACTGCCCAGATGCGGCCCTAGAATTGTGGGAAGGCAACCGTTCCATGGAGGAGTACGCTCGAGAGGTATTCCCAGTAGAGGAGGCCGCGAATGGTCTGACATGGATGGAAGAGGTAGAGACGCCACGCCGAGAGGTCGAACTCGACCTGCACAACGCGATCAACTGCTGACTACTGGACTTGTTTGCGCAGGGTGAACTGCAATCGCACCACCAGTACCCCAACAATAACGGCACGTACGGCATCAACGGCATCAGCGGTCTCGCCGACCAGCTCAACCAGGCTCGACTTTAATCTTCTCCACTCTGGCACCTTTGTACCTTCCATTTTCGTTGGCGTCAAGCGGCAGCATTGCGGCGGTGTCCTGGCCATCTTTCTTATCTGCATTTTCCCCGCAGAGCGAGCATCGGGGGTGAGAAAAGCGGTGTATGCATGACATGGCGTGCTTATGCGGCACGACCACAGGCAGCAGATGTGTCTGCGCCTATCGACCTATCTCGCGTCCCAGCATGGAGTTTTGGTTTGCATTCAAGTACGGGCGGAATACTTGCGGGATCCGGTTGGGATCTGCATTGCATGGAAAAGTTTTGATTCTTACAGACACGAAGGAGCTGCAATTACGGCTGGCATCTGCACGTGGTGCCTAGATGCGTCAAGGTGCGG
The DNA here is from genome assembly GCA_016767195.1 of Stagonosporopsis rhizophila. Lineage (NCBI taxonomy): Eukaryota > Fungi > Ascomycota > Dothideomycetes > Pleosporales > Didymellaceae > Stagonosporopsis > Stagonosporopsis rhizophila. The sequence continues at coordinate 906,692 of CP068494.1, forward strand.
CCAAGCCAAGTCACATAGCCAGCAGCATGCATGACATGAGAGGAGTGTGCCTCACGATTAAAAGCGAAATACCAAACAAAATTCAATACACAGTGAATACAAAGCAGTAATGAGATTGGACCCAATTGACGTGTGGTGTACTCGAACGGCGATGTTGCGGCGCCCGCAGTGTGATGAATGACTAAGCAATACGGCGCAACCTCAGAAAGTTTCCCGTTCAGTCACGACACGACCAACGCCAGCCCTCACACCCAATGTCGGCCGCAATATCCTGCACGAGGGCGGCGGTCCCGCGCCTCGCAATCCGGACATTACGATGCCACCGCTTCGCTAGCACACAGGCCGTTGAGGCCGTGGACGCCATCTCAGAGAACCGTGATATGATCATCGAGACAGCGCCTGTCGCCAAAGTGACAACTGCAACACCGGCTGGCCTAGGCCGCAAGAACAAAAGGGCGCCCACGCTCGCCGAGCGCATGCACAAGGCGCTGTACCCGGATCTGTACGTCAATGGCCGGCCGATTGAGGGCGTGCAGCAGCCCAAGGAACACAAGGCGGCGGCCGCAGAGAAGAAGCCCAGGAGTACGTATCCCAGCAATACATGTCTTACCCAGTTCACAGCACTGCTGCTCAATTCCCCGGCCCTGACGGCATGGCTACTGTCTCCTCGTGACCGCAGCACTAACGCCCCCCAGACAAGACCCACGGCCTCAAAATCGTCGCCCCACGCCCAGCAATCAAGAAGACTTGCCCCATCCCCATTGATACTATCACCAAAAACTCCCTCGCCGTGCTCGACCCCACAGGCGCCCGCACGCGCCTATTCGACAGGACGAATCCCGAGTCCGCCAAGCTAGGCGACATCCTGCTCGTGCGCCAGCGCACCGGCGACCCCTTCGCCGGCGTGTGCATTAACATCCGGCGACGAGGCGTGGACACGGCGATCCTGCTGCGCGGCCAGCTGACGCGCGTCGGCGTTGAGATGTGGTACAAGGTATACTCGCCGCTGGTGGAGGGGATCGAGGTTGTGCAGCGCGCGGCGAAGCGCGCGAGAAGAGCGAGATTGACGTACATGCGCCAAGTGAAGCATGACAGGGGGAGTGTTGAGAACGTGGTCAGGGTTTATCTCAGGCAGAAGGCGAGTTTGGGCGCCGGCGAGAAGAAGACGGGTGCAGAGAAGCAGAAGGCCATGCAGGGCGGTAAGAAGAAGGGGGCTAAGAAGGCAATTAGGCGGTAGAAGGGGTTGCTGAGCTGGGGTGGTGTATCATATTGCGGTGGAGATGCTGGAGGGACTTTGTACCATATGTACGAATGCATGTTGGAAATTTTGGAACAAATACACAGACACACAGCGCGCATGCGCATGTCAAACAGCCCGTGAGATTCCCGCTAACAAACGCCAAATATCCATGCTCACTTGCCCCTCCCCTCATCACGCCAGACAACTGCATACCCAGTCCTCGCCGGAACCCCGCCATTCCAGCATATCCATCACCCTTCCCTCCCTCCCTCCCTCCCTACACTCACTGCCTCCTCCTCGGCACCTCCCCACCAACCTCAAGCCTGTACCCCTCAGCCCCCTTCTCAGTCCCCAAATCCTTCTTATCGACCTTCTTCCCCAGCTCAGGGAACTCAAACGCCTCACTCCTACCCCCCTGCAACCCCTTCCACACGCCCACAGTCCGCCAATTCGTCCACGTCAGCCCACCAACCCACGGCTGCACATTCCACCCGAGCTCCAGCGTCACATTGCCGCGGTTCTGCAGCTTGCCCGTGATATCCGTGATCTGGTATTTGGGGCGCTGCTGCTTGAGATGCAGTTCGCCGACCGGGTACGGGGAGTCTGGGTTCTTTTTTGCGGCAGCGAGGGCCTTCTTTGACTTCTTGGGCAGTTTCTTCGAGGGCGATGGGTGGATGTAGTGGTTTTGGTGCCAGGGGGCGGAGGGGGAGGCGAGGATCGCGTCCCAGATTATGGCTTCGGAGGGGGGCTCGGAGGAGCTGCCGGGGTATACGGCTTTGAGGTAGAGGAAGACTTGTTTGGTGTTCCAGTTGAAGAGGGAGGAGAGGTCTGGCACGCGGGTTTGGTTAGTTTGGATGGGTGGATGCTGGGGTTTACGGGGAGGGAATGTACCTGTGTCGAGGTCGAACTTGACGTGTGCGTACTCCTCCTTCTTGTAGCTGTAGTAGTGTGGTCTGCCCTTGACGACCTGCACGTTGCGCAGCTGGATGTCTGCGCTGGGCGACTGGGGAGATATGAAGCTGCTGAGCGCAATCACTGCGGCAACGGTGAAGGCGACGGTGGTGAAGAAGCCGAAGACATTCTGCAGGCGCACCAGTGCAGAATGCATATTGGCGGTATTGCGGAAGGGTGAGGTTGTTGGTTGTTCGCGCTGAGCTGCGTTCTAACACGTATGGAGCTTGCGGAGAGCGGAGCGGGAATCAGCCCTACGGGTCCCCGTGGCGCTAGTGCGATAGCGTGCTCCAACGGTTGCAGGACGAAGACGCTGGCGACGGACATACACGCCAATTCACGTTCGCCATTTACCGCTCTTCAATTTGTATGCAATTCGTAATTTCAATCTCTCATCCTGTTGAATGATAGATTACAGTCTAAGACCGCTTCCCCTCCCATCTGCAAGGTCTGTACTTCTCTGCCGATGTATTCAAAGTGAATCCAATCTTTCCTATGATGGCCAGCTCTTTATGTTGCCTTTGTTTGATTACAACTGTTGTTGAACCAAGTAACAGTCGTCGATGCAGGAGATCATGATTCCCACACTTTTGCTTCCACGCTGCCTCAGCGACTCTCATCAGAACTCTCCCTACATCGTGCTACCATGAGATATGCTGTATCTTCGATTAGAGCAAGGTGATAGAGCTTACAGAGCGTCATATTAGGACTATGCGCACAAGTAATTTCCATACATAACGCCCAGCATCAACTCATGAGGTGACGGGCACATCCAGACTTGGTCTGTGAACCCCCAGATTTGGACCTGCTAGAAGAAAGAAGCTGTCTGCATTTCTTGCAGCTCGATATGTCTACCCATTTCGATTGGACATGAGCGCGCAGGTTTTCGATCCAAAAATCTTGACGCTGATGTCGCCTGTTCGCGCTGTAGCCGGGGCCATCCCAATATGGCCACGTTTGGCGACCATAAATCTCTCTGACCTCGCTGGCCACCTGATGGAGGAATGCACTAGATCTATCTCTTCTTGGCGTCGTGTCCCTCTACTCCCTGTGAAAGTTGCAGCCTCATCAACATACATTTCCACTTCCGTGATATAAGTCTGAATTAATGGCTCTCGTTCGTCTATAGAGTTATTGGCTTTCGATAGCTTATAATGTAGTAAGGCTTTGATGTCATCTTCAACTGAATACTGAGCCAAGTTGTCTGTGGTGGGCAATGATGTTTCGATATCTTGCCAGAACCAGGTGACAAAAGCTAACGTTGTCATAGAATATCAAAACACGTCTGATACGAAACACAGATCATCCAACACAACCTTTCTTACTTTAAGAATCTTCCCAAGGATGATTTCTACCTGGCTTGGATGCTCCGAGCCTTTTAGCGGAACGGAAATATATTCCCAAAACCTGTCGTCACTTGCTGTCTTGAGATGCTCCCATCTAGGAACCCAGCTGGGCAGGGTTATGCACAACGACTCCGAACCATGCATGACATAATTATAAAATGGTAGTGTTCTTGGTGTAGAGAACGTAGTGTACAGCGAATTCTTCGAACATTTCATCGGTTGACTGTGCATAATCGGGAGTGATGGAGTGAACTGCATGCGCTGCGCAGATCTATCTTCAAGATCAAGGAAAGCATAGACGTTGTCGCGTCGGTCTTTGAACTGCAAATGCCTCCCTTATCCAAGATACTCGAGGAATCTGGTTGTTCGTTGGAATCGATTTCTGTAAACGTTCATGTGAACGTGAAACTCGACAGGCAGTGCATATGTCGGATCCTGCGTGTTAAAAGGTGATTTTGCTGCAGTCCAGAACACCGTGTGCATGAAATCAGCCCAGGAGAATTCACCGTCACCCCATATGACTAACCTCTCGCTTGCCAGACCGACTTCTTGCACGACCCACCCTCTTGTGAACCATGGTTGGGCGGCAAGAGCTTGGTATGTGACCAAGCGCTGATCATATGAAACCAAGTAGTTGGTTTTATCGTCCGTGCTTGAGATTGAATTCCATATGATAAATCCTACGTCGGTGATCTCATGCGGGAAAAGATCATGCATATCGGCCAGTAGCGAGGCGATCTGTGGTCCATGTCCCCCAGGATCTGAATCCATGCAGATGAGTACGCGACTTGCGTATCTGTAGATCCGTCCCACGATCGACACCTGGCAGCCCTAATCTTTAAGACCATCCTGGTTGATACAGACCGGATCTGCCCAAAGGTGCCGTACTGTGTCCTGTCTGCGAAGCCTCCAGAGCGCCTGAAACAAATCTGTCGTAACGCTGACTATTTTGTCGTCGCAGCAGATACATTAGTCTTTGGTTTCGCTTCCCCAGACATAGGATAGTGCCTCGTAGTCCGCATTGGCAATAGCGGATACGTGGATACTGCATTGTAATGGTTCGTGACTAGAACCAGGCTCCAGCGCGAGGCTGCGAAGAAATCACCCGATGGAAGAGGGCTATAGAGAGATGGTCGTTCAACAGCAACGCGCTCATTGCCCAGTCGTAAGGTGACCTCCATCGCTGTGAGGACGTGTGAGTGAGAAATTGTCGTACAGTCGTGATTGGAGGGCTGCGCCTTCCTACTGTGGGTAAATCCATCGCCCTGAGATAAGACTACCGAGCGTCAAGATTGACCAAACGCCGCTATCGAATCTCGACAATACAATATCTGTGCATCGCCTGGACTGAACTCAAGATCAATCGCAGAAAGCTTCAAGCAAGCTCCCACAGCCGACCAGGGAATTGAACAATGAACAGCAGGTAGCGGACAGCGGACGAAGGGGAGCAATGTGCGAAGGTTGAGTGGTACGAGGTGTGAGGGAGGTAGGGTGGGCTACGTCCATCATGAACCTGTTCTAGCCAATGCACTCCGACGACGACGTCTGGAAGCAGTAATGTCACGCACAAGACCCTGCTTAAAGGGTCTCTACAACGACGTCGAGTCTAGCAGTCAAGGAGCAAAAGCAACAGCGTCCTAGCGAGGCATTCAGCACAAGTACGAGGCTGTACGTGGGACGCTTTCAGCGCGTCTCGGGACAGCAAGTTGCAAGGCAAGACGTGAGATGGTTTGTTTGAACGTGTATTGAGATAAAAAACCGCTAGAGTGCGCGCGAATAAAAGCTAGAAAGCAGAGCAGAGGTATCCGTATGTAATCCAAACGCCAGTCCTTTCCTTGTAAACACCGCAGCCCAGATTGAAGATGAACGCCAACATCGTTACAGCATCGCGTCGTGATGAAGTATTAAGTATATGAAAACGCGGCAGAGAAGCAGAGTGCGTTATTGTTGTACGGCTGCTGTCTCGACAGTGTCGGATTGTGATGTTGGCTGATGACTTGTCGAGCGTGATTGTGGTGATGTGGCGGCTGCGTCGTTTTTTGGTTCTGCCACGTGCTTGGCGGATGTGCTCTCCTCCACCACAGGCGCGGACTTGACGTTTCTCTTCACTGGATTGATGTTTTCAGACGCCGAGTCAACATGAATGTTAACCTCCTTCGACAGCCGCGACGGCCGCTCGATCCCCACATCGACAGTGACGTACGAGCTAGCATCGCAGCCAGCGCCGTAGAAGTCGCTAGGCTGCAAGTCACCCAGCGGTCTGCGGTCTTCGTCCATGGAGTCTAGGGTGATTTTGCGCATGCGGGGTTTCTTTACGGGCTCTTCGATCTCGGTCTCCTCGCCGTCGTCAATGACGTTCGCTGATGCGGAGCGAGGCTGTGTGAGCGCAAAGTCAGGCGGTGGGACGTTCTCCTTGCCTCGGGACAGCTCGTCGAGTTTCGCCTTGGTGTCAGCGTCGTCGTCGGAGCTGATGTCAAGCACCGACGCGGAGTGCTCCATCAGGTTGGCAGCTTCTTGCTCAGGCGTGTCCTCATGGATCTCGAAGAACCAGCCCTTGGGCATGGACTCGTCGATCGCCACGGCTTGCTGGGGGGCTGCGGGGGGCGCTGCGTGAACGGTGGGCTTAGGTGTGTAGGTAGAGATTGTGCCGCTGAGTGCTGCATCAATGGAGAAGGGCAGTGCGTTTTGCGAGAAGGAAGGTGGATCCACACGGCGGAAGGGAGAGCTGGAGGCGCGGCGCTTGGAAACGGCAGCAAGGCGCTTGTTCTTTGGCGAGCCGCGGCTGTGGCTAATGGGAGTTGACCTGGCCGTGTTGGGGGAAGAGACGGTCTTGCGAACGGATGACATGGAGGTGGCTGGAGAGGCGGTGAGAGACAGGCTGGACCGGGCAGGCGTGGCGCCCAAGGAGAACCGGGCAGGCTTCACCACTACATCGCTGGTGGTGCGCGACTTCTTGGAGGGCGAGCTGGAGACAACCGGGTCCGTGTTCTCGCAGTCATCGTCCTCGAAGATCTCAGGGTCGCGCTGGCGCTTGCCAATGGAGGCTGGCGCGCTGGCCTTCAGCGGACATTTGTAGCTGGGCGTGCTGGGCGACAGAGCTGCACAACGCGTTCAGTGTCTGTCATGGCTCGAGGAGCGCCTCATCTTACCGTTTTGCCGGTTCTTGGAGCTGCCGAGCGCCTGCAGGCGCGATGTTGTGATGTCACCAAACGGCTGACGCGTGAAAGTAGCCATTTTGGCGGGTCGAGGATACAATAAATCGATAAGAACGAAAGAATAGGTCCTGGGCGTTGATCTCCGCGATTGCAGTCGCAGACGCGCGCGGTGGTGGTGGTGAAGTCGAGTTGTATGTACGCTGACGGCAAGCGGGGTCCAGTGCAGTGCGAATCCGACGTGTCGCGACTCGGCGGCTCAACTCGTCGACCAAGCAACAGGCGGGTAGATTAGATATCAAGTTTTGAAAATTCTCACAACAACCAAATCTCTCGAGTGTCGAAGAAAGAGCAGCAACAAGTCAGAAAGAAGGTCGATATACAGGCAATTCAAGTCGAGTCAGCAAGGCTCCCTCCCTCCCTCGCGGGGGCCACCGCTCCTAATCAACCCAACCGCCCCGACGCGTCCAGCACGACTAAGGCGCGTCCAGACAGTGCTCCACCCACGCACGAGCTGGGACCCCCGTCGGCAAAACCGGGCTCTTGTGCGCTAGAACCTGCAATCTGTGTCCCAGAATGGGCATCTGTAGCACGCCACGCTTTATGCGCGGCGCATTGACTGGCTGCCAGCGTCGCACACTAAGTCAACATACAAGGTGGGCGCTGCAAGGCGGGCTAAAGTACATAAAGTAGTCGCATACCGTGGATGTGTCGCGGGCGCGCGACCTTCGTGTTGGGGTCGTGCGCGCCGATGCAGTCTGGTGGGGAGAGGGTGTCGACTATGCTGTGGTGGTGGAGGAGGAGGCTGGGGGAGAGGCGAATTGTACATGGATAGTGCCCGCATGGCCGAGTTCGAAGGGGGAAATGCAATGTGGAGACCGACTTCACCGCTCCTCACATTCGGGCCTCAAGTCGAGCGTCTCCACACTCCCAGCGCGCTGCAGACGTGCGTGCACTGTCTTCGTTCCTCTTTTGGGCCCAAGACGTGTGCGACACGCTCCGCGTTCGCGTTTCGGTCACGAGACCTTCCCAATTCGTCGACTTGATTACTGTCACTATACTATGTGTCTCCAGCCCACTCTCTTCACACGCGCGTCGATGCCAGGTCTTAAAGTGTGCCGAGGCACCCGCTGCAGACGCGGGTAGATCGCGATCAGCCCATCGGACCGTTCCTTGTCGGAGTTTTGAGTATGCAGAGTTTCTTTGTTTCCCCGGATTCGAAGGACGGATGGTCTCGATGTGGCTGGGTAGGTATAGCCAGGGGGGACATGGTTCTCCACGGTGGTATATGCATGTCCACCTCCCTGCTCGAATGGGGTTGGAATAGGCGCGTGAGGGTTTATTGTCACGACTTGTCCTAGAATTGAATGTTGTTCGGTGCGCTCTAGGGTCTTCTTCATGCGTCTCGATGTGCGTGGGATGAATTGAATCAGCTCAATTGAGTTGAACTGGAGTGGCGATCCTTCTTGTTTCCTTCTGGTCTTCTTGTCTCGTCTTATCTCATTACTTCCCTCCGCGTGACTGGTTGACAGGTTGACAAACTCTCTCATCCGTTGCTAAGAGCTGCTTGCTGCTCATCCCGCCTACTGTGCACCACCTCCACCATCCCAGCACGCCACACTGCTACCTTGCGAGCGCATTTTCCTTGTCCCAGCCGAGGCTCTCATGTTTTTCTATTGTTAGACGCGTGCCTGTGCGCAGGTTAATGGGTGTAGGCGCGGTAGCTTTGGCGACTACGGTGACTTGCTGACCAGCTATCCTGACTGCCCAGACTGGAATGACTGTATGATCGACTGTGTGCGCTCCCTCCACAAACGACCACCTCGCTCCTGCTCTTTGGGCGCTCGTAGCCGTCCCAGTCTTCCGCTCGACTGTAAGTTCGACTGTTTTGGCTACGAACAGAAGCTGTCCAGCTATGAACGCTTCTCGTCATGCTGTCTGCACGGCTACTCGCCGTTTCTTCATCCCGGATCGAAGCTGCTCCTGGTGAACCTCGAGCAGAGTCATTCCAACCCAGATCCTCCGGATCCCGCTCGTGGTGTTTCCGTTGCGTGGTGCTGATCGAAACGGTATCCCACACACTGGCCTCGCTATGCTCTCTTTCAGCCTCCAGGCTTCGCACACTTGCCGCATCGCCACCGTCCCAGCCCGTCTGAGGCCACGAATACGATGCCTCGCCCGGCGGCGTCTCGTCGTAGGTCACCTCCACGAAGTCAGGTGATTGGTACGCAGGACTCTTCACAGCAGATGCGTTTTTGAGTTCGAAGATCGATACAGAGGAGCGTCGGCGTCGTGTGGACTTCAATCCTCTGGTGGGGTTAGCTTCGACAGGTGGTGATCGAAGATGGTAGGGCGTTGAAGAGGTCCGCTTGCTTGTCGAGGAGGAGGAAGAAGACGTCGACATCCACTCTTTCGCCAGATCTGTTTGAGCCTTCGACTCCGCCATCGGTTTGGCATAGCTGTATCCAGACACTGACCCACCCGGCGCCGTCGTTTCCCAGGTGATCGCGTGCGGCACCACTGGCTCGGCTTTTACTGGCGATGCAGTACGCGAGGGCCAGCCGCTTAGACCGCCAGTCATGAAGAAGTCTGTTGGGGAGGCGGCGCAGGAGAGTGTTACGGGGTCGTTGGGATCGGAGTCGTATTCTGAATTTAGAACTGGCGTGGATGGTTTGTGATGATGTGATCGAGCATGGTGGGGACGATTGTGTTGCTCGTCTTCGTGCTTGTACGTCCGAAATGTCGCTGTTACGGCTTTCTCGTGAACAGAGCTGGCGGGGAAGGGTGGCATATCGGCGCTGATGGTACTAGCAGCTCTCACCCACCTCTGCGTCTCCTCCGTCCCCCTCTTCATTTCCCTCTCCCCAATACCTTTGTCTTCTGCCCCACCAATCGGTCCAGAATCCCACTCTCCCTTCTCATCTACAACCACCACCCTCCCATTGTCCTCCTTGATTACAAAGACACCCCATCTCAAGGGCTTAGGAACAGCAACCACGCCTCTTCTCTCCTGCTCTTTCCTTCTCCTGATGCGCTCGGCCTCCAACTTGTCTCTTTTAAGATTCGTCGGCCTGCGTACCCCAATACTGCCCAGCTCCCGCAGTTTTCCAAGACTGCGCTGCACATCCCCAGTTACCGCGCGCGCGATGTCTTTGCTCCAGACCCCTCCATCTTCAGCCCCATCTTCCTTCTTGTGTCTGCGCCGGCGGTGGCGGTAGAAGCGCCGATCTACGTTTCCGAAGCCGTGACCGCTGATAGGAGGCAGGAGATCTAGACCGTCGTCGATATAGCTCCCAGTGTATGCTGAGGTGGATGAGGGGGCGGGGTGAGGCTGGTGCGTTGGACGAGGGAGGCGGCGACGGAAGGAGATGCCGTCGTCCAGGTAGGATGGGGCTGTTGTGGTGCTCATTCTGTAGGCGGGAGATATGGAGGTGATGTGGTGGAGAGGAAGTCGAGGGGGCAGAGAGAGGCGAGCTGAGGTGGAGGCGGAGTTGAAAGTGAAGGTGAGAGGAAGCTTGATAGAAGTTGAAAACAAACGAAACGCGATCATGCAGCCCGCATTACCCGCAAGGATATCATGCCTATCGTAACACAAAATCACCAAACCCCACCTCCTACAACTTGGCCTTCTCCTTCTTCTTCGCCTCCTCCCAACTCAACTGCACCCGCCGCATATTCCACCAACTCCACAGCCCACTGACCAAGCCCAGCGGCGGCAGTACCCAGAGCAACTTACCCCACCACCAAGGGCTCCTCCTCCTCACATCCTCCATAACCCTCTTCACCTCACTCTCCAAATGCTGCTTGTCCCCATCATTCCAAACAACCACCCCCTTCCCCTCTCCCCTCCTCAAACACCTCTCCGCCTTCTCCCGAATATCCCCCTGACTCATAACGCGATTCCTTGCATCCTCCTCAGACAAATGCGCATCTCGAGCCCTCAGACGCTGGATCTGAATCTTCGGATCGCTAACCCCAACAACAATAATACTCCCACAGTACCGCTCCCACCCGCTCTCAAACAACAGCGGCACATCGAGCACCACCGCCCAGTTGCCCCGCAAGTACGCCCAAATCATCTGCTTATACATCTCCTTGCGCACAGCGGGGTGCACAATGCCGTTTAGCACTTTGCGATCGCGCTCCTTGTCTGGGCCGGCGCCGAAGACGCGGCGGCCGAGCGCGGGCCGGTTGAGCGGGCGGGCCGCCGACGGCGACGGCGCGTCGAGCAGCAGGTCGGGCGTGCTGGGCAGGAAGTAGGATACGATTGCATTGTAGCCTGCGGTGCCGGGCTCGACGACCTGGCGCGCGATCAGGTCGGCGTCGATGATGGGGAGCGAGTAGGGCGCTTGCCGCAGGAGGGACGAGACGGTTGATTTTCCGGTTGCGATGGAGCCAGTGAGGCCGAGGAGGAGCATTGTGGCGGTGTGCTGGAGAGGGGAGGTGTGGGGATATCGCTGTGGTTTGTTGGTGGTGGTGGGTTGTGAAGGTCGATTGCGAGTGACGAATGCGGGGAGCTTGAGCTTGAGCTCGGACGTGAAGTTGTACCTCGGAGATACTGTGTTTGGACGATTCATCAGGTCACATTCATAAGTAGAAGACAAGTATTACATGATGAATACAATTGCGACTTAGAGCTGTAATGCTCTGGGATATCCGTTTTGTGCTCCAAACGCCTGTCTGATCATCTAAATTTCTCGAGGGTGCTTGCGCGGGCGACCTCTTCCCCTTTTGACCATGGGCGATGCATGAATGTGCGAAGTTGGATTTGAAATACTGCGTTGACGAAGCCGGTCTGCCTGAAGAGGTAGAGGTGCTCCCATCCGTGGTGCTGCGTCTTCTTCACTTGAAGTCTTGCCACCATCCTCTGCCTGCAATTGCACGTCAGTAATAGGAATCGACATGGCGAGATTCTAGTCTGAAACCTCTCCATGGTGGACAGTCTGCTGGACGGGCTCGACGAGCTTGCGTGCTGGACGGAAGATCTGCAGCTGGTTGTCTTCGGCTGCGCCCATCATGACCCACGGATCGTTCTTGTTCCAGTCGAAGTCGCAGATTCTGTTTGTGAAACCGCCGTGCATGTAGAGTCTAGTGGTGTTAGTATGTTACGTCAGTGTTATGGCAAGCAAGACCTACAGCTCGGGCGGCCCATCCTCGGCCTCCTCCTCCGTCTGCTCGTCGCCAATCTTGCTGGTATCCCACAACAAGATGCGGCGGTCGTAGCTGGAACTGGCGAGGATGGCGGCGTCCTGTGGGTGCCATTGCAGGCCGATGACGTCGCTACGATGACCCTGCAGGCTATGCAGAGGCTTCTCGAAATTACGCAGATCCCAGATACCAATGGTCTTATCCGCAGAGCCAGTCGCTAGCAGCGAGTCGAACTCGGGGTGGAAGGCAATGCTGTTGACCGCGTCGGCATGGGCCACCTTCCTCCAGAGCGCCGTCTTGTGTGACTCCTGGCGCGTGTCGATGACCTGCCAGGTCAAGTCGTCTGAGGCGGAGCCAATGAGGAAGCTGTGGATGGGGTGGTACTGCACGTCGTTTACAGTGGCGCTGTGGATGGTGTACGAGGCGGTGGGGCTGATGGTCTTGTTGGACTTGGAGAAGCCGCTCTTGATGTCCCATGTCTTGACGGTTGTGTCTTCTCCACCGGTCGCGAGATGGCCCTCGTGGAAGGGGCTCCAGCTCAGCGCGAAACCCTCCTTCTCGTGGCCGACGCACTCGGCCTCGAACTGAACAGCGTCGCCCTTGGGCTGCAGGGGGTGTTTTGTGCGGTCGAAGATGAGCGCCCTGCCGTCGGTGCACATGGTCGCGATGATGTCTGGGTTCTGGGGCTGGTAGCGCGCCTTGTTGACCTCGCTGGGGTGGTTGATCTTCTGCACAATCTTGAAGTCGAAGGGCCGTTTGGCGTGGCCGTGGCCGCCGACTTCATCGCGGTCCTCGCTGACCTCGGACAGTTCGGGGGTGCGGAAGTCGGGGATCTCGCAGTGGGCGATCTGGAGGTAGTTCTGGGCCTGGTTCGACGTGTGGGTGCCGAGGATGACGCGGTGCTGGCTCATGTTGGTGCCCTCGACGCTGTTACCTGTCAGCTTCCGTCCATGGTTCAGTGCACAACGGCGCAGCGTACGGCTTCTTGTCGGGCAGCCATTGTGTAGTGAGCGTCGGCCACTCGAGGGCGCGGCCGTAGAGCATGTCGTAGAGAAAGACCGAGTTCTTCTTCCATATCTTGTACTCTTCGTTGATGATCTTGTGCTCGGCCTCCTCCTGCTGGTCGTCGTTGCTCCGCGACGAGTGTTCTTCGCTCATTGTCTCGTCCATGGCGGCGGTCGGCGGTCGGCAGTGTGCGCGATGTGGAAGGGTGGATGGTGCGCTCGAAGAGTGAGCTCCAACAAGCTGTGCGCCGAGACGCGTGCAATCCGCGTTCGTGTTGCGCTAACTCGGTTGTGCCGGCCCTCACCGCCCGCCGCATTGCCCACTGCCCACTGCGGCGAAACTTGGGTCATCGATTGCGGCCGCCACTTGTCGGTCTTGGCGCTGGAGCATCATATACAGCCGTCCGCCATGCGCCCTCCTGCTCTTTGAAGACCCCAGCGTCGAGAACCATCCCCCTGTTGTTTGCCATTGCGCCCCCAAGCGCTGCCTGCGCTTTCTTCTTTCACCACATTCACATTCACATTCTTCGCTCGCTTTTGCGACAGCACATCCAGCGCCCTTTGCCTCGACTACTACTACACTATCGCTAGACAGCAGCAGTAATCATGGGTGTCCCCAAGTTCTTCAGATGGATGTCCGAGCGGTACCCGGGCATCTCTCAGCTCATTGCTGAGAACCGCATCCCCGAGTTCGACTGTCTCTACGTATGTGCTTGAAGTGATTTGCCCTTTGCCTCCCTCGACTGACCCACGCACAGCTTGATATGAACGGCATCATCCACAACTGCACGCATAATGACTCCGACGGCCCGACCACCCGAATGACCGAGGACAAGATGTTCATCGCCATCTTCAACTACATCGAGCACCTCTTTGGCAAGATCAAGCCCAAGCAGCTGTTCTTCATGGCCATCGACGGTGTCGCCCCGCGCGCCAAGATGAACCAGCAGCGAGCTCGCCGCTTCCGAACTGCTCTCGACGCTGAAAAGGCTCGAGATAAGGCTATCAAGGACGGCGTCGAGATGCCCAAAGAGGCGCCTTTCGACAGCAACTGCATTACCCCCGGTACCGAGTTCATGGCGAAGCTCACTCAGCAGTTGAAGTACTTCATCAACAAGAAGGTCTCCGAGGACCTGGACTGGCAGGGCGTGGAAGTCGTGCTGTCTGGCCACGAAGTCCCCGGAGAGGGTGAACACAAGATCATGGAGTACATCCGCCAGGCGAAAGCCCAGCCGGAGTACGACCCCAACCGTCGTCACTGTCTGTACGGTCTCGACGCCGATCTCATCATGCTGGGTCTGTTGAGTCACGACCCGCATTTCTGTCTCTTGCGTGAAGAGGTGACATTTGGTCGCCAGAGCAAGGCCAAATCCAAGGAGCTGGAGCATCAGAACTTCTACCTGATGCATCTCTGCATCGTTCGAGAGTACCTAGAATTGGAGTTTCAGGAACTAGAAGAGCCTGGTGCTCTCGGCTTCCCATTCGACATGGAGCGTGTCATTGACGATTTCATCCTTATGGCTTTCTTTGTTGGTAACGATTTCCTTCCTAATCTTCCTCATTTGCATATCAACGAGGGCGCCTTGGCCCTCATGTTCAACGTCTACAAGACAGTCCTTCCAAAGGCCAAGGGCTACATCAATGAAGAGGGTGTAATCAACATGGAGCGATTGGCGCTGCTGCTTGACGAGCTTTCCAACATTGAGAACCGTCATTTCGAATCCGAAAATTCCGACGCCGCCTGGTTCAAGGGCAAGCGTCTCGAGCGCGAAGACATCATGGAGAAGACCGCGCGACGAGGTACAGTTGTCATGTCTACCCAACAGAAAGAGCTGTTCACCAAGGTCAAGACCTGGGTTGGGAACCTTTTGCAGAAGATTGAGCAACCTCCACTCGATCTTCCTGTGGACCTCAGGGCCGAGGATCGCAAGTTTGTACAAGAGCTTGCCGACAAGCTCCATCTGCCGTGGAAGTCCGTCTCAGACGAGGATGGCAACCGCCACCTACAGATCTCGGCTCCGCCGAAGCTGGTCGAGAGCGATGACGAGGAGGAGGACGAGGTCGCCAACGATGAATCTACGAAAGCGATCGTACGAGTCGTACAAAAGTATGACCAAGCCAAGATCATTGATATTTCGCCTGAAGAGGCACAGTCAGCCATGCAAGCCAAGTACGACGAGAAGTTTGACGCCTGGAAGAATGACTACTACAAGAGCAAGTTTGATTGGGATCGTAGCAACGAGGAGGAGCTTCGCAAACTAACCGAGAACTACGTGCAGGGACTGCAGTGGGTTCTCTACTACTACTACCGCGGAGTAGCGTCGTGGCCGTGGTTCTACGGCTACCACTACTCGCCAATGATCTCCGATGTTAAGCGAGGATTGAAGGCTGATATCAACTTCAAGCTTGGTCAGCCTTTCAAGCCTTACCAGCAGTTGATGGGTGTGCTGCCAGACCGCAGTAAAACCATTGTACCGGAGGCGTACCACCCTCTCATGACCCACGCTGATTCTCCTATCATCGACTTTTACCCACGCGATTTCAACCTCGACATGAACGGGAAGAAGCAAGATTGGGAGGCTGTTGTCAAGATTCCTTTCATCGAGGAGGATAGGCTTCTTAAGGCGATGGCTACCAAAGAGCATCTGCTCACCGAGGACGAGAAGGCCCGTAACTCTTACGGCGTCTCGTTGAAGTTCACTTACTCCAAGGATGTCGACTTCATTTACCCTTCTTCGCTACCAGGCATTTTCCCAGACCTGCCTAACTGCAAGTGTATCGAAAACATCTTCGATCTCCCCACTATGGACGGGCTCGAATACTACATTGGCCTGATGGATGGTGTCAAGCTAGGAGCCTCGGCTTTGGCTGGCTTTCCCAGTCTTAAAGTCCTGCCCTTCCACGGGACGCTCGAGTTCGCAGGCGTCAACGTCTTCTCGCAAGACAGCCGCAATGAGAGTATGGTCGTCACACTCGTGGACACCGAGCCAAGGACTTCCATCACCTACGCACAAAAAATGCTCGGGAAGGCAGTTCACGTTGGCTACCCGTTCCTGCATGAGGCCAAGGTAGTCAAGGTCTCCGACGAGCTTTTCGACTACGTGTTGTCGCAGGACGGCGTGTCCGCCCCTCTTGCAATCGAGCACGGGCCTACTGAGATTTCTAACTGGAAGAAGATGGCCAATCGAATCCAGGAAACTTACGGCAAACGTCTTGGAATCATTACAGGAGAAGTTGAGGCTCTCGTGCATGTAGAAATGCTCAAGGGCCTCAAGAAGACCGACGAGGGTGCCACCATCAAGGAGTACGGTCCCGTACCCGGTCTCCAGGCCGACTACGCGGCCCAAGCCATCGTTGAGGAAATTATCAGCCCTGACCAGCGTTTCATTGAGAAGGCCGCCCTGCCGATCGAAGAAGAATTCCCTGAGGGCTCCCGCGCTTTCTACCTCGGCGACTACGCATATGGTCGCCCTCTGCAGGTTATCGGTCACGCGGACCACAAGGCTACCATTATGGTTGCCAGACTGAAGAAGCCAGAGCCTGATTTTGGCCACCAGATTGTTAGGCAGGCTGAGAAGAGTACCCCATACTTGCCATCTTACGTGGTTGCCAGGCAGCTTAACATGCCGCCTCTCGCTTTGTCAAAGCTAACCTCCTCTTTCAACGTTAATTCCAGCGGTCTTAAGCTGAACCTGGGATTGAACCTGAAATTTGAGGCAAAGAAGCTGAAGGTTCTGGGATACTCGCGCAAATCGGCCAATGGGTGGGAGTACAGCCAGAAGGCCGTGGCTTTGCTCGCGCAGTACATGATCAAGTTCCCTGAATTCTTTGCGGGCATCATCAACAACCCAACCGGAGACGGCTGGGAGGACACCGACTTCTATCCTCCTGAGATCGCGAAGCAGAAGGTCAAAGAGATTGGAGCTTGGCTCAAGGAGGTCCAGACCAAGAGCTTTGAAAAGGTGCCACTTGATGCAGAACAGCTTGATTCTGAGACTGTCAAGGCTATCGAGCAGGCCGCCGATGCGAACCTTGCGCTGCTGCAAGACGTAGAGATGAAGAAGATTGGCAAGGTGCCGCGTAGCGCCATTCTTAAGCCTTCCGACGCCGAGCAACGCCTTGGTCACCAACAGTTCGCCATCGGCGATCGTGTTATCTACGTTCAGGACTCTGGACGGGTCCCTATTGGATCATCCGGAACCATCATCGGTAAGACCAGGACTGCACGCAGCCTGCTCTTGGACGTTGTCTTTGACGCCACTTTCATGAGTGGAACATCTCTCAACGACCGATGCTCTCCGTTCCGAGGATCGACTGTGCCTTCTACCTCTGTACTCAACCTTACAGACAAGCAGGTCGTCTCATACTCGTCCGCGGGCGCTGCGGCTGCGGCTGCCCAGCGCCAGACCCAAAACTCGAGCTACTCCGTGCCACGCATCGGCGCGCCTGGCGGTCCTCAGCTCGTCCCCGCATCCGCTCCGGCCCCTCTCCAAGGCTCTTACCGTGGAGCCTTCGGTGGCGCCAATGGCACTCGCGGCGGACGTGGCGGCGGTATGGCACCTCGTGTTGGTGCTTCCCCTGCGAATGGCGCACCCCAGCACCCCCAAACCATGCCCATCCACGGCGGCCCACCGCGCGGCGGCCGAGGCGGCTTCGCCCCGCGTGGTGGACAGGTTAACGGCCATGCCCCCCAGGACCAGAATCAGCAGCCGAACGGCAACGGTGCACCGCGCGGCGGTCGTGGCCGTGGCGGTGCGGACTTCGTGCCCCGAGGCCGTGGCGGCTTCAACAAGGCTGGACGTGGAGGGTTCACGAGCGTAGACAACAGCGATCCAGCTGAGGGCGTTGTACAGAACAACCCCAACTTCCGCCCGCAGAACTACTCAAATGTGCCACCGCCTGCTGGCTTGGAGGCAGGGCGTGGTAGGGGACGTGGACGCGGTCGTGGTGGATTCAGGGGAAGGGGTGCGCCGAGGGGAGGTGCGGCGCCCGCTGCTCAGTAAGGGGTAGATAGTCGTTGGCAAAGAGAGGGGAATGAATAGGAAGAATGAAGTGTAGAACATATTCTTGTCTTTGACGTGGTTGAATTCAGGCTTTGGCCATGCTAAAATCCAAAAATGCTCCATGCGAGCACACTCTCATTTCACGAGTGATGATATGTATTGAAGAGCGCTCAACCCAACAACACAATCATGTACAAACCAAATCTATGCGTTACTCACTTAACACAGTATCTGAAACGGGGTATCTTATGCATAATTCGCACCACCTCACTCCCTCTTGAGAACATCCACAACCCAATAGAATCCCTCCTTCCCTTCCCTCAACCGATACGGCGCCGTCAACACAAAACAATGCATCTGCTTCGCCCAATGCAGCCATTCCCCCTGGACCCCGTACTCGCTCAGCTTATTGCGAAACACCAATCCGTCCGGACTCAGCACGTCGTACCCCGCCGTTACACCATGTACTCGTATCCCGGACTGGGCGAGCAGCGCAAAGTCGGCGTTGATGGGCGAGACGGTGGGGTGCGCGGGGTCCGTGTCGTGAGCGACCCATGCTTTGGCCGTGGATTTGATGATGTCGGGGGAGAGGATGGGGTCGAAGGCGCGCAGGGACTCGATGTCGGGGTTTGAGCGGGTCAGGTCGGTGGAGGGGCTGATTGTCATGACGGAGACGGGGCGCGGGCAGGATGCGAATGCTGGGTTCCCCGAGGCTTCTTGCGTCAGGGCTTCCATTACTAGGCCCAGCACCATGTTTGCGCCGGATGAGTCGCCCATCCAGGTTACGCGCTCGCCGGCCGAGGAGGCCTCGTGCATCAGCTCGCGGTACAGGCGGAGACACCAGGGGAAAGAGCTCGAGGCTGGGTTGTTGGGTGCGAGGGGCGGCGATACCAGCGAGATGACGGTGTTGGGTAGCACTGTCGCGAGCTGTGCGCATACCCACCAGTGCTGGCCTGAGGGAGCTTGCTGCCAGCTGCTGCCCGCGATGTAGTAGATGCGTTTCGAGGGTTTCTCCTTGGGCACTTCGGGTGGCACGATGTCGTAGATGTGGATGTCGCATACTTTACGGTGAGAGGTTGTGCAGGGTCTGAGTCGCGCTTTGGGGGATTTCAGTGGGATCGAGCCGTCCTGGTGGTTTGGCCCGCCGGCGTTGAGTTGTTTTCTGAAGAGGCGCACGACGCGCATCAGTACGCTCATTAGCACTGTGCGGTCATCGCGTTCGGTGATCTTTATGGATGGGCCGTCGTGCGCGGTGTGGTGATCGGTCGGCATGGCGGTTTGCGCATAAAGGTGCAATGCTGAGATGGAAGTGGTGTATATTGCCGGTCTTGAGCTGGTGACAGAGATTATGGTTTAGATGGTCAAAGAAGATAAGAAAGACAACGTTGGAAGGTCCGGTATTATGCAGGGCAAAAATATTGTACATGGATGCACACGGATCTGGGTGCCATCGACGCGTTCGTGGAGCCTGGTGACGTCAAAGGTGCGGGACGGGATGATTAGTCCGCTTGCGTGCTAGACCTGGAGGACTTCTCTTCGAGATGCACATCGTCACGGCATCATGCATTTTGAGCGTGTCGTGCATGGCTGATTACTGTTGGCTTGTTGTTCGCGGTGGGAAGCAGGTCGTTTGGAAATAGACGGAGCCCCAGTGGTGAGTGAGCTAAGGTTGACGTCACCAGCCAAGCACTTGGTCTCTGGGCTACTCTCATTTTCATGATCATTATCACAACAACATAATTGAATTGTAAGAGCGTCCTGCAAACAGATCTGTCAGGCTCACCTGTGACTGACGTCGAAGCGCAGCAAGCTCAGCAGCTGAATGCTCGATCAGCGCGCTTGATGAACGAATCGTCTCCCAATTGGAAGCCATCGCAAGGTCGCACGTTATAGAGGACAAGTGCTCAAGATCGGTTGTGAATCAGACGTGCGCGGAGCTCTTGGCCGCTACTCGTGTGTGGCTTTGCAGCAAGCGGAATCTGCCTAGGCGTGATGGTTCCGCTCCGCCAGCCTTATCCGCCGGCACCACATCCGGCTTGAGGCTCTTGTTGTCTTGGTACCCTGTGTCGAGACTCTTTTCTAGGCACTGCCTAACCAGTCTAGTCCATGGTGCCAACCTTTGTTGTCTCGGCGCACGTAAGTCTTCAACTTGTTGTCACGCCAGTTGATTAGACATGTTGTTGTTATAAGAAATGCTTGAGCCACATGTGGCACGTCAATTGACTCGACCCACTGTCCCCGCGCCTTTTTTCGATGGCCCAGCAACAGTCCCTAACAGACGCGGAGATAAAAAAGTTCATTGAAGATCTGGACCATGATAACAATGGGAAAATCGACTACTGGGAGCTAGAACGCAAACTTGACCAGGTGCACCAGGAGATCGCACCGAAAGCCCAACCACACCACCTTCACCACGAATCACGAACAGAAGCCCGACATGAGTTCCTTCGCAGCGTCATTGGAATACAAGGAGATCGTATCGACGATGCCGTGTTTGCAGAGACGGTGAAGAAGTGGGAGATCCCTTCGCTGGAACAAGACCGAAAGGAAGCACAGCAGGAAGATGACTACTGGAAGCAAATGTCAATCTATAGGCGGGCACGTGCCTACTGGGCTGTCAAAGGCCCCGAGATCGCCTTCCTGACTTTCGTCGCAGCCTTCATGGTAGCATTCGGTGTCTGGCAGCTTGTCAAGTACCTCACGTACGACGAGTACACTCCAGCATTTGGCTGGGGTGTAGTGGTCTCGAAAACATCCGCAGGCGTGCTCTATCCGACATTCTTTTTCCTCATCCTATCTATGTCGCGCTGGCTTGCGACTTTCCTTCGTCGCTTCTACTTCGTCTCCCGCTTCATCAACTGGGATCTTTCACAGTCATTCCACATCAAGATGTCGATTGTAGCTTTAAGCTTTGCGACACTGCACGCCATTGGCCATCTTTCCGGATCCTTCGTCTTCGGCAGCATGGCGCACCGCCAGGACAGTGTTGCTGTCGTCCTTGGTGCCGATGCGGTTCCCCGCTCCTACATTGACTACATAAGGACTGTACCAGGATGGACAGGTCTTACGGCTATTGGCTGCTTCTATCTCCTGACGGCTATGAGTATGCCCCAGGTTCGTAAATGGAGCTATGAAGTGTTCCAGCTAGGGCATTTGCTCATGTTCCCCATCATCGGTCTTATGATTGCGCACGGCACGGCTGGTCTCCTGCAGTGGCCAATGTTCGGTTACTGGCTTGCAGTCCCTACGCTGTTCGTCATATTTGAGCGAACCTGGCGGGTCATTCTTGGCTTTCGCCCGATCAATGCCGAACTCGAGTTGCTGGATGAGGAGACAACAATGATCACGGTTGAGGTACCTCACAAGCGACCTTGGGATTATAAGGCTGGGCAGTACGTTTTTGTCCAAGTACCGCAGCTTTCTCGCTGGCAGTGGCACCCTTTCACCGTCTCGACCTGCGTCAACAACAGGATGCAAGTGCACATCAAAGCGGACGGCGACTGGACAAATGAATTACGCGATATAGCCAAGAAGGCTGGCAAGAAGCAGTCAATCAAGGTTGGTCTTGACGGACCTTACGGTGCTCCGGCGCAACGCTTCTACGACTTCGACTACAGCATGGTCTTTGGGTAAGCCATACTCTCCATGATTAAGTACCAGTACTAATACGATCTAGCGCTGGCATCGGTGTCACGCCTTTCTCAGGTGTTCTTACTGACCTCCAATACCACGAGCTGGAGCGCACAATGTCAGGAGAGCAGTCGGCCGAGTCTGGTTACGAGAGTGGGAGAGGATCTTCGCCCTACGAGGACCACCGCCGTGTTGACTTTCACTGGATGGTTCGCGACAAGAACAACTTGCTCTGGTTTTCTGACCTACTGAACGAAGTTTCTCGTGCCAATCAACTTGACCGCTCGCACCTCGACATCCGCATCCAAACCTACGTCACCCAGAAGCGCAAGCAAATCTCGGAACATGTATTCCGATGGTTGCTGGAGAAGCACAGGACTGACGAGCACCCGCAATCACCCATCACTGGTCTCTGCAACCCGACACATTTCGGCCGTCCAGACATACCCTTGATCATGGAGGAGCACTACACAGACATGTGCAAGGTCTTGGGTGAAAGACTGAAGGAGAAATCAAAGAAGAAGGACGAGATTAATGTTGGTATTTTCTTTTGCGGACCTCCAGTGATTGGACAGCAAATTGCAGATCAGTGTTCACAGATGAACGCCAAAGCAAGGAATGAGGGAAGGAAGATCGAGTATCGGTTCATGATCGAGGTTTTCGGTTGATGTTCAATTCTCTGAATACCCATGTAACAAATAATATTGAATGTAATATGAAGACATGATGCGTTCCGTGTGTACAGAAAACCTGCCGTGTAGCTGCGGCGTCCAAGATGACAAGACACCGCCACAACTAGGCCTGCCGTCACATCCTTTCCCAACACCACTATTCCTGTTTGGACCCACCTCAGCCCCGATTATCCGGTCGCAGCCATATTCAGGCGGGACGTGGTATTCTTATACAGTCAGACAGATAGCCTTGCGTCGCAATTGTACTGTCTTTGACCTTTCCCTCACCATACAGGCCTTCCATTATGCAAGACGCGAAGCAAGACTATAAAAAGTGTGCGTTTGACTATATCGACGATAATGGCCCCAACACTACTACAGTCGTTTGTACGCTTCTTATCCTTGTATTCACGGTCGTTTTGGAGATGGCTGCGCATAGCTATATGAATTGTTGCAGCACGATTAGAGATGAAGATGTGTATATTGCACTTGGCAAGACACCAGATGAAGAAGAGTTGCTGCCACCGGTCGTTGTAGAACAACCGCAACTCGAGGCTACACCACGGGCAGACGTGCCACAAAACGGCATCTCTGAGACAGAAGCGACCGAGACACGTCCAGAAGCAGTAAAGAAGAAGCCCCGGCCCCCGCCGGATTGCTGCACCTGCTGCATCCCTAAACCACCGCCGAACGTCAGAGCGAACCGCCTCATAGCCGCTGTCTTCCTATACACAGTAGTGGTTACTGCTTTCTCGATACGCATTAACGGCATCGTCAACCCTTACATCAGTCCTCACTGCCGAACCTACTTCACCGATGTAAACGTAGCAGGACCTAACTGGTGGGCTGTAGGTTTACTCAACATCCTACCGTTAGTCATCGCAACCCTGAGCTTATTGCGGACGGTAGTCGACTGTTTCCTAGTGCGTTGGGGTCGCAGCCTGAAGTATATTGGGCAAGATGGTGTAGACGATTGGACGACGTGGCCGATGTGCATGTCGTGCTTTCTGGTTTTCGTTTGCATTAGGGAGGTTTCTAGGTTACCGATTACCTTGCTGATGGGAATGCCGCGTGGTTCTGCGAGGCCAAGGCGCAGCAGGCAAACTCGGATTGCCGAAGATATCGAGCTGGGTGGTCCAGAGACGAGAGGATTAGCTGATGGTGTTGATGACGATAGTGACTACGAGGGGGAAGAAAGCGATCCTCCGGCATACAGCGATGCGATACACGGCCAAACAGGCTCTGGCAAAGGCAGATACAGAACGGCGGCGGCGGCGGCCCGCATTACTCAATTTCAAGGCTCTTGACGGGGTTGACGCTGCGATTGAGAGGATGATGCGCAGGGACACTCACGACCCAACGTCACTGTTAATCTTGTGCAGATCCACATGGTGCGCTCTAGAATCGGAATGAAAGAGTAAATCGAAAGTTCTACGGCCAACCTTAATGTCGCAATCCTCTGCCTCGCAAACGTCATCAGTGTTCGACCTCACAAACGCAGCGCAGCTAACACGAAGCTGCACGTCAGGTGCAGATAGCAGTGATACATATACGATCGTGCAGCACGAGCCGCCGCTACCCGCCCGAATGACCATACCTGCCTCTTGGGCGACCTGGATCACTTGACAGCCTCGTACAGAGCGAGCCGATACTAGCCCGCGCTTCGTTTATACTTGACCCCGCCGTTTAGCCCTTCCCCAGTACAATCACGCCATCGCCGCCAGTCCACAACCGCACAGCATGGTTCAGGTACGCACCCTTTTTGGACGTCTGGTCTTTACAAATTACTATAACAGGTAATTTATTTACTAGGAAACACGCTACTAACAGCACTAGCTCGAGTACTCAGTCGAGGAGCCGCTCAATCGGGAGCCTGAGCTCGAAAAGCTTGTCTCAAGGTACGGAATCCATCAAAGCGATCTCACACAGCACAAATGTGGCTGACGAGACCCTAGTTTCATTACAAAAGAAGGCGGGTATGACCGCAATCATGGTCCTATACCGCACCTCGACACAGAGACGCACCAGGTCTGCGTTTATGGCCTCGTGAAGAAGGAACTCTCCCTCCATGTTAAAGACTTGCAAGCGCTGCCTCAGCACAGTGTTATATGCGCATTACAATGTGCCGGCAACAGGCGCCACACTATGCGCACCAAGCTGAAGGAGGTATCCGGCATCGACTGGTTTGATGGTGCCGTCATGAACTGTAAATGGACTGGGCCACTTCTGAAAGATGTCCTTGATAAAGCAGGCATCAAAGTTGAGAAAGACAAGTGGAAAGATGCACATGTCGCATTCTCTTGCTTCCAGACGCCAACTCAGGATGACGAATACTACGGCGCCAGCATACCTCTATCTCGGGCCATGGACCCTAATAGCTCGATCATGATAGCACTTCAGATGAACGACAAGCCTCTGCCGCCTAATCATGGTGCACCAGTCAGAGTCGTCACGCCTGGTATCGCCGGCGCAAGGAGCGTCAAGTGGCTCGACCGCATTACAGTGCAGATGTGCGAGAGCAGCAGTTACTACCAGCAGCACGATTACAAGATCCTCCCTCCGGAGGCCGACTGCAAAGAGAAAGCGGAGGAGTGGTGGGGGAAGGTTAGGGCAATCCAGGACATGCCAATTAACAGTGTCATTGGCGTACCGAAGAGTGGTTCGACGGTCCACCGCGACGACAATGGTACAATAGAAGTCAAGGGCTATGCGCTGCCAAGTGGAGCTGATGGGCCGATTACAAAAGTTGAGGTCAGCGCCGACGGAGGAGAAACATGGGTAGATGCAGAGCTCGACCAAAGCCACGATGATAAGGACGCGGATTTGAAGTGGGCATGGACATTGTGGAGGGCAAGAGTCAAGGTTGAGAAGGGCAAAGAAGTGACGATTTACAGCAAGGCAACGGATCGTAGTGGGTCGACGCAGGAGAAGGTTGTTGAGTGGAATTTCCGAGGCGTTGGATACAATGCTTGGGGCGAGGCATCTGGCATCGAGGTGGTCTAGCATTGCATAAAGACTCTCACTGCATCGCTGGTAATGGATCCGATCGCAAGTCCTTGAACGACGGCGCGTCGCAGGTCCTCCATTTCTACTATACTATATCCTGATTGTTGATAACCCAGACACCAATGCTATGCCATAACCAGAACCACTCCTGTCATCATCCCTGAACCACGCTCTCACAACCCCAAGCTCTTCTTAACATTCTGCCGCACAACCTTCTCGTACTCGTCCCTCTTGTTCCGCCACATCTTGGCCGCATCAATATTCGCAGGACTCTCGTCGTTCGGCTCAGCCAGCATGCTCATCACACTGATGAGGATCTTCTCGACGCTTTGGATCGGCGACCAACGCTCGGACGCTTGCTCATACTGGTGCGGATCATCGCCAGGCGGGTGCAGAATCGATATGCAGACTTCGCCATTATTGTAGACTATTGCCATTAGCACCCGGTTACAGACCCCCCTCAGATCCACGATGCACAAGCGCCATTGTACGCGGAGTGAGATTGGCGACGAAAAGGACAGTGCGTACCGTTCGGATGCCACATGTCGGTCAGAAACTTCATTTTCGGCGGCGCGAGAGGGTAGTCCTTGGGGAATTTCAGCTCCGCGGGGAATACGCCGCCTTCGAATGGTGTCCCCTCTGGCCCTTGGATTAATGCTTCCCATAGGAACATGTCATCTTCGGTTACGGGGCCGGCGGTTATGCCTTCCGGGGGGTCGGAGGAGAGGGCCTTGTATTCCTTGAATAGGCGCTTCGCCGCTGGGTTCGACATGGTGTGGGAGGGTCTTAGAGTGGTGGTGGAGGCAGTGGCTGCGGGGTCGCAGCGGGGTGGCTGTTGAGTTGGGCTCGATCTTGTAGGATTCTACGTATTTTGTCTATGCTTTATGCGGGATTCGGCGTCTTTGGAGAACGATATCGAGGGTTTCGGATCTTTGTGCAGGTGTTTGGCGGTAATCACAGCAAAGGTGGACATGCAAGGCCCCGACACGTCGGCTTTCGGCGATCGATCCTAGCGCAATCGATAAGGAAGGTGCGGCCAACGATAACCTCTCCCCACAGCCATCCACTAGTTTTCCACGACATAAATGTCTTTTGATCGCCATTTACGCGAGGTCTTCGCGCCAAGCAGCATTTTTTATTTTGGCGTATGCTTTGTCCACGGGTTCCCCATGTCTGCGATGAACTCCATGTCTGCCAATGTACAAGTCTGAAAACCTCAAGCAAGTTGAGTGAAGTTACACGGTACTTAAACACAGCCAAAGGATGTCTCTCTGTAGTGGAGTATATGTTACATCCTCGAATGTGGGTACTGATGCGCTGCCGGTAAAATAGAGGCCTGATTGTTATTGGTAGGTGATTTGCACCTCACGTGAATCCATGTTCCGTAATGTGACACTCCCCTGCTACACTGACGCACTTCCGTATGGTAATTACTTAGGTCTCGGACTACACTATGCTTGAGGAACCTCGTCAGCCCACGGTATGCTCGATTGAGCACCAGCCTTCTGCACGGTCATAGAAGCAGCGCGATTAGCGTGTGCGATCGCCGCGTCAAGATCGAAGTCCGACCCGCGGGAGATGGACTTCCAGTGAGCTACAGCAACGGTGTACGCGCCGGCGAAGGTATCGCCAGCAGCCGTTGTATCCACAACTTTGACCTTCCGTGCGGGGACGATGCGGCCGTTCTTGGATGCAGACTGTTGTTTAGCGGTCTGGTAGAACACGCCCTGGTTAAGCTGTCAGCGTAGATCTTGCAGTGAAGCAATGCCGCCTTACCTCGCCGCCGAGAGTGATGATGACATTCTTCACACCACGTGAAACGAAGACTGCCGCAACCTCGTCCCATGATGTTGGGTTTTCGATGCCAGAGAGGATGGCAGCTTCCGTTTCGTTGACGATCAGGTGACCAAGTCCCTCGTATGCTTCTGCTGGAAGTGGAATGGCTGGTGCTGGATTGATGATGGTCTCAACGCCCTTCTGGCGCGCAGTCTTCATGTTGTGCAATACCTTGAGATCGTCAGCTTAATTTCGACTAATAAAACTGTTCACAGAATACGCACAACTTCCATTGGTAGTTCAAGTTGGAACAATGCAACGCTTGCATCATCGTCAACCAGATCCTTTACTTCAACATCGTAGTTTGCACCAGGGCAGAACATAATCCTGTTCTCTCCGGTGCTTGTCTCAACCGTGATGACTGCGACGCCAGTCTTCTTGCCCTTCAAGATCTTGACAGCATCCGTCTTCAGGCCATCCTTGTTTAGACTCTTCAAGAAACCCTCATGGAACTCATCATCACCCACTGCACCAACCATTCGGACCTCGATATCAGACGCCTTGCCCTCAGACGCCTGCTGCTGTGTTCGGGACAAGCGTGCGCACGCGACAGCCTGATTAGCGCCTTTCCCTCCATAACCGATGTCGAAGGATTCGCTGGTCAATGTCTCGCCCGCCACCGGTATACGCGAAGTGCGGGTGACGAGGTCGACGTTGAGTGATCCAATGACTGAAATGACTGCTTTTGAACCCATTTTGATACTGTGGGGAGTGATGGCGGAGGTGGGATGATCGGACTGCTTCAAATTTGGGGCTGCACTAGGCTCGATTCGAGTAGCGTAGCCGACATGTCGGATAGTCACGCTTCAACGCGAGGTCGAGCTTCACATTCTTGTTATATCGTGCGACAGACGAATTTTGGCATGTAAAGGTTAAGAGGAGTTCTGTAATCTACCAATGCTCTCGTTATCAAAATCATCGTCCCGCCACCAAAGTAGTGCACCAAGGGTACACTTTGACGGCATCAGCATGTGGGGATACAAAATCACTTCTTCACTTCAATAGTTTGGATATTGTTCGCGCCCTGTCCAGATCCACTCTTCACACCAACCGCAACTTGGACTTCGAAACCCCATCGCTTTGCACTTTCTTCCGCCATATTCGCCGCTTCTTGCTCGAGCTGAGTTGCTGACTCTGCGAGTTTGCCGCCGATAGCAGTGAGCTCGCCGCCGAGCTTTGCGAGCTCTGCTGCAAGAGCGAGAAGTCTATCAGGTGTTGTCATGGCGCCTGTGTTTTGTGACGGGCTTGTATAGTTGCCTGCAAATGGCAATCTATGTCTTAAGACAATTTCGAGTTACAGTTGTGTGGGAATAACAGCGTAAGAGTGTAAGTATACAGAGAGACCTATTGCGAGTGCTCTATTTGGAAACTTGAGCAGACCAAGTGTTCTGAATATATGACAATGTCGTGCGATTGCAGGCTGGGGTGTAGTCGTGCTTCATGTTGGTATATGTGAATTTTTGCAAGCGCGAGAAAAAGCTCTGCTAATTGGAGAAAGGCAACAGCGTTGTTGCTTGTTAGACAGCTGTGTTTGCTCACACGATCAAGTCCAAGTGACATTTCTTGATTAGTGGAGTCTCTCTGTCACGTTGCAAACAAGTGCGGAATATGAGTCGTCGACTTCAAAATCCATCACGCTCTTAATCACTGATGACTTCACAATCCAAGACAACTTCTCCATTTGCATCGTTGGGCGCGACACTGAGCATGAGAATTAGCACAGCCTGCAGTACCGTCATGGGTGGCTTTGTTCGCACGAACGGCAAGGAGATACGTGTGGTCATGGAGATGAGAGGCTCGCAGATTAGGTAAAACACACTTTGATCAAGGACTGCAGAAAAGTAGCAGACCGCGCCATGGAGATGATGTGTAGTATCATGAAGAGGTTCAATATAGTGTCATCTTGAATCAACATGGTATTGCATACAATCGATCCGGGAATGGGATCCAATCAATGATAGGAAACTGATCAATTGTACGGTATTTTATTATAATTATAGCTGCAGGGTTAGCAAATCCATGCCTTTTCACTGCAGAAACAACTGACTGAGAGAAACCCTTAATCTCTTCCGTGTTGCCAGATCTTCCCTCTGTGTCAACAGCCATCCTTTCAAATACTTCATCTTTCAAGTCCACTAGCCCGATGCGTCTGAAGATTTGTACTGTTCTGAATTAGCGTTTTTGAGCGTTGAAACTTTTTTGCTTGACAGTACCACTATGTGAAATCGTTTGAGTTGACGCCAAAATATCTATGCTCTGGACTCGACTCTCATCTGCTTCAGCTCAGTCATCACCCTATCCTTCTCCCATCCTTCCTTGAGTCCCTTCAGCAGCAGATCCTGCTCACTCTCTGGCGCCATACCTGCAGTTTCTGGTACTCTCCTATCCAGATTAGTCGGAAAGGGATAGCCCTCTGCGATGTTGCTAATGAAAGCCTTGATTTCCTCAATCAGACCCTCTTTGCTGTGCCACTCCGCCAAAGCATCCCACGTGCGCTCTACTAAAGGTAAACTATCAATCATCTCCATCGGCTTGCCGAATGCACTTGATATCTGCAGCAGGTTGGCAGACCGTTGGACATCGGCAGAGGTGTTGGAGCCGGCGGCATGGAAGAGCGCTGGATTGAAGAATAAACCATCACCCTTCTCCAGCGGCACGCTGACATACGTCTCGAGGAAGAAATCCTGGAATTCCTTGAGTCTGTAGGCCATATAACCCTCCTCAAATTTCTGACTGAATGGCAGCAATCTTGTCGGCCCTGACTCCACTGGCATGTCACTATGTGCTACAGCGCCTTGGAGAGTCAGGAATTGACTGGCAATTTGAAGTGCTTTGGGAAACTGCTGGCACAACTCCGCGCTCTGGAAGCCGATGTGGTAGTCTCGATGGCTGATTTGTGCTGCTCCGCCGGGACGTACGATGTTGACTTGGGCTGTGAGGCGATGTTGCGGTCCCAGCCAGGCCGAAGAAATGAGCGAGAGCCAGGGGTTGGAGTAATATTCGATGAAAGTAGTAGGATCAGCCAGACAATGTTTAGAGAACGAGTTCCAGATACGTGAGTTCGACCCGGACGTCGCAAAGTGGTCGCCTTTCTTGTCGGATTGCTGCGCTTCCTGCCTAATGATCGAGGAGTACACATCATTCACCTTATCAATGAGACCAAGATCAGTGTAAATATGCTTGGTGACAAAGACGCCGGGCCCATGCAGAAGGATATGGTACCATTCGTCCTGTAGAGCGGAGATTTGTTGTGTTGTGTAGGACGAGACGGCGGACAGGTCATAGGTTGGGACATTCTTAACGATTTCGCTTGCCAGCGGGTATTCCAGTGGAAGGGACTTGGCTGTCAAGGCTTGGAACTCGTCTAAAGAAGGAGGTTTAGCTTTAGAGAAGACTCGAGGTCCAATTGGCGGCGTGATGTCGTGGCTGCTGGCTCTCCCATCATGCACGGATGTTCCATTCGGTAAGAGCCCCATGGTGCCTTGTAAGTTTCGAAGGTTCGAAGATGATCATGGAGGTGTCGAGCTCCAGCGCTCTCTTTTGAACTCGAGACTTGATCAACGGAAGGTAATTTTGTCCGCTCTGTTGTCGGGCGCTCTTACCAGATCGACAAGTGCAAAGCTAGCGCCAGGGTAATCAGGCGTCGGCTTCCCCTCATGCTCAGTCGGTCGTCAGATAGCAGCATGCAGAGTAAGCTTGTTCCGACCTCACATCCAGTCGCGAAGGTCGTCGCAGCTAAAGTGGGGAGGTTCGGCTTTTGCGGGGTCTTGGCTCAAGTAGCCGAGCGGTGACCTCGTGGCTTTCGCCCCGTCGCGATGGCACTGCACTAGCATCGGATCGCAGGTATTGCTTGGGAATCATTGATTCTGCTGTCTCACCTCTACCGATCAAACCGGGCTCAGTCGTACACGTCTATGTGTGCAGCTCAGCTGAAGAGTGGGGCACGCCACTGTACCTAGCTTCCTATGCGGGATCCTGTCATGCTTCATGCTTTCGACTTGACTAAAATACTTCTCACCAGGCTGTTCTTTTAGAAACTCTCAGCGCTCCAGCACAAGCTTGCAGCAGCTCTGAGCGGCTGTGCCTGTATGGCTCAATAACCAGTCATGGCTGTTCACGAGGCTGGCGAGCGCCACCTCGCTTACCCTTGAGTGATCGGGTTATTGCCAGGCGTGGGCAAGTAACGTTGCGCACCAAGTCTTATGTTATATATCTGGCGTCTTGACCCCTTTACAATGACCGAAAGTCTCATGCCTCATCACCGCCATGTCCCACCTCTCGCCGTCGCTGGTAACAGCCCTTTCCGATCCTACCGTCGCTGGCAACTTCGCAAAGCTTGTGGAGCCGCACATCGACCCGCCATCTCGTGGTCGATTTTGCAATATCTGCATGTTACTTGATGTTTTGACTGGTCTTTTCGGGTTTTCGATGCAGTCACAGCTCGAGGAAAGAACCCGATCAATGACTGGTTCAGGAACAGAAATCTTTCGAGATCTGAACCTTGGTCGACGTTCCGACCTGATTGTAAGGAGCTCTAACTGTCTCACATGTAGCGCACTACTCTCATGTGCGGATGAACAAATTGCGATCACACCACAGGAGGCTATACCTGGCTTTACGACAGACTATAGCTTCAGTGCTCACCTGATGGACGACAATCCTGTTCTCGCGATTGCGTTTGGCCCGACACCAACAACGACAGAAAGTGTTGGAGCAAGACGATCCCACTTCGACCAGCTAATGGTTCTGCGGTTTCTTTTAGCGGAAGGGAATCTCCCTATGAGCGCAGACGCGTGGCCCGATGGCTCGCCTCGGCTTTATAAGCCAGAGCATGTCGATACGGCACAGATCAGAGGGTGGTTTGATCGCTGTAGCCAGATGCATGGCAACAGGTGCAAACAGCCTAACGCCTTTTATGTGAGCTCTGAGGTGCGTCCTAGCTTCATCGATGTGGAACAAGAGTGTATCGTCACCCCTGAACACGTTGTTCCCTACGTAGCGCTGAGCTATGTATGGGGACCGGTTGAGACCCTGCAAGCACTCAAAGAGAATATTTGTAGCCTGGCCAGCCCAGGGAGCTTGTCGACAACGAGTTCATACAACGTTCCCACCACAATTCGAGATGCGATCAAGCTCTGCGCTCTACTCGGCCAGAAGTATCTCTGGGTCGATCGTGTGTGCATTGTGCAGGATGATCCTCAGACGAAACGCGAACAACTCAGCGCGATGGCTTGGATTTATGCAAACGCCGAGTTTACCATCGTAGCCGCCGACGGTAGCCATGCGGATCAAGGCCTATCTGGGCTTGGCCAAAATACCGGACAACGACGAAGACATCTTCTCAAATTTCCCACGAAAAATATGATCCTGCTCACAGACGAAGTTGCACGACAAACAAGGTTGTCAGAGAACACGTGGTCTTCCCGTGCCTGGACGTTCCAAGAGCATGTGTTTTCTAGAAGACTTCTCTATATGGACACGTTGGTGAGCTGGATATGCTACTCCGCAACTTGGAACGAATTGTGGTCACTTCCGCCCGCGACTATTCCAAATGAAGAAGAGCATGCTGACCAACACGATAATCGAGAAAAACTCTACACTATTGATTGGCCGTCATTCGCCGAATATGCGAACATGGTCAAGCAGTACAACTCGCGCGATCTGACGTATGATTCGGATATACTGAATGCATTCATTGGTGTAATCGCTCAGATGCGTGTAGGCTTCCCAGCTGGATTCTATGGTGGTCTACCAGAATTTTACTTCACACTTGGACTGCTCTGGCAGCCAGGTAAAGGTCTTAGACCGCGGTCTGATTCTCTCAATTGTACCCCGAGCTGGTCATGGCTTGGGTGGTCGGGAAACTTAGATCTTACTATGTGGATCTATAACACAGATGCCCAATTGCCACACGCTGAATTCGAGACTACTATAACTCCAGTAGTCAAGTTCTTCAAAAAGCCCGATGGGGCTGACAAGTGTTCCAGTCGTATTGACGACACCTTCCATACCGTAAGAACTCATTTTACAGTCAATGGGGCACCTCCTCCAGACCGCTGGGAGAAACATCCCGGGGATGTCAGATCAAATTTTGAAACGTTCTACACGTACATAGGATACCCGGGCCTAAATCCGTCACATATAGACCCCAAAAGGCGGTTTCGCTACCCCATACCGCCTTTTCAACGCCACAGAGATATCGATCCTATTGATGCAGATGAACGTAAGCTGTACTTTAGCACTCAGCGCAAGTTCATGACCTTCGGAATACCAGAGGAGCAAAGCCCATGGCGAGTTGGCAAGCACAAAAACAGCAAGTACCATGCTATCGACCTGCCCATTTTCGATGAAAATGGAGCCTGGGCAGGCTCAATACGCGTCAATGGGCGCATTGAGGAAAAGCTTCCTAGTGGTGAGACAGCCGAACTGATCCGTATTGCCGAAGGCTCTATACCTACTACAAGCGGCAGAGTGGGTCCTGGCGGAGAGCCGGAGCGCATTAATCAACTGGCACAGAGTTCCCGTCACCCGTTCCAGGAGTGCGTGCAAAGACTTGACCTGAGATCAAATTCGCATTACGAATTCTACTTTGTGTTGTGGATTGAGAGAATTGGGGAGACCGCACGACGCAAAGCACTCGGCACGGTCTGGAAGCGCTCATGGGATATCGGAGAGACAGAAGAGGTTGATATTGTACTTGTTTGAAGAGCACATGTCGTGCGTTCTGCAAGAGTCGGAGACCTTGGTCGTTTATGGTCGTACGCTAAGCCATTTTTAGTAAGTGATTCCTTGGAACGGTAGTGTCAACTCGACAACCCTAGACTCCAGAGGCCGCACTTCACCTCAAGTCTTGCTGTCTTGAACACCCAAATCGCTTGGTCTACCAATAGGGCTCCTCCGTGCGGTGATTCCGTCGCTTTGACTCGGGCAAACGAATCTCCTGCGATCGCTTTTTGTCGGTTCTAATAGTAAACAGTAGTGTCAGGCGTTTGAGGCGTTGCGGATTGCAATGGACTGCTATAGCGAAGCAACTCCATAGCAGCCTGCTAGAAACCCCGATTAGTCCGATGGCATGATGCAGCAATCTACTAAGGGTCCTCACTCCCAAGTTGAAACTGTACATTGCCTTGACATGCTATTTAAGACATCGAAATCTGCGTCGAACAGCCTCCATCCTCCAAAACATATTTGCATACTCTATATACAGTAAAATCTGATTGAAGCTTCTCAACCAATCCATTCTCAAGCTTCAACTGTACCTACTTCTTGACTCCACCAAACCGACCCACGTAGAGATGGCCGACAAAGGTGCAACTCTCGACATGTCCTTGTTCTTTGGAACAGCCAAAGAGAAGAAAAACTTTTGCAATGATTTGTTACGCCTTTTGAAAACGAGAGGAGGTGTCAAGATCCAGAATCACAGTATTCCTGACGAGGACATATTCGAGCTTTTCGCCATGGTAAGCTTAATCTGTCTCGATAGTCATGTAAAAAGTATACTCACAAGCAGGATTAGAGTCGAAAATTCTTCAGATTGCCCTTAGAGACTAAGATGGAGGCCAAACACCCTCCTCAAGCCAACCCCAATCGGGGTTACAGCTTCGTTGGCCAGGAGAATATCGCAAACATCAGCGGCTACGAGAAGGGTCTCGGCCCAGGCAAGACTCGTGATATCAAAGTTCGTACTCAAAGATATAGTGCAGTACTTACCTGCGCTAACAAGTCAGGAAACGCTGGACATGGGCAGCGCTCAGGACAGCCTCGTCGACAATCTCTGGATTCCTGAGGAGAGCCTTCCGGGCTTCCGCAGCTTTATGGAATCCTTCTACGAGAAGGCTTTCAAGACAGAGATGCAACTACTCTCTGCGCTTGCTATCGCACTTGGTATCTCCGAGGACCACCTCAAAGCGCTGCACAACCGAGCCGAGAACGAATTTCGCCTCCTGCACTATCCCGCTGTTCCGGCCTCTGAACTTGCCGATGGCTCAGCCACTCGAATCGCTGAACACACGGACTTCGGTACAATCACAATGCTCTTCCAGGACTCAGTGGGTGGACTACAAGTTGAGGATCAGACCCAGCCGGGCGTTTTTCGCAGCGTCGAATCTTCGAAGTCAACAGACATTATTCTGAACATTGGCGACTCTCTCCAACGCTTGACGAACGACACGTTCCGTGCGGCCTGCCACAGAGTCACATATCCACGTACTGTCAAAGCTGAGGATAATGTCGAGATTCCTGAACGATACTCGATTGCCTACTTCGTCAAGCCTAATCGTCAGGCATCTCTGTTTCCTCTGAAGGAGTTTATTACTGACACTACTCCATGTCGGTACGATGATGTTACGGCGTGGGATT
This sequence comes from Stagonosporopsis rhizophila, assembly GCA_016767195.1. Classification (NCBI taxonomy): domain Eukaryota; kingdom Fungi; phylum Ascomycota; class Dothideomycetes; order Pleosporales; family Didymellaceae; genus Stagonosporopsis; species Stagonosporopsis rhizophila. Next base: position 942,037 of record CP068494.1, read on the forward strand.
GGAACAATCGTAGAATTGAGAAGCTCTTCGGCTGAATCGATGAGATGACATAGGGAAATAGTCCTTTGCTTCTGTCATCACTTGATTTCTCAACGGCTTATTAGCTTTTTTAGCTTTGGTAGATTCATATTTATGCTAAGTACACCTGCTGTCCCTGTGTGTGTCTGTTCGACAAAGGGAGTGTATATGTTCATTATAGCTGGCTCGAGGCGTCGACTAAATAAGATATCATTATCAGAAATCAAAATTCCGATAGACCAGATTGAGAAGTATCTACACCACAGTCATATCACAGGAAAAGTCATGCATAGCAACAGATAACATGATTGTATTATAAAATCCCTCTTGCCCTCAGGAGCCCAAGCACCCAGCTAAGAAACTTAAACGCTCTTATACAAGTTGCCAATGAGGAGTGACCTGTCCTGTGCCGCATGCGAAGTCTCATACATCTTGTTCTTCTTGTCATACCAATCCATGACATTGTAAACTTTCCCCTCCGCGTCAGTGATCTCTGTGTCATCACTCGGACGTAAGAAGTACGTGACTGAGTATCTGTCCGAATGTGGGAGAGGAAGTACGCGGTGTACGGCCGACCGGAGTCTATCATGGGTCAAGAAGCGAAGTGCGTCGGCAACGTTTACAATAGCGCATCCGGGGCGCGGCTCCACATATTGCCACTCAAAGTCTCCGGCACCCGGGCCGACGGGTGTCATCACTTGCAAGCCCCATTGTGGGGCAAAGACTAGTGTCAGAGTACCATAGTCTGTGTGCATGTTGTGGCCTACATTTCCTCCAGTAGGATCCATCGGGATACTACGTAAGACATCAAAATTAGTATGGAATGAGCTGACGAGGGTATATTGAGAGAAGCCTTGACTTCGATATTGAAGGATGATGACTTACTAAAATGCAGTCAGTGATATTGTCAAAGAACTATAGGTGGAATGAAGTAAAAAGCTCACCTAGTGGAGACATGCAAGGGCACTCTTTGAGGGACAGTCGTCGCGGTGAAAGCGATTGAGACTCCGATCGCCCGTCATACCCAGAGCATTAGATATGCGATCAAGTATGACTTTTGTCATGTAGTGACATTGTGTTTGGAACTTCTCGAAAGTCTGGTAATTTTTCTCAACAACTGGCGAAAGTCCCCATCGGCTCTGCATCTCGAAGCGGCCAGTCTATAGCCGTGATCAGCGCTCTGAATATACTTCGGGGGGACGGAGGGATGTAGGAAACCTTCAAGACCTCCCATCCGTCTCGTCCACCATGGGTTCCAGCTTGAGAACCAATTGGCTTATAACTGAATACCATCGTGAGTCAGTAAGTCACTGGATTGTGGAGGTTTTATGAGCTTGTGCGTTGCTTACCCATGTGATGCCATACTAATGGCCAATTGTTTTCGCTTCACAGATTCAGGCTGTGCAAACCAGTCCCGCATGGCCGAATTTACACCGTCAAGGTCATCCAGCACCGTTGCAGAATACTGGTCTGAGATATCCAGATAGAAGAAGCCGACATTCTTACAAGCTGACATGAGCTTGCTGATATGTTCTGGGTTACGGTCGAGTAGCTTGGAAAATATGATGGTATCAAGTTTAGCTAAAGGGTCATAGCCTCTAGGAGCTACGCCGGTACTTTCCCCATTAGAAATGGCCATAATTGAACAGGGCAATTTGGTAAATATTGGCACAGTTGCTTGCTTATACGGACGCGAAGTGAGTCGGTCAAGTCGTGGTGGTAGAAGTTCGAAGGGTCAGCCCAGGTATTTTATATCTCGCAGATTACAGTGCTGGTGAGATCACTGGACTGATCTCTTCTGGAGATCGAAGTTTCAGTCTTGTGCACCATCTTCGTTAGGCAACTCCGTTATCCAATATTTTACTTCACGTTTATCCCCGCACGCTCTGGCCCACGTCAGCCGTGGCTTAGGTTAACTGTGGACTAAGGCCCATCAGTTGCGAGTTCTTTCTTGATCCGGACTGTGGGCCTAACTCGGGCGCGTTCCTTCTTACGAGCTAGAGTAGTTTTACCGGTATTCAAAGACAACGCAGCTGTCGCTTTGGTCCCAAGCGTTAGGCCCTGGCGCAGTCACAAGGCAAATTACGCTGTGAGTGACGGTTTAGGTCGCGACAGTCCGGGTGGCGACGGCCCGAGACCAATGTTGTTCGGGGGAGGATAGGTAGGATTGCATGGATCTATCATTCGCCGAGAGCTCACTTGTGTATGCACGCTGATCTTCACCTAGCTTGCTGCAGCATGTTTGTCCTCACCTGCCTTTTACACCCCTCACTGCGACCGGAATACGGCACGCAAACCTAGTTTACCGGAAAGGAACATGCACATATGTACGCGGCCCCATTGTCCACAAATGTTCAAGCGCTGACTGTTGAACGTTGCGCAGCTATTCGACCAGTGTTCTAATACTTACACACTATTCGAATAGCTGCTGAGAGTTTGGCCTTGCTTGATGCAACTGCCTGTACCGGTGAAGCCGCTTCTGCTACACCGTTCCTGTGTACTTGCACATTTTGGTCGACCAGGAAGCACCCCCTCTCCGGAGATGACGCCCAGCACGAGAATCCTTAAATAAGCCCTATATTTCACGTACATCTGTTGATTATCACGCCTTCCAAATCTCGTTTCATCGCTTTACTTAACATCATGCTCCACCATTCACTCACGGTTGCCTCACGAGTTAATCAATTTGACAAGCTGGTGACCGCCTTGAAAGATGCTCTTGGTTCGTCAGGATTGACATCCAACGATATTGACATCGCGCAACTCACCCAATTGATGCAAGAGTATCGGAGTAATGAGGATGAGTGGAGAAGTTTCGCTCTGGTGGATCGAAACAGTGGCTATACTCGAAACTTAGTGGATCAGGGAAACGGAAAGAGTAACCTTGTGAGCTTTCCCCCGACGACCTTTCTCTCCTCTCAGGCTAATGAAGTAGCTTCTGCTTGTCTGGGCGCCTGGAAAAGGCAGCCTGATACATAGTCACAGTAATGCACACTGCCTGATGAAGATCCTTCACGGTCAGCTCACTGAGACGCGCTATGAAATTCCGGACAACGAGACCTCGTCTAAAGATCATGAAAGTATGGCTATGATATCCAAGATAGTACATACCGAAAATCAGGTGGCTTACATGAATGACGATCTCGGTGTTCATAAGATGTGGAACGATGGTCTTGACTATGCGGTTTCGTTGCATCTGTACACTCCTCCAAATATTGTGAGGCATGGGTGTTTTATCTTCAATGAAGCGACCGGGGAAAGAACGCATGTCAAAACCTTCGAGAACTTTTCTTTCCGGGGCCAGCGGATGTAAGCTGGCGCTACGTCATCTCCTATTCACAGTCAGTAGAACCAATAGCGTAGATGCCTCATCTATGTTGCCGGTTGGGGTATCGCTTACTGTAATCTAAATCGTTTGCTAGTCGCACAAAAGTGTTCAACATCTGCCGAGAGCATTGTTGATGGGATGTCAGAAATTTTAATTGTTAAAATTGACCTTTGTTATGATATGGGGCGCGATACCCTAGTGTCTTAGCAGTTCAAAATGCTGTAAATAATTGCCGTTTATGTTAAACCAACTGCTTGCCGTGCGGATCTCTTCAAGTACTAGGTTTTCTCTTTCGAAGGCCGAGGGCTCCAATGGTCGCTGCAGTCATCGTTACGCCTAGCAGGATGATGAGAGTGCGCCACTTTCCAGCACCATATCTAGAGCTTACTGTCGTGGACTCAGAGCTCTGGAGAACTGCCGCAGCAATATAGCCAGAAATAACACCCACAACTCCTCTAGTGAATAGCAGCACTCCAGAGACAAGGAGTTCTTCAGCTGAGCGATTGCTATCGTTCACGACTATGGCGGCCATGTGGCTTCGCAGAACCATGAAACTGAAAGCAAATGCACCGAATAGAAGCGATACGACGACCATAGTCCAATAGGCTTTACCCAAGCCCCAGACGACAAGTACCGCGAAGCTACTGACAAGGGTACTGAGAAGCATAGGCACCAGAGGTCCAATCGCGTCTCTGTTGATTCGTAAATTAGCGACTTCCCAGCTCAAGCGGTATGATCGAAAGCTTCACTCACGTGAGGGCTCCGAGCGAGACCTGACCAATAATACCAGACAAAGACAGGTACGTGACCAGCAATGCTGCCTTTGTAGAGTCAACTCCAAGATCAGTTGCATAACTTGGAAGATAGTTTGCAGGCAGATTGTTGGCCAAACTCTGAACAGCCATTGACAACACGAACAGCCAAAAGTATGGACTTTTGAAAGGCTTGAGCGTAAGCTTCTGTTCATTAGCCCCAGAGTCGATACGTGCAGCGTGTGGGTGGCGTGGACGTATACAAAGTATACCCAGAGTAATTATGACGGCGATGAATACTGTCCACCCGATGAGCGTTGTACGTGGTCCATATTGGTCCAGGAGGCGAGCGAATATAGGTGAGAGCGCAGCCGAGGCAATGTTCGCAGAACCAAAACTTCAGTAGTTAGCAGAGTGCCTTTGCGTGGTTATCGAGGTTTCTTTGGGTACTAACAAGATACCATTGGCAAGACCGCGACGCTGGAAGAACCATTCGTCGACAAAGCTAATGCAAGGCGCAAACAGGAGACCACTTGAAAGACCATACATCATCCCTTGAGTCATTATCACCTGTAAAGCCTAGACGAGAATGTCAGCTGAGCGAACGAATCGCGACATGTGCTTGGAGCTTACTGTGGTGGAGAAGGCAGCTCCCAGAGAAGAGGCCACAACCAAAACCATACCGGTCCACATCATGTGCGGCCTCAAGTGAGGATAATTGCCAATCAAGGGCAACAGGAAAGGTGATAATGATTGGAGAATCCCCTTGAAACAGTCAGTCTTATCTCTTATGCGAATCGAGTTGAGTGTCTCTGACCACAACGAGGAGCCCAATGGAGGCGACGAGTTGATTGCCCTCAAAAGGTGGATTCTTGAAATAGTATTCGCGAAAGACACCCTGTGTGGCCCCAAAGCCTTCAACGAAAGTTAACTCGAAGAATCGGCTAAGCAGGAGATTGACAGAGCGCACCCCATGTGGCCATGGATATAGCGGAGATGGCAGTTAGACAAGTCCAGGCGGCTTTGCCTTGATCACGTGGCGGCAACCCTTCTTCATCGCTGTGATGTACTCTCACAGATTGGGAAGGGGTCTCTGATAAAGTCGCCAGGTCGGCACCTTGTAAATTCTTCTCTGACGGATGGCTCATTGTTTGCGCCGTGGGTACCTAACGAATGGTGACTGCGGTGTAAGGGAGTCTTGAGGTATGAGGGTAGAGCTCGAGCTTGTGGAGCTAGAAGTAGTAGCAGACAGACTCACAAGATTCAGAGCAGCTTTATCAGCGGGCGCTGAATACAATGATGGGATGCGCGAGTCGAGAGCGCTTTTCAACCGGTCACAGCGAGTAACATAAGCCGTGATAAACCGCACAGGTGCGTAAATGGCCCCTCGTCGAATCACAGTAATTGTGGTTGTCATCACAAAGAAGCGTTTTGTCTCTGTGGTGTTACGCGCAGATCCTAGTCTCAGGCGTGCGGCTCCTCAAAGCTCGCCGCCCCTTGCTTACCACAGTTCACTAGCGCAATTTTGTACCTGGCCCGTAACCCCGGTTGCGCAGCCCCACACGTGCTTACTGTATCTGCACACTCCCCCAAAAGTGAGCTACTAGCACTCTCGGCTTAAGGAGAACATCATCATTTTTGGCTGATAGTTTTGTTGTACCGAATCTATTGGTAAAAATGCCTGATCGTATCGCACGAAGGAATGCTTAAGGTAACGATCCGTTCCGCTGGAGACTGCGCTAAGTACTGCGATGACAAGCTTTACTGTGAGACTAAGCTTGCAGGTACCCATGCTTGGGATCTGTGGGCCAAGAGCTCGCAGTATGGTGGTCGCAAAGGTGTGGAGGACGCCTGGGCGACAAGCCGGGTGCGAGCCGGGTGCGAGCCGTGATATCTGTTTTCCAACCCGACCAACCGAACTCTCGGCACGAAATATCTTGTGCAGATTTTTGGGCAGTCTTTCTCAGGGTACGGTCGACTGTAGCCATGTAAAATGTCAAGGGACAAGCTGACTTCCCAGACTACTCACATATTCTATAGAGGCACTGGAGCATCTATCCCCGGCACGGCCACAGGAGTTGCAGGACTGCACTAAGACTAGAGTAGCAGGTAACAGCGCGGATCAATGTGGTCGGCCAGGACACGGGTGACTGGTCTTATCATGGCTAGAATCTTAGCCCAACGTGTGGCCGCTTCCCGAGCCGGTTGTTCCCGCTCCACATTCCCCGCATAGTTTTGGTTCTTTTCGTGCTACGCTGTGTGGACTAGGCCCTCTTGCATACTACGATCCCGGAATCTAGAGCGTGGTAGACAACTTTGAGATTATACAAGGACTAACATGCTATCGGCGTACGAGGGAGAAGTCAAAAGAGTCATGGTTGATGATTGGCCATAACCTTAAATGCAATTTCTAACCGCCCCCCTTTCAAAGTTGGTAGAGACTGGTCTGTTGGAGACGTCGTACGGACCAAAGGTCCTTTTGGTTCCCTAACGCTTTTTGATTTTTCAACGTTTTTGTACCCAGGTATGCCTTTAAATAACATGATAACCAGAGACAAAAGAACCTATCATTTTATGGAGCGACAATCAACTCATCCATCATACCGCCAGTCAAGACAGTCTCTGTGCGCTGGATCTCGTGAGACTGCTTATAGGTCTCATATTTGCGCAGATACCACTTTTTGGCATCCGTCTTGATATCATCGCTGTCGCGGAACTCAGTTCTGTCGCTGGCGCGAAGGAAGTATGAGATGGAGGAACGATCAACACCCTCAATCTGCACTGCACGATGGAGGGCTGAACGCAGACGTCTACCGGACAAGAAGCGGAGTGTGTCACCAACATTAATGATGGCGTGGCCTGGCTTTGGCTCTACCCATTCCCAGTCACCACTGTCTGGCGAGAGAGCTTGCAGACCCCACTGCGGGGCGAATAGCAGCGTCAGCGATCCGATATCTGTGTGCATATTTTGACCCACCCCCGCTTCAGCAATACTGGCCGCTGGATAGTGGAGAAAATAAAGAGTGCTCTTCGATGGCTCGTCATCTCTGTGATAGTTGTGCAAGCTCTGCTCATCCTTGAGACCAAGTCCACTTGAGATACAGTCGAGGAGGTTCTTCAGGATGTAGTGCGAGGCCGCGGAAAAATCATCGAAGGTCCGCTGGTAAGAAGTGACCACAGGTGGGAGACCCCACCGGCCCTTCAATTCATTGTGGCCAATCTACCCGACGGTCAAGACGATGCTACGGTGCTGATAGTACCAAAACTTACCTTGAGAGCCTCCCACCCATCCTTCGTATTCTCGCTAATACCAGACTGAACACCGATTGGTTTATAGCTATTAGTTTGGATTAGCCTCGCTGCATTTCATAATGAAGACAGAAGTCCGTACCCATGAGCATTCGAAATAGTTGGCGTGTTCATCTTAGATTTGACGGATTGTTTGAACCAGTCCTTCATGAGAATTCGTAAGTCTTCAAGATCCTTCATCATATTCCCAGCCTCCTTCGACGTGAGGTCCAGATAGAAGAACCCATAGTGCTCACAAGCCGAAACGAGATTCTCCATCTCAGTCTCGCTCCTATCGAGTAGTTCTGAGAACCTGATAGTCTTGAGCTGAGCAACAGCTGCACCATTTGGAATACCTTCGATATTGAGGAAAGGCATGTCGGATGGAAATAAGTAGGAAATGACTTGAGCAAGTTGTGTGGTTTACAAGACAGTGGAGTAAATCGTGACAAGCAGACACTTTGAGCTGTTCACCTATACACGAAGGATTCAGTGATATTTATGCCACTGCTGGTCACTGCAGCCAAACTGGAAGCAGCCACTAGACATCAGCCCCGTGAGCTGTGACCCTGATAGATCTGAGCATAGATGCCGTGATCATGAGGCATTTGCTTCGCAATTACGCTACTACCTTCTTTCTTTGGTTCTCTACGATACATCATCCAACCGGCGGGTGGGAATTTGTGTCTATTCCTGCACGATCCCCAAGATGGGAACGAAAAGCACTCTCTCTCGATGATAATTTCGTCAACAGCAGTAAGACGTTGCTGACCCGTGGTTACTGGCATCTCAAGCATGTCAGCGTTTCAGTGGGAAATGGTCAAGGTATTGTGATCTCCCATTGAACCACCATGAAACTGGACGGGAAGTACCCTTGTACAAAGAATCTTTAGTTACACGATGGGTCAGCAAAGCATTGTTGGGACGCATGTACTCGGTCGCACACATGATAGCATGGACACATTACATCCTTGTGAAGACGGGTGACCCCAGCATCGTTTACTGTGTATGATTCACGGTTTTCGTGCCCATTTCCCCAAAAGCAGCCCAAGCTGAAACATGGACGGATGAACAACAATAGATGCCAACCATTTGCTTATTCGTGATATGGCAAGCTAGTACTATGCGCTACGTGTGTCGGATTGTGCATCGTGTGCTCAATGATGTTGATCCAGATACAGACCTAGACCCATCTTAGATCAGTCCTCCCTTCTTGATGAAGAAGTTGTAGCGGGAGCGCAGCCTTGTGCAGGCCCTGCGTCGACGTAACTTGCAGTGCGACGCCCAGGTTGCACTACAGCCACATGCTGGGGCGCCTCACAGCGGACGTCTTCCGATACACCGTGATTGACCCGAGCCGCGCCAGCGCCGCGAGGTCCACTTCTACTACCAGTCTCATCAAAGACCATACCTCGTTGCGGCTCAAAAGGCTAAGAATGGGAACAACTTCCCTTTGGGATGCGCACTCTGAATTGCACACGTTATTCGCATACGGACAGCGTCAGGTAATGTTTGGTCTTCACTCTGCCCCAGAGTCTGTATACAGGTAAGTGCTGACTGCCAAGCGGACTGTAGATCCGATGGGCGCCAGGTCACACAATAATCTGATGCTGCTGTAAAGACGGGTAAGGCGAGGGTGTTGACCATGCCTGAACGCACCTCTTAGGAAAGAACTACGCAGGGTTGCCTAGAGTGGTTTCGACACGCGTTACTTCCGTTCGCTCACCGCCGTTCGCCTACTTGGATCCACAGAAATCAATGATCCTGTGAATGAAAGCTGCGACACTGAGGCTTTTGTTCTTGTGCAAGGACAATGCACTGACGTAGAAAGAGGTGTGGGGACACGGTGAGAGGGAAATTCCGTGATCGAGATCCGCCCCAGCAACCGCACCTGAGCTTGGGAGATTGCCTCTGTCAATATCTACGATTTTCATATCAGTCTGGTTCGAGCATCCTTTCTGGAATTCGATTTTCAGCAATGCTACTCGAGAATCTTTCCCAGAAGCCTGGAATGGGCAAGGTGAGCTCATTGCAGCAAGTTTACTCTGTTGACGGAGGGAGAAAGGCATGGACGTTTCTGGCTGCAGCTTCAGCGACGAATGTAATAACTTATGGTGAGTATCTGTAGAATGTGTTGAACGGATAGAACTGATTTTCTAAGGATTCTCCTCTACCTTTGGAGTTTTTCGTGAATACTACTTCCGGCACGGCCCATTTGAAGGAAGCCAGGAGGTTGCCTACATTGGACCTGTTGGTCTTGTAAGTCTTTATCATCGTACTACTAGGGTCTAACAACGACTGACTGCATGAGAAGGGCTTGATCCAAGGGCTTTCCCCGCTTGTAGTATACTTCTGCAGCAAGTATCCTACCAAAGTCACACTTTTACTGTGGTCTGGTGCATTATTGATTGCAGCATCTACCGTGGGTGCAGCATTCGCTACGACCGTGAGTAGCTTCGATCAATACTGAGAATATGTTCAAAGGCTGATCATGAAACTTCAGCCGGCACAATTGATTATGACCCTCGGTGTCCTGTACGGCTTCGGTGGGAGCTTTATCTTTGCCCCGTGCGTGGTCCTAATAGATGGCTGGTTTGTCGAGAGAAGGACTTTGGCCAATGGTATTTTGTAAGTCCCAAAAAGGTCGAACGCTATCCAGAGATCTAACCTACACCAGTTTCTCAGCCAGCAGCGCTGCTCCCGCGTGTCTCTCACCTCTATTCTCGCTCACCTTGAACCGCTACTCTCCCAAAGCGACACTCATAGGATGGGCAGTATTTTGCGCATTTCTATCTTTACTATCCCTACCTTTTGTTCAATCACAGCAGCATGTCCATGAACCCCAAGCCCTACCAGGATCCACAACAGCTGATGACAACTTCGATGGAAAAGAGAGAATAATTTGTCGCTTCTGGACGCAACCTCTGTTCTATATCGTCTGCTTGACAACGATTTCACAAGGTCTCGCGCATTTCCTTCCAGCGCTGTACATACCTACCTTTGCCACTGACTTCGGTGCCACGCAACACGATGCCTCACTTCTCATCACTTACTTCAACATAATTTGCATTATTGCGCAACCCCTATATGGCCATTTGGTGTAAGTAATCACGCCAATTTTTGACAACCAGTTTCCCCCTTAGAGCTAAGACAAACAAATAGCGACCGCATTGGACCACTCTTCCCACTGCTGATCACCACCCTCGTGGCATCCGTCTCGATCCTCACGATCTGGGGCTTGGGGAAGTCATACCCGCCGCTCGTTGCAGTAATGCTCCTCTTTGGAGCCTCGTCTGGCGCCTTCGTGGTGCTACGAAGCAGCTTTGCGACGCAGATTGTACTGCGGAACAAGGCACACAGCAAGATATTGACGGATTCAGAGAAGCGAAACAGCGAGTCGCTCATCTCCGGTATACTGATGTCCATTCGTGGTGTTGCAACGATCTCATCGGGGTTTGTTGGCAGGGCGCTTGTTCAGGGAAGTGAGGCTATGCCTCTTGGCCCGGGCTATGGCGCGGGAAAGTGGAAGTCACTCATCCTATTTACAGGTGTTATTATGGGTGTTGCCAGCTTAGGCAGCGTGGGCTTGATTAAGCCTGCAAAAGTTCCAGAGCGTGATGTAAGGAATTCTGATGACGAGATTCTTTCATCGTAGCAACATTCAGTGTAATTGAAAAGACCTGGAGACGATGGTGTCATATGATAGGGCTTGCAGAATAGAACTGATCATGGTCCGGGTTATTTTAGAAAGTACAGAATACATAAAAGCTTGCATCTTCTGCACATTCTTGAATCGTATCTGTGACTATTACTTGATGTATAAATAGACTGTGTTGGAATGTTTAAGAGTGAATTTCTCTTCTGTCTGCAGTTGCTAATGCCGGGGTATAATCGTCATTCGTTTCACTACCGTAGGAGATCATCTTTACACTATCACCAACATTCTCCAAAGCTAATATAGTAAGGTTACGTATCGACAAAAGTTATGTTTTCGCGACGGAAACAGTCTGTATACACACAGATTATGATATGAGTTACAACACTTCGAAATATTGATCTTCTGAACGCACTGTTCAACAATAGCGCGACTGCAGAATTGAATGTTATATCAGGTCGGTCTCTCTTTGTCAGACCTGTTATCTGTGAAGACGTCTAGATTTTAGCACAAGACTTGTACTAGGTGTCTCAAGTAAGGTAATTCTGGCGTTACTGAAGCTCGGATTATTCATTTCTCGCAAGGGGGTTTGCCTTTTACAGCTATCAATAAAAACCAGATATTGTTTCAAGATTACCTTTAGCATTGCATCGTGAGGATTCTCCCTGCCGCTGTTTTTGACCAACAATCAACACTAGGGTACCAATACAGTGTTGGGTACACCGCCGACGCGTAATTACACTACGTTACTAGGTAAATATAGACTTAGCCAATCAGAAACAATAATTAGCTAGCCAGTTACCCCTCTTTCAATATAACGTTATCAACAACCTCTCCTCTTCTCCCGTCTGTCTCATCTGCCTCCCCTCTCTGTCTTATCTCTATCCTACCTCTCTCTTATCCTGCTGCCGACCAAAATATACTATTGGTACTCTTTTTCTCACGTTGTGCAGTGACATCCTTGCTGTAAAGGTACTGAAACCCATCATTGAAAGATATGTGTACCACAACCTGAGTCATCGTATGTAGCGCTCTTTTAGAGATAGCATTTCCTCTTGAGCGGACGGCAGGAAGTGAAAAGTCACGCGTCCGATTACGATTCAAACTTGACAGACCTATGCCAATAGTGAACTCCCGGGCTGAAAATTCCAATCTCGTGATGTTAGGTGTAAGAATAACATGTATGTATTGTTCGAGCTGCTAATACACAAAACTCCGCACACATGCGCGTCGAGGTGCGTTGCTGATCATGCCTCATTTGATGACTACTGATGATGCACTGAACTCTGTTTACTCGAAAATGATCTTAATAAGGCTATACAAAAAATCAAGTTTGGCACAACCTAACAAATAGAACAGCGCTGTCATTGGATAAGGTCAGGCAGCCGCATGCACTAACCAATGTTGGGAGCCTGGCCGTTCTCGGCCTAGGTGGCCAAATGCGCAACACTGATTACTGAACAATGCCGAAACACAAATGAAGCGGTAAATCTTACGAATGCTGGATCCAAAAAGGGGAGAGCAACTGCTGGCAAGATCAGATACACGTCTGGCCCTTTCTTTTTCAGGCACTGCTTTTCGCGGCTCGCTGTGCAATCAACCTCTTAACCTCTTTGGTGAACCCGACCTCCCCTTCCGAACTGCCATCGAAGATCTTCCTCCAGCCCAAAGTGGAGAGGAACCATACCAGGAGAGCATTGGAGCCTTTCCATATGTACTCGCCCTTTTCGTGTCCAGACTTCTTAACTAGGATCTCGTTTGCCACTTCTCTTGCGAACGCGTCTGCTTTCATGCCAGTAGTCTGGTGATCACGGCTTCTCTTCTTGACTCCGGCCTCGGCCGGAGTATATAAGCTCGCAGGATCAAAGCTGATAGCATCTGGGGTGGAGATGCCCGTGGACACAACACCCATGTACAAAGTAACCACTTTGATTCCTAAGGGAGCAAGTTCAAGTCGTAGCGTATCTGAGTAGGCAGAGACAGCCGCTTTGGTGGCATTGTAAGCGGATGAAAACGGGTAAGGGACGACTGCAAGAACCGATGCGGTGTTGATGATGGTTGGAGGTTGAGACACGTCCTTTTTGGCTGCCAAGAGTAATGGAGTGAACGCCGAGACCATGTCAAAAACGCCGAATACGTTGGCGTTGAACATATTGCGAACACGATTTGGATCTGCCTCGATGGCAGGCGCCTCATACACTGTGGCGAGATTCACGATCAGCGATCAAGTTTGCAGCAGGCGATTATCATGCACTTACTCAGACCTGCATTGTTGAAAAGAATATCCAGTTTGCCTCCGGTACGGGTTTGAACCTCCTTTTTCAATTCCGTTATGCTCTCAGAGCTGGTAACATCCAACGTGAGTGTCTCGATCCCGTGCTCTGATAGCCCCTCCAATGACGAAAGGGACCGAGCGGTTGCAAAGACGCGCAATCCATGCGAGGCGAACTCGAGAGCGAGAGCATGACCGGCGCTACCTTTTGTACATCTGTTTGCCATCATAAATAATGAGTTTCGATCGCCATGGTGGAAAACCCGGGAGCGATATAAACTTACCCTGTGATAAGAACTGAGCGACGGTTTTCGGTCATTTTGCGAAGATGTATTGTAGGAGCTGCTGGAGTTCCTTGGAGGTATTTACAGATTCAATTGAGAGACCAACTTGAAATAAGTCTGAGGAGGTAGGAAGGATGATTGTAATGATAGACTCAGTCTGTTAAGCGCAACTGGGTCGAGCGAACCTTTTGTATAGTTGTTTGATGTCAAAGCGCAGATAGAATAGTGGCTCGGCTGTACACAGCTTACTGATCCTAAACTCAGGCGCTAACACTAACACTGATACAGTATTAGTGATGAAGCGATACACTCGCGGGTGCCCGCATTCGTCGATGCTAATCCTACGACCAAACCAAACTACTAGATTACTCATCGGACGATCGTAGTCGACATGCTACCCCTCGTCGCACCCTTAGAACCCATGAAGACCAGACCGCATCGACGGTCGAACTCATTGCACCGACGGCCGCCGGACAATAAGCGCTGTACCACGCGCATAAAATTCGTCCTTTCACGCGCGAAACATGTCTCCAACACATCTGGCTAACGAATGCTCCCTGCAGGTGGGCAATGAAACTTTGTGCTGGGCTTTCACTGACTTAAACGCCCTCGTAGACTTTCAGTTGTGTATAATTTGAACAAATATTCTTACCACAGTGCTGCGACAAGATCTCCATAGCCCTTCTAGAGCTTGTCATTACCTACACACAAGGTGCTTACCAAGTCTTTTGACTCGCAACACTTTGCGCGCGGCCGGACATGTGCAATCGGAGCTCTTCTAAAAGCCTAATTAATGTCAGCACAGTCAACTAATCTGCTCACTATTAATCGTTTGCAAAATGGACGGACCTCCCAGAGCCTGGCACGCTAGCCTGTAGGTCACTCCTGATCTATGAGTAACGGCACCGATAAAGAGTTTGTAAAAGTCGCCTAAGAGTTGAATATTCCACTGCCGAGGCCCAATAAGACTGAGATGTTCCTGCGACCGCAACAAATTTCAGCGATGCCAAATTTACTAACAAGCATCGCTGCCTGCTATTTCGCAGGCGAAATGATAGAAACCAAAGAGCAGGTGATTGGGCCAATCAAGACAGACAACCATGCAGCTGAATTCGTTCAGTATGGAATTGATTAGTTCAGCGGTACATTTACTAAACATATCAGAATCTATGTCAACGCTGTTAGAAACCGTATCGACTCTGCCACGTGACTAGTCATATGACTTTGAGGCCGGCACACAAAGTACGTTTGTTTGGTTACTTAGTTACACATGCAATCAATCTATTGCTTTAATCTGGTCTCTTCACTTCCTGCTAGTACAGAGAAGCCGGGAGATACAGACCTCCAGAGGCCGATTTAGGACTAGTGGGGGAAGCCTCAACCGCCCCCCCTTTCACCTACACCATCACTGGTGCTCATGTCTGCAATTGCACACTTACTTATAGTACTCTCTATCAGTTAATTTTTCATGCGTTCGCGTCCTACTCTTCTGAAAATCTATCCATTATGAACAGGTTATGCTCTCTTTTCATCAAAACAACGGAAGACCTTTCTGAGTAAAACCAATGTGCACGTATGCAACAGCTGTGGTGAGCTGTGCCTGTGAAGATGCTTTGAAGCAGAGGTTCCAAACGCTATTGACGTGTAAAAGCTGCGGAATATTGTCTGCAACTCTGCCATACCAAAGTGTCTTGTGCCCATATCGGGACAGCTTCCATCCCCTAAGATCACGTAAAACAGAAGCGGCCATCTATCTTTTGAAATGCAATCATGTGAAATAATGATGAACCTAGAGTAACTCTTGGTACTGTATAACATGATCACGCGCTGTAAATTACACCAATGACTATAGCAATGCTGCGGTATCTGGCCAAATGCGTACTGTTCTTATCAGCTGGGACTACCACGCGCAATAACTCCACTACGCACAGACAACTTTCCTGCCACGGCAACACTATACCTTACGTGCATCGACTAAACCTTCTTGGCCTTTCTTGGCCTCAACGAAATTGTGCCTGCTAAACTCCTTTCGATTACCAGTCTGAGCAACATCAGCAACCGCATAGGAGAATGATTTGAAACGCGGGATATGGTGCACCTCTCTTGACTCATGTCGCAGCATCGCTCCACATTACAACCATTTTGATCGTTTCTCACGATCTTGGCGGAAATGTCTGCAAGGCCAAGAGCAACTTTGAGGTAGCGCCCGACAACAGTATGAGCCAAGGACCGATTATCTGATTGATAAGATGTAACCCATCTCGCATGATCTCTCGACCCTTTATTTCGTCTATCATTGTAAAGCACCATGTCTTCTCTACCAGATTCCAACAGGGACAAAGCCGGACCAAACAAGACCGAACTCGATGTGGCCGCTGTTGAGATCCAGGCAACCCATGACGCGCATCATGACCTTCAAGACTCCAAGTCTCCTCTCGAACCTGCGCGCTTGGATTTTAATTCAGCCGCTTACAAGATTCCCTGGACATACAAAATCCTCGCCTTGATCTGTGTTGTCTCCCTCCCTGTAGGTCACACGTGGACCGGTGCTAGCCTAGGGCCGCTCAAAAACACACTCCGAAATGAGCTTGGCATCACAAATACGCAGTTCGGCGTCATCAGCTCTTCTGATGCTATTGTTAACTCCATATGGCCCATCATTGGTGGTCTGTTGCTTGATCACTTCGGTCCAAACATTATCGTGCTCTGTTGCACAGGTGTTGTACTTCTGGGATCAATTCTTGCCGGTCTGGCTGTCAATCTTGGATTATGGAGGCTCCTCGCTGGGGGCCATATCATCATGGGCTTTGGTATCGCAGTCCTTGACTCTGCAACACAGAAGTTCTTTTACCACTGGTTTGGTGTCGGAGGGCTTGCTCTTGCGTTCGGGCTAGAGAGTGCTGTGTCTAGGACCGTCGACCTTGTTGTGAGTTGGCCCATATGATACAATTGTACTGGATCTCTGCTGACTCGATGGAGGGCGGCATGGTCGCAATCCCTATTCGAGATAGTACCGGCTCTTACGTTTGGACATTCTGGATATCCGTCGTCTTCTGCGGGTTCAGCTTCCTGGTAGCCATCGCCTACATCCTTTTCGAGCGATTTGTCGTACCTGCGGATATGCGTTTGACGACAGCGCGTGCCAAAGCTCTTGCACAGGGACTTCCTGCAGAAGTTTTCTCATTCGATGCTATTCTAACGCTTCCATGGGCGTTCTGGATGCTGCCAATGACGCAATTGCTTCAGTCAGGTGCAGCAGGCGGCTTCAGTACTAGCTCAGCAGATATCATTCGCATGCGCGGCTTCACAGAAGCAGTTGCGGGATACTTGTCTAGCGCGCAGAGCATTCTTCCTATTGTTCTGAGTCCCGTCCTTGGGTTATGTATCGATAGGTATGGCCATCGCTTCCACTACGTGGCCCTTGCGCCGGTGATGTGGATCATCGCCTGTAGCTTGCTTGGGTGGACAGACGTCCATCCCCTAGCGGCTCTCGTCTTCAGTAGCTTGGCGGGTGTGATCAACAGTATGCCGCTACAAATTTGTATCCCACTCTTGGTTGCCGACCAGAACAAGCTCGGGACAGCATTTGGCATTTGGCGTGCATTCAACAACTCAGGATCTACGATCGTCGACATAGTGTTTGGTGTCCTTCAAGATGGTGAGTGTATCGAAATCTATAGCTCACCGTATTTAAGTAACTAACGATAATCTTTCTAGACACAGAGGGTAATGGTTACACACGAGTCTTGTCTTTCGCGATCGGCGTAAAAGCACTAGCTTTCATTCTGGGACTTACCTACATTGTTGTCGATCACAGGGCCTTGGGTAAAGGTATGACGCTTACGCTGAAGCAACGAGAAGCTCGAGAGAAGGAGATTGATGATCCAACGTCTGATCCTCTGACTAGGAGGCAGCACTTCAAAACCGTCACCTATGCTGGCCTTGGACTGCTTGCCTCGATCATCATAACAGCCTGGGTGGTATTCATCCGTTACCTCTTGTAGTATCTAGTCAGAGTCTTAAGACTGTTGCACTGGTCTATATGCTGTGGAAAAGACAAGATTCTACACACGTTCATAAACATATGTATTCCTCTCCGGCTACCCCTGGGCAGCTGAAAATACATGATACTCTCAACAGTCTTTAGCAGGCACATTCTTCCACGCCCACAGTGCAATGGCTGATGAGTTTTGTAGCTAGTCAATATGTAGGGTTGAAAGATTGAAGCGGTAGACTCAACTTGCATAGACAAGGTGGAAGCAACAGTACATGCTACACCATCTAGGTACATCATAGACGTAAGTCAAGCGGCACGCAGGATATAGCAAGACGCAAAAATTCGGTGAAAAACAAGCACTTTCGAGTGGTTCAAGGAGCTGAAGGATGTTCAAATAACGTTCGCGCGTCCTGTTATGTCGTTTCGTGGCCGTCTTGTTTGGCGTCGGCCCCTTCTTCCGTCAAAACACGTCATGTTTGACATGTGAGTGTACGAATAGAAAGGTGCTAAAATCATCTCTTCACTTTCAGTTGCAACTACAGATCCGCCAGAGTGGATAACCGCCATTCGAATGCAAAGCGAGATCAGCCAACAGCAATGAGTACGACCCAACGGTCACCTTCCTTGCCACCTCCAGCGCTTCACATGTCGAAAATAGTTTGTCAGATACATTGTAACTTTTCATGGTCGAGACTACGCTGAAGCCTTTAATCTGCCAGCTCAAACTTTGCAAAGAAGAAGCTAGTGTTGCTTGTATCATCGACTGTATCTGTGATCAATGGACTGTGGCCATTAGAAATTCCTTCTGGGACTGATTGAATTCACCACCGGTCTTTCGACACTTTCTGCCGGCAATATCCACCACGCAGGGCTTTTCGTGCGGCATTGGAGCAGCTCTTATTTTTCGAGGAAAGCAATCTACTCATCTCGCAAAGAGAAATTTCTGACCGTCATAAGCCTGACAGCCAGCTGCTAGTATCCTATTTTCATGTTTCAGAGAGAAAAAGGGTCTTGCCATGGGTGTATTATGAAGTGGCCTGATCGCACTGTTAAAATTCTGTCGAGAGGTGCATGATGAAGGTGACAATGGC
Organism: Stagonosporopsis rhizophila; assembly: GCA_016767195.1. Taxonomy (NCBI): domain Eukaryota; kingdom Fungi; phylum Ascomycota; class Dothideomycetes; order Pleosporales; family Didymellaceae; genus Stagonosporopsis; species Stagonosporopsis rhizophila. Next base: position 960,722 of record CP068494.1, read on the forward strand.
AAAGTAATCCTGATTAAGTCTGAAGAGATATCTTTGACTTGAGCTATTCAAGAAACTGCTTCATTGCAGCAATGGAAGGATAGACCGCTTTCTCGACCATATTCGACTAAATAGACCCCCAAACCGCCGTCCAATGTAACAAAGCTCCGCCTCAACGCTCAATCTTCCAATTATAATGATTATCACCGACGAGTCTTGCAAGGAACATCAAGTTCCACTTTCTTGAACTGACTGCGATCGTATATGGATTGCGGTTCAGCGGCCAACCTGGAAAGAAACATCTAAGGTCTTCCTCCAACAGGCAAGATCGGCTGCAACAATCCTAGGACATTGGTGGGTACTGCCTGCACAACATTCGTAGGGACCACAGTCGCAATCTGCGTGACCAATGTTGAGGGCACGAGTGCTGGTACCTGTCTGAGGATGGTTGTTGGAATTGCCACGGGAGTTATCGACGCTGCAGATGCTACTACAGATGGAACTACTGATGTAGGAACAACGACAGGCGCTAAACCTGGCAAGCTCGGTAGCAAGCCGGCTGGAAGCCCAGTCAAGACACCAGACAAAATTCCATCAAGTGGATTCGCGCCGGGAAGAAGACCTGGGAGGATCCCTTCCAGGGTTGGCAAGCCGCTGGGGAGAATACCGCCAGGAAGGAGACCGCTAGGAAGCAGCGCTTCAAGCGGATTCCCAGTAGGAAGTCCTGCCGTAATACCAGCTAGGGCGCCAGGGATGATCTGGTCAATGGGGCTTCCAGAAAGGATAGCTGCTGGCAGACCTGTCAGGACGTTGGTCAAGGTCTGAGCCAGGAGACCTGCAAACGGGTTGACGGCAGAGATGGCTCCCAGTAGTTTTGCTTGTATGTCTGCCAGGGGATTGCTCTGGGAGTTTCCCAAGACACCGCCTAGCAGGTTGTTCGTAAGTCCGCTTGTTGAACCTGGCTGTAAAAGTCCCGCAAGGTTCAAGCCTGGGAGAGTTGGCAACTGGCCTGGAGCAGACGTGAGTCTTGCTGTTGCAGCATTGGATTGGTCCTGGTTGACTACATATAGTTAGTGAAACCGCTTGTGTACGACGTTTGTAGAGTCTTACCTTCAGCCACCATAGGCAAAGCCACAGTGGCTGCTGCAAGAGCAAGCGTAGAGAACGCGACAGTGTTGGTCCGCATAATGCCGTTGTAGATGAAATTACACTGCGATACTGCCCTCCACAAGCCTGTGGGAAGAAGACGTTTATCAACCACGGTCCATTCGTGAATCTGAGGTTGAAGATCATGATGCAGACAGATGGAATGCCCGGCGTTGTTCAGGTATGCTGAGCTCTTCGGAATGCCATGAGCTCAACGGAATGTCGTATCCACGTATGGGATTCACGCGACCCTCATATACCAATGTGGAATACGGATGTACAGGAAAATCTTATGACTGATCATTCAACTGTATGCGTAAACCGCAATCGATCACCCGGCACATGCAGGCCAGCTAATCAGACAACCACTAACAGGATGGCGCGGAGCTTTGATGGAGCACAGTTTCCACGCAGATAACAAACACCAATCAGAGCGATACTGGCAAGAATGTTGAGTGTGCAGTTCCAGCAAGGCAACATTTAATGGACCCTCATGCAGCTAGCAGCCCCGCCCCCTTGTTGCGAGGACCTCTTGACGCGACAACCGTGCAACGCATAAGGCATCTCCATGCTGCGCAACCGGTATTCCCCGAGAGCCATCAACGGATGGCGCAATAGCATTCATTGCTTCAGGAGGTAGGACGGGAATTGGCCAATATCGTTGTGATAGTTGGAGCTCCCAGCTGGACGATTAGCGCAGGAGAGCAAAGACCCGATAAAGTGTTGCGCCGCCGTTATGTTGGTAATGGGGTGCAACAGGAGATTGAAGCCCCTTGATTGGCTTTCTTGATGAGTACCAAGGCGGTTGCCAGCGATGGATAGAATCTAATGTGGGCAGAACCGGGAGGGGGGGTTGCACACATCTTGGCAATGGTAGTTTTCAAGCGAGTGACTACGAAAACTTATACAGAGGACGTACAAATTGCAGCCACCTCTACCTGTTCTTTTTCAGCCTCGAGCAGGCATATGGATAGTCGAGATTCATGAGTACCTGGTCGCTAGACTGGAGAATGCTGGTGAAATCTGGAGTCGAAGTTTCACCACAAACCATCTGCTAAGGAATGATAGTGAGCTTGAAAGTTGTGGAAATGTGGTTCCTCGCTCCACTAGGTCACTCAAGTAGCGTTCGGATTGCGGCTCAGCCCGCCGTTGCCATATTGGGAAAGTCTCAGTCGGGCCGGCCCTGCGTGATCGGCCCAGCTTCCGCCGTTCCGACAGTAGGTATGCTTACGCGCTGCCCAGCGAACGGTGACTTACAGGGTGTGGCTGCAGCAGCTTGTACAGCCTAGTCTCTTTACACATCTATGAGAGACGACACCCAACCAACTAGGCTGATGTAGAGAGCCGGCTTGCTACAAATACTGGCACCTAGAAGTGTACAACCCGTCGTGGTACGCGAGTTGGACTTCTAGAGTGTCTATCTTAGACAACGGCAAACAAAATGAGGAGTACAAGGGCAGAAGCAGCAAAATCAGCAGCCAGCCTCAAAGATGCCACATCGCGCGTAGCAAGCTGATATCTATCAAGACACTTTTGATTGCGGATGTGCTGCTTGTCATGGACCGACTGAAGTAATCGAGACTGGATAAGCATACAATAGTTTTGTGGTCAAGGAGCCATTGAATTGTTGTTTCGTAGCCTTGCAATCAGATCAGCTACCTAGATACGCCACCGCTCGCTAAGTGTAGATGTCTTACTTGTCTTCGATGCGCTGTTATTACCGCATTGATCCGCGCAGCCCTACGCAGCCTTACGCAGGCCCACCTTCAGTTTCGGAGTTCACTGCGTTTGGCTGAGAGTTGCATTTGACATGCATAGCGCATTTCACACCTGGACTCGAAGATCTTCGTTGCGCTGAGCCAATTCTGTCTGGCCGGGCGCTCAGCTGTAATGGTGGTCAATATTCAACCAAGCTATACCAGATTTGCACTCTCCAGCTCCACTCGCATGGCTGCATATGCAGCCTTCAGCACCAATCGAGAGCAGATATGACCACGCGTCGGACTCTACCATCTGAGGCCACATCTAGAGCCCTGACGAGAGCAGATGCTACTGACAGATGAAGATTGACCAAAGAGCCGACCTCGCCAGCATGGCTGATTGAAACTCACCAACAGATCCATTAACAATCGTAGCTGAGCACGAAATACCATTTAAATACTGTCTTGGCCGCATCATCAAACTGCACCAAACACGCTGGCAAGTACAGGCCTTCCAAGCGCCCAAACTCACCTTTAGCTTGTCAACCCGTCAGTCGATATCTATTCCGCCCAAAGCATCTTGACCCCAGGAAACCTCATTGACGGTGGGTAGGGTATCCAAAGAGCGAAAGGTGATACATGGACTCATGACAAGAATATATCCAGAGAGCCCGCGATCAACTCTGCCGCCAACGGTGCTGGACATGTATAGTGCCTTTGCCAGTGCCGAAAGCCAAGTAGCACAGCGTCTCAGCAGCAATACTTACAAGTATCTCCACCCGGTACATACATGCTACACGCCCCTCCCCCTTCGAATACGGAATACCCGTACAGCGCGACGACGACTCCACTATCCCAAGACCCAACCAGCGAAATTAGAGTAAGTTCTGGATACAAAAGTACCTTTCTCAGAGGACAAGTAACACGGATAACATGAACATTATTTCATCACCGAGCAATCCACCGCACACAATCTCGAAACAAATCCATCCCCACCTCCCCAGCCGACGCCGGATCCACCCCCACCCATCCGCAGCTCCCCCACCGAGCTATCAAATCCACAGCGCTCCTCCAGGGACCGCCATCTCCCCGCCCCCACAACGACACGGAGCCCCAGACCCAAAACCCCCTGCCATCTCGCGCCAGAAGCACAATCCGCAGTCCCGCAGACACATGGACCTGCATCCCCATCCAGAGCAAGACACAGAGCCGCACACCCAGCACCACCACCACCACCACCACCACCATTGACGCCCGACATGGATTCCTCGAAAGCGCGACACACAAAGCGCCAAAAAACCCACGCGAGGCGCCTCTCACCGACGATGCAGAGGGGCAAGCAGGATACCCGCGAATCGAGAGCCAATACACTCGAAGCTAATGATGCGTTGGAAGGGCTACATGGACTGCAGCGCTGGCGAGACCGCGTCGTTCCCGCTGTGTTCTGGCCGTGTAGATGGGGCGTAGCTTGTCTCGGCCTACAGCAGAAAGGGAAGGTAGTGCGTAGTACATGCCATACTGCCGCTGCTGCACAGGCCTCCTACAATGCGAGAGGACGTGGTGTATTGGTTGTTAGCGAGAAGAAATGGGGTATGGGGTGCGGGATCGAGCTGGTCAAAGCGGGTGGGTGGGCTGGGGGTGAAGAAGAAGGGGGAGTGGGCGTTTTTTTGGGGGGAGAGGGTATGGGGTGCAGGATAATAGTGTGCCGGCGCATAGGGTAATAGCTACCAAATACTGCCAGCAGCCAGCTAACAGTATGCGGAAGGACATAGCCCAAGCTGCTTAAATAATGGATCTGGGGTAGATCAAAAACCTAGGAGAGAACAGAAACTTAGCAACACGTTACCAACGAGATAGTAATACAACTTCTTTGCTGAGAACACTTTGTCTTGTATGTACACTTACTTCCGAAGTTACACACACTCTCTCTCTCTCTCTGTATACTTGGGGGATGCCGCAACTTCTTGCCAGAACAATGGGGGGTGGGTAGAGGGTGGGTGAAGCATGGGGTTTTCGTGGGGAGTGATTTGAGAGATGAGAGGGGGGGAGTAGATTCGTCATATTGTTTGTTTGATTCGTGGCTTCATACACATATCTGGGATGTGTCCCCTTTTTACATCTTGCAAATCCGGTGCAGAACTAACACATGTTCCGCGCCTTTCCCATTCGCTAACCCAACATCCCGCCCACAAACACTCACTTCTTCTTCTCGGCGGTATTCGCGCCCTGCCCGCTCTTCCCGCCCTGCTTAGTGCCCTCCTTCGTCGTCTTATCAGGATCATCCTTCATCTGCTCCTCGCGCTCCTCCTCGCGCTTGCGCTCGAGCTCCCTGACCTTCTCGGGCGGGCTGTCCTCGATCAAATCGCTCTCGTTGTTGATGCCGGACCACTTGGGCAGGCCGTCGGGGATGTCCATGACGCGCTGGCCGTAGAACATGTGGCAGCGCGGCTTGAAGTAGGCCTTGTCCTCGTCGGTTTTGAGGTGGATCAGCGAGGGGAACAGCAGGATCATGTTGCGGCCTTCGTCCATGATGGGGCTGTGGCAGAAGGAACAGCGCACTTTGCAGGGGAGCTTGTGCTCGATTGATTTCTCGGATGGGTCGTACCATTCGAGGTTGTGGTGGCCGTTGGTGAAGTTGATGTCGTCTTTGTGGAAGATGGCGGCCCATTGGAAGGGGGCGGCTGGAGGGGGTGTTAGCAAGGGCTTGGGTTGGGTTGTGGGAGGGGGAGATGCGGACCATGCTGTGTTTGGCATGTTGTGCAGTGGCAGAGCTTGCTGTCGAGGGGCTCGCGGCGGCTCAGCTGGTACTCGACTTTGCCGCAGTGGCAGTTGGCCGTGTACTTGACGTCGAAGTCATCGCCCGTCTCGTGCACGCTGTAGGGAGGGCGCTGTTTCCACTCGGAGATTCCGGTCGTGGACTCGCCGCGGCTCTGGCTCTTGTCCATTCTTCTAGATGTCGTGGAGAAGCTGGTCAACTGTGGTCGTGTGAGGTGCGCAGCTAGCAGGCGTGCGCGTGGAAGTGCAGTGAAACTTGAAAGCAATGGTGCGCGTCGTAGGGCAATTGCCGATACGGACATGAAGTAGTGAGATGGGAAGAGTAGGGAAATGGTTGTTCGAGAGCAATTGAGGAATGCAATGCTTCGGCAGTAAATTGTTTAATTCGTGACGTCTCGATCGCACTTGAGCGCGTCGTGGTCTTGACGTCACAGTTACACTCCACGCGACACACCTATCTCAATCGGGACCGAGATCTTCAAATCATCAACACCGACGCTCCACCTCGCGTGTTGCCAAACAGCACACAATTGAATCCCAATGCGCCTGCAATGCAATGCTTTTCATGCACGCTCATGCCATAAGTCGTCCACTGGAACCTCCACATGGTCTTTGACTGCGGTTGCTCTTATGCGCCCTTGAGCGCTTGCTGAGCCTCCTTGGCAGATAATCCAAAGACGTTAATAAGATAGTCCTGCTCTGTACACTGATTAGAAAAGTCGTTTCGGTCCGCGGAGCAACTTACTGATGTCGTTCGAGATGCGGCGCCGCACAGCCTCGAACTCGACCTCCGCCTTGTCTCTCACCGCATCTTGTTTCCTCGAATCGATCGTCTTGACGCGGAACTTGAAGCGCCCACTAACAGGCCGATGGTCAGAAACCCTCACGCCGTCGTGCCGCCTGTACTCGAGCTGCTTGATTCTACCTAGCCCTCGATACAGCAGGCGGTCGCACCACGCTGGTGAGCGCTTCTTCTCGGAGGTGTCGTAATTGTCGGTGCCGACATCGTACTTGTACGTTGGCGCGAACTCGATGGGCATTTCGTTGAAGGCGCGCAGACGGAATCCGGGGTTGCGCTTCCGGGACAGGAGGAGCTGGTCGCGCTCCAGCAGTTTAGCAAGGTTGCCTTGCCGCACACAGTCAATGACGGTGTTCCGAGGCATTGCATCGATGCGGTAGTTCAGGTCGCCGTTCAGGATACATATCTCGTGGTCGAGGATCATAGAGCCGTCACCGCCGCCTACGAAAAAGTTTGCGCAATCCGAAGGTGAGCGGTTCCTTGGTAACGGCGCAGCTTCCATGATGGATGCCGCGTCGTTGTTTCGGTGCGTGGTCTGGGTTTGTCCAGCTGCAAGATGGCAATTGATCAAGCAAAGGGACGAGTCGTCCAGTAAGAAGCGGACGACAAGCGCACCCTTGTTTCCCACGCGACCACTGAAGCCGAGCTTGATCTCCGCAGCGCTGACATCGCGAATGTTGTTGCGCTCTGACGACTTGACAAAGACACAAGTAAAAAGTCCGACCAGGTTAGCAGTATGTAGCAGGATATAGTTCTCCTCCGGAGCATGCTCGTCCAGCACCCGTATGAGGTGATCCTTCCACGCACGGTACTGGTGTGACATGTGCTCGTGCTCGGAGCTTTCTTTCTGCTTCTTCTTCTTGAAGAAACTCTTCGCAGTGATCTTCTTGTTTTCCAGATCGACCAGCTCTTGGAAGCCAAACACAAGAATATCGGGTGGATTCTCAGGCTCGATGATCTCGCGCAGGAAGTCTCGATCGCCCGATTGCCGCAAGGTTGTTGGCTTTACAGCGCCAGCGTTCCACGTCATGACTCGCGCTGAAAGCTCTCTGAACTCGCAGTACTCGGAGTCACGTTGTTGCATCAAGGTTTCTGGGCACGGTTAGCGCTAATCCGCACAGGCCAGGAGTCTCGACATACCAAGCCAGTCAGTCTTCAGCATCCCGTCCCAAATACGCAGCATTGTATCTGTGCCCAATGATGCGACCTGGAACCTGTCCAATTTCCAGATACTCGTGCGGTCTGCGACGATACCTGCGATGGGCTTGTCATGGGCCTTCCAGTCCTTCAACACCTTCCATGGTGTGCATGACGTATCGTACACGTAAATCATTCCTGTGCTGTATCCGGCCCAGAGGTAATCGCCGACGCCTACGAGCGAGCTGATCTTGTACAGACTGACATTGACGACGCCCAGACACTCGAATCCTTTCTTGGCATATATTGTGACTTTGCCGTCAATGTGGCCGAAATAAACGCGGTCTGGCTGGCTGCTGACAATGGCTCCGGATGTGACGTCTCCCACGTTGAGCTGTGATATCGTGCCTTCGGTGAGTTGCTGAAAATGGTTGCCATCCCCTGTGCGCTTGTACACTCGCAGCTCCTTTGCATAAGCGACCCATAACTGAGATCCAGACACGATCGAAAACGTATGGCCTGCACGGATCTGATAGGTGAGAGGCGCCTGATGCAGCGATGGCGACCCAGATTCGTCGGCTGGCCAAATATGAAGCTTGCCCAGCTCGTCCAACGACCACATCTCGCCGGCATATCTGAAGATCTTGCTAATTACCGCTCGTGAATGGGCGTTCTTAGTAAAGACAATACTCTGGGTGGGTATATCGATTTCGTGCAGTTCGCCCGTGTTCATACCCAGCCATATCCGCTTGCCTTCGCTCTCCACGTCTTTTGCGGGTCGGAAGGCAATCGCTGTAGCTTTGACAGTGTCGCCATGGCTCAGGCTCATCAGAAGTCGGCCGTTCAGGACGTTCCACACATTTGTGACATAACCCGTTGTGCATATGCAATCACCGCAGACGGCGAAAAGCTTTGTGTCGTATCCTGTGGGTATCCCTCCTATGGTGTCAGCGAATGTTGGTGGTCTGCGATTTGCTTGTGACGAGTCGGGGTAGTCGGTCAGCGCAGCAGTGGACTGCTTTTCAGGCGAGCTTTCGGATTCGTCCGAATCGTAGGTGTACGCTTGCGAAGCTTTGCGAGGCGGTTGTTGGGGAGGGGGCGTGGGCGTCGGTGTTGGTCTTCTCATCTCGCCAGACTTGCGCGGTGGTGGAGGCTCTGGTGGCCCAAGAGATCGGGATGGCACAGTCGAGGCAACCGTGTTTGTCCGCCGCGGTGGAGGCATCATCCTCGCGCCATCATCGTTTACAAGCGACAGAGGTCGCCCCTGGTCAAAGGACCGACGCACTGGCACATCTGGTGGTGCAGGCCGCTGCATCTGCACGCTCTTTCTCAAATCTGCACTGTCTTTCTCACGTCTCACTGGCAGAGCCGGGCGATCTTCCTGGTTGTCGCCGTTCCGGTATGACGTGTTCGTCGGCGGTGAGGTGCGTTTCGGTGGCTGGCTCGCGATCCTCGATTCGGTGACGGCGAGCTTTTCCGCGACGGCGTGGTGTACAGGCGGAGGTGGGAAGTAGCTATCCTTGAGGATGCCCTTTGGCTTTGATGCCATGGGTAATGTAGGCGGAGAGGGATCTGGGGCCTTGGCGCTACCTGCACTGCTGGGAGGCGTGTTGAAGGGCGAGATGCGCTCGTCCTCAGACTTGCCTACCGGCTCCAAGCTTGCTCTGGGCTTTGCTGTGGCGTCTGCTGGCAGCGGTTTGGCTGCTATCTTTGGCTTCCCGGCGCGATTGACGGGGGGCGGCATGGGCGGTGCAGATGCGGTTGGCCTGTCGCCCTTGCGTGAGTCTCCAGATGTGCTGGAGCCGGTCGCCGTCGCAGAGAGCGACTTGACCTCGGTGCCAGGGGTGCCATTCCGACTCGCAGTCTTGAAGGTTTTGGAGGCTACTGGCGAGTCGAGCGCTGCGTGGGGGGTGGGTCGGGAGGGGCGCGGAGAGAGGATGGGAGGGGTCCAGCCTCCGGGCGGCGACTTGGGCGACTGGACTGTGACTTTGGGCGGGGAGCGGGTGCGCGAGCGGGTTGGCGACCTGGGTGGAGAAAAGGCGACCATGGACGTCGGGCGGGGCTTGGGGTTGCTCCAGGGGGCGCGCAGGGTCGAGGAGCGCGGTGTGGGCTTGCCGTGTGCGCTCAGATGGCTGACGCTGGGCGAGGAGCGGTCGGCGTAGTCTCTGGGTATGTCGAGCGACATGCGCCCGTCGGCCCTGCGGTTGTCGTCGGCCGCAGCGGGGCGGTCTGCAGGGCCGGGCGAGCGCTGGCGCGGGGCCGCAGGCGTGGCGGGGGCCTTGTTTGCGCTGAGCAGGTTCTCGAACTGGGCGCGGAGCGAGGAGACGGGCTTCTGTAGGCCGGGTCAGCGTGAGGACCGACATGTGCTGTGGGTATGCGCGAGCGCGGGCTGACGTACAATGGACTCGGCCTCGTCTGCGCTGTTCTGAGCGGCCATGGTGAGCGCCTTGGGCTTCTTTTGTTCTTTCTGTTCCTTGGGTCCTCCTAGTTCAGCCGGCGCCGGAGGGGACCTTGCAGCAGCTCATCGACCGCCGGGGGGGTCTTCTCATTGGGCGCGGGCGGAGGAGCGGGCGGGGCGGAGCTGTGCAGGGCAGCTGCACATGGGGGCGGATGCGAGCAGGCGGGCGGGCAGACAGTGTGTGGTGGTGTGGTGTGGTGTGGTGGCAGGTGGTAGGTGGTAGGTGGTAGGTGGTAGGGTGGTATGGCAGTATGGTGTATGGTGGTCTGCCGTGTCAGGCCCTGTTGGGCGACGCGTCTACGGTGGTGGTGGCTGCTCAGAATGCTGGGATCGCCGGCTGCAGCGTGGGGTCGAGACGGGCGTGTTTCAGGTGGCAGTCCTGTTCTGTGCTGTGCTGTATTATGCTGTACTGTGCTGTGCTGTGCTGTGCTGTGCCGTGTTGTGCTGTGCAGGCAGACTGGCGAGATGGGCGGCGATGCGGGCTGGCTGGGTGCTTGCACGGCAGCGAGCGGTACCTGCAGTCAGTCGCCCGAGAGCCTGTGCAGGTCCGGGCAAGCAAGTCATTAACGGCGACGGCGGCGGCGGCGGCGGCGTCGTCAGCTCGTTGGCCGGCCGTCACATTCCCGAGAACGCTCAGCAGCGTGCGGCCCTGGCGAAGGCACCAAAACACCAAAACACGCGAGGCCCTCCTGCAGCAACACCGCCCGGCTGCCACGAGCCCTGCCGCTCCCCAACGACGCCAACATGTGGTACGCCGCGCACTCTCGCTGCTTCCCCCCTCTCCCTCCAGCGACCCCGCCCTCCCCCGCTGACGCGCGCCTGCAGTAAACACGTCCTCAACGCCCAGGTCTCGATCCGCTCGCCGTGCTGCAAGAAATGGTTCGACTGCGCCGTCTGCCACCAGGAGACGGCCGACCACCCGCTGCTGCAGAGCTTTGAGATGATCTTCATATGCAAAAAGTGCAAAAAGGCCTTCCGCAAAGACGCCCGCGAGTTCGAGGACAGGTACGCTTGAGCCAAAACCGCTCGTCGTCGACATAAACGCCTGCTAACACGAGGGCCGGCGCAGCGACGAGTACTGCCCGCACTGCGACAACCACTTTGTGCTCGACGCCCTGACGCCCAAGGCGTCGCTCAACGTCGAGGGAGAGGACGCCCGTGTCGACAACAGGATGATCAAGGACGAGCGCCAGAGGCAGAAGGATATGCGCACCATCTTTGACGTCGAGGAGGCACCACACAAGTTGGGATGAGCCCAGTGGCACTCACTCACCCACTGCACTGTACTGCACACAACACACCCACAAAAAACGTCACACAGTCACACAGTCACACAGACAGCGCCGAGCCGAGCCTCCCGCACGTCAACAGACACACACACAACTTGTTGGGCAAAGGGGAGATAACCCATCCATCGTGCTAGATATGCCATGTATTGGAGCGCTAGCAGCCATGTCCAATGCACGACCTTGTTCGTCGTCATCTCGAGTACGAGTATAAGTCTACTACCTAGACGCCGTTGCTGTTCGTTTTGCTGCCATCATTCGTTACAAATGTCCCCTCTAAGCCCCAGAGCCCGAGCCGTCAGCGGGCGTGGGACGCGTGGGGAGCGCCCCGCTGCCTGCAGGCCGTCCTGGTCTCCTGCTCGCTGCCTCCTCCTGCTTCTCTGTGTTGATGTTCTCCACGTACTTCTCAATGTCCTCCACCGGCAGCATCTCGAGCGCCTTGCCTGGTGCCGAAATGGCAATCTCAATGTTCTTCGCCCCCGTCTGCACCACCTCCAACAGCGACTTGATGGTGAGCTTGATCGTCTCTTCTCGGTCCATGCCCTCCTTGTGGTTGCGCTCGAGAAACTCGCGCACTGTCTTGCTTGATCGCCCAATGGCATTTGCCTTCCTGCTCATCGTTAGATAACAATTCCACATGCACTTCATCCAGCTGCTTACCATGCCGAGTAAATGCCGGACGGCTCCGTCTGGTACAGGCGCGGGGTCTTGTCGTTGGGGTCGAAGCCAACAATCAGTGTGCTGATGCCAAACGGCCGGACACCTCCGCTCTGTGTGTACCGCTGCTGCACACCAGCAACGTACTTGGTGATGTACTCTATCGACACGGGGTCCTCGACGGTGAGGCGATGTGATTGCGCCTCCAGGCGGGCCTTGTCGACGAGGATGCGGGCGTCGGCGTTCAGTCCGGCAAACGCGAGAGCGACGTGGTTGTCTACGAGGCAAATCTTCGACGGGGTGATGCGTGTGTCCTGGAGCTTCATGGCTGACCTCTTCTCGCAGCCCAGTACCACAATGTCACCGCCCTTCACACCAACGGCACATGTTCCTGCGGGACGTTAGGCGTTGCTCATCACACGAGTACACCGAGTATCAACATACCTCGCTTGACAGCCTCGAGAGCATATTCGACCTGGAAGACGTGGCCGTCCGGACTGAAGACTGCCTGGATTAGCTACGGCGACTAGTGCTGTACACGCTGCTTGTTTGTACCTGAGAGCGCGCGATCGTAGCCGGATGCCATCGTGAGAGTTGTATGGTTCTATTATACGTCGTTTGTGAATAGAGGTACGCGTGGGAAGCAGCTTCGATGTAATAAGGTGGATCGAGAGCGGCGGCAAGCAATGGTCGGAGCTCTAGCTGTCCGCGTCGTTGCTCTTGCCTGGCCCGCGCCAAGCATGTGGCTCGTGCCTGATGTCTTATGTCATCGACCATGAATCTTCTATGAGGCGCATCTCAAAACATCCCCCACGCTTCAGTTCTTCCCTCATTTTTTTTGCGTTATGGCGACTCCAGCGCGTTTGGTATCGTCTTTGAGGCGCAGTGCACTGTCCGCACGTGTTGCGCCGCGGACTCAGTGCTTGAGGGTGGCACCTCAAGTCAGAAGAATAACTTCAGCGACATCGGAACCTCATCAACCAGATTCAAAAGGCGGTTTGGACGGCCCAGCGCCTGCAAAAACCATCAAGTTCACCTCAGAGTCGTACGTAGCAATCACTAGAAATAATGCTGGAAATTTGTGTCTAATATCAGCAGATACCCAGAAATCAAGAGAGATTCCAAATTTGGCAAACTCACAGAAGAGCATGTGAATTACTTCAAGGAAATCTTGGGCTCGGAATCTGCATGCATTGATGGTGTTACCAAGGATGCGACTGAAGATATCGAGCCGTTCAACAGTGACTGGATGCGCAAGTTCCGTGGCCACACTCAACTAGTCCTGAAGCCAAGCAACAAGGAAGAACTCAGCAAGATCCTAAAGTACTGCAATGATAACATGCTCGCTGTCGTGCCGCAAGGTGGCAATTCTGGTCTTGTCGGCGGCTCTGTACCCGTTTTCGACGAGATCGTCATCAACTTGCAGAAGATGAACAAGATTAGGTCGTTTGACGAAGTGTCTGGAATCTTGGTTGCAGATGCTGGTGTTATTCTCGAGAACGCTGACAACTACCTGGCTGAGAGGAACCACATCTTCCCCCTCGACTTGGGCGCTAAGGGTTCGTGCCACATTGGAGGCAACGTCGCGACCAACGCTGGCGGCCTCCGTCTTCTGCGTTACGGTAGTCTTCACGGCAACGTACTGGGTATCGAGGCTGTCCTTCCTGATGGCACAATCGTCAACGATCTCTGCACTCTGCGCAAGAACAACACCGGGTACGACCTCAAGCAGCTCTTCATCGGCGCTGAGGGTACTATCGGCATCATTACCGCTGTTTCGATCCAGTGTGCGGCACGGTCGCAGGCCGTCAACGTTGCCTACTTCGGTCTCGAGAGCTATGAGAAGGTGCAGGAGGCCTACCGCACAGCCAAGGGCCAGCTGGCCGAGATTCTGTCTGCCTTTGAGCTGATGGATGGCCGCACACAGAAGCTTGTCAACAAGGTCACTGGAAAGAAGATGCCTCTTGAAGGAGAATACCCATTCTACTGCTTGGTTGAGACCAGCGGGTCAAACGCCGACCACGACGCCGAGGTACGTTTACTAGATTCAAGATAGGCTTGATCTCCTCTAACAACGTCTACAGAAATTGCAAGCCTTCCTCGAGCACGTCATGGAGGCGGAGATTGTCCTCGACGGCACTCTCGCCGACAACCAGACCCAGATCCAGGAGCTCTGGTCGTGGCGTGAGGGCATCACCGAGGTTCTTGGCCACGAGGGTGGTGTCTACAAGTACGACCTGTCGATTCCCATTTCGGAGCTGTACGACATCGTCAACGACACCAGGGACCGACTGACAGAAGCTGGTCTTGTCGGTGACGGCCCTGATTACCCCGTTGTTGATGTTGTTGGCTATGGTCACATGGGAGATGCAAACCTGCACTTGAACATCCCCACACGCCGGTTCGACAAGGCGGTGGAGAAGAAGCTGGAGCCCTTTGTGTACGAGTGGGTGCAAAAGAGGAACGGTAGCATCAGTGCTGAGCACGGTCTCGGCGTGACGAAGAAGCCTTACGTCAGCTACAGCAAGAACGAGACGATGATGAAGCTGATGAAGCAGATCAAGGATGTGTATGATCCTGTAAGTTGCAAAAACTCTTCCTTTCTGGCATTCGCTGACCCCGCAACAGAAGGGCATCATGAACCCATACAAGTACATATAAGTTTGCATGTAGTATTATTAGACCCCTCTTATCTCTCTATTCCTATATCTCTTGTCATCACAGAATCTTGTCTCATTCCTTTCGTCTTTTTGCAAGCAGTCTCCGAGCATTCCCTTCATAAATCGCAGCTCTCTGCTCCTCGTCGAATAGATGTCCCAGCCCATTCTTCATCCTCTGCGCAAACATATCCACGAATTTGGTCTGCGTGAAGGGGAAATCACTGCCATACAGCAACCTCTCATGGCTTATCTCAAACCCCTCGACGAACGCCTTCAGCTGTCCCTGGCCCCCACTCTCCCCATCAAAGACGAACCCCGCGAGATCAAAGTAAAACTGCCTATCCAGCTGCTCCCGCACCTTGGCCGCATCCAGCACCCGACCGCCGGGCACCACGCTCGAGAACTGTACAAAGCGCGTCAACAACGGCGGTAACGCGCCGCCCGAGTGCGGAATAATGAAGGTGAGATTTGGACACCGATCTACCGTCCCGCTGCCAAATAAATTCACAACCGCCCGCGCCGTGTCGAAAAAGAACTCGAAGATGGGCACCGGGTACTGGGCGCCAAAGGGCGTGGCATCCACGGTCTCGGCACTGAGGGGGTCGGCGAGTTGAGTGCACGGTTTCGTGGGGTGAATGAAGACGGTGGCGTGCAGTTCGTTGAGCCTGTGGAAGACGTTGTCGAAAGCCGGCGCACCGAGGTAGGTGCCGTGGTAGTTTGTCAACAGACCGAACCCGTCTGCGCCTTCTTCCACGGCCTTTTCTACCTCTACCAACGCGGCTTCGACGTCTGGCAGCGGTAGGGAGGCCCAGAAGCCAAACTTGTCTGGGTCCTCGCGCTTCAGGCGGGCGGCATACGCGTTGCACTCGCGAGTGAGGGCGCGGCCGAGCGTGTTGTTGCCGGCGACGATGTGGGTCCCTGGGCTTGAAATGGAGAGGATGGATTTGCTGACGTTGGCGGTCTGCATCATGTCGCGGTGGGCGGTGGGGGACCATTCTGGGATCGCGGGCATGCCGTCGGGGTGGGAGTGGCCGTTGTCGGCCAGGGCGGTGCGGTAGAAGGGCGGGAGGAAGTGGGAATGTACGTCTATTCTTTTGGGAAGGGGCATGGTGAGGGCTGAGGAGGGGGTGGTGACGAGGAGGGAGAAGAAGAGGAGGAGCTGGACTGAGCTCAATGTTAACATGGCGGTGGTTGAGTGGACGCACATGGCGAGGCACACCTACTTATCACTTGTGGATACTCAGATCTAACATGGACGAATTTCAGTTGGCTCCCTGCATTGTACTGTACATCTCAGCCAACGAAGACTATAGAGTTACGAGACTGATGTCGTGGTCCAATGGGTTATATGCAAGCCACCGTCATAGCACGCCGGGTGAGGCTCTCGGGACCCCGCTCCGTGCATGACCACCGAGCTCGTAGCTTCAACTACTACTATGGACTCCTGTTCCATGAGCTCACAGGAGAGGTCTAGCATCCAAAGCTTAGGCGAGTCGTGGTCGCGGGCTAAGCAGGAGTGGTGAGGGGCACGGAGGGGCAGCGGATTGAATGTGGGGTCAAAATTGACTGCAGTCAAGACGAGACGTCAAACATGTTGGATCTCCCGCGCACATGACACGGGGACTACATATATCGTCTTCACAGACACGGAATCAGGATGCAACTCCCTGGCAGAGCGACCGCCCGCCGTGACGAGCTACGGGCGCGCAGCACCCGCCGCCGCCGCCGCTGGGCTCGTCCAGATGCAGCATTCTGATCCAGCGGCCGATGGCGCAGACGGCGGCCCCACATGCGCTTTCTCTGCGACAGCTCTGCCCTCTCTCACAATCCCCCCATGCGCCGCCATGACTCTGCGCCCCTCCCACGACCACCTCCTCCATCCTGGGACCGCGCCTGCCCGCCATGGAGAAGATCACAGATAAGATCAACGCGCTGCCCGATGGCGCCAATTACTTCTCGCTCGAGTTCTTCCCGCCCAAGACGGCCATGGTACGCCCGCCCGCGGCCGCCCACCCGCTCGATGCCGCCTGCTGAAGCTGATACGCGCACAGGGCTTCGCCAACCTCCAGAGCCGCCTCGAGCGCATGTCGCAGGCCCTGCGCCCGCTCTTCGTCACCGTCACGTGGGGCGCCGGCGGCTCCACGGCCACCAAGTCGCTCGAGCTGGCCGAGATGTGCCAGCGCCAGCTGGGGCTGACGACCTGCCTGCACCTGACGTGCACCAACATGGACCGCGCCCTGGTCGACGAGGCCCTAGAGCAGGCAAAGGTCCTGGGCATCCGCAACATCCTCGCCCTGCGCGGCGATGCGCCCCGCAGCGACGAGTACCGCGACGAAGACAAGGCCCCCGAGCAGGACTCGAACAACGACTTCACCTGGGCCATTGACTTGGTCAAGTACATCCGCAACCAGTACGGCGACTACTTCTGCGTCGGTGTCGCCGCCTACCCCGAGGGCCACTCGGACGAGAGCCACCCCGAGCACCAGAACCCGAGCTACGACATACCGCATCTGGTGGAGAAGACGCGTGCCGGCGCCGACTTCATCATGACGCAGCTCTTCTATGACGTGGACAAGTACGACAAGTTCGAGGCCATGTTGAGGGGGCACGAGAGCGGCGTCTTCAAGACAATACCCATCATCCCCGGGCTGATGCCCATCCAGAGCTACTCGATCCTCAGGCGGACGACCAAGCTCAGCCATGCGAATTTGCCCGCCGATCTCCTAGCGAGGCTGGATGCGGTCAAGGCCGACGACGAGCTGGTGAAGAAGGTGGGTGTTAAGATTCTGAGCGAGATGGTGGAGCACATCAAGGCACGGCCAGATGCTGCCAGACGGGGCTTCCATTTCTACACCCTCAACTTGGAGAAGGCCGTATCGCACATTCTCGAAGACACGCACCTGATTGGCCAGATGCCGGCGGCCGAGGACGAGGACGCCATCGAGACCACACCAGCCATCAACCTCGAGCCACCAAACGGCGTACCACTGAACAAGCAGAGGCGGCGTCTGTCGTCGCTGAACTCGAGCCCGCACAACAGGGTCATCAGGGAGCGGTTATCAGCATCAAAGTCGAACCAGTCCTTCGAGACGTCGGACACAGAAGCCGGCATCCCCCGTGGACCCATCAACACGCGCGCAAACACGCTTGCCATCTCCGAGGGCGAAGGCTCACTAGGACGCGAAGCAACATGGGACGACTTCCCCAACGGTCGCTGGGGTGACGCCCGCTCGCCTGCCTTCGGAGAGATCGACGGCTACGGACCCACGCTGCACGTCTCCAACGCCACCGCTCTCAAACTCTGGGGCCACCCGGTCACCCAAAACGACATCTCCGACCTCTTCAAGCGCCATGTAGAAGGCACGCTCGAAGCGCTCCCCTGGAGCGAACAGACACTCAGCGAGGAAACCAAGGCCATCGCGCCCCAACTGCTCGCCCTCAACGCCAAGGGCTGGTGGACCGTCGCCTCCCAGCCCGCCGTCAACGGCGTGCGCTCTACGGACCCCATCTTCGGCTGGGGCCCCAAGAACGGCTACGTTTTCCAAAAACCCTTCGTCGAGTTCTTCATCCCCTCCGCCGCCTTTGCAGATCTGAAACCCCGTCTCGACGCACACGAGCAAATCACCTATTTCGCGGGCAATGCTGCTGGCGACTTTGAGGCCAGCCAGGAAGACGGCGTTAACCCCGTCACCTGGGGCACGTTCGCGGGCAAAGAGATTGTTACACCGACCATCATCGAAGCCGTCAGTTTTAGGAGCTGGCGAGACGAGGCGTTTAGTATTTGGAAGGAGTGGCAGCGCATTTACCCCACTAAGAGTGCGACGGGCAGGTTGCTGCGCGAGACAAGGAATGACGTCTGGTTGGTGAACGTCATCTGGGGGGATTTTGTTGAGGGGCACGGGTTGTGGGAGTTTCTGGGGGCGCAAGGTGCGTAACGGTGCGTCAAGACCCGGTGAGTCGTGATGCGACGGGGCGTTGCAACGCGGCAGCAGCAGCAGCGTGTGTAGAATAGCGAAACGAGTTTGCCGAGCAAAAAGGCCAGACTGTACCAATTTTTGCCCATCGACAATTCAAATACATACACATATAACATTCAGGCTGCGGCGCCGTCTCCCCCAACAACCAACACCAACTCAAAATCACTCCACACCACATCTCCCTCCCTCCACCGCCTCGCTTCCCACATCTCGACCCCCAATCCGAACACGCGAAACAACCCCCACCGCCACGGCCCGCACGTCACACGAACACGGACCCGCCCGAGCTCTCTCCTACAGTACTAGTACCCACACACCCGTGCTCTCCACGATAACCACGCGCATCTCCACCGCCCCCCTAGTTCCCGGGTCCACCGCAGCGCATCGCAGCGCGCCTGCGCGCATAGATTTCGCGCATAGATTCGCGCATGCGTCGGGTAATTCAATGCGTGGCATTCGAGATACCTCGATGCGTGGATGCATGGATGCGCGCTATTCGGGTTTTTTGATGCAGAGCGGTATCTGGCGCTGTCTATCTGTGCGGGGGAGGGGGCGCGCGGACCAGTGTTCGAGAGGTGGGTTTGCGTTGCGTCCGTGGCTGCGTCGGGTGGGAGAGAGAGGCGGTTGTGGGTTGACGCCGGTGACGTGGGCGGTCTGTGGTGAGTCTGTGGTACGTTGGGGGGTGCTGGTGGGGGGGTTCTGGGTCGGTGTGGGTTGTTGTCGTTGTTGTCGAGGTGCAGTGAGGTACGTACTGTACTGTGATGTACGTGCTTTTGAGTGTGTGAGAAGAGCTTGGGGGTATTTTAGACGCGGGTTCCCCCACGACTGGAGGGAACGTTACGAGAGTCTGGTTTTGTTCTTTTTTGGCTGCTTGGATTCACCGGGTGTCTGCTTCTCCAACATGTCTCCATTGCTCTATCTCGCCCTCTGGGTAGCCCCGGCGGTCTACGCACTCACCACCGCTGTCAACACCTCCCTCCCCCTCGTCGACCTGGGCTATACCATCCACCGCGCCTCCTTCAACGTACACTCCCTTCCCCTTCTCAATTTCCCCCCCTCTCCTAACCTCCCCTCGCAGGAATCCGCCAACTACTTCAACTTCTCCAACATCCGCTACGCCTCACCTCCCCTCGGCAGTCTGCGCTTTGCCGCCCCCGTCCCTCCCACCGGCCGCTCCCGCTCCATCGACGACGGCTCAATCGCCCGCATCTGCCCGCAAGCCTACCCGCTCGGCGCCTTCGTCAACAACATCTACAACTCCTACTACAGCCAGACAGGCCAGACGAGCCTCGAAGGGTTTGCAAATGCCACAATCGGATTCGACTACCCGCGTAACACACCTCAGGATCCCCGGGCCACGGAGGACTGTCTGTTCCTCGATGTCATGGTGCCGCGCGGGGTGTTTGAGGGGCGGACAGGTGCAGTGAAGGGCAAGGGCGCAAGGAAGAGGGGCGCAGCTGTCATGGTGTGGATTCATGGCGGTGGGTACGGGGCTGGAACCAAATACGATGTCCCGTCCGCTGGGTTCTTGCAGAGGAGCCAGGAGGGCGACGACGACGGCGTGGTGTTTGTTACTATCAACTACCGACTGTGAGTCCCTTCTGCTTCTACCGTCTGGATACGGGGTTGGCAGTGGATGGCTGCTCGACACTGACACTAACGCTAACACACACTGCAGCGGTGCCTTTGGCTGGCTCTCCGGGCCCTCCTTCGCAGTCGACGGCCTCCCCAACGCAGGCCTCTACGACCAGCGCCTCGCGCTCCGCTGGGTGCAGTCCAACATCCACCGCTTCGGCGGCGACCCGCGTCGAGTCACCGTCTTTGGCGAGTCGGCGGGCGGTGGCTCCATTGCGTTCCAGCTCACTGCGTTTGGGGGCGAAAAAGGCCGCGCGCCGTTCCAGCAGGCCATCATGCAGAGTCCTGGGTTCACGCCGCCGACGGGCAAGTTTGAGCAAGAGGACAATTTCAAAAAGTTCTTGGCGCTGCTGAATGTGTCGAGTTTGGCGGAGGCGAAGGAGCTGGATACGAAGGCGTTGCAGGTCGCTAATGAGTTTCAGGTTAGGACGTCGAGGGCTGGGTCGTGGACGTATGGTATGTGTATATTCCCAGTAATTGATGCAGAGACAGAGACTGACTGTGCGATTACAGGCCCAGTCGTCGACGGGACCTTTGTCCCCGACTACCCCGGCGTCTCTTTCCTACACGGGCGCTTCGACAGCTCCGTCACCGTGCTAGCCGGCCACAACGGAAACGAAGGCTTCGGCTTCCCCAGTCTGCAAAACACCACTGCATTCGACGGTACCCCTTCCCACCTCCCTAAGAAACCAACCCTCTAACCATACACCGCACAGACTACATCGCCCTCTCCTACCCCAACGCCCCACCCGCCGCCCGGAAACACATCACATCCGTCCTCTACCCGCCCACCCTCCCCACCACCGAAGACCTCCCCACCGACTACACGCCCGAGACCTCCACCTCGCAAGTCGTAACGGGCTACAACGACCCGCAAGGCCGCCAAGCCCTGCTCACCTCCGAAACAGTAATAAGCTGCCTAGTTTCGCACGTCAACCGCGCATTCGCAGGGCGCTCGTACAGCTACATCTTCGCCGTCCCGCCCGCGCTGCACGGCCAGGAGCTGTACTATGTGTTTTACAACGGGCAGGGCGGGGACGTGTTCTACAGACCGATTGATGTGGAGTTAGCGCGGAGGGTGCAGGATTATTGGCTGGGGTTTGCGCGGACGGGAAGGCCCGGTGGGGAGGGGGAGGCCGAGTGGGCACCCTGGGGCGAGGAGAGGAGGGTCATGGGGTTTAGTCTTGATGGGGTGGGGATGAGGGGGGATGTTAGTGATAATGAGAGGTGTCGGTGGTGGCAGTTGGGGTTGTTCTTGTAAGGGTTTTTCGAACGAAAAGGGGACTGGCGGTGAGGTTGAAGATGGAGTGTGGGTGGTTGGTCGGGCTGAGGATGTTTCATTTGTGTGGTGATTGCTTTTAGGGGAAAATTAATTGGTTTGGTTAGGTCTGGACGTTTAGTTCGTGATGGTATCGGATGATCAATTGAGCTTTTCGTGTGTTGGTTGACTGATATGAAGCATGAGTTCCCATGGGTGCATTGTGAGAATTGTAACACTGGTTCCAGAGTTGTTTTACACTTGCTGGAAAAGCGTTAAACGATGGGTGGCAACGACATACTTTGGAATTTCTTACTCTTAGTTAATAGTGATTGTAGACAGTCTGCCAATTACGAAGCATTGTGATGACAAATTCTAAAAGGGGGTAATCACGCCAAGTTCAGCGATACATGGCAGTCACATCTGCGCTGAAAAAGACTTCTACAAACTTCGTATTAAAGTCCTGCATTAAGCTTGCGTCAAAGTCCCCTCAATTTGATGTCTATCTTGCCTTTCGAGCTAACAGAGTGGACAGCCCCCAGAATCTCCTCATCCACTGCGACCGTAGCAACAACCTCGATCTCGTCACTATCATTGTCTAGCAACGGAATAGCTTCCCCGTTGGATCTTGGCGCTGGATCCTTCTGTTGAGGACCTTGTAATACCATCGCAAGGCCAAGCTAGCCACCACAACAAAGAACAGCAGACCGGCATTCACCCAATGACCTGTGGGATAACCCTGCTTTTTCTCCGACTTTTTGTAGATCCACACACCAGTAATCTGGCCGGGCGTACCCCAGGATATGTTCAAGGCGATAGCAATACCTACGTGGGCAGTGTTGTGGAGGTTTGCCGATAGCCATCCCAATAAGGGAGGAATGCAGGAGAATGCACCGGTTGTGGCAACGATAAGACATCCATAACGGGCCTGGCGTCGATGATGTCAGTGGACCCTCAAGGTACGTAACAACATGTCTGTTGGAAGTAACGTACCTTGTATGCATCCGGAGGTAGTATTGCAGAGCCCAGGAAACCACAAGCGCCAATCAAGGCTAACCCAGCAGAGTGTAGTGCGCGGCTACATTGTCAGTGAGAAAACCGTTGGAGGAATTGGCAAATGTAACTCACGCGTCAAATCGGTCTGCGGACCACGAAGCACACACCATGACTACGTACGCAACAGCATACGGCGGCACTGTCATCAGCTGGCTCTGCAGCCCCGCAAAGCCCAACCCGGCTGTGATTGTGGGCGTGAAGAAAGCAAGCGAGCTAAATGGACAGCAAATGGCAAAGTACAACGCGTAATGCGCGTACAGCCTCCACTCGACGCACACGTCCTTGAAGTCTTTCCAGGTGAGTCGGATGCTGCTCTGCGACCCTTCAAGGCGGAGGACGGCGAGTTCTTTCTCCTCAAGCGACAGCCACGATGCGGTTTCGGGGTAGTTAGGTAGACAGAAGTAGATCAGCACGGCTGCGAGGCATGTTGGCACGCCCTCGATTATGAATAGCCAGCGCCAGCCGACGAGCCCATGGACGCCATTCATGTGCCCAACACCGTAGGCTATGGCTCCCCCGAAGGCGCCAGCGAGGGTTGCGCTCGCCAGCACGAGTGCGATGCGTAGACTGCGCTCTTCTGCACGGTACCAAAAAGCTAGGTGGGTGAGTAGGCTGTCGTAATGAAAAGGAAGTATGGTGGCTTACTAAGGTGGTAAATGATTCCAGGGAAGAGACCTGTTAACGTGTTACTCGGATTGGACTCATATATGATTAGGATTACCCGTACCTGCCTCAAAGAGGCCCAGCAGAAACCGAGTGGCAGTGAAGGAGGCGAAAGATTTGACCCCGCCTATACCGATCGTTATCGCGCCCCATGAGAACATCAGAAAAGCGATCCAAGTTGAGGGTGCAAACTTCTTCAACAGATAATTTGATGGCACCTCGGCGAGTCTTTTGCGAGTTAGTCAGATCGGATGATACCGCAGTGGATGTGACTCCTACGCGTAGATGATGAAGAAGACCATAAGTGCCACGATGTAATCATGTTCACTCATATTAATTTCGGTGAGCAGGTCATCCTGCGTGTCTGCGTTCATGGTTTTCGCATTACCCACATTGGACCGGTCGATGTTCAGGATGAAGTAGCAGAGAGCAGACAGCGGGAGGATACGGAGATCCTGCCGTCTGACCAGCGCTTTCTGGGAGGCATTATCTGTCGTTTGAGACTCGATCTCTTGCAGAGGCTGCTGATGATTAGCACATGTCACCGATCATAATGATGGAATGAGTACATAGACGGAGTCTTTGATGTCTCCAGGCTTAGCGTCGAAAGACATCGTGGTGTTTGGCGCTATCCTCGTGGTTTGAACCCAGCTTCAGGGAAACTGGTAAATTAGTTGACAAGATGGACGAGCTTGTCCAAATCTAAAGAGAGAGCCCCCTAACAGAAATGTGAATAGGCCCTTGATTTACCGTCCTGGGAGGCAAAGACACTACACCGTCACGGTGAATCCCAGGTCGTACACACCCACCACTTCAACCCCGCTCAATACTGAGGCGGGCGCATCAGCACCGCGGTCAGCGCATTTCTCCCCCATGACAAGACGACATGTCCCCAACGCAGATCGCAAACGGAAGCTAGTGGAAGCTAGATTGGCTGAAAACGCCAACCCGAATACGTGGTAAGCGCTCACTGGGCTCGACTGACAACCGCAGGTGTAGACGATGTTTGTGTTGTTTTCGTCACGTTGTGTAACCTCAACACATGGTTGCACGCAGCTAGAGAAGTGAGTTAGCGTTCATGCTCGGATGAGACGGTATGTCGGTTTTTGCGCATGCGGTTCTGCAAGGGAGGAGGGAGCTTTGGCGGCGGTTCGGAGATCGTGCGTGTCACTGCCTCGAAGCATGTCATGCACCACTAGTCATCCACTGGGCAACATCATGTTCACGTTGAAGGGCTCGTTGATGTGGCTTTGGGTTTCTTGGATTTCTTGGGCGCCGCCTGTCACAATGACGTTTTCACTAGCGCGCATGCGCTTTCCTCGGACAGTTCGTTTTGATGCGCGAGGATCTCCGGCAAAGATGCATCGACTGAGTGTCAAGTGACTCAGTGACTCAGCCTGGGTGTCGTCAAAACCTGTAAATCAAAGGTCTTTACGGAAGTGTCATATAGGATAATTTTTTTTCTATTGTTTTCCTTCTGTTATTAAAAATTATTGACCAGACAGAACCTGATCGACAGGGTCATTGAGCTTTTTGGTAGGGTATTGCTCAGATCAACTGAGTTTGTGCGGCTAGTATGCACACGTTTTTCAAGCGGCCAGAGCTTGCAAAACACCAGCTTCGCCATGTGGAAACCTTCCTTCGGGAATTTGAAGCGGCATAGCTGCTTCCTGGATTTTTCTGTTCATCTCCAAAAGGGTGTGGTACACCATCCTGACTGTAGGTACAGGCACGTCAATTCGGTCGGCGTTCCTGACTACATTGCCTAGAAAAAGAGGATTAGTATACTGGCTCCGAAGGAGGGCGAATGCAAACTGACCACAAAGAGACTCGACTTCCATCATTTTT
Organism: Stagonosporopsis rhizophila; assembly: GCA_016767195.1. Lineage (NCBI taxonomy): Eukaryota > Fungi > Ascomycota > Dothideomycetes > Pleosporales > Didymellaceae > Stagonosporopsis > Stagonosporopsis rhizophila. The sequence goes on from CP068494.1 coordinate 985,756, forward strand.
CTGTTTCGGAAATCTTGCAGCATTGATGGTGCTAGGGACGGGCTGGTTCTCGCCGCCTCAATTGTCTTGAGTGGCAGATCACTCGGAAGCGAGGCGCCCATCTTGACAGCGACGTTGAATGTCTCCTTTGCCAGATCTAGAACAGTCCCAAGATATGGCGTGGCAAGTAAAGCGTGCGTCTCAAGACCAGAGATGGCTGTCATGGGGTTCCAGGCTCCATTGAAGATTTGCTTTGTCCACCGTTCAGCTCCAACATCCTCAATCTCTTTGAACTTGCTGTCAAGAGCTACAAAGTTTCGCAGTCTCTGCTCTTCCATCTCAGAGCTGTGGGCCCCGGAGGATTTATAAGCTCCGACATGAAAGGCGTGTGGGCGAATATTGGAGACCTGCTCGACAACACCCGGGAAAGGCTGGAGGCAGCTGATGTAACAGACAGCAGACAGGATGGTGTTGTCTCGGAAGGCGTGTCGGAGAGGCGCTTCGACACCAACGCCGTTCTGTGCTGACACAAGTGTTGTCGTCTTGGAAACAACCGAGGCCAGATCGTGAGTGAATGACATACCACCAGAGCCGGTCACTTTGTTCGCGCAGACAACGTAGTCGAAAGACATATCAGAAATCTCCTGTGTAGAACGAGCCACACGATAAGGTTTTAAGACACCATTGCCCCACATCTTAGTCCTCATCTGGATGCCATGTTGCTTAACGGCATCGTAGTTGGACCGACAGACAACAGAGAGTCTAGCACCTGGATTCTGCGCCAATCTCCATCCTAGCGTAGAGCCTACAGCTATAACAATAAGTCAGCATGAAAGGTTCTTATTGATTCGATATTATATGGTAAGGTACTCACCTCCTGTGCCGAAGATGAGGATGTCGAGCGGCTTCTGGATACCAACCATTATGAACTATGGTGTCTAGGTACGAGAAATTGAATATAGTAGGAACAAGCCGCGAAACAGTGAAAGTCAGAGGAAAAGGTGCGAGCGCTGAAAACAAGCTGGAACAATCCTGACATACATGGACGCTTGTATTAAACACAGAAGTCAAGAATCAAGCACACCGAAAGCAGTTCTAGTTATGCACATAATCGCACGCACGTCTTTTGGTCTCCTCAACACCTAATTGCCCCGCGGATCGAAATGGGCAGAACAATCTCTCACTGAGCAACCCAACAGGCACAGATGTAACTGTATTTCCTTTGTCTCTCCACTGTACGGATAATTTCATTGGCTGCTCAAAGTCGTTGAGAACGCGGATTCGCTATCAATCCTGGTCAACGGTAGCATTATTGGGTTATGGGGAGGAGTAATGCGAGTTATGCGAAAAATTCTGCTTGGACAATCGTTCAAATAGCTTTTATGTCTGCTTTCGGTGTATCAACACCATATTCAACAAAAGCGAACTTGCGGCTCGTTCGTATAGGTACCGAAACCGGTCGTTACACGGCGCGATACCCAAAAAGAATGCATGGCATCGCTTGCGGCCTCCAGTGGTTGGGAGTAGCTGTTTCGCGTCTAGTGTGGGGGAAGCTCCCGCTCACGGGGCTTCCCGCGCCTCTCCTATTGGTCAGTTCTGGAAGCCGAGTATGAAAACAATCAACGGTTCGTTCCATTGCAACGGCACATCCCTCAAACACTCGAAATCACTCGCCCGGCAGTTGACCGAGGTATCTTGGCATTCAAATGCAACGCGAGGCGTGAAGTGTCTCCACCGAGGTCATGATGAGCGCAGCGAAGATGCGATATCGAACGAAGTCCGACAATTTTCCGGAATGGACAGCAGGCCGTGTTCGAACGACTTTTTTCGATGATGGGTTTGGATACAGAGTATTTGAGCTACGCTGTGCCCTAGAGATGCTCTCATCGGTACATTGTGTTGTATCTGCACAAGATCCTAATTACAAATATGCTGCAATCAATCCGCATCCTCGATTCGCTAAACGGTCATGACGAAGCATCAGCTAGAGAGCTTGGTCAGGACCCGACGACCCTTCTCGGACTGCTACTCCGTGCAGCACGACTATGGCCAAGCAATGGCATCACTTTCAAGGACCAAGGCTGGGACCAAGAAGCCAGTTTCATGTCCTATGCCGAGTTACTGGAAACGGCACATGTAAGATGTTCAACCTGCAAGATCAACAACGGTGATGGCTGACCAGGACAGTCCAATGCGGCAAAACTTCGGGCCTCAAAGACAGTCACAGAAGGACAATGCGTAGTCACATACTTCGATACGCATCGCAATAATGTCATCTGGTTCTGGTCCACAGTGATGGCTGGTGGTGTGCCAGTCATGCTGTCTCCGCTGTCGAACAACGAGATCACCCTTGTTGGCGAGCTCAACAACGTCATTAAGCTCTTTGGCGGCCCTACCATATTGACATCCAAGCATCTGGCAAAGCTTTTTAAACTCCACGAATCCTTAACAACCGTCACTGTGGAGGTTGTTGCAGACACCAAAATCGAAAAGGGTTTGTCCAACGCGACCATCAATGAACCAGTTGGGAAAGATGACGATCTTGCAATGGTTTTGTTCACCAGTGGAAGTACAGGCTTCGCCAAGGGCATCGAGTATACTGGTTCTCAGCTCGTTGTCTCCAGCAGGTTGAAGTGCAATTTTCATCACATGGATTCAAACAAGACGTTCATGTCTTGGGTCAGTAAGTGGTGATGAACAGTAACGTTGTAGCAAGGCCCACCTGCTAACGCTTGAGCAATAGGCTTTGACCACAGTGCAGCTCTTTGCGAAAACCACCTTCACGCACTCTATGCTGGCGCAAATCAAGTCATGATCCCGGCCATAGATTTTGTGCAGAGTCCCGTCCGTTTCTGGAAAGCCCTCAGTGATAACCGCATCTCGTACACCTTTGCTCCAAATTTCTTCATTGCTGCTGCATCCCGCGCATTCAACGAGATGAGCCCTTGCGAGAGAAAAGCGATGAATCTGGACTTCAGCCCACTTCGTGTCATCATGTGCGGGGGTGAAGCAAACAAGACTGCGACGCTGGATGCTGCTGAGCAGATTCTCATGCAATACGGAGCACCAAAATGCAGTATTAAAGCCAGCTACGGTTTGAGTGAGGTATGTCATCCAGACTCTCGAGTGGTGAAAGAACCACAATGCTAATCATCAGCTAGACATGCTCGGCACTATTCTACAATCTCGAAGCTCCGGCCTATGATATGAAGAATAACTACGTGTTCGCTTCCGCTGGCAAACACTTGCCAGATCACGAGCTCCGACTGGTTGATGAGACCGGCAAAGCTGTGAAGCGAAATGAACAAGGTTCGATCCAGATCAGAGGGCCACTTATCTTTAAGCGTTACTTCAACAATGAACCCGCAACTAGCGCTTGCATGACTAAAGACGGTTGGTTTGATACCGGCGACATCGGCATGTTGGACGTCGAAGGGAATCTGAACATTGTCGGTCGCTCTAAAGAAGTACTCATCATCAACGGCCAGAACTACTCTTCGTTCGAGCTAGAGCATGCCATCGAGTCTGCGAACATCCCGGGTTTGAACAAAAGCTTCACTGCTTCTTTCTCGACGTGGATCGAGAACATGCAAACAGACAGTGAGGAAGTCGTCATCTTGTTCAACCCCACGAGCGACTCCGCGAAAGATACCCCTGAGCTTCGGGACACCATTGCACAGATCAACCAGGCCGCTATTAGGTTCTGTCGAAAGCGACCTGCTATGGTCATCCCGTTGCCGAAGCAAATGTTGCCAAAATCCACCATCGGCAAGTTGTCGCGTGCCAAGCTCAAGAAGGCATTCACCGCTGGTCACTTCGATGAATACAAGCTTCAGGAGCGTCAACCTGAATCGACTATGCAACAGGGAACCCCGCTTACAACACCCCTGCAGAAGGTTCTAGCCACTGTTCTTTGCGAGGAAACAGGTCTACCAGAATCAGCTCTCCGCCTGGAAGCTAATCTGGCAGATCTCAACATTGACAGTCTGGGCTATCTTCGCATCAAGTCCTCATTGGAGACAATACTGGATCGCGAGGAAGCTATTTCAATGTCGCTCCTTCTTTCTTGCCGCACGATTGCAGAAATGGACACCATGCTTCTCTCTTTGGGAACAACGACGACCGAGTACGACCCAATTGTGCCCCTGGTTGCAACTGGCACAAAGGCGCCGATCATACTGTGTCACCCTGGTGGAGGCGAGTTCCTGACCTGGCTAACTCTTCTGAAATACATCCCGGATCGTCCCGTATATGCGTTGCGTGTGCGCGGCTTTCACAAGACCGAGGTGCCGTTCGATACTCTCGACGAGATGCTCGACATCTACGTGGCAGGCATCAAGAAGCACCAACCAGAGGGACCCTACTTGTTCCTTGGGCTCTGCTTTGGTGGCATGCTAGCATTCGAGCTTGGGAAGCGGTTCGAAGCAGCCGGCGAGCAAGTCGCCTTCTGCGGTGGCATCGACAACCCCGCGGATCTGAGCCGCATTCAGGTCCGCGCGAATCCCCGAAACTTCATCATCGACTTGCTGCACTTCTTCCAGCTGCTCGACTTGGAGACGGCCATGAGATGGGAGCAAGAGATGGAGAACGTACCGGACGAATCCTTTACAAAGGAGATCTTTGCCCGCTTCCCCGACGGCACGCTCGAGAACCTCGATCTCAGCGTCCCCAAAGTCGAGACCTGGCAGCGCATCAACGACAACATGCAGAAGATTACCAGGTCATATGTACCGACCGGATCGGTATCAAAGTACGACCTGTTTTGGGTGCCACCACTGCCCCACTACAAGTGCTCAGACGAAGAATGGCGCCATGACTGGCTTGCCAAGTGGAAGAACCACGTCGCCGGAGCTTCCCAGGATGATGTGGACGTTGAGAAATCCGAGGGCCCTCTCCGGTACCATCGCGTGCAGGGCACACATTTCACTATCCTGAGGCAGGAGAACGTGGAGGTATTCCAACACGCTTTGAACGAGGCATTCAAGACAAGAGGGGTTTAGCTGGTTGGGACATGATGATCGACTCTTTTGCGCATCCATAGAACGTTTTGATTTACTTAGATCTCTTTTTTCATGGAGTTAGGACATAGGTGCATTAATTCAGGCTTTTTCCCAAAGACCTTGCAGCTGCACGCCACTCAATACTTCGTTACGAAAATAATCGTCGTCAACGCAACCTTTGAACTATGTCTTCGAAGATAGGAATACTCACCTCTAGGTCCCACACCGCCTCAGAACACCCAAGTCGCAAGAAAGTCCAAAGGATACGATACACGAACGTGCTTCGAGACCAGCCCTGGCTTTTCGTACCCAACGACAGAGACAGAATTAAAACCGCAATGCCAGAAACACTGCTGGGAAGAAAAGTTGTAGGCTTGAAGTTGTACAATAATCATACTACAGCGAACCGAGCTGATAGACAGGTTATCTGGCCTTGCTCTCAACCTTGCTATGTCTCGATGTTTTTTCCCTTGCTTATCTACATCCTCGATCTTTGAGCATGACGCTGGATTTGCTTCGTGATGTAGGACATGGTCATTGTTACCTGTATGTACCAGCTTCAACAGTGTCGACGACTCATTTATTGCACACGCTTGATAGATCAGTGTGTAGATATACATAACAAGCCGACTCTCGCAAGTTGAATCCTGCTTCAATCTAGAATTTTATCGAGTATGAAAAAACGACGTGCTACAGTTTTGTTTCCAGAACAACTCTCTAGGCGACATGTGGACATTACTTTCGCTGTTTGGATACTCGACATCAGATTGCAAAGCTCCAACCTGCTCGGTCTAAAACCTGCACATCACAGTCTTCCGGAAGTGTCCAGCATGGGCACGAGCAGAGACTTTGTTTAAAAAAAAACCCCCCCACGGAACTTCGTGGAGGACAATCGCAAAAAAACAGTTTTGGACGCACTCCTCAAGGATACAGCACAGGGACGGGGTCAATATCTTCATTTCGTAACGCTTTGTAACAGAACAATATGGGTATAATAGCATCGAACCTACTCCTCATCATCATCGTAATTTGCCTTTACGTCCGCCCATCCACACTGCCACCTTCTCCCCTCGCCCTCACCGCCCAGCCGCAGCTCCCTCGCTTGACGACCCTCTACCCACCGCCTGACGCGATGGTCATCGCTGACACTGATCAGACTACCGTTCTTCGCCCACGACACACTAGTGACCTCGGCGTCGTGACCGCGCACAAGCGGGGTGCCGTGCTCGTAGATGGGAATAGTGTCCTGCGACCGACTGCTTGTGGCGCGAGACAACGAGGGTCTGAGGATAGATCGCGGGGTGATGTCTGGAAGCTCGTCTGCGTCTTCTTCTGCGCGACGCGACTCGCGCTTGAGAAAGTTCTCATCTGTGGGGAATAGCACGGGACACCCGTCTGTGCTGCCGACGGCGAGCAGCTCGGGCTTGTCGTCAAAGGCGCGCCGCAGCGAGGCTTTGACGTAGAAGGAGCCAGCGTGGAATTTGGGGTGGCGGAAGCCGTAGATGGGGCCTAGTCCTTCTTGGCCGACCTGGCAGTACTTCTGCTTTGATGAGGAGGATGTGGAGAGCTCGGGGGCGGTGCCGAGTATTAGGTGTGAGGTGGAGTAGGCGTAGACGGTGTTGTCTTTGCTGAGTGCATAGAGGCGGGATGCGTCGCCGTTGAGAGTGAGAGAGTTGATGGCGAAGTGGCGGTGTTTGTTGTGCGATTCGGGATGCCTTGTTGTGGCGATGGGGATGGCCGGGCCTCGCAGGGAGTATCGACCACGAATGTCCCAGAGCTTTACACATGTAGAGGCGTCGGAGGCTGTCAGGAGAAGGTGCTGACGGCCTTCAGGAAGGAATGATAGTGCGGTGACAGAGACGTCGTTGCGCCTACTTATAGCCTCGGCCTTGCCGCTCGAAGCAATCCGTGTAGTCGCGTTGGAAGACAGACCGAGGTCAGCATGTGCTGCTGATAAAGTGCGGACGACACTTGCATAGGGAGCATCTGACCCCCATGCCGAGTGTATCGTGAGATCTCCACCCTTACAACGCAGGTCCCAGATCTGAACGGCGCCATCTCTACTAGAGGTGGCTACGATCTTATCATCACCCGGTTGGAAACGGACTTGCTTCACGGATGACTTGTGTTTCGCGAGCACACTCAATGTCTGCTGTGTCCGGACATCGACGATCTGTGCTGTTTGGTCACCGGACCCAGCAGCCAGGTACGAGTCATCGGAGGAAAATTGGACGTCCATGACGGCATTGGAGTGTGCTTGCCATGAGATGTGAGCTTTTGAGAAGTCGTCCTCGGAGTCGACTAGGTGGATGTAGCCGTCTTCGTCACCGATGGCCATGAGCGAGTTGGTGTTGCAGCTGGCCGTGCAGAAAGGTGGTGCGTTCTGTGACAGGGTGTGCACATCGTCTGCGCTGCTGTAGAATCCTGCCGTCTGGTCCTGCCATGATGTGCAGTGGTCTCGTCTGAAGCCTCTGCCAACGCTCAGTAGCCCACCAAATGACCGCTGCAGTCTCCGTGATGTCCCACCCAATGCACCCATTCGGCGGATAGGAATGGCAAAGACAGGCGGCTCCTCAACTTCAGGCTCATCTTCGAACACGTCCACTGGCTCGGGGGTGACGTAGCGCGAGCGTTTCGAGGGCGATGAATGGAACTGTGCTGGAGAGCTCTCGGGTGACAGGTATGGGTTCTTTCTCTTGCGGGTGCTTGAGGACGGTGTTCGCGTCTGGGTGACGTCAATGTCGACAAAGTTGACCGTCTTGCGTGGAGTGGTGCGTGTCATGGCATGACTGCGGTTGATGGCGGCGCGGGTGATGTCCTGCAGCTGCCGGCCGGAGCTGGAGAGTGAGGCGCGTGATGAGCCATGGGTGGAATTGCGGGGGGTGAAGAAGCGTGTGAAGCGTTTGGGAGTAATCGGCGGTGGTCTCTTCTGTTTGCGCGCTCCTGTGAGCGCTGGCGGCGAGGAGGAGAAGAGCTCGGGCGTGGGCTCTTGGAGCGCGACTCGAGGGGCGCAGGGCGAAGACATGGCGGAGTCGGGGGCGATTAGCTATTGTACATGTATATACAGGGAAATGACGGCCAATGTAGCTGCTACTCGCAGACACGCAGCACGCAGAGCCGGACTCAGGACTACAACATGGGACGGAAGGACGCTGTAGAAATAGCAGCAGCATGAGGGCGGAGAGGCTGGCTCGGCTAGCCCACCAGCGCGTCACGTCTCGCGCTCGCGTTTAAGTGGCACGCCGAGGACGCTGCAGTGGGGAACAAATCACGAATTCGCATGCAAAAGACTCTAGTGAATCGAACCCTTTGCAACAGATTTGCGCATACAACAGCATTATAGCCTGCAATGGATCTCTAATGCCTAGTTTTCCACAATTATTGTTGCCTTTGAGGTGTCCATCTCATCTCATAGTGCACCCCCGCCACAGTGGCGCCCTGTAAATTAGAGTCTAGCTGGCCAGGGACTAGCTTGTCGGCCCCACTTTTAACTTTCTTTTCGAAGGTCGAACTTTTGGCAGCAGGCGCAGAACTGCTGCTGTTGCAAGCTTCCAAAAGCTCCACACCACAATAATGGGAGCCGTGAAAAGAAAAGCAGACGCCTCGAGCGCCCCTGCTAAGAAAGACAAGGGCGCATCCAGCGACCGCTCAGCGAAGCGCCCGCGCAAATTAGACGGCGCCGCAGAGTCGCCCGCAAAGTCGAAGCCTGAGAAGACGGAGAGGGCAGCACCCAAAGCCAGCGTCTTCAAGGACGAGGAGACATCATTCCCTCGTGGTGGCGCTAGCGTCCTGACACCACTCGAACACAAGCAGATCCAGATCAAGGCGAATCAAGATGTGCTCTTCGAGCAGACCACTGCAAAACGCAGCGGAGGCGGCGACGGCGAGTTTGGCGACATGGGCTCAGAAGACGAAGGCAAGGCCGCCAAGGCCGTGAAGAAGCGACCTGCAAAGAAGGGCAAGCAGTCGCGCGATGACGAGGAGCAGGAGGATGTCGTCAAAGCAGCAGGCCTCAACTACAAGAAGCTATTGCCCGGCACATTAATCCTCGGACAGGTCACCGACATCACCCACCAAGACATCGTGCTCGCCCTGCCCAACAACCTTGTCGGTTATGTGCCCCTCACCGCCGTGTCGGACAAACTCAACGAGAGGCTCGAGAAGCTGCTGCTGAAGGAGGACGACGAGGAGAAGGGTGAGGATGATGAGGATTTCGAGGATGTCGAGCTGAGGGACATGTTCTTTGTTGGGCAGTACCTGAGGGCCTGCGTCACATCCACAACAGACGACACAGCGCGTGGACGCAAGAGACTGGAGCTATCCATCGACCCTAAGCTCGTTAACAAGGGCGTGCCCAAGCGCAAGATCCCAACTCACATCATGCTTCAGGCGTCCGTCCTGAGCAACGAAGACCACGGTCTGGTCATGGACCTTGGTTTGGACGACTCCAAGATCAAGGGCTTCTTGCCCAAGGGCGAGCTCGGCGCAAAGGTGCAGCACTCCAAGGTACAGGAGGGCGCCGTCTTCATGTGCCTCGTCACCGGATTGAACTCAGACGGAAAGATCGTCAAGCTCTCCGCCGACCAATCCAAGGCTGGAAACTTGACCAAGGGCAACACTCTGACCGATGCGCCCACTATTGATGTCTTCCTTCCCGGTACTGCCGTCGAGGTGCTCATCGCTGACACAACCTCGAGCACATTGGTCGGCAAGATCCTTGGCCTCATGGATGCGACCGCCGATGCTTACCACTCCGGAGCCACCGAGAAGGGCGCCGACGTCTCACAAAAATACAAGATTGGCACTAAAGTCAAGGCAAGAATTCTGTTCACTTGCCCCGATGCCGAGCCCGCAAAGGTTGGCATCTCACTGCTGGACCATGTTGTCTCGCTTTCTTCGCGCATGTCTGGAAAGCCAAAGGAGCGCAAGACTCCTCTCGAGTACCTGCCCATCTCCACAATCGTCGAGGAAGCCAGAGTCATCAAGGTGGCGCCCGCTCTGGGTGCTTTCTTCGAACTCGGTGTTCGCGATGTGATTGGTTTTGCCCATGTATCTCGTCTATCGGACGACCGCGTGGATGTGCTCTCAGGAGATGCCGGTGCCTACAAGCTTGACACCAAGCACCGCGCGCGTGTCATTGGGTACAATGCTCTCGACGGGCTGTTCCAGTTGTCGCTGGAACAGAAAGTTCTTGAACAAGCCTTCCTTCGTATTGAGGACATCAAGGCCGGCCAGGTTGTCAAGGGCAAGGTCCACAAGCTCATTGCCGACAAAAAGGGCGCCGCTGCTGTTCTCGTGAACCTTTCTGAAGGCATTACTGGACTCGTGTCAGAGCTTCATCTCGCTGACGTTAAGCTACAGCACCCTGAGCGTAAGTTCAGGGAAGGTGTTCCAGTTACTGCGCGTGTTCTCTACACCGATCCAGCAAGGCACCAGATCCAGCTTACCCTTAAGAAGTCGCTTGTCAACTCGGATGTGGACCCTTGGACGGACTACTCGAAGATCAAGGAGGGCGCGACTGGCCCTGGTATCCTCGTCGACGTTCGTCGCCATGGTGCTACCGTCCGCTTCTACAGCGATGTCAAGGCCTGGCTTCCTGTTGCCGAGATGAGCGAAGCCTACATTGAGGATGCCGGCCGACACTTCACCAAGGGACAGGTTGTAAATGTGCGCGTGCTGTCTGTCAACCCCGAGGAGCGCCAATTGCTCGTATCTTGCAAGGATCCCGCTGCCATCGACACTAACAAAGAGACGGCTTTCAACGCCCTGAACCCTGGCGACATCACCAAGGGCACAGTAGTCGACAAGACTGAAGAGCTGGCAACACTCGACATTGGCAATGGCGTCAAGGGTCTTCTCCGTATTGGCCACCTGACGGATGGCTCAGAGAAGAAGGACATCTCCACAATGAAGAAGATTCGCGTCGGTGGTGTTTTGGAGGATCTCGTCATTCTCAGCAAGCAGCACAAGTCCAAGAATGTCACTGTCTCGAACAAGCCCAGCCTACGCAAGGCTGCGCAGTCCGGCAAGCTCGTTACTAGCTTCTCAGACATCAAGGCTGGCGCAACTGTGTATGGTTTCGTACGAGGCATTCTTCCGGAGAAGGTCTTTGTTGAGCTTGGTAACAATATTAGCGGTGCTGTCTTCAAGTCGCAGCTCACAGACGAGATGCTTCGATCGCCAAATTTCGGTCTACGCAAGGATCAGACCATCACCGCCAAGGTCACGCATGTTGACGAGTCTAAGGAGCTCTTTTGGCTCTCGATGAAGACAGATGCTGATGTCGATATGGACAGCACCCCAAAGGCCACCGAGGCTGTCGGCGAAGCTCTGGTGGACCCTGTTGACCCTAAGATCACAACTACCACTGATATCAAGTTCGGCGTCACCGCAAACGTCCGCATCAGGTCCATCAAGAGCACACAGCTGAACGTCGCGCTCGGTGAGAATGTGCAGGGACGCATCTCTGTTGCCGAAATCTTCGAGTCGTGGGACGACATCAAGGATAAGAAGAACCCGCTAGCGCAGTTCAAGATGAACGACACAATCAAGGCGAAGGTGCTTGGTCGACACGATGCACGCAACCACCGATTCCTACCGATTACACACAGATCGAGCAACAAGATACCCACATTCGAGTTGACAGCAAAGAAAGAAAAGCTCACCACCGAGGGCGATATCCTTAGCCTCGATAAGATCAAGCCAGATAGCACATTGGTAGCTTTCGTCAACAACATTGCAGACCGCTTTGTTTGGGTCAACATTTCAGCCAATGTTCGTGGACGTATTGAATTCCTTGACCTTACCGACGATCTCGAGAAGCTGTCTGCCATTGAGGAAAATTTCCCCGTCGGCTCGGCTCTCAAGGTCCGCGTAAAGTCAGTGGATTCTGCTGCTGGTCGTCTCGACCTGACAGCGACGTCCTCGGTCAGCGGCAACAAACTCACACTCAAGGACCTAAAGATCAGTTACGTGCTGCCGGCTCGCGTCACGAAGACACATGACACCTCCATCGTCGTGCATGTCAACGAGAGTATCGCCGCTCCCATCTACCTTGAACAACTTGCCGACGATTACGACAAGGCCAAACCCTCGGATTTCAAGATCGGCGATGTCATCCGCGTGTGCGTTGTTGACATCGACGTCTCCAACAAGAAGCTTGGTTTATCAGCCAGGCCGTCGAAGGTCCTCAGCTCTTCCTTGCCTGTCAAGGACCCTGTGATCCAGGACAGGTCTGATCTACAGATTGGCCAAGTTGTCCGTGGTTTCATTAAGCAGGTTGCAGACAACGGTCTCTACGTCCGTCTTGGCCCCAAGGTCGAGGCTTACGTCCGCGTTAGTGAGCTCTCAGATGCTTACATCAAGGATTGGAAGGCTGCATTCCAAGTTGACCAGCTTGTCACCGGAAAGGTCATTTCCAACAAAGAGAACATGCGCAACCCGCAGCTGAGCTTGAAGACATCAGTTATTCAGGGTGAATACACTGAGCCTACCGGCTGGAATGACCTCGAAGTTGGTCAAATCGTTACAGCCAAGGTCCGCCACGTTGAAGACTACGGAGTCTTCCTCCTCGTTGACAACTCGAACAACATTAGTGGTCTCTGCCACATCTCCCAGCTTGCCGATACGCAGGTTGACAAGGAGAAGGTGAAGGAGATGTACAAGAAGGACGACGCTGTCAAGGCGAAGATCCTGAGCGTTGATGCTAAGAAGAGGAAGATTGGCTTCACGCTGAAATACTCTGAGATCAAGGGCGACAGCGACGAGGACGAGGACATGGATGATGCGTCGGACGTTGAGGCCGATGACTCAGAGATGGACGATGGAGGTGTCGAGCTTGATGATGACATCGATATGAGGAGCGTGAAGAGTGCGGACAGCGAAGACGAGAACAATGCTGCTCAGGACGACTCTGAAGACGAGTCCGATGCGGAGCCGGCCACGACTTCAGGTCCAGGTCTGAGCACATCCGGCTTCGACTGGACTGGCGCGAACCTCGACTTTGATGAAAAGAAGGCAGCCTCTGACTCCGACTCCGACGATGAGCCCGCAAAGAAGAAGAAGAAGAGCAAGAAGGCAACCATCAAGGAAGATCGCACCGGCGATCTCGATGCATACGGCCCTCAGTCAGTCGCAGACTACGAGCGTCTTCTTCTCGGCCAGCCAAACAGCTCTGAACTTTGGGTGCGGTACATGGTCTTCCAGCGCGAGCTGAACGAGATTGAAAAGGCGCGTCAGATCGCCCGCCGCGCGCTCGCCACCATTAACGCACGCGACGACCAGGAGAAGCTGAACGTCTGGACCGCGCTGCTGCACTTGGAGAACGAGCACGCCAGCGATGAAGCCATCGAGTCGACTTTCAAAGAAGCGTGCCAGCAGCAAGACGACCGCGAGATGCACGAGCGCATGATCAAGATCTATATCTCTTCTGGCAAACTTGATGTAAGCACCCCAGAATGCACCTTCCCCTCAAAGTATCAACTCTCATGCTAACTCTTAATCAGAAAGCAGACTCCCTCTACCAATCCATGATGAAGAAGAAATCCTTCACCCCCGACCCCGCCTTCTGGCTCGGCTACGCCACCTTCCTCATGGACGTCCTCTCCCCGCCATCACCCACTCGTGCCCGCGCCCTTCTGCAGCGCGCCACACAGTCCGTTCCCGCAGCGCAACACCGCTACCTGACTCAAAAGTTCGCTGCTTTGGAATTCAAATCCACCAACGGCGACGCTGAGCGCGGCCGCACCATCTTCGAGGGCTTGGTGAGCACATACCCGAAGAAGGGCGATGTGTGGGATGTATATATTGAGCTTGAGCGCGCGCATGGGAGCGAGGAGAGTGTGAGGGCGCTGTATGAACGCGCGGCCAAGGCCGGCGGGAAGGGAAAGAGGGTCAAGAGTGTGTTTGGAAAGTGGGCAGAGTGGGAGAGCAGTCTGGGGAATGTCAAGGGTGTTGAGAGGGTCAAGGCGCTGGAGGGACAATGGAGGGAGGAGAGGGCTGGGAAGGACGAGGAGTAAATGTCTCCCTGCCTGTGGGTTTGGATGAAGTGCATTGGGCGGCGTTGCATATCTTGCCTGCTTTACTCTTCCCATCTTACGCTATAAAAGCATGCTGATTCCCTTCTTTTCATTCTTTTCTGTGGCCTCATTGTTGTCGTGTCTGGAGTGACCTTCTTTTAAGCCATGTTGCACGGATATCTGCCTCAACAGGTGAGCGCCGCCATACGTGTGGTTCCGCGGCACGTAGCAATAGCCTGTGACCAGTCTGTACTCCGCTAGGGGCACATGCCTTGCTATCTCCATCGCTATCGGTTTGTTGTCGTGGAGCCAAACACGTGACAGGTCAAGTCTTCCAATGTTTGCGCACACGGGACGACGTATCACGAACAAAACGGGCAAGGGGAACTAAACATAGTAAGCGATCGCCATTTCCACTTGCTGGGCGGCTAATTGCAGGATTCGCGTGTCAGCCTCCGCTGCAGCTTTGGTGTGGGGGCCAAACAATCTCGCCGCAGCAAGGCTGAGACAGCCTACAAGTAGTACTCCTCAAGCACAAGCTTTTGAGGATCTCATTTCATCACTCTTTCTTCCCTACATGGTTTCATCAGATGTCTGCGTTGCGAAATCTTCTGTCTCGAGGCATCGCCCCTTCAAGCAAAGGGAGGCATGGCCCGTCTCGAGCGCAAGGCTGGTGTCCACCTGCCCTGCGATGGTGGATCCCGCTCACTGCTGTTATCATATGCTGGTCACTTATCGCCACGCTTCAGTATTATCTTCACCAGAGTCGTGTTAATAAGGGCGTTATATTTGCGGCTCGTATCAACGATCTTCCCTTGCGCACGTCGTTTTGGTACCTCTATCTTCCTACCATTGTTGCTGTGGTTTTCAGCATCTTTATAGTCTGGATCGATCACGACAGTAAACGATTCGAACCTTTTCGCCAGATCTCCAAGGCAAACGGGGCGTCTGGTCAGGATTCGTTGCTTCTTCAGTATCCCTTTGAATTCGCGCTTACTGTTCCCTTTGTTGCTTTCCGACGACGGTGAGTGCAATCATCCGTGAGAAACTGTGTATAGTTTGACTGACTATGTACAGTCATTGGCTAGTGTTTTGGGCCTCCACTGCGACAGTCATAACGACGCTCGGGGTTGTGCCATTCCAGGCTGGCATATTCACAACCGAAACAGTGACTCGAGACCTGAATACCGAGTTCCAGGTATCGCAGAGCAGCATGCACTCTTCCTTGCAGAATCCTGCAGCCATAGTAAACTATGCACAATCCACATACGGTATCTTAAAGCTGAACGAGTCGCTTCCACCCTACATGGCTCGGGACTATACCATTGGTCCATTTGTTCCTGTGGACGACCCGCAGAGCAACGATGACGGGGTTTGGACAGCAAACACGACAATGTATGGCATGAATCTCAATTGCAGTCCGGTCCAGCCATATTCCAACAAGACAGAATTGGGACCTGTCATGACATGGTTCAGGGTATCTCCCGCCTGTGAGATCTTTCTGAGAAACATCAATAACGTCACAGTCGGCGACGAACTCGGGGACATTGTGGCAAACAAAACGGCACGCCACAGAGCCTACACGAGTTTTTTTCTTGCCAATGACGGTTACTTTGCTGATCGTGAGGGATTGGGCAAACAGCGGCCATGCTTTGAACAAGCCAGTAACGTCATCCTCGCAGCATTTGTTCGAAACAAGTCAAAACCTGAGGATCCAGCCAACAACATCACGGCTATAGTTTGCACGCCATCCTACTACGAACAAACAGTCGAGGCTACAGTAGACATCAAGACCCAAACGCCCAGCGCGATAGTATCCCTTGGCGCACGAAGGCCACTGTCCAGCGATCTCTTCAATACTACAGTCTTTGAACAAACACTCGCTTCAGGCGTTCGAGCGGAAGAAATCAGTTACGGTCAAAAAGAGCGTGACAGCAACATGCCTGGCCGGAACATGCCTCAGTATCTCGAAGGACTGGCCAATCGGGATTTGACCCCGTTCCAAACATGGACCGCAGTCAAGGACCTGCCACCAATGAGCGCAATGGCACTGACGAACTCGTCAAGTAGCACCGAAGACTTCCTTGATCCTAAAGTTCTGGGGCAAGCGTATGAGTCTGCGTATCAATTGTTATTCGCGCGTACGATGACTGGTTTTTTGGAAACGAACTCTTTCTCTCAGTCTGGACGCACTAATGGACGAAGGTTGGTGCATTCGGAGGCAGTCACGCTTGAGCCTACGTTCGTGTACATTGTGGAGGCCTTGCTCGCTCTGCTTTCGGTTGCAATGATTGTCCTCTTCTACTATGCTATTAGGCTAAGGACAGAGAGCAAGCTCATTGATGATCCAGGTATTTTTACATTATGGAACAGCTGTATGGTACTTTTTCTAACTCTTTCAGGTTCTATTGCAGCTGTCATGGCCCTAGTGGCGGACGAGACAGTCTTGCTGAGTCAGTTCGAGACTCTTGACTGTTGCCCGAAAAAGACTTTCGTGAGACAAGTAAAGAATGGCACCTACTCTCTTGGTGTAGCTGAAACTGCAGGCCGGTGAGTGTGTTCCTGTTCCGATGCGCGCATTTGCTGACTGTAGGCCAGCCTTCTGGCAGACTTTCCTTCCAATCCTACAACTGCAAGTGCACCACTGCCTTCTGAAATAGACACGGGAGACGATGGCAAAGTTCCACATGCGAGAAGACCTTCAGAGTTCCGTTCCTATACTGCGGTCCCATTTGTGAGCCTTTTTGTAGTCCTCGCGGTGGCTCTTGGGGTCCTTTTCGCGAAGGCTCGTGGAGCAGGTAAGCATCATACATTCCCAGTATGTACTCGGCGCAAGCAGTGACTCACACAACATAGGATTTTCTTTGCCCTCTAAAAACACGTTTGTCCAGAATCTGATCACTGGATACCTGCCAACGGCAATCGCAACTCTCATTGAACCAATGTGGATTCTTGTCAATCGCCTCCTCTGCATACTGCAGCCTCTCGAGGAGCTGCGAAGACCAAAAGCAGCAGAGTCACGATATCTATCGCTGAATTATACTTCTCTACCCCCACCACTGGTACTCTTCAAAGCTGCTCATGCGGGCCACTTGTTGCTGGCGATGGTGGCGGCGATGGCTCTGCTCTCCAATGTCCTAGCTACTGCCTTTGCTGGACTGTTCTTCCAGGACTTCACTTGGATCAGCAACCCCGTAGAGTACCCCATGATCTACGAACCACGCTTTGTGGCGATCAACGAATCGTCAGGTCCACCTGTGAGCGGGCTCCCAATGGATTCAAGTGCCGAATTTTCAGGAGCTTATCAAGGGAGCGGAGGAGATGCGCAGTTCCTCGTTTCCGAGTCCAACTATACACGAAACACCTCTCTTCCTTCCTGGACAGATGATGTCGCAATGTATCTTCCCTTCTCAACCGAAAACATCCCAGAAACGCCTATCTATCAAGCACGGACAAGATATTTTACCGCGGATGCGCGTTGTAAAAGACTGGCCTTGGGTTCTGGCACTCGATTGATACTCTGGAACGATCAGCACCTCAACTCTACAGATCCTACCCAGCAGTCAGAGAATCGTGGAGAGGCACCGGATGAGATTTTCGAGATTCAGGTCACTGGTGAGAGAGGAGATTCCGTGACCTGCTATCCAAATCCTGTGACGATTCCTGAGGCTGAACCTGACCGCGAATCAGGGTTCGCTGAATGGTTAGGAGCCGCGAGTCGCTTTTCCGAGAACTGTATCCCTGGAAACTCTGCCGCAGAGCTACAAACAACCCTTGTTGCGGCCAAAAATGCTAGTGAATATGAACAATCGACCTGCCGGTCAGCTATAGCGCTGTCATGGATGCGAAGAGTAGGATCGAAGTGTCCAGATGGATTCAACAACCATAAGGAAGACGATGGATTCGAGGAGGCAAGTAACGATAATACACTACTATTGTTGTGTCGGCCACAGGTCCTTACAGGACAAGCGACGATTCAAGTCAATCGCGCCGGTGTGCTCCAGAGACCAGCTTTTGACCACGTACTGGAGTCCGATCAAAGCCTCAACGAAACAGCAGCGTACGTCGCGACAGATACGGCAAATTTGATTGCACAGTCAAATCTGTTTCTCTCACGTTCGCAGCGGTCGGGATGGCACAATGATTCCTATGCAAGCGAGTACATCCACTACTTCGTGAATCGGGCTGCAGGGAATCTGCTTCTTACCGATCCAAACACACCTCTTCCAAGTTTCGAAAGTGTCGAAGCGCCACTAAACAAAGCTTTCAACCGACTTTTTGCCATTTGGCTCGGAGTTAACAAAGAGTTCCTTTTTGAGCCCGCGACGGCCCAAACCAACATGGTTGAAGGGGCTCTCCTCACCCAAGAACAACGACTGTTCTTCACGGTGCCCATGTTCATCATATCCGAAATTATTCTCGGGATATACGTGGTTGTATCTATCATCCTGTACCTCCAGCGTCCCGGCCGCTACTTGCCACGTATGCCAACATCAATTGCAGCCGTCATTGCAATGTTTGCATCCAGCGCGGCGGTTAAAGACCTTCAGAGTACTGCTCAAATGACAGTCAAGGAGCGAGCGAAGCACCTCCAAGATTTCAATCATCGTTATAGGTATGGCAGTTACCTCGGCGCCGATGGCGCCGTACATGTTGGCATTGAGAAAGTCCCGTATGTGAGCTACACAAAGGAGGTGACGTTCGCAGGAAGTAGGGCCGAAAGAGAGATCAGGAAGAGGACAGAGAGAAGACTTGGAGATACGTCTTCCGTGAGCATGGATACTGATATTTCGTCTTTCCGAGGACCCGAGGAGGAGGTACCTCTATCACTTGCAAGGACGAGGACCTTTGATACGCGGAAATCGAGTGCCAGGTACACCTCGAGTGCTACTTCACCCGCACATGAGATGGAATATCTTCGACTTCCTACGGACGAAGCTAGGAGGTAGAGCTAGGATGCACTCCAGGTGCCAAAAAACGCTATATTAGGCAGTAATCAATATTGTACTCTTCAAGTTGCCAGTGCGAGCTCGTCATTTAGGTTGCTTGCTAGAATTTCGAGACCGACAACGAGCTGACAGGGCCTGAGACGACCTTGTCAGGTTCAAAGCCTATCCAGTCTCTAACCCTTGATGAATTGCTATGTATTCACTTTGCTAGGCAGATACCACGGCCGAGAGCAAAAGCACTGCTTTTTAAGTTCCAGGACTTGAGTCAGGATACTTTCTGCTTACTTGAGCACAAGGCGACGCTAACCTCAATATAACATCCACGCCGGCCAAGCAAGCCGTAAGTGGGGCGTCAGGGCAGACTTCAGCCTATCAGAGCGACAGCACTTGTGAACTTTGATCAGACACCACCATAGTTGTAATCCTGCAACTCAGCGCTCATGTTCCTCGCTCTGTTTTGGAAGCTTACAGAGTTACCACTTGGGCAGGATGGCTATTAAAGGAAAAGGATTTTGTCTGAAGATGAAATTCAGCCTACAAGCCTTTCTCAAATTATATCGACTTCATAGAAGATTGAACAACAATCAAGTTTTTTCCCTTTGTTTGGCTCTTCACTTTGGCTACAGCAAGTCTTGTCACCACATGGACAAATAATTCGACTACCAACAGCAGCAGCACGATCAATTTTGTAGATGCTCCCATCACTAAGGATCTGCAATGGATACCATGCTATGGAGGAGCTCACGTGTGTCAACCTCGAAGTTCCCCTAGATTACGGTCAGCCAGAAGTTGGAACTACCAACGTCGCCTTTCTCCGCTACGAAGCAGTACTCCAGCCCGCTCTAGGCGACCTAATCATAAATCCCGGTGGACCTGGGGGCAGCGGCGTTGCATCAGATTCTAATACTCGAAGGTAGACTGCTCTACTCGGAAGCAGATACAATACCATCGGCATGGGCCCATGAGGCGTCAACAGCAGCGGACCCATCATCGATCATTTGACCGCCACGCCAGCAATGCGCAACGAATACGTTGCAGAGATGGCATTCGAATACAACTTCCAGAGCCCTGCAGCCGTCAAGCAGACCTTCGTCCACGCAGGTGCGCACGGCGATTTGACCTCCAAGAAGCTCTCGCAAGATGTAAACTACGTCAACACGCCAGCAGTGTCTTACGACATACTGCTATAACGATATGGCCGCTATAGGCTGGGGTGAGGATGACCACTCTTCAAAACTCATCTTCTTCGGTGTCTCCTACGGCTCGATATCCGGTACCAAATTTACGCAGCTCTTCCCTGACCGCGTAAGCCAAATGGTTCTCAAGGGCGTCATCGACTCCGCTGACTACTATGGCGGCGTCTGGACAAAAAGCATCACGCAAGCCGACGAAGCAGTACGGGCATTCGCAGCTCACTGCTTCTCCGCGGGTCCTAAGTGTCCTTAAACATACTTTGCCAACGACACTTCCACTGGATCCGTTCAGCACCAGCTCAGTACCATCCTGCACAGCATCGAGAAAGATCCAGTTGATGTATGGGATCCGGGCGTCTTTGACTTCCTTGCGGCGGTGAATCACATGGACTTGCGCAACGTGATCATACGGTCTACATACGATTCTTACTCGCGCTACCCAATTCTCGCGCTCATACTAGCTGAGATGGAGACGAGGAATGCTGCAACACTCGCAGCTAAGCAATAGTGATGTGAGGCTTCCTGCAGATTGCGACGGGCCTGCTCGGGCCTATGAGATTAAGTTGCGTAAATTTGTACGGCTTGTAGCGATATGGATGAACGGTACAATATTGTATCCATAGAGAAGTATCAGGAATACATTGCGTAGATGGAGGGTGTGTCGAGTTAAATCGGTGCGGCATGGGCATGGGTCACGACGCTGTACTGCCGGAAGCTGGAATTTAGGCCAAGAGTATGAGGCGTAACACGCATGTCAGTGTTGCTAACTTACTCAGCGGACAAAGAAGTCAACACGAGTAATCCTCTGTTATTCATCAGCAACACGATTGATCCGGTCACCTTGAGGTTGAAGGAGATGATTGAGTTCTTTCCTGGGGCTTAAAAGCTGTACCAGAATGCTACTGGAGTAAATTATACTCCTTGCTCTAGATTTTGGGTTGTGAGAAGCTGACGCGGAGTAGCATGGCGTCCTTATGGCCCCATCTGAATGCACGCCCGAGCATGTAATCAGGTACCTCGTAACTGGTAAGCTGCCGTTGCCGGATGTGTTACTCCATCCAGATGGCAAGGTGTTTGATGTTGCAAAGGTGGCAGCAAAGTCTAGATGACCACATAAGGGCAAAAAGAGATTCAAAGTCTTGCAACGGCTCCCGAAGATACAGTCGAGAGCGGACAGTCGATAGCGTTTGACCTTTCCCCAGGGGAATGTATGGCTGCATAAAAGTTATCGACAAAACTTTATCTCATCGTACTGCCTCAATGACCTTGCTAGCAAGAGCTGGTAGCGAATCAGAGATTACATCAGTCTTCCCAAAGATGTCTTCCAGCGGTTCGTTCTCTAAGACCTAAGACACGTATTACCTTCTGTCTCATATTATCAAATGGTTCAGTACCACTTACCGTACAATAAGCTGTCTTGAACCCTGCTCTTCCAGCCGCGCTCACATCCCACCCGTGCGCAGCCGCAAACCACAACGATTCATCTGCACCTGCACCGACCTTCTCTTTGACCCGTTCGTAAGCTTTAAGCTCCGGCTTACCGGCCCCAACATCATCACAAGTTATGATATGGTCGTTGTCGATAGCAATACTACCTTTCTGGAAATAACCCTTCACTCGCTCCCGGTCCCCGCTCGTGAAAGCCCACACCGTCCATCCTTCCGCTTTCAAGCGATTAATGCACACCTTGGCCCCTGGTCTAACCGCACAGTTTTTGTACTCCTTTATGAAGTACTCGACATCCGCCTCACTCGCAACGCTTCTCGGCTCCGGCACACCTGCGAAATGCAGTACACGGAAGAACAGCGCTTGGAATACCTGCGCGAAGGGTACGTAGCGCCCTGAGAGGGATAGGTAGGTGTATTCACGTTCAGCAGTTTCGAGCCATGCGTAGCCCAGAAGGCGTCCTGAGACATTGTGGGGTGCGAGAGCGGGGCCCAGCCGCGTGGTAATCACATCGTAGAAGTGCTCGTGCGAAACCAGGGTGCCAACGATGTCAAACACGATGTGCTTGGGAGACATGATTGTAAGTGTTTGTGGTATGATGAGAGAAGCATCGTAGTTGGGTAGTGCTTGCTATCAGCGTGTTGGAGCTTGGAGCACGCCATTGTGGTGCTCCATATGCACGCTCTGTTGTCAATCCGCTGATGACGTCATTTGTTTGCAAGGTGCTCTTTGATAGTTCCATGTAGAAAAAAGCGTGGGTATGCCGTTTCAACAATCTCAGGACTCAGACAAGGACGATCGGCAGTGCGTGCCGCTGACGGTTATCGCCATCGCCACAATGGGTGTGTTTTCCCGATCCGGCCGCACCGCTATACCACTCTCGGAATGCATTTCAGTGGACAAGCCTCGAATGGGCGGGGTCAAAGTTTGATGCAACAATACAGCTGGTGGAGTTGTCTAGTGCTAAATCGCCATGAGCCATGAAGAATTCAAGTAACCTTGTGATGAAAATTCCACAAGTCGGCACGTAGAGAGAGGAAATGTGCGAAGAGGATCTATCATATTGATCGTGAACAACAAAATCGCTACAGTAAATGGCAGAACTGCCAAGGAGGTCGAGGCCCCATGCAAACACCTAAACTCCATCATATGCTTCATGAATAATTCGCTTTTACCAAGCCAGCTCGCTCTTGTCGTTGTCATTACCACATGCCAATCCCTCACAGAAGGCAACATCCTCATTGCTAATAGCCGAATTGCCATCTTTCTCCAGTGCCTGCTTAGCGGGCCAGATCTGCTTACCGGCCGCCTTTTCTTTCTTCGCGTGCTCCATGACGATCTCACGGCAGCGCTTCTGGAAGAAGAGGGGACCCTTCTCCATGTGTGGGTGCAGCTCGCCATTGATAAAGACGCCGGCGTTGATGTTTTCCTGAGCGCGCTCACATAAAACCTTATCTTCGGCCATCACACGCTTGTATACGACGTTGAGGCGATCGAACTCCTCGCGTGTGCTGTTGCGGTTCTTCCAGACTTCATAATACATAACGCAGCGGTTGGGACCGGATGGCATGAATTTCTGCATAAACATGAAGTGAGGGCTGGACACTGTTAGATGCTGTAACATAGAGAGATGGACCAGTGATGCTTACCTAACAGTGTAAGAGGAGTAGGGAAAGAGATATGTGGAGCAAATGTTCAGGCCCTGCTTGACCTGGTCGGGGTTGCTCTTGGGATCGTGGTCGATGTGGTCGGCGGAGCATTGCACGTCATATGTCTCGAGGTTGGCGATGGCAGGCAGATCTGGGTGTGTTGTCTTGCAGTGGTAGCATTCGTTGAAGTTGTCGGCAAGGATCTTCCAGTTGAAGTTGCCTTCCATGGTGTAAGAGTGATCGAAGTCATAATCGTCAAAATCGAACTGCTTGAATCGCTCCTGTTGGTCGGTACCTTCGAACTGCTCGTTCCACGATACCTCAGGAACTTTGTTCGAGTCCATGTTGACGTAAACGAAGCCGTTGGGGTCAATGTGAACGTGGATTGGGAAGAGGCCGTTTTTGGCCTTGTCGAAGCTTTCAAGATCCTGGTAGCCAGGGGCCTTCGCCAGCTTGCCATTCAGACCATAAGACCATCCATGGTATTTGCACGAGAGGATCTTAGAGTTGCCTTGCTCCTGCTCGACGACGGGGTAGGCTCGGTGTCTGCAAACATTGTGGAAGGCGTGGATCTCGCCATTGCGGTCCTTCGAGACAACAAAGTCGTAGTTGGCACAGTTGTAGCGCAGCCAATCACCAGGCTTCTGAAGACGCGACTTGTGTGTGAGGATCAGCCATCGGCGAGAGAAAATGGCGCGCCTCTCGAGCTGGTACATTTCCTCTGATGTGTACCAGTTGCCTGGCAGGGCGCGAACGGCGCCATTCTCTGGTGGTGGCGAGGCTGGAGCAGCACCGCCGAGTCCGATATAGCTCAAAAGGGAGCCGACCATGGTGAAGTAGATGTAGGCGAGACTGAGCTTGATGGTATGGAGTACTGTTGATAAGCTGAGAAAAGCCTTGTTCTGTAGGGATGACATTGGCAGTGATGATTCTATGTCTTAGGGGTGGCTGAAGCATTGATATAGGTTATACATGGCATGACTACTCCTCCTCATCCTTATCGAGTAAATAAGATCCTACCCCATATGGGGAAGTGCAATCCATTCATTATGTGGACGGCTGGCCAGTGGGTAGCGCGGACGTAATCGGACTGCAACCAGTCGTCATGCGCCACGGCTGGCAGGTGCGTCCGAGGGACATCTGCACTGATTGAATTGCCATCGTGATCAACTCTGTCGAATCACAGGCACGGAAGGCAGGAAGTTTGGGGTCAGCCATGGCGTTCGGTTGGGGATGGCCCAACTCAATCAAACAATCCATTGGCGACTAATGCAACGGTCATTGTGATAGAAAGCGAGACTGGTCTGGTTGATTGCCCCTCGCGTTGGCACGGACCTGGTATCATCGGTCATGGATCTGATGTCCGAATTCGGAAAGACAGTGCCATCTTATCGGCCAGAACCATCACGGGGTAAATACGGTCGCACTCTGCAACTTCTAAATCAGTCATCGAGATTCACCAACAAAGTCTCGATTATCGAAGTCTGCATTCGACCACAATGAGTGTCACTAACCGAACACCTACTGGAGCGGAACCGCTGCGGAGCCGCGTTCATCCCGCCAGGGTCGATGAAGGAGACTTTTGTAACTTGAGCCGCAGTCTGCCGTGAGAGAGCAATCTCAAGATTTTCAGTCATAAGCCTTTTGGTAGAAGCGTTGCGTAATAGCATCAGGCTTCGTTGTTGTGGCAGCGCTATCGGTCTGTCAGTTCAACCCAGCAGTGACTTACCGCTAGATGATCATGCGCCTCACTGTACGGCCTTACCCCACATTACATTATGCTGCTTTATTCGGACTATTCGGAATAAAGACGTGTCTTGACACGATAGGCGAGAGGAATGACAGACCGAGACTCGTAGGAATTGTGCACACCTGCTGCTTCGCACAGGCTCGGCGAATCTCGTATCTATCGCGTCGTCCTTTGGTATCTTATCAGGTATCGTCTTCTTATCAAGGGCCAGCTTAAGAGGGTTGAGATGAGCGCCTTCTGATCATACTCTGCGCATCGTCCCTGTGAGGGTACAGTGTTTTGCCTCTGTTCACACGCTTTGTCGGGGAGTGCTCCACGACAAGAGGGCCAATCGGATTGGAGAACAAACATTGAGGCGACAACTATTGTAGGATTTAAAAGGAGGCTGCTGACTGGACCATGGGATAATAACGTTGCAGGGCTTGTCGCGGGGGTTTGTTGCAAAGGTACGCCGGAAGGTTTGTTGCAGTGGAGCTCCGCACACCACAGTCGCATGGAGAGCAGTTGGTGATGGACTTTGATTGAACAATCTTCAGACTGCTGCATTTCTGTATGCATTGTCTGCAGGCAATATCGATTGCAGTGTTCATTACTGGTGTCTCTGTAAAGAGCCAGATAAGGGGTAGCTACGAAGGAGCTGTGCTGCACAGCACATACTGACCATTCAGGCGATTCATCCTTTGGTCGACTGGTGTTTGGGAAGGGATGCTGGAAAAGGTGTGGAGGGAGCAAGCCCGCACACGCGAGGCGGGGTCGTCGCGAGTTATGAAGCGTTTTGAGTCCTATTTCGCGAACGCGTCCGTCTAGTCTCAATTTGGCATTCGGGACCCTACGTCCACGCTTGGAAGACTTCCCCACCAATGTCGTAAGAGCCGCATGCGGGGTGGTGGATTTATCTTCCCCCAGCGCTGCGGTTACATGCCACCATGGGAAACCTTTCGCCATTCTGAAGCTCTTATCCACGCTTAGTTCCGGCGTTCGAGCTACGAAATGCGGCGAGATGGGTCGTTATCTCAAGGTGCAGTCTTCTTAAGAAGCTGCATGTCCGCTTGCTAGTATGGTAATCTATACCTCACCTCCCTCTTCCACAATGTCGAATCCGCAGCGTGTCGTTATCATCGGCGCTGGCATCGTCGGCACTAATCTTGCCGATGAGCTGGTCTTGAGGGGATGGAACAACATCACTGTTATTGAACAAGGCCCGCTGAGCATGCCCGGAGGCTCAACATCACATGCGCCGGGTCTGGTGTACCAAACCAATCCTTCAAAGACCATGACCCTCTTCGCCAAATACACAGTCGAAAAACTGCAGTCGCTGGAGAAAGACGGACAAAACTGCTTTAATCAGCTAGGCGGTCTTGAAATCGCGACAACACAAGAGCGTCTTGCAGAACTCAAGCGCAAGCACGGGTACGCCCAATCTTGGGGTATTGGAGCAACTTTGATCAGCCCAGAGGAGTGCCATAAGTTGTACCCAGGTCTGAATAAGAGCCTGGTCTTGGGTGGCCTTCACATTCCGACCGACGGACTGGCATTAGCAGCGCGTGCCACACAGCTGCTTATCGAAAGCACACGGAAAGCCGGCGTCAAATACCTCGAACACACCGTAGTCACTGGGATCGAACAAAACGAAGGCCACGTGACAGGCGTAACCACGAACAAGGGCAGTGTGCCTGCGGATATCATCGTGTCTTGTGCCGGCTTTTGGGGCGTTGAGATTGGTAAGATGATTGGGTTGAAAGTTCCACTTCTCCCGCTTGGCCACCAATATGTCAAGACAACGGCAGTTCCAGGGTTAAAGGGTCGCAAAGTCAACAACAACATTAACGCGATGAACGCTGAGTTCCCGATCTTGCGATATCAGGACCAGGACTTGTACTATCGTGAGCACGGAGAACAATACGGCATTGGATACTATGGTCATCGACCAATGCCCGTCAACGCGGCGGAGCTTGGTGTCACACCTAAGAAGGTCGATGAGAAGAATATGCCATCCCGGCTGGAGTTCACACCTGAGGACTTCGAACCGGCGTGGAGGGCAACACAGGAGCTGCTGCCAGCACTACGTGAGACTGAGATCGCAGATGGTTTCAACGGTGTCTTCTCCTTCACACCCGATGGCGGATCAGTTGTGGGCCAGGCACCAAACCTCGACGGTTTCTATGTTGCCGAGGCTGTATGGGTGACGCACTCTGCGGGTGTCGCTCGAGCTGTGGCCGAAGTACTTACGGAAGGTCGCTCTAAGATCGACATTGCCGAGTTGGAAATCACCCGCTTTGAGGAAGTTCAGCTCAGCCCGGAGTACGTCAGCGAGACTTCACAGCAAAACTTTGTCGAGATTTACGATATCATACATCCTTTGGCACCGAAGGAGCTCATGCGCAATCTGCGTGTCAGTCCATTCCATGCCCGACAACGTGAGGCGGGCGCCTTCTTCCTTGAAGTTGGAGGATGGGAGCGTCCACATTGGTATGAGTCGAACGCTGAGCTTGTCAAGTCGCTTCCTGATGAGTGGAAGCCCGTTGACCGTGACGCTTGGTCGTCAAAGTTCTACTCGCCAATCGCGGCAGCAGAAGCGTGGAAAACCCGTAATGCTGTGGCCATGTATGACATGACCACATTCCATCGCTTTGAGGTGTACGGTCCGGCATCTGTCGACTTGCTACAGCGTCTCACAACTAGCGATGTGAGCAGAGCCCCTGGTGTCGTCACTCACACTTTGCTTCTCAATACACACGGTGGAGTTGTGAGCGACATCTTCGTGTCTAGGCTCGAGGATGAGATTTTCCAGATCGGCGCCAACACCGCCACCGATCTTGCCTACCTCGCGCGAGAGGCTCGTCACCAGTCAAAGATCACACCGGGTCAGTGGGTACAGGTACGTGACGTGACTGGAAGCACTTGCTGTCTCGGTCTCTGGGGCCCTCGAGCTCGCGATGTCATCCGGCAGATCAGTGCGGATGATTTCTCCAACAAAGGGTTGCCGTACATGGGTGTCAAGAAGCTCGGTCTCGCTGGGATCCCAGTCACTATGTTCCGCAAGTCATTTGTCGGAGAACATGGGTGGGAGATTCAGACAACACCAGACTTCGGTCAGCGTTTGTGGGACCTCCTTTTGCAAGCTGGCCAGCCTCATGGCCTTGTCCCTGCTGGTCGTGCTGCTTTTAACGGTTTGCGCCTGGAGAAGGGTATTCGGGCTTCTGGTTCAGACTTCTCGTCTGAGTACAACCCATACGAAGCTGGCATCACCTATGCTATCCAGAGAGACAAGAAGGTAGACTTTGTTGGAAAGGCCGCGCTCGAAGCTGCATCAAGACGCACACAGACAAAGCGGCTAAGATGCCTGACAGTGGACGATGGGCGATCCATGGTGCTGGGTAAGGAGCCCGTATTCCAGAATGGCAAGGTGGCCGGTTATGTTACCAATGCCGCTTTTGGATATTCTGTCCGCAAACCAATCGCGTATGCCTGGCTACCGAAGGATGCCAACGAAGGTGACTCTGTGGAAATCGAGTACTTCAGCCGCAAGATCAAGGCAACAGTCGTTGCAGACCCACTGCACGATCCGCAAGGCCGTCGATTGCATGATGATGGCCCCTCTGAGAAGCCTGAACTGCAGAAGCGATTAAAGGCACTGTTGTAATAGCGAAGATTTGTAAATAGCAACGACATTATGACTGGGGCATTGTAAAATCGGCGTTTGGTATCAATGCTGTCAAAGTTTCACATCTCACTCCAAAGATCAAGCGAATATTTTCACCATTACACCTGTTGATATGCATCCTGTGATGTTGCTTGTGGCAGTAAAGGCGAGGCGAAGTAGGAGACGTGCTTCGTGCGTGCTTACTAATGCTATCGATAAGAGATGGAAGTTGCGTTGATGTCATCCCTCGTGGGTCCGATGTATGTCAGCGACAACAACTCCAACCTTCATCCATGAGCTTCGTCACAGCCACAATTAGACGCGTGCCACTTCGACCACTTCGTTTGCCAATCATCGGGGCAAGTTTTGGACAATGGTTATTGGCGACCTTGAGCTGATCATCTGCAGTTATCCGTCTCCCGCGCTATGCATATCCAATCAATTCCCATGTGTATGAGCACCTTGATGAAAGGCCATTGACTTTCCACTTATGAATACTCAGGGGAGGGCTCCGGTAATAACTATGCCTACCTCATATCAGACGACAAGACACATGAGGCAGTTATAATCGATCCAGCAAACCCAAGCGAGTGCGACTTACATATCTCTTCGTGTGAAGCTGGTGACTAATTGCTTGCGTCACAGGGTCCTCCCAGTTCTTGAGAAGGAAACACAACGCGGACTGAAGTTGAAAAAGATCATCAATACTCATCAGTACGCACTTCTACTACTTCTTTGACATAGCTACTGATACGGGAACAGTCACCATGATCACGCTGGAGGAAACAGCGAGATCGTACGCAGCATCCGTGACCTTTACCCGCCATCGGCTAATTCATCGCAGCTCGAGCACTACAAACTCCCCATAATCGGCGGCCGCGACTGCGCCCTAGTAAACAAGACGCCTTCCCACAACGAAATCTTCAAAATCGGTTCCATCGAAGTCACTGCCCTTCACACACCATGCCACACACAAGACAGCATTTGCTTTTACTTCAAAGACGGGGAAGACAAAGCCGTATTCACGGGCGACACCATGTTCATCGGCGGCTGCGGGCGCTTTTTCGAGGGCACAGCAGAGGAGATGCACAAGGCGCTTAACGAGACTCTGGCCGCACTTCCTGATGACACAAAAGTGTTCCCTGGTCACGAGTACACGAAGGGTAATGTCAAGTTTGCGAAGACTGTGGCCAAGGATAATGAAGCGGTCAAGAAGCTTGATGCCTACTCTCAGGCGAACAAGGAGACGCAAGGCAAATTCACCATTGGCGACGAGAAGGTACATCTTTGCGCGAGTTTTGCAACCAGGCTCATTTCACTAACAAAAACACAGAAACATAATGTCTTCATGCTCCACTCAGACCCCGCGATACAGAAGGTAATTGGGCAGACCGAGCCTGTGGAGGTCGTCCGCGCACTGCGCGCCCTGAAGGACAAGTCTTAGAAGGGCTTTGCACATGGGTTTGCTTACCGTTGGTGTCAAGTACAGACTATCGAACCTTTCAACGCCTTGCAATCTTTAAAATTCATTCGCCAGGAGCTGTATTCGAAGCTGTTGTTACTAGCAAGCAACTGCCGCTTTCTTACCTTTGTGTGACCCGGGCCGCTATAGGCATTGTGCCAATCTCTGATTTGGCAGCTCTAGATGCTCGTTGGGAGATTGAACACGAGTGACAACGATGTGCGTGTGCAGAAACACATGTGTTTGAGGAGAAGATGGTCTACTGTGTCTCGCTATAACTCTGCCGGTCTCGAGGGTCTCGAAGGGAGAGAATTGAAAATATCAGTGTATCGTGCAAGTCGGTGGGGGTCGCGCTTACATCTGATTTCATTTACTAAAAGTGTACGCTATGCTCCATGCTTCATGCTATATGCTGCAGTTCATGACCATATTATCCACAAATGTACCCCATCACTCCCGATCAACATCAACAACCATCTCAACATCCTGCTCCGCATCACCTCTCTGCTCACCAGCCCGCCCCTCGCTCCGCTGCGTCCCAGCCAAACTTTCACTCTGCTGCGTCCCTGTCTGGCTCTCCTCGCCCTCTCCCTCGTCCCTCCACCCCATCCCCGCCCAGCCACCTGCAGTTCGCATTACCAATTCGAAGTTCAAGTCAGGATGGAACCACCTCTCCCGCCTCTTCGTCTGCCTCTCGCCACCCTCGACCGCCGACCTCGCAGCCCGCGTTGTCCGCCCTCTCTTCACTCTCCCGCCTTCGCTCAATAAGCTGCCAAGACGGATCCGCTGCGCTTCGATGTCGAGCTCATGCGCGACGATGCTGCGTACGTAAGGCGCGATTTCAAGTGTTATGAGGGCGAAGGGTCGGTCAAGAGATGTGGCGAGGAGGTTATAGGATGAACGATTGTCGATGGGGTAGTCGTAGGTGTTGAACAAGGAAGAGGGCGTGGCGAGGATGTCGAGGGCTGAGCAGAACTGTGAGCGATGAAGGGGACGGGTGACGGGAGTGGTCTTGTGGTGGATGATCTGGTTTGTGTAGGTCTGCTCCAGAGACTCCTCCCGAGTGTCTGCTGGTGGGTGGCACAAGCTGGGCTCTGGGAATGCGCGACGGCAGAGTAGATGTGTTGTCGTGGCAAGTGCGGTGTCAATGGTGAGGAAGTCTCTTCGAGGATTGACTTGCAGGAGTGGCGCATCAATTGTGTAGCTTAGACGCTCCTTGGGTGTTAACTGGGGGAGGGTGGGGTCCATGGGTTGATCGTATTCGTTGTCGTATGAGGGAAGATCGATACGAGAATACATATCCGCAGCGCTCATAGTATCGGAAAGGCAGACCAAGCAGTCGAGCGCGGCGAGGTTGGAGATTTGGGTGTTGCTTTCCGGATTGGGAATGTCTTTGCGGAGTTGATCTACAGCATTCCAGTTCGCTGGGCTGATACCCCAGTTGTTCCACACCTCTTTCAACAACTCTTCTTCTTTGTTGAATAGGACATTGTTTTCGCTCTCAAAAACATTGTGTGACAGCCAGCCCATGCCAGCATGGTACGTGTCCCT
This sequence comes from Stagonosporopsis rhizophila, assembly GCA_016767195.1. Classification (NCBI taxonomy): domain Eukaryota; kingdom Fungi; phylum Ascomycota; class Dothideomycetes; order Pleosporales; family Didymellaceae; genus Stagonosporopsis; species Stagonosporopsis rhizophila. The sequence continues at coordinate 1,017,395 of CP068494.1, forward strand.
GCTGGCAACTCGCAGCAAACGCCCGTTGGTATCAACATCCTTTCCAGGCGGCCAGCGTTGGTACATCCATTCCAGCCCTCCCTTCTTATCGCCTACCGACATCTGACACCAGAAATTCAGCTCTGCAATGCTGGCTCGAAGATCATGATCCTTTGACACGTAAAGATCGCTGATGGCTTGTCGCTGGAGAACATGTCCTTCCCTGCCTGCGAGCGCCACCAAGTAGTCGGTCGCGAGGTCAACAGGAGGTGCAGTCAGACGTAGTACAGCCGCCATTGGCAAAGCTTGGGTGGGTATATGCAGCTCATTGTTGCAGGTGATGACGATCGGCCGCTTGGATTGAGCAGCCAGCTTTATGATCTGCGCCCAAAAGTTCTGATCTTCTTCAAAAAGTATGTCTGCCTCTTCTATCAGAATTAACGATTGTTTCTGTGATTTGCGAGAGACTCTAGCGATTGGTAACATGGCCTGAGCGGCTGGTATGGTCCTGGTCTTAGCAGGTGACTTTACGGCATTCTGGGCTTTTGGCTTCGGGTTCGGTTGTGGCTTGGTGGTAGGTTTTGTTGTGAAGAACGACATCATTGTACCCTGCCTGCCACTGTCAAGATCCTTCTGGAAAGCTGCATCGCGCTCATTGTCCGTATCATTGTCAGCCGCAACAGTGGCGATTGTTGGCTTAATTGGTGTTTCGCTTCGCTGGTGGTTGACCAAATGGTTGGCGGTCATGTCACCAACCTTGTCTTGGATGTCTTTACCAGAACGACGAACACCTGGATGTAGCTCAAACACCTCGAAACCTAGCTCCTTCGCCACGGCATACACTGTAGCGCTTTTACCGCAGCCGTGGGGTCCGCTGAGAAGTACTACATTCTTGTTTCTTGTCCAACGTGGTCGTCTCAGAGAGGGCTGCTGATGCGAAAACCAACTGATTTTCGATCCAAGCTCAACCATCTCCTCTTCCTCGTCCTCCTCATCTGAGAAGACGATGAAATCATCGGCTGCCGTTTTCCGCTTCTTCTTTGCAGGCCTCTTCATATCTGTCGGAGCTTTCGCTTTGGTAAGGTCTTCTGCAGCACCAACAGCCATGACTGTTAAGCTTTGCAGCCAATCTTTGAGTGTAGCTGCTTCTCCTCCCAGTTGTAGTACATGATCCGCTCGTTCTGGCCGATACTTTTGTGCCCACACCTGAGGCTCGCACCTCCCTTCGTCGAAGGGTGTGAGTGTGTGTTCAATGTCGTCAAACAAGCTGGTGATGGCTGGGTGTGTCTTGGCATAAAGCCTCTGGGCTAGAGTTTCTATCGGTGCCCTTATCTGGGCGCGCACCATGTGCTGAATGTCAATTCCGTTGGTCAGCAAGCGTGTCGGTAGACGAACATCATCAGGTGGAATGAACTGTTGCTTGTCCACTTCTGATCGCACCTCAGATCCCTCCAACAACTGCTGTGCTAGTCTTGTCACGACCTCTTCCTCCGTGGACAATATGTTCGCGTTTCTCTTGAGCTTAGCACGCCTCAATATCGAGCTTGCAACTGACGCTTGGACGGTCAGTCCTTCTGCACTCCCATCCTGCAAATTTCGAACGTGCACAGTCTCTTTAGAAGGCCACGAGGGTTCGTGCAGTCCAGATTGCTTGGCTTGTCGGCTGTTATTCGAGGGTATGCTAAACATTAAGTTCTCTTGCTCATCTTGCTCCTTTCTCCTCTCCGCTCTCAGCTTCCCTGGAGTACAAGCACTCTTCCTGGGGGTTATAGGTCGACGTTCGGCTTCTATCTTTATGGGTTCTTCTGCCTTCTTTTGGCCGGCCTTTCCCGTGAAAAAAGGATGGTGAGCTTTTGGTGGTCCAGCGGGCCTCGGCGGTGCAATGGACATGTGTTTCGCAGCAGGCTTGTCGCCGTTAAGAATGGCGTCAATTTTTTGCCCGAGAGCTGATCTCGTCGTTTTGTCTGAGCCGTACCTGATTATGGTGATGGTTGAAGACAAATTTTTGTTCTTGGCCACTTTTCGTGGACGACCCCTACGTTTCGGTGTCGTCGGCGCCGTGGATTCTGTCTTGTTTGGAGGACTTGACACCAGCTTGCCCGTCTTAGTGACTTTGATATGTTTCTTGGGCGTGAGTTTGACAGCTCCAGTATCTGTATGTTCCAGCACTGTATTGCTAGTACTGAGCGCATGCTCACTGGCTTTTGGTGGCGTGGCGGGCCGTGAGTGACAGTCTGCTGCTTGTAGGAGGGAGGACTCTGGGACAGCGTCTCCGTATGTGCTTCCGGCATGGGGAGGTGATGACCCTAGTACCACGCCCTTCGGCGTACTCACGACCAGCGTATCAACCATAATGTCGTCGATGACATCCTGTGTCCCAGTGAGCACTGCTTCAGCCTGCAACTGCTGGTAGAGATCAGACGGCGTTCCTGCTGCAGTCTGACCATTATGGGCAGAATAAGCGACAGGTTTCGGTGATGCTGTTTTCCTTCGTTTCCTTCGACCCAGATTTAGGTCTTCTTCCAATGTTGGCCCATCAGCAGAGACCGTCACGTCCACTACCTTTGAGTTATCAGCCTGTCGGCGAGCGAAACTGTCGAGCGATGGTTGGTTGTTGGAAGGGACCGTCTTCCTCGTACGCTTTTGTCGTGGCTTTGAGGCCTTTGGACTGGTGTCCTGCACGCTGCAGTCCTGGCCAGAGTTCGGATCGTGGTTACTCGTATCAGCATCGTTCACGGGCGGGTCCGCAACTTGAGTCTCTGACCAGCTGTTAGTGCTAGCTCCTAAAATTCGAGAAATATGCGCACTGGGAGGTTTGTTGAAGAATGGATGCACGTTGTTGGAGTCCTCAAGATGCATGGCAGTATGCACTGCAGTGAGAGCCATTGACTTGGGCTAATTTCACCTCTTCATGACGTTCAGTGAGATAAGTGCGCGCTGAGAAAGGTGTGATATGTTCAGGTTCGATCTGCGGAGCTGTAGACGGGTTGTGGAGGCGTGATGTGAATGTCCTGACGTTCGACGCAGGTCATACACACGCGACGCGCCTTGAGCGAGCTAAAGTGGTTGCAGGGGTCATGGTCGCAGCCACAGCCTGAGCCACAAACTGAGCCACCGCTAAATTCGACCCACTATTCTTTTTATCTCGAAAGTTGCAGGCGCGACCGGGCAGCGACAGAGCGACCTCCGCACAGCACACAACAAGCCCGCCACACATAATGTCGTCTGATAAGGGAATTGGTGCGCCTTTTACTTTGGCGTCGCTGTCAAAGCCTGTCAGCTCTAGCAACGGGCGCATTCACGCAAATGGAGTTTGCAGCATCAGCGGCATCAAGAAGAGGAAGCGCACAGAGATTGTCGTTGGCGTCGAGGGCGAATGCATAAGCATATACAGCGTATGCATATCTATCAACTCGGAAGCTCAAATCTGACCTTTAGCAGCTACAAAATCCACAGCTCGTTACCTCATATGCGCTTCCGCCCAGCGCGTTTTTCACAGCCGCCCCATACTCGACATACCGCAAGGGCTCGTCCAAGACGCCTGCCCAGCGCTTCACCTACGCCTCTGTCACCGAGTCGACCGCAGGCGCCAAGTCACAGCTCGTTTGCTTCCACGAGACAATCCTCGGCGACAATGCAGAGACTGCAAAGACCTCGTACACACCCTCGAATGGCTCGCAAGTCTCCACTATTGAAGCGCTTCCTGTTGCAGGCAGTGGCTCAAGCAAAGACTCAGTGCATGATGTGCTCGCGACCTTCGAGAATGGCGACGTCCTTTGTTTGTCGGCAGATCTCTCGAGTGTTCGCTGGGTCGCGAATCTGAAGTCGGTTGGATCCCAGAGGAGCGAAGGTTTTAAGATTGAGAATGTCACATTGTCAACTGCTCGCAACGTAACAAGAGGCCTGTTGCGTAGTAGAGAGGACATTATAGCCCTGCTGAGCCCTGAGTCTAACGAGGCTTCGGATCTTCTGGAGCTTACTCAGGTCCTTTGCGTGATTGGACTGAGCGCCAATGGAGCCAGGATTCTACAGCTTCTGCAGGTGCAGCCTCGCATTGCCGATCTCCCTTCGACTCAACTACAGCCTCTCAAGCACCTGCTGTCGATTACCCTACCAAAGCCATCAAGCATATTGCTTCGCACAGATTCGACCGCCACGTACTCTCTTCACGCGACAAGCGGTGCGCTGCACATCCTGCTTGATGGAGGTATCATCTCGTATGATCTCTCGGGAACGGTACCGAAGATCAACTCCGAACTTCTGCTCAATGAAGCCAAAATCGACTCTTTCTTGCGCATTTCCCAAGATATCGTATTTGCCACGGCTCCAGGCTCGTGCCGTGCGTTCGACGTCAAATACAGCTCTCTGCAGGCATATTTACCGCTGGACGCTACCCCCACCTCGGACGACGTAACATCTAAAAAGCGAAAGCACGCTCAGCCAGAATCCGAGACAGCAGCCACACCACAACTGGTCGCTTACTATGCCGAGCTTGGTCTTGTTGTGGCTGTACGCGACGACGAACTTCTTGGCATGCAATATGGGGGTACAAACACACGCAAGCGCGTCAAGACTGAAGGCACCTTGCTCATCGATGCACTGGGCAAGGGCCTTGCAAAATCAAAAGCTGGCGCCGAGTCCGCCAAGTGGCTAGATAGGAAAGAAAAGCTGGACCGCTATGCTTCGAAGAGCAAGATCGCCAAATTCGAGGGTGTCCTCGCCTCTTGTCTGGGGATTCCACTGGAGAAGAAGACAGACACAGAGAGTAAGCAGGAAAACGAAGTGCAGGGTGGCCCTCTGACAAACGGAGTTGGGCCAAGCCTTCCTAAAGAAGACGCTATGGTTGTCGAGAAGGCCGATGAAGAGGCTGCTGAAGATCAGTTGAGGAAGTGGAACATTCCTGCAGCTATCCCAGAGTCGCAACGACAATTGCATCGCCAACACGCCTTGTATGCGCTCAGTAAAATCTTTGTATTCGAGGGGAGCACGTTGAAGGTTGCATTCTTCCCGCCCAATGTCTTCCAGTGGTTGCTACAGATCGGCCACCTAACCAAAGAGTCGATCCGTCGCGCACTCCTCGACGAAACACCCGAGTCAGCTGACGTCGTCCCCAAGATTACAGACGGTGAAATTGTCAAGGCTATCGTGGCATTCGACCCGGAACTGCACATCCTCTCCGCTGTGCTCAATCACAAGCACTTCTTACCCATCGGTGAAGTTGTCGAAGCTGTTCGGCTCCTTACGCAAAGCCTGGACGACAAGCCATCAACAGTTGAGGACATCTCCAAGGCTCTGACAAACGGTAATGCTGCAGCAGAGTCGGATATGGATGTCGACGTGGAGCTGGATGCTGCCACAACAGAAGTCGATCACGCCCTGACTGTCCTATCGAATGGCCTTTCTATCCGCAGCAACACCCTGCGCCCAGCCCTCACCCGCTTGCACACCTTCCCCGCGCCCATCATCAGCTCAACACTACGCTCTGTGCTGCCGCGACGGGATCTCGAATCGCTCATCCGCCTCCTGCACTTCGAGCTCAAGAACGGCGGCTGGTCCTCGCAATACGATTTCGTAGACCCCGAAGCCTCCACCGATGACAGCCCAGACGACCACGCCGTAACCATCATTGCCTCCCTGCTCTCCAGCGTGCTCGACGCCATCGGCGCAGGCGCCTGGCTCGCCTCCGTCGGCACACAGACCGACTCGGACTCCGGAAAAGCCATTATCGACGCCCTACACGCCGACTGCTCCGAGGCACTCAACGGCTTCTGGGAAGCACGCTACATGCGCGGTCTCCTAGGCGAGTTCCTGCGCTACGCAACCAACTTGCCCAAGAGTCAGAAGCCCTCCACCAAGAGCCTTGAGAATCAGGGTAAGCCGTTCGCGGTTGCTGGTGTCAAGGATGAGGAGCTGCCCATGCTTCCGCTGGGTGGCAAGGGTGATATGGGCATCGAGAAGACAAAGCAAGGCAAGGGCGGGAGGAGAGAGGAAAGAAGTAAGCGCGAGATTGGAATGCTGATCAGTAAGAAGGTGCCGAAGTATAGTTTTGAACGTATTGTGGTCTGAGTTGTTGAAGCCAAAAGGGAGGAAGGGGGGATGCAGCAGAGATGTTCCAATACCAAATGAATAAAGCATTGTAGTCCTATCTTCATCGTCGACCTTTCTGTCGCCAAACAGCTTCGTGGAACACTCGCTTGTGCAGGGCAGCATCCTTCTGGGCATATCACAGCTCACTCAGAGCTGCTGCCTCTCGTTCTCACATCGATTAGGGAATTGTTAGGCGCTCAAGTTCAATAAGCAGCTATGAATTCAAGAGGCACAAGGAGCTGTGATATGATCGCGTAGAGATTTGCAGCTCGCCACCACTTCTTTCTCCTACACGCCTGATACAACGCCTTTTGCAATGCTGAATCTCGTCTACAGAACGGTAGACAGAAGTTAGGTTCAAATTTCAATACAACGACGTAGCATTTCATCAATTAGTTATTACACGCCCTTACTTGTGATTAGCATTTACTCCTCCTTCCTCCTGCCACTCTCACCCTGCTGACTTGCATTCTTGACTAAAGTCTCGGCAGACGAATTCTCACTGCTTGTATTCGTGCTCACGACGTGAAAGGAGAAATCGAGTTCGCCGACAAGTTTCTTGACCGACCTGTAGCCTATTAGCATATTTTCCTACAAGGGCCAAGGTCTCGCTTCTACTAGACCCTCGCCTTGCTCGGGTAACTCACTTCAACAGCTTCTCAATATCCATGCTGATACAACTCGTGCTAATGGCCATAACGGCAAACGCCGCATACCCGGGCTCAGAAATATGTTTTAAGCTCAAGATATCGCTGTCCACCGACTCCAACTTGCGACTCAGCTGGTAACTCTGCGGCACCTTGAGATACGGCGGCAGCGGCTGGCCGTTCTGGATCGACGACGACAGCAACGACAGTAGTGTCGTTATCTCGTGCGAAGTAACATTCGCATCCTTGATAACGCGGCGGAAATCCGTTAACCATTGCGGACCCGCCTGACCGGGGATCCGGTTGCCACTCCATGTTGACTCTTCGTCTGGCGTGTCTGGGTCGAGTGATGTGCTTGTAAAGGCCTGGGATGCGTACCCGAGCAGCGCGGTATACTGAACAATGTTCTCCACGCAGTTGATGATGGCTTCGTATTCTTTTGCGGGGAACTTGCCGCCGAGAGGGAATTCGAATTTGACGAAGGCGGAATGCATTCTGAGGGCTTGGAGGGTGAGCATTTGCTTAGCGAAGACTTTGTTGCGCGCCTTGCTTAGCATATAGCCGGGCGAGTTCTTGTCGCGCTCTTCGTCACCAGCGTCGCCTCGGATGCGAGATAGCACATGCTCGTGCATAATAGAGTAGAGATTTGCGCTGAGATAGAGTGCGCCGCCTAGCTTCTGCCGCAGAGCGGAGTGCTCGGTGATCGGGTATGGAAAAATTGTCCAGAAGAAGGCAACAGCAAGACCTCCAACCACGGTTGCGAGACGGTATGGTCCGAGTTGGTAGATGGGATACGCGGGCTGTCCGGTGGTGGTTGCTGCTGCGACACCAATCTTGCGGACCTGGAGCTCGTAGCCCACGATCATGGTGGCTGTGACAACACTGATCATACCAACAATGACGAGGTCCATGCGCTTAAGTGGGATGTAGAAGCCAAGTGCGACAAAGAACCAGAGGAGAGTAATGATGCCGGCGGTTTGTTGGTTAGGTATGTACCAGATCAGCCAGGCAACACACATGGCCACAAAGGTACCACCAATGCGAAGAATGAACTGGAAAATCGATTGTCCAGCAGTCGGCGTCATGGAGATGGCGACCATGATCATGGCCCAGACAAGACGCTGCTCGATAAAGAAGGATTGCGTATCGTGCAAGAAGGCAACGATACCAATTGACATGGTTGCGCAAGCGGCACGAAATCCAAAGGACGATTCAGAAGAGCGGAAGAATCGTGCGGCCGTGCGGATACCATCGCCAAACTTTTCCCACGCATTCCTCGGCGGCAGATGTTCGGGGTCTTTCTTGTTCTTGTACGCTTCGCCCATGTAGATAGTGATATTGTTTCGGTCGAATCCCGCGATAGTAGTCTCGTCGTCGTGGCTAGTGTCTTGTGTTTGGAAGATGCTCTTGATCCATTTCTTCAAACGTCTACCACCGGGGTTGATGATCTTCTTCTTTGCAGTAGCTTGGTCGTGTTCATCGGCGAACTTGACGAACTCAAGAATGGAGCGATTGATTGAGTTGAGCAGAAAGATGACATAGAGAAGGATGTAGAGTTGCCGTTGGTCGCGTTTTCTCGTAGTAATACTGGGGAGGCGTTTGAGAGTTTCGTCGTCGATTTGGTCCGGACACGAGAAGTAGTCGGCGCTAAGTTTGACACCCTTGCTCTCAACCCAGTGGCGAAGGGTAGGCTCTTTTGAGCTGTAGAATTTGTCCGCTTGCTTCTCCATATACTCTGCGAAACCTTTGTCACCAGGCTTTACAGCGTCACCCTTTGCTTCCGTGTCGTCCTGATTTTGACCCTTCTTCTTCTTAGGAGATTGTACAAACTGCATCTTGAGCATGATATGGGTAAGACCCTCATCCATGGCTTGCATGACAGCATCGAAAGGTTCGTGGACGAATGAAAATAGCTCATTCCATTCACTGATACCCTTTTGCCGTAGCTCCTGGTCATGCTCCGTCATATTTTCGCCGTCCCAGTGATTGATCTCCGTTGCCCGTTCGAAGAGATCTATAACTGAACCAAGACCTAGGATAGGCAGCATGATTGACCTCAAAAGCTTGAACATAGCTTCGAGATCATCCGGTGTCAGCTTTCCATAGGCAATTTCTCTTTTTGCAAAAGCAAGATCCGCAGTCAGCTTCCCGTGCAGTTCCTGAATAGCTCCTATTGTCTTCTTCACTGCTGCAACCTCCGGTTTAACTTTCGGCTTCTGCTTGTCCGCATCATCGCCGTCTTCGACCTCGGGGATGTACGTCTGCCCAAACATATTCGAGCCTTCCAATGTATGGATATAACCTTTGTGTGCTGCGATGGCTGCCTTCAATAGCCCCAGATACCCGGTCATCTCCTTCACGACCACTTTCCGGCAAGTGATGGGGATGATGAAAAGGCTCACGCCAGTAGCGATACCGAATCCGGTAAGAAACGAAATGAGTAGACGCCGAATGAAATTTTCACACTGGGCGGGTGTTGTAAAAAGAAACCCAGATGTCGCAGCAACATTGACCTGGATCGAGTAGATAATAGCTGGAAACGCCAATTGTGGAAACTTTGCCTTGAGCGTGTTGACAATGTATATCTGGAAGAACAGCCATACACCAAGAACTGCCGATTGCGAGGAATTGTATCGCGATGGAGGCGCACCAGGGACGGTTGTGTGCTCGCGCGCCTTCACGGCAGACCAGACCATCAACATGGCAAACGCTGAGCCAACACACGTGCTGATCACGTTCATGGTCATCGTTTGAATGAACTTTGCTCGCGGCATGATGCAGAACCCGAGAATTGATATGATGGCGACCAGATAACCGAGAGTTGAGTAAAACTGAGCCACCGCGTCCGCTTCGTACATTGCGAGTGCTATGGTGGGTGGTAGCGCAGCTTTGCCCATCATCAGCAGCGTAGGGACGTCGAGCCCCAGCTTATCCCATTTCGTTTTGAATCTCCCAGGCTCTTTCTTCTTCTTTTCCCTTTCCTCCGTGCCGGCGGTGTTTTGTTGGTACCCATTGGCCTCTTCACGCGCTGTATTTGGGTTTGCGGTCGTCCCGTTGGCATCCGCCTCGTCCCCGTCCGGCAGATGGCCATCAGACGCGACCCTGGCCATGCTGTATGGGGATTAGTAACGCGTGACCGGGCAAGAGGACCCTTCAATCTGGCGATACGTCGATTCGGGGAATGAGGACATGGGCATAACACATAGGATGTTTGATTGTCGAACGCTTAACGGGCGATAATTCACGAGCACCGACGCTCCGCGGTCTAATTGACCCCGGCATCTTTTCGGCGAGCGATGACGCTGATCGCCGTGATGTCACTGGATGAGAAAAATGCCAAGGCTTTAACGGTTACTTAGCCTGGGCTCAGCTGCGGAGGATCGATCGGCTTTGCATGCACATGCAGAGGTGTAGTCAGCATCCTACAGGACTCGTGGCTGAACCCTTGTTCGGTGGCTATCTCGTACGACCGATTTCGTTTTGATGTAGTGACGAAGCAGGTAGACAATCCTTCTCAGGGGTGCACACTTCTCTCTCGGCTGCATATCGTCGCCTTTAGTCCGAACCTTACCCTTCACCCCCTTTTTGCACATACTAATTTGGACAGGATCGGTGCCTCGAGCACTAGTACATAGCCAAATCAAAATCATGAACGATATGTCCTGGCTGACAATAATTGTATGACTTCATGTTTGAATACATCTATTTACATACGAATTTGAAGCATGCATTAGATAGAACTTGACACTAACATCTAGAAGGGCTATAGGTTATCTATAGCTAACCTCCAAGAATTCGGCATTAAACCTCCTCACTTTGTTCCATCATCTGCATCTCCCAGGGATGCTGGAGTCTGTCGCAAGCTATTTGCAAGCGTCGTCTAAGAACTCAGAGACACAAATCATTCTTTTACACGTACAAGATCAAATTCATCCTGTTTCAAAGAATCTGTTTCAAAGTGGGTGCATTTCCCCTTGGTGATCTGCAGAAGGCATCGCGTGCTCTATCGGACATCTAAGTCGCCTTCTGCATCCATTTCAGCAACGCCATCTATATCCTGCATCTCGGCATCATGCTCCAATAAAGCAGGTGCTTCGGCTGTTTGCGTCTGCCTTACTACCAAGTCTGCACCCGCGGGCTGAGCTTCTCGCTCTATAGTTTCTGCAGCCTGCTGGGTACCGGAAGACACAGCAGTGGTAATATGATCGCGCACAATCGCATACTGCTCCTTCGGGTGACGCATTATATCCGTGCTTGCAGCAGTCGTGTTCTCGCGCTCATTGTCCGTTGGCATATCAGACTCATCAGACTCAAGATTACGATGGCGACTCGCAGAACGACCTTGTAAAGTAGAGAACCTGAGATGGTACTGTTCACGCCACTGCTGCTTCTGATGCTTCTGGTGTTTTCGCTTAACGTGTGCATTCAGCCAGTCGTTGTCCATGCCGTGCAAAGCATCGCCAAATGCAGCCCATACTCCTGCAAGGGTAACGTACCCACCACCAAGAGTCTTCTTGACTGCGTTGACGGAGACAAGCCAATCTAGGACGAGCTCTATCTCGAAGATTTCTGTTGTGTACTCGTCACAATTGGCCTGGATGTCTTCGACAGTTGCGCCTGGCTGAAAAATGAGTGGCTGCAGGACGAGATTTAAAATGCGGTACCACCACGGCCAAGTTACGTGCTGTCCATCCATGCTGCTCCAGATTGGGAGCAAAGCGTTCGAGTCTTCTTTGCCTGGTAGCGGTGGGCACGGAAGCGGCGACCAGGTTGTCGAATTACTTGCTTCACTACTGGTTGGCACTGACTCTGGCTGCAGTGGGTTACCATAATCATATTTTTCCGTAGGAACAACATGGATATCCCAGAACAGACGCTGCCTGTTGATACCTCGGTGAACGTAGTCTCCTTCCATAAACCCCCAGATGGACAAACGCGGCAACGGGGCACCGAACTCGTTGACGACGGAAGGAATCTGAGGAACAAATTTGACTCTTCCATCACTGAGCAGCGACATGATGGCCATGATAGCGCCGTCCGACTCGGCACGAGAGATGGAGTAGACTTGTCTTTCGGGATCTTTCTGCGCAAAAGCAACGTCCATCTCCTTCTTGATCTTGATAGCAGCCATAAAGTCGCTGAGCTCGAAAGTGCGCCCATACTTCTTGGCAAGCTTTGCTGTGAAAGTGTAGTTTCTGCCAGGTAGGAGACGCTTGAGTTTGCGCATGCGCAGCATTTGTCGATCCACATACTCTCCCACGACTTTTGTGAGCACGGAATCACCCAGTAGCTTGAGTTTCTCGTGAGCAGTGTTGCTGTCATAGAGAGATTGTGGTGTAGCTGTGTTTGCACGGATCCATGAGCGGGCCTTAAGTTCCATCTCGTCAATAGCCAGTCGAGACGTCTTCTGATGTAAGGGTGCGCTGTAAGGATACTGCAGTAGTAGCTGCACGCGTACTCTGTCTGCAGTTCTCTCACGGTGCCACTTGGGGCGGTCCATAGCTTCGAAGCTCGAAAAATCGATAATAAACTGCTGGAGCGCTTCTCGATAGACAGGTAAGATGAGTTCGGGGTACACGCAAGTATGCATCGCCCATCTGACTAGATTTGCCCAGTTATACGTTGAAGGTTCTTCAATAGCAGCAATTTTGTCGTTTTCGTATGCCTCAACGAAGCAATCCTGGAAAGTAGCTGTCAGTTCAGCTATTTGGGTAGCCATGTTGACCAGCATCCATTCCCAAAGATTCTTGGTTTTTACGAGGTCGAAGCCTTTGTAATTGTGAACTTTCTCCACGATACTCCAGTCGACCAGCCCCCTCCCTCCAGCCATGGAAGATGCAATGACCAACGTGCAACAGAGCTTCTTGAACTTGTCAACCGGGTCGTGGCTCTCAGGATACTTGTGTGCTCGAAGCATTCTATTGATGCGAGCCTTCTTTCTGTCATTCCAGCTCCGGTACGTCTTCTGTAACGGTAGTCTCGGTTCCGGTGGGAGGTATAATGAATCGTTGGGGTCGCCGGTGAGACCAGTGAGACGCTCAAGGAGCGTAGGTTGAGGTTCCTTTTTGCTAAGACGCTGCTTTGCCTTCGCCCTGGCTCTTGCTTTCTCCTTTGCCTTTGCTTTGGCTCGAACCTTGCTCAGTTGCATGAGTGGAATGTCGTCTTCACTATCCGAAGATGAGGATGTAGATGACGGGTAAGAGGTGTCGCTATCGTCACTTGAGCTGATGGCAGGAATCGCCTGGCGAACAGATTTGGACATGACGTTGTCAACTCGAATCCTCTTGCTGGGTTGTTGAGTTACAGGTTCCATAATTCGAACACGCTTCGTGCTCTTCGGTTTCGCGACTGCATTTACAATGACCACCGAGGGTGATGACAAACCAAGCAGGTCAGCTTTACGCACCAAGCCAAACTCTGTTGAGAAGGTACCACTAGTTGCATAAAAGCGGAAAATGGGCGCGGTGATCGAAGAGACGCAATGCTCGATGCCTGTCTCCCTCGGGACTCTATAATGTTGTTGCTGCGCTCTTGAGACATCATCATTGCGAATGAAGGGGATTACCGAAGGCGTTTCCCGTATCAGGGTCTCTCCGGCCTGAGTTCCTTCGTCAGATACTTGCTCGGCAAGGCTCTCCTCAAGTTTGGTGTCCACGGTGGTTGTACCGTTTTTTGGCAACGGAGCGCGACGGTAACGCTTGTTCTTGTCGTTAAGACTTGCAAGACGAGCCCGCCTCGCACGTGGCTGTCCATTAGTCGTTGATGCCTTCTTCAGAGGAGCCTCTACTCCCTCGTTCTGGGCGTCCCGAGCAGATTCTTCGTCTTTCTGCTTGTGGTAGTATCGTCTCCGTCTCTCGAGGTTTGCTTCTTTGATCTTGTGCTGCAGACTGGGATTAAGACGTTCTAGACTAATAGTCTCGTCTTTAGGCGCCACTGGCATTGGTACGTAGAAAGATTCGTCACTTACTAGGTGACGAATCTCTTCAGGGTAATACTGGTGTGCCTTGCTGTTGGAGTAATTCGCCATTTTGTATGCCAATTTGGTAACTTCTGGACTTGTAGGGGTAAGATGCTGATACACTACCATGTCTTTCTTCTTCACACCTGCGCTGTGTCGTAGTCTTATCAAGAAGCTAAGTTTCTTGAGGCCACTGCGTGGATCTGCGATCATATCCCTCAAGTTGGATAGTACAGTACTCGAACCTGGCGGGGGGATGCTGGGATGCTGTTTCTTCCATAGTGTGGTAAAAGGTCGTCCAATCTCACCATGCATAGGATATGCTCCATTGCAGAGGTCGATGATTTGCATGATGATCTTATGACGGAACATCTTCTGGCTACCCCCACCAGTTTTGGTGCCCATGTATGCCGTAATTTTCTTGGCGCTTCGACTGGCAATATCCTCCTCCGTGATTGGACCATAGAGACCTTGAATCTGCGAATGATTCTCGATATCTTGTGTATCCTGCTCGACTGCATCGTCTCTTGGTATCTGTTCATCAAACAATTCTGTGTCCCGAAGCTCCGACGGCGCATACGGGCTCCGGTATGTAGCTGTAGATCGCGATGGCTTGTTGATGGCATTCCATCCGATGACCGCGCGGGTGGGCGGCTGTACAGACTGAGCGTCTTCCTGTAACGTAGATATCTTAGATCCGGTGCACGGGATTTCCACAGTTGCTTCATCGACAACAAGAGGCTGGTGGGAAAGCGGTGCTTCGCTCATCTGCCCAATGAAGAGCCCAGACGAATCTATTTCTGGGACCAGGGCGCCCGAGGAGTCATCAGGTACACTGCGTGGTGTCTGAGATGTGGGACTGACAGTAGCAATGGCCTCTGCATATGCCGGTAGTCCTTGTGGAACTCCATTGCTGGGTGCAGCCATTGAGCTGAGGGCATTCGAATCCAGTGCGCGATCAGCGAAGTGGGACGCATCTTTATGGCGAGATGATGTCTCGTCAGCATCTTTCTGGGTCGTGATCGATACGTTAGTGAACCACTCAAGGCTTGAGAGCTGACCCAGGCGAAAGGTTGCAATGAAAGCATTGCGAGGTCGACCTTGGCCAATCTTGTGTTTTGCATAGGGATCGATGTAGAGACCAGGAGCGGACCTGCTGCTGTATGCCTCTTTGATCAGATGAACTCGTGACTCGACTTCGTCTAAATTGATTACGGGAGATCTTGAACGCAGCACTTCAGACGTCTGGCGGCTGCTCCGACGCGGCGAGCCAGCTACCTGAGGCTCGACCCCGTCCTCTGTATTATTGATCGTCGAAACGCTAGCCTGGACTGCTATTTCTGTCGACCTATTCGCATGAGCAAGCGTTGTCGATGGTGGTTGTGGGACGTCTGTTTCAGCTTCCAAGGGTGCTGAGTCCTGTTCCACACGGAGTCGTTTAGAGGCCCGCGAAACAGTAGCGTCGTCGTCAGCTCTCCTTTTCTCGATGCTCAGCATGTTCGTGCTCGACTCGGTTTCCACTGGTGTATCGTCCTTGTCGAAGGCGGGCGTATGAGCATCAACTTGATCCAACTCTCTATCCGGATCGTGTTGCTGCAGTGTTTGCACCCTAATCTGGTCAATAGCTCTTGTGATATCTGCTTTACTTTTCTCATCCTTGACAGCATCAAGATACGCTGGTACTACCCTGGACTGTTCCAGAGAGATTGCAAACTCTCGCTCTTCTCGTAGCCCTTCCATGAGTGATTGCGGAAGACGACCGTGGGGTATGATGCCCAGTTTGATCCTCTGTTCCTTGCTCAACAGAGCTGGCTCATTAGCTGGTCTACTCTTCCGTGGCTTCTTCACCTTTTCAGCGCTTTTCGGGAAACCACGCTGCTCGCGAATCTGGTCCTCGATCTTTTGGCCCAGACGTCCTCGAGGGGGCAGACCTGCAGCGATTCGTTCCTCCTTTGACATCAGTGGGCCAAGCTTAGGAGGCGCCGGTGTTCCAGTTGGCCGCTCAAGCTCTATCGATTCTGGAACGGATACAGGATCTCCTGTGCGCTTGCGATGTTCTCGAATCTGGTCTTCCACGAACTTGCTGAGGCGACCTTTCGGCTTAAGTCCTAGTGCAATTCTTTGTCCGATGGTAAGTAGACCAGTATCATACTTCCGTTTAGGCAAACCCATGACTTTCGCAGTGGCCACCGGTGTTACGTCCCCGCTGTCAACAGCCGCATCAGCTATCAGCCCTTGTCGAATCGGGGTCGCTGGACTACTTTCGAGGCCGGAAGTTTCTAGCGACGAGAAATTCAATTTCGGTTGAGCCTTTGCTTTCAGGCGAGCCACATCAACTTTTCTTCGGCTCTGGTCTGTTTTTGGTGTTCCGATCTTTTGATAGCCAATATCCTCCACTATTGAGTTATCCCAGCGAGGACCGTGCTGACGACCGTGAATGATGGCTGCACGACAATCGGCGAGTGATCCAGCACCATCGTGGCTGAGAAAGTCTTTAGATGTAAGTGCGCGAAAGCCCCACGCATCAATGGGGTAGGACTCGGAATCAGTCTTGTTCGGTCGACCTCCTTTAGCTGCAGTCGACTGTTTCGGCGCCGGCTTGCTGACTCCAGCCCAGATGACTTCGCCTGCGTCCACAGCCTTCTGGAAATTCTCGTATGTGCGGTACACATAATGCACAAATTTCTTCTCTTGTGTGTTACGTGTATCTCGAATGAGAGCGAGGTGTCGGAGGTGTGCTGGTTGCGTACCTTCCCAATCGTCCGTCAAACGGGTGAGATAGGACTCCATAGGTCGACGCCAAAACTTGCCCACGATCCGATCGCGCAGCTCTCCGCTATCCCAACCGTCTGTGCCGCCCATGGCAACGACCTCGTGTAGTGTGTTGGAAAGTAGACGCTCAGGTACCCATTGTGGAGGAACACGGCCAGCATCGTCTTTGCCGCCTTCTATCTCCTGGGCATCTACGTTGAGCAAATCCACCTCAAGGTCTCTCATTAAAGTCTCGCCATCAATGTCTTCGTCGGACTGCTCGTCGTCGGCCTCCTCGATAGCAGCCTGACGTCTAAACTTCAAATTTTCGTGATCCTCAGGGCGAGGTTCTCGCAGCACCTCGATGCAGGTGAGCCAGTTCTCATCAGCGTCCTTTCGTCGAGCTCTGAAACGCTTAACCATACCCGTTTGATCAAGACGGATAAGTGCACCCTGAACTGCTCGCTTGTTCCAGGTCGACATCGGCACATTCTGCTTGTTCTTAGCTTTTCCTGAGAAATGACCAGGCATTCCTTACCAGACGGTTCCGAATGTCTCTCGTCGGGACGACACCAGCATCTTTCAGTGTGTTGTAAAGCAGGTGCACAAATCCAGATAGAACAAACTTCTTGTATTGAAAGACGTCTTCGACTTTTCCAGACGTCAAGAAGTGATCATCAGAGACAAACTTCTTGTGGACGCACAGACTGGTTCGCAGCTTGCCTGATTGTACAGGCCGTTTCTCAATGTAGCCCTTGCGGCAGAGCTCATCAGTCCGGTGCGGCACAGAACGCTTGTCTTGACCACTCAGGACTGTCAGGTCTGGTTGTGTGACTCCAGCTTCACCGTGGGATGCAATGAGGGATAGAAGGACAAACTCCATCAAAGGGACCTTCTTCAGATCGATCCCATGTCCTGTCAATGCTTGCCAGATACGATTCTGGCTTGCAAAGAGTCTCGGGGTGGAGGTATTCGTTTGAGGGTCATCAAAAATCGTCTCAACGCTGCTCGGTGTACTTGGAAGAACTCGGGCTGCACGAGCAATGTTGCGTGGGGGCCTACTGTTCGTATGCCGTACAGATGCATCATTTTGTGCCGGAGAGTGATCCTGAAGATCTGAGACTGAGGATATAGTGACCGTGCTCAGAGCGAGCCTCTCCTTGGCCAGACGCTGTCGTACAGAGTCTCGTAATGCCAACAAAGACTTCGCGGGACCTAGCTTCTGGATTACGGTAGCGCTGCGTTCGACAGGCTGAGCTGCGGAAGCGATACTGGTTGAGTTTGTTGCGGGTTTCTCTGCTGCTTCAAATTCGGGAAGAGTGTACTGGCACGCGACTCCATTGTGCGCGATGCGAATATCCGCGTGGCTAGTCACCCACTGCCAGACTTTCTCATACAACAGCGGATTTGGCTGACTGGATTGAAGTCGGGGCTGGGACCCATTCTCGCCTTGCGACTTGTTGTAGAAGGATTGCACGAATCGTTTGAAGTCGGCGCTGCCAGCTCCTGTAGTGCATAAGTTAGGTTTATTTCCATTGAGACTCGAACGCCAGATCGGGCGATAGCGGGGTCGTGCAGTTATCCAAGAACACAACCACCACTATCGGTGTTCGTGTACAAACGTGGTGTGCTAGACACATCGCATTGCAATGCAACTTAGAAAAGAGTAGGACTAGAGCGCGAAAAGAATGGTGCGAGTCATGCATACCTTGTACGCCAGTGAGGGCGATTTCAGAGAGGACGTGGTTGACGAGGTCGTCAACGCCTCTCGCCATCGTAGGGCTACCGCTTCGAATGCTACAATTGGAGTAACATGAGAACGTTCGCGAGTTCGAATCCGGGAGGCACCTTTTAGGATTGGTGCACAGCTGAGTTGAGGATTTTTTTTTGGCGCGCGCTGTATGCACGAGGGTGGATACGGAAGCGAAGGACGGAGGAGAGCGGACAACAGGAGGGGTCAAAAAAAGTTCCAGCCCTCGCTTGGCGCTAACGAGACTACGATAAGGCAAGCGCGACCTTTACTTACAGTCGGTGCACTTGACCTGCTGTACATTATGGCTCCTTTTACATGATCTTGTCGTTCTCCTAACATTGTCTCTTAATCACGCCTGGCCGTTGCTGAGGCTTTAAACATGCTCAGGTATCACCCAAGATAACAGCCCACCATGTCTTTCGTATCTCCTTTTGCCAAATCTACATCAAAACCGGGCCATGGCTCCATCGTTGTGGAAATTTTACCGCCAGATACGCCAGTACTTAAGACGGTCTCTTACCAGTATCCGCTCAAATTGATTGCTCCAGAGCCTCTTCCTCCACCAGATGTTGACTCGACTGCGAACCCACCTCGTCTGGTACACACTGTATACCTCTTAACATATGGAGGCGGCATCGTTGCTGGAGACACCATAGACCTGGATGTGCAGCTAGACCACAAGACGCGAGTTCTGCTTCTTACCCAAGGCTCGACCAAAATTTTCAAGACGGACGATCCGCAAGTAGTTTCTCATCAACGCATGAATGTCTACTTGAAGCAGGGTGCTGAGCTGTTATACTTGCCCGACCCAGTGCAGCCATTTGCTCATACAGCATTCTCACAATCGCAATTCTATCACTTAGACAGTGGTGAAGGAAGTCTGTGTGTCTGCGATTGGGTGACCAGCGGCCGGTCAGCTAGGGGCGAGAATTGGGATATATACGAGTACAAGAGCCGGAACGAAGTATGGACTACAGAGGCCTCGGGCAGGAAACGGTTGTTGCTCAGAGATAACCTCATTCTGGACAAGCATGGACGAACAAACATGCGCCTTTCATCTCGCATGGATGGCTTCGCTGTCTTTGGCACGCTAATCGTCAGAGGACCAGCATTTGCATCACTGGCAAAGTTCTTTCTGGACGAGTTCGAGGCACTTCCCCGCATTGGTGGCAGGAACTGGGGCGATGCGGCGCAACCTGAGCTATCTCGAAAGGAACAGTGGCGCTTGGACAGGCTGGTTAGAGAGACCAAGGATGGTGTTGTCTGGAGCGCTGCGAATGTACGCGACTTTGTGCTGGTTAAGTTTGCGAGTACAGAGGTAGAAGGATCACGAAATTGGCTGCGGGAAATGATCAGGGAAGAGGGGTCAGTATTGCATGCATTTGGCGAGCGAGCGCTGCTGTGTCTGAAATGAGCGGACGATGAGAATAGAATCACCTGAACAGGAAATTATTTTTTCGCACACATCCGAGATTGAAGAATGTCAGTGTTGTGCCAGGACCGGTGATGTCAACAGCCCTACCAATCCCACGTGGGATGGCGGCCCCTGCTCGCCCAGCGGGAGTGACGAACAATGCGGAACCACCAGGCAGGCATCACGAACACTCACCGCCAACGTTGTACGCCCTAACTCCCCAAATCCTATGATCTCGACGCCGCCACACACATAGCACTGTTGCATATAGCACTGTTGCCCACCATGAGCGGCAGGCTCGTTACTGCACGCCTTGCAACACTTGCGCGCCGGACCGCACTGCACACGCCACGCTTGTACACAACACATTCGCTCCCCGCTGGTGGTCTGCTACGCAATGAGGCCGGTCTACGCCTTATTAAAAGACGGCCGTGGCCCCTTGGCAGCTACGCGCTCCATAACTTGCCTGCAACACGCTCAATATCCTTTGCGCGCGTTGTGCCAAAGTTGGTCACCAAGCTTGCCACCGCCGGCGCTGCTGCAGGAGGCGCTGTGATCGCGGGCGTTTCGTACATCCAGTACCAAGCCGGCCGTACGTCCAGAAAACCCGAAAAAGCAAACCATTGCTAACAAATAACAGAAGCTGGAAGCTTCGCCGTCGACCTCTTTGGCCGAGCCAAGGATAGCGTGAGCAGCGTCGCTGGCGGCGCCCTCGACTCAGCAACCGGCTTCTTCGACCAAATCGACCAGGGTTGGCGCAACACAAAAGACAACCTGGAAAAGGCAGAGTACCCAGAGTGGCTGCAGAAGCTGCTGGCTGCGGATGATTCTGGTAGCGCAGGTGGCAGCAACGGTGGCGGCCAAGGGCCTGAAGAACCCAAGCAAAGCGGTGCTGGTGCTGGGACTGCGGTCGCTGGTGCTTCGACAGCGGGTGCTTTTGGCTATGGACAAGAAGACGACGACAAGGTCGAGGCCGAGAAGATTGCAAGGGACGAGCAGATGATGATGCTTACCAAAAAGATGATTGAGATCAGAGGGTTGTTGCAGACGGTCGGACAGTCAGAATCGCTGACTCTGCCGTCCATTGTTGTCATTGGCTCTCAGTCTTCCGGGAAAAGTTCAGTACTGGAAGCCATTGTTGGGCATGAGTTCCTCCCCAAGGGTCACAACATGGTCACGCGACGCCCCATCGAACTCACTCTTGTCAATACACCCGATGCGCAAGCCGAGTACGGGGAGTTTCCTGCCCTGGGCCTGGGCAAGGTCACAGACTTCAGCCAGATTCAAAGGACGTTGACAGATCTGAACCTGGCTGTGCCTGCGTCTGACTGCGTCTCCGACGACCCCATCCAACTGCGCATTCACTCACCGAATGTACCAGATCTCTCCTTGATCGACCTTCCCGGCTACATACAGGTTGTTGGACGTGACCAACCTCCAGAACTCAAGGAGCGCATTTCTCAGCTGTGCGAGAAGTATATCAGGGCTCCCAACGTCATTCTCGCCATTTCAGCAGCAGATGTAGATCTGGCAAATAGCACTGCGCTGCGAGCCTCAAGGAAAGTCGACCCTCGCGGCGAGAGGACTATTGGAGTCATCACAAAGATGGATCTTGTCGAGCCTGAGCGCGCAGTCAGTCTGCTCAACGACAAGAAGTACGCCCTGCGACTTGGCTATGTGGGTGTTGTCTGTCGTGTACCAGCTGGTGCAGGCGGCGGCAAGTTGTTCCACCGAGGAAGCGGTAACATCCAGAGCGCCATCGCGAAAAACGAGAACGCATACTTCAGCTCGCACCCCGAATTCGCGCCCGAAGCGCAGCTTGATGTTGGCACGAGAAACCTCAAGAAAAAGCTGATGCATGTTCTCGAGCACACAATGGCGGCCAGCTTGAAGACGACGAGTGAAGCCATCCAGCGCGAGCTGGCTGAGGCGACGTACGAGTTCAAAGTCCAGTATAACGAGCGCCCACTAAGTGCCGAATCCTATCTCGCTGAATCTCTTGACTCCTTCAAGCATTCCTTCCGCGGCTTCACTGAGTCTTTTGGTCGTCGCGAGGTCCGAGAACTGCTCAAGCACGAGCTTGACCAGCAAGTCCTCAACCTCCTCGCCCAGCGCTACTGGAACCGGCCTTTTGACGACCTCAGCCCTCCTTTCCCGGAGACTGACCCCCTGAGCAGTCTCGCCAAAGCCGATCCTGAGGGTGAAGACTCGATTTGGAAGATCAAGCTCGACGCCTCCAGCGCTGCACTGACAAAGCTCGGCGTGGGCCGCCTCGCGACAAGCGTTGTCGCCAACGCACTCCAGAGGAATGTCGAATACCTCATTAGCAACTCACGCTTTGCGGCGCATCCATTTGCGCGACAAGCCATCACCGAGGCATCTACAGCAATTCTCAAAGACCTATCGTACGATATCTCAGACGAGTTAGAGATCTGTATCAAGCCCTACAAGTACCGCATCGACCTCGAAGACAACGAGTGGGCGAAAGGTCGTGAGAACGTCACCGCTGTACTGAAGGAAGAACTCAAGGTCGCAGAAGCAGCGGGTAAACGTCTCGAAGAGCACATGGGCGGCCGCAAGAAAGTCAAGGATGTAATGTCCTTCATCGACCGCGTTCGCAACGGACAAGTCGTGCTCGAGGGCGATGGCGTAGGCGGCGCCGGCGGATTCAGCCAAGCGCTTTTATCAAAAGGTACATCTCATGCCCTCCCTTAAGACACCCGCACTAAACTCCTACCAGGCCGCGAAGCTGTCTTCCTCCGCGACCGCGTCGACATCCTCAGACTGCGCATTCTCGCCGTGAAATCCAAACAGTGCGCCACCAAAACCCACAAGTACCACTGTCCTGAGGTTTTCCTCGACGCCGTCGCCGACAAACTTACCACCACCGCCGACCTTTTTCTCGACGCCGAGCTGCTCTCGAAATTCTACTATCAGCTCCCCCGCGAATTGGACTCCCGTCTGGGGCGTGGCCTGAGCCAGGATGAAATCGACCGCTTTGCCCGTGAGGACCCCAAGATCAAGCGTCATCTGGATGTCGTGCGTCGTAAGGATCTCCTCGAGCATGTACTCAAGGAAATGGAGGGGTTGAGGCAGTTGGAGGCGCGGGAGAAAAGGGCGGTTAGTCGGCGGGAGGAGAGGGAGAGGATGAAGAAGCAGGGTGGTGGGTGGAGTTTGTTCTAAGCACTGTTGTTGAGGCGAGTCATGTATGAGGTTTGCGTACTGTTGGTATAGATTGCATCGGTCTGGCGTTAAGATACCACTCTCTGAATCGAATCAAGGGAATTGATACTTGTACCTATCCTCCCTCCCCTCTCTCAAGACTTTGACCCTTTACACCCGCTAGAATATGTCCAGAAGCAGCCAGATAATTCCAGACGTCCAGCAAAAACAAAGCCTGTCGGTTCATGAGCCCAACAAAAGAAAAAGAAAGACAGAAAGAAAAAGAAATGGAGACGCGGGTGATCGAAACCCGGACCTTCCGCAATCCAGAAGATGCAAAGCGGACGCGCTACCACTGCGCTACGTCCCCAATCACGTGATGGACTGGTCGTCCTGATACATAGTTATATTGAGGCATGGATGAGTGGCGAAAGACGAGTGTGGGAATGGGCTGGAGCATGTGAATCGACGGAGACAAATTCTTGAGGTCTTCTCGCTTATGGGAACGAAGGTGGAGCGGATATGTGGGTCGTCCTCATTCTCAGAGGTTTCGAAACTTTTCGTAGATAAGTATTAAGATCGTATGTCTTCCTCTGCGTGCTGCTGTAAGGACGATATCAATGCCTGACATGGCTGCGGCGGATCTTGCCGTTGTACCGCAGACTGGTCCAAGCTCAGCAGTTGAGTACATTGGCAGGTCCTCTAAGAAGAAGTTTGTCTGGGGTAACTCCTTGCTACGATACGCTACCAAGAAAATGCGTCTGCGCGGTGCCCTTTTTCTCTCAGCCCGTTTACCAGAACAGAATTGAGTCAACTACACCTTATCACGCCCAGCATCCTGCTGGACAATCCCAGCATCCCGAGTCCCTTAAACTAACACATGTCCATCAAATACCCGACCCTCAAATGCATCCACTCCCATTTCCCCTCCCTCCCTCCTCTCCCACTGGCCCACCTCTTCTTTAGCCTTTGTTCATGCTAGTAAAATTCCTACGGCTAAAGTGAGTGAATGTGAGGACAGGAACGTCGACTATTTCTTATTCTTAGCGAAAGGGTAAAATGTAGAATTTATCATAGAACTTACATTCCTGACATATTTCAACATGCAACTATGGAGAGGAATTGGTGTGAACAAGCTCAGCTTGATCTCTACCAAAACAATCGTGTGCACCATACTGGCTCTTCTGCGAATTGTGCCTGCGCTGACTTCGCTTAATCTAATGCTTCCGATCTTGGCTTCTGCGACAAGTTCGGTGAGCGCCTTAATTGAAGTTTCGATTGGCACGTTAGGATTCACTCTTGTCATCTCAAAGCATCAATGTTCTTGTAGATAGGCATACTCATCAAGCGGTAGCCGACTCTTCAAACAGGCCGACTCTCAACTGAAGTCGAAGATGCATTGGTAGTAGACATGATTCGGAGGTCAAGAACGCTGATGATGAGAATCACCGTTGTGCTGGCTGGAGGCAGGACAGGAGATCCTGCCTATTATTCACGCGAAATATTGCAATTGAAATGGTGATTCAAACGATGGCTTTTTGTGCTTATGCTACCAAGGAAAGAAGATGTATGGCTTACGTTCGCTTGTTCAGTAGGGAGAGGCTGTTGGACAAGTGCCGCACTCAGTTACGTGACCTATCATTGAAGGTCCAATGTTCCTGCAAATGCTGGATGCAAGTGTCTGAACCAACATCAGATACAGTATGTCTAGATATAAATTGCTGTTTCTTCTTGTTTAGAGAGCGGGCCAAAGATTATGGTGTCTGTAATCTGGTGATAAATTTCCAGTTTAGTCAATCACCTTCAGGCTCCAAAAAAATTGATATTGAAAATGCTTCTGTCCCCTGCGTTCCGTGGAAGATTAATAGCTTCTTTTGCATGTATATATCAAGCACACGACGTGGCTGTGGATGCTTTGCAGATTCGTTATGCTCCAGAAGGGGAAAACTTGATATACACGACTGAGAACACATCATTTCCTGAACGAATGCTATTTTAACAAAATGCATTGGGTATCTCTTTTTCACTTCTACGCCTTCGGCTTCGAACCGGCCTCTAGCTTCTTCGCCGCCATCAACTCCCGATACGTATCGATGATAGTCTTGCGCTCCTCGCCCAGCTCCTCTCTCTTCCTCAGACTACCCACCGCATTCGGTACATTGTTAACGTTGACCTTCGCTCCATTCTTGACATTGAAGATCTCCCTCGGCACCTTGGTGAATGTAGGCGGCGCATGCACAACATCATGCAACCCCTTTCTCTGCTCCCTTTTCTTCTTCAATGCCTCCCACTCATCCTCACTGTGATTGTCCACCTCGCCAACAACCTTCTTGCGTTTTGCCGCTTTGGTCTTCTTGCCGTTTGCGCGCAGCACCGGCACCGTATCTTCGGTCTTGTCCTCCCAGATCAAAGCCTGCTCGTCGCGCTCTTCTTCTGCGAGCTCATCTTCCTCAGCTTCCTTATCACGCAATCGTGCCTCTTCCTCGCGCCAACCCGCTTGCAAACGCTTGAGGCGCTTTTCATGCTTCGTGACGCGGTGGTCTGCAACGCCGGCGATTTTCCTGCCGGACTTTACGATACCGGCGAGTGGGAGAGCAGCATCGACACGGGCGCTGTACTCGGCCATGGATTCGCCAGGTTGGATTTTGGAGATCTGCTTTGCTTCGGCGGTTGCGTTTGCTTTGTTCATTGTCGACTTTGTGTCATCGTCTGAGCCTGCGCCAGGATTTGCGCTTTGCTGGGCTGCGCGCTTCGCTGCGGCTTTCTGCTTCTTGGAAAGCACGAGGCCATCATCGAGGGCTGAGCGCTTTTTGTTGGCACCTACGCCGGCCTGCGAGAAGGCCATCAGCCGTTGAAAGGCTTTTGGTGTGTCATCCTGTCCGTAGCCTTCGACATGTGCTGTCTTCCGCTTCTTCGACTTTGCGTTGGTGTTTGCAGTCTTGCCTTTACCGACTGGAAGAGGCGCGGCGCGAGATGTAGGCGGGAGGTCGAAGCTGCGCGGTGTCAGTACAACATCAGGAAGGCGCTAATGGTAGTGCACGGATTCCTAACATACTCTTGTGCATCACCTGCCTTGCGCTTGTGTTTGTGCGGCATTGTTGCGGCTATCTGTTGTGAAGCTCAGACGGTCAGATGCGCCATGTCGCAAAACTTCCACACAATTGTTGCAGGGGTCCGGACTTAAGCTTTTTGTGTGGACCTTAGCCCCTGACGTGAATCACGTGAACTTTTCCCCACCCCACTTGCCTCAATGACCATCAAATAAAACGCCATACCGGAGTTCAGTCATTTTGAGAGTAGACCTCCGGTGCGCACATTGTGGCTTGGATGGTGTCATGCAACGTCGTGATCTGGCTCTCGAGCCGCGGAGACACCGGCTCCAGGTTCCTTCCCCACAAAGTCTAGACCGTTACACAAGCAGGTATTTGGAACATACGGAGAGCCAGCCGACGATTTCAAAGCCTCACGGATACGAGAGGCATCAGAGAACAATGGGCGGGGATTCTTACATACGTTTGCGACAATAGTGTGATTCCTAATGTTTGGATTGGTGGTTACTTGCTGCTGTTGTATCTGTCAGGCACAACGCCGGCCCTTTGTTGCCCATACCCACAAGAACACCAAGAAGTAGCACCGAAAGCTTGTGGAGGTAAAGATGATCCTGTCGCCATCACCCAGTATCTCCGCGAACGGCGTTCTTTGCTCTGCGCTCGTGCTGCTGATCGCCCATTGTCTGTCTGCGTGACAGCACCGCTACCCACATTCTTCGAGTCCTGGCAGTAGACCACATGCACTCCCGCAAACCACACGCCAACAATCATCCTCGTGTTCCGAGTTCGAGGCTGTCAGTTCTACCGCTCACCCTTGGCAGTGAAACTCGGTAGAACTATTGCACCAATCAGACCGTCTGCTGCCGCTACGTGCATCAGAGTAGGCCCATTACGACAAGCTCGGCGCCCACCACAAAGGCGAGAGCAGACGCCGCACATTGACGGCTCGGGCGCCCGCCCCGAGCTCGATGAAGTGAATGATAAAATCAAGCAACCGCCAAATCGCTCAGGCTCGCCCTCTATTTCACTGTGGCACGGTGGAACGGATCTGACGGCCAACGAAACAAGCACTAGCTACGCGCGACGCGCAACGCTCCTGTCACCAGCACCGGTGGGGACCCTGACTGCGCGACTTTCTGATCGTGTCGAGCGATTGCGGACAAAGTGCCGTTCGTGATTCAGCGCTACTGCTTCCTCGATTGGGATAGACTGGGGTTGGTATTGTGAAAGTCTGGATCGTCTCCTCCAAGTGGTGGCGCCGCTCTGAGTTTCGTTTCGGAAGGTGTTCAAGGTTGCGACCAACTCGAGGATTCCGATCGCGGCCATATATACAGCCTGTCCGGCCCTCCACTTTGGTGTTGCGACCCTGATACCTTTTCTTGGACTTGAACTCGGCACTCGAATCTCTAGTCCACTCGTGCAGCCTGCCAGGGTCCGATCGCTGCAGGGATCGTCAATCGTCACCAATCTGGCAGCCATGGCTTCCGACAGCGCCGAATTGCGGATAGCCTCACCAAGCGCCCAGCCTCTCCTGCGCAATCATCTCACATCCGACTTCGACATTTCGCCGGCGAAAAGTCCAGTTCCAGGCAAGGAATTCTCAACTGTCACAGAAAGGGCCTTGGAGGATGGCGATATTTCAGATTTGGACAGCGAGGCATCATTAGGATCTCATCCCACGTTCTGGGGTCGGTGCTTGATGGCAGTTCGGAGGAGACGGCCTTCTTTTCTAGGAGCCGATTTCGAGAGTGCAAGATTGCCAGCATTTGAGAAGAGGAGGAGAGCAAAGAAGTATGTCTGGAGGAAGAGACACGGCGCTTGGGGATGTCTGGGGATTGTGGGTTTCATTGTGCTGTTCTTGTAAGTATTCCTTGATTCACGGGCTGCCGCGCGTACAATGTACGCGGCCAAGGCACTTCCAGCCTTGTGGCACCGCAAGCTATACCAACAACGTGCTAACAATCTCAGTGGATGTGTGCACATTGTCAATGTGTTCTTGGGGTATCTTCCCTTGTTCCACGATGATCCTGCCGCGGTCGCTCTGGACTGGACCCAGCCCAACAAGGCCTCCGCGGACATGGCATCCTACCTACTGGACATTACCAAGGATGTGACTCCAATCCCCTGCCACTCTCACAACGACTATTGGCGCCGTGTGCCCCTCTATGATGCACTCCGCTGGGGCTGCACCGGCGTCGAAGCCGACGTCTGGCTGTTTGACGAGGATCTCTTTGTAGGCCACAACACACACGCACTGACGCAAAACCGCACTTTCCGCTCCATGTACGTGGATCCTTTGGTCAAAATGCTGGACCACAAGAATGAAAATACCACGTTCCTGCCCGCTGCAGACCTAAACTCAACCGACATACTCGGTGTCTTTGACACCGCACCCCAACAAACCCTCGTCCTACTCGTCGATTTCAAAAACAACGGCTCTCAGATCTTCCCATACGTCCAAGATCAAATCTCCGCGCTGCGCGAGAAAGGATACCTCACATATTACGACGGCAGCCGCACAGTCTCAGGCCCGATCACAATCGTCGCAACCGGCAACGCGCCCTTCGACATGGTCGTCGCCAATACCACTTACCGTGATATATTCTTCGACGCGCCACTCGACAGGATGTATGTCGAACCAGGCACGGACGAAGGCCAGGACCAAACCCAATACGACGACTCCAACACATTGTCATCTTCGTCCATTAGTGCAGGTCAGGGCACCGTGGGCACCACACCAACTAGCCACTTTGACAGCACAAACAGCTTCTACGCCTCCACCAACTTCAAGAAATCCATCGGCCGCATGTGGTGGGGTCATCTCAGCGGCGCCCAGCGCGAGCTATTACGCGGCCAGATCAAGGGTGCGCATGAGCGCGGGTTGAAAGTGAGGTATTGGAACGCGCCTAAGTGGCCGATTGCGCTTAGGAACAGGGTCTGGTGGGATCTGGTGGAGATGGGGGTGGATTATCTGAATGGGGATGATCTTGTGGGGATGACGCGGTTTGATTGGGGATCCAGGCGGCATTGGGGGTGGATGGAGTAGGTAGTGAGAAGAGGCGAGTGGTACGATGAGGATGATTCATGAGCTTTACGACAGCGTTTGGTGTTTGATACCCGATTTTAAAGGACTCTTCGAGGCGGGCAAGGAGCGCTGGGCAGCGATTTGATAGACTAGCATTAGATCTAGATCCCGTCTGCAAGCAATCACATTGTCAAACAACACGTTCCCCTCCATTCCAGTTGACTTGGTGCGTAGTCCATATCTCCAATTCGCCGTCTGCACTACACTCCCCCCTCTTACCCCAATGCACCACACTACGCAATATAAGCATACAACCCATCGTCCTCCCTCTCCAAAAACTCCTTCTCAATCAACCGATCAATATTTCGCTTAATCCCACTCACCTCCAACGTGCCCCTAGTCCTCGTCGCCTTGATCGTCTCCGCCACCAGCTCCGCATGGCTAATCCTCTTCCGCGCCTTCAGGATCCTCACAATTGCGGCCTGCGTCTCGTAGTTGCGGTCGGCGGCGACACGCTCGTGGGTTTCTTTGTTCTCGGCGGCTGTCTCTTTCAGCTGCACCGTGTTGATCTTGATACGGTATTTGACATCGCTGAAAGAAGTGTTGAGCGTGAACGTGTCGGTTGGGGCAATCTCGCGTCCCTTGGGGTGCTTGGTCAATGGTCGCAGTTTTGCACACGCGAGGGATTGGAGGGTGCGGTTTAGTTCTGCGGGGGCTGTGACGGGGTTAGCAAGTGGGTTTTGTGCGACTCTGGGGGGAGGAAAGGGGGATGTACGTAGACCAGTGGCTTCGCGCAGGTAGTTGTAGTCGACGTGTTCGTCGGAGGCTTTGTCATTGAAGAGCAGCAAGACGATGGCTTGGAAAGAGGAGACGACGAGCTCCTTGTTGCCTTTTGGAAATTTCGCTTTGATTTGGCAGTGGGCGAGGGAGTGTTTGAGTTCGAGTTTGCGCCCAGAATGCTTGGATTTGTAGTGCGTTTCGAAGCTGTCGATAGCGGTCTTTATTTGCGGTGGGATGATGACGGGGACAGTCGGGTAGGTTGGCCATGAAGAAGCGGAGAGGATGCTGACGTTAAGATCCAGGGTCTGCTTTTGGCCACGTTCTTCGCAAATAGTCTTGTACGATGCCATTTCTTCGCGGGATAGCTCGATGTCGCGGAACATCTGCTCGAGGTTGGCCGTAAAGCCTGCGCCGCATTCTGTACGATGTCAGTACCGCGTCCGCAACACCATTGTATGGGAAGCTTTACCTGTCTTGAGTCTTGACAGCATACTCCTCTCTGCATCTGCACTGGCACTTCTGCCCATCAACAGACGCCTCGCCAGATCCTTCTTGTAGAAGGCTTCGAAGACGGCCTTGCCGTGTACGAAACGGAAGAGGTCCAATACTTGATCCAACTGGTTGTTGACTTCGGTGTCCTCATCGTAGATCGCATCTTCGTTATCTTCCTCCGCCTCCAGCACCTCTACTTTCGTCGATGTTCTCCGACCGAGCTGTGCAGGAATAGCCTTCGCTCCTCCGCGCAGCAGCATATCGACATACTTGGCGATCATTTCACCAGTTTTAGAGTTATCCGTACCCCAGCTTGCACTCGTCTTCTTTGTCTTGTTCATGAAGGCCTCAAAGGACTCGCGCAGTGCATGACCAAGCTCATCGTTGCGGTGGAAGGAAACTTTCCAAAAGGTGTCCAGCTGCTTTTTGAGAGTCAGAAGCTGTACGACCATGTTCTCTTGCTCCTTTTCGTTGAAAACGATGGCTGTGCCTTCGTCATCGATCCACTTCGTAAATGTAGGTCGCAGCTTAGTGCCTAGCCTCCGTCGTTCGAGTAGGGAGTACAGTAACTCAAGATCTTCTACAGAATTTGCCTCTAGTAAGTCTGCAAACTCATCTTGATTGATGAGTCGCTCCTCTTTCCTTGAGATGAGATGGTCCTCCAGCAATGTCAGGAGGTCGCGTTTCGTTGTGTTAGGCAGCATATACAGTTCGGCCCTCTGCATCTCACGATCCATCAGCGCTCTTGCACTGCGGACATACTCAGGCAGCGACTTCTGCTCGCTCTCAGCGTCCGCCCATTTCATGAAGTATTCCTGGCTAAGCTCTAGCAGTCGTGGCTCGAAATGCTCGGTATACACGCGCATATCATGGAACATGTCGATCGTCTTCTTGAACACATCGCTGTCTAACTCTCCGCCCGTTCGATCAGCAGCAATCAGGTCGCAAGCGCCGTCGATGATGCGAGGGTTGAGCTTCGCGTGCTCGAAGATTATTGAACGGAACAGGCCGATCGAGATCTCGCGGAGAGACTCATGCCGAGGAAGCAGGTACGATCGGTCCAGGTAGCAGAAGATCCAGTCGAGATACTGCACCTGGTCGTGCCATGTGCTCCAGGCCTGCAGGGTGGCCCGTAGAACATCCACGTTTGTACGAGCGAGACTCTCTTTGACCTTGGTCTTCAGCCCGCCACCCACGTACTCCTTACACTTCCTGACGAGCCTCTCCTTGACGTCGCGTGCCATATTCTGCCGGCAGAGGTTCTCCACGCCGCGATAGAGCTCCTCCAGGCTGAAGTCAACCTCGCCCTGCTTAAAGATGGTGTCCAGCGCGGCCTCGATCTTCAGCCATGTTTGCTCGAGAAAGGCTTTCGGATCGACTTTGCGTGTAGGCCTGAAGTTCTTGACCATCAACCGTTTGGGTCCAGCGTTGGCGCCGACGTTGGGCGCGGTCTTGCGAATGATGCCATTGCGAGGCTTTGCAGGACTGTTGTCCGGGCTCGAGGTAATGTCGACGACGTCTTTGCCGTTTGGCACACTTGCCCGCTTGCTGGGGAAGCTGTACATGTCGGCGGTGCTCATGACGCTTGTTGTAACGGGTGTGGCAGCGTCTTGCGGGGAGCTCTCGCGGCGGGTGCGTTTATTCGTGGGGGAAAGCGGAGCGGTGGCGGACGACGTGGGCTTTTGCTGAGCGGTGAAGGACAGTTTCTGCTGAGTGGAAACCGAGTGCTTCCGTTTCAGCGTGCCAGTGTCGGCGGAGGACATTGAACTGTGTGCTGGCGCGCAAAGATGTCGTGGTCCGCACGTTGATGTAGCTCGGCTGCTAGGATGACGCGCTGGCGCTAGCGCAGTAGCTGCATGCTGCGATAATGATATCAGTATCGACAGGACGTGTTCAAGAGCGGGAGGTGCAGCAAATGTCACGGAAGGCGGAATCTGAAATGGGGATGAAATCTGAAAGTATATGTGATCGTCCTGTGCCGACGCGCACCTCAAGTTACTCTGTGTAACTTGTGGAAGTTCGAGGCGCTCTGGTCACCGGAGATAACGGCAATAAATCTCAGTCTTCTAGTGGTCGTACACAGTAAAGTAATATATACACAGCCAGTGAATTGAAACATCTGATATTCCATCGTACAAGGAAAGCATAAACCCTAAACAACGCTTGCTCGCACTGGTTCGGTGGTTCGGTATCAGGAACGCCGAAGCGCCCGCTGTAGTCGCCGCTCAGTATGCTCCCAGCTATGAAGTGATTAGACTAACACAACAGAAATGATGTACACCGTGTAGGTGCCGCACACATGCCATAAACTCAATCACCGAGGATGCTCTCCTCATCTGCTTCCCTCTCGGGCGCTTGTTCTTCCGCGTCAGCACCGTTTACCTGCTCCTCCTGCTCAGCGTCCGCCATCTCCTCATCTTCGATTTCATCGCCGGGCACCTCATTCTCCTCCTCGTCGTCACTTTCGATGACAGTCTCCTTGCTCTTGCCGGATTTGGCAGCTGACTTAGCAGGCGCCTTCTTCGGCTTCTTGATGAACTTCTGTGCATCGAGATGGCCAACCACCTCCTTCCATGTAATTGTCAGCTTCGCCTTATTTCTTTCCAGGCGCTTCTTCACCATCTCGCCTCCCTCTGTGCCGAAGCTACCGACAAGGTATCCTTGTACGATGCGGGCGCCGTACTCACAAAGGCGCTCTTCGGCAATGAGAAGGCGGACCTGTTTGTTTTCTTGTGTGCGCGTGTCTTCCGAATCTTCGTCATCAGATTCGGGCTCGTCGTCAGGGTCAACAGGATCATCGTCCACATCTGGCTCCTCGAGACGTTTGTTTGCAAGTTTGGCGAGGTTGTTCTCCATTGCAGTAAGGACCTGCAACAGGAACTTGACTGTATGGGTGTCGACATCTTGTGCTAATGCCTCCCAGTCGTCGCTCGAGTCATCGTCATTCGCTCTAGAAGCACGGCCTTGTACCTTCTTGGGCGTACGGTCAAGGCCTGCCTTCTTGACCTTCAGCGCGCGGAAGATATTGTAGACATCGAGGAGGAGGTTGGCGGCTTCGAGGCGCACATCATCAGAGCCTTTGCGGTTTTCAATGATAGTCATGAGTGACGTGACGCATGTGTCGCGTCGCTCAACCAGGGTCATAAGGTCATCATCCGGCATTGTGGTGCCAGCTTCGATATGGTCCATGCACTCTTTGCACTTCCACATGAAGTACGTTAGCAATACTGACATGGCGTGGCGGACAAGTGTATCCTCAGCTTCGTTCGTTTCCGCGTCCAAGTCATCTGACGGCAAGCCGCGGTCCAAGATTTGTAGTACGGAGTTGATGGGTGGTGAATCCAAAGCAGTCTTCTTCGACTTGCCCTTTGATTTCGCAGGCACGATAATTTCATCCAATACCGCTGCATTTGAAACTTTGCTCAACTGAGCAATTTTCAAGACAATGTTCGAGACGCCGACGAGAATGTTCTGCTCGAGGTTGCCCCGCGAGGAGAAGTCTTTCCCTCGCCGTAATGCGTCGAATGTATTGATGAGATCGTCCCAGAGAGCTTGAGTCTTGAGGTGGATGACTTCCTTGAGTTCGTCGTTTTCTTGCGCATGCAGCATTGACCCGACAGCTTCGATCAGGACACGCTCGTTGTGATGCGTCAGGAACTGCTTATTAATGTCATCAAGCAGCGCAGTCAACGCCGTATTCTGACGCAGCTCTTCGAAGACATCCAGACTCAACTCACGCTCTAGACGAAGACATAGTGCCGCAGCCTCGGGCAGCGCCCCAAATTTCTTCAGCAGATCAGGGATAAGGAGAGTAAGTTTCCTCGCCATCTCGGCTTGCTCCTCTTGATCACTGTCGCGTTGGGCTTTTGTTTTCTTCTTATCTCTCTCTGCTTCAGCCAGACGCTGTAGCCGAAGGCGAACAACCGCGTTAAGGATGTCCAGAAGGGCAGTTTCGTGCTTCTCTTCGAGTCTGCAATTCTCTCGTAGCATAGCTTCCGTATCATCACCACCATTTTGCCCAGCCTGGGTGTGGTCGTAGAGTAAGTAGCCTGCTAGTACTTCCCAAGATCTGATCTCGGGAATGGCCTCATACAGCGCCTGGGCAGCCAATGAGTATCGTGACTCGACACCAGCCGTTATCAATCCTAGCTCTGCGCTGGTATGTGAGATTCGCTCGATCTGAGTCGGCAGCTCTTCTTCATCCTCATCATATGAAAGCAGCTGGTCAACCAGACACTTGAGCTTCAGCCATTCCAGCCGTGGGTTCTGGTACTCATCGTCTTCATCATCTGGTGATCCTAGCGCTTCATCCAAAGCTTCTTGACCGCCCATGTCGTCGACAATAGCTTCATACGCAGCGTTAACGTTCTCGGCGAAGAAGCCAACCACTGACTTACGCACCTTGGCGTCAGCATCGAAGATGAGCTTGCCCACAGAATCGATGTCATCTGGCTCGAGGAACCCAGCTTCTCGGAGGACATCTAGTAGATCGACTGCTGCGGCACGCACGTGGTTCTCGGCGTCTCGGGTCGCGATTTCGACAATTCGAGCTCGGAAGCGTTCTGTAAAAGTCTTCAGCCCGGTAAGCTTGTCCTTGTCGTTGAAGAGACGCGCAAGTTGGTGCAGCACTTCGACTCGTGTTGGAGCGTTGGGATCTGACAGTACCCATCCTAGGTAGCGCAAGTGGCTTCCATCGAAGAACTTGTCTGGGTATGCGATGATCCAGTCTGCTAACGCCCCAACGCAGTCTACTCGGATGTGAGGGTCTACGTCACGGTACCGGTGGACATATACCAGACTAAACCAGTCGTTCAATGCGCCGTCTACGGACTCCTGCTTCGCGTTGTAGTCCTCGACCTCTTGATTTGCCGCAGAAACGCGGGCTTTGTTGACTCGCGACTTCTTTGCTTCGGACTCGCTCTGCCGCATCTTCTTCGCTGTATTTTCAACAATCTCCGCTGCCATCGAGGCAAGAGCGGTCGTAATGGCTAAAGCTGCAACGGTGGCTGTATGGCGGAACGGTCGATTTGCGCTCGAGGACATGGCGCCGATCCAGACAGCGATGTTCTCTAGTAGCTCTTGGTTCTCGTACATGAGCCCTGTTTGTGCGATGCTCTGTATTAGGGTGAGGAAGAAGCGGTGCAGAGTATTTCGAAAAGCCTGGCCACCGCCATCCTTTGCCTTGGCGATTAAGGGATACTCGGTGACGTCCTGTGCCTGGTATTCGTCCTGGAGCTCTGCGACGCGGCTCGGCGCGTTGTCTGGGTCGGCGATGTCGTCCTCGTCGATGCGAAGACTGCACCCGGCCGCGCGCAATACGAAGTTGACGATCTCGGCGACAGCTTTCGCCTCGTGCTCATTGAAACGCGCCACCCATCGCGCTGCGACATCCTCGAGGCGGTCGCCGCTGCCAAACACATCAGCTGTAGCGCGTCAGCTTCACCTAATCGTTGATTCACGCGACATAAGCCTACCATAAAGCCCTCCCGCCTCGTCTCCAGCAAGGACGCTCTTGCGAATCGGTGCTTTGCGTGGTCTACTGGGTTTCTTTGACGCGCCTGTTGCGGGTCGCATGGCCAATGTCACGCTCTTGCCATTTGTTTTGGCCTTCTTCTGCGCAGGTCGCTTTGCAGCGGCTTTGCCCTTGCTCTTACGTCGCCGTTCCCTCAATTCCTCCTCATCTGGTTCGCCTTCGGTGCTCTCATCGTCCTCCTCTTCGGAACTTGTCTCGTCAGCATCGACGCCGCTATCATTCTCGTCGCCGCGCTTCCTCTTCGCAGCCCCGTTTGGGCTTGTGCCAGGTGTGAACTTTTCGGGTTTCTTCGTTACGCGTCCGGACTTCCGTCGCGCGCTTGACGAGGTGACGTCGCCAGTCTCAGATGCCGCGACTGCCGCGCTCATAATGATTGCGCGCTATGTGGGTGCGAGCGTGGCAGGATATCAGTACACTGGGCCGGAGAGGCGCGTCGAGCTCAATGCCAGCTGTGGTGATGGCGGGGATCGAGGTGAGCAACACGCGCCTACTGCGCGAACCAATTGTGGCACTAGCTCCCGACCCCAAGGCATCAACAAGCGCGTCATTGCGGCGCTCGTGCATTTCACTCTGCCCAACACCAAAAGGGTTTTGACGCGAATTTCATCATGGCGTACATCTCGAAAGCTCGTGAACGAACATCCATATTTACACATTTGTCGCCAGTAGTTGTTGCAGTCACATGATTGCTTCGCCAAACTTTGATCGCCGTCGTTTTTCTACAGCCCGTCCTGTACGATGCACTCCGAAATTCCCAAATTTGCATGCGTCGTCCTTTTGAGGACGTGTCTTATCGCAAGAAGTTCCAGTCTGCACTCCAGAGGCAACGTTAAGCAGTTCTGACATCGTGGCCGCTGGCAGTTCAGAAATCTCAGAAGACTGAATGCCAGGCTTCTTCAAACCAGGTCGACATAATCCGCATCCAATCACACAGCACTATGCATGTGACGGGGTGTGATAGCAGTAGCTTGCGAGACACGATCACATCTTCTAAGGATTGAACACATCATCACCAGCCTCACAGATGAGCGTTTAAAGTTACACAAGGCCTCGAATGGCCCCACGGGAAGGCAGGCCAATTTGTCCGTGCACAAGCTCCGTTGTTCCTTCAGCCTCAGAACCCCCACATGTCGGCCCTCCGCGGAGCGTAAGCATACTACATGCACCATCATACTCACTGTTAGACCCCTATCCTGACATGCTTTCACACTAGACCTTGATAGCCATGGCCAAGCAGGCGTTTGATATATTAAGGAGGCCAATGATCCGGCCAGCATGGACCTACACTACCGACTGCGCCAGCCTTGGCAGATGGCACGCTCGATTGCCGGAAGACCTACGATCTCGGCGAGATTAATTTTCCCAACGCCGGTCTCGATCCTTTTGTCTACCGGGAATTTGGCGGTGAAGACCCTGAATTGGAAAGTTGTGGGTTGCCCATGACGTCTACGTGGCCCTGATGGGGCAATTAATGTACAACGCGTTCGCAACACGTCGAAACCTCGGGAAGTGACGGTCTATGTCTCTGATTTGTAAAGTGCAATTGTTTGAATAATCTTAAAGAGAGCCGTACGAAGCTCACACTGACAGATCCCACATCACACTGATAGCTCTCACTTCACACGTAACAAATAAATCTCAATATACCCTTTAGATTGCTCTATTACATACACTGCAACCAACGTATACCAACGTCAACATGGCACCAGCTGCAAGATACGAATCCGACTCCAAGGATGCCTCTCCTTTGGGTCAACCCCTCAAATTCGAGTTTTCCGGACGAACAGCGCCCAACCGCTTCCTTAAGGGAGCTATGACCGAGCGCATCTCGAGCTGGGATCCCGAAAACCTCGAGGCTCGTGGTGTACCTTCCAAAAACCTCGTCAACCTATACAGGAGATGGGGCGAGGGCGGCATTGGTCTCATTCTCTCCGGCAACATCATGATCGAGTACGACCACCTCGAAGCGGCTGGTAACCCCATCATTCCCCGCAAGTCCGAGTTCTCTGGCGAGCGCTTCGAAGCGTTCAAGGCGACAGCGACAGAGGCCAAGAAGCACGGCTCTTTGTTTGTCGGCCAGGTCTCCCACCCCGGACGACAGGTCGAGTCGCGCATCCAGAAGAAGCCTGTTTCTGCTAGCGATGTCCAGCTTGAGGGCAACATCATGGGCATGACTTTCGAGAAGCCTCGCGCTGCGACGGAAGAGGATATTGCCAACATCACTGAGGGCTTCGCACATGCTGCTGAATACCTCGAGAAGGCTGGATACGACGGCATCGAGCTCCATGGAGCCCACGGGTACCTGCTCGCCCAATTCCTCTCCCCCACTACCAACCAACGCACCGACAAGTACGGTGGCTCGCTCGAGAACCGCGCTCGCATCATCGTCGAGATTACCGACGCCATCCGCAAGCGCGTGTCGAGTGATTTCATCATTGGCATCAAGCTGAACTCGGTCGAGTTCCAGGACAAGGGTTTCACCCCCGAGGAAGCCAAGCAATTATGCAGTATCTTGGAGGAGAACAAGTTCGACTTTGTCGAGCTGTCCGGTGGCACATACGAGAAGTTCGCATTCGAGCACCAGCGCGAGTCGACCAAGAAGCGTGAGGGTTTCTTCCTCGAGTTTGCCGATCTTATTGCTCCCGTGCTCTCCAAGACAAAGACGTACATCACCGGCGGCTTTAAGTCTGTTGGTGCGATGGTCAAAGCGCTCGATGTCGTCGATGGCGTGGGACTCGCTCGTCCTCTTGCGCAGGAGCCGCGCCTGTGCAAGGACATTCTGGAAGGCAAGGTGACGGGCGCTATCAAGCAGGTTGTGGACGAAAACAACGTTGCTATCACCAACGTTGCTGCGGGCTCGCAGATGCGCCAGATTGGCAAGGATCAAGAGCCTATCGATCTGAGCATTCAGGAGAACCTGGATGCCTTCTTGAAGGACATGGGCACTTGGTTTGAGAAGATGGCGAGTGACAGCAAGATGCAGAACTACGGGTATGCTGATCTTACGAGCGCGCAGGCTGTGCCGTATGGAGCGGCATCTGCATAGAGAGCGCATAGAGAGCGCATAGAATTACAGGCATAGACTTTAGACACGATTAATGGGCTACGAGTTGCTTCATCATCTACAGTATTTACTATATGCAACCTTTCTGACGTGTTTGCCTCTCGCACTCGTTCAATCAACTCAGCTGTGGCCTGCGTACATCTCAACACGGGCATAATGGTCAACGCAGATACCTAGTGGTAGAAGATCATGTCTCATTGCAGTCACAAAGGACGGGTATCTATATTCCGAGCAGTACTTGTGTGCCCTTTGCCTTGCATCTTTTCCTCCCTCTCACAGCAGCTCATCGTCCTGCGGTATCGCACTGCTCACCACCTCAACGCCCCCCTCCTTCTGTTCCTCCTCCACCGCACCATCCTTATTCTCATCCTTGACCTCATCCATCACCTCATCCCCTACCCACTTCACTCCCTTCCTCCCCTCCCCATCACCCTCCGCAAGCACCGCAAACGCGCTCTTTGCGCCACCCTTCTTCCCCTTCACACTCTCGTCGTTGACCTCTTCCCACACCTTCGCCCGCCCCTTGATCGCCCCCGCCTTTTCGATACTCTTCTGCTTCTTCAGCTCAAACTTGTCCATGTCATCAGCCGCGCGCTCCATGGCTTTCTCGGCGCGCACCCGCTGCGCCCGGGTGAGCTTCGTGTTACGCTTCTTGGATATGCCGGAAGATTTCGCGGACAGCACGTGGTGTTTTGTTTCCGAGGGGCGGGAGGGGGAGGGGGAGCGTGCTGCGTCTTTCTTGGGAAGGGCGATGGGGAGGGAGGGGGAAGCGGCGCGGCGGGCGGCGCGGGAGTGGGGTGCGACTTCTGTGTGTCTATTAGCGGGAGTGCTAGGCATACTTTTGAAATGGGTGGTTTGCATACGCTTCTTCTTGAGCTTTGCGGTTTTCGCCATTGTGGTGAGTGGTTGTGTGGGTTGTGGCTCGTGCTCGGAAGTGAATGCGACAAGGCAATGTTGTTTCGTGTGAGAATGAAAGTAGAAGGAAGACTCTTCTCGGAATTCAATCAAAGGTGAAGACTGTGAAGTGTGAAGGTCGGCGGCATTGCCCTCAAGTTCACTGAGACTTTTTTGTGGGGCCGCAGGGCTGCGGAAGTCCCACATGGCCGAACCCTCGAGACACCATCACAAGCTTTGCATTCACAGCCGCCACCGCCCTCGCTTGCTGTCTCACACACACCACCTGGCCCCTTCCCTTCATGTTGGAACCGGCCGCGTCGCCTGTGTGTTTGCTGTGTCTCATGCGCTGGCCCGAGGGTTGAGCCACCCATTTCCCTCATCCGTTTCCTCGCATTCTATCCCTTACAAAGACTGGAGCCCTTCTCCACCACCCAATCTTAGCACGCACTGCTAGCTGCGAGCATGAGCCACAACGACTACCTGACGTTCGAAGAATTCAACCGCCGCTCGGCCACGCCGCACTCCCACACCACACCCGCCGCCGTTGGCATCGCTGTTGTCGCCGGCGTTGCGACGCTCTTCAAGTTCCTCGACTTCCTCGGGTACCCTGTCTGGTTCTGGATCCGCCAGTTTGCGCACAAGATGGCGCTTGAGTTGGTGCGCGCCGTGTCGCCTACGCCCTCGCTCGATTCTGTCGCCAGCGACGACACAATGCAGAGCGGCGGCATGATGGGGAGCCTGTTCGGCATGGGCGCGAGTGCGCTGTCCAAGGGCGTGCGAGGGGTTGCCAGCGCGCTGTCGAGAGGGCCCAGCGATGTTCCCCCGGGGCTGGGCAACTACGACAACTCGTGCTACCAAAACAGCGTTATCCAGGGCCTGGCGTCGCTCCCTTCACTGCGCAGCTACCTCGAGAAGACTACCGCTGAACACACGTCGCTCACGGGCGAGACCACCAACGGTGCGCTGCTGGAGATGATCAGCCAGCTCAACGACCCCGAGAAGCGCGGACAGCATTTTTGGATCCGCGGGAAGCTGAAGTCGATGAGCACTTTCACGCAGCAGGATGCGCAGGAGTACTATTCAAGGATCCTAGACGAGCTGGACAAGGAGCTGAAGAAGGCCACTCCCAGTAAGCGGCCCACGTCTGTGTCGCGCATAGCCTCAAGCTTACGAGAACCAGGTGATAAGGAGAAGGACGGCGAGAAGGACACAACAGACGAAAAGAGCGACGCAGAGCAATCCAAATCCACGCCAATTCCCTTGGAAGGCTCGCTGGCACAACGCGTAGGCTGCACAACTTGCGGCTACTCGGAAGGCCTATCGCTGATCCCCTTCAACTGCATCACAGTCTCGCTTGGACGAAACCGATCCGGCTATGATATCCGCGAACTGCTCGACGAGCACACCGGTCTTGAATACATCGAGGGTGTAGAATGCTCCAAGTGCACACTATTAAAGAAGAAGACCACGCTCGACGCGTTAATAGCGTCCAAAGGCCCTGTCCCACTATTTACTACACAGCTGCAAGCTATTCAGGAAGCTCTCGACGATGAAGACCTGAAGGACACAACCATGACCAAGAAGCTCAACATACCCAAAAAGAACTGGATCAAAAGCGAGAAATCGAAACAAGTCGTCATTGCCCGAGCTCCTAAATCGCTCGTTCTCCACATTAACCGCAGCATCTTCGACGAGACCACCTTCTCCCAATACAAGAACAACGCTGGCGTGGCGTATCCGTCAACACTTGATCTGGGCAAGTGGTGTCTGGGCGCGAAGCCGAGCGGCTCGTTGAAACCTGACCTCGATCCCAAGACGGACGAGTGGCCCCGCGATCCTAAAGAGTCCATGCTTGCGGGCGCGGACGATACTACGCCTTCGCCGTTCCAGTATAGGCTGCGCGCTGCCGTTACTCACTTTGGCACACATGGCAATGGTCACTATGTTTGCTATCGACCGCATCCGAGGGTGGTTCGCAAGGCGGCAGAGGAAAAGACAGAGAACGACCATGATGTAGAGGAGTCAGACATCGAAAGCGAGGCAGCAGAAGCTGTAGACGAGAAAGAGCACCAAGAAGAGCAACCGCAGGACGATGAAGCGGATGAACAGGCACAAGAAGAAGACGAGGAAGAGAAGGAACAATCGCACACGCCCACTAACGAAGAGCAATGGTACCGCTTCAGCGACGACACAGTCTACGCCATCTCGGAACGTGAAGCCCACCAGGGCAACGTCTTCATGCTCTTCTACGAGCGCATCGACGAGGACGACTCCCCATCTCCCATCCCCTCCGCAACCCAGCCCGTGACTGAGTCCACGCCCCTTGCGCCATCCACCATCACGTCCCCGGCCAGCGCGGATGAGGTAGCGGAGGTCGCAGCTCCAAACGACGATGAAGCTCCGGCGGCTTTGATTCTCCCAGAGGAGGCGGCAGTGCAGGCCACACCGCCTGTGCTTGCATCCGACAAAGCTGCTGAAACTGTCGGAGCCACAGAGGAACCTGACTCTCGCGACGCGAACGCAGAAGCAGAAGCAGAAGCAGAGCCACCCTCGGAGTCTGAAGCCGAGGCCGCAGCAGCAGCAGTAGCAGCAGCAGCCCCAGCGCCTTCCCCCTCGTTGCCTCCATTCTCGCCACACACGATGCGCACGGCGGGCAACACAGCGGCGAGGGGCCAGGGGAGTAGAAAGAGTTTGCCCCTCATTAGCGCGACGTGAATCTATTCATTCCTTGACTGCACACATGCGCTCTTCTTCCACTCTACATGTTGCTGTCTTTCTCTCTCTCTCTCTCTCACACACACACAAACCTACACATAGTCGGACATTTGGTCTTGAAAAGAGAGAAGGAGAGATTCCCCGCTCGTTCATTCGAGTCCTCCCTTCCCTCTTCCGCCCCATTTGTCTTTCTCATTTTCATTCTTCTCATCGTCATGTCGTTTTGCGAGGGCCCTGTTGCCTGGATCATTCATCCGTCTGTCCGGGTCAGGAGGCGTTTTTTTTGGGGCGCAACGGCGTGGGGAATACGAATAAAAAGGTGGTTAGGACGTTGTTGCTGTTGCGATGGTGGTGGTGGTTGCATTTGTCATTGTTACTGCTATTGGTAATTATTGGTAACGTGGTGAGTGGTATTATTTGGTTAGCTGCTTGATAGCCAATATTTATATTGTCGCGTCGCGAGATGGCCTTGGTTCCGCCGCGTTGGAATGGCGCGTTTGTTTGTTCTCGAGACTTGGTCTGCCTGGTTGAGATGGTGATGTGGTGATGCAAGTGAAGATTGCATGGCTGAGCAGGTAGGTTTGGTGGATAGCATGCCATGGCGATTTATGATTCCCCGGTCTGGGTGAGATGGTGTCACAGTCATTGAGAGCGTGCTGTTACAACCTGCTGTTGCTATTGTCATCACCATTACTATTACTATTGATACTACCATTACTATTACCATTACTGCTGCTGTTCCTGCTATTGTGCCCACAACACACCACTACTTGCAGCTTGCACGCCAATCGACACTCCAGCTCAACAGGTACGTACAGCACGTGGCAGCCCTCTTGCCAGCCCTCTCAACCAACCCACGTCTCCCCAGTCCCAGCGCACCTGTCCCTCATCCGCACAACACTCACAAACCTACATAGCACCCTGACATCACAACGTGCTCAATGGCAGATGCATCGCTTCAATAGCGTGCCTGTCTGGTGTCGCGGTCTGGATCTGTCGCAAGGCTGGGTGGCTTGCTGAGGGCGCCCTTGCTCGCTCTTGGCTTTGTCAAGCGTGTCTTGGGCAGGCACGAGTGGCAGTAGAGCAGCAGAGGGCAGGCGGCACGTTCGTCACTGTGCGTCGGCGGACGGGTAATGCGGATGTGGGGGGGATGTGCCTGGATGGGGGTGCTGCGGGTGTGGGTAGGTGTTGAGGAGACATCCTTTGAGCGTATATGTGGGTGTGGGTGTGGGTGTATGTATATGTGTGGGTGAGAGAAGGCAAAGTTAGTTTCTCCTCGGGAGCGTCACGTCGGCTACATGGCATGGCAAGCCCACAATACGTGCTGTGGGGAAGTGTGGCAACAACAACCACCACCACCGTCGACGCTCAGGCCTTAGCAGGACGTCAGCGCTCGACACACCATGTGGTTGTGTTATGCAACGGCGATCAGCAGTACCAAGCGTCGTCGGTCGCTGTCTTTGACTGGCGATGGAGCTTGTCTCCTCGTTACCAGCGGCGTGGGTTGGCAAGCGTTGCACGGCAGAAACGGATCTCTAGACTGACACGACGACCACGCCCAGGGCTGCGAAATCCTGTTTGTGCACCGTCAAGTGCGTCAGGATGGAATGTGCAGTCCGGACATGCTGAGGCAATAGCTCTGGTGCGGTAGTGCCGGATGGCTGTCCGCGAGATTCTGTTTTGTGGTTTAGGGAGGAGAGGAGGATTGTGGGCAGCAGGCGCGCACGTGGGCGGATTAGGCAAGAGCAAACATGGGACGGCGTCGTGTCTGGGGGAAGTAAGGTGCCGCTTGTTCCGTCCCCAGCTGGAGAAGGTGCTAGTGAAGACGAGGTTGAGACTGTGATGATTTGAGTGGGCTCCACAGGTGGGCATCCGTGTACAATAATTAACTGCCAGCGGGTCATGGACTCTTTGTGGACGGGGGAGCGAGGCTTAGTTGGGGCTGCTAAGATGAATCGGGGGTCGTGTCAGTCGTGTGTGCCGCTTGGGTGGTGCAGACGTCGCGCGGCCATGGAAGCTGCGTGGAAGGGGGGTTCCAAGGCGCCCGCAGACAGCAACCATTGTCACACTGTCAGCCATGTGCCTGCGACGCTTGACGTGAAGCATAGGGGCGTTTCTGTTTCAATCTCCCATCAAGAGCATGTACAATATCGGTAGCAGCATGAAGCCGTCGTGT
Organism: Stagonosporopsis rhizophila; assembly: GCA_016767195.1. Classification (NCBI taxonomy): domain Eukaryota; kingdom Fungi; phylum Ascomycota; class Dothideomycetes; order Pleosporales; family Didymellaceae; genus Stagonosporopsis; species Stagonosporopsis rhizophila. The sequence continues at coordinate 1,061,878 of CP068494.1, forward strand.
CAGGGCGCCGGGCGCCGAAGCAGATTGGTTGGGCTTGTGCGAGTGCAGCCAATGGGCGGCCAGCAGAGCCAGCAGGCAGCCGGTCCAATGCAATGCGAGGGCCCCGAGTTCGTCCGCCGAATCTCCAGCCTGCGACAGGCCGGCCGCCACTGGCAGCCCACCCCAGCCGATGCGCGCCCCCCTCAGCGGCGCAGCACGGCCGTCGTCGTGCGCAGACAGGCATCGCAGACATTGCAGCCCTCGCAGCCCTCGCAGCCATGGCCGGCGTCGCCAGGCTTCTGCTGCGCTGCCATTGCAACGCACGGCGCGGGCGTGCAGCACCCGCTGGGGCGCAAACTTTGTTGTGGCATCTGCAGTGCGGCCGGTTTGATCTGGCCTTGGGTGGGTCCGACGCGAAGGGCCGGATGCTGCATGGGTGGGTGGTGGCACGCTTGAGCGCCGCCTGCGCAGGCTTGTCGCTCTTGGTCCCCATTGCTTGTGTCGTCCGGCCGCCTGCACCCTTCGCACCCGCAGCCGCACGCTTCGCCCTCGACACCACGACCGCCCCCGCCGACCCGCCAGCACCAGCACCACCACTACCACCACCACCACCACCACCGCACCCGCAACCGCCCTCGCCCGTCTGCAGCCCCATGGGAGCACACACGCAGGCACCCGCCGCCGCCGGACCAGTATAACACGCCGCCATGCGCGAGGCCCTGGGCGTGCCGTGGACAGGGGCGACGCCCGCGCTGGAGCTGCGCGACTCCAGCAGGCCCTACGTGAGTCTTCCTGCGCCCCTCGCTGCCCGCGACCCCGACGCGCCCACTGACGCCCGCACCCAGCACTGTCCGTCCTACAAGCTGCCCGAGTACGGCGTCATCGAAATCAGCCCCGGCAACACCATCACCCTCACCACAAACGCAATCTTCCGCCCGCAGTGCACCTCGGCCTCGCAGAGCGCCAACGGCGACGGCACCGGCCAGGTCCTCAGCGTCGCCGACATCAGAGACCCCTTCCACGCCTCCATCACCCCGCAGGCCTATGCCACCGGCGCCGCCACCGTCATCGCCTGGATGCTCGTCATCATGCTCATCATCACCCCGCGCACCTTCTTCGTCGGCAACGCCTCTGGCCGCTCAGGCCTCATGGGGAGACGCGGCATGATCAGCGGCGCGACCGGCGGAGGGAGCATCATCGGCGTCGGCAGCCGTCCGTGGCTGCAAAAGGTCGCCGCCCTAACCGTCGCCGTCTCGCTGACCCTGGCCACCGCCGACACGTTCAAAATCGCCGGCCGCCAGTACGCCGAGGGCTTCATCGACGCCATGGAGCTGCGCGACCAGGTCGTCGCAGGCATGGAAATCAAGGTCTCGCGCATCATCTCCGACGTCTTCTTGTGGCTGGCCCAGGTCCAGACCCTGATACGCCTGTTCCCCCGCCATAAGGAAAAGGTCATCATCAAATGGGTCGGCTTTGCCCTGATCCTCCTCGACATCACCTTCAGCTCCCTCAACAGCTTCGGCCCCTACGACAACAGCCCCCGCCCCGCCCACTTCGACACCGCCATCCCCGCACTGAGCTACCTTTTCCAGCTGTCACTCAGCATGCTGTACGCCGCCTGGGTCCTCTACTACGCCATCACAAAGCGACGCTACGCCTTCTACCACTCCATGATGTGGAACATGAGCGTCGTCGCCCTACTATCCATCATCGCCATACTCACACCTGTCGTCTTCTTCATTACCGATATTGCCAATTACACCATCGCTGGCTGGGGAGACTACTTCCGGTGGGTGGGAGCAGCAGCCGCCAGTGTCATTGTCTGGGAGTGGGTAGAGCGTATCGAGGCGCTAGAAAGAGAGGAAAGAAAAGATGGGATTTTGGGGAGGGAAGTCTACGACGGCGACGACATGCTTGACGACACACCTTCATCATCCTCCAAGTCGTCCAAGTGGCCGTATTCGAAACGAAATTCTTACGACGAGAAGAAAGGAGGTAGTAGTCGTGGTGGCGGTGGTGGTGGTGGCCTTGGCAGTTTCAGTCTGAGTGCTTTCGCTGCTGGCCAGACTGGCCGTGTTGGTGAACTCGCCCAAAAGCTGGGCCGAAAGATGACCGAATCGCCACGAGCAGAGGCACGCAAGAAGCGCACTATCCATGTGCCAGCGCCACCACCCGTACATCGACGACCCGAGTCGGTCCGTCGAGGTGACCGCAGCTCGAGCGCATATGTACGCGTGCAGAGTCCAGTTCTTCCCCCGGCTGTTCCTGTCGTTGCTTCGCCAGTCAGCCGGACAGATACTACAAGCGCAGACTCTACAGTATACACTGTGCGATACCATCCCATCAACGAAACACCACCAATCCGTCAACCTACGTCAATCGAAGACCGGTTGACACCAGAAGCAGCGAAGCCACAGCATCAGCCCGAACCTCAGGAGAGTACTGCACAACCAGCAGACCCAAGCGATCCTGAGAAGGGCGCTGCAGAACCAGACGCATCCGCCGGTAACAACAGGTGGAACTGGCAGGGGATGGCAAATCCTTTCGCGAGGAAGGGTCGTGCGCCGCCACAAGAGCTGCAGAGAGGCCAGGTCATCGAACCTCTTGCTGTTGACGAGGTGCACGCCAACATTCCCCCGCGAAATTACAACGGTCTGGCTCTCTCGGACCGCCTTGGCACATTTGCCGCACAGCAAGGCGAAAGGTTCAGGTCTAAGAAGAAGGTCGGCAAGAACTCTGAGACGAACCTGCCAGTGACCATCATCCCGGCTCAGCCACGTGGTCAGACCTGGTCTCCCGATTACCACCAGCGCCAGCGCCAGCAACAGCAGCAGCATCAGGATGCGCATTATAGTGAAGTGTCAGCCGCTGCTGGCATTCAGATTGCTAGGATACCCACGACCATTGAGGAGCAGTCAGACCTGCCTTCACCAGCACATTCTGGCCAGACGCTCAACTCGAGCGAAGCTGTTGAACCTTCGACCTCTGCCAACTCGAATCGCAACGCGCACAGGCGATACACGTCACAGACTGGTGGCCTTAGCGCCCACCCTCCTGTTTCGCCGATAAGTCTGACTGAAGAGATCCAGAGTCCAACACCACTGCTGGATCACCACTCGTCATCACAACATGGATCGTCTTCTCAACAACACAACAATCACGACAGGTAGCGTGCTTTGCGTGTACGGTTCTTGCACTTCTTTGTTTATATTTACGACGCGTTTTATGCGTCAATACTTGTATACCCCATATTTTTTTTCAACGGCGCACTGGCGGCACGGTGAGATGACAGCATTCGCATAGGTTTGGCACGTTATCTAGGTTTTTAAAAAAAGCTGTAGGGCTATTGGGAGCCCCCTCATGAAAGGGTTAGATATTCTTGGGATACCCGCCGCTGTTATGAGACTCGGCTTCACACTTAGGTTTAGGAGATGGGAAGGACTGTTGCGTTGAGTGCATCACGCAGACAGCAAGATGGGTGAATGGACTATCCGTCACCAGCAAAATAAAAATATATAACAAGTTCAAAATCACCATCTGAGTCAAGTAGCCTACCACTGATGCATCCGGCCGCTCGGCCAAGAGTACGAGCTCCGATAGCACGACTGATACCAGCCACTTGTGTGTGGCCCATGCTCCCTAGCCGCGGGATACCTTGGTCTGCCGCATGTCGACATGGCTCGAGTGCTCATGCTATCGTCACCTTCAGCGCCTTTGGTCTGGTGTGTAGTGCTCTAGACTGCTTCGCTGTCCTATTTTCCTGGCTCTCTTGACCTTTTGTCAAGAAGCATTGCGCACGCGCAGATAGACGGCAATGTCTCTGTTCGGCGATGACGACGTGCCGTCGCGCTCCAAGGCCTCGGGCCTCTTCGACGACGATCAGAAGCCTGCAGGCAAGTCGGGCAGCGGCCTGTTCGACGACGACGACGGCCTCGACAGCAACGATTCGCCCTGGGCCTTCCCCACACCAAAGAAAGGCAGCCGCGGGTCGCTGGTCAAGTCGCTGCTCCCGGCGTCGGACGTGCCCGACCAATACATCGATGCCTTTGACGCCCTGCTCGACGCCGGCGACCGCGCAGGCAACGGCGTCAGCGTCGACGGCGCAAAGAAGCTGCTAGCGAGCAGCGGGATACCGAGTGACACGCAGGCCAGGATCCTCGAGATTGTGGCGCAGCCCGACCAGGACGTCGCAGGACTCGGTAGGAACGAGTTCAACGTGCTCTTCGCGCTGGTCGGCCTCGCGCAAGAGGGCGACGACGTCACGCTCGACAGCGTCGACGAGCGCAAGAGGAACCTCCCCAAGCCCTCTGTCACGCTCCCCAAGACGTCCAAACCAGAACCACCCGCGCCCGCGCCTGCGCCTGCGCCAGCCCCAGCCCCAGCCCCAGCCCCAGCGCTGCAAGAGCATCCTCCGCAGCCGCCCTCGATGCCGCACCGAAGCTCCGACCAGCAGACCACAAGCCCCGGCAGGTCTCGCGCGCCCTTTCGCAAGCAGTCGTTCGGCGACCCAGAAGCAGATCCCTGGGGCAGCCCGGACCTGCACAAGGGCCACAACCACAACAGCTATACCTCTGTGCCCCCGCAGTCCAACGGCACCACCCCCCATCCTACCGCGCGAACCACGAGTCAATTCACGACCCGCTCTACCGCCGACCAGACAACCCCGCAGGCTGCAGCACCTCCTCCAAGCTCCCTACCCAGCGACGGTGGCTGGGGCGGTTACAATGGAGGATCAGGCCAGCCGTTCAGCACCCCCGACCTCAACACTGGCGGGTTCCAGGACGCTCCAGCGGGCGGCAACAACGGCCCCAGCCGTCCATCTGCGTTGAGCGGGTCTCTGGGGCGTCTTCCCGGTGGGTTGGGCAGCGAGGAGGTCGTCACAATCACGGCCATTGCCGAGAAGGAAGGCCTCTTCCTGTTCCAGCACCGCAATTACGAGGTTGGAAGCAACCGCCGCGCCAACAAGGTGGTCCGCAGGTACAGTGACTTTGTCTGGTTGCTCGATTGTCTGCACAAGCGCTTTCCCTTCCGACAATTGCCGCTACTACCTCCCAAGAGAGTAGGCAGTAAGTAATCATTTCGAAACTACCACGATAATTGTTGAGAATCCTTAGTCAACGGTAATCCTATAGCCGCCGATGCGAGCTTTCTCGAGAAGCGAAGAAAGGGACTGGTGCGGTTTACGAATGCGCTGGTCCGACATCCAGTCCTTTCACAGGAGCAGCTGGTCGTCATGTTCCTCACAGTGCCTACAGTGAGTGCTGGCCGTCCCTCTGCATTTCTGCATCTCGCTAACAATCACAGGAACTTTCCGTCTGGCGAAAACAGGCAAACTTATCAGTGCAGGAAGAATTCACCGGCAAACCCCTGCCCCCGGATCTTGAAGACTCTCTCCCCAAAACCCTCCCCGAACTCAGTGAAACCGTGCGCTCAGGCGTGCGCCGAAGCGCAGAAACCTACATCAACCTGTGCACGATGATGGAGCGCTTGACGCGGCGCAACGAAGGCATGGCCGCCGAATTCCTGCGCTTCTCGCAGGCCCTCGGTTCCCTCGTCGAAGTCTCCCAGGACACGTACGCAGTCGACACCAACGACGTCCCTCTCCTCAACGAAGGCCTCAACTCCACGGCCCGCCATCTCGACCAGTCGAAGCAGCTGCTGGAAGACGAGGCACGGGGGTGGGAAGAAGGCGTCCTTGAGGATCTTAAGAGGCAGAGAGACACGCTGGTTAGCATGCGCGATATGTTTGATCGGCGCGACAAGTATGCGAGGGATAACATCCCTGCGCTTGAGCGCAGGATAGCGGGCAACGAGACCAAGTTGCAGAATATTAGGCTTAAGCCGGCGGAGCTGATCAAGCCTGGCGAGGCTGAGAAGGTTGAGGATGCTATTTCAAAGGTAAATCCCTCATCCCCGCCGCTCTTTATAAAAGCGAAAATATCCCGCTTCTCCAATACAGTACTAAAATCCCCCAAAGGACAAAGAATCCATCGTCAACCAGCACGCCCGCGGCGTCTTCATCAAGGAGTGCATCAGAGACGAATTACTGTTCTTCCAGAAATCTCAGTATCATGTCTCCCGCCTCCATCAGGAGTGGTCCCAGGAGCGCGTCAAGTATGCGGAGCTGCAGGCGGATAACTGGAGAGCGCTATGTGACGAGGTCGAGAGCATGCCGAGTGCTGATTAGGGGATAGAATGGGGCTCGGTGTGGTTTATGGGATGGGGTTGTATAGTTTAGGTGTGCATTTGGGACAGTGGGGGAAGGGGAATGGGGGAGGTATATATATTTTCATCGTTGGATTGGCTTGTCATGAAACGGAATGGGAAAGAACATTGTCGCGCTTGTATGTATGCCATCTTCTAATTTCTAGTCTTTATCGATGTCATGTTCAGGTCGAGAACAGGCCTAGGCGTCTTCAACACGGGCAGAGTGTCAAGAGTCCCAGGCCAGCAACTGCGTACATGTGCTGGGTGTCATTTAGAGAACTGGCTTCCGTGCACTCTTTGACCGGCTGCTTGTGTGTCTAGCTGCTGCCGTTGTGCCAGGCTGTGTGGTTTATGGAGATTGCGTGGATGGTTTTGTGTTTGACACAGTGCAATCCGAAAATACTTCACTTCAAATAACGCCTACGTAAAGGCAGGTTCGACGCACACGCTTTCACCATAACGAGTGCGTTGGCTCGCGAGCCCTTCAAGGCAACCATTGCCTCGCTCTTTCACTCAGTATTGTCATCTTCGTCGTATCGACTGCGACATCGCCTCAATTATACTATACACCATCACGTGTCTGGCAATATGGCGAAGCGCAAGAATCAGGACATAGCAGTTGCGACGCCGAAGAAGGCTAAAACTGCTACAGAGGGTGAGTCTGCATCTACACTGTTCCATGCATTGCGGGCGAGGTGGGGTGAGGATCGAGGGGGTGCGCCAGGTGTCAGCCTTGCTAAGGCGGATGAGATGAGCACTGAGGGGCACCATTGGTGGGGTCGTCGAGTGGCTCACCAAATGCCGTCACTCGCACGACCCTGTCTATCCTCCAAAGCTTAGCTCAGCCTTTGATTCACCTTTGCCTCAATATTTCGCGCCACGAGTTTCTTGCCCTGTCTATTTCGCACAAGAGTTTTGACGTTCGGCGGCCCGCGCGCGAAACTTGACGTCCCCGCGCTCCTTTGACCTCGCGACTGCTATCGAGGAGTGACTACCTACCAGGAACTAGGACAGCTTCGCTGACACAAGATGCCTCCAGCGTACACGGCGCAGCAGAAGGCTGCGATTAGCCAGTTCACGAGCTTCACACAGATGGACCGTACGGCTGCGGTACGGGTGCTCAAGAGCCACGGCTGGGATGCTCAGAATGCCGTCAACGCGTAAGTATCCCGTCTCTTTCTGTTTCGTCCCCTCTGCATGTACACCTCATACTTGCTGCACTCGATACACGACACCTTGGACCGGATCGCCGACACGCCGCATACGACTACGCTCGCGCATTTCGGATGTGGAAAAGTTGGGAAGCAAGGACGCTACACACAGCATGGGAAAGCACATGGCATTCGGCGCATTGGCCGCGCATTCCAGGCATGTCTTTGGGAACAGCGACACGACCGCGTGAACGTATCCCGTCCGGAAGCAGCGAGCACACCTTCTGCAAACAACACCATACCACCTGCCATACGGCTCAGAATGCCGGCTCATCGCATAAACATGGCCTGCGTCGCTTCTCCTCCAAGACCTCCCAACATACGGGCACATCGCTCATTAGCTACGTTCCTCCTACTACTACCACCGTAGCACAACATGTTCGGTGCTTCTGAAGACCGCGCCCGGCAGCTCGCAGGTCGACAGCGCTGGAACCGCGTCAGCTCCACCGGTTCAGCCACCAGCTATCGATCCGCCAGTTCTTCAAGCCAACTGAGTCAGCTATCTCTTTTCGAGGCATCGTCTATATTCGAGCAGAGCATCAAGCGGCTTACCCCAGTCCCTGTACCCACGATGTATGGCGCCTCTATCGTTCAACATGGTTCTGCAAGATTGGAGTCACTCGCACACGACACGGCTGCGTCCGACGTGGAGGCAGCCTTGTCGCAAATGATGGCCAGTAACCACCATCCGCGTACACAGCACCAACGGAGTCAGGCCGAGTATCTGAGCCAGGTGCTGTACAGTGATATGACTGTCAAAGACGTGCATCTTCCTTCGTCGAACTGTTTGGTGCTTCCGAGTCTGAACAAGAAGTACGGCGTGCTTGGATGGGGAGCGAAATTATTCAAGCAATCGCGCCACGCTACCGAACCGGCAACACAGTCACATGCACAGGATCGTCAATCGACCGTGTCGAAGATGCTTGAGACCACGAACCGCTCGGTATCCGCAGCCTTCACGACCGCACAACCAACTGTGTCAATGAGGGGTGGCGGCGGCTATCCTGTCGAGAGCTTTTGGCACATTGCCACTTACCACATATACTATGATCTGCCATTCAACACAGGCGCGGCATACAGAAAGCTCGTGGATGCTCTTTCTCCCGCGAACCGCGACCGATTCAACGAGCTGTTCGTCGACTCCAAGGACATGAGCCTGGAGCTTAATCTAGCTCGACAGGCGTTCTATCTGCAGAATCTTGATGCTGAGCACCGGCGATACTTCTGGGATGCTGGATTTGAGCGGGCGATGGAGCTCGTTGGCTTGACGATGACTCCTGGAAAAGATCCTCCCGACGACCACCTGGAACAGATTCGTGAGACATCGATCGAGGGTGATGCGTATCCAGAGGTCACTTTGGAGCGCTTGGCAGTTACCTTCATCGGTGGATATAGCTTCATGGATGGGTAGATCGCCCTACCTGTTGCTTCATCCTCACATCACCATTCGCCGCTGCAGAATAGGGTCGCAAACCTTGCTAACAGAATGTGAATAGATACTATAGCGGCGGCGGCAGTGGAAGCTCGAACCCTTCTGCTGCAACCAAGGCAGCGCTCAACAAGCTCTTCGACAAATATCGTGAGGACGCAGCTGGGGAGCCTGATCTCGTCGGTGTCGACGGCACCATGAGCTACCTTCAACAATTGGAAGTCGATCTTGAGGGCCTGGACTCGCTTGCCGTGCTCGAGGTTATTCAAGCTCCTACTATGGGCGAGATCACTCGAGAGGGCTTCGTCAACGGGTGGCTGCAGCGAGAGTGAGTCAACACATTGCCGTGCATTTCACAAGGGTGCTGATTCAACATAGTGCCGACACCATCGACAAGCAGAAGGCTTACATTACGAGACTCAAGGGGCAACTGCCGGCAGAAAAGGCCGTCTTCACGCGGGTTTACAAGTACACATTCTTCCTCGCCAAGACCGGGCAACAAAAGGCCGTCCCTCTTGAGGCTGCTGTTGCCTACTGGGACCTTCTGTTTGACTCGCCGCTCTCTGGAGTCAAGTGGTCGACTCCCAACACACCCTGGTTGGACTGGTGGAAGGAGTTCCTCGAGGTTTCCTGGAAGAAGAGCGTCAACAAGGATATGTGGAATGAGACACTGAAGTTTGCACAGCTCACTCTGAAAGACGAGGCGATCAGCTTCTGGAACGAGGAATCCTCATGGCCGTCTGTCATCGACGACTTCGTCGACTGGGTCAAGAAGGAGAAGCGTGGCGGTGAGGAACAGCAGAAGACCGACGAGATGGAGTACTGAGTAGTCGGAGTGGTGCGCAGCCACATGCTTCGACCATATCGATATCGCAGACATACGTCCTGGAGGAGTTGCACCGACGAGGTTCGATGAACCCACACGGCTTGGCTGAGCATCGCAGCGCCAACACGGGCGCAACAAGGTTTTACGGGAGCATGCATATCGCCTCGCTTATCCCAACGGCATTGCACGTTTACATTGGAGGCATCTTAGCAAATACATAGAGCAGCTGGACACGTCGCAAGGCTCGAAATACAAGTCAACATCTATGCATCATCATCATCATCTACAACGTGACCGTGACATGCGATGGTCGTGAACTGCAAGCAGTGCAGTGTCCTCAGACCCCTACAAAAAGGATACGCAATGGAATAGCTCTGCATTCCAGGATGTGCGGCTGTAGCAACCTCTTGATGTTCTCGCAAAGTGAGGGTACTGACGTGCTACACCTTGAAAGTGACATGTAGTGACTATACAAGATCGTGGTTTGCAGCTGGCCAGATTTTGACATCTTCATGGTACTGCAGACAAGGTGCATGAAGTTCAACCTCTTAGGTTTTCCCTCGTCTGACGTTCTCGGCGAGTGATGGTGTTGGGTTGGTCGCGCTTGCTCGAAGTTCTCGCTTATTGCACTAGCGTCGCCAAGGTCGGCCGCCCACGACGCTTTTCGAGACCGCACAATTTGCTTCCTACGATTCCGAACGTCCCAGACTAACCAACAGCACACAAAGTACGTCGCCTGTACACGTCGAAATACTGCTCGCATACTGACTGGACAAGATGGCCGCCGCTAAGAAGCATGTCGCGATCGTCAAGAAGCGTATGCTGCACCCACGAAACCCGACCGCAAGTTTCGCAGACTGACGCAATGGACAGACACCAAGCGCTTCAACCGCCACCAGAGCGACCGCTTTATGCGTACGATATCCCAGGACTAGGAGGATCAGGAACAGACGTTGACTAGGAACAGGCGTTGACCCCTCGTGGCGCAAGCCCAAGGGTATCGACAACCGCGTCCGCAGGCGGTTCAAGGGCCAGGCTGCTATGCCCAAGGTACGGACTACCTACACCGCACGCTCGCCTCCTGGACCGCAATACCGGACTGGACGATGCTGCGGTGGAATTGATTGAAATTGGAGAGCCTGGGGCTGACGATGCGACAGATCGGTTACGGATCCAACAAGAAGACCCGCCACCTGATGCCCTCCGGCCACAAGGCCTTCGTTGTCAACAACGGTACGACCACGCAGCTCTGTTTCCCTGCCTAGGACTGCCCACTAATGCGAGACACAGTCAACGACGTCGACCTCCTCCTTATGCACAACACCACCTTCGCCGCCGAGATCGCCCACGCCGTTTCCGCCCGCAAGCGCATCGACATCATCGCCCGCGCCAAGCAGATCGGCGTCAAGGTCACCAACGACAAGGCCCGCGTCAAGACCGAGTCGTAGACAATACGACCGAGTTTGTGTGTGTGGGACGAAGGGAAATTTTCACTTGGGGCATACAAGGCGTCTCTCTGATTAGTTACGATCTCAATGGGAAGGCTCTTTTCCTCTGTGTTTTGTGGCTTGGCCGACCTGACGTGTTACGAGCTTGAGCTTCAGCCCAAGACTGCTGCTCGAGCGGGATGGGATGGGATCTTTGCGACGCGCCCGCTAACAAGCGACGTAGGGGGTGGGTGGAGAAAGGAAAGAGGAAAAATGATATGAAATGAGCCACCTTGTCTGGTCCCTTTGGGCAGCGTGATGCTGATCCTGATGCTTGATGCCGACGATACTGACACGCGGGAGGGAGAAAAAAAAAAGGCTGTTGATATTCCTGCCCACGAGAACAGTCCTGACATGCAGCTAGCTTCTCACTCCACACTGCCGCGAACCTCCATCTCATCTCGAGCTGAGCCCGCAGTCTTCACCCACCACCACCCCGTCGACCACAAATTCACAACTACCACCCACCCACCCTCTCTCCATCCTCGCACAAGCTTCTCACCCCATCACCATCACATGGCACGTCTACACCCCACCCCATCCCATCCCATCCCATTCCTCTACCTCTGCCTTTCCCCGGCTTTTCCCTCCCGCACGCCAGCCACACATCTCCCTCCCCCCAGACCAACGCAGCACTCCCCGCCCTCACGCACAGAAGGGGACTCAAGTATCTATCGGCTTCCCTTCCACGAAAAAAGGTCAGGGAGTCGTTAGTTGTACGCGTGTTTTACCTGTTCGTTTGGACGACGACGATGACACGTTCGATGGGATGGTTGATGTGGGTTATTTTGTTTGGGTGGGATACAGGTTAGTGGGTAGGTGCTGTTGCAGATGTTGTTTGGTTTTCTTGTTTCAATGGGTTGTATTGACAGGGTGTTGGGAAGGTGGTTGTGTGTTCTACTGTGGTTATAGCTGCTGTAGGGTTTGGATGGACCGTTTGGTGCACACCTATTGTCTTTGTTTGCAAAGGTGGTGTTTAAGGGTTTGTTGTTGGTGGTGTGGGGGAGTGTGGTGCATGTGTCTAGTTCAAATTCGTGAGGCGGGTGTCTGCTATGTGCTGTGCGGTGCTGTGCGAGCAGTTCAGGAACTGCTGCGCACGTGACCCGTCCGTTTCGCTCGGTGTTGGACGGGCACTATTGAATGTCTATGCGGACACGGGCTTGGCTTGCAATAGTGATCTGTGGGCACTCTGGAGGTACTGTCTATACCCAAATACACGAGTGTGGTGGACGCGTCACTCAACCGCTGACACGCACCATCAGTCTCCTTCGCTCAACCTACCGTCACTTTCACCACCCGCAGCTTCTCATTCCACGAGCCGCCGTTGAAACACTCTGTCCGGTGTTTCCTGTGATACTCGACGCGCACGCGCATTGACTACCCCGTGCGAATAAAGCCGCTGCGGCTCCGGGCCCGGCTGCGCTGCCTGTCCGTGAAACGCGTGCACTGACGCTGCCGGAGCGTCTTTTTCGTGTCGATACAGGACACCCACGCCGGAACCCGCGGATGCGAGAGTGCTGAGCCATGCTGAGGGTGGCTGTGGGGATGGTGGATGATGATCTGCGCATGTGGGTTCGTGGAGGGACTGGCGGGTGTCAAGTTCAGTCAGCATGAGGGAGACTTGTCACTCAGGCCAGCAGTCAAGAGCGCAACAACCGACTTACTGGCCTTCGGCGAGGCCCGTTGTTGGTGGTTCCAGAACATGGCTCACCGACGTCCGCTCCTCAGGTCTGCAGAGCGGAGCCTCTCTCGTGTGAAGCTCGCTTACGGAAGCGCTTGCGATGCACCCGCCCTGCTAGGAGCCAGCTAGCCAGGCACAAGCTCCACCATCCCTTCAACATCCGCATCTACTCGCGACTTGGCTACTCCGCCTGCCCTCACACCGCCATGCTTGGAGCTGTGCCTGGCACCGCGTTGCTGCAGTTTCACTCACTTGCACCTGCCTTATCACTGTCCTACGTCGACCGGCTTATCTTGCGACGCGCCCTCTCGTGGTCGCTGAGAGCGCCCTGATTGGCCGACATGTGGGTTGTTGTGAGGCAGGGCACGCGTTGTTGGCCGCGAGAACCACGCTTTGCGGAGGTTGTGGGGGGCAAGAGATGGGAGAACCCGGGGCGAGATAAGCTGATCACGCAATGTGCGATGACAGATGCTGAGCAGCAGCGTGACAGTGCTCACCTATAATGCAAGACTCGTGGTAGTAAGCTTGATGTGTTCTGGGCACTCAAACCACCTACCTGCATCAACTCGCATTCTCGGATTCCATCACCCTCGACCCACAGTCTGCACTACTACGGTTCCCTAGACCGGTCGGAGCGTCCTGGAAATTTCCTTTCTTTGCTGGGAAAATCTTTCACAAGCCAGCACTATTTTAGCTCCCGTCCATTAAATAGCTTGACACCTGCAACGACTTTCCTTGAGATCTCCTTTTCGACTCTATCGGTGAGCAGTGTTGCAGAGGCTCGCTTCAGCCGTTTTCTGAACAGCTCTCGTGCTTTGCACGCAGCGGATCGGCGACCCTCGGCCACTTAGAACACGAAGTCGCCATCCGGGTGACCCAGCGCTGGACCAGGACCTTGCGCCTCCCTTGTCAGATTACCCAGGTCTTTGTCCAGAAATTACTGCAATCGGTCATCACACGCACTTGCGCAGCCGCAGCAACAGCTTCTCAAATTTCGATCAAGCACGCCACCCCACTCGCCTTCTCCACTTACAACTCCACTTGGAGCTCGCAGATTTGGTCAAAGGTCATTGAAGTCCATCACATTTACTTCTTCCACCCTCACAATGTCGCCAAACTTGTTTCTGGCCACACAGAAGCTATTCTCTCCTCACAAATGGTTCCGGGAGAACAAAACGCAAGAGCGTCCCATCAGGAAGACTGAGTACTGGGCGGAGCCGAGGCCAGGGCTCTACGAGTACATCCCGGGTCGAGGCTGGTACTTGATCGCGAAATTGAAGGATGCCGCGCATGATCACCCGGAGACAACCAACGAAGGAGGACCAGTGCAAGCCGCACGGGAACCACCGAAGGAGTACGAAAAGCTCGCTCGTCCAATCTCTGCCCACTGGTCACGTGTTCTGAAGCGCTACATGTTGGAGGATGACTACAAGGCTCGCAAGAAGTACGGCGCCATACAGAACGACAGAGGCAAAACCGTGGAAGTGGGTTTCTTCCGTCTCGATGACGGTGTGGCGTGGGTCCAGTGCTGGGACCAGGAGGGTACATTCATCCCCGGTCCCTACAAGCTGTGGTGCATCAGCCAGCGCACAGGCCAGTTCCGCCCGATGCTGAAGGGCGACGACCCCAAATTCGCAGGCTCACGCAGCAATTCGCGTAACCCATCCTTTGAGGGCGACCCAGACAGCCAGAGCCAAGACTCGCGCAGCACTGAGTTCTTCCCTCCTTCTCAGGCTGGCAGCAACAGAGATGGTCCCAGCGTCCCCAGCACACGCCCCAACAGCCTCCGCATGGCTTCACACACAACGTCTGCGACGCATTCCCAGCCCGCTTCTCGCCGCACGAGTCCAAGGCGCAACGGCAGCATCGAGTATGAGAAGGACAAGGCCGCTATGCGACAGATGGCTCGGGACCATCGTGAGGCTTTGATGGCTGCTGCGGGCAAGTCGCGGGCCGACTCGAAGACGGCAGTCGAGCAGATTGAGCGTGGACGCTCGGATGCTGCGAGGGAGGTTGCCTCCAACTAAAAGTGCTTTGCATGGCGTTTGAGTTTGTAGGTCGATGGCGGTATGGAGCGGTTACGAATCTCTTAGCTACGGCCGGCGATGCTGCATAGGCGTTGCGTGCGATTTTGACTTTCTTCTTTCTTCTTCGTCTACCCCTTTTTTAAACTTTCTTTCTTCTCGTTACTGTTTCTGAGGCGTTCCATCGCATCTAGCATACGGTATACCCAGGCATTTCTTTGCCCACACTGGACTGGGCTGGAGCGGACTGTTTACACGACCTACCTTGACGACTTCATAGATACACGCTACAATGCATAGCGTGGCATTAATTTCCATCAATTTTCTTATCTTGATACTATGCTTCACACGTCTTCTGTGCATACAATACTCTTTGGCCCCCTCAGCCTGATCATCGATGACCATCTGACATCCTGCCTTCTTGCCTCTCAAACGGTGGCACACACTTCATGGACCCCGCCCCCATATTTAGGCGATTTGCCTTTGCCTATTTCCACAGCTGGGCCAATAAGTAAGCTGGTATGGCGTCAATCGAACATGTGTTACTCGAAGTGTTGAAGCTGAAGGGCCAAACACAGCTCAGCCACAAGCCACCATGCAGGTCATCCGACGATAAGAACACCAGTGCTGCTCCGCGATAATAGACACAGAAGAGCCTGTTCTGTCTGTCTCTCAGCCTGCTCAAGTCTCACATAGCAACTGACGTTCCCTTGCTATTAGACAACATGGCTACACACGAGCAGGCTGTCATGCAGCAGCTTTTGCATGATCAGGCTGAGACTCAACACGTCAGACACGACCTCCAGTTCACCCAGAACACTTCTTACAGCCATGATTCCTCGCAACAAGAGGCTTCTGTAGAGCAGAAGCGTACAGGAACGGCTTTGACAAAGAAACACTACGTTCCTACGGCCTTGCGCACAGAATTCCTTTTTGCATTCTGCATCATCATTCTCGCTACCTTCACACTCTTGCAAGTACTTTCAGGCTCATACCTGAAGGCCCACGGATTCGAGGCGCCCGATGCAGACTCATCGAATACGAAGCGCGAAGCCCTTCCACAGACCTCCAGCCCCGACTGCCCGCCGGGCATATACTGTGCGCCGGCTCGAGGAAGCTGGACAGACCCTACACCTACACCCCCGATCGCTACTGCTCCTGGTCCAGGCAGTTTTACCTCGCCAGGTTCATTCTACTTCTTTGGCGCTTATGCACCGACCCTGCTCGCTATCCTGTTGGGCATGTGGTGGAAGTGCGTATTCGCGAGGCTCAAGGAAATGGAGCCATTCTATCAGCTCGCAAGGAGAGAGGGGGCACAGCCGAACGACTCGCTGTTCCTGTCGTATTCGTCTGATATGCTGCCCACCGTGCTCACAAAGAGCTTTCGCTCAAAACACTGGCTAGCTTTCATCGGTGCCGGCAATATGACGTTGCTCACTATTTTCACGCTCTTTGCGGCCGAAACTATACACTTGGTAGGTGCTGGTGAGGGTTGCGGAGTCATTGTTGATGCAGGAGACGGCTCGAATGAGGGCTGTAAGATGCAATTGGTGGTTCAGCCTGCTCTGGGCTTCATCTTAGGTGGATTTCTGCTCGCCGTGTTCTTCGGCACTGTAATACTCATGGTCAGACTGCACTGTGATCGTCCTGGTCTGCTGTCAGAAGCCACGAGCATTGCTGGTATCGGTGCGCTTGCGACCACCACACTTGTGCAGGCATCGCCACAGTCACTGCAATATCCAGGCCGCCGATTTGCTCTTACTCGGTCAGAAGTCAACGGTGCAACCTCGATCGTTGAAATAACCCCAGCGGTGCAGGAACCTATGCTCCAGTCGCACCAGCTTCATCAGACCTCACTTGTAGCCCCGAAGAGAGAGACCCATTGGGAGATGCGCCCCATAATGCTTGCGGTATTTCTAATCTACCAAGCCGCCATTCTCACGCTCATTGTGTACTACGGCTTCATCAGCAAGCCCGGAACAAAAGATCCTATCGAAGACTTCATGAACAGCGAGTCCTTTGGAGTCCGCCTATTCATGACCTGTCTCGGACTAGGCACAAAGTTCTATTGGGAGTGGATAGAAAAATACGTGCGAAGAATGTCTCCTTATGTCGCTCTCGCCGCGCCAGAAGGAGCGACGGCGCACAAGAGCGTACTGATGACGACTCACAGTCATCCGGTCACGGCGCTGTTCAGCCGAAATGTCTGGACACATGGCATGTTGGGACCAGTGACTCTGATGGCTGTGCTTGGCGAAATATTCGTCGTAACTTTGAACACGGTGCCTTTCACGGACACAACAGCCTATACGGCCTTCCAAGTATCGGTATACTTCTGCATTGCTATACTCACTATGATGATGCTGACTATGCCCGGAGTCATCTTGTGGGTCATGGGGACGAAGAAGAGGTACAATGTCGCAGATGCACCTGAGTGCATTGCTGATGTGATCTGGATGGGCGGAAATACAGAGCTTTGGCGCCGTTTAGGTGGATTGAACGAGAAGGAAAGGACAAAAATCGTTGACAGTTGGCACGTTAAATTTGCAACAAGGCAAGTGCAGGGAAGGTGGCAGATTGTCACATTAAGATAAAGCAGCAGCGATTCTGATATGACGCACCTAATTCATTTGTTGTTTCTCTCCATCTATCAATGCAATCTAATATATCGGGTTGGCATAACCAGTCGGGTGCATCAACCACTGAAATATTCATCACCGAATCATTTACCACCGAACGAATTACCTCCCATCAAAGTTCCCATCAAAGTTCCCAACAACAAGACCCCAGGGTCATCGCTACCGCGACTCCGTCCCGCAAACTCCTCGCACCAAATTTGCCGGAATATTCGCCCTACATCAACCTTCTACTTCACTCTGTCATGCACCCCATGCATACACACCCTTCATATGTGATCAGAACTTCTCTTCACGCCTACGCCTCACAATGAGTGACCAAGGTCGCTCATACCGTGCCATCGCGCCCCGAGCCGCGACGACGCCGCAGCTGCAGCCGGTTCAAGCTTTGGAGCCCATAATGGTAGGGCCGCAGTGGATGTCAGGCGTGGACAGCACGCCGATGGCTTCCGCACAAGCGAGCCTCGACGAGCAGTTTATCTTCAACGGCTCGATGGATGGCTTTGGTGAGCTGCCTGTATTGGGCGGACAAGGGGGTGATGGAGTGATGGCCGGGCAGGCTGTTGCTGGCCAGTGAGTTACATTCCGTTGTCTTCTTTTGCTGGTGCCGGTCTGAACGCAGGAAAAGGCTTGTGTGTTCTGTCAGGTTGGCCATAGCTAACGATTCCAGAAATCCTTTCTTCCAACAAGATTTCGCGGTGGCTGCGGGAGACGGGTAAGTCGCTGTTCCTTTCTCGATTGCCTCTGGGTCCGTGGGCAGCATTGCAGTGGCTGACAATGCTTCAAATAGAGCCTATCAGGAGAGCTCCACATTGGGTGGTGTAGAGCAGTGTGTAGTTCCGGAGGCTTTGAGTGATTCATATTTGACAGACCAGTCGCAGCTAACAAGACAAGGAGCGCTATTCCTCACCCAGAGGCCGCCATGGCTGGTTCAAGCATGTAAGTAGCCTTCCGCCAGCCTTCTTGTCAAGTGTTTTGTTGCTCTGTAAAGTAGGCAATGATTGTGTCCTGATTTGATTGTTGACCAGCACCAGTAGCAACGCCTTCTATGTTCCCCCGGTGGACGGCTTGTGGCAGACTCCGCCCCTCGCCACATGCTTGCCTCCCTCCACGACCTTTCAGCAAGAACAGATCCAGATCACCGACGAGCACGAACTCTGCAAGGTCTGCAACGAGTTCTACTTCAAAGCGCGAAACCACGAGCTCAGCTGCGTGAGGCATAGATGTATGTACACGTATGCTCCTGAACTCTTGCACTCTAGTCACTCATTCTAACATGATTAGTTCACCTTCCCACTCCCAATCTTATGGACCCTCTCTGGATGACCTGGGACGAGAACGTCAACGGGCCGATGGAGACGCCGCGCAACCGCCAGGCTTTCGCCAAGGCGTTTCTGTGGCCGTGCTGTGGGAGGCCTTCGCCTGCAGGTGGTTGCACGAGTAATTTTCACGTGGCGTGGGAGCAGCCTGAAAAGGAAGAGGTACAGGAACCGAGTTGGGTTGAGGGGGTGAGGGGAATGGTGGGGCTTGGAGTGATGGCTGAGGGATCCATAGGGTCTGGTGTAGGACTGTAGGCGTGGCCTTGAACGTTTGAGGAGGTCTTAGCCAGGAGTTCGAGGTATCAGATTGTAGGGCTCGGAAAACAGCATTATCAATAAAACACATCGACTACTGAAAGCACTTCACAAAAAAACTACCCCAACATTATCCGCTGCGCGGTCCCTAGTTCCAACCACTCCCGCATACTAACATATCTTCCCTCCCACTCCTCAACCTCCACCGCCCCACTCGCCCCCTTCCTTCCTTCTTCACTCATAGCCCTCACCTCCGACCCGCGAAAAACGCACAAGCCCACCCTCTCCCACCACTCCCCTTTTTTCTCAAGCACAAACACCACCGTAGATGCCTGCGTCTTTTCCAGCTTCCGCTCACTGACGAACAAAGCCCCCAGTAACGGTGTCTCCGGAGCGATCAAGTTGGGATCGCTGCTCCAATGCACGGGGAAGAATACCTCGGTCCCGTTTTGTAGCGATACGGCAACATGGTGGCCGTTGTCATAGTAGCCTTTTTGCAGACTATTGGAAGGCCAATGGACGAGGACGGAGTGCAGAGGAAGCGTTGGGAGGGTGAGGTCGAGGTAAGGCGTTCCGGGGGGAGAGAGGGTGAAGAGCGGGGACAGTGTTGTCGTATAAGAAAGGTGGTGCAGGGGGTCCACGGCAGTGGATGCTGTATCTGGAGACTTCGACCTCTGGAGGTTGTGGATAGTGAGGTAAGTACCAACATGAATCTGGCGCGGCCAGGGGGAGTAATACACTCTCCCTTCCCAGCCGAGGAAGGACCAGCCGGGAAATTCTGGTCTACGGCGGCAGGGAGCGTAGTGGTGCCACTGCAGTAGGATTTCTATGGACTTTGGTGCACCCGGGGCTAAGCGGCCTTTTGACAGGCCCCGCGCTGAGGTGAGGTGGAAGTCTATATTCGTCTCGAGCAGGGGCACGCCCCAGAGGTGATACACAGGCAGCTCGTTCATGATCTGCGCGTTTAATGCGCCTGCAATCGCGTCCAAAGCATCGCTGGCCACAGAGAGCTGGCGCGCACTGTACGCTTCGAGGTTGCGCGTCAGCGGCGCGAGACGGACAGTCCAGGTGCTGACTTCCGAGTACGGTTTTGATGGTTGAGAGCGTTGTGTGGGGCGTGGAAGGAACCGGTGCAGCACCGAAACGGTGGTGGTGGCGTTACAGATGTAGTGGATGTTGGTGTGGGTGAAGAAGAGGCGTTTGCGGGAGAGGTAGCCTTCTTGGTATGTCCAGCCGCGAGTCGCCCACTTGGAGGCGGCGATGCTAGCGATGGAGTTGAGGGGCCGAAGGGAGATCGTGAGGCGGTTGATGCGTTCGCATATGAATGGCGTTATGAAGTTGGTGGGGGTGAGGCCCGGGAGCCCGTGGGAAGGGTCTTCGCCGACAGAGGCGATGATTGTGAGCTGGGCTGATGAGTAGATTCTTCCCATGTTTGCAATTTGGATTGCCTTCTCGTCTTCTTTCTTCTGGTCAATGCACTTTGTACGTCAGTTTCTGGATATTTACTTCTGAGTAAACCACTCACGTATCGATCGACCCACAAGTATTGATACCCAAGGGCACGGCAAAGCTCTATGCTGTCAGCAATCGTACGAGGCATACTCTCCAATGCACCTTTCTCGTTGATAAAAGACTCATCAGGCTTTGATCCCCAGACGTAGGACAACGCCACATAATTATAGCCCGAACTTTGCTCGGCAGTGCCATGACTCTTAGTCGCTGATGCCGCGGTCACCACCCGTGTCTCGCAATCGATTAATCTGAAGCCAGGTAGATCCCCAAGTACATCCGGTACGCAGTCGGGATGATCTCGCTCGCACGACCGCAGACCAGCTTTTATAGATTCATAACCTACCCCCGTCACATTTGCATACTCCTTTTTAAACCGCTTCTCTGCTCTCGTGATATCGTCCAGCGTGACAGCAAGGGCTGATGTCATCGACTCCATCTGGATAGATGCCATAGAGAAACCATCATGCACACAATCAAGCTGGCCTGGAGTGCTTAGACTGTGCACCGCCAGCGCCTTCGCGAGGAGCTGACAAAATCGACAAGGAGACGCCTCGAGCGATTCTCTGGTATCATTTATCGTGGTGTTGATATCAAAGATTTCGAGTCGCTGGTTAGCAGCTCGGGGGAGCATGGGGAAATGCTTCTCTATGGCGTAGGCCATTTCGTCCCAGGCGATGCTGGCACAGCGCTTGCAGAGTCCATCCTCGGTCAGCGCCGGCTGGTCGGTCGAGGTTGCCATTTTGTATGTTGTCCCTTGTCTGAAGAGTTGGAAGAGTGAATACTCTCAGAATATGCCTCTGGGTACGAATCCTCCACCTGCAGCTAGTGGGGGTAGGAAAATTGCCTTGCGTTTGGTAGAGCCCTCCAGAAGGGCGAGGTATTCCGTGGCGAAGCTAAGGTTGGGAGATAACTGCGAATGAGTCCATAACGGCAAAGCAGTGTGGAATAAGCTGTTACATCTCCAGCCCCATGGACCTGCAAGTGCAGACACGACACTAGCCACGTTGGGAAAGCTGCATGCAGGCGTCATGCATGGATGTATAAGCTCTTTTTCTTTAGCAATCAGCGTCCGAGGGCTCAACTCAACTCACATCCAGCAACGCGGAGCTATATGAGCATAGCAATCTAATCAGGCGGCATGCAATCTTACCTGCGAAGACACAGAATCGATTAAAACAAATCATACCCAGCAAGCAACACAAACGTAACAAAATCGATTTCAAAAGGGTATCTCAAAACAAAAACACCTCCATGTACCGGTCTACCCTGCCTCGCCACTTTAAACAGCAGTCTCCCGCGCCGCCTCGGCAGCTTCTTTCTTTCTAATCTGCTCCTCCAGCCGCTTCTTTTCTGCGTTTTTCAACCGCATCATAGTGACCTCCTCCAGACTGGGCGTTTTGGGACTAAAGGAAAATTTTGGAGTGCCGAGGGGCGTCGCGCCAGTCCCGGCTCCTAGGCTGGAATTGAAGGAGGCGCGGAAGGATTTTGATGGCGGCGCTGGGGTCGAGGGAGCTTGCGGAGCGGCATTCTGGGTTGGAGGTTTTGATGCAGTGGTGGAAGTGCCGTTTGTTCGTATCGACGATGAAAGGTCAGGTTCGCCGTTTGCCCAGGCGACGGAGTCGAGCAAAGGATGATCTGCTTTCGCGTCTGAGACGGCGGCGTGCGCGTGGTCGAGCCGGCTGTACACGACGAAAATTATGGCGACCAGCTTACGGTGCTTCTCACCCTCGAGCTTGAGTTTCTTGTCCTTGCCCATGATGATGCTGTCAATCTTGCCGTACCTCTCGAATATGCTGCGGATCGTGTCTTTGTCCCATGTCGTCGTCTCGCCCTCGCGGTGGAAACGGATTTTGATTGTGCGGTCGAGCTCGGCCGAGTCGCCAGGCTTTGAAGGCTGCGGTTCAGGACTCTTGACGGGCTCTGCTGCTGCAGCTTCCTCCTCCTTGCGCGCCTTATCCTTACGGTCCTGCGCTTCCTTGCGCCGCCTCTTCCCGTCTTCAGCCAAGCGCTGAATCTCCTGCTCTCTCTTCTCGGCCTCGCTCAGATCTGCAGCGCGTTTACGCTTCAGACTTGCGCCAAAGTCTGCGCTTTCCCGCTCGCGCCGCTCGAGTTCCTCCTTCATCTTGCGTCTATTGCCGCTGAGCAGCTCATCCTGGAACGCCTTCTCGCGTCGCCGTGTGCGTGCGCGGTCATATTCGCCTTTCAGTTTGGGGTCTATCAAGATATCGCGCGCCCATCCCAGGGCAATGAACATATCGGCCGCATCTTTGTTGTCTGGGTTCTTGTCGGGGTGATATCGGATCGAGGCTTTGCGGTATGCGCGCTTGATGACTGACTCTTCCGCATCGAAGGGCACGCTCAGTAGTTCGTAGTAGTCTTCTGTTGTCGAGCGCGCAAGCTCTTCGAGATCCTTGAAGTTGTCGCCCATGACGGCGGTGGGATGGTGTTTGCTCGCTATGCGGGGAGTAGAAACTTAAAGCGACTTTTGGGATCTTCTCTTGTCCTCTGAGCAAGCGTCATCTGCGCGCGGCGGCGCAAGAAGGTGGGATTGAGGTACAAGTGGCACACGTGCAAGGCTGCAGACAATTCACATGGGATCGTCCGCTAGCGCGCCGTTACCCTTCTCCAGGCTTGGCGTCGTCAGATCTCGGGAAAAATATCCAAATCCCCAAGCCTCAGTTACTCAAGCTACATATCCACTCTATGTCAATTGTGTCCACCCTACGACGCACTATGACTACTCCTCCAAAAGAGAGTGCCACGGCTGGCCGGAAGGTGCTTGAAGGTGTCTTTGGCATCAACAAACCCCAATGGGCCTCGTCTGCTGGCGTCCTGCGCGATCTGCAGACTGAGTTCGCCAAATCAGACCTCTTCCAGCCTTGGCTCGAGTCGACACGCCGCCAGATGCTAATCTCCGGGTCGAAGAAGAAGCACATTGACCAGCTGAAAGTCAAACTCGGCCATGGCGGCACACTAGATCCCATGGCTACTGGCGTTTTGATCGTCGGCGTGGGCAAGGGCACGAAAGAGCTGGGGAAATTCCTCGAATGCACAAAGAGCTATGAGTGCGTGGTTCTCTTCGGCGCTGCCACAGACAGCTACGATGCCGTGGGAAAAGTCGTAAGCAAAGCAGATTACGCCCATGTCACGCGAGAGCTGGTTGAAGGAAAATTGAACGACTTTCGCGGTGATATTATGCAAAAACCCTCTGTCTTCTCCGCTCTCAAGGTTGATGGAAAGAAAATGTACGAGTACGCCCGCGAGGGGAAGGACATTCCCATCGTCGCAGCACGACCCGTGACGGTCGAGAAGCTCGAGCTGGTTGAGTGGCTCGAGCCGGGGACGCACGAGTTCGCTTGGCCTAAAGACGAAGTCGACGAGGCTGGTAAAGCCGGTGCAGAGAAACTGCTAGGAATTCGAGCCGCAGACGCAGCCAAACACCAACGCAACACCAAGCGCGCGCGCTCGCCCTCACAACCTGCCTCGAAATCGCCCTCTCCAGATTCCGACCACGCCGTCAAAGACGCAGGTCCCCAGCCAAAGAAGCCCCGTACCGATTCCGAACCCGCCATGTCCGGTGCCCTCCCCTCAGCAGACCAGCTTCCCCAACCCCACGATACCACGTCGCAACCCCCACCGACCACCGACGACCAATCCTCCCTATCCGCAACAGCTGGCTACACCGACCCCCTCCCATTCGACATCCCCGAGCCTCCCGTACCCTTGGAAAAGCAGCCCGCCGACTCCGTCGAGCAAGCTCAAGTCGTCGACGAGAACTGCACATCCGCGGGCGGCGTCATCCCCGCCACGCAACCCATTGATCCTGCCACGCAACCCCCCGCTGCCCGCCTACGCATGACAGTCACAAGCGGATTTTACGTGCGCTCTCTGTGCCACGATCTCGGTCTGGCATGCGGGTCGCTGGGGCTGATGAGCAGCCTTGTGCGCTCGCGACAGGGCGACTATGAACTTGGGGGTGAAAATGTGTTAGAGTATGAGGATTTGGGAAAGGGGAAGGAGGTGTGGGAGGGTAAGGTTGAGGGAATGTTGGAGAGATTTATGGAGCGCGAGGGGTGGGCCGGGGAGGAACTGGAGAGTGAGGAAAGTTGGGAGGGGAGGAAGAAGGAATTAATGGAGGGGAGGAGAGAGGAGGATCGCGATAGGAGCTATAAAGGGGGAAGGGGGAGGGGGAAATGGAGGGGCGGGAGGGGTGGTGGGGGAGGAGGAAAGTATAGTAAGAACATGGATGGGGGAAGGAGGGATTGAGTTGGAGAAGATTTGATACCCCAGACGAAAATGAAGATGGAGAAAGAAAGCATCTATTGATTTAAAAATCCAGGGAAAAAGTATGTACCCCTTTCTAACGCCTGCAATGCCGCTTCCCAACCTCTCCCACTGACAGACCACTTCTCAGCTCACAGCAAACCCGCCCTCGAGCTCCTCCTCGAATGAAAACTCTCGCTCAACCTCCTCATTCCTGTCTCGACATTGATGATGGGCTGCGCACCCTGCACTCCATCCTCCTCATCTCTCTTCTCCTCGCGGTTGATGAAGAGAAAACTTATCACCATCATCCCCGCACCGACCCAATACAGCCACGACGCATACTGCGCATCCAGCACCATCTGGCCAACAAGACTCAACGGGATGGTCAGACTAAGACCTACGGACACAATGAGAGGCGACGTAAGCAGCATGGCGTACGCCCAGCAGAAATCGCTAACCAGACTACTCGCGCTATTTACTAGGACAATGGTGAGGATCTTCTGCGTGGGCGGGAGCTGGAACGGTTCGACACCGGTGAGGTGCAGGACGATGAGGCCGGGCCAGAGGAGGAGGACATTTGAGAGCCCCACCAAGCCGAAGAAGAGAGGCATGTTGACGCGGGACTCGTCGCCAATGCGCTTCTTCATGAAGACAGCGTAGAAGCCGTAGAGCACTGCGCTGACAAATGCCATGACATCGCCGAGGGCGAGTTCATGTGGCGTTTTATGTGGGAAAGAGCCCCGATTGTTGTCTGTCTCGCCGGATACGTCGATGGTAGAGATTAGTGCTACGCCTGCAAGGGAGGCGCCGACACCGATCAACTTCCGCATTGTGAAGCGCTCCACCCGTAAGAGAGAGCCGCAAAGGAGGGTCCAGATGGAGGATGTAGAGGCGAGGATGGTGCTGGAGGCAACGGTTGTGTAGGACAGGCAGGCGGCGGCGAAGTAGTTGGCGAGAAACCAGAGGACGCAGAATTCGAGGGCAAGTCTGGCGGTTTCATGGAGAGTAAGGCCCTCGTCTTGGTGCAGCTCAAGCGGGTCGCGAATGCTGCCGTGTGTGGAGGAGCCCAGGAGCAGTTCAGCGCCCTCGCTGTCCTGGGACTTGCTGGGCGAGCGCGAACGGGAGGGCGACTCGTGGTCGCGGAGGAGCGTCCATTTGCCTGCGCGACGGTTGACGAACGAGCGCAAGGAGGCAGCAAGCGGTTGAGGGTGAGTGGAGTTGCGGCGGTCGGCCCAGACGTGGTGCAAAGTCATGGGGATCAGGGGTATCAGAAAGAAGGTCGTATTTACGTAGGTGACAAAATAGGGCTTGTCGTATGAAGAGTCTGCGAAAATGGTCTGGTGGATTTAGTACTCACTGCTCTGGAAAGTAGAGAATTAGGGTGCCCACGTACGCTGGCCAGGAAATTCGAAGCCGTCCATAAAAACACCGTCGCCAATAGCAGCGCAATGCCAACAGCATGCCTGAACCTGCTGTGCGGCCTCTTTCCCTCATCCCACACGCTCACTACGCTCGCCGGTGAACGTACAGGGCTCTCCAAGAAATCATCGTCGTAGAGAAAGCGACTTTCATGCGACGCAGTGCTACTGCGCGGGCTGAGCGGCGTCGAGGGCGTGGGCTCGACCTCTTCCTGGCGTCGCGGGATCATTACGGACGAGTGTAGGTCTAAGGAGCGTGCTTCGGTCAAGGAGGGCGCTCTCCGGAGTCAGTATCGGCGTCGAACGGAATCACGGCCGGGAGTCGGGTATCGAAGTGCAGTAGAGGGCCCATGGGACGGCCGGGTGGTGGAAGAGCCAGAGGCTGCGTGTCAGCTGCTGCAGCGACTGCGTGAGGGTGCAGCGTGACTTGCGATTCTCAGGGACAGCGTCGTGGTTAGAGATACGCAATGGTTCAGGGTCGCGTGTCTCAGGTTGGACAATAGCGTCGGACATTGGCGCGCACAGCCACAGAACGTCATTCGGCACTCGGCAAGAGGAGTGAACGGTTCCGCATACGCCACGCGTTCTTTGCCCTGGACCACTGCTGGGCACGCGAGGACCGTTGTTGGAAGAGTTATGGATCTTGTTGCAAATTGGACGTCGTTCGATATGTAATGTCCGCCGCTATACACCCAGCGATCAGCGCCAAGCAAAAAATGACCTCACGTCGAGGCCCGCAATACACCGTACACCAGACTCCGCAGAACAACAGGGCGATTACCGTCCTCAATACCGATGCTTCCTACAGACTCGTGTACACTAGCACGCACAGCCGCCCTCGTTTCCCTTCAGGTCGATGGGGATCGTCTCGGGGAAATCGTTGCTGAAGTCGCCGACATCTTCCTGGGCAAGCGCTTGTCGTGCGATAACTGTTCCTGTCAGCATGATGAACATGATGTATTTATACTGACCATACCTTCGAATGCCTGCTCGACGTTGATAGCGTCCTTTGCGCTGGTCTCGAAGTAGGGAATGCCGCCTTTTGACTGACAGAAAGTCATGGCGCGCTTGGAGGAGATCTGAATTTCCAAATTAGCGGTCGCTCCACCTTAAAGGAACT
Source organism: Stagonosporopsis rhizophila (assembly GCA_016767195.1). NCBI lineage: Eukaryota > Fungi > Ascomycota > Dothideomycetes > Pleosporales > Didymellaceae > Stagonosporopsis > Stagonosporopsis rhizophila. Next base: position 1,089,248 of record CP068494.1, read on the forward strand.
CCTGAGCTCACCATCCTCTTGCTCTCGTCGACGTCGATCTTGTTGCCGATAACAACCTGTGCAGTTAGCTATGCCCTTGTCTTGTCCATGTTAACCACATACAAAAGGAAAGCTCTCAGGATCCATGGGACTGGCCTGAACCAGGAACTCGTCTCTCCAGCTGTCCAGTGTATCGAAACTCTTAGAGTTGTTGACGTCGTATACGAGCACGCAGCAGTCGGCGCCGCGATAGAATGCGACACCCAGTGACTGGAAGCGCTCCTGTCCGGCGGTGTCCCAGAGCTGTATCTCGTCAATCCCTGGGCTGAATTGTGCGATCCGCGTGACCTACCTGCATTGTCACTAGCCTATCGTCGACCATGACTTCCTTGGTAAGGAAGTCGGCGCCTATTGTCGCCTTGTAGCTTGCGCTAAACTTCTTGTTGACCTGTGGTTTTGGTGTGAGCGGAGATGTCCTCTGCTATTCAAAGTGATCGCGGCGAGAGAGAGGCTCATACATATTGGTTCATCAAGCTGGTCTTGCCGACACCGCTGTCACCAAGGATAATGACCTAAGTACGTCAGTATCATACAGCATCTCTGACAAGGGCTGCAGCTACCTTAAGGAGAACCTTCTTCCTAGACGCCATTGTGTGTGTGGGGTGTATTGGTAGGCGGTAGAGTGGAGGGAGAGCGCGAACGATGGACGGTCGAGGCTTTGGCGATGACGAAAGTCGAGGTATGGAACGTGACCGAGGTATTTATCAAGCAGCAACAGTTGCAACGACTACACTCTAATGACCAGAATGATGCGCAGAACTTTGAATAAACTCGCAATATCTATAGGAACGGCACCAAAGAGGTATGTCGAGCAGGATCGAGATGTTGATGTCAGGGCCAGCCTCACGCAGCCTTGGCACGCTAACTCTGCCACAGGTAAGCTCGACTGCGGCTTGCAACCCTAGCAACAGTAACCAGTTCACGATATCTGAGTCCCACTCTTCTTGCCAGTGTCACTTACTAGAGTTCTACCCTGCTATCTTGACCTGTTGCCAAGTCTATCATATCATGGAGGTGAGGTATCCAGGGTGCTATCGACAGCGCTGCACCACCGTCTAGTAGTTGTCATGTATCCAGCTGTCTAGCATACTCTTGTACCATCGTGCTATGGAACCCATCGTAAGCTTAGCCTAACAGTGCAGGGCGGTAAATAATTCAAGAGCGACGCCTACGATTCCTTAATTTGCATGACCGGGTATGCTGTACGTTTGAATGCTTGAAGCGATTAGGCACTCTGCCTAGCAATCCCTCAGCTTGGTATGCTCCTAACTTGACTGCGGAATACTAGACGAGCACAAAAGTCATGAGTCTGACCTGTTGTCTCTATGCTCTGAGAATGCGGTTGTACCTGGCATTAGTGGGGCAGTGACGTGGTGCCGAACGTGCCCCGCGATGTCGCCGAGGCTCAAGCAAAGGACTTTGTAGCTGCAAGTGCCTCTTGCGTTCATAACAGGCAGTCCTTCCACATATCGTCCAAAATGGCTTCGGCAACAGCTTCAGATCTCCAGACACTGTCGCAGCCGACGTCCCAGGGCCTCAACACCTCGGCCAGCACGCAATTCCCCACCGTCAACATCGGCACCCGCAACTCCGCACTCGCTCTCGTGCAAGCCAACGCGGTAAAGCAAGCATTGAAAGATGCCAATCCAGGCCGCACGTTTGAGATCAAGCCTGTTATGGTGCAGGGTGACAGAGACAAGATTACCCCGCTGCAGCAGCTGAGCCAGGGCGAAAATGCGAAGAGCTTGTGGACCGGAGAGCTGGAAAGCATGCTGGAGAAGGGTGACCTAGACATCATTGTGCATTGCCTGAAGGGTATGGCAGCTTGGTACAAGCACGTCCTACACTGCTAATTCTACTAGACATGCCTACCCATCTGCCCGATAATCTGCTCCTCGGCGCCATCCTTGAGCGTGAAGACCCCAGCGATGCCCTCATCATCTCGCCTCGTCTCCCCAAAGAAACGACGCTCGCCACACTGCCTCAGGGCGCCACAATTGGCACCTCCTCTGTCCGTCGTGCCGCCCAGCTCCGCAAGCTGTACCCACATCTGAAGTTCGCCGATCTGCGAGGCAACGTTGGCACCAGGTTGGGCAAGCTTGACGCCGAGGACTCGCAGTATTCCGCTATCATCCTTGCAACAGCTGGGTTAAACAGGATAGGATTCTCCAACCGAATCAGCCAGAAGCTTTCGAGCTCGACTGGTGGCATGCTTCACGCGGTGGGACAAGGTGCTTTGGGCATTGAGATCAGGAAAGACGACGAGGCTATGCAGGAGATGCTCACCAAGATCAGGTGCGAGCGCACTACACGAGCTTGCGGTGCAGAGCGCGCGCTTCTGCGGACACTCGAGGGAGGCTGCAGTGTGCCGATTGGTGTCGAGACAACGTGGCGAGGAGGCAAGGGTTTAGCGGTCGGCACACAGCCAGCAAAGGACTACGACAAGCACGGCGCTGCTGTGGAGACCTCAGAGCCAGATCTCGACGACCAAGAGCTTGTTCTTAAAACCCTAGTCGTCAGCGTGGATGGCACCGAATTCGTCGAGCACGAGGCGGCGCGCAAGGTCCAGTCAGCAGAGGAAGCAGATGACTTCGGCAAGGAAATCGCAAAGGTCCTTATCGAGAAGGGTGCGGGCAAGATCCTGGAGAAGATCAAGGTCGAGAAACAGTGGGGAGCGAAAAAGCAACTGGAGGCTATGGGTGTTGCACAAGGAACAGCATAGATGAGCTGAACTATTGAATATATCAAGTTCATACTCGGCATGTCACAGACAATGGAGTACCAGAATTTCAGCAAATGTACCATTAACGCGGTCCAAGCGACTTGACATTGCTTGATCCACGTCCATGTCGATAATCTGAACCTCGCACATCTTCGTAGCTAGTTTTCGGTACACAATCATCCGACTTCCGACTCAGGATAAAGGACAAATCGCAGTTGCCTGGATAATACTATAATCTAAAAACAGGTGGAAAAGAATATCTTGAGCCGAGACACCTGGTGTGCATAGGTAATAGTTATGTCTACAATACATCTCGGACCGCTTGCTCGAACACAGACCTCCAGACAAAGGCACGGCTGTGCTCCTCACCGTACTATAAAAGAATGGCAACGGGGCATCAGCAAGGGAACGCCATTGCGTACATGAAGAAGAGAGCGGGTTCGGCATTTAGCGGAGACACAACTCATGTTTCATGCCTTCAGACCGTATCTGGCGTCGGTGAGGCATCCCTAAATAGTAGCATGTGAATTTTTCAGGCTTCTTCTGCGCCTGCGGCTCTTTTTAGACGCACTCGATCTGCGTTGTGAGGCGAAGTGAGATGGGGAGGGTGTGAATGTGAACATTGCATTTTATGATGGTAGATTGTAGCTTTTTGTGTTGTTTCGTGATTGGATATCTGAGACAGGTGGAAACTAGTCTGCCATGCCATTCCCTGTGGTGTTAGACGGGAGATGAGGCTCAGAGGAAGAGTGTGTATATAGCAGCTAGTGCTGGCACGAGAACAAATGGCATCGTTTTCGCACTGAGTCCCGACGCACTGCCTGTCGTCTGCTGCACCTGGTCTGCTGTGCCATCAGAGCCCGGAACTGTTTATGTTAGCACGAATTCGATTTCTTTGTCTTATAAGACGATCGTGTGAAGATGGACTTACCATCGTCTTTCTGCTGCTGTCGTTGTGCACAAAAGTCCGTGAGAGTGTTGTTTGACTGCATTTCCTGCAGCTTAGTCGATGCCTCTGCGATCTTGGCCTTCAGTCGCTCAATCCCTGTCTCGTTCAACCCCTTCTTTTGCTCAAATGCAGTCAGTGCTGTCTCGTTTCCTGCCAGCGCTACCAACTTGGTCAGCTTCTTCATCTTCTTGCACTGCCTAACACTCCTGCGTTCCGCATTGACGACCGCGCATTCGGCCACGAGCGTTGTATTGGACTGTAACGTCTGCAGCTCCGTGGTGGCATTTGCGGCTTTTTCCTTGATGACTTCTACTCCAGCAATATCGAGCTTGCCTTCTGCAACCCAGGCGTCCAGTTTCGTTTGGTTGGCTGAGAGTTGAGAGAGCGCGTTCAGGCGGCGCATCCTCTTGCATGATTTCTTGAGGGCATGTTCAGGATCGTTGGAATCGGTCTTGTTGCGCTCGCCATGCTCGCGTGCTTCGAGGGTTGGGTAATCGGTGCTGGGCCAGGCGTAGGAGGACGCGGTTATGGTGAGAATGAGCGTGAGGAGGACGCTGAATGAACGCATGTTGACACTTTGATATAGATTCGGGCCTGCCGTGTGTAATACAAGCCAGAAGAGTCGAATGGATCGCCTGCGATTAGATGCTGTGATGCTTGGTGCACTTGGCAGTTGACAGACGACTGTCTCTAAGTACCTGATCACTCGTGTGCGCATGTTCGTTGACACGCACGCGGCCATGCCGTAGTTGAAACTTGACAGAGACGGCTTTAATGCGGTCGGGATGGGGCGTTACGCATACGCTTGTGGTACTGGCGACGATGGGGTTCAACGTGAAGCTCAACACAGCCGCTACCAGCCCTGGAGGCCTCTAAAGAACAGCCGTAATACGTGAGTGAAGCACTGATAAGCCAGCCCCCAATATTCATTCTTGTGGCGAGACCCGTTGGATAGTTGGGTTGCGATGAGCTGCGAATGTCAGTGTTTCAAGTGCCGCCGCAGTCCTGGACCAAGCATTAACTTACGTGACATGTCCCAAACACAGTATTGCATATGCTTGTGCGCAATGCTCAACGGTGCTGGCTCCGGGAAGCTGTTGCACCAAAGCATGTGGGCTTCATGTCACCCACACGTTGACAGGACCGCGCCGGGGCGAAATTCTGGGCTCAGGACGCTAGGGTAAACGTGCCAAAGCTCTACTTGAGACGCGGTCAAACTCTCCGACTGTCTTTAGAAGGAACTGGCTCAGATGAGGGGCCCCGTTATTTTAGAAGCTTGCAACGGGTGGGCCGACGGGCTTCTCCGTACTTCGATCAATGTCTGAATGGAGCTTGCTGTCGTGCACCGTGGTGGTACATCAGATGCCCTCAATGACAGACGAGTGTACTGATCGGTCTTTCAGCGTTTTATGGTACCTTCGTAGTACCTATCGATACTGAGCGCTCGCATTTGTTGTAGGCGGGTACGGAGCAGACGAGATGACCGTATTTCTCAAGTTGACTTTGATTCTGGAAACAATACTTGGCTGCGGATAGGAGAATTTGATCGATCAACGTAGATTTCGCTTTTCTAGTAATTATAGCTTTCGATGACACTGCATCAAATTCTGGGACTAGACAGGCGTCCAGTGTACCAAAATTACAAGACGCCCGAACTGCTGATTGTTCGACGACACCAAGCGGCATGTCTCATTCATTCTTTGCAGCAGTACCCTTGAGCTCGGAAGATGGGAAAAATCGGCGTCATGTTTGTTCTTGACCGAATCGAAAGGCCGCTACTGTCGAACGTTTGAAGTTGACAGGATGATCGACACTGCGCACAGACGTGTAGAGCTGCTTGAGCTTGCGATAGAGCGTGGGTATCAAGAAGGACGGACTGCTACTCAGCGAGAACTAGACGCGTTCTGCAGATCGACATCTCTACACCGTCAGCTAATCAAAGGCCAGCAAATTCCAGCAGTGTTTAGAGCATCTTGCTGTCAATGGCAATCATGAAATGGTATATCAACCGTTGCCAGCTAGATGCTGGACTACTCACCTCAAGGGATACCTTGCGTGGCAAGGCTGAGGATGCCACGAACCAGATAAAAACCACGAACTGCCGATGACGGCAGATGCACCTGATCGCGTTTGCATTGCCTTGCAAGCCCTCAAATCGCTCCTCACCCACACAAAAGCACTACAGACCTCACTGCAGACCTTGCATCAACGCGGGCCCATCAGCAACGCGACCGAGGGCTTATCGCACCCACACCCGTCACCACCAGACGCCACCAACACCGCTCGTACTCGTCCTTCACACGCACGGATAAGTCGTACGGCCGGGCCGCCCTGCATCAGCGTCCAGGCCCCGCACGACCCGACCGAGCACGTCCGGGGTCAGCACACCCTCAGCCTGGGGGCTGCGTGGCTCGCTTGGCTAGCTTCGCGTGATCGCGATGCGTTCCTGCGTGAACGACGACGTGGCGCGACGATGGGGAGCTGAGTGAAAGCTTGAAGGCACGACGGGGCTCGTATCTAAGTGCTGTCGCGATTTCTGCTTTTCGGGCATGCATGTCAATGTTGGTTGTGCGATGGAATCAGTAGGGGATTTGAGTTGAAGCCGCGCTTTGCGCTGCTGACGGGATGCCCGCAGGGCTGAGGAGATGGATCTGCGGCCCGAGCAGGGAAGTGGGACGCGACCCATACTATCGATTGATGCGCGAGGAAGGTGCATCGCAGGCGCCTTCTTGCGGCGTGCAGAAAGGCAAGGTTGCGGACAGAGTTATTGCATGGCGTTTGCATAGCAGGGGAGGCAGGGGAGGCAGGGAAGTCGCTTGGTACCAACTCCCTGTCGATAGCGAAACATCTCACCGCTTTTCAAGCACGTTGCACATCGCATGAGCAGTGGCCAGATGGGAGACAGTGAAGGGAGTGTAGTAGCATTATTAATTATTTGGAGCAATGTCGCATCAAAGTACTGATAGCACTTGGAAGCTATTCGTAGACACTAAAACAAGCCCAGGCCAATGCCTGCGGCTCCAATCAGCCAACCCGCGATGGCCGTTGGTAGTGGTGCGCCACCAGTGTACTCCAAGATGCTGGAGCTGGAGCGAATGGCAGTCGTTGTGCCGTTCGAGACCGTAGTCGTCCTGCTGGACGAGAGAGAAGGCGGAGGAAGTGTCGCTGACGTATTCTCGACTTCAGATATGCTGCCCTCCTCGGTCGCGGCTTGCGAAGTTGACGGCTCAGGTGCCGCTGAGGAGGACGAGGGAGCGGTGGCGGACGAGACTGAACCTGCTGAGGAGTCAGCGGCGCTGCTGGAAGATGGTTCGACGTTTGACGACAGTGGAGCAGAGCTGCTGGGTGCAGCACTGCTAGACACAGGAGGCTGGCTCGAAGGCGGCTGTGAGGACTCACTTGGAGAGGACTCCGGAGTTGCACTGCTCGGCTCCGGGATAGCACTGCTGCTGGGCGTTGGAGTTTCGCTACTCGATTCTAAGGCGGAACTTGCAGACGAAGATGAAGATGGAGATGGGGATGAGGAGGGTGTATTACTAGAGCCCTGTGACGATGAGGGAGGCACGCTGGAAGCTTCATTGCTCGAGCTTGGCTCGATGGTGGGTGCCGCTGAAGTCGATATGGGAGTAACTTGAGCTTGCGCTGTCGGAATTCTATTGACCTCAGTCGCTTCGATGTCCTTGACTGTGATTGCGATTGTGGTACCACCTAGAGTGCTGGTACTTTCCTCTACTGGACTGCCAGCGATTGGGTCGCAAGCTATTCCGATCGGTCGACCTAATTGGGCGAGAACGGTTGGCAGGGAATTGAGGTACTCCACGACGGTCGGGGCCACAAAGCGCGCGTCCGGAATATCGCTCTCCACCAGAATCAGAGACGCGTAATTTGTCGGCGAAGGTAGATCCAGGGTGAGTGTTTCGCTCACACATTGCGAGCCAATTGCTTCAACAGAAATATGGCTGAATGTTGCGTACGCAGCGTACGTTGTCGGCCATGTCAGAGGAACTCCAGAATACTCCCAAGTGATGCTGGGCGTGGAGGTGGGTTCCAGATTGGTGTATGTCGTACTGCTGAATTCAACGTTGTTGGCACTATCGAAATACACGTCCACTGTAACAGCAGGGCGAGTCACTGTCTCGACAACCACGACTCCAGGATATTGCAGACGAGTCGCTTGCACATCAATCTGGCAGTCACTTGTGCATGAGATCGAGGCTGAGCTGCTGGAGCTCGCGCTAGGTGTCAATGTCTGCACAATCGTTGTAGGCACCAGCTCAGTTGTCGTGATAATAATCGACGAGATCGCAGTAGATACGACTGTCGAGGCCGGAACCTGGCTAGTAATGACTTGTGTCGATCCTGGCTGGGTCAGAGTGCTTGTTGTCACCGATCCTGGAAGGGTGATAGTGGACAGGAAGCTCGAAGTCACAGTGCTTGCTGGAAGAGTAATGGTCGACGTCACAGTCGATCCAGGCAGCGTTACGGTAGACAATATCGTGCTCGCCGGCAACTGTTCCGTGCTTGTTACCGTGATGGCTGGAATTGTCAAGGTAGAAATGACTGTGCTGGCTGGAAGAGTTGACACGATTGTAGTCGTAGCTTGCGGCAGGGTTATGGTAAGGGTCGTGATCTCTCCTGGGAGAACGACAGTGCTGGTTTCTGTAACAGGCGGAGAAACCGAGGTAATGGTGACAGTCGATGCTGGCTCAGTAATGGTCGAAATTATAGTTTGTCCAGGCGCGGTTGTCGTGATTGTAGTCGTTATTGGAGGAACAACCGAGGTACTGGTTATAGTCGAAAACACCGTCGACGGCGGAAGCTCTACTGTCACGATTTCCGTCGGCCCTGGAATAGTCGATGTGATTGTCGTGGTCGACGGTGGAATGACGATTGTAGACAAACTCGTCGAGATTGATACAGACGTACTGATTATGGTCCTTTCCAGAGTGCTGGTAACTACAGATATCTCCACCCGTGTAATCGTAGGCCCATCTACAGTTTGCGTCGGACCCGGAACAGTTTCAACGGAGGTCTGCACCGATAGCAATGTCGAGGTCGGACCGGGAACTGTAGTAGGAACCAACTCCGTAGTTGTTCGCAATACCTCACTGGTGACGATTTCCGTTATGTAAGTCGTAACAGTAGAAGCAGGTAGGGTCACGATGCTCCCTGATAGCGTAATCGTAGATGCGGGCTCCGTAATTGTGGTCACGATATACGACGTGCTTGTCGAAGTTTCCGTGATAACACGCTCTGTGGTAATGTATGATGTGTGAATACTCAATGCTGTAGTGCGGACAGTTTCAGTCACTGGATAGGAAGAGAGTACAGTCGTCGTAACAATAACCTCGACTGGGTAAGAGGTCGTCGTAGTAATGGTTATGGTGGTTTCCGGCCCTGGAATTTCGCTGATGATCGTCTCAGTGCTATAAGAAGTAGTAGTGGTGGTCTGGGTCTCTGTCTTTGTGCTCCACTGCGTTGTCAGTTGAGTCTCAGTGCTCACACGAGTCTCGATCGATACTTTGGTGACTTCGATTGTCGGTCCGGGGGTCTCGATCGTTGTTTCTACTGTCGGCCCAGGCGTCTCCACCGTCTTCTCGACAGTTTCGGTGAAGGAATACCGTTCTGTCGTAGTTGTGGGCACGATTGATGTGAGGATGGTGGTCCTCCAGGAAGTATATGTCGTGCCCGGAAGGGTGACGGTTGTCCAGTACCAGGATGTGATGTACGAGGTCAACCAGGTCGAGTAAGTTGCCGTACTTATCGAGACGCTTAGTTCCGTAGTTGTTACTGGCACCTCCTTTGTTTGGGTGACATCCTTCGTTTCCGTGATCTTCGTGGTGACTTCCTTGGTGGGTCCGGGCGTTTCGGTGGTGATAGTTTTCGTGATGTAGTCCGTTGAAGTCAGTGTCAGCACGGTGCTGATATACTCGGTCTTCCATTCTGTCGTGGTGTAGTTGACGGTCACAGGATAGCTCGTGGTAATAAATTCTGTTATACAGGTCGTATACGTTGTTGTGGAAACGCTGACGTAAGTCGACCAATCTGGGAATTGGTCAGTAATGAGCTCCCGATCGGCGTGCAGCGAGAATAGAAGAATACGTACCTGTAGTGTGAAAAGTTGATACGTCTGTAGTGCGGAAGGTTGATACGTCTGTAGTGTAAAAGGTCTTCTCCTTGGTTGTGTGCACTGTCTCTACGGCTGTAGTTGGGTGGAGCTGCGATTCGATCAGCATTTGCAACATGGAAAAAAAGCACAGCGCCTAGAGTACGCACGCTGATGATAGTTGTGGTATATGTAGATGTCTGTAAATCGGTTGTTGTTACAGTATGGTTGTAGGTCACAGGAGGGCCTGGAACTGTGACATACACCGGAGATCCTGAGATGGTCTGCGTTGTGGTGCAAGTCTGGTGAGGTTAGCATCATACTTGTTTGGAGAATAGAAGTATATTTACCGTCGTAGAAGTGAGAGTACTAGTACAGGTCTAGCCGTAATGTCAGCAGCTGTTCAGGGTTTAGCATATACTCGCGATGATTCATACCGTGGTTTCTGTGATAGTATAATTCTGCCCAGGCACTGCAGGCGCTGTGATAGTGATGTATTTCGAATCGGTTGTAGTAATCGTCTGGCATCATCAGTGTATGCTTTCCTACTTAGGGCATTTGAGCTCACTTCTGTTTGAGTGATGTTGTTGCCCGGTGCCGTTGTGGTCTGTAGCAACGATTAGCGAACTGAACCGCAATGGAGCGTAAAGTTAGGGCAAATCAACAAAGTATTTGTATCATAATTCCCATAGATAGTGTTAAAAATCTCAAGTCGTTACCACATGCAACCAATTCAGACTGCAGGGTTCTCGACAGGCCATGGCGTGATTGTGTCATGATGGAATGAGGTGAGGGATGACCTACCACCGTACATGTAGTAGTAGATGTTGAAGTTGTAGTATCGTGAACGGTTGTGGTCTCGTAGCAGGTAGTTGTGATGGTCTCTTTGGGCTTCGTGATCGTCAAGGTGTATGGCTTATCTTTGTAAACTGTTTTGTATTTCGTGACAGCTGCGCAAGTCGGATGTCTTTGCGCGTCTCCACCTTCAACAGTCAAGGTTTCTTCTGTTGTCGAGGGGCTTGGGGGTTCATCCTGCGTCTGAACCGTCTGATTACCCTGGGCTGCAGCAAACCCGGCAACTGCCAGGAGATACAGTAGTCCGCGCATCTTGAAAGCGAGTGACTGCTAAGCCGGCTGAAAAGTTACACCAGCTTCGAACTGCAACCATTAGACATGCACGTTCGGCGACAGATTATGTTGTGGAGGATTCCACATGCAGGGCGCCCTGGCACTTGAGCTTGGGCTAGGGTACGAGCAATGCCATGATAGCATGATCGGGGGCCTGCCATGGTGGAGATAACCTAGCTTTTGACAAAGGGTTGCGCAAGGGATCATCAAAGACATTCACGTACCTCAAGACTCTGGAGTAACGATGGGCTGAAGGCTGGGGCTTAGGGCGGAAAGGCGAGCGAGCAGCAGCCCGTGACTATAAGGACGACAGTAGGATGTACTCCACAGCCAACAATAGCGTACCATTGAGCTGGCATGGCTCGAACCCGAGCTTCAACAACGATCCTGCTTACCAGGACGGGTAAACATCAGGTCCTACCAAAGTCATGCAAGTGCAAGTCAATGATTGGCTTGGCGGCTCGCCTTTCGAAAGCCTCGGCCAGGGCCGCAGCAGGATGAGAGGCGACACATCATACCTAGACCTATTCAGGCCAAAGAAGTGTCGGCCATGAGGAGCATCTGGAAACCGCCGTTGGTTGGAGGGCGCATCAGGGGGCGGAGGTACGGCGAAGAAAGTTCCGGATGTAGCGCAGAATGCGGGCGTGAGACTCGGCAACTCTGGTGGAGCACGGTCGGACAGGTGTAAGACGGTGTGTACGCTATCCAGATCCATGATCCAGATATTGCTCATACACCCCACGTCCATGGCAATTGCTGACATGGACTACGAAAGGTTACTTTAAGCTAGCGACCTTCCCGCATCGTGCTAGACAGCTGCAGGTCGCCAGCGAGTGTATACATTAGCGTAAGGCAGTATTCTGACGGAAGGCGACAGAACCTGCGCGGCATACTGGGGACGGATTATTGGGGAGGTGCAATGGCATCACGTTGCTTTTGCGCTGTCATCTGCTACCAGCCCGCCCTGCGGTATTCTATGTAACACCGCAATGGTTTGCATAGTTGGAAAGTGAAACTCGCGGAAGCTGTACGACGAAGAATTGATGCGCCAAAAAGCCTCGGGATGGCATGCTTTGCGGCTCAAGAGGCAGAGATAACAATGAGTAACCCAGGTCGACGTGCAAGCCAGCGGGGCCTGCAAGCGCGGATGCCCGTTAGAGCACCCTTCCCTGCACGTGCTGACCCAGGCGGCCATTAGCGTTCCCAGGGCTCAGCTTGCAACGCTTCCCGGCCCGCCTTTGTCTAAAACTCCTTTCAGCCACCTCGCTATCGCTGCAACCTCTCATGCAGCCCTGGCACATATCTGTACAGACTGGCCTGGGCGCCAGTCGCCAGGTCGCGCGACGCCAACCCTGTGTGTTTCTCCTCCAATAGCTGGGCATCATACCATCCACAAACCCTACGTTCCCTCACCGGTGAACATGGACCAGTCGTTTGCAACAACCTCGCTGCGTAGAATGCCTGATATTGTTGTGCTGGCCGTCCGATGTGTGGACCCCGCTCATGGCGCGAGAGATGCTCGAAGAAAGCAGTTGGGCTTGACAGCCTCGACCGGCCGGCTTGGCCCAAGTGTTGAGTTTTGCACAGACTACACCGCTAACGTACAGTGCGCCAGCGGCCCTGCGGTGCCTTTCACAGCCTAAGCTGACACTGATGCTTCCTGCGAGGCTGTTGCTGGTATCAGCCGATACATCAAGACGCACTAGACCCTCCGTCGTCAGCGGCCCTCTTTGAGCAGAACCCTTGTTATTGCTTGCTTGCCCTCTCGTTCTTCTTTCTGCTTTATATCGGATTTCCCATCATGCATCTACGAAAGCGCGCTGATACGATCCCTCTACCTCCTTCGCCAAGCGTAGTGCCGCCGAGTGGAGATTTTGATGGCAACGATGGTAGCTGGTCGACATTTCTAATCAACATCAACTCTGATAAGGAAGGGCTCAACGGTCAGGATTTCAAAGTTCTAATATCCACGTCTTCACCTCTCACTCTTCTGCCTGCGTCAAACAAAGATTGCCTTGGTGAATGCGCTGCGAAACGTGGGGTACTCCCGTTCGCTGGAAAACAGGTCGACGGTGTGCAGGATTCTGAGAATTGGGACGACGTAGGATTGCGGACCGTGCCTTTACCATACTGGGACACACAAGATTACTCAGGGATAAACCTTACGAAGGCTGCGACATGGGGGGTGACGAACGTTGGTCTTGGGCGAAGCTCAGCAGAGAGTCCTGTTAATCCGAAGCTGTACGCTGTTGCGAAGTTTACATCCAAAAATTGGTTCATGGGCTCCTTCGGCCTTTCAGTAGGCCAAGTTGGCTCTGATGGCGCCACTGCACCGACGTTCCTGTCGCAGTTCAAGGATCGTCAAGTAATTGCAAGTGCATCATACGGATACACAGCTGGCGCTAGTTATCGTAAGTGAGCATTTTGCTTATAGTCCTGTCTATCTTTTGTTATTGCTGGCGATATCAAAGCTTCAACGAATGAGCCAATGTATCGCTGTGATTCTTCTGCACATTCCAAGCACGTAAGATGATAAATGGTCATCATTGCGAGGCGCGAACATAACTGACAGACAGCCCCAGGCAACAACCGAAGTGGTGTACTTGGCAGCTTGGTCCTCGGTGGCTACGACAACTCACGCATTGCAGGAAATCGTCTTTCACTGCCAATGCCCAACAATATCAACAACACCCTGGTCGTCGGCGTCCCCTCCATCTTGTACAAGCCCGATGGAGATGTTGAAAGAAGCCCTCAATCTTTCACAGCAAACTCATCCGGCTTTCGCGCCACTATCGACTCGACTTACCCCTTTATGGTCTTGCCTGACGCAGTCTGTGACGAGTTTGAGTCTCGGTTTCGCCTCGATTACGACGAACAAGCCGATCTCTACAGAGTGAGCAATTCCTCGCACGACTGGAACTTGCAGCAAAACGGCACAATCTCGATTAAGCTTGCAGCAGGCCCCCAAGACAGCAACGAGTTCACCAACATCGAACTTCCCTATGCTGCGTTCGATTTGCAAATAGGTAACGAGTCCGGCAACAACTTGACAAGGTATTTTCCCATAAGAAAATCAAAGAACGGTGTATTTGTTCTCGGACGAACATTTCTTCAAGAAGCGTACATCATTGTCGACTATGAAAGAGCCAACTTCACAGTCGCCTCCGCATCCAATCCGGACTCGCTCCCTAGGCCGGATGTGAAGATCATCTACAACACAACTTATCATCCTGATACACAAGAGTCGGATTCTAGTGGGGGGCTGGCGCCCGGTGCCATTGCTGGCACGGTAGTCGGAATCGTCGTCGCTTTCGTCGTCGCTGGCATCATTGCATTCTGCTGGTGGAGGAAACGCAAGGGCAAGAAGGAAGCCGCTCAGAATCCATATGAGACTTCACAGATCGACCCAACAATGGCAGGACAAGAAATCAAGTATCGACGAGTTTCTGAACTAACGGGCTCTGACCTTCCGAGCTCGCCCAAGACCCCACTTGGGGACTACTACACCGGCGACCACAAGTCTGTCCCGCCAATCAGCGAAATGTCCCCAGAAAGCCCGCCAGTCGAACTTTACAGCCCCCCACCAGAAAGTGCGAGCGATGTGGATAGCAACGTCAACCGCGACTACTTTACTGTCGGCGGTAAGCCTCTCAGGAGGGGCGCACAGAGAGATCGCGCCTCATCAGGTCCCAACACGCCCGGCACACCTATCGCCGAACTACCAGGTGACGAGGGCCAGTTTCAGACACCAGATACAAATTCCGATGCAGTCAGTCCTCTCAACAGTCCAGTACAAAATCGTGGCCCCAGCGACACCTCGCTCTCTAGAAACATCGACGAGCGCTTGGCGGACCACAAGAAGGAAGTAGATAGACCTGCTCACCCTGCGGAAACAACCACAATTGGGGAGGAAGTGGGCCCCAAGAACGAAACGCAAGCTGAACTCGTTACAGAGGCGGCGACCGAGCGGCGTCCTTCACATCAACGCGGGCTAAGCGACATCACAATTGCGAGCGACAGCACAGCCGTATCTCAACCCACGCCCGAGGAGGAAGAACGCTGGGCTAGGGAACCCAGACGTCCGCTGTCTCCATGAGCCGGGGGCGGAACCTAGTGCGAATCGCTGCGGTGACCCTATCAAATCCTGCTTGTATTTCATTGCTACATGCTGTCGGTTTATGTGGAACTCATCTTCCCCTCGGTTGCTTTCTCGCAAGCTTCGCGTTTTGATCGAGTATTTGATACCCACTAGTACACTCTTTGTCACGCGATGTAATATCATGTGTTGCTTGGTTCTAATGGCTATTTTTTTGGCGATAGTGCGGGTGCTGATATGCTCACCTTTTTGGCCCCTAGCGAGGGCTGTGCAGCTGAATATTCAGAGTTTGCCACCTCTCGACAAAGTTCTGAAAGTCTGATATATGGTTGTCGGCTTGGTGCAAGACACGAAGTGCTGGACGAGCTGAGTGTCAGATGAGCGATGCTCAGGCCCGAGTAAGTCTGCAGACTTGCAGACTGATACGAATGCGCTGTCACGATGCTCAAGCGTGAAAGTGGTTCAGCTGCAGAGCTTTCTGCAGTGGACCAATCGGTCTTGCATTGCGAATTTGTCGGTCGTTAAAGCGATTGATAATTTACAGTCCATCCAGACCACGCTCAAGATTGCCTATCATAGCTCCAATAGCCACCGCATCTTTGTTCGGCCATCTCCTCCACCCGAACTTCCCACCCCCCAATACATGGCAATGCCAAGTTCACACACCACAATCCACTGGCCACAGAAACTTTCCGTATCGAACAACCACCCGGCAGGTCCAGACCGAGATGTAGGCCAGCCGCACAGGGCTGTCCCGCGCGAGGTCACATAGCGCTTAAGGCGGAAGGCGACGTCATCAATAGCGTTGCAATCAATATTGATATCTGAGTCTTAATCAGTACAAGTCGAGTCAGCAAAGAGGCTGGGAATGGGTGGGGCGGTCAGCCTTACGGGATAAGTAAGCATGCAGCATGAACCGGGTAAAGGCGGTCGGTGAGCGCTCCTATCGTGTGCGAGAACCGTGAGGTATATATTTAGTTCGGGTAATTGCACCGAAACAGATGACTGCAATGGCTGTATACATGTTTACTTGGGCTTTTAAAATAATCATACTGAATCTTGTTTTCCTAGTTTGGCACGTAAAGTCCCGTAAGGTTGGTTTCAGTTGCATTGCTGCAGAGCTGCAGTTACGAGCCCTGCCTGTTTTGCAGGTGCTCAGCAGGTACGGGCTCCTGCTCGAGCTTATAATTCATTGCTGCATCTGCTGTATGCTCTCCAAAGTCCACACGATGAAGCATACTTAGTACAACATCGGGCATAGCAGGTTGGTTTGATGCGCTCGTCATCTGAGGCGCGTAGGAGGGAGGCATCTTGCCTGTCAGATGCGGATATGTGCCCGTTAGGTTCAATGTAGATATTGGTTTTTGTTCCGCCGTCTGCGAGGGAGGTTGAGTTGATTGGCGGAAAGTGACTGTTTGCGGTGGTTGCTGAGTGTATGGCAGAACTGACGACCTCTGCGGTTGCCCTGCTACTCCTGGTAATTGGCTCGTCTTCGAGAAGTTACTCCAGGTAGAGTCCAATTCCAAGAAGGACATTGGCCACTGCACGACTGGTAGCCAGCTCTGATCGACAATATCGGCACAGGCTTTCATAAGTCGATGGCCCCACCCATTCATGAACCAATAGCGCGGTTCAGCAGCAAACAGTATGGTAGCATAGTACATCAAGATAACAAGTGAGCCTGAGTGCCTCTGTCTAACGTTGGCATGAAAGGTGGCATCGAGATGCAACGGCCAGAAGAACAAGAACCGAAGTTCACGATTATCCACTCGTGGAGGGCTCGCGAGCTTGAGCACAGGCTCAAAGTGCGCAACAACCTTTAACAAGTCGGCGCGCTCTTGTTCAGAAAGATCCTTTTTCAATTCAATGAACGAGAGTAGACCTCGTGCATGCTGTATCACATCCTGGAGCAATGGTTGCGAAGGAGTTGACTCCCAAGGATCGCGGAACATCGGAGCGAGAAATGAATCAAGCACATGTGTGTGTGCAAGTGCTAGCACATTACCCATGCCTTGCATGAGCGAGAAGATGTTCAATATGCCATCAATTGCAGATGCAGTCGATGATGTTTTTGCACAGTGTGCTTCGAATCCAGTAGAAGCGAACACGCCTAACGTGAGAAGCGTTGACGTAGCAACGATGGCAGGCGCTTCTTCCGGTACGATATTCTGGAGCTTGGGGCGCAATTTCTTAATGGCAAGATCTTGGTGATGGATCCCCAGAGTGTAGTACTCCTGTCGCCTATCGGGAAGCTGTGATGCTTTATGAAATGCCGCGAACGCAAGGATCTCGTGCATCAAGAATATGTGCCTGACGGCAGACTTCGGCGCATCGACCCTCCACGTATGCCTCATATCCTCTCTCTGTGATAGCTCATCGAAAGCCTCGATAGTCCAGTGATGCCTGCATCAGTTCAGTATCGTTCTCATCACGAATGAAGGATTACGAACATCAACTCTATATCGCGAACCCATATGTCTGACTGATTAGTTGGGTCTTTGTGAATAAACGGCCTCAAGAACGGAAACAGATCCGATTGGGGACTTGGAGAACTTCCTTCCGAAGCCCCATCACCGGGAGAGAGGGCCGAAGGGTTCAGGAAAAAATCGACGGGCAAGGAGGGCGACGATGTCGACAAATCCTGCGGGCTTCTTAGTCACGTGCTGCACAACAGAGCCATGTGAATTTACTGTTCTGACGCGCTCTTCTGAAACTATACTGTCGCGTTCTCGTTTTGAAGCAACACTGACACCACTGATTACAGCGGAAGGAGCGGAAGGCGGAGGGTCAGTGATAAGACTACACTGTACGCCGTGTCTGGCACAATTAGTACACGGTTTGAGCTCATCGCACTGTTAGGAACGTCAGCCAATGCTTTGATTAATCATCTCTCGACTAGGCGTGGAGCGGCTAGACAATTCACACACCTTCACGTGGCGGCTCTTACACTGCCGGCAACCTAACCGGCTTTTCTTGTGGCCCAGACGCGGCATTGAGGCTTCATTGACCAGTGAGGCGGCACTTTTGGTCGCTCTCCCGCTATCTGGCTGGGTCACCCTCGATGCAGCCACTCGATGGTGTCGTGTTCAGAAAGCGAATGCGAGGTGGGGTGGAAAGGCACAGTGGGTCGACAGGTTCTTGCAAGGGTGGCATTGCGCTATCCCCTGTTTGTAGCGGTAGATTACAAGGACAGGGTTGTTCTCGGATTCGAATTCGCGGCCGAGATATACGTTGTATCTCGGATGCGATTACACTCAACATGCAGACGTTGTTTAAGGAGCCGGAATTCTTTGCCGCTTACTAAGGAGTTCTAGGTTTGGTGCTGGCAATTTCCTCCAATCGCCGCATGCGACTGCGCGACGATTACATACCGACCCATAGCTACCCGCGACACTGCGTCCGACATACAGCTAAAACCTCTTCCCATGGTAGCGAAATTGGAAGACGTCGGTATTTAAATGCGATGTTGCAGCATTGAGAAATGCTACGATTGTGACATGGTTTGACCTAAGCGTTAGGCATTACCCAATTGAACAATGATCACGTGGGATGGAACTCTACTGACTGAATTGTGTGATATGTAAAACTCTTGATTTATCAATGATTTACACTATTGAATGTATTGTCATGTTTTGTCGCCCTGAAATCATATTATGGATATGCCAGGACTTTGCTTGACGGACGAATCGCCCACTAGGTGGCTCACTGGTACCAGCTTCGACAAACATCTAGATAAACATCAAGCAGCCTCAAAAGCGTGGGCGCATATGTTTGACGGAGGCCGGTGGACAGTTATGGTCTCTTAGGTATACAGTTTAAAAAATCTACTACCTTTGTTGTATATTTTATACCTCTGTTCCTCCATATCGCAACGACGCCGAAGCCTGCATACACAAAGATCATGCAAGAGAACTGAAATACCCCCCAAAACACAAGACAATCTTGGTGACAAAGCTGTTCCTTGCAAAGAGGTTCTGCAAATAGCAGACAAGATGCGTGTTTGCGATGCAAGTCAATCACTCAGATTGTGTGCTTTGGCCTCGGCGCATTCAACCATGACAAGGCGTTCTACGGGTCTTCGCTGCAGTATATGACTGCTTCCACCATCGCAAGGCACCTGGATCAAACTTACCAGGAAAAGTGTTCCCGAGAAAGCCCCGTTGGAATCATGCTTCAAGATCCCTGCTACACACAAAAAGACCGAGAGCTGATCCGCAAGATGGACTTTGGCACGCTAACGTTTACTTCTGACTCGTGGTTGATTCGAACACAATTGTTCTGAGTGCCTTCCTGCCCGTTGGATACCCGCTAATACAGATCATAGCTGACATGTCCCACGGCAAGAAGGGAGAAAGCCCTGCAGCTATCATGGGGATTGCTAGATTCCTGACAGAGTAAAGTATTTGGTGTTGGACTTTAAAGAGCATGTATCGAGCCAGAGCTGGCTGAGAATGTGTTTGGACAGAGGAAGACACATCGGCCATGTTGGCTTTATAAAATAAGGCTTCACGGTGGACGTAGTGTTCAATGGCACGAGAATACTCCGCTCCGTAAAGGGATGCCCTAATCTGCGCAGTTGTTTTTCCGCCCAATTCGAGTTCTTAGCTTCAAATTCTTGCGGCTTTCAATCCTTACATTCCATAGTCGTTAAGCCCTTGAGTGATTCGAGCGCGCACACTTTCACCAGGTCAGGTCTCAGTATCCCTACAGCTGCTGCCACGCAGCTAATATACAGACATCTGATCAGACATACAAAGATTCCGTTCAAGACTCCCTGAGATGACCTCGAAAAGTATGATGGTGGTGAGCCAGTAGTGTTGTGGGACTACTCGGTCAGCCCAGCGAGTCATGTGCTGGCGCGATTAGACCCTGTGTTGACATGCAACCTCGGGAAGTGGCGTTCGTCATCGTTCACGAACATTCTAGCAGTCGTCACCGTCGCTGCCTGCAACGGACACTACAAAACTGCACAGAGTCAGGCATTTGACAAAGTCGCGCGACTTCAAACATTCCGCTGTACGTCTCCGTACACCACAAGCTGCGCAAACTCGCAAACCGGACAAAATCGCGCGGTCAAATACAGAGCCGTCAAGATGGATGTGCAACTGTACGTGTATGACCTCTCACAGGTATGCCATCGATGTAGCGCTGCAATGGCGCATACATGTTGTCTTTGCGATTGCGATCTTGAAGCTGACATGAATAGGGTCTTGCACGTAGCATGTCACGACAGTTCCTCGGAATCCAGATAGATGCCGTTTACCACACATCGATCGTTCTCGAGGGTATCGAATACTATTATGGAGGAGGCATACAGACATGCCGAGCTGGTGCGACCCATCACGGTCGACCGATGGAAGTCATCAAGCTCGGTCAGACATCCTTGCCCCTTGAGGTTATCCT
Source organism: Stagonosporopsis rhizophila (assembly GCA_016767195.1). Taxonomy (NCBI): domain Eukaryota; kingdom Fungi; phylum Ascomycota; class Dothideomycetes; order Pleosporales; family Didymellaceae; genus Stagonosporopsis; species Stagonosporopsis rhizophila. The sequence goes on from CP068494.1 coordinate 1,109,691, forward strand.
GGAGTATCTCGAATCGCTGAAGGCGATATACACAGCAGAGGTACGTGTTGCCTTAAACTGTCATATGGAAGCAAACTGACACTAAATAGTCATATGATTTATTTATGCACAACTGCAACAACTTCTCGAACGACTTCGCCATGTTTCTGGTTGGCAAGGGCATACCCGGCCATATCACCAGCCTACCACAGGACGTCCTCAACACCCCCTTCGGGCAGATGCTCAGACCGCAGCTCGATGCAATGATGCGGCCAATCACACAGGCACCCACACCACAGCCCGTAAAACCCGCCGCTCCAGCACGCTCGCAATCCACCACAAGCGCCACCAACGGAACAGCAAAGACTGCAACTGCTATCAACGGCAACACTCTTGCAGCCGAGACAGGGCGGGTGCACAATGTCACAACAATCAAAGAGGTCGACAGACTGTTGTCTTTGGCTAAAGACCGCAGCGCCATCATTTTCTTCACCAGTGCAACTTGTGGCCCCTGCAAGCTAGTTTACCAACCTTATGACGATCTTGCTGTCGAAGCAGGGTCGAAATGCATCTTCTTGAAGATCGACTTCACGCGCGCCGACGGCTCGATAAACACGCGCTACCCAAGCGTCCGGGCTACACCTACCTTCATTACTTACAGCAAAGGAGACAAGCGAGATGAGTGGAGTGGAGCCGATCCTCGACAGTTGCGCAGCAATGTGGAGTCGTTGCTAAACGCTACCTTCCCCCCGCACCCGCACCTTTCTTTAAGCACGCCCAACTTACTGCGCCAAAGCCAGCGCCCGATCGCATTCTCGAAGATCCCTCCGCTTGACAAAGTGGTTGCAAAGATGGGTGATGCTGGCAAGGATGCTGCAGTGTCGTCAATCGTGTCCTTCATCAACACTCGCGAGAAGTCAGGGGCTATCGAGGCGCCCTTGACTCAATTACCGCGGTTTGCCAGCTTCTTAAGGAACTGTACAGCCCAACTACCACCAGAGTTGCTATTCACCGCGTATGACCTTCTCAGAGTCGCCCTCACAGACGTTCGTGTCGCCGGGTTCTTCGCTGAAGAGCACAAGGGTGCTACAGGTACACCAGCCACTGTTCATCATCTACTCCAACACGTGGAGAAAATGGGTGAATCAGCGCCGTACCCGTTGCGTCTCACGACCTTGCACCTTGCATGCAATTTGTTCAGCTCTCCCCTCTTCATTCCCCACGTACTCTCAGCACCCTTATCATCGACCCTTATCTCCATCCTCACAACATCCCTTCTAGATGACAAACACCCCGCCCTCAAAGCCTCCGCGCTCAGCCTCGCGATGAACCTAGCATCCTCGAACCACCAGGTCCGCATGAAAAAGTTCGGCGGCAACGTCGCGCACACGCTCTCATCTGCCTCTGAGCTCGAGGACTCTGAGCAAACCGAGCTCCTGGCGTCTTTGCTTGAGACGCTGGGTGCAGAGGAGGAGTGGAGTGAGAACAAGAAGATGGCGCTCATTACGACAGGCTGGCTCGCCTATGGTGCAGACATGGACGGTGAGCTCAGGGACTTATGGCGCGTTATGGATGCCGCTGGGACGGTGAGTAAGATCAAGGCATCTTCCACCGAGGATAGGATGTTGGTAAAGGACGTGCAGAAGCTTTTGGAGGCATAGAACATTATTGCGTAGACCGATACCCCTGCATTGCATGTAGACCGATTTTGCATTTCGAGCTAGACGTCTTTAATATAGACTACTTGAATATAACAAAATGTCCGACCAACAAGAGCTCCCCAGGTCAAGCATTCTGTTCATGGCACGGCAAGTATGACGTCAGCGGGCTTGCTCACCCGTCACTCTGCAGCAGCACCTACATATCTTATAGTAAAACTGTTGCTCAATGTCACGTCTCCCACGTCTCTCGCGTCTTATATTTCTGCTGCCCAGCGTCCAACAGGTCCTCAATACCAACCCACAATCTTAGCCTTCACCCCAGCCCACCCCAGCGCTAGCCCAAACCCATCGCGTCACCCCCCGGGGGCCATCACCAACGAGCACCAGACCCGAAGCTACTCCTCTTGTTTTCTCTTCTTGTTATTTACAAAAACTTCACCCTCAGCACACCCCCTCTCCCACAAAAAGCAGCCGGGATACTCCAAAAAAAATATGGGCATCCCCTACTCGCGCGAAATCAACGCAGCCTTCAGCCAAGTAACGCCGCTCGTCGCCGCAGGCTACAAAGTCCTGCGCACAACCAAGAACATCTCCATTCTCCTGGCTGCCATCCAGGTCTTGACTGTTGTGCTGCTGGGCGCCATACTGGTCGTGCTTGTGGGGATATTGTATGCGGTGAATCCGGATCTGGAGGTATGTTTGGAACTCCCGGGGGGGAACTTTTTTCCGTGGCAGGAGACTGGGGGGATAGACAGCGAACCGTGATGTGGAATTAGCTGACATTGTGTCTGCCCGTGTAGCGAGAGAGACAGCAGTTGATTACGCCGCGGTTGAGGTACTATGCCAGTATTTCGCTTTATGGCGTCCTCAAGACAGTTGTCACGTCTGTGCTTGTACTGGCTGTTGTGGCGTACGTGGCGTGGCGAGCGTTTTTGTTTGAGCAGTGGGTTGAGGATGTTGAGTTTGAGGCGAATGTTGATGCTAATAAGGCGCTGGAGGAGTTGGAAGATGATGGGGCGAAGAAAGGGGGGAAGAAGGGGAAGGGGAAGGGAAAGGGGAAACAGGGTGAAGAGGTGGATAAGTTGCTGGAGGGGTAGAATGAGTGGGGAATGAGGTTCTGGTGGGTGTGTTGAATAAACGGGTTATTGGCGATGCTACAATCCTGCTACCCTGAACTATTTCCCTTACCTTCTCACCTCTCTTCCTAGACCAAAAGTGCGAATACACCCCCAACGACTGGTCGTGCTTTGAACTCCACGCCTGGAAACCCTCCTTCACCCGCGTGGTACAGGTCCGTCCACGGCCTGCTTGTCCTCGTTTCATTGACCCACCTGGTCAAATCATGGATGAACATATCCTTCGTTTCGTCGCCCGCCACCGCCGCGCTGAACATCTCCCAGTCCGCTTTCGCCAGGTACTTGTGCCTGGTATCGAGCGGAACGCCAAATTTCTCTCTAACCGTTGGGTAGAATGACGACTGCATGTCATATACTTCCTGAGGGACGAGGTGTGTACTGAGCAGTCTGTCGGCGAAGAGATTGTACAACAGACCCCAAGACGAGGCGTTTGCGTAGTTGAGCATTGTGTGGGGTGGGGAAGCGGTCGGGTCGAGGGCAAGTGTCTTCCACTGCAAGATGTAGTCATGTGCTATGGTGGTATAGGTCTGCGCGTCTGCCGTCTCGCCAACGAAAAGGGCGAGCTGCGACATTGCTTCGATACCGATAATACCTTTGAGTGCGAGGTTCGTCTGATTTGCGAGGTGGCCAGCGAAATCGTCGGTTGAGAGCTGCTCTGCGGGATAGAGGCTGGATTCCACGAGATAGCTTGCCCATTGTTTGAGGATGGGGTAGTGCTGTGCGATGTAGTCGGTGTTGCCGGTACGTTGGACGTAAGCTAGCACCATAATGATGATGTTGCCGCATTCTTCCAGAGGCATTAGCTCGTCGTTGCCATCAGGATGGCCAGTGGCGTTGGGATAGTGTGTTCCCAGGTCATGCATGGCCCATTTGTTGGGGTAGTGTCCGTTCTCTTGGTTTTCAAAGTGAGGGTCCAAGAGCAATCTGATCAGCTCCGGGTCTGTGTAGAAGAAGATGGGAGAGGAAGGGTAGATGACGTCGACAGTCTGGGTATTGCCATTTGATGATATCTCTTTCAGGAACAGATAGTGCTTGTCTGCAGTGCCGACAAGCTGAGTCGCTGCAAATGCTTGACGCGCAGCCAGTGTCGTCAACATGGCATATTCTTGTCCACCAGCTGCGATGGAATCTTCCAAGATTTGGTTGTCCAACTCAGATGAAAGCTTACTATATTGTTCGTAGCTCTGGTGAAAGAAGACGAGAGCCTCGTTTTCGTCCGCAAAGTAGCTTTTCCATAGAGATGGGAGCACAGTCAGTCCACCGGCGCCCACGAACTGGATTGCCTCGTTTTGCTGCACACCCAACGAGAATAGAGTGGACAAAATCGATGGTCCAACTCTTCCAAGCTCTATTCCAAATCCAAAGACAGGCCAGTGATCGTCAATGGCTCGATAGTTGGTATCGTTAGAGCTCGCCAATCGTCCACAGGCCACGAAAGTATCACGTACATTGTGGTCAGCGCCTGACTGATAGGTGACACCGTTCTGAGCATCAGTAGCATAGTACTGGGGACATTTCAGCAGAAGTCCAAGATGAATGAAAGCGACCGACTTACAAAACTTCCCCACTCCGCTCTGTCCTTGATCTCAGAGAAGACCTGCTGATCGCGTTTTGACAACCTGTGATATGCCACATCATTCTTTAGGCCGAAGTCCCAGGTCGCATGGGCTGAGATGTCGCCAGATATCCACTCTGTTACATGTGTCAGTGATCACATCTCGAGAGCATTTAAAGCGAGTTCATGTATACCGGCGCTAACATCAGTGTAAACCTGCACATCATGCTCCTGGCCATCAACAGAAACGACTTCAACGTTGAGGTACGAAGACACCAATGACTGGCGCTTTCGATCCCTCGGCGTGAGCGGCGACAAGAAGGTCACTTTCAAGGCAACTTTGCCACCAACATCAATTGCAAAAATGCTCCTGGTCGCGGTATATTCGGCTGCTGTTTGGGTGGCGACTGGGATGCCTTTTGGTGCACCCATCCACGTGAAGGTCTCATTGTCAACGCGGACTAGACCTGTCCAGCCGAGTGTTTGCCCGCTGCTTTAGAGTTCAATGGGGTTTCGTGTTAGGGGCTGGGAGGACTGACGTGTAGAACTGTGGCCATTGGCCGGGTAGGTATCCACCATTACCTCCATCGCTGCCTGCTGGAAGCCAGGCGCTTAGGTAGGGGCTCTTCACCGCAAGAGGAAAAGAAGGTGGACGCGCAGGGATGAAGATCGACTCCTTTGGTATGATGGAAAGCAGATGGCTGAAGGCGGTCATGAGTAAGGTGAACATCGTTAAGAATGCGGTGGCTGTAAGCTAGCTCTGATTGTGGAATTATAGTGATTAGTCGATAGAGGCGTCTTCGCCTTTTGAGTAGTTGATATAATGCTATGTTGTAGAAACGACAAAGCAGACGGGCTGAAAACGCTGGCGGTGTTGGCTCGATGATTAGCTCTTAGCGTTTGCTGTGTCGTGTGCAGACCTGGGTCGGGAAGGTACTGACTGGCAGATTATCCGCAACATACAGGACCTGCACTCCATACTTGCTATTCCTTGAGCATGTGCCACATGGAGTGGACATCTGGAACTTTGATACGGCCAGATTACTTCCAGTCAGGAACCGGGTGAAACGACAAGTGTCAATGATATGCGAGTGTCTGCTGCAGGTAATACCGAAAATGCTAGACCGGAATGATGAAGACCACTGGTCACATGTATACTTTCCTGAAGGCAGAGTTGGTGGCCGCGTTTCCGCTACTATGACAGCGCATGGAACAACATCTCATAGCAGACACGTAACGAAGACAACAATGTGCACATAATTGAGGCGAAGATTAAGAGATCTGATCAAGTTGTGCATGACGTGTGCATTGAAGTGTTGTCACATAAGTTCGTAGCTGTTTGCTGTGCTCTAGTACAAAACACAACGCCTAGCAGGCCAACCTTGGAAATGAACTAACAACAGACGCCCCCAGAAGGCAATGCGCAACGACTGAGTGGGATGAAGAAGGGTATCCATATAACAAACGAATCGGCCGACCGAATTAATGCAACGTCGAGCGGAAAAAAAAGAGAGGGGTATCGTATCCAACATCATCGTCTATGCAGTGGTATGCAATCATTTTGAAATGAGAGGTGCCTCCAAATCAATCCTTGGGCGTCCAAGAGCGTGACACGTCCTCATACAGCTCCGCGCAGTTGCGGAAAAAGGCGCATTCAAGAACGTCAGAAATCGTCCAGCGTTGCTCGACATCCATCTCGAGGCAGCCCTTCAGCAGCGCCAGCGCCTCTTCGGCGCAGTCGTCCTGCAGCGCTCCTGTAGAACGCACGAGCTCCTGGTCCCATTCGCCACTCAGAATCTTTGTGGTTGTCTTCGCATCGAGGCCTTCGTTGAAAGGCAGGGTGGAGGTGAGCAATGCATATAGTACGACGCCGAACGCCCAGATGTCTGCTGCTGGCGAGAACATCACCGCACCGGTCGCGCTGAACAGCTCGGGTGCTGCATATTGCAGGCTGCCCTGAACAGATGTGCTGGTGTCGGCGGGACCGATGTTCTGGTTGTGTCCACTGGAATGTGGTTCAGGGCCTTCGCGGTCATCTCGGACAATGAAATCTGCCATACCGAAGTCGCACAGCAGAACATCGCCGCCGTCGGTCGCGGCATTGGGCGCACTCATGTCGAGAAGGCAGTTCTCGAGCTTGACGTCGCGGTGGACAACGCAAACGTCGTTGTGTAAATAGCGCAGCGCCGAGGCCAGCTGATATGCATAGCGCTTCACCAGCTTCTTGGAGAGTCCAGGCTTCTGCTTCCGCCGTATGTCGCGAATCAGGTCGAACAAAGTGCCGCCTTTGTTGAGTTTTGTGATGCAGAACGTGGCGTAGTCGGTGGTGTAGACTTTGATAAGGGGAAGAATGTATGGATGCCGTAAGAAGCGCCACATCTCCACCTCGTGGTCGAACTGGCTCTGTAGTGCTTCATTCTCAAACTCAGACTTGTTGCTCTGCTGCTTCCGTACAATTTTGACGGCATCAACGACCGGCTTGCCATTCTCCATACTCGTCACCTCCTTGACGATGCTGAAACCACCGTAACCAATCTGCTTCCCGATAATGTACTCGTTTTCGTAGCCAAGGCCCTGGCCCTCGTCATCTGGCTGCGGTTCTCTCAGCGGTGCCTCTGAAGCCTTGTAGCGCGCAAGAAAGGAAGCAGCGGGGGACATGGACGACAAAGAGCGACCAGAACGATTGGAGGATCGCCGGCTAGCTCGTCTCAGACTGCCGTCTTCGCTGATCTCGGTTCGAAAGCTCCTGTTCCTGGTCGGTCCACGGCTCATGGGCGAGAAAAGTGGAAACTCCAACGGTGAGCTAGTGGCGGGAAGCGGCGACAGCATGTACTCGTTGGGTGTCTCGATTGGTGTGCGCGCTTCCTCGAGGGGCGAGGCGGTGGCTTCGGAGGTGAGGGATGCGACTTGGTCAGTGTACTCGGGATCGTTGACCAGATCGTCTACGGTGGACTGGAGCAGCGGGTAGCGTCCCTGGTTGTTGTTGGTCTGACGTGAGAGGGCGCGGCGAGAGTTGAAAGGCATCTCGAGGTACTCGCCCTCGGAGAAACTGCCCTCTTCCGGCGTGTAAGATGGGGACTGTCGCGGTTTGGGCTTTGGTATGGGGACCTCGAGGCCGACGCGATCGCCAGTGTCGAGCTGCACCTCGTTGTCAAAGCTGATGGACGTCTTGCGCCGGCGAAACAGCTCCTCCATGGTCTTTTCATTGCTGAGGGAGCGCCCCAGCGACATGCCAACGCCGCCATTGTAGGTGCCTATGTGGCCGTGAGAGCCGTTGTGATGTCGTGTCTTGAAGGGCCCATCGGTGATTTTGTGGCCTTCGACATGGTCGGGGTCTTCTTGCGACTGCGCATGGCCATTCTGCGCCGAGTCTGGGCGCGGGATGGCATCAAAAGTCGATGCAACCCGCTTGTGGGGCGCCGAGGTATCGAGCTTGAGTTTCTGGAAAATGTGTGAGGATGGCTGCGGGGCCATTAAATCGGTGCACTGTGGTGGATGCAAACCTCGAAGCAGCTGCGACGCCCGGTTTATTAATATTCAGGCCGTGGGGTCGCGCTGATGGACAGAGACGGGAGAACACGGAGGGCGCGTGAAGGGATTGTCAATATGAATGTGTCCAAGAGCAGCGGATGCCTGCTTGTGGTAGCGAGCTAGCGTGCTGGAATTTGCGCCGACCAGCCACAGCGAGCGCAGTAATTATGCCTGGAACTAGTAGTAGGGCAGGGTGGTGGACAAGCGTCGCGCGCAGTAATGTGACTATGCAGCGGGCAATTGGTGCGTGCAGGCGAGCAAACACTGGCACCTGGCTACTACTACGACGGCCGTCTGGGGGCGGACGACCGTCTTTAACCTTCACTCGACCATCACGCATCGCATCCCACGCACAGTCCGCTTCGGCGTGCGCCGGAGAGGGGAAAGTTGCCGTGCAGCATAGCGTCACACGAGATCGCCAAAGCTCTGGCAAATGGGACGAGCGCCTGGGGTAAGCTGCTGCATGCGCGCACAGCGACTGGGCGCAGCGCTGGGGCAGCCCTGGGGGTGAGACGCGGCGAGTTGACGTACTCTGGGTGCGCGGCGAGGGCGCCGGCGGCCACAAAGTCTGAGACTCTGAGTATGCTATAGTACTATAGTCTTGGGGAGTCATGGAGCCAAGCTGCAGCAGCATCGCCCCCCGCGCACAACCCAGGCCGGGCGGTGGTGAGGCTCTGGCATGATGGCTCCGCCCTGTGCACACCCGTCGGAGGCGCGCGGTGCTACCCAGTGCGGTACCAGATACGGAGGGGATTATGTCAGCGTGGGGTCGTCCATGGGACCATGCAGGCGACAGGTTCATGCAGGGCGCTGGCGACGGGCCATGCACTATGTGCGGGACGGGGGCGACGAAAGCAAAGACGACAAACAAGTGCCTGGCAAGTGCCTGGCCACGCTCGTACAGCACAGCAGTTGGGGAGAGAGAGCATGATGGCGTTGCCCTGGGCGCTCTGTGGTGCACGGCAGCGCCAGAGTCCATGCCAGAGGGGTGCACGAGGACGCAGCGTCCAAGGGCAGCCAGCGCCCGCTCGCTGCACGCACACATAGATACAAGACAGATGCCCACACAGCACACAGCAGCACACAGCACACACTCGTACCAACGCCAACGGCCTGCCTCTCTTCGCTGCTAGCCCAGACCCTGCCTGTCCATTTCCGCCTTTGTGTACGCGCCGCACCAAGCCTCGCAGCGCACCCGCTTTTTTCCATGTGATAATCTAACGAATCTCGGAGGAGCTTTCCCAGCGCGCCTGACAGGCCGTGCGTCAGTGGAGCGCTGCCGTGTGCTGGACAGCCCCAGTCCAACACGGGCGACCGACACATCACTCTGGGCGCCCGCCTTCACCACGACACCCACCGCCGCGAGACTGTCCATCGCACGTCGCAGCGCGCCCCCTGAGCTGCCCGTCTCCCCTCTGCCTGGCCTGCGATTCCCCTCGCCGTCCACCGTCGCCCCCTTCTCAATCCCGCGGGCAGGCCTCTGCGGCCTTTGCACCTCAAGCGGCACGGCATCATGGTGTCCCAGTTCTTCTCCAAGCTGTGCGCCTCGTGCTGCGGCGGTATGCATCCCAACCACCCGCCGTCCATCCCCCAGCCTGACTAATCGAATCGCACACAGGACGCTCCAAGGACAGCATCTACGACCCTGTGCTGGCCGACAGCGAGCGTGAAGCTGTCGCCGATCTCCTTGGCTTCCTTGAAAATGTACCTCCTCCCGCTGCCTCTGCCCTCCTGCACGCCCGCATACTGACCGCACCCAGCGCGCCGAGACCGACTTCTTCTCCGGCGAGCCCCTCCGCGCATTATCAACACTAGTATACTCAGACAACATCGATTTGCAGAGGTCGGCAAGCTTGACCTTTGCCGAGATTACAGAGAGAGGTACTTGGCCCTGCACCCCGCGCCTGTCCAGCAAAACTGACCACTCCTGCTCGTAGATGTCCGCGAGGTCGATCGCGACACGCTCGAGCCCATCCTCTTCCTGCTCCAGAACCCTGATCTCGAGGTCCAGCGTGCTGCCAGCGCCGCCCTTGGCAACCTGGCGGTGAACAGTACGTCACCGCTCACCATACCCACTACCCGTCACTAACGCCCCGCAGCCGAGAACAAGGTCGCCATTGTCGCACTGGGTGGCCTTGCGCCGCTCATCAAGCAGATGAACTCGCCCAATGTCGAGGTACAATGCAATGCCGTCGGCTGCATCACCAACCTGGCCACGCACGAGGACAACAAGGCCAAGATCGCACGCTCGGGAGCCCTGCAGCCCCTCACGCGTCTGGCCAAGTCCAGGGACATGCGCGTGCAAAGGAACGCCACCGGCGCGTTACTGAACATGACACACTCGGGTATGTCTTCATTGTGTTGTTGTTGTGTAGAGGGGTTGATGCTAACTCTCCTCCACCAGACGACAACCGCCAACAGCTCGTCAACGCCGGCGCAATCCCTGTGCTTGTGCAGCTCCTCTCCTCCACAGACGTCGATGTCCAGTACTACTGCACAACAGCGCTCAGCAACATCGCTGTCGACGCCAGCAATCGCGCAAAGCTCGCCCAGACTGAAGGCCGTCTCGTACAGTCGCTCGTCCACTTGATGGAGTCCTCATCGCCCAAGGTGCAGTGCCAGGCTGCGCTTGCCTTGCGCAATCTAGCGTCAGACGAACGCTACCAGCTCGACATTGTCCGCGCACGTGGTCTGCCGTCTCTCCTCCGCCTTCTGCAATCGTCTTACCTCCCTCTTATCCTCTCCGCCGTTGCATGTATACGAAACATTTCCATTCACCCCGCGAACGAATCGCCCATTATCGAAGCCGGCTTCCTCCGTCCCTTGGTCGACCTTCTCGGTTCTACCGAGAACGACGAGATCCAATGCCATGCCATATCGACTCTGCGCAACCTCGCTGCAAGCTCGGACAAGAACAAGCAGTTGGTGTTGGAGGCGGGCGCTGTGCAGAAATGCAAGCAGCTGGTCCTGAACGTGCGATTGCCTGTACAGTCTGAGATGACAGCAGCAATCGCCGTCCTTGCCCTCAGCGAAGAATTGAAGCCTCATCTGCTCAACCTCGGTGTCTTCGACGTTCTTATTCCACTCACAGAGTCGGACAGCATTGAAGTCCAGGGCAACAGTGCTGCTGCTTTGGGCAACCTTTCCTCAAAGGGTAGGTGATTCTTGAGCCGCTTCATGATCCAAGCTAACGTCTATAGTGGGCGACTACACAATTTTCATCCAAAACTGGACCGAGCCTGCAGGTGGCATCCACGGTTACCTCCGTCGCTTCCTGGCCAGTGGAGACCCCACATTCCAGCATATTGCCATCTGGACGTTGTTGCAGCTCCTCGAATCAGAGGATGCCCGACTTTCAGAGCGCATCTCCAAGTCGGACGAGATCATTCACATGGTCACAGAGATATCCGAGCGCAATATCGAGTCTGACGACGAAGACAACGAAGACGGCGAGGGCGAGGTGGTTACACTCGCCCGCAGATGTCTCGAGCTTCTGGGCAACAACCCCAAGGCTCTTGTCGAGGGTTAAAGCACCTTCAATGGCAACTGCTTCCGGCTTCATTGATCCTACCTCTGCCTATCCTTAACCTTATCGTTTGTTTTTGCGAATGCGTTCATGCTGGCTCGACTTAGCATGCTCATGGAAGATGTTTACACGGCTGGCGTTCCGGGAGCAGACTATTTCCAACATTTCTAGCGCGCATGGGAGGAGCATGACGTTTACTTATTGGCATACCATCTTTGTTAACCCTGCTGCTTGATCAAGAATAGCTTGTGGGTCAAGAGATATTGTAATTGTTCGCGTTGGATGAGGAGCTGAGCTAGAGGCTCTCACCCGTACATGGTGGATGACGAATCAAAATGAGATGCGATTTCGAGAGATGACTCTTCGTGCGCCTGTATTTTCTATAATCCAACGCGAGACGCGTAGCTCATGTGACGTCGTGTTGATTACAGTTGAAATCGGTGGACTCGTTATCGATAAGAATTCCACCAAAAATCGATTTGCGAAGCTGCCGAGTCACCTCTCCGGTCGCGACAATTGCGCCTCAGTACACAATGCCACCAAAACGAGGAAGAGCAAGCATACGTGCTCGTACAGGGGGAAGGGGAGGTGCAGCTGCAGGGCGAGCTGCAGGGAGCCCTGCCGAAGCTGTCGAGACTACGACCCCACCGACGTTCGATGCGCCCGCCGAAACGCCTGCAGCAACGGAACCTACAGAGACAATCCTGCCTAAGGAAGAAGGTGACGCCGATGCAAAGCCACCGACTCCTGCGGGCGACGACTCGACGCCGAATGACACGTCTTCTGCCACCGCAACACCGCAAGAAGGTGCTGAGGGCCCAACTCGTCCTCCTGTGCAGCGCCTTGGTGGACTGAAGAGCGCAGAGCCGCCGTCGAGATCGGCGTCGCCTTCTGTGAAACGCGGCACCACCAAGGCAGGCAAGAAGACGATGCCCAAGCCCATGTTCACTGGTCGCCGAAGCAAGGAGGACAGAGCAGCGCTCGAGAAGGAACAATTAGAGAGGGAGAAGATCAGGAATCGAGATCAAGAGAAGGAGGCTGCTTTTCAGGCTAGGAGGAAAGAGAAAGAGGCGGCGAAGGAGGCTAGCAGGTCTACAAGGGGCCGTGGCGGATACAGTGGTGCTATGAGCGGACCATTCTCACTTGGCAGCTCAAAAGAAGGTGGGCAGCTTTGTGGGCTTCATCTGAATTCATGCTAATAGACACGGCAGATCGCAAAGCAAATAATCGTAGTTTCTCCGGATTCGGGGCTGGATCAGGGTCACGAGCGGTGCGCGTTAAGAACGAAGGCGACGAGGGGGGCTCGAGCAGATCGGGAGGTCATGGTGGGGGTGGAGGGGGAGGTGGAGGAGGGGGCAGTTCAGGGATCAAGAGAGAGGACGGCGGAGTCGTAGAGTCTTCTGAGGATGAGGAGGACCAGGAGTTCCCTCGAAGAGACATCGATTTGATCGAGATCTCCGATGATGAGGAAGGAGAGGATACCAACGAGCGGCCTTCGAGATCTGCGCTGCCGATTCGAATCACGCGAAAGGAACACCAAGAGAAGACGCTGGCGCTCAACACAGAAGCCAGCGCCGAGACAGCACCGAAAGACACAGCAGAGGTCACAGGGACCGCCGGCGGCAGGTCAGCTGGAGCACGTTCTGGGCACACGTCCCGCAAGGGGAAGGGCAAGGCAAGCGATGTGGAGATCACAGGTGTGCGCAAGCCCTTCAAGGGTGTGTGGCAAGATGCGGACGATCTGGATGTCCAAGTCAAGACCGAGCACACCAGCGACGATGAGCAGATGCCCGATGCGGAACAAGTAGGTCTGGATGCCGACCTGACAGAAGCCCCACAGAAAGAAGAGCCTCAGTCACCCACCCTTGAACGGAAGGGCAAGGGTCGCTCAAGGAGCATCGTGGAGCCCGTGCTTCAAACAGACGAGGATCGGGCAGAGTGGTCGCGCTATCTCGAGAATCGCAAACACATTCGCGCAGAGTTGGGCCCGGAAGACACACCTGCTGTCGACACATCAGGCGACACAGCCATGGCGGACGGCGCAGGCGCAGTACCAAAGCCCACCGTGCGAGATAACAACGTCTATCTCTTCCAGATTCCGCCCCTCATGCCCGAACTCCTCGAGCCGGGCCTCAAGAAGGAGGCTTCCGATGTCGCTGAGACATCAACAGGAGCACCACCCATCAAGAAGGAGGCAGTCAAAGTCAAGATTGAAGAAGGCTTCTCCAATCCCGCAGCCAAACCCGCACAGGGCCCGCGCTTTGCGAGTGGCTTAGTTGGCAAGCTGCGGGTACGGCAGTCAGGGCGCACAACATTAGACTGGGGAGGCACAAGCTACGAGCTGACGCCCGGCAACAAAGCAAGTTTTTTGCAGGAAGTTGTCAGCATCCACGTCGTGCCTGAGAAGGACCGCGTGGTGCCTGAGGACGCGGGCGAAGCTGTCTCGTTTGGACGTGTGAAGGGCAAGTTTGTGGTTACGCCTGATTGGGAGGAGATGCTTGGGTGAGAGACTCTGCATTCCGGAGGCTAGGTCACAGGAGATTAAGGACCGTTAGCATGCACGGCGTTTGACACTGCATTTACGGGCGCATATGGCTTCAGCCAGGAGGTACAGCCAAGCATCGATATCGACATCTGCAGCTAGGATTTCATCAACACAAACACTATCGGCGTTCCTCCGAGAACAGCATTCCAGAGCATGCAGGCTGAGTGCGCTTTCCTTGTTAACTGGTTCCAGAACCACCTTAGAACACTGGCCAACCCCGGATCTCCGCGCCCGATTCGCTCCATCTGAGCCCCTCCCCCGCAAAGCTTGGCTCGCCCACCACTCACAGAGCAGCGGCCGTGCGGACCTGCCAGTCCCGTTGCAGCCCACGAACCCAGATCCGACCTCACGATGTCACGGCAACAGGAGGAAACCGTGCCGCTACGGTGGGCTGATACGGGCGCTGACGCCGAGAGCTCGGAGTTTTCGTAGTGCCTTAAGATGGCGACAGCCCTGCTCCCTTTGCTGACGATTCACCCATCTCTCTTTTTCCATCTTGTTTTTGTGCTATTTTTCTAGTCCTGTTAGCCGACTTGCAACAGATCGTCAGTGAGGCAATCCATCGGTCCGGTCTTACCTGTACTAGCAAGCGGAAGAGGGGGTGTTTACGCAGCATCACTACAAGAGCCGAATGTCGGCCATGATTGAGTGCGCGTTCATCAACAGCGTGATTACTACCGAAAGCGACCGCGACAATCCCTCCAAGAGTGGAAACACAACGCCCACACAAACATGCGGGCAGCACGATACTATGGCAAAGAGGATATCAGAATTGAGGATGATGTGGCGAGGGCCAAGTGCGGCGCGGGACAAGTCCGAGTAAGCTCCAGTGTCTCCGACTTGTGTGCAGACACACACACACACATGAATTGGAGTCTAACAGAGATGCACAGGTCGCACCGGCGTACGTAGGCATCTGTGGCACCGACCTGCACGAATACCTCGGCGGCCCAACTTTTGCGCCCACAACCCCCCACCCTTGCACCCACGACACCATCCCCATCACGCTGGGCCACGAGTTCTCCGGCGTCATCACCGAACTGGGCCCCGATGTCTCCGGGTTCGCAATCGGGCAGCACTGCGTCGTCCAGCCCACCATCTCGTGCGGAGACTGCCACGCGTGCCTCGCGGGCGTCGAAAACGTCTGCTACAACGGCGGCTTCATTGGGCTCTCGGGCGGCGGCGGCGGGCTAAGCGAAGACGTCGTAGTGCCCTCAGGCGCAATCATCAGCCTCCCACCCAACATCCCCCTCGATGTCGCCGCGCTCGTCGAGCCCCTCAGCGTCGCCCACCACGCCGTCAGCGCCGCCCCAATCTCGCCCGACTCCACCGCCCTCATCCTCGGCGGCGGCCCCATCGGACTCGCAGTCATCCAGTGTCTGCGCGCCCGCGGCGTGCACAAGATCCTCGTCAGCGAGGTGTCGGCCTCGCGACAGCGCTTCGCCCGCGTCTTCGGCGCAACCCACGTCCTCGACCCGAAGACGTACGATGTCGTGCAGACGGCGCGCGAGCTGAGCGGCCAAGGGGGCCCGGACGTCGTCTTTGACTGCGCCGGCGTGCCTGCCAGCCTGGAGACGGCGTGTCAAGCTGTGCGCGTGCAAGGGACGATTGTCAACGTGGCGATTTGGGAGAAAGCCGTCCCCTTTAACCCCAACATGCTGGTGTTTCGCGAGGCAAAGTACACGGCTGTGTTGGGGTATCAGAGGAGGGATTTCGAGGCTGTCGTTGGGTTGCTTGCCAAGGGCGAGTTGAGGCCCCAGGAGATGATTACGGGGAAGATACAGTTGGAGGATCTGGTTGAGGGGGGTATCAAGGCGCTTGTGAATGATAAGGATAGGCATGTTAAGATTTTGGTGGAGATGGGGGGGCTGGGGAGGGTGGATTCCGTGGTGCATTAATTCAAAAAATGGTGTATCAGAGGGCAGCAATAGGTGAAT
Organism: Stagonosporopsis rhizophila; assembly: GCA_016767195.1. Lineage (NCBI taxonomy): Eukaryota > Fungi > Ascomycota > Dothideomycetes > Pleosporales > Didymellaceae > Stagonosporopsis > Stagonosporopsis rhizophila. The sequence goes on from CP068494.1 coordinate 1,125,561, forward strand.
GCCCATAATTAAGCTTTCATGGTAGCTGCAGTTCCTTGTTATTGATTATTCTGTTGCCTGAGAAACCACGATGCTGCTTATCAGGACAGTGTGTAGGGTGCACCTTCTTCACACATCACGAAGTTTCAGCTGACGAGCAGCTCAGGCTGTGCTTCAAGCGATATGCTCCGTTGTTGCTCGACCCTCGTCTAGTCTCTATACGCTTATCCCAGCGTCAACCCTCAAACTTCGCAGTGCCGTTCATCTGTTCTGAGCGTAGAACGGAAGCGCAACGCTTTCTTCAGCATGCCCGAAGTCATAGAAAAAAAGGCAATGGCAGAGCCCGAGGTCTTAGACTTCCGATATGGGCCATTAGAGGTAGGTACATGTATGTGACAGCACGATACTGGGTCGCTCTTTCACCTACGTTGTGGAACTCGAGAAATGACGTTCAGCTGCTGATCAAAAACCGTATGATTGTGCCCTATGTTTCTGTGGGAAGAGATGTTCGCCAGGTTCGCACAAAGCGTCTTTTTATTATGACCATGTGCCAGGAGCCAGCATCATGAAGGGTATCGCAATAGTTTAAAGTTATCTATGAGATGACCTGGCTCTTACTAACCGTTTATGTATCAGTTGCAGGAGCACATAGTATGTTGGCCGCGCAGTGACTTAGTCCTGGGCTGGTTACCCACTGTCATACCCGCCAGATCCCTCCTCATCCATGATGTCTTGATGATCCCGTATACCTTTGTAGTTAAGCACACCATGGTCTCTCCTCGAGGTCGAGTATAACGCTCTGCTCTACCACGAACGGTGAAGCGCGCCATCGTGATCGTTGAAAACAGTAGCTCTCTAACCGAGATGCCCTGGTCTGTGGAGGTCGCCCGTCGGGACTGAGATCTTAGTCAGGGCCAGATTGGCGTCCGAAGCATACGTTTATTTGACAAGGAAGAGCATTTTGCCTAAGCATCCAAATTGTCAGCCTGGTGTGCTAGGAGAAGTCGAAACTTTGTCGCACCTGCTATGGTCCACAACACGCGGTCGGGCACGGGTCCGTAAAAGTCGACCATGCAGTTGTAGGCGTGTTTTGGAGATCGTGTGGTACACCGTGGTGTTCGTGTGGAAGAGCCAAGAGTTCTGAGCATTGAGGAGGCTGAGATGATGATGATTAGGTGCGCGGCCGATTTAACACGTTCACACCCTTTCCTTCACTTTCGCTCACATCATGTGTACAGCTTTTGATGGCTCAAAGTGAAGATGACAAAAAACTCAAACAAATAATATGATTGTCGAGACTCGCGGAAAGACTGCGCACGGACTGGAGGACGCTGGTGGTGGGCGCTTAAGTTGAGGCAGCAAGGCTTGGTAGGAAGGCTGAGCATCAGTGAACTGCAGCTACGCCCCAAGCCAGCCATGTCCGCACATTCGACCCTGTAACTGCGGCGAGAGCTCAAATTCCGCCTCGTCTACCTGGTTCGGGGGGGTATGCGAGTCGGTGTGCATCGCCAAGGGACACAAAGGTCATTGAATATGGTCTTCCAGGCTCGCTATGCCAGCAGGAAGCCCTGGCACACTTGTTTGACCTATCACGGTCTTTGTGGCGCTGTGTTAAATTTTCTCGACGGCGATACCCGCACTTGAGCCAGACTTCCATTTGCTCCAATTCCGCCCGGTGAGGTTCAGTCGTTTTCGAGACCCGGGGGTGTCCTCTATCATGCTCTGCCATATGTAGTATTGGTGACCTGCAAAATTTATGCACCCCCTATTCCACATGACTAACTAACAGCACCGGATCCTGATTCGTTACTTTACGTCTGCTTAGACCGATATGACAATCTAGGTCATACCGCAAGGCAAAAACATGGATCCAAGCCACTAAGATAGGTCCAAACGACAGTATTCGCCTTACCGTGCCACAACCATGGGGGTGCGCGCTTTTTACATGTCATTATATCTGGCGATCAGTTCCCGATCTCGACTTTCGCACGTGGACAGCTGGAGACGGGGTATGCCTGCATAACCTCCCCAGTCCCGCCAAATTGCGAATGATCAACCACTGAGACAGGGAAAACATCCTTGTCACCTGCTGGTGCATGCTGCAATGTGACTCGAGACTGATGTGAGCAAAACATGTCTTACAGCGTGGAACCGGGAGAAGTACCAAGCGACTTGCCAATTGAGGTAAGACCTCTCCGTCTCAGACGATTGCTTCTCAGTAATCCCTGCATCCTTGTACGCACAAGCTATGAAAGTCCAATAGACACCATGTATTGGGTTTTTTCGTGCGGCAACTAGGGCTGTTGAGTGATGCAGTGGCAGTCTTCGGTCATGGTTTCTCATGTCTGATCGCGCTAACTCAATCCTTCCACACTGACCACGAACCGGGGAAGTGGCAATGTCATTGACGCCGAGATACGGGCTGAGCTGGTGCGGGAACACTTAGGGTCGGGAGCACTCACTCAAGCCGTGCTCGACTCGGGACTGAGGCCTCTCCCGACGTGGATCGGGCCGTACGCGCTATTGGTAGGCAGCGTTCAGGCCGAGGATCTGTTTCTCGTCTTGTAGTTTCGGGACTGAATGCCGGTCAGGGATTTGGTTTGAGGATCGAAGGGCACACTCAGGGTTGACTGTATGTTTTCCAGCACAGATTGTGGATCAGCAAAGACTTTTTTGATTCTGACACTAATTTTACTTCGTTCATTCGATCGCTTCATCATCGTAGTCGAAAACTCGAGGATAAGGCGGATCGGCAGCAAGAGTTGCGAATCCCCTAGCCGTCTCTTGATTCGTTCAGCACCAGTGGAACATTCTACCATCTGCATGGTCAAAAAACTCGCATTACTTGTCGCGTCCAATGTATAGGGAGATCCTTGTCGTTGTGACGATCTACACAATCCAATCGCTTTGTTCCGGCTCTCGACGGAGACATCAGGTTCGATATCTGATAGGTCTCGAGCTTTGATGCATGCGCCTTTCATCGATGCAGCGCTCGAGATGACTTGTCGCAGCGGTCTGTTGCTGTTCGTGCGCTACGTCCCTGTTGGATGCTTCCCTGGGGCATATAAACTTGACGCGCCCGCTTGAAGCATTCGACCTGATAGATCAATCGCGCGAACTATCTCGGTGCCTACACTTGTGGTAAAGTGTCGATGTCCGATAACATGCTCGCTGCCGTCGCCTCGAATGAGATGTGAGTCGCCTTCCCAACTCCCCAGCCCTCTACGTTGCTGACAGTAGCTCATTGTTGGTGACCAAACGACCGGAGTTGGGGCCTGGATTCAGACCACCCAGGTTCACCCTACAGATACTTCTGAAATTTCGGTAATCGACCTGCCGGTCGCGACTCCGGTCGTTGTTGGTATGTATTACGCTCAAATGGCATACTCCTTCAAAATTTATTCAGTTTGAACAGATGAGCCAGCCACAAATAACATAGCAGCCTCCAGTCCTTCCGAACCATGGGCCAGATGGGTTGTTGTTACTCCAACGCGATCCTTGGATGTGGCATGGGTGACTGCGACACCAGTGGCTGTGAGCAATGAGGCAACCGTTCAGTTGTCGCTTGACGCGGAGTCTCTGGAGACCACAACTTTGCATGACGTTCAAAGTGCATGGAATAACACAGCCACCGCGGCTGAGGGTTTGAGCCAGTAATTCCGTGGAAAAAGGTATGGCTGGACTAAAGATCTCCGTGTTGAAGTCAGCAGACTGGCTCAATCCAAAAATGCTATATATCAGTTGTACATCAACAGAGAAGTTTATATGGTTGAAACTGAATTGTAGCACGGCAATCGTGCTGGAGAGCCGTGCTTATCTCGGTCGCAGCCTTGCAGCCTACCCAAGTAATCGGTAAGGGCTGTGCAGTCGCAAGCGCAACATACTCAGCCATCATTACTCTTTGCAAATGATACAAAAGAACCATGGATCCAGCGACGTTTTGAATTCCTCTTTTATGATCACTCGTGGGCCTCGATAGATTGCAATGCAATACTTACTTTGCGCTATTTCATGGTGAACGCCGCATCGTTCCTTCACATGTGCCATTCTGGATCTCGACAAGCACGCCCAATCTCATTGCGGAACAACTGTGTAAGTCATGTGTCAATAGAGTATAACATGTGATTGTGGAGTTGGTTTGAGAAGCCCCCTTGCGACAGCCTAGTTATGGTGCGCGCTTTACCTAGGTGCAGCGTCTCGTGACATAAAAGCCTTTGGTGCTGTTAGTAGATCGGAAAAGGTCTGATTAGTTCGACAACGATATCATGGGCACATAAAGACGATAGCATAGATGAATTGCATCAATCATGTGAGCTTTCCGCCTAGGAGCTGAATATTAGAATCAACGGAGCGTGCGCTGCAGGGACTGCAGTCTTTCCTACCACGAGCTTGTGTTGCTTGGCACATTTTGGATGCCTTTAATCTCAATAACTTCTGAACTACGATCAGAATTTGCAATCATGGGTTTTGAGAACGTAGTTGGGGCAGGGCGAGTGTCGGCGCCCATACTAGCAATAAGGCTGTGCCAGCACAATACGAAGAAGGCAAGCAGAAAAAGCCACGCCAAGATGGTGCATATGGTATTCAGAGTGGAGCTGAAGCTGTTAAACGATCACATAAAGTGCACATTGCATGGTGTAGAAGCAGTTAAATATTACATTAGTTTCGTAAGATTGTGTCATAAACGAGGTGTTAGCGTCGATCAAGCACCGCAAATGCGCGGCTCCACGGCCCTGAGATACGATGCTCACGCACTCTCGCAGGCGGCATCAGACCCCTCTCACTTCCCTCTCGACTTGACCTCTCAAAGCTGGTAGCAGTCATCTGAGATGAGGTGTTTGTCAACTCGGAGTGCTGCGACCTCAAGACCGTCGTAGATGTTTTCCTGATCATACCATACGGTACATCCTGCACGTAGTCCTCTTCCACATCGACAAGGTTCTTCTCGAAGTGTACAGGCGAAGGAGATAGGGGAAATATCATGGTGTCCTGGTCCGAGTTTGTCGTGTTCTTCCAGTCTGAGTTTGATTGAGCATTGGGCGACAAGCTCATCCGAGTGAAGTTGAGTGTAGAGATAAGCTTCGGCTTGTCCGAAGCGCCCGAACGGCCAAATCGGCCGAAGCTGGGATAGACTGTAGAACTCTTCTCAGACGACTTGCGTGAGGATCTGCGATCAGAGTACCAGCTGTATATCGAGCGGAAAGGCGGCATGATTTTTTCGATGAGCGGCCGAAGTGGCAGAAGGTTGCCGCATATACAGGCAGAAAGAATCTCGATAAGGGACCATTTAATAACATCGACATTGTCCCAGGTTGAGTCAAAAGAGTTGGAGTATTTGACGACGAATCTGAGTCGAATGATGCTAGTGATGGAAGCGCTATAAGATGTAAGTAGCTGTTTCGAAGGTAACCTGGGAAAGGATAACCTGGGGAAGACTTACAAAGATCCTACACTGATCATGAAGATGACACCAACCTTTTTTCTCGTGCTCATTTGCAAGTTCCAAACAACCGGCAGTGGAAGTAGTAAGATGATTATGTCCTCAATAATACTCAGGCCTGCGCCGGTAAACCCAATTACAGCAGAGACCGGAAGACACTTGGAACCAGTGATAGTCTTGTCCCAGATAGAATTGATTGGTAGACACTGAAAGACAACGAGAAGAAAGAAGACAAGACCATGGAGATACTGTACTTGGTTAGAAGAGTCGCACCCAAGATGAACTCAAAGGTACATACCATGAACGTCACCATGGCGCGCACGCTCCATCGGAACCACCTGATGAAGTCTGGGAACAGCCGTGAGTAAAGCGCAAGGATGGCGACCTTAGAAAATATCTGCACCGCAACGTAGAGCATTTGACAAACATAGAAGAGCTTGAGCAGCTCCACGGCGTTATCAGTCGGCACATTCCAATAGTGGAGACCAAATCCCTTGAGAGACATCTTCAAGATTATGATAGAGACAGTGATTAGAAGAACCTTCACAGGGTCAGCTTTAACGTAACAGATATTAGTCAGATCCACTCACAGCGGCAGTGATAGCATAAATATCATCGGACCAGAGGCGATGGGTCTTCAACCATCTCGAGTAGAGTCGAAGGAAGAGGAAAGTTACTGAGAGAACGATAGTGACAATCGATGCAGTTTTCAATTCGGTGACGCGAGAGTCCTTGGGGTATGCCTCGCATAGGCCGCTGGCGAAGGCGACTACCTCTGCAGGCTGTTAGCTAACGCACGGACAGGTGTGTTATCCAACTGACGATTTTGATCTAGAAAACCACATGACTTCTGCACACACATGGACAGTGTTGCCTGCATGGTGATGTTCGTGCAAGCACACGCAGCTAATTCGTCGGCAGTCGTCATGGGACAACCTCCCGAAGTGAAAAGATCCTCCATGACACATGGTACCTGAGAAGTTAGCCCAATGCGATCTGGGAAGCAAAAGGTACTGCCACTTACTGAACACTCCGGTATCATACCCAGCATAGAGATTACTGAAGTTGTTGGCATGATACTTGACTGTGATATTGTTGTCGCAAAAAGCATAGCAGCTGATAGCATCGCACGAATCGACAACATCTTGGATACTAGAATGTTGCAGCATACGATTTGTAGCTATAATGCAGACGATAAGAACCAGGGTTATCGTCCCGTTCCTTATATGCGAACTGACAGTACGGGAGGATCGCTGCTGGTGCACAATGTACCGAGACCATCATCAAATGGACGCATGGCGAATGCCAAAAGGGAACATGCCCCGGGTCTGTTGCTAAACAGGCCAAGATATGTCGTAGATCCGACTAGTGGTACAAAGAATGAAGCGCCACCTCAAGAACCGAAAGCTAATCGCAATGCACATATCTACACAGGGAGCCAATCTGACTGAGGGGGCGGGGGCCGACGCTCTTCTAATAGTCGGCAATCGTACAACCAACATAGCAACGGCACCGAACTATTGTTCGATGTTCTAAAGTGGCTGGCGGCATTCGATGGGTTCCGCTGGGTGGGTTAGCAGCTGGCCCGGAGTATCGTTGCGCCATGAATAGTTTGCGTCCAAAGAGATCCGGAGCTACCTCCGATCCCACGTGTGGGGCTCCAGTTCGCAGATCGCAGTGTACCAAGAAACCCCTGCAATGCCAATCCGGGGGATCTGTGCCCGCAGTCTCGTCTGGGAGTGGTGAACTGAACGGCAGGTAGACGAGCTTCGTTGCGCATTGCGTGATATGTGAAGCCATGGTCGAACCTTGTCCACGCTTTAGCAGGACTTAGTCATGCTACGAAGCTAAAGCGCTGGTGGTTGAGTACAGATATGGAACAGAAACTGGCCATGGCGGCACTAATGCACGCAAGCTGAGTTCCACGTTTTGTGGTTTTCGCGGCCGCTACGAACCGACCGCAACAGGTAGCGCAAACTCAAATCGCGATCTCCCAATAGAACCGGAGGAAGATGAAACATTGAAGGCGGGGATCACTTTAGCTTGCAGAACCATTCCCGGCAGATGACCGAAACAATGCACGATTGACAGTTGTACCTGCAGTCGCAGTGTTGATGTTGACTGCAGCAACTCTATTCAGGCGTTCACGATGGTCACCTTCCTTGGCATATCTTGACAGCCTGCTGCTTTAATGGCCTTTGGTGGTGCTCTTCGGATGGTCGTCTCCGACCCAGCCAACTTCTAGCTTTAGTAATGTTCTGGCCGACCGCGTGCACAGCTTGCAGCTAGTGAAGAGGCACATGTCAGCCTTGTTGACAACCATGAGTTTGGTGCGAGCAGCTTAGTTAGTCGCACTAACGGCCGGCTCCATCGGGACCCTGCAAGCTGCACGAGGAAGAACGTGACTCGGAGCAGTGATGAGGTGCAGTCGTATCACAATTTCACAATTTCACAATTTTACAGCCTTTCAAGCCAAGTCTTGTGAACGGTCCGTCGAGGACTGCATGGCGTTCATCTGCCACTACGAAACCCTGCTGTACCCCTGTGGTGATCTTACAAGAACCGGGACATGAATTCTACGTGTTGTTGATCCTTGCAGCACTCCCGTCAAACTAGTTCATGCTAGCGCAAACCCACTAGCAAGTAACGTTACGGCTTCCGTTCTCCCAAACATTCGCCGGTCGAGAGATCTACGGAAGTCATCTCAAATATTGCGTGGTCCATGCTGATTGCATCGCATAGAGAACGATATCGCGGGCACATGAGAAAAAACGATACATGAGATCTAGAGTCAGGGTTTGACCATACATCAGGCAATGTCTGACGACTCTTTTCCACTGCCGCCTAATTGGAGCACGCGAAGCACCTAATTGACTTTGGTGGATTGGCAGAATCGATGATCGTACCGGGTGAAATACGGGCATTCAGGACTGCTACCCGAGGCAAGCGTGCTCGAACATGAAATCTTGTTTGCTTGAAGATAGATTGTCTTCCGCTTCCGATTCCGATAGAGATATTCTCCACGTATCAGACAAGAGCTCACAATGAATGTCTTAAAGTGATTGTTACGCAAGGGTTGTGGAAGAACAGTAAGCGTGAGTAAATATGCCGAGGTTGTGGGAGTGTATTTGAGGCAACCACGACGTTTGGTACCCACCACTGGACTGCTGTCTAAGTAAATACCAGCTGTGTCCGCGTCATTAAGGAACAAAATGGAGATATCTAGGACGAGGATCACGGTAATATGAGGAGTAAAGCAATCATCGCTTTTCGACCTCGGCCGGAGCCAGCAATTTTTGGAAACAGAACTGAGAGCCACGATGCGATACTAGTCAATAGTTGGTAAGATCGCAGAGAAAGAACTAAGTGGAGAATGTACAGTTTTGAGTTACTCTGCCGGCGCCAATGCTCTCAGTCCCAAACCTGGCGACAGCTGACGTTAATGCGTTTCGTGCCCATATACCCTCTCCACTTCTTGTAGGCCTTTTCCTCCGCTGACGTCGCACCAGGAGTACCGACGGGCCAGTTAGCCAGATACGAAGGGCAGGTCGAGGGGATGGTTCGCGCCATAGCGTGCCAAGCCCACCTTGCATTGCCCGTGAGATGAACACAATCGCCACTCCGGACTCTGATAGCAACAGTCCTCGGCGTTTGCTCCCCTTGACCATCATCCTCCCCTCTAGCCATGATGAAGATCCCATCACAGCCGACACTAAAGCTGGCAAGTGCGCGTTGGCACTGCTCACTCACATCGCGATGGACAGGCATGAAGTCCTTCGCGCCGTATATTAGGACCACGCCAGACTCCGGTTGTATGTGCGGAAACAACCCTGTGACAAGCTTTGAGAGATCAGCTGGAAATGGCGTCGCATGCTTCGCATAACTCCTTGTTGGCCAGTCATACTGCTCTCCAAGCGTAAGCCATCGCAGTTTGGTGTACAGAAACTGCTCATTGTTGAGAGGTTTCTGTTTATCCGGGCTTTTGGGTACCAGAACATCTTCGGCTGCAGATCGATCCCGCAGGAAGAAGCTACTTTCAAATCGCATGAGATTAGAGGTCGGCTTCGTAGGATAGCGAATCTCATAGTCGGATTGTAGGTTAATCTTATGGCCCGGATCTGCTAGATCTCGATGCATAAGGCAAGACGTGAATAGGACTTGAGTCTCTGGAGGTAAAAGGCGGGATACGACCTGGAGACCAGGGAAATCTCGATGCTCGTAGATAGGCGCATCCTCAACAGTATCAGATAACGGCCGCCCACTCGCATAAGCTTGGCATGCAGACTCTATGCGTGAGGCTGGAATGAATCCGGCAGGACGCCAGATATCTTTCTGCTCTGGGGTAAATTCATCGCGTTTACTTAGGTCGAAAACGTCGGGATCGCTTTCCAGCTCTGCTCTTCTCATGCTCTGGTAACGCCAGTGCTCTTTCTGGATGAAATTTGGTGGCGTCGCATGTGTATCATGATGCACAGAACCTTTCTACACGAAGGGTCAACCAAACTCGCACAACTAGCTCTTAGTGACCTACGAACGCGCTCTGTCTGTTCTGTTGACAAGTCCATTGCCAATCTGGGCTCGATAGTGACAGCGCGGGACGCCGATGTTGGTGGTGTCGCTCTGACGAGGCTGCACCACGCTCTTGATGCGTTGATGATTCCAGATGATCTCATATATCGAAGGACAGATCGACTGGCACTCAACACGAAAAAGGCGATATGTTGCGACTTGCACTATCTGTTCAAAAACGTCACGAGAACCCGTGAAAGTTTGGATTCTGGTCTGTGCTTCCTTACGTAATCATGCTGCTCTCCACATCGATGCTCTTACATAGAATCTATCGTTTCAGCCCAACGTTCGCGTTCAGGCTGTGAATACCCGTATAGCAGCCTTCGCCTCGCGGACAGGAAGACGACAAGCCAAGTTTGTCCCTTGTACCTCTAGCTTGAGGACTACCTTGCCAATGTGCTTGTCAGACGAAAGGTAATTGAACGCGGCCTCCGTGTCATCGAACGAAAATGTTTTATCGTTTTGTGAATCCAAGTGAACTTCCTTTTTCATGAAAAAGAGGTCCAAAGCCTCATAGTCGGTCCTGGAACTGCCCACGATATTCCCAAGCTATCGTGAGAAGATCCAGGGTGCTAGATTTGCGTTCGCGGTGTGAGCTGCTTTGGCAATCAAACCCTCTAGCATACTTGGCGGCCAATTGGACTCGAATTCGTTTCAAAAAGCCGATGAGACCAATCCTACGGCCTCTCTGCCGCAGCAACAGAATATCGTTGGATATGGACATCACCCCGATGTTGCAGAGGACGTAATCGACATCCTTGCCTACGGTGAGTCGGAGAATCTCTGCTACGACAATCACCGATCTTGAACTCGCCAGCTTCAGCGCTCAACGCCACCACTTTTGCAGCGGTGACAGATGCGCAAATAGCTCCGCAGACGACGTCATGGGGTCTTAATTTCTCCAGCAAGGTGTCAAGGGTAGAGACTGTCGACAACGGGTATGACGAGGTAGTGCGACGCTATGAGCGGGAGGTTTTTGGATAAGGCATGATGCTGAAATTTTGATGTACGGATCTGGAGAATCTGGGTCATGTATCCCATATGTTCCCATCAGGTGTTTGAAAATGCATGTACAAATTTGTGCGATTGTGCAATGAGTGTTGATTTAGCTGGCGAGGTTCCATCTCCGCTGACTAGGCTTGCCAACCTCCCGTCGCACTTCATTACAGGAAGCCAACATATAAGGACCTAGTGCAATCGTTCTCGGTACAACAACTTGAGATTCGGCATCAGCCTTTCCTTCTCTTGTGATGAGATATTCGAGAAGCTTAGCCCAAGCCGTCTCTGATTTGTTTCACTACGCAGTTTTTCGGCCAACCTAATAAGTACCCGACGCCTACTCGGGCGTTGCCTATGTGCCTCATACCTGATAGCGCTTCTAGATATCCTCGAATTGGAACTTGACAAGCAATGTACACGTCGTCTCATGGCCTCCAAGATCCAGCATACGGACAAAGCTCCACCCTGATACAGCATACATCAGCCGTACAGCCGCTACCGCAAAGATAGGGTTACGTGCAAAGCTATCATCGCTCTTGATAAGCAAGCGTAGGAACACCATCTCACTGTCCTCGTACTCCCATTCAAGCACCTCGTTCCAAACAGGATCAGTGGCGGGCGAGGTCTCCTTGTGCATGAACGTTGCCATCTTGGAAGGCTTGTAGCCAGCAGTTTTGCGCTTCGGTGGCATGTTGTTCAGATCATTGGGATGCACGAGTGTGCACGTTAGGTATGGCTTGATGTCGCCATGCTCGCGGTCGGACGGCAGGGGAACATTTGTAGCTCCAGCGACATGCAACTGAAGTCTTTTTCTTCTTCCAGTGAGGATGTTTCCACTACCGCCGGCGCGCAATGCGGCAGGTTTTAGCACATAACCACCCGAGCCAGCGAAGAGGGCTTCGTTAATCTGCATGCTTGCGCCGAAGGTTTGCCAGTTGAGGGCACACACCTGCGCGCCAATGCCCCAGAATGGTACTGGTGGGAGATTTTTGGACGAGATGCGAGTACCTTTGGGGTAGACACGCATGAGATGGTGCGCGTTGTGTCGAGCAATCTTGGGGCTATTCGCCGGCAGATACTTCTTCAAGCCCGACTCTGATACGTTGATCAGCTGGTGATGAGGCGCGTTCTCAAGATCTGACTCGAACCAAGAATTGTTGACGGGCTTTACGGACTGAGCATACACGCCAAGCTCAGCAAGCTCTGGTACGATGATGCCTCGAGGAGACTGCTGTTTCTGCTGGTTGTACTGTTGGTGCGCTTTCCTCGCCTCTTCATCCTCAGAGCTGTCGCTGTCACTACTGCTCTCTTCTTCGTCTGGTAGGTGATATTCAACGATGACAACGATCTTATTTTTGAGTTCCGCAAGGGTAACGTGGTTGCCCAGACCTTCCTGTTCCAGGTGGCCCTTCTCACGTACACTTTTGCTGAGGAGCCGCTGACCGAAAACCTCTTGCATAATCCACGCAAGTCTCAACTGACCATGTGTGCCACAATGGTTCTCAAGAGAGATCATGATGGGCGCAGCATTTTTCTCGTTGGCGACTTCTCGGTCAACCACGTCACGGATAGTCTCGCAGACCGTGCGGAATGGGATGTTGGACACCAATGTATATCCGTGAGTGACCTTTGGTTCGTCTGGATTGTCGTCATTGTCCTACCTGGGTGAGCTCTGTCAACCTCGACTATTACAATATCTCTTACCCAAGCATCAATCTCTACGCAGCGAGATCCTGTGTGCAGGGCAATTTCGTATGCTGAGGCATCAGAAGATCCAAACAGTTGATGAGCCATGAGATAAGTATTGTGACTTGAACTGATGAAATATTCTGGAAGTGGGTGATTGCGGTCGAGTACTTCAGCTGGAACCCTGATATGGCTCTTGTCGAGCAGTTCTCTCAATGCGGTGGTGGGCTCCTCGTTATCAATGCCTGCTTCTCCTTTAGACAACACATTTTCTTTATACAAGATCTCTCTCAATGCCTTGCTGACGCGCAGCCTGTCCTTAGTTATATGTGATTCTCGCGATGCATGGCCGCCCCCAGCAACTGTGTTGGCATCGATTGCATCGCCCTTGTCTTCATCATCGACTTTCGACGACCCAGAGAAGGGGTTCAATTTCGATATTCCTGATACCAAACTAGACATGGTAACTGTGGCTTAGGCTGTGGCTGTGATACGCGATTGTGGGACGGTAAAGATGATGTTAGGTTGGAGGCTGGTGTTGCGAGGAGGGGATGACGCACTCGATCACGAGTGGGGCAGCGCTTGCGCTTGGCCGGCTCGAACGGAAGGTAAGCCCAACAACGTGAGATAACTTCCATCTCTTGCACCGCATATGAATCAGAGTCCAGCGCGACGTTATCTCAAGGTCTTGGAATGTTGACCAAGTCACCTGAAGTCTTTACTTGCGTAACAAAATCAGCGACGCGCGCCCGAACGTATGCATCGAAAACGCTACGCCTGTATCACCAATCTGCCTCTGTTTTGCTGGCATTCGATGCACAGGATTCATTTCGAATTTTGCACAGAGAAATCCAGATGATTCGATATGCCAAGTGTGGCCTTCTGTCGTGAGCGAGCTCCGCTGCCCCTCTTGCTTTCCATCTGAGATCTGTTTAGACCCGCCGTTTATATGAGCAGATGGACTTTGCTCGTGCCTCAAAGTTCCCGCAAGGACAGAAACGATACAGCTTCACCGCATAACTGAGGGTGACGATCATTTGCTGCTCGCTGTACGTGCTCCGAAGTGCCAAGTCACCCCGCAAACCCGCGAAGTTCTTCCGTCCAATGCACCCCAGCATCTGAACCATGCAGATCCGGAGATGGGCGTTCGGAAAAGTACTCCACGCTGCACCGGTGCTAAGAGAAAGTTATCGGACCTAACCTGCATATTTTCGTAAGGATAACCGAGCCTAGCTCATTGACGTCCAATGAGAAGTGATCACTGATGTGGATCAGCCTCACGATAGTATGCCTCTTTTGAACTTCCAAGACGCTGAGGTATCTGCAGCAACATCTGGCATCCTCAAAAAGAGCTTGGCTGGCATGGAGAGCGACAGCAAGATTCACCGAAATGCAGCTCCATTGCGACCTTCCGTCCGTAATAGAGGTCATGGCAAGTATATAAGGTAGTTTGCTTGAACTTGAAGCTTGCTACTCACTACACTGTCTTATAATACATTTCAGTCTTTCGTCATGAGGTCTCTCCTCCTCACCAATGTGGTACTGGCCAGCGCCGTTTTGGCATCAGCGAAGATTACCCTGCCCACTGGCTGGTTCAAAATCGGACCCGATGAGAAGATCAAGCCTGGAAAGTTCAATGGCAAGCCACGATATCTGACTTGGATGGCCGATTCCCAAATCAAGCACGGCGTGGAGCCAACGTTCGCCTACACCGTTTCGGCGTATCTTTCTGGCATACTTCTTGCATACGACCGCACGGGCGACGACAAATACCGCGACTATGTCAAGCGCCACGCGGATACTGTTCTCTACCCTGCATGGAATGGCGAGATTCTGCTTCACAACAACAGCAACTCCATCGATGACATCCGCTTTGGCCACACATTCTTGGACATGTACAACATCACTGGTGGCGAAGAGATTTACAAGGTTGCGGCCGATAGTCTCAAAGACCAGATTGATCGGTCTTTCCGTACCCCGGATGGTGGTTTCTACCACCGCTATCCCGTGTACATCGACCAGATGTGGCTTGACGGCATTTACATGCTCGACGTCTTTTACGCTCGCTGGACGCACGAATTCCAGCCCAACAACGACACTGCGTGGTCAGACGTGCAAAAGCAGTTCCAGCTTATCAACTCTGGCACGGTCGTAGATCGCGAGCGTCTTAACGGTCTTCCTGTTCACGGATTCGATTGGAGCAAGAAGGCTTCGTGGGCCGACCCAGCATCCGGTGCTGCACCACACGTCTGGGGTCGTGCAGTGGGGTGGTACATTATGGCTCTTGTCGACACCCTGGACTACTTCCCAGAGAAGCACCCAGGTCGTGCAGAACTCATCACGTACCTGCAATCGGTAGCCGATGCAATTGTAGCTGCGCAGGATCCGAAGTACAAGGGCTGGTACAACATTATGGATCCTGGGCTTGAGGAACGCTCTGGAAACTACATTGAGAGCTCTGGATCTGCTATGTTTGTGTACGGTCTGCTGAAGGGTGTACGTCTTGGATACCTCGAGGGTAAGAAGTATCTTGATGCTGCACTTGACGGCTACGAACTCTTGACGGAGACGTTTGCCACTCCGCGCAAGGGCGATGGCGCGCTGGTGTGGGAATGGACTGTTCAGACTGGCAGCTTGAGCTCCAACGGTAGTTTTGAGGTAAGTCTTCACAATGATTTATCAAATTTGGCACTAACAATACCAGTACTATGCAAGCATGCCATTATTCGAAAATGACTTGAAGGGTGTCGCACCTTTCCTCTTCTCTAGCTATGAGTACGAGCTGTATGTCGACGGTCAAAAGTAAGGAAAAGATCGGGAGCAGGCACCTTACTGGTCTTTACCGCGTGAGGATTGTCGCCTCCTGTTTTAAGTATACAAACACTGCAGGTACCACCATATTATTAATGTATGCATTTTACCTTTGGCTGCTTTCTTCTACAATCAATCCATACGCTTAACTGTTTCGAGGCACGAGGATGCTTTTTCGTACAGATTGACAGGCCATGCTTCACGCATTGATGGTATTGCTCACGCGTCAGCGTCCGAATACTCGTCTTATTTATATTTGGGCAGGAAACGCCATTTACGGGCAAGTGCATCAGCCGTACGACCGACCGAAGTGGTTGCGCTACCAGTGGAGCTCTCCTCACGTCGGAAGAGGTTCACGAACATCAGCAAGCGCGACTCGGCGACTAGCTACCACTAGTAAGCACCTGCGGTGATATTTGCAACGTCATGATCCACACGCTACTACCTACGAGGAACAGTTCCGCAATATGGGCAGGATTGCGGGGTTGTAGCCGGTACGTCCGAGAAATGTGGGGAAGCTGGACAGCTATAAGGATCAGTGCATATACACCACAACATGTGATGTCGAATTCACGAGAAACTACAGAAGAAAAAAAGCTTATAACTAAACTCAGAGTAAGAAAATTTGTTGGTCACGACAAGAGTAGTCATGGGGTCAGAATACCAATTTCCAGCCTTCGATGATCTGCCCAAGGTGGAAGGTATGCCACAGGGCTCTATATGGGGATTTTTCGACAAGGATGGCAAGAAGGATGAAATCGGGGGTTCGTCAGACTTCTATATGGTTACCTTGTGATACGACCAACTGACTCTTCACAGCTGTCAATCTCCTTACACCTGCTGTGGTTCAGGCTGCTGCCAAAGAAATCAGCACTGGCGAACACATTCAGCTCGACTGGCCGCTGAACAACGTTCAGTTCCCGGGTTTTAGCCGCAAGGAATTTCATCAGAAGAAGATCAACTTTTCTGATTTTACCGATTGGAAGGCTATGGATGACGAGGTGTATATCAACACACAATCCGGATCACAATGGGATAGCCTGAAGCACTTCGCACACCAACCAACTGGGACGTACTACAACGGTCTGACACATGAAGAGGCAGTACAATCAGATCGGAACGGCACGCATAATTGGTGTGAGAGAGGTGGCATTGTCGGAAGAGGCGTGCTGTGCGACTGGGTGAGGTAAGTACTCCGTGCGGGTGGGGCCGAAGAACGGATCATATTGACAGGGCTTGTTAGTTGGTATGAGGAGAAGAACGGCAAAGCACCACTCGCAGTATCTCGGCATGAGATCCCTATTTCAGAGATCGAGGAGACGCTGAAATGGCAAGGTACCACACTGAAGCAAGGTGACATTCTCATGATCCGAAGTGGGTACGTGAGGTGGCACAACAACGCCAATGAAGCCGAGCGCAAGTCTGGAACCCGTGACAACAGCGTTGCGATTGGAGTTCAGGCTAATGAGAAAACTGCGCGATGGTTCTACGAGAAGCATCTCGCAGCTCTTGTTGGCGACACGGTTGCGTTCGAGGCGTGGCCGCCGAAGTTTACGGATGGGTGGTGCCTTCATGAATGGATCCTAGTATGTTCTTACCAAGCGTTCCCGAAGTTCCGGATGCTGACAGAGTGCAGGTGCATTGGGGAATGCCTATTGGAGAGATGTGGGATCTCGAAAAGCTAAGCGAGAAATGCAAGAGCACGAAGCGTTACAGTAAGTATTGTGTCTCAATCATTACACTAACACTGCAAGATGCTGATGCCTTACTTACAGCGTTCTTCGTTACCAGCGCACCATTACATGTGAAGGGTGGTATTGGCAGTCCCCCGGGTGCTATCGCTATCTTTTAGTAATACAGCAATACAGCTATCTTACATCTTATCCAGATCCATTGCAGGTCTTACCTTACATACGGCCTTATATTTCTATTTCCTATTGTAGACCTTAGTGCTATTCTATACGTCAGAGAAGCACCTTACCGCTTCGGTAGTACGCATAACCTCCTTTAGACGTATAACAAGTGGCACGTGCGAAGAATGTGGTCCTTCACTATCTCAAGAAGTAGGCTGTATGAAGCGGGAGCTGTTGATGTGTGCAATGTGTGCGATGTGTGCCATACACAGGAAGAACATCGGCACTAAACTCGACAACGCATTATCTTCTATCTTTACGGCTATTACCTGACGAACAGGCTGCATATCAATTCAACTCTGCGTATCGGCACCCGATCTCAGGCTCGTGCCCACGTAGTGTATGCGGCCAAGCTTCTTTAATTTTGCTCCCAACAATCGACAGAAATCCTTTCCTAATGCCATATACACGATCAAGACATCTCTCAAGAACTTTACTTTCTTGGACGGCGCAGAAAGATGTTACCCAGCTCCTTAATTTCCTTGAGTATCTATCTGTAACAGACAGTTGCGCAGCTTACAACGGTCTCATTGCCAATAAGAGAACGGTCTCACATACTATAGAATTAATATGTTCCATGATGAAGAAGGACTATAACCAATGTCGCGTCATGCGTAAGGGCTGGCCGAGCTAAAGGAGATCCAAGGAGACAAGCAGCGGGGTGTGTTGGTGCATACAGAACGATACAATCGATAGAAGGCGAGATAGAACATCGCAAGGTGTATAGCCGACCACATCGTTGAACATCGGAGGCTGCACGCATCGCGAAAATAAGGCTGAGGAGACACGCGAATTGGAACTTTGGGACGTGGGTAACTACGTCGGCGCTACGGGCAGTTGCGGGCAAGCGCGCTGAGGTAACTTGGGGACGCGGGACTCCGGGAAAGTGGGGGCGGGTGTTCCGAAGTGTCAACAAAATCCCTGTGATAGCCGGCATGATTTTCAAAGCCGCGACGCGCACATTTGTGCACCAACAACCTGTACCATAATAGACCTTTCGACATTATTACTGCGCAATGAATGGCACGAATGAGACCAATGGCACGTCAGCGGGTGCAAAACTCTTGTGGAGACATTCTGCGCCAGAAAGCACTCCAATGTATGAATACCTCCAGAAAGTAAACCAGACGTACGGTCTGCAATTGTCGACATATCCCGAGCTGTATCAATGGAGTATCGACAACATAGATCAGTTCTGGGGGAGTGTGTGGGACTTTGTGGGTGTCAGGGCTCAGGGGAAAGCTACAAGAGTCAGACCCCAATACACGGCCGTTGCTTCGAGGCTGACTCATACATAGGCAGTAGATCCAAATGCGCCCATGTTCCCTCGGCCAGCATTTTTTGAAGGCGCGACGCTGAATTTCGCCGAAAACCTACTCTTCCCTACGCAAGAAGTCGACCCAGAGGTGCCCGCCGTCATCGCCGTGACAGAAACAACGCGTGAGACAGTGACATGGAAGGAGCTGAGAGAGCAGGTTAGACGATGCCAGGCTGGTATGAAAGCTCTAGGACTACAGAGAGGCGATCGGGTTGCCGGCTATGTTGCAAATCACACCAACGCACTCGTTGCTATGCTAGCTGCAACGTCACTCGGAGGCATCTGGACAGCAGTCAGCCCAGATACGGGTGTACACGCTGTCTTAGAGCGACTGCGGCAGATTGAGCCAGTAATACTCTTCGCAGACAATGCTGCTTTTTACAACGGGCGTAGCCATCCAGTCATTCCAAAGGTTGCCGAGGTCGCTGCCGGATTGCCTTCACTACAAGCTGTGGTGGTCTTTCCTACAGTGTCTTCGGTCGACGTTGACCTTAGCTCGATCAACGTGCCTCTGGGCAAATCTTACGATTACGCGGCTTTCACAAGTCTGTCGAAGAATCCCGAGCTAACCTTCGAGCAGCTCAGTCCAGATCATCCAGTCTATATCCTCTACTCGAGTGGAACGACCGGCGCACCCAAGTGTATCGTGCATGGAGCTATCGGTACTCTTCTCCAACACAAGAAAGAGCACATTATCCACTCTTCAATCACCCCTTCATCTCGTCTCTTCTACTTCACCACATGCACATGGATGATGTGGCACTGGCTTGTGTCTGGCCTCGCTTCTGGGGCCACTCTAGTGCTTTATGACGGTTCACCTTTCCGCTATGTCGACAGCAGCAATCCTTCAACATCTGTAGCTGATGACCTCGCTATGCACCGTCTGATCGAAGAGTACGATATCACTCACTTCGGTACATCTGCGAAATATCTGTCAGTCCTCGAGCAGAAGTCAGTAGAACCCAAGGCCGCCGGCCTGACGCTGGGCAAACTGGAAGCAATCTATTCAACTGGCTCTCCCCTCGCCCCATCCACATTCTCCTACGTCTATTCAGCCTTTCCTTCAACTATCAATCTTGGCAGCATCACCGGTGGCACCGACATCATTTCCCTCTTCGGTGCACCAAATCCTCTCATCCCCGTCTATGAAGGTGAGATTCAGGCTGCTGGTCTCGGCATGGCTATTGCTGCGTTTGACTATACTGGAGAAGACATCTCGTCTACTGGCGAACCCGGCGACCTCGTCTGCACAAAGCCCTTCATTTGTCAGCCTGTGGCGTTTTGGGGTGGCGAGGGCGCCAAGAAGTACCACAGCTCTTACTTCGACAAGTTCACAAACAAGGAGGGCGAGCAGATCTGGCACCATGGCGACTTTGTGCGCTTCAACCCCAAGACGGGCGGCTTGTGGATGCTGGGCCGGAGCGATGGCATTCTGAAGCCGTCTGGCGTGCGCTTCGGCTCGGCAGAGATCTACAACGTCGTTTTGGAACACTTCGCTGAAGAAGTCTCCGACGCCCTGTGTATAGGCCGGCGAAGAGAAACCGACGTCGACGAGACCGTAGTCCTCTTCCTGAAGATGGCGGAGGGGCACACCATCTCTGACGAACTGGTGCTAAAAATCAAAACTGCGGTCAAGAACTCGTTGAGTGCGAGACATGTTCCTGCTGTCATTGACGAATGTCCCGAGATTCCAATTACTACAAATGGAAAGAAGTAAGTCTTCTTTGCCTTCCCACATGTATTTCGCTAACAAAGCAATAGGGTCGAGGGTGCAGTCAAGCAGATTCTTTGCGGGCTGAACGTCAAGACGTCAGCGAGCGTCGCGAACGCAGAATGTTTGGACTGGTATCGTGAGTGGTCACGCACGCACTAAAGGCTGTATAAATCCAAAGATCACTATCCAGTGTCAAGCAAGACGTAGAAATGTTTATACTGGACAACTGTAAAGCGCATTGATGACTAATATTGTTCTGCCTGATCATTGAGATTTCAAGTGGATGACACAGCTATGTGTGAGACAGACGTGCTAGTGCGAAGCCTGCGGAGCAATTTTGCTGTGTATCGTTCGATTGTGCTCGCGGCATCTAGGGGTGATACCTCTGTACCATCATCAGCTCACAACACTTCACTACAGGCTCGTTAGACTCAGTACACGCACCGCTATTAACTATCGTCGAGTATGTTTAGTCTTTTCTCTATCGCCACAATCGGTGCCCTCGACAAACCATGCATAACCGTATGTAGTCACCACGAGCGTTTGAGCGTGGCAATCCGCTTCCTTGTGCCAACATACCCGATGGTTTGGCTGACCTTTTGATGGAGTGTCGTTGGGATGCTCGCCTCATACTCATTGCGCCACTCGGCCTGGGCACTGTTGACTACTTCCACGTAGCATCGGGAAATTATGCGCGACGACTCTAATCTTGGTCGTATCTTGAGCGAGTGCTAGTGTTTTTGCCTGGAGTATGGTTCATCTTGCCAAATCTCCGGATTTGTTTTCTGTCGTGGACTTGCCAATTTCGCCATTGAGACATCGGCATCACAATGTATTCCATGGCCACGTTGGAACCATGGTTGGCTTTGATAAGGAATACAAGGCTGGTGCCACGGCTTGTATAGCAGAAGGCTTGCCCTTGAGATGGTACGATAGTGAGATGGTGCGATGCTGACCGGCACGGTCTATTTGCTGCTTCTGTAGTGTTGCAGTGGCTCGTGTTGAGGCCGTCGTGAATGTGTCGCTGTAAGACTGTAAGGATTGCGGAGAGCAAGTATGTGTGTGTGTGATTTAGGGAACCATTATACGTCAGCTTACATTGTATGAACATGCTGTTGAGGCGACAACCCATCGTTAATTGCTAATGCGGGCGCCTATTGTCAAGGAGTAGTGGCTGCCCTGTCTCACAGTCGCAACTGCTTGCGCACCTTCAGGTGCTTTATCGAGCCCTTTCATATGACTTGGATCTTTGTCTCATAGTGAATACATCCCAGGCGCTAACGATGTCGTGCGCAATGCACTTGTTCATGCTTTCACCACCTACTTCACGCACAACGCTCCGCCTCCACTATACCTACAGGGCTTCCTGCAACTTCACTCCTTTCAGCAAATCAACCCCACACATCCATTACCAACATGTTCGATCGAGTCTCACTTGCCGTGCGCAGCCGCCTGCTCCAAGGGCACCAGATTGCCAGCTGGCGCCGACTCAAGCTTTCAAAACAGGAAGTCGATGACTGCATCGCAATTCGCCGCGTGGGCACTTCTATTTTCACTGTCACAGGAATGGCAATTGAAGACCTGCCACCGAAAGGGGCCGGACTGTACTTTTCAGTTCTACACAAGTGCACGGTTATCCTCGCAATCTTCTTGCTAGGCAGCCCAACACCCCACGAGGTCACAGCTTTCCTCGGGGATCTCAAGTATTATTTTTCACTACGTTGTTCGCAGGCTGAAATCGACGTCACGGCTCTGGTAGAGCTGGCGGGGCTCACCAGGGAATATATACAATTACAGTGCAACACAGTGCCAGAGTACACCGCAGCATTGGTACACCTGAGCAGCCCGGATTGCACAGACAAGCAGATATGTGAGGCATGGCGCATGACTCGGCAACTTACGACGCGCCTCATGCTCGCGGTATTCCATGAGTCACTGCCAAAACTTCGTGAAGAGTACTCATTCAAGGACATGTTGGCCTTCACCCGTAGCTTTCGACGAGAGGGGATGGTAGATGACAGTGATGAGATCCCATCCCTACAATACCGAACTATTGAGTACAACGTCGATAATACGGAGGTGGAGTACGAAGGGGTCGGTGAGCGGATCCAATTGTCTGCATTTTGCAAGCCTCTTGATTCGGTCTCAGACAAGATAAAGTGCTCTGTGTGCATGACTGAAACCAATACTGCAGTACAAGACCAAGACAGCCAGGCCGTGGAAACACAGTGCGGCCATGTTTTCCACAAGCTGTGTCTCGACAAATGGGTCAACGAGTCCGGTATGAAGGCTTCAAATACATGTCCTTCTTGCCGCACAGTGCTATGCAGCCCACGTGAGCGACTTCACGCGTCTGTCGAGGCTTCCGCCATGAATGGATCTGATGAGGAACAACTTTTGTCCTCTCCTGAAGTTTGGAGCATTAACTCAGTCAGCACATCATCGCGCTCGCGCATACGCTGGCTCGAGGCTCGCATCGCAGCTCACGTTGATTCTGATGCTGGTGATTGGGAAGACAATGAATTATCAGACAACGACGGGTTCAGCATTGCTTCGAACATTTCTAGCGACGCTCTCCCGGCTAGTCGTGTGTTCGTTTGCTGAAGAAGGATGGGTGAATACCAGGCTGCTGTCCGCTTAAACGGCTCGACTGTTAACAGAGACGATGGATAGAACAATTTGATCGATTTGATTTGTAAATCCACCCTCTAGTGAACCTTAGCAAAGGTGTCTTATATTACTGATCAAAGGTATTCGTTTTCGACTTGTCGATATTCCAAACGGGTTTTCGGCGCCCTGTTATGAGGATTAATCTTTCACAGCGTTGTTGGAGCTTTAAACGTGCTATGCGTGGAAATTACAACAAGTCGTCACAAGCTGGCGAACGGAGTTGTTCTCACCGAGTGCCAGTGATATTTCCAACATCAGTCTTAGCCTCCAACAGAGGTACCTCCCGCCGTCAGTGCCGCGTCGATCAGCAGTGCCCGGAACAGTCACATCGCGGAGAGCCACCAGGCCTCATTCAGCGTTGCTTTCCGAAATTCTCCTCGGAGTGCACTCGCGTTTCCATGAAGTCCATCGTGTATGCGAGGAAGCTCTAGCTGATTCTGCGATCATGCATCGCTGCTCTTGACCACAGAAACTGCAAGAATCTTGGATGATGGAAGCTACGGCGGATCATTGCAGGGGTTTCATCCATCATGATGCCTCCCATCGTCATGGTTTCTCGGCACACAACCCCGTCACGCCATGATCTCCATCACAATTTCCACGATCTCCATGGCTCGAGCAGCAAAATCCCATCGTGTCAGCGGCTCACACCACGCCGCGATGTCGAACCCGATTTGCTCTGCACAGCATGGCATCACGCCTGACCCCTTGTCAAAAAGCAGGGCTTCTTTCCCGCAGAGCCGCACCACCACATACCCCAAATAGGCAATGCTAACCATCTCCTCAGCCTCCCCTTTCAGCCTCAACTTCCCGCGCCCAAACCGGGAATGCACTTCGGGTCCCTACGCGGCTCTCTGATGCCTCACCACGCGCTTCTACCCGGCCCTTCACAACTTGTCGCCCGACCCCGGTCCCAGCGCTCATCACCTGCGCAAGCGTTTGAACCTTGCTCGCCACGGCCTCTAGCCCCTAGATCCATGTTTTCGTGTGTCATAACCGCGAGACCGGCGTGCGGTGTGGGGACCAAAGACGTGAAGACATCGAGTAAACGCGTCGTCGGCATGTTTCCCGATCCAAGTGCTGGCGCAAGGCCTTGCGTCTATTGCTGGCGTGTCTTTTTAGAGCCGTGGGTCCTTTAGGTCCCGCAGCGCGTTCGAGATCTCTTCTAGCGACGGGTATGCACGGACAGGGCTGGCTGCTCGTTACAACCTTGCCGAAAATATGGGCGAGGAAGAAATTTTTAGTGGTTGTGGGATGCGGCTTGGCAGCCGTTTGCGGCGTGGTATGGGTGCTGGATCTGATGAGTCGATTTTGTGGCGCTGTCTGGTGATGTGAATGTGTTTTACAGCGGTGAGGGTGGACGTTCATGGCTGCAGGGGCAAATGGCGTAAGCTTGTGTCAATGTCGCGCATTCTGATGCTGAGATGATGCATAGGTGAGGGCTGTTGCAGTCAGCAACACTACTTGCATGTGAAGATGAGGTTTTGGAGGTGATGCAACAGCTGTGCTGCGGTATATTACTACATAATGTATTGACGGTCAGACTTTTTGATGATGCTAAACGCCAGTGGTATACCGTACAGAGGAGCTCATGTAGGCTCAACTCGACCACGTCCCAAAACTCCTCGCAAACAATGATGTGAAAGCCCTCGGGGCATGCAAATGGGTATATCCTACACAGTCCACCAGAAACTCAGATTGAATCGCCAATTGACGTGAAAAGAAAATCGTGAAGTGTGTTGAAGTTGCGAATTTGAGGGGTCAAGTCCGCAGTGTTGTAGATGTCATGCCTAGCTCTCAAGGCTGAAGGATGCCGATCGAGACGTGGCGGCACTATCGACCTCAGGAAACTGGACCTCTACATCATCCATGTAGGTAGGTGGGCTGGCCGGTACATCCTCGTAGACAGGGGGCTGCTCTTCATCCCAGGCAATGCCCATACCTGAGCGTTCGGTGAGGACGAGGTGGAACTGGGTCCGGAGAACGCGTGCAGCACCGGTGGGGGTAGCTTGGCTAAGCTTCTTAAGCGGTGCCCACTCTTCAGCTACGACCATCTCGATGATAAGGTTGTGCTTGACGCTCATGCCACTCTGGCTGTCCATGTCACATAGTGGCTTGAGAGCCACGTTGCAAGAGGCGTTGAACTCAACATCGATCTCGCCGCGTTCGAAGTCAGTCTTCCAGCCAGTCTTGACTTCCTCCGATGCGATCGGACGGACATCCTCATGAAGAACACCCTTGCCCTCACCCCCGACCTTAGCAACGTGCTTTGTGCATGCAGGCGCAATGAATTTCTGCGTCTCCTCGATGCGCCAATTGAGCTTCCTAAGCCTCCAGCGAGTCTGTGAGTCTGCTTTGTTCTGAACAATCCCAGATAGACGCATTTCGATGGGGAAGTCGCCAATGGGGTGGATGACCGGGGGGAGCTTCACCGAAGCCGTCAAGTTTGTGGGTGGGAAGATACGTATGGAGTGCTTTTCGTTCCCAGGGAAGATTGCACGCCTGATATCAACGGCACGCTTGTAAGTGATCTTGTCACCCTTGGAGGTGGTTGCGACCGCGGAAAGGTAGTAGTCGAGTGTCGCAAGGCTGCCGTGGGTGGTGGCGGGTAGGTGACCAGGCAGGAGGTGGCTGAATGGGTAAGAGTGCTGTCCCTGGCGCAACGAAGTTGGGTGTGTCAGGAAGTCCCAGGTGTGGATCTCGGTCGTCTGGTTTGCGCAGTCGCCGCAATGTTGGGCAACAGGCTTTTTAGTTGAGACGATTGCGAGGAGTTTCATCTCGAACTTCTCGATCGTGAAGTGGGGCTCATGCACGTTGAGCAAGAGCTGGCCAGTAAAAATAGCCCCTGCAGATGTCTGCGGGCTGTTGTAGAACACCACTGGCGGCGACTCCACGCTCATGTTCATGGATGCAGCCACGTGGGGGTCGAGCTTAGGGCTCGTCCTAGGGGTACCCTTTGGAGTACCCTTGGGAGTAGATTTAGGAGTCTTCTTGGTGCCATCATGGCTGTGGTGTCGCACGAAAGGAAGGCGAGCCATAATGAGGTTTTCTTGCGATCTGCTCTTCTCTTCGACCGGTGGTGCGTATGAGTAGACGGGGGGAAACAGTGGGTGTGGTGTGTTTGACTTGTGGTTGTCAAGCTTGGGCAACGGTGAAGGCGCAACCCTGGCAAGGGATTGGAGCAAGCGGCCGGGCATGGCTTGAAAGAAATCTCTGGGGTGCAGCTGAGGCCTGATTGCGCTGCAGGTAGATGAGCGATTAGCCAATGACGATGTGGCTTGGGTCTGGGGATCGAATGCAGCCAGGTGGACTGTGGCGCTATGCTTCAGGAGTTGATTTTGTGCGAGTTAAGTTGATGTGTTAAGTGTTGCGGCAGGAACATAGTCTGGGGAAGGGTCAATCTTAAAGAATAGTCGTCGTCTGGGGAAGGCAGGTCTTTATAAAGAAGTCGTCAGAACCTTTTTGACTTTTTACCTGAGAGAAATTCCATGACTGGGTGCCTCAAGCGCCTTTCGCATGATGCCATCGGTAACGAAGATCCAAGCTTTGGGCGTGGAAGCACTAGGCTGCGTGCAGCAGGCACATCCCTGCGCTGGCTGCAATTTTTGGGTCAGGAGGCAAGCGCGCACGGCCTGCCGCTCTCTCGTGATCGCCCGCTGAAGCAACGCCGGTTGTCGTGCTTGCCCTGAGTTTGGTCGTCAACGTGCGAGAGAGCATCTGCGTTGGCGCCTCGCTTGGTGAGGCTGGCTGTGCTGTCACGAGCTGACCGCTTGCTCCGCAGCCTCAACAAGCAGCGAAGGCACACCATCACGCAATGACTGTTCCGAAGCTCTCATCGAGGGCCACAATGTCAGTGCAACACCTGCGCAGGTTGCCGGCCAACACGCGCTGTTGGCCGACGGCTGTCTATCCAGTTCACCCGTGCATCATGCTAACCTCAATGTCTCCACCGAGGGACGACATCACATCTGGGGTACTCAACCATGTAGTCACGGCACGATCAGCTGCCGCCTGACACCATTCGTGGATTGAGCAATTGACTCTACAGTCCAGAGCTTGGAACACGGCACCCCGCAAATTGGCGTCGTGATGCTCTCAATGCAGTCGAATCTTCAGCATCTCCGTGGAGGTTGCTGTTTGGAGTGAGCTACCGTCGTACTTCAAAGGCGCCCTTCGTCACCGCTGCAACACCGCCTGACTTGTTCTCAGCAGCCTCTGACGGCCCCTTGCTCGCCCGGGGTGCTTGACTGACATTCGCAATTGCTAATTGTGCAGCGTCGTCAACACACAGTCATGCTCCGACTGAGCATCGCGATTTGATGCCAAGCCGCCGGTGTAACGTAATGTAGGAAAATTCTGCAAGGGTTCGTGGACCAAGCAGAACATCAACTCGCGCCCGTGGCATGAGACAGATCCACCTGCTCCCAAGGCTGTAGCAGTTTCTTTACACATTTTGGCAGCCCGGCCCGGTGCCTTGCTTGTTTGACCAGTTTTGGTGTCAGAGCAGCTGAAGTACCCACATGTTGAGGCTCTAGACTTCGCTGCGCGCATCGCAGCCTTACTCGATTTCGCAACAAAGACAATGCCGGTTTTACTCCGATCACTTCGGAGTACCCAAGCAATCCGTCGGACATGCCCGAGGGGGCGTCTGGGTCCGAGGCTGCTCAGCTCAGGAACGAGAGTCCTGAAGAGACCAGATCACAACACCAAGCCAATACTCCCATGATGCTTTGTTTATAACCGGTGCCATCAGTCGGACGCCCTGCCGCTGAGCGTTATTACCAGCACACAATGTGTCCCAATCGGGAAGCTCATTTGCAGTGTCGTTCATCGAACGAGTCAACTATGGACATCTGCCATGTGCTGTCCATCCCTGATCCAAGTTCGTGTTCGCACCCACAATGCCCATCGGGCAACACAAGGTGTTTACGATCGATCTGCTTCACTCGGTATGCCACGCGTTGCTTCAAAATCAGCACGCTGAGACCTTGCGTGCTCTGACGCCATCCACTCGCACTCACAGCGTACCATGTCACAATCTGTCGTGCACATTAGCCAAGATCTCACCGCTTCTCAACCCCTTTGCTCACACCGTGGCTGCAGTTTTTGAGGCACGGCTTCCGGCAGCCTCTATCGGCGTGTAGTTAACCTTTCCGCTGGACTTTTACCCTGCATCGCGGCTCTCGAAGCTTCCCGTGCCACTTGTCTGCTCTGCGGGCCGACTCAAGTTGTTCTTCTCATCACGCGGTGCCTATATTGGGTTTGTCCGTCCAGTTCACGATGCTTCCATCAAGGTCCTCTGCGCCGCGAGACTGCCATCAACGGCTCCACTCTCCGCATTTCTTGGAACTCGTGTACGGTCATCCAGACTTTTCGCTACTCAAGATGGCCCCATACGTAGGTTCCAGACCAGCGCATTTGAACTAGAAGGATGCACCGGTAACATCTTCTGGATATACATTTGTTCAGGAGATCAATAGTAAGACTCGTTTCTGGGGTCGTGCTAACAGTACCTCAACTTCTCTGCGCAATACAGATGCTAAGGATTACGTACATACATCAGCTCTCACAACTGCGCGTGGGATCTCGTTGGTGTATTTCTTCACCACACATCATTCAGCCTTGCGCACAGTCTCCAGCAAATGTGCTGCCACGTGATCGCACAGTATCCATTCGGCCAACGGCTTCACAATGATACACAAACATGAGTCTGCATACAAGTACAACCATCATTTGGGCCGCAATTACCCATTTGGGCGACTACAGCGTGTATACATGACAGACAGACCACGCACGGCTGAACCCACCGACCCATCGCACTACGTCTCACGCTATGAGCGCGGATACACTTGCGGGTACTCGTCTGTACCCGTCCTTGCACATCCTACGGAGTTCACGATGCTCCACTGGCGGATGCAAGCCACAGTAGTGCGGAAAAAAAGTTATGCAAGGGATTTTTGTATGGAGGGGTAGATTCTGCAAAGACTTTTTAGACGATGAGTCGTGGTGCTGTGATAGTGAGGTCTGTTGTTCGAATCAGCGCTACACGGGCAACCAACCAGTGCAGTCCCTCAAATTGAGAGACGGGCAGTATGTTGGCTGTGGGCATTACGTCTCAAGGTCAAACATCTTGCTTATGGATTTAGTTGGATTCGTGCAAACATCACAAAGCAGTGCAGAAATTAAACACATGGCAGATGCAACAACTCGTTTGATCGTGCTATCTACCTCGTGGAACACCGCTCTTTCCCTTCCCGGGCCCGCACACTCAGTGAAGAGCGTGTCGTGGTCCCGTGTGTGATTGTGCGTGACCCATTCATTGTGACATCGTAATGCGGAGCCGTCAATAAAGACGTCGCGCTTACTCCTCATCGTCCTCAGCCTCGTCGTTAACGACGTTGAAGAAGCGGAGCTCGTAAACACCCTTGGAGGTGGAAACGACGCGGAGCCAGTCACGGAGCTGCTGCTTCTTGAGGAACTTCTTGGTGCTGCACATATATTAGCCATTGCCCTCTCAAACGCTGTTCTTGCGCTGCGCATGCGCCCCAGATAGACGTACAGGTACTTCAAGTAGCGGCCGGAGAACTCCTGGTGAGCAATGACCTCGATCTTGCCATCGCCCTGCTGGGAGATCTGGACGACATCGCCGAGGTTACCGGTGCGGCCCTCGACCTTGACGCGGTCGTGAAGGAACTTCTCGAACGCCTGGATGTCGAAGATCTTGTCGTTGACGGGCTGGCTGCAGTTGATGACGAACTTCTTCGTCACCTTCTGGGCCTTCTTGCCGGAGGATGCCTTCTACATGGTCGTATTAGCCTACTGTTCTGCACATCGTGTACGATGTGTGTGATGCGCGATCACAGACAGCAAAGCGGTGTACGTACGGTGTTGGGTGCCATTTTTGTTGTGTGGGAGAGCGCAAAGAAGTGGTTATCCTGCGTAGAGCGTGTGAGGTGTTGAGATTTAGTGTATTCGCGATCGAAAATTCATCGTGGGCGCGCTAGCGCGTTTCGCAAGTGGCTGCCCCACACCTATGCACTCGTGTGCTGTATACGCCAATACTAGCCTGCAACATTAACAACACCTTCACAGATAAAGTGAATGCACCTGAATTCTCCGAAGCTTCGACTAATGTTTTGCAACGCATCTTGAGCTGCGCGAGACTTAGGGTCTAGCCATGACTGTTGAGGAAGCTGCGCGCATTGTCGAGGAAGCCCCGGAATTGTCAAAGAGATGCTACTATACATTCTCTGTCATCTCGACATCGTCCCTTTACTAATTGAGGTTGATTATGGGAACCGGGCCGTCTTTCTCTTCTTGGCTCTGCATCCATGGTCCTATGATGCTACTTACGACAGTCACAAGGAAAGCCAGGAAGGCCAACATTAACATCAAGTGCTCCGTTCGATACCGCCGTATCCCTGAAAGCCGCCTCCAGATCCAGCAGTCCGCACCTGCTGTATTCACGATATTTGTCAAAGCTAAGAGTTGCGTGCCCCAATAGTGGAAATGCAGTTCGTACTCATCGTCATAAGAGTAATCCGATATGTCCAGGCTCAGACTGCCTATGGCGAAGCCCAATTCCACTGCCAGCTGGCGACTGGCTTCATCGTCCCACTTGTACAGCACATGGCGCAAAGTGTGCAGAAGCTCGAGTGCCATCTGGCGTGGAATCACATGCCTTGAAATCAGTAAGAAACAAAAGGCTTAAATCAATGTACACTCACTTGGCATTAGGCCCGTGGCGAACTTGGTACGAAAGATGCTCTTTCAAAAACCCCTCTTGATGGAAAATGTAAACACGCCTTGCGGCCACAGTTATTTCGTGGGCCAGATGTAGACGGGGATCGGTTGTGTCCACGATTGTGAAGCCACAGTCTCGCAGTCGCTTTGCAGATAAAGACTTTTTAACAGATCCTACTTCTTCATGTGTGAGAGTCTTTCTGGCTGGCATTCCAGACTCCCAGACTTCGCAAGCTGCTTGAGTCTTCTTCCAGATCACGGGGGGGAGCACTCCGTATTGCGCGTAGTATTGGTTTCGCTCAGCACAGGGCACCATGGCAATAACGCTGTAGGCGAGATTCATTGCTCGGTCTTTGTCCGAGAGCAAGGCTTGAGCATAGCCATTTTGCGAAAAATACTCTGACATAAGTTCCTCTCGCGGTCGCTCAGGTCGCTCCACAATGAAGCGTATAAGTTTCTGCAAGTCTCCATGGTTTTTCAGCAGTGGTAAAGAGGTGGACCAATCGTCTGATGTATACCGAAAAGTTACTCTCCGGTAAAAGGCACCAAAGGATGTCAATGAGGGTCGCGAATCCCATCGACACGTCCCAAAAGTGCAAAGTCCTCGATTTAGGCACATTATACAGTCTTGCCATTCCCACAAGCACTGGTAGAGCTGCCCTATTGTCTCTTCGGAAGGATCTCGCAACGGAAAATACTCGACAAAAGACGCAACGCTACAGGTGGCTGGCATCATTGGGTCAAAGGGTGTG
The DNA here is from genome assembly GCA_016767195.1 of Stagonosporopsis rhizophila. Lineage (NCBI taxonomy): Eukaryota > Fungi > Ascomycota > Dothideomycetes > Pleosporales > Didymellaceae > Stagonosporopsis > Stagonosporopsis rhizophila. The sequence goes on from CP068494.1 coordinate 1,157,155, forward strand.
GCCTAAGAGACGGAAGGGATCCTTTATTCTCCAGAGAGCTCAACGCAAACGCATATCAAATACCGCATTCGCCGTGTACACTTTCAAAGTGCAGCTGCCCAAGACGCATAGAAGTATGATGATTGGTTGTCCTTCAGCAGGCTGAGCGTCGTAACAGCCAATCCTGTTGCGGCTCAGCCTGACTAAACATAATGAAGGACGCAGACACGCTGCTTCGGCCAGTAAGCGCTTGACATATGGTTTGTGCTTGACCGGCGGTCTGCCTTGGGCAGTTCCGCAGGAATTGGCTAGATCGCTGCGGTTTGGTGGTCCAATTTGTACGCTGCTTGCCAAAGCATCTTCCTCTTTGTTTTCTCTCGCCTGATGGAGCAACATTCACCATGGTGTCCAGAAAGACAAGGCATCCCCGAAGGTATACGAATCTCTCCAAGGATGTATACAGATTTCTGACGCTTGTACTGCTTCTATAGACGCCGCGAACCCAAAACCTAGAGCGGACTCCCTTCACAAATCGGTTCGCGGCGTCGATACTGCAAGTAATAGGGCAGGCCCGACAGCTACGAAAGTCTTTTCGATTCCTGGCAAAGATGTTCTGGGTTTCGTGATGTCCCCAAACCCTCGACACACAAAACACTACTTTGCAGCTTTGTCCGCGATCCAAGCACGAATCCAAGCAGCAGTTGCTGCAGCCACATCAGATGGGCAGATGTCTTTGGACGGGTTGTCCTTCCAACCCATGATGGTCGGCAAGAACGAGTCAGACGCTAGACTCCACATGGCTGTACTCTGTGAGCCCAGCCTTGCTCCAATCATAGAGGACGCTTTCACACATGGACCCATTCAGAGCGAACTTGGTATACCGAACTCAGTGGAGAGTCTGGGATACATTGTCATTCCGGAGCCTTACGAGGAGGTCAATGCTCAGCTCGCGGTCGAGCTTTTCAGCCAGACCCGATACGATGCGAAACACGGTACCTACTGCGGCGCACCATTGATTGTAAGACACAAGAACGCTGTTCGCCAAGCTACTTTTGGCGGTGTTATCAAAGTATCATATGCGAATGGTGATTGTGGCTTTTATGGCATGACAGCGGGCCATGTCACGAGGGCTAGCCAGCAACATCGGCATCAATTGTCGAAGGCCTCAATAGCCGATAGTGAATCCACACATGATCCATTCGGTGTAAGCAACTGGCTCTCAAGCGAGTCATTGCTTGGCAAACCTCTCGATCCTGATCAGCTTCCTGGTGTCAAGGCTCAACGCACAAAGCCGTCGCACGATTGGTGTATATTCGAGACTAGAGCGCCCCGAACCAACAGAGCTCTTCAGGTGCGCAGAGGTCAATCGCTGACGGAAGTCGGTGCAAACACTGAAGATAGTGGACATCCAATTCTCATTGCTCAAAGCCCCGCTTTCAACGACGATATGTCTGACCCTGTTCTGGTCCTAGGCGCAGCGGCTGGTACCCGTCGGGGAGCCTTATCGAACCTGCCGGCCAGTCTTTGGATGGCAAGCTGTCAGTCTTTTGTCTCAGTCTATGTCTTACAAATGAGTGGCGATCAAAGTCAGTTATACATAACATAATTCTTTCGTTCTTGCTGACATTGTGAAGAAGTAGTCAAGGGAGACTCGGGCGCGTGGGTCGTCCATGCTGCAGGACCAGCATTGTACGGGCACGTAGTGGCAACGAACACCTTCGGTGAAGCCTATGTGATACCAGCCAACGACGCTTTTGAAAACATCAAAGATTGTTTGGGTGCGACTTCAGTCACGTTACCAACTGGGGCTGACCTTACCTGCGATCCCTTCATCGAATCTTCACCTCACTCCAAACAGATGCCAGCACTAGAGGCTGAACACAGTTGTTGCCGGCAACCTCACAGGTCCCAGATGAACCACGCTTTATACGGCCCTAAAGTATGGGACCCAAAGATGTTCGAACACCGCCTAACAATTGACCGACCTTTCCTGGACACCCTGGGACTACAAGATCACCACACAGAGCTGGACATCCTTAAGGGCTTCCTAGCGCCTATTGGAACACTCGATCCCTCTTGGGCAATCACAGATGCACATAATAATACAAAGTGTAGGGATCAACAACTGACCACCACGCATCGTCATGTGTACTTGGACGACAGATTCCGCGACAGCTTCGACTATCAGGCGAAGTGGATTAGAGCCGATGAGCTATGCTCTCATCTACTTATATCAGAAGGAGAGAAAGGTGACTTCAGCAGAGGCTGTCATCGGCGACTGATGTAGGTTGAGGTCATCCGCGCATTACCAGGTACCTAATGAAATCACAGCTATGTCCCGCAGCTTGATTCTGATGCTCTAGTTGCTCTTGTGAAACATGCATCTTGGTACCAAGCTCAGGCACTTCGTTGCGCAGTCCGAGCGCACGTCGCCTCTGCAAGCTGTCTTCGGATAAATACATCTGTAAGCGTACACAGACTCCCTTTGTAACAAGTCTTCCGTTAATGACGATAATGCTACAGAAGCGAGGGCCTTCACAGTATCAGCTGGAGTTCAACCTGCCGTATTTCACTATTTACCAGCCTGCTTCCTTTGATGCGAAGAAATCCCGGCATATCGAATCAGGTACTCAGGACCTGCGTAAGCATTACAATCTTATCGATCTCAACATCTCGGTATACCAGAGCTTCACGACAGTCGTGATCAGTGGACAAAGTAACTCCTCCTGGTTTGGTTACGCCTTTGGATCTCTGGACAACTCAGAAGAGTCCGAAGAGGAGATATGTGATATAGATGAAGATGAAGATGAAGACGATGGGTATTGGCGGGATGCTCTCTGTCAGGTAACAGACTTGTTCGCGACGGCAGGTTGTGAATTATCCTCCTATGACCTTTTAGCACCAGGTTCAGTGTGGAATCCTAGGATTTATTTCCTTCGAGTGTTACATCTTCGGCTGCAGAGTATAATCCAGAGTCACGAATACCTTGTGCGAAAGTTGGGTGAAAGCTTGGACGCATGGGTAGGTCACCGGCACTTTATTTTTAAGCCTCTTTATGTCTTATCGCTAACGAAACGAGACCAGATGACTGATATCCCCCACAAGAAATCTCCATGGCAAAACCTAGAAACACTCAGAACTACGGAAAAGCTTCTCAGGCATATCAGGACCCAATTCCGGAATGCTACCCAAACCTGGGACCGTTTTAATGCAGCAAATGGTGATGTATCGTTTCTCGAGGATTTGAGCTCCGCCGATGCACGACTGCTTTTTCATAATATTGAGGAAGCCTTTGAGAGTTGGAAGGATTTATCCCATGTGCTGGATGATATGATTTTAGAGTCAGAGACCAGTATTCACACTGTAAGCAAGGGGTGTTCAAGCAATGGCATCGATCACTGACAGAGAGGTACAGCTTCAACTCCGAATGACTTTAGAAAGCAACAAGCTAGCTCGACATATGCTTGATGTCCACCTGGAGGTGTCAAAGTCAAGCGAAACTACGGCTGATCTTGCGCGCATCGCACAAGCTGTGACCGAAGACAAGAGCAGAGAAGGGCGAGTGAACGTTCAACTAGCCATGGTAAGAATTATGCCGCTACTATCATAAAGCAAAGTTAACCTTACAGGTGACTGGCATTCTCCTAATTGTGATGCAATATTTCACGTCCGAGCGCTCAATATTTGCATTTGAGCGGACCCAGCGGACGTTCTTCATCACCATCGCAATCCTGATGCCGTCTCTCTTTATATTGTCATTTCTACTACGAGCTATAGATGGATTGAGAGACGCGGTTCGTTCTCGCTTATTGGGAAAGCTACAGGAACCATCAGATTGGAGACACTCAAAGAGAGTACCATGTGCAGATCCCGTCCTTAAAAAGGAAAACATACTCGTTTAATGACAAAAACTACTCAAATACTTTCTTCCATACCCATAAGCTACGGCTGTTGCAGTAGTGTTTGAGCCCTTCAATTCCCCACTCCATGCCAATACCTGATTCCTTGTGACCACCAAACGGAACGTCTGGAGCAACATCGAAGCTGGAAATGTAATGTTAGTATACTTGTGAAGATTTTATACGAGCATAGAGCACTTACTGTGAATTGACCCACACGCTGCCTGCCGATAGCTGCCTCGCCATGCGTTCAGCACGTTTCACATCCTTCGCCCATACCGATGCCCCAAGACCAGCCCTCAGCGCGTTGGCGCGGTCGATCACATCTTCCTCGTCAGACCACTTCAATAGCGGTACAATGGGACCGAAGGGTTCTTCTTGGACGATGCGGGAGTCCTCAGGTGGGTTATCGATGATCGCTGGCGTGATGAAGTATCCATGCTCGAACTGGCCTGCGGATCCAGACAATGCATTCTTCCAGTTGCTTCTCTCGATCTCATCATAAAGATCCTTGACCTTGTCGAACCTGTCGGTATCAATACAACGCTCGAAAGACTGATGTCACCGCAACTTACTGCATCTTGTTTTGGATAGGTCCGACAACGACACCATCCTCGGTACCCGCACCAGTTTTGATGTTGCCCTTCGTGAACTCAACCATCTTATCCCTGAACTCGTCATAGATCTTCTCGTGGATGTAGATCCTCTTTGTAAGCATACAGATCTGGCCAGAATTCAAGAACGACATCATCGCGATCTTGGGCAGACACTTTTCAATATCAACGTCCTCACACACAATTGCCGCATCATTGCCGCCAAGCTCAAGAACGTAGCGCTTGAGTGTCTTCGCACAACTTGCGGCAACCAACTTTCCAGTTGCGCTCGAGCCCGTGAATGCGATCTTGTCGATACCGGGGTGCTCCGTGATCCACGGTCCGAGGCTGTCGTCGCCAGAGAGGACTTGCACGACGCCGGGCGGAAAGATCTGCGCAGCCAACTCGCCGAGTTTGAGATCACAGTAGGGTGTATAGGGAGAAGGCTTCATGATGAAGGTGTTACCTGTGATCAGTGCGGGACCGACCTTGCCCAGGCCGAGCAGAATAGGCCAGTTCCAGGGGACAATGCCTGCACAGACTCCAATTGGCGGGTAGGTTGAATACACTGTCTTCTCGTCGTCTTCCTTTAGGATCTCATCTTTAACTTCCATGGTTGCAAAGGTGCGGAGCCATTGCAAGGAGAAATCGAGTTCTTGGTGAGACAGTGAAAGGGGTTTACCTTGCTCTGTGGTGAGCAGCTTCTCCAGCTGGTCACGGTTGGCTTCTATGAGGTCTGCGTATTTGAGCAGCAGATCTGCGCGCTCCGAGAATGATGTTGCGCTCCATAGTTTGAATGCCGTCCTAGCGTTTTTGACGGCTGCGTCGAGATCTTCCTTCCTGGATACAGGGACTTCCCAAAGTGCTTTTCCGGTAGCGGGATTGATCGAATGACGAGTCTCGGGTGTCGTGACAATCTCATTGTTGATTATGTTACCTTTGTAGGTCTGATTCTTCTTCAGCTGCCATGCCGCTACTTTGATTAGATACGTCGCTTACCTCTATGTCGAGCTTTGAGGCCATGCTGGCTGCTGTCTTGAAGGACTTAGGTTTTTTCAGATATCTGTCTCCTGTGAAGTGAATCTGACGTTGAGAGGGATGACACGTACTCGACTTTTGTAGATGGTTTCCGAAAGCGGGGCTTACATATGTGGGTACTGCGGGGTCTGGTTACGAGCTGAATCTGTAAACTCACACGTCCAATGAAAACGTGTTCGTATTGCATTCGAGCTGTAAACCGTAAGTAGAGTCGTGTAATCGTCTTGGTGATTGGTGTCTTCCTCGCGACGGTTCGCGAGAGCTTACTGCAATCAACGCGTGATCTGACCTTCCTCTCAGCTATATTGGTCCGGAGTTAGCAAGCCACCAATGAATATTCTCTTACCAATGTCAGCTCAACACAAGCGGTCTTGACCGTAGATGTCGCTAGCGAGAACGTCTGGTATTTGCTGCAAAATCTCAAACTTATGGTCAGCACAAGCACACGTCTCACGCCCCTTAATGGATCAGGACCTGTAGAACGCGAGCACAACCCCTCAGACAACATGAAGTAATAGAGAAAATGGTGAGAATTTGACTTCGTTTATTTCATAATGATACAAGACTAGTGCGATCAAGGCGCATTGCACTCAATCCGGCGGTCGTGACTATCGTATCGATACGATCATTTGTCGCCAGTGTCATGGATCACGTTGGGAACAGCGCGCTCAACGGACTCAGGAAGAATCTCCTGGATCTTCTTAGGGACAATGGAAGCGTCACCACCATCCTTGGCGTGTGTCTTAGACGTAGACTGGTCGGCCTTGCCCCCCGTGGGGTGAACCTAAGGTCATTGTTAGTTCACCACCTTCAATTGGTGCGTTATGAATGGAACATACAGAGTCGGGAAGAGCCTCCTCGAGACCGGATGGAGCCTGCTCCTGGACCTTGTTGGGAACAGCAGAGTCGCCCGTGGTGTGGGACTTGCCCTGTCCATACGAGTTGGTGGAAGACATTCTGAAGTTGTTGCGGAAAATTGGTGTTGTGCGGACGATAGGTCGTGTGGAATTGCGGAGCTTGAGTGCGGCAGAAGACATGATGAGTCGATGGATCTTATGGACATGGGGAGATAGAGCTTATGTACAGTCACGCAGGTGTGAGCGCGTCATTGTAGCGCATACAGTACCTCGTCATTACAATCGTCCCTGAGCTCATGTGGCGGCGATTCCACCCGCAGCCTGTGACAAGATTCTGGGGATGTCGTGACGCAGTGGTGGAGCGAGCAACAGTCAGCCTGCAATGATGCGGTCATGTCATAAACAAAAGGTTCACGGAGCGATACACCGCGTCGCGTTCATGAGCGCAAGGCAAACCACTTCGCGATTATCAGCTTAATTTATGTCGGGATATGTTGCGGGACAAGTCTTACATGTCTTGATGGTGGAGTTGGATGTTGCCGTCGGGACCGTGTTGTTGGTCGGAGTGGTCAGCTCCTCCGAAAGCCCGATACTACCCACAAACATGACGCGAACATCTTCCAAATGTTTGCCAATTATTGTTTCTGGACAAGCCGTTGCCGTGATGCGTACTACACAGCGAAAGAGAGGTCCGATATGCTAGCGTGTGAAGACACCCGCCGCGCGAATCTTGTATCCCGCGGTCCACGGCTCCTCCCGAACGATGACCGGTGCGCCGGCTGCAATGCGCCTCGATAGTTTCCAATACGGTCATCCCAGACTGAGGGTTCTTCTGGGCAAAGCAACAACTTCCTGAAGACACCGTCAGCTCAGAAGCTGTAGTACGATATCAAGGCGCTGTTGGCGCTTGAGACGAATTGCCTGTGCAAGACCAGCCAGAACAAGCGCATCTGTGCTACCATTACTTCAGAATCAAAGAGGAATATTGCTAACCAAGAAGAGCTTAAGAGTAATCTTCTTTCTTGCCTGCATCGGATCAAGCTGTAGGAGAGAGAGCAAAATTCAAAAGAAGAACTATTGTGCAATGTCATTACCAGAACCCGAATCTAACTTTTTCTAGCTCTACTATAGGCTGAACGCAGTCCACTCTGCTTAGACATGCTTATCAACAGGACTCGGCTTCCGCTTGCAAGTTGATATTGGTTCTCCAGGAGGATGCGATGAAGCAAAGTGGTCTCTGAAAATCAAGTAAGACGTGGACAGGACTAAGCATTGCACCGTCTCCACCAGGCAAGCCACGTTATGTTCCTCGCCAGCTACAAGTGTGTACTCAAATCCGTATTTCAGAGGATGCGCTTCTGTTCTTTTGAAATTTTGCAGCCATGGCGTGTAGGTCGTATGGGATACGTGCCAAAGGAAAACAATTGTCCGAACTTCACCGATCGGCATCAAAAGTGATCTCCATACATGCGGTGTGCAATGCTGAATTTCCCCACTGCCAAGAACTTCCCCAGACCTCCCCGCACCCGCCCAGCAGAAAAAGTTATCTACCAATTGGCGATGCTTGCGGTACAACTTCGTCAATGATGAAATATCACAACATAAGCATGCTCAGGCTTGGGTTTTCGCGACAATTCGTACCGAGAATTCGGCAGCAAATTGACGTTTCTTCACGTTGTACAAGGAACTGAGATGAATACAAGAGTTCGATCGCCACGATGCGTGGGGTAACTCAATTGCATTCCTGCATCGCTCGATGCACACACGACAACATGGCAGTATCGTTTTTTTCAATATCATTCGAACACTACCGTCAAGCTTTCGGCATTGCTGAAGCTTCGCCTCGGATCTCCTGGAGATTCGAAGGCACCGCTGTTGATTGGGAACAAACTGGTTACGAGATCGAGATCACACGCGACGGAGTACCCCGTATATTTGATGCCAATTCCTGGGAATCCACACTGGTTTCTTGGCCAGATGAACCCCTCTCAAGCTCGGAATCGGCCACTATCAGGACCAGAGCGTTCGGCAGTGGTTCAGCCACCAGTTGGTCTGATGCCGTGTCAGTAGAGGCGGCTCTTCTAGATGGAGATTGGGCTGGTGCAGTCCCGATTGCTGCTGACAGAGACACGGAGGTTAACACTACGCATATTGTGGTTACAGGCATAAATATTGTAGGTGGGTCTCGGTGTGGCTGATGCTTTAGTCACTGTAACGTAACTTTAACTATTTAGGATTGGATAGATCAATGCGCAGTCAGCTTGTGGACGCAATCTAATTGGTGTGTATTGTGATTAATACGCTTCGTAGTTTCGGCCTTATATCCCTGTCGCTGGTCTCCACCTACAATACTTATGCTTGTAACCACAGTAAGCCTATTCTTTTTCGGAAGGGCTTCAGTGTTAATTCCACCATCGCGCACGACTTTATATTACCGGCCTTGGCATCTACGAGGCAAAAATCAATGGTCAGAGGGTTGGCGACCACGTCCTTGCACCTGGGTACATGTCATACCAGTTCAGATATACATATGATACCTACGACGTGACCGAACTCTTGACTAGTGGAGAGAATGCTGTCGGTGTCACTGTCGGGGAAGGATAGTGGTCAGGTACGTGATACAAATATATTGTCTTACGTTACTGACTTGATACAGGACGCTGGGGCTTCATGAATGCACGACGAAATCTCTATGGCGATACGATCAGGGTGCTCGCACTGTTGACCATCACGGATGAGGATGGTACCAAGCAAACTATCAAGACCGACTTGTCATGGCACGCCAGTGCCGACGGTCCGACTCTGACAGCAGAACTCTACGACGGCGAAGTCTACGACTCGAGGTTGGAAGTAGTTGGTTGGTCTGAGCCCTCATTCGATGATAGCGAATGGCTCGCTGTAAAGCAGCTACCGCCACTGAGGGGCATGCGCATGCTCGAAGAACAATACCCTGGGGCACAGGCCTGGATCGACTCTGCTATTCCGCGGAACGAGGATAGACTCTGGAACCGAAGTTCCTTCCAGTACGCCGACTGGCTGTATCCTCTATCTCCTCCTGACGCGCCTGCAAACGCAACCACCCACAAGCATCTTGTCGCCGATTCCTACCTGATTCAGATGACCCGACTCCTTTCCCAAATCAGTAGCGCCCTGAACAAGATGACCGAGGCGGAGAAAGGTGCAGATTCCGCCTAATTCGAGGGCCGAGGTGGTTATTCCGGATGGTAAGAATCAGACGTTGAGGGTGGGGAGTGGTATTCACAGATATGCGTTGGACGATTATGTGATGCTCGAGTGATTATTGTCTAGGCGGTCAAATGACGTGGCCCCATCCTCGATGTATTGACGACGTAGTTTAGACTTTACATACCATTTCTCGAAGTGGGGCCAACAACACGTTCAAACATGTACAACGTTTGAAGGATGGCTGTTGACCGCAGTCTTGGTTTCAATTTTACGTTGCATCGTATTATATTGGCGAGCTGCCTAATAGATAACAGCTCTGCACTTCTTGCAAACCGTCACCTTCTCCTTCACAGATTGTACCGCACTCCTGGTCGCAACCTCGAATTCCTGTCCCCCACAGCGAGTACACTTACCATTGACATCCATCACTGCTCCGTCTCCATTTTCGCTCCTTCCTTCGCTCATTTCATCAGTCAGTTGACTAACTTGACTGAGCTGGCTGACTTGGCTTGCGCGTGGATTCAACGCCGGTCGTTGACTCCTGTTGTTATCCCCTTTACTTGTCCAGAAGAACCAGCTCTGGCCATTGACTATGGATAGCGGGTTGGTAATAGAAGGGTGCTTTTGAAGATCGAACTTCTCGGACGGCTCAGGTTCGTCAGAAGGCTCGGGCTCTTCAGAGACATTGATGCGTGGTGGCGTCGAGACTTCAGAGTGAGATGCACTTTCTGCGGGTGTATGATCGACAGACACAGAAGTCTTTGGGGTACCTATGGGTCCAGAGCTGGTAGTGTCGTACGAAGTCGTTGGTCTCAAGGCTGGAGAGTCGGGTGCTCGCGTTGACTTTAGGCTCAGTGCTGCCATAGATTTGCGAGGCGAGACACTGCGACCACTCTTTCGCCGTATTGATCCTGTTGAGTCGAAGCTGCCGTGCGATATATCCTGCCGCCATGTCATTATACGGTCGTTGGGAGGCTGCGTCGACACGCTGTCCCGCCTGGACCGACTGGTCCGTGAGAGAACACTGCTTGGCCGTCCCATCTTGGACGCATTGTCCCATGTGTCTCTCAGCCTTGTGCGCTTGTCATACGCACAATCCTGTCTGAAGACCTTTAACGACCCCTTGTAATCTGTGGTGATGATGATGTTGCCGCCACGATGCTCACAACGAGCGACATACGCTGGAGTTTGGTTTGCTCTGGGGAACGAGCTCTGATTGGGTGTTGGCGTTGGATGTGCTGAACCAGCTTCTGTGGGTACACGGAAAGAGTGCACAGACTCAGCTCTGGACACAAGCGTGACTGGTGGAGGATTGCACATGTCGTAAATTGGATCCTCGGATGCACTGAGCAACTGTCGTGTCTGCAGTGGAGCGAACACGGTGCAAGTCGTTATGGAATCGTGTGCCTCAAACATCTCCAAGGGACGTTGGTCCTTTCTATCGCCTTCTGGGGAGGTAGTCGACCAGATGTACGCCTTTCTGTCTTCGCTCCCACACACAATATGCCCAGAACTGTCAACAAAGGTTGCTCGAATTTGGCTGCAATTATTCTCGTGGCCTTTAAACTTCATGTCTAGACTCTTATCTTTCATGTTATAGATTCGCAGACGAGAATCGTTGCTCGAAACAAGTAGTTTGATCTCACCAGTCTCAGCGCCAGGAGGCCAGTATATTGCTTGGAGTCCGGTGATTTTGCTGCCCTTTGCATTCTGTCCTCTAGTTGACTTTACGTGCAACTGCGCTTGCCATTTCAGGCCCTCGGTCTCGTAGAAATTGCAAAGGCCGCTCAGGGTTCCTGCTATGCACGTCTTGCCGTCAGGGCTGAATGTTACTGCCGTAATCATGTCAGGAACCGAGGCTGAGTATGCAACGCTCTTATCAGGGATGCTCCACAAGCGGATTTTGCAGTCGAGCGAGCCAGCTAGAAAGAATCGGTCATCCATAGGGTGGAATTGGATCGATGGAACAAAGTCTGAGTGTTTGAATGTGCACAAGTTTTCTTCGCGGCTAACGTGCCATAAGCGTACGGTCTTATCCATCGACGAAGACAGCAAGAAATTGTTCTAGACTTGTTAGCCCTCGGTCCTACAATGAAGTACCTCTAGATACGTACCTTGCTCCAGCTCAGGTCCAAGATGGTCGCTGTGTGGCCGTTGTACTCTCGATGAGGCTTCTGCTGGAACACCGGGGCACTGAGGTGTTTCGCCTCGCCTGCAGGATCGCTCTCATACTTCTCATGCGCTCTTCGCTCTTCAGCACTCGACAAAACCGCCCATACGCGAATGACTTGATCCTGTCCGCCAGCGGCCAGATATCTGCCGTCCTTGCTGAACTCTGTGGCCCAGATAGGATTCTTGGTAGCTGCTGAACCTGACTGAGGGGCTGGATTTGACCCTGCAGCAGGGGCACTATTCTTATCGGCGCCTGATCGAAGCTCTTGTGCTAGAAAAACCCTGTCGAATTCCTTTTTCGTCTTGAACTTGGTGCGTACTTTAATGTACGCTGGAGGCTGCGGGTATCGTGGGCTGAAACCAAAGTTATCAATGTAAAGCTGTGCGTCCATGCCCTCAGGTCGAAAGTCCCCAAATTCGGAGCCATTGTCGCTCGCACCATCGAGGGTGCTCTTCTTTTTGTTGCCGATAAAGCGGCTAAGGAATGAAACGCCCTTTCTACAGTACGGTCAGTTACGATGTTCGTACCGAGGCTCAGCCCCCACAACTTCGCAACTAGGGAGCGTAGAGTACAGGCCAACCAGGTCAGCCTGAGAACGATGCGCCAACACCAACACGATATACGGTTTTATACGACAAACGCGCTAGGGCCGGCACGATCAATTGGCGCATCCCCACACCCTCGCTGTCAGCCTCGAAGGAAGGCAACTCACTTTCTTTCCGCCTTGTTACTGGCACTCAGATCGCGCGGAGATTCGCCGCTGTGCTTTTTGTCTGGCACTGCATCGTGGAGCGATGTTTGGGAATGCGCTGCATGCGAGTCTGTGTTTTGAAATCGTAACTTCTGTATGGCGGGGGATGTGTTCGTCCTCCTGAGTATTTGCTGCGCATCGCGGTCAGCCTCATGGTGTGCCTTGCGCACCCCTCGGCTTATACATACTTGCGAAAGTGGATCTATGGCCGCATCAGAAGTACCTCGCTCTTCGCTACCGTTACTGTTTTGCGCTTCGTTCGAATGCGTGGGCGAAGTAGGGCTGCGAAGGTTCGCCGCAAGCTTGCCATTGTTGGCTACAGGGCTGATGATAAGCATTGGTGTTACAAGAGAGTTCTGGCACTCACTGTCCCCTTTACTGGCGTGCTTGCCTGTGTCTCGTCTATCCTGTGGACTTCCAGCACGGGTGTGTGGGTCCGTCACCTTGAACTTGGGCAATAGATCTGCCATGTTGTCTTATCCCGCTTCATGGGTATGCTAGCCAGTCGTGCGATGCCGTCCGTCTGGTTTGACTACTTGTATGTGCGCAGCAACGAAACGTGGAATTGGAAGTGTGGAAAGGTACTGCGCTGCTGTGAACGAGACCCAGGAAGTCTCGACTCTGTTTGCACAAAGATCTTTCCCTCGCGGAATGGCCGGGTAACGGGGTAAACAAGGTTGCCGACGCTTGCATACCACAAAACGCGCCTCTCAGGCCAGCCACGAAAGCAATGATGCGAAGCTGCAGACGGAACCCACCGGTCAGTAAACACTGTAAGGTCGTCGCGGGGGTACCGATGCGAAGAAGATGTCAGCAGCCAGTTCGCCTAGTGCTTGTTGCGCGCATTGGACCCCAAGGTAACAGCCTCGGGATTGCGCGCATAGGTGACGTCACCGATCTTTGACCTTGACGCTGGATGAGAACGACTTGGACCTAGGCGAGATGATGTTGATAAAGGGCATAGGCAGCGCGACGTCTATACGCGACTCAACAGCAAAGTTGACAGTGTTTCGAGCTGCGCAAGAGATTTCGGGCCTACTTAATGCTTCACTGTTCAAGCTCAAACGTGGCGTCTTGGTGGCCGCGCTTCGATCAATTTTTATAAACACTTAGTGGCGAAGTAAATGACCACATTGTACAGGGAAGTGGACGCTGTTATTGAATATTTAGATTGATCATTATTTGAAAGCCATTAACCATCATTGTGAGGCTGCAGCATCCAAGTTCATCGCTCATGGGAACCACCGACGCCAGTACTCCAAAGTGCAAAAAAAGAGGTATCAAAAGGAGGGGTGCAAGGCCGCCTCAAGAGGAGATGCACGCAATCTCACTCCAACAATGCAGAGTTGGAAGAATATCCAAAGAGGGGTAACCCAGTACCCCATGCCCAGAGTCAAGAGGTATACAGTGCGAGATGGTGGCGAAATCGCAAGTGAAAAAGTACAGGGGAGAAGGATCAAGGCATCTAGAAGTCTTCTTCGAAGTTGAAGTCTCCAGATGTGCCCTGTTCCTCTGCTGAGAGTATTGGGCCCTCGGCCTGCTCCTGCTTCTTTGTGCTAGCCATGACACCAGCCTTCTGGTAGTCACCGACGCGTTTCTCGAAGAAGTTGGTCTTGCCTGCCAGCGAGATGTTCTCCATGAAGTCGAAGGGGTTGGTAGCGTTGTAGCACTTAGGGTTACCAAGTGCCAACAGCAGGCGGTCGGCAACGAACTCAATGTACTGACACATGAGAGTGGCGTTCATGCCGAGCAGAGCGCAAGGAAGAGCGTCCGACAGGAACTCTTGCTCAATTGTGACAGCTTCAGTGATGATGGCCTCTACGGCCTCTTTGCTCGGGCGATTGTTCAACAGCGAGAAGAGGAGGCAGGCGAAGTCTGTATGCATGCCCTCATCGCGGGAAATGAGTTCGTTGGAGAATGTAAGACCGGGCATCAAGCCGCGCTTCTTCAGCCAAAAGATGGATGCGAATGAGCCACTGAAGAAGATACCCTCGACGGCAGCGAACGCCACGAGGCGGTTGGCGAAGGTAGAGTTTTTGTCGGAGATCCATCGCAGAGCCCAGTCAGCCTTCTTACGAATGCAGGGAACTGAGGTATGTTAGCTTGACTGCGGTGCAGTGCATATGTCAAGGACTTACTGTTGTCAATGGCGTTAAAGAGGTATGTGCGCTGCTTAGGCTCGCTGATGTATGTGTCGATGAGGAGAGAGTAAGTCTCAGCGTGGACATTCTCCATCATGATTTGGAAACCATAGAAGCATCGTGCCTCTGGGATTTGTACTTCACCGGAGAAACGCTCGACAAGGTTCTCGTTGACAATACCGTCGGAGGCAGCGAAGAAAGCGAGGACGTGGGAGATGAAGAAGCGCTCGTCGTCGTTAAGACGCTTGTTCCAGTCGTGAAGGTCTTTGGAGAGATCGATCTCTTCGGCGGTCCAGAAGGAAGCCTCGGCCTTCTTGTACATTTGCCAGACCTGTAAGACATGGTATTAGCCAATGTTGTAGACAGAAGTGTCTTGACGCGTAATGGAACGCGTCTAACGCGTCGGGACTTACATCATGGTACTTGATGGGGAAGAGAACGAAGCGCTGGGGGTTCTCTTGCAGAATGGGCTCATCTGCCTCCTCAGGCTTGATGGTAGGTGCGACAGAGTGGAACTTCTTCTCGACCTCATCCTCCTCTTGGAGGTCAGGAATACCGACGATGGGCTTGTAAGTGTTCTCTTTGTTGGCAGACGAGAAGTCGAGCTTCTTTGCTGGTGAATCAGACATCTTGAGTGTGTCAATTGCGGAAGCAGCCTGCACGAGCGTTAAAAAAGACGCGTCCATTATTGTTGTTCAAGTTACGCGTACCTGCTTCGATGGTGTGAACTGGAGGGCCGACATTGTGAGAAAAATTGATAAAGTGTACGATGTTGTGGCGTATTCAACCGCGATCGTACTGTTGTAGTTACAAGCGGTAGTAGGAGAGAAGGTACTGAAGCTGTTGATGTCGAGTGTTTAGATCGAGGAGCGCGTCTCTTAAGAGTCGAGAAAGGACGCTCGGGCACACGTGAGGTCGCGAGGAAGGCGCGGGCTGGGTTGCAGGGAACGTTCCGACTTTGAAAGACGCTAATGACGTGAACCATAAGCAAAAACGATCACATCTGCCTGACGATGCCATTTGCACGCTGCTTTAACAATGACACTGCCGACTGGCAAAGTAAAATGTGCGCATTTCAATGACACCAATTTTGCAGCCTTACAAACTCCTCTATCACCTTGAAATGCAGACCTCAGTTGTTCAGTCGCGAAACCCAGCCACAGATCGCGTCCGTGAAGAGCCCGTGCAGCGACGCGTTTCTCCACGAACGCGTGCACTCGACCCACCACAACACTGTCGTCCCATGCACGTTCTGTTCCGCCTTCCGTTAGATCAGCCTTTGGCGGCTGATTCAGTGCTTGGAATTGCGCAATTCGGGCTTCATTGGCCGCACCATCGGCTGCATTGTGCACCGTCTGGCAAGCCCGAGCAATCTTTAGATCAGATTAGATTGATCAGTGTCGCTCTTTGTCACCGACACCCCACCTAGGCAGCCACCGCTTTCGGAGCACGCTTGGCTGTTTAGGATCGAGAACTCGACCAAGAGACGCGTCTTAAGCATTGGAGCTATGACAACTCTGAAGTCATCTTGTTGTCACACAGGATGCCGTGATGGCTCGAGAGTGCGAGAGCGAGTCGCATCGACAGCTCCCATTGCCGCTACGCCATCAAGCTCATTTACTACGCAGCAGGGCCATCGGAGCATATTCTCGACTCGCCTTTCCTTGACACTCGACGTGATGGATCTTTGCAGCTCGGAGGCGGCGACGTCCATCACAAGCATTCGTCTTTACAGTGGCTCGGATATGCGGCGCGTCACTGATGTTTGACTGGCGCGGCAAAAGGTCACCCCGCAGCATGATTGGGCCAAACCACGAACTAGGGTTCGACTTTCTTCGACCGCTGCTGGGCATCCTTCAAGATGGACAGCCCTCATCAAGTTCGAATTTGGACTGTCTAGACTACCGAATAAGTCCTATATCCAAAGCACAAATTCACCGTTGCAACCCCTTTATTCTCGAAAGGTAAATCGAGCCCCTTCGCTACCATGCCAAGCGTCCCGTATCCGCTGCGGCTGAGCGCGCGAGCGGGCGAGCAGCCTTATACAGCACTGCTCTTCGCACCCGCGTAAAGCCTCCAGATCCAGTAGAGTCCGAGTCCAAGCCTCAGAAAGTATGTCGCACTACAACAACATGCCTCCGCCGGGGGCATACGTTCCACCAGCTCAAACGCAGAACAACCCCTCACCACAAGGCTACGGTGCACATCAACAGCAACAGGGCTACCAACAGTCGCAAGCCGCGACGGCGTACAAGCCGTCCACGCAAGGCTATGGTCAGCCAAGCCAGTCACAGAGAGGGACTGGTGGCGGGACGTTTGGACAGATGATGAATCAAGCTGTCACAACTGGCAAGCCAATGTTGAACAAGCTAAGCAAGACTATAAGCTCAAAGCTGGGGAGCAAGCCATCCACAGTAGGAGCACCTCAGCACCTTCAAAGCTACCAGAACTATCAACAGCATTACGGTCAGCAGGCGCAGGCGCAGACTCAAACACAGCCGCAGAGCCAGACGTTCAATCCCCATGCACAGCAGACGCAACAGCAACCGCAACCACCGATTGCTTATACTGCCCAGCAGTCACCTAATCCGCAACATTATGGCCAGGGACAAAACAATTATCATGCGCAACCGACATCGCCGACTCCGCCGACTCCCTACGCTCAAGCCAGTTCACAGCCGCAGCAACAGCAGCAGACAGGCTACAACAATGCTCAGTACAATCAAGGCGACGGCGTAGGAGGAGAGCAACAAGCGCAGCTGCAACAGGGACAACACCAGGGCCAGACGAGTCAGGCTCAGACCCAAGCTGCTCACAATCAGAACCAAGGGCAGTACCAGCATCAGCCCTTGCAGGCACAATACACAGGCCAACAGATGGGCGTTATCGGCAGCCATCAGCAATTCCAGCAGTCAAACCCGCAGTCACCACACATACCCAGCGCCTCACCGCACTCGCCAAGCCCGCAGCAAGCACAGTGGCAGAACTCTCATCCCGGCTCGGAGCAATCCTTGGTCTCCGGATATCAGCAGCAGCAGGATACTGCTACTCAGGCGCAATCGTACTTCCCTAACACGAATGCGCAGACTCAGAACAGTCAACAATGGATGCCATTGTCCCCCACAGGCTCTGAAGGTCTTCTGAACCATGTCCAACAACCCTCCGTCAGCCCTCCTCCCCCACCGAACTCAAGCAAGCCACCAGTGATGCCTAGTGTCTCGCCACAGCAGTCCCAAAGCTCCACCCCAGCTCCACAGACAACAGTCACCCGACCTGAGCCACCAACGGAGTTCATCGCTGAGCTGCCAGCCGATCTGGGCAATTTGAGGCTTGCAGAGACAAAACCTGCGGGAGCATCCACGGCACCCCCTCCGGGGCAGACGTCGCCATATCAGGCCTACCAGATATCAAATGCACCAGCGCCATCGTCCCCTGGGTTCACCATCCCCCGTCGAGCAGTGAGCATCAGTAATGTGCCGTATGCTGATCCATGGCGGTTCGCTGACCCTCTCACCGAGCTTCCTACGCGTGAGTTCTACGTCATTGCCGATTTGCTGTTCGATGCGCTCGACAGGAAGTTTGAGCCACAGAACACAGGAATGCTGGAGGCCAGCAAGATACTGAGAAGCTGGATCGACCTGACAGAAGACGCTATACAACTCTTCTCATACAACTCATACAGCGCCTTTGGCAAGCTCTGGAGCCTGCAAGACATTCCCCATGTCATGGTGCCTAGTCAGCCATCGTTGACGCCGATTTGGAACTTCAACATACATTCGCACGCCCATGAGCTGAAGCTCTCCCGTACCCAGGCAGCAGTGCACGCATCATATGTGCCAGCCTTGAATCGTGCTGGGTGGTACAAGTTTTTCTTTCTCGAGATGATGCACGGTTCTGACAATATCAACAAATTGATGCCTGCGCTCTGTCACGAGACGTATAAGCCAGGAGTGCTTCACCATCCCGATCTCTACAAGCGAGAAAGGGCGGAAGCGCCTGCGCTCCAAGCGCGAGCGGCCGAGATCCAGAAGATGGCTATCAATCAGGTCTGCAACGAAACCAAGGCTGCAATGCTGGCTGATCCAAGTTTCTGAGCAACGTTTCAAGGCCAGTATTGAATAATGGTACTACCCTCCAGTCTTGAGGAGGCTCAGGTGGAGGTTGGGTCGGTCTTTGGCGTCTTGGCCTACGCATTCCAAACACCACATTTAGAATCGACAATTGATCTGTATTGACGGGTTTCACACAACGGCAGCTCCTGATTGCGTGCATATGCTGTGCTGGCTTGAGCTGAACAAACGTCGCTCGCCGAGCCCTAGCGGCAGGTACAAGTGGCGGGGGCTAGCTCCCGACGCGTGTCCCGTCCCGCCTCTCGGTGAATACCTACCAGACCGCTACGCATAAATTGAGTTCAACAAAGTCAAAGTGCTTATCTGTGAAGCTATCGGCACGAGGTCGCGCGGTCTGGCCCAACATGCGCCGGCAGTCCCACCCAGACGCAAGTGATGTCGATTTGCAATCTCGGTCGCCCGGGCAGGGGCCTGATGGCATTCGGTTGGCTGCGCACCTGCCCAAATGCAGCTTTGGATCGGCAGGTACACAGGATTTTGGCGGCAGGGTGCCTTCCTTGCTTCAGAATGTTGTGCAACAAAACCCCGGCGCGTGCCAACCTCTCCTGGTCTTCACCAGCCTTTTTCTCCAACAGCTCATCAACATCATTATCCCATCAGCTGCACTGTGTCTTGCTGTATTCTGTGCTGTGACAACAAAGTATCCATCGCTAGCACTATTCGCAGACAAGACACACCATTGTTTTCTTTAGTTCGCGCTTGGACGTCAGATCTCACCATGCGCACTTCAAGCTTCATCGCTCCGCTTTTCTTCGCGGCCTCATCCTTGGCTCAGGCCGTGGAAGAGGGTATCGAACCGTCTTCGTCCGCGCCAGCCGGATGCGAACGAGATGTTAAGGGAAATTTCACTATTGGTGTACAGAATTTCTTCTCTTCAAGAGCGAAGCGGGAGACAGCTCAACAGGTACAATGATCTCCTCAGTGCCATGAGGATGCAATACTGACTTCTATCGAAGGCTGCCGATGGAGCGCTCCTTTGCACACTAGAGGACGGTATTCTCCGCGATCAGTATAGCCGCACCGGCTCAGTTGTAGCGAACCGCCAGTTTCAATTCGATGGGCCTCCACAAGCAGGTGCCATTTACACAGGTGGTTTCTCCATTTGCTCAAACAACTCCCTAGCCATTGGTGGCTCGACAAGATGGTGGCGGTGCATGAGCGGTGCATTCGGCAACTTATATGATGAATCTATTGGCGATCAGTGTACGGAGATCAGGATCGTTGTCGACTTGGTCAATGACCCTAAGCCATCTAGCTCCCTTGTCCTCCCAGCCAGTAGCACACGCAGCCATATCTCGACCGGAAGAGCGAGCGTAACTCAATCAGCCTCCGCCACATCATCACCCCCTGGTGCATCGAGCGCCGTGAGCAACAGCATGGCATCATCTGGTTCCTCTGCAGCCTCTGCTTCGCAATCAGCCTCATCGTCAGCTTCTACCACCGGCTTGACAAGCGGCTCTGCATCCGCATCCGTATCCAGCAGCTCGTTGCCAACAGCCAGCGGTGTAGCCCCTCCTGCATCCGAAGGGGGCGCTGCCTCTTTCACCGTCGCTCAGGGAGCTGTCTTTGGAACGTTACTGACCTTTGGAGCTGTCCTGGTCTTATAAGTAGCACACTCGAGCGACCGGAGGGTGCTTAGTGCATAAGCTCCCGGCGTTAGTTTTACTGGCGCGTTTTTGTACAACATTCGCATTGGAGCACGGATGATCTCACGATACACGATTACTACCTGGCGGCTCGCTCAAATTCTGCACGATGCAGCGTCTTTGTTCACACTTCCTCATACTTGCATAAATCACCAGAAGCCCTTCACGCAGCTGGAGTCTCACACATTGGATATACTGGAGAGACTTGCTACAGCCTGTATGCATCTGATGTATAGAACCACTTTAGTAATAATAATTCAGGTTCGAATTTGGACCATGACAAATCTTGGCCTCTAGCAGCACAACCTGCCTTCTGTTCTTGCTAGATTACTCGGCTTCCGAGGTAGTCGATCGCCAGTCATGAGGAGCCAAGGCGTCCGCTTCGAGGTGTAATGCATGCTCACGTTCAGGCTACAACATAATACAAGACGCTATTGCTTCACTGACCTTACTCACGTTCGACGAACAGCCCGAGTGGTTATTACGTCCTAAAAGAGTAATTCTCGCGAGGCCTTGCGAACCACTGTAAGGTTAAGCTAAAATTCTATAAAGGTCGCCCTCGACGTAAGTAGCGCAACGCCCCTGTCTGCTAGGTAGGGGCAGATTCAAAGCTCTAGCATCCCATTAGCCCCTTGTCACTGCCTGTTGAAGGAGTCTAGCATAGTTGCTGTTCCCCGAAACCTGCGGTACCGATGACCCGACAGACTATAAATGGTCGTCCGGATGTTCGGAGCAATTGGCCTAGTCTACGCTAAATGTAACGGACCCGTCCTCCGCCAACTGTCTCTTGGTCCGATCAATCGCCCTAGCCAATGTGGCTGTACGCCATGAAGGTAAAGCCAGTCGCCTATGCAAGCGCACGCATGCCCGGCCGTTGCTTCAAACTAGGCAGTCTGCAAGCGACATCAGTGCACTTTCTACCATCCATGTGTCCCTGGGGAACGAGAAGGCGATAGCGGAACACTGGCCGTAGTGGAATGGGAGCCACAATCCCTTGCAACCCTCGAAGATGAACCTTAGAAGACCACCGGAGCGTTGTATCGCCAGGCTAAGCTTTTATACCAGCCTTTGCTATCGCAGATTTCAGGAACGGCTACGAGTGTGCACTGGCCTTCGAGAACGTCTTTGCTTACAACGATGTTCGATACCATCTCGAATGCTTTGGATTGGGCACCGCAGAATGAATACTCTTCGGGCTAACCCTCTCTGTGGACAGTGTTATGTCGTGACTACCATGGATATTGCACGGTCCGCAGTGTGGTAGGGGGCTGCGCGAAGGAGCCGTCTGCGACTACCCCTCGATGATTAAGCTTAGCGCAGGAACAGCTTCGGAGTGCATCCCGAGAACCGTTCTTTCACCACACGCTAAACCTTCTGCGAGGTGCATAGGCAATGCATATCAGCCACAACAATAGCTTCTGGCAATACCAAAGTCTTGGAAAATGCAAAGTATATGAGAGTAGGGCAGCCCGAATCATGGTAACGACCTCGATATCTTGTTTTGATTTCATACTATCATTCGTGTAGTCATTGCGCGATTCACGATGTATAATTATCTAACATATATACCGCTAGTTGCACTTCTTGTTTCTGCCGTGCCAGTTGCCGAAAACGAGAAGAGGCAGAACGCTGAATTCGACTATGTGATTATCGGCGTATGTCTTTCTCAATTACTTTCTCTATCTCCATTTGTTAACGTCTTGATAGGGTGGTACGGCAGGCCTCACACTCGCCAACCGATTATCTGAGGATAGCAGTGTCCAAGTCGCCGTGATCGAGGCTGGTACATTCTACCAGGTCGCCAATCCAGCGTTATCCTCTACTCCAGCTGGAGATGTCATCTGGTCCGGCTCCAGCCCTTTGGACCAGAATCTTCTAGTCGACTGGAATTTCATCACCGCTCCCCAAGCAGGTGCTAACAACAGACGAATCAAGTACTCTCGGGGCAAGTGTTTGGGAGGAAGGTTAGTTTTCAGTATCTATATGTCATGTCATCGCCACTGACTTTGCCAGCTCGGCTCGCAACTACATGATCTACCAGCGCGGAGACCGAGGTTCCTATCAACGCTGGGCAGAAGAGGTTGGCGACGACTCCTACACTTTTGACAACCTTTTGCCTTACTTCAAGAAGTCGGTCAAGTTCACTCCACCAGACACACGTCTACGCGCATCCAATGCTTCTGCTGAATTTGTTTCGAGTGCGTTCGATGCAAACGGTGGGCCTCTTGATGTCTCGTACGCCAATTACGCTGGCCCATTTTCGAGTTACATGGAAGGTGGCATGAATGAGATTGGTATTCCGACCAGGGACGACTTCAACTCAGGTGATCTTCTAGGCGCCCAGTACTGCAGCTCAACCATCACACCCCGGAATCAGAAGCGAGCATCCAGCCAGACAACATTCCTCGAAGCTGCAAAGAACCGTCCCAATCTCAAGGTTTACAGCTTAACTCAGGCTCAGAAGATCATCTTCAATGGCGAGAAACGCGCCACGGGTGTCCAGATCCCAGGACTCTTCGGTAGAACTTCTGTTCTGACCGCAAGGAAGGAGGTTATACTCTCAGCAGGTGCCTTCCAATCACCCCAGTTGCTTATGATCTCTGGCGTTGGCCCTGCTGAGCAGCTCAACAAGTTCAATATTCCAATCGTTGCCGAGCGCCGTGGTGTAGGAAAGAACATGCAGGATCACATTTTCTTCGGTCCCACCTATCGCTACAAAGTCGAGACTTTCACCAGGCTCGCAAACGACCTTCTCTACGTCGGCGCTCAATTCGCTTTTGACTACAGCATATTCAAGCGCGGTCCACTCACCAATCCTGTCTGCGACTACCTCGGATGGGAGAAAGCACCACGTAATCTCATCACACGAGAGGCCGCTGCTGACCTTGACCGATATCCTGCCTCCTGGCCAGAGATTGAGTACCTCTCTGCACCCGGCTACATCGGTGACTTCTCCAACCTGCTCACCACCCAACCCAAAGATGGCTTCCAGTACGCATCAATTCTCGGCGCCATCGTCGCGCCTCTTTCTCGCGGCACAGTCACAATCAACAGCGCCAGCGTCGACCAGCTTCCCACCATCGACCCTCGCTGGCTTACCAATCCAACAGACCAGTCCGTCGCTGTCGCCATCTACAAGCGTACACGCCAAGCATTCGCTACAAGTGCCATGAAGCGCGGACTCGCAGACACAAGGGAGTACTTCCCTGGCCCGTCTGTCCAGACCGATGCGCAGATCCTCACCACGATCCGCAACACGCTCATGACTGTCTGGCATGCAAGCTGCACTTGCAAGATGGGTAAGACGGATGACCCGGATGCGGTGGTTGATAGCAAGGCCAAGGTCATTGGTGTGACGGGGCTGAGGGTCGTGGATGCCAGTTCGTTTGCGCTGTTGCCGCCAGGACACCCGCAGTCGACGGTATATGCTCTTGCTGAGAAGATTGCTGATGATATCAAGAATGGCCGTTAGTGCGGGTGTTATGTCTTTACGATTTTCGAAGATGGATGGTCTTAGTGAGTAGCGTGGATCGCATTTCTGGTCGTATCTCTGTATATACATTGCCTTCTGTATCTATCTGGTTTGACTCAGTCCGGTCAAATCTTTAGTGGACCTTTTTTTTACCTTCTTATCACAATGTTCTTTTCGAATTTTTGCAACGATCAGGTACACAGCTGTCCGTAACTTCGTAGGATTATGCCAATGTTGAAGCTGACTGTCTCACTATGTTTAAGCTTGTGGGTAAAATTGTAGAAAGGCGGATGCGATGAAGTGGGTATCTTTGAACACAAAGCAAATGCAACTACAACTCGAAGGCAGGAGAACGTCGCTAAACATCCTGCTTTGCCTTCTCCTCTGCTGCTGCAGCGGCCGCTGCAGCTCGCCTTTCCATCTCCCTCAAACACGGTGCTTCGACCAGCTTACCGAAGCAAAGGTTCTTCACTGTCCCTGCAGCTACCACACCCCAGAGCAACATGACGCTGATAGCGAAAACAGTACCCAGGATCCTGAAGAACGCCGACGGTAGCTCTTCACCAATCGTGATCGTCGACATTGTGAACACACCGACTGGAAAAGTGAAACCCCACCAGCCCATGTTGAACGGAAACCTGCTTCGGCTAATGGATGCAATCGCGAAGAACAGCCAGACGAGCCCAAAGCCCCACATAATCACAGAGACAGCCCAACCGAGAACGTAGAGGATTTCGCCAGACATGGAGTGCAAGGTGCCAGTCTCGGGGAAGCGCTTCGCAGCCTGGATACCGAGCTGCATCACAGCGTAGCCGCCCTGGCCCATTGGTCCTAACGGAAGGAAAACGCTGACAATGACCTCCTGAGGCGGGAGTTTGTGGATTGCCAGGCGGTGGAAGTACATTGTGAGCACCACCATGGCGAGCGGTACACCAATGCCCCAAAGCACATAGCTGGTGACGATGGTGATGACTGCGTGGCTGGGGTCCGGCAGAACAGATGCCACTATGCCTCCGGACGCGGCTGCGACGATCGGTGCAACAATGGGCAGGAGCCAGGCTGCTGTCATTGTCTCGTGGCGAGTTTGGTGCGTCGTCATCATCTGGAATGGCAGCCAGAGGCAGCATGCGATGGAGATGGCGACATCGACCCACCACAGTCCCCATGCAATATATGGTGTGCGGCCGCCCCAGGCAGGAACGCATAGCCCGACAAAAAGGTTGATGAGGGTTGCGAATCCCATGGGTAGGGTACCTAGAAAGAGTGACTGAACAGGGTGTTGCAGCATAAGCGTCCACGTCGCTGGGTAAAGCGTGTATCGCAGTATGCTGATGACGAGGATGATCGCAAAGAGGAAGATGTTCAGAACGAAGAAAACAGTGGCGAGAATGTTGAGCGGTGTTTCGGCTGAAGGGTAGAGTGTAGACAGCGCATGGAGAAGAATGCCGACGATACCGGTGCCCATCGTCACAGCAAACTGATTTTATTAGCATTGAGGGTCTCAAATGATATGTCGCTTGTCTTACCCATGACGGTGTGAAGTTCTGCACAATGCGGCGCCACCCTCGTCGGTCCGCCGGGATGAGCCACTTGGGTAACCCTTCATCTGAGCATGCCAACTGCTGTCGAAGCTGACATGGTGTAAGTTGGCGAGCTTGATTTGGACATGTTGTCTCGACGGCCGTCTCATTTGGGCGCAAGCGAGCTGCAGTCTGTAGCCGGTAAGGTGTCGCCATGGTTTCGAATGGCTGTAGGGCGTCTGAAGGTCTAATGATCCAGACTGGCAACAAGGAAACGATGTTGCACTGAGGCTAAGTTGAGTCTGGGCTAAGAGTGAACGTCGATGTCGAGCGCGAATATAAGGAGAATTGATGCAGGAAGGGCTGAACAGGAATGAGAACAGCTCGGTCTTATTCGAAATAACCTGGCTACTGAATAGTCACAATATTTCTATACTTGCCACTTTTTCATCACTGTTCGGCCACCTCGGCGTATGAACATGAAGCTTACACAGCATCTTTGCCCGGAAGGTCGGCGACAGTCCGAGAAGCCTCACAAGACTCAGTCAGAGTCACGCTCTCCCAGTTTCTGTCACGTAAGACGTTGCTAATTTGGCGACGCGTTCATTGTTAGCCTTGCTAGAGCAGGGAAGCTGTAGGAAAATCCGGGGCTGCTGAAGAGGCGTGGTTGCGTGATCCGCCAAGGCTTCTGATGAATCTAGACTGATTTTGGAAGGATGAATCTCGGAGCCGAACACCATTGATAGACACTATCACTCAGGATGTATCGCAGAGGGCAGTAATCACGCTACCCGTCAAGCTCGTTTTCATTTCCCTACGCCTATAAGTATGCATCAGAACGAAACAATGGCATGCACACGCGGACTTGCCACGGCATTGGATGATGTAAAGATCTGCCCTGCAAAAGTACCATTCATGTTTCTGAGATTGTGTACGACGCGGATTCCTAGCACCTCCCTACTTACTTGTGTGTGTGCGAAATGCGGCCGTTTCACACTTCTTTAGATTGGTTAATATCTCTCTAGAGAAGAAGAGGCCTGTCTAAGATAGTGACCGGACAGACGAGTACAGGGCCGCATATACATGTCTAACATGCGACAAGTAGACCCGGAGAGTCGCCGAAAACGTTGTTGCAAAGTGCATTTGGTATCGCCATCTTCCGAAAAGATGATGAACAAATAAGCCGGATATACTGGACACGCGATCCCTTAATATCAGCATACGCCAAAGAATTTCCTGCCATCCAGCCATGGCATAAAAGAGTGCGTACACATCTTGCCAATGCCATCATCTTATGCCACACTTGATTGATGCTCTTACATTGAAGACTGTAAACGATCAAGATTCGTCTCTCGCACAATGAAATCCACTCCTATCACCTTGCTACCTCCTCCCCTGCGGCAACATACCCAGCAACCGCTCAATCTCCACCGCAGCACTTCCACTCGCCTTATCTCTCAGATTGAGCAACAACTCCCTATCCTTGGCCTTGTGCGCCTCCTCGCCCGCTTTAACCAGCAGCCCACACTTGACCCACATGTCCACCCGCTCGCTCACCGTGAGGCTCGTACACTTTGGCACAAACACACTCGCGACCCTCGGGTTACCCGCAGCCAGCACCTCGTTGAAGAACGGCTCCCACCCAATTGGGCTCTTTTTAACCTTTGCCCACTCCTCAATTTCGACCCACAGCCTCGCGGCAACGAGCGCACGCAGCCGGATCCAGGTGTATGTTTTCTCAGGGATCTTGAATTCACTAACGACTTTCTGCGCGCGCTTCGTGTGACTCAGCTTGATGAGGTTGAAGACTGTGTCGTTCGCGCTGAGGCCGACGAGGTTCACGCCGCCGCTGGGCTGGTTGGGGATGTCGCGGGCGTTGGACAGATCTCTTTCGAATTGCGTCTGCATTTGCAGCAGTTTCTGGGCTTCGTCGATGGAGGTGCGCAGGAATGTTGCTGGGGCGTCGCGGCTGTCAGAGAGGTATTTCGAGGCGAGTTTGAGTTTGTCGAGGGCCTGCGGGAGGGTGGGCTGAGCGAGCGCCGAAGAGAGGAGGAGCGCTGACCCGTCAAGGCGTCGGTCATCTTGGTAGTAGAGGTCTTTTAGTAGATCGATGTCTTGATCGCGTGCGGAGGACTCGACAAGCGCGGTTGCGACGGGGCGCGAGTTGATGACACGAAAGAAGGAGGCGAGGGGGAGTTTCTTGCGTAAGTGGAGAAGTACATGGAAAATGAGGTCTGTGTCGCCGGATTCGATGGCTTTGTCGAGCGCTATGGTGTCTTCTTTCATGCTGAGGAGGAGTGGAACTTGCTTGCCTGCGCGCGGCTCGTGATCTAAGAGCGAGGTTGCGAGGCGAATGCGGCCTTCGTCGTAGGCGGCGCGGGCGATTTCCTCAAAAGACACCCCAGGCTTTCCAGCGAGCTTCTTGACGATCAAGTCGCAAATCTCCTCTTCGGGGTCGGTTGATACGCGGACCTTCTGCTGCGCCCAGTGGCCGTGAATATGACTTGCTGGAAGGTGCAGATATTCAGCTACACGCAGTGCAAGGAGATACTCACTGCGGTTTGTGAGACGTTCAATCAGCTTCTCTGGCGTCATCCGTCGGTATTGATCGTAGCTCAGTGGCAGGCCAATCTCATAGAACCGCACAGCGTTCAGAACGCGAAGGGTGTCGCAAGTGTCGACGAAGTCGTCTGAAGAGTATAGGTCCAGCACAGATTTGCCGTATGAAGCAGCCTTGAGAAGCGACTTCTGCCAGTGGATGTTGTACTCGTGCGCCGCAGCCTTGATGCAGACGTCCACGGCCTCGGCTAGATTTGGCCGAATGAGCTGAATCAGATCGTCTGCCTTGGGGCTCTTCTGCTCCAGCAATGAAGAAGCCTCGAGCAGGTTCGCAGCAGGCGAGTCGGACCCCAGACGAAACACGTCAACCGTCTCATCAGGCACCTTCTGGATGAACTCGCAGACATCGTTGGTCAGCAGCCGTATGCCGTCGACGTCGGGCAGCAGATGCACCCAAGTATCGTAGTAGAACTTGGTAGCAGCACTCCTTGGGCCAATTAGATGTACCTCATCCTCCCAAGCCAGCGCAACGGCATTGGAGCCGCACCATTGCATGTCCTTGGGAACGGTCTTTACGCGGCTGTCGTACTCGCTGAGCTTCTCGCTCCAGTCGCCGCTGACCACCCACACCTTTCCATCGTCCGTGTAGAAAGCGAGAAACTCGGCGCGCGGACTGACGCTGATATGTCTGAAAGGGCCGGCATCGAAGTTGCGGTCCTCGGCCTCGGTCGCATCGACGACGTACAAAGTACTGCCAATGGCAAGAATGACCTCGACGGAGCGAGACAGCGAGTATGCTGGGGGAACGATGCTCCACGACACGACTGGCTCGGTGGGCGGTATGGCGAGCAGCTTAGGACGCGGTTCCGAGTACGAGGCGACGGAGATGAGGTGGTTGTTACCAAGCAGCGCGACGAACCCCGTGTTGTAGAAGCGGCAGGAGACGACGCCATGCTGATCCGAGTCCTGTCATTGTAAGCAGATATTATAGTAGAAAGAGGGCAGCGCATACATGGCCCAGCGTAAAGGGTGCGAAGTCGCCCTGCAGGTCGTAGTAGCAGCGCACCGTGCCGTCCTCGGTCACTACCAGCAGCTTCTCGTCCTCTGACCATCCGAGGCCTTTGATCGTGCCTTTGTCCCACTGCAAACGTCAGTCGGAGTGTCTTGACTTTGTCGCTGCTGTGCGTCATCGTACGTTGATGCTCCGGATCAGCTTGCCAGCGCAGCTGTACACATCGATACTCGACCTTGCCACGCCAGGCCCTCTGTATGTGTGCAGCTTCTCTTCATCGCGGAAGATGGCTGCGCTCTGTCAGAACATGTTTGTGCCAAATGCCTGGGCGCATCGTCGCGTACCTACCTACTGCGCCGCTGTACGGAGCCCCCGCCACATTGTAGTTCTCGAGCTCGAGGTCCTGGTCGAAGACAGCCGTGTACAACTGGATTTTGCGGTAGAACTTGTCGCCGACTTTTTCCCAGTTGGCGGTTGGCTTTGACATTATTACCTGCCTATCATGGCGTTGCGGGTTGTCGGTACCTGTGGAGACGATGCGCGCAGAGGTGTGAGGTCAGGGCCGCTGTCTGTGCTCGAGCTCCAGATGGCACGTCAGCCACATCATCGCATTCATACCTGCATCACGCTTGACGATTCTTGAGGATTGTCATATTCATTGAAGCTACATAAACTACATACCGATAAAGTTTGCCCAAAAACCAACGCCGTCGCTGCATGCATTCATAGCCATTTTCTCCATCCAGGCTTGGTTCCAGGGTATCCAACTCAAGCACACCTCTGCTAATTTCCACCCTGATCATATCCAATGGCGTGTGCAAAGGCATCTCGAATGTCAAATCGGTCCACATCAGTGCCGACCTTCTTGCGGAACATGCCGAGGTCGTTCAAGAACGCCTGAGCTTCGTCATGCAGTTCCTGAGCCAGCTCGTCGTGCTGCTCACCTTCGTCAAACCCAGAATCCGACCCATATTCACTGTCCTCTGCATCGGACTGGTCCTTCGCATCGCCGTCCATCCAGTCGTCACGCTCAAAATCCGGTGTGCCAACAGACCTCGGTGGAGGCAGCACGATTGGGTTCTTGAGCTCTCCAACAGCAAGAGCAAGATGGCGGCGCAGCGTGTCGATTTCAGCGTGCAGCTGGGCATTCACTGGACGAAGCTCCTCCACCTCTGATGTGAGAGCCTTGATCTTAGCGGCCGAGACTTGGCGGTTCTCTTCCATCAGCCTGTGCATCATCGACACCTGGCGCTGGTACTCCTCCAGCTCTGTCGCTTCTTCTCGCTTGCGCTGGCTGGCAGCGTTCACGCTGATCTGCAGACTGCGTATCTGCTCTGACATCTCGGCGATTTGGGCGTCTCGTTGAGCGGCAGACATGCAGTCTTGGTTGACTGAGGCGCGAGTGCGGATTCGCTTGGCCTGATCCGCGTAGCGCAGTGTAGACAAGGTCTCCTCGTAGTCAGCGGGCGCAATGCATGCAACCATGGCAGTCTTGGAGTTGCCTCCAAGCGAGTCCCTCAACAGCCATGTCAGGACCGAGTCACGGTACGGGATGATCTGACGCGGCTTCCTGCTCTTGGTGGTCTCCTGACCGCGAGCTGCAAGTGCGTTGATTACACGGCCCAGGGTGCTGAGCGACTTGTTGATCTGGCCGCCTTCCTTCAGCTGCTGGCCGGTAGCCTGTGTGGACTTGGCGCGCTCCGAACCAGCAAGATCGACAAGGCGCATGCGTGCTGTGCGTTCGATGGTCTCGTCAGAGGTGATGGAGTGGGTGATCTGCTTCAGACGGATTGTGAAGACGGCGTGGGAGCGAGACGATGTGTCGTTCATCTTGGTGGCTGCGACTGTTCGGCTCTGCGGATTCTTGTTAGTCCTCGAGTAGTCTTGAAAATTGGCAGAGTACATACGTTGTCTCCCTTTCGCAGATGCTCGGCGATCTCTGCGTAGTTCTTGACCTCCTCCTCTCGCAGGCCCTGGACGTAGACGCCGTCCTTTGGGCTCTCGCGAATCTTGAGGTAGACGGGCGGGATGGTAGGAGCGACGAGGAGATCACGGACGTGCTCGTTGTAGACCTCAAAGTACGAGACCTGGACGTGGTAGGTTGTGTCTGGCTTTGGCTCGTGCTGGATGCGATCAAACAGCTCCTCGCAGGTGCGTCGAATCAGACCGGGGTTCTCGTCGGTGCCCATCATGGTGTAACTCTTGCCTGAGCCTGTCTGGCCGTATGCGAAGATGCATGTGTGGTAGCCGCCGAAGTTGTGGTCGAGGAACTCTTCGCCAAACGACTTGTAGACGTCCTCCTGCGTGGCATAGTGCGGGTCGCTCTCGTCGTGCGACCAGAAGGAGCGGTCAAAGGTGAACTCCTTGTCCTCGACGAGCGATCTGCGCTGGTCCTCTGGGTCGATTTCGGGGGCGAGCAGCGTTGTCTTCTCGGTGGCTGGGTCCATGCGAATGAGGCATTTGGTCCCCTTGTCCCTCTCTGCGGTGCGTTAGCCCTGGCTACACGTCAAGTCTGCGCTCTGCGCCGGCGAAACGTGCCTCGCTTCAAAAAGGTCCTGCATCGCACCACGACCTTGATATTGCCGGGGTCGTCTTGCGCGGGCGGGGCCATGGTCGCGTACGCGTCGGCGGCGGGTGCGCGCAGCGAGGGCGCCGAAGCGGTGGTGGTGTGGAAGCTGGAATACATTCGGCCGTCGAGTATGTCGTCCAGCAGCAGGTAGAGCTTGCCCAGTGTCTGCTGCGACCGGGCGATATAAAGCTGGTGCATGGGCGCCTGCGCAGCCCGCGGTAGCGATGGCGCTCGCACGGCCCAACCCTTCCCTGAACCAGCAAAACGTAAACACTGCGGGCGCGACCCGTTGCTGTGGAGCGGGTAAGCGACGTCACTGCTTGGCGCTCGCACCGTCAATCAGAGGCCGACACGACTGCGGCAGAGGCAACGGGATGCCGGCTGGGGAGGATGAGGCTCTTGATGCGTGGTACTGTCCAACATGAGGCCATCTTGATGCAGGGCCGTGAGAGCCGCCTTCTTGGGGTCGAGCGCGCATTCCAGGAGGTGCTGCGCGACGGCAAAAATTTCCCACATGGCAGCGACAAGCTCTCGCTGGCAAAATTAGACTGACTCTTCGCGCCATGCCTCGAACATGACCTTGGAATGCCTTCGCTTATCTGCTTAGCTCACCAGCCCATCCTATTGAGCCCTCTGACATGGACGACGCCATCTTGTACATGAGCCATGAGCTGAGGGTGAAGGCGTTCGACCTCAACTGGGCAAAGCTAGAGGCCTCGACAACGCACCTGCAACTCGATGCACTGAGCCTGTGTGTGCGTCTTCTGCCTGAGGCTGAGCCCCTCCAACCTAGCGAGCCTCATGAGAAACTCAGAGATCTTGTCCTGCACAGGTTGTTAGACGAGAGGCAAGACACGCAGCACCTTTACGAGCTGGCCGAAGCATGCTCCAGCAACACATCATTTGCAATTTCCCTATTCACGACCATCCATGAGGACTTGGAGCGCGCCTCTGCAACCTTCTCTTCACGTCCAGACGTGTCTGTGGATGAGCATGTACGTCGGACAGTAACGTTCATAACGTTTCTAAAGTGCTCTTTCTGGCTCCCTCCCGATAGCCTGCACGTCATATCTCCCCACCTTCTTGATCTTCTCCTATCTTTCGTTGGAACAGATGGCCTCACTGAAGCTGCGTTGGACGCAGTATCAGCGCTCTTATCACTTGCGGGCCGCCGTCACCAGGAAACAATTCACGTGGCAAATCCCGGGGCTGAAGCTCCATGGCTTAAATTAGACACTTCATCGGGACGATTCGTTTTGTGCCAGTCGCTCGTCAATGACTCCTTCTGGACCCATCTCAAGGCAATCGATCCTGCACACTTTGAGAACAAGTCGAGCAAAATATTCAAAATCTGGTTCCAATGGATTTCTCAGTCCCTTCCAGAAGACATCAATCTGGAGGCTGTCTACGAAGACTTGTACTGGGATCGAGTCAGGCTTGGTTTGCTTACTGGATTCGCAGACCAGCGCAAGTACTGTCTTGGAATCGTTCGCGCTTCTCTTCTTGCTGCAAAGAGGGACATCAATACGAGCACCATGCGCATGCAAGTTGACCAGAGAAACATGTACGTCAAGGCCTATGATCGTTACTTCATTCTATACGAAATCATTGTCCTGGATCGCTATGCAAACCAACTAGAAGCTTGCCTTCCTGAATTGTCAGCGCTGTTCAGCTCCCAGTCGGTCGTCAGTGCGTCCATGGCAACCACATTGCTTTCGTCTGCTTTGGATCCTCAAGTCCAAGAAGGCATCCGCAAGATCGTCGGCAACTGGTATTTCAACTTCATAAGCGGCACCGGAAGCCCCCTATCGAAAGACCTAGAATCTCTCAAAGAACACACCAGCTTCCTCATCGGGGGTTTCCTGCCATGGGCAACTCAGGGTAGCCTGTTTACTTCTACCTTGAAGTCCACCCGTGCAGAGACTGAATGTTTTCATGGTGCAGCGCTTGTCAACCATATCGCTCGATTCATCTTGTCAAGTCACTCAGACAATAAGTATCGCGAGAAACTACTCGTCTCCATCTTGAACTTTGTTCTCGATACAGGAGGCAAGATGTTCCAGATGTCGACTCTTTACCTGCTGGAAGGATTAATTAAAGGCTATAGCGAAGCCGCTCAGAAAGGAGGTAAGTCTTGCAAAGAATTTTTCTGAGAGCACTGACAAGCTTTCGCGCTCAGCTGTTCAGTAGTGGTTTTAGGAGCTCGTATCTCTCTCAAGCCAAATATATCTGACGTATGCACGACAGGGTCGACCCAGCTCACACAGCCAACAATAGAAGTCTTGCTCCGCGTCTCCAGAACTCCTGGTCTCCCGGAAATTGCAAGCGACTTGTACAAAGTATACTGTAATCGATTGTGCGAATTTGCCGTCCCCACATTAGACCTGAAGTCAGTTCCTGGATATACTGCACTAGTCGCCAGAGTCGAGGATCTCAACACACCCGACAACGCATCTGGATCGCAAGCCACAGCAGTCCCGGCGATTGACACCTTGTCCTCTCTGTCAGCGTTCCTGCAGATACTGCGAGACTCCAAACACGCATCCATTCAAGGCCCTGCGTACGCAGTAGCATGCAATCAACTCGTCACTTATCTTGACAAAGCTGAGCTAGCAACGATTGACTCCGATGAGCTTCACACTGCGCTTGACGCCATGTGGGAGGAAGCCGATCGCAGAGAGTTCATTAGATCAGTCGCCGTTCACCTACCGACTTTGCTATTTCATCCAACCTGTATCCAGGTCTGTTTACGGGTGCATGCGAAGTCCACAAAGGACTTCCCAGGAGACAATATCACGAAACTGTTGATGAAGGCAATAGCTACTCTGCAACAGCTCTCAGAAGGCAGATCGTATATTCTCGCAAGTTTCGCGTCGTCGTTGCGCGAAGCTGCTCTGTCGCATCCCTCAATCATCGAGGTCCTACCTTACGAAGACGTCATCCTTCGGTTCTTAAATCACCCGCCCGTCGCCAAACCAGAGTTCTTATTCGAAGTAGCTGCTGCACAAAAACTTCAAGTCTACATACCCCACCGCAACTATGCCTTGTACTATGGACAACGCGAATGGCATGCATATGCTGCTTGGATCGATCTCTTGAACAGATTTCCAAAAGAGCAGGAGCACGTCGCCAAAAACATCTTTGATTCTTTATTGGAGCCCTGGGCCGGCCAAAAAGGTTCAGCACCTGTTATAAGCAAGTGGAAGGACGTCTTCCAGTTGCAGGCCATGCTTGTTCTCGTCAAGCACTGTATCTCGGAGGCAGATGTAGACGCGTACCTTGACAAGTTCATGCGTGCGCTCACTGTGGAGCAATGGCCGCGTCACCGCTTCGTTCTCGAGTGGATCATTACGCGCATCTATTTCCATTTCCCTGGCAAATCTGATCGAATTTTGAACGATCTTGCACATTTAGACGAGAGCAGTCCAATCCACATAGCTTCTTTGATGAAGCTCGCGGTCCTCACTGCACCCTTCTTGGACTCTGAAGAGTATGCCATGAATCTCGTAATACTACTGATCCCCTTCTCGGCCAGTCAAAAGGTGCATATCAGGCATGAAGCCCACCTCTCCTTTCCTACGATCTTCGAGCTCGCCGAAACGAAGCGCTGGACCACTATCACCTCGAACCCCGGCTTCTCGGTTCTGAATACGCATATTCGCCAGACAGAGAAGTTCAAAAACGCAGCTTGGTCTATTAGAACACTGAGGGTCAATGCTATTGCGGACTTCACACTCACGGAAATCTTCCAAGGCCAATACTTGTACATCGAGAGTCCCGAGCAGGAGCGTGTTGCACACGAAGATTTCCTTGCATTGGCGAATGCCAACAACGACACCGCCAGATCACAAGGGTATATCGATTTGGGCAAACCAAAAGCTGAGACCGAGCTCCCTGTCAATCTCAAGCCAGCAGAACACTTCCTAGACGAGGATGGTGTCAAGTCGAACTTCTACCAAACCAAGTCTGGCTTTGACTTTAACTCGCTTCTGCCAGCGCCGGGTGCTCCACACCTGCAAGACAAGCAACCCGCTTCCGTCATTCTGGTAGCCTCGCTCATTGACAACCCCACCAACCTAGGCGGTCTCTCACGCATTTCCGAGTCCTTTGGTCTGGAAACCTTGTACATCAACGACATCAAGAAGATCACCCACAAAGACTTCAAGGCCACAAGCGTTACTTCTGAGAAGCACCTCCCGATCAAAGAGCTCAGGGAAGCGAACATTCCGACTTTCCTCGCGGGCATGAAGAGGAAGGGCTACGAAGTCGTCGGCATCGAGCAGACAGACCGTAGCGGTATGTTGGGTGATGAGGTCGCCGAGGGAACCAAGGACGTCGGCACTCTTCCCAGACGCTGTGTCCTTGTGCTTGGAGCGGAGAAGAGTGGAATCACGCCCGAGGTGCTGAGCGTCATTGATCGCTGTGTGGAGATCAGAACTGTCGGTGTGACGCGGAGCTTGAATGTGCAGACCGCGGGTGGTATTGCGGTGTATGAGTGGTGGAGGGAGTGGAATGGGAAGATTTGAGCACATCCATAGAAGGGTTGAATATATGATGTTGTTACTACCTTGCTCGTTAGTTTGCTTGAGCTCCTTTTAATGGGGGGAATCTAGCCAGTCAGTAGATGATTGGTGGAGAGGTGAGCTACTAGATAATAAAACTTATTCATTATAAGCGCAAGAAGCTCTTATGGGTATCTTACAACCAGGCCCCTCTACATTAGTCATTACCATTATTTTCTCTCGTCATCACCCATTTGTTCGCCTAGACTTGAGCTCATGGCACAACAACACCCTTCTGGCGCACCCTCTCGTCCTCTTCTCCGTCCTCATAGAGATTGGCCCACCTCTCAGGCTTATCGATCCTAACACACCACAAAAAGTAGTCTTCCAGCGGCAGCAGATTGAGCAGCACGCGGTTCCCCGTCCACGCCAGTCCACAAACCATCGCGCCCGCCACCGCATCGAGAATGAAGTGGTTCGCCGTTGCTACAATTGCAACCAAGATGATAGCCGGATACGCGACACCAACTACCAAACACGCCAACCGCCTCGCACTGGGCAGCCTAAGCCTCATCGTCTTCCCCGCGAACGGCGTGCGCACGCTCACCACGCTACTGCGTTGGTGCTGCGGCGCGAGGGGCAGAAAAACAATCGTCAGCCCGACCAGCAGACTGTATCCGAAGTGCAGCGACGGCATGGCGGCGTACTGGTTGCAGAACTTGTTCTGCGTCCACACAGAGCTTTCACCTTCGGCGCCATGCACTGTGTCAATGAAGCCGTAGCTGCGTGCTTCTTTGCCAATAGCGCCGGGGACGTCTGGGTCCGAAAGCAGGCGCGGCGGCATGCATGGCCATAGCGTGAAAACGATGAACGCAATGAGGTTGCAGGTTGCCATTGTGCGGCGGCGGGCTTCGTACAGCTTGGGGCCTGCGGAGCTGCCGTGGGGCTGGCGGTTGGGGCTGAGGGATTTGTTGCTGCGTTGGTGGTACGAAGGGAGGTCGACGCGATTTTGCACGGTGGTATAGAAGAAGAGGAAGACGAGGAAGAGGATCGTGCCGGGGATGTGGATGAAGCTGTATGTCCGGTTTGTCCAGTGGAGGAGGAGAGGGTGTTTTAGAAACCATTGCTGGACGTCGAGCTCGTGGAAAATGTGCAGGCGCTGTTCAAGATGAATCAATTGGAGGGCGTGACGACGTGCGACGTTGACTGTGCCTTCGACCATCGTGACAGCACTGAAGGCGCGGCCGAGCTGGTAGACCTGAGAGTGTTAGTGAGACCGCTCTGAATAGATAGTCATATCGGAACATACCCAGTAAATTAGAGCCCAATACCATGCTTCAACCAGGAATGGAAACTTCCTAAGCAGTCGGCTGAGGAAATAATCTTTGAATCGTCTCGAATTTGGCGATGTAACTTCTTTCCGGAAACCAAAGACTCGCAACTCACGTGTTCGCCATTTTGGAATTTCATCGACGCCAGATAGGAGCGAGTCGTTCGACAGTAAGGAACGTCCTGATTCGGAGTCTGGCGAAGACGATCGCGATGATGTGGATTCTCTCCGTCGGCCGAACAGCTTGTAATCTTTGTTGCGGTTCACCCATGTACCTCCGAATAGCAAGGTCACTACAACCAGCGGCTCTGCGACCGTACCGATACCCATTTTGATGTGCAGGAAGTTCGCAACAGCAAAGGTTACAAGAAAGTTAAAAGTGCCGGTGGGTGATTTTAGGCGCTTGCTGGAGCTTGATGTTTTTCTTGTTTGAAGTGTTACCCAAGGACCGAAAGTGATGATACGCCACAGGCTTAGTCGGATCAGCAGGGAGCTAGCCGATCAGCCGGGTGTGCGTTGTTGTCGAGTTCTCAGTGGTACGCAGATTCGTAATGGTATCCTTGTGGCACCTCTAGGTAGAAGGCGGACTCTCAGCGGGGGAAGTGCAACAAGAGGAACTGCGGAAAGAAAATGCACCGCGACGGAACGATATGTATAAAATATCAGGACTTTGGCGACACCTGAGGTCAGCGGACTCTGTCGGACCAAAAGCTTGATAGTCTTACCAAGATCCTTGCCAGGACAAGGCAAGTGCCTAGGCGGCCTCGTCAAGACTTCCCGGACGAACCTGCACCCCGTACGCTGGAGTACAAAGCAGCCGAGATCCGGTAGGCGCGTGAGAGCATGCCACTCTTAGAAAAGACATCATGCATTCCCATCGCAGTGTCTCGCTTCTATAAAAACTTTGCTTATACTTCTTCGCCTTCACGTTACAGTCTGGTGTATCGATTGTAGCAGGGTTTTTGGTCAAGACGCTGCCTGGTGATCATGGGGCGTATCGCACCGTACTGTGGTTGTCAGACCCTCCACTCAGCACAGGGCACGCGACATCGATCAACGGCCACACGCTACGCCTCAATGGGTCTGGCTTCCAGTCACTGCCGGCGCTAGCACAGAGTACTCTTGCGCTGATTTGCAAACCACGCCTGGTCGGAGGTTTGAGAACGCGGGCTTCCGGATTGGCATTTTGGTCGCAGGCCGTGGTGGCCGACTTCTCGCTTTTGCACACAGCCGTATGCCGCCCGTACGAATCACGTCGTTTCAGCTTGAAATGTGCAGCGCCTGCACCTCTTGGCAGTTGACGAGCACTGGATACGAGGGTAGGGTAGGGCTACAGGGTAAGCTTACTGTACTGTGTGCCTGTACGCCAAGTACCGTCGCTGGACTACTGCGTATATCCATACTTATGTTGTTGCCTTGCTCCAAGTTTTCACTGGTGCTGAAAACGGCTATTGTCGCTCGACACGCAGAAGAACAATGCGGCGTGCTGTTTGACCATCTTCATGGAAGAGTTTGCATGACGATGTCATCGTGACTTTGACATATTCATTCCACTTTAAGAGCCTTACTCCCGAGTAGCTAGCCAATCATGCACCGTCCTCTCCGAGACTACATCTCACCAGCATGCTAACCCTTGCAGATCGCGTGTGTTGTCACTCACCACCAGCCAATGTAATCAAGTTTAGTAAACAAGATGTGATTTCGCGCTCGAAGAAAAGCAATGGTATCCCAACCGAAGAATGCAAGCGGGTAGTGCTAGCTCCCAGCATGTTATATTACAAAAGAAATTTCGCGCCTGAGTGTGCGCTTGTCGAGTATGCTGATGCCATGGAAACGCTTCCACCCACTGAACAGTGCACAATGTAGTGCTAGGAGACGTGTAGTGCTCATAGTATATCGCTGTGCGCCCCTCCAAACGCCTCGCTTGCTGGATCCAAAGAAAGTAGGCCGAGAAATAGTAACAAGAAGTGCAGGACAAAATAGATGTACAGACGAAATGGTGACCGATAAGGCACTATGCAAGAATCAGACCCTCACGCTGGCGAATAGCTCTGACTCCCGCAGATCCTCGGACAGGCAATCGACGTTGGTGACATATTTGCCCAGCATGCGCTGCTTTTCTTCTTGTGATCGGATGTTCTTGATCGTGACGCTCTTTGAACTGTCTGTGCTCCCCCTACTCTCGAATGCGCCGGCTAGTTTTCCCGCCGGTGACGGTGCCTCTGGCAGCAAATAAAAGTACAAGAACTCTAGCACTGTGACCTTGACGCTCTGCGTTGTCTCCTCGTCGCTCTGTAGACTTGTGATAGTGAGCAGGCCGTCCATCTGCTCAAATACGCGCGTATTCTGTGGTGTGGCGAGCAGCGCTGTGACGAGAACGAGGATTGCTTGCGACTGAATGGCTGGGCAGTTGTACGGGTCGAGAAGATCGAGGACGAGGTTCATGTATACTTCGCGACCAAAGAGGATGCGAGAGGGTGGATGCAGGAGAAGTAGGCCTTGGAGGTTCGATAGCGCTGCGAGGATGAGAATGTCGTTTTGGCCATCTGGATGCTGTCAGTCAATCGTTCAAGGCATTGGGTTGAGCGCGTTACTCTTACTGCTGCCCATTCCGA
The DNA here is from genome assembly GCA_016767195.1 of Stagonosporopsis rhizophila. Taxonomy (NCBI): domain Eukaryota; kingdom Fungi; phylum Ascomycota; class Dothideomycetes; order Pleosporales; family Didymellaceae; genus Stagonosporopsis; species Stagonosporopsis rhizophila. The sequence goes on from CP068494.1 coordinate 1,197,127, forward strand.
GCAGGCGCTCAAGGCAATCTGCAACGCGGGTAGTGACTGGCGCAAGGTCAGTGTGAGGCCATCGTCCTGTCTCCCATGAGATGCGCACCATTCCATTCGAAGCCGTCTTGTAGCCGGAAGAATTCTCGAAAGGCGAGGTCGTCAGGCAACTCTCTTAACTTCTTCGAGTCGGCCTGCTCGCTGAAAGTGGCCGCAGACTGGTTTCGGCGATGGCCGTCCTTGGCAGGCTTTGTTTTACTGTCTTTGAGGCAGATGTGTGCCAGCATGCCCTCGATCTGGCGCAGCCCTTTGCGAATCTTGGCTGTGTCCTTTGACGCGATGTTGTCGAAGGAATGCGACAGCAGCTGCTCCATCTTGAAACGCGCAGCAATCTTGTTCGTAAAGTGGTAGCGAGTGCTCGGCTGACCTGCGCCGTACGTACTGGTGGCTGGGGTGCAGTGGTGGGATGTCGGTTGGAGATAAGGTTGAAGGGTGAGTATGCGCGCAGCAAGGGGAGTCGAGGGCGCATGCAGCTAAGAGTTGGCAAATGCGGAGAAGGAGATTATTTTGGGCTGGATGCGCCTTGAAATTGGACGTTGGGCCTGTCTAGGAATGGCCGTGCGGGAGAGCGCTGGCTCAGCTGAAATCCTGATAAACAACCGCTGATAGCTGCGTTGCTATGGTGAATGCCCCACTTGGTCTGCCGCGCGGGTGCGGGTAGCGACCTTTGCAGCCAGCCAGCGCCGAATGCAGTGACAACTCATCGTTCTGACCACCAACCCCTTGTCCGTCACCGCCTCGCTGGCCTTCTTCAAATCTTCGAATTTTCAGCTGCGCCCAATATGACATCAGTAGGGCAGGGCAACCGGGGCCGCCGACCTATCACGTGCTTCTTCTTGTGCTCACGCATCCTTCAAACACATATTTCATAACACTTCTAGTCAGTCTTCAAGTCATATGGTACTGTTTGTTCTTGGAAATTTGATTGCTGCCTATAATTGCTTGCTTTTCAAGCAACAACAAGGCCTAATGCCCGACCATAGCCTGGTGCATTTCCGAATACCTATTCCCACTCGGTTTCGCTGCATCAATAATCTTCCTCATTTCTGTCTTCTCCTCCTCTGTCAACTCAACATCTCTGCTCGCCCAATTCTCCTCTAGCCTGCCCTTCTTGGTCGTTCCTGGGATCGCAATCATACCTTGGGCCGCCACCCAAGCAAGTGCAACCTGCGGCGTCGTGCATCCCTTCTTCTGCGCCAGCTTCTTGATCTTTTCCACAATAGCCCTGTTTTTGTAGAAGTTCTCGCCCTGGAACTTCGGCGACGTTCGGCGGAAGTCTGTTGGTGCGAAATCGTCAGGCGATGCAAAGTCGAAGTTGTCAACCAGCCAGCCGTGACCTAAGGGACTATAGGCAACGTAGGCGACACCGAGCTCCTTTACAGTATCAATGAGGCCGTCCGTTTCGTGCACTGTCTCGAAGGCAGAGTACTCAGCCTGCACAGCATCGATTTTGGCAATCGAGTTTGCCTTGCGCAGAGTCGCTGCAGAGCACTCGGATAGACCGATGTACTTTGTTTTACCGGCTTTGCGAATCTCGTCAAGTGCAGTGATGGACTCCGACAGTGGCGTGTTGGGGTCAATACGGTGCAAGTAGTATAGATCAGGGGTAAAGCCAAGTCGCTCGATGGTGCCTTCGATGTATTCCTTGATGTGACCAGCGGAGTTTGTGACGCCTGATTCGCCATTGAAGCACTTCAGCCCGCACTTTGAGGCAATGAAGACTTTGTCGCGAACGTTGTGCTTTCTGATGAAGTTGCCGAGCAGCTTTTCGTTGACACCTGCTTGGTAAACTACTGCGGTGTCCCAGAAAGTGCAGCCCAGCTCAATGGCTTTTAGCAGAACGGGCTCAGCTTGCTCCAGCGTAAGGTCGCTACCTAGGCCAAAGCTGAGACCCATGGCACCGAAGCCCGGGGAGTTGACGGTGACGTCTTGAAATTGGAATGTCTTGACCATGCTTGCGGCTTGTGATTTTGCAAAGGAGAGATGGATAGTTGGCGGTTCGACCGATCAAGGCTGCAGAACACAAGGCTCTTGTATGTCTCGTGGTTTGGTCCCAAACTCCTAACGCCATATAGAGATCTCCGTGCGAGCACAGCGATTCGCTGTTAACATCGTTAATGAAGAAGTTGAGCATACACACGGCTATATGTCGGGTCATCGACCTGCATTAGCGTAAAGTGCAGCTCTACACTGGAATTATGACGTATGTTAACGCCGAAGACCGTTCATCTTCCAAATTGAAGTGCACTGCGTGGTCTATAATGTGCTATTGCAGCATGAAAAGTAGTACAAGTATGCAACGATGCAACCTCTCTAGATGCAGAAGCGATGTTGCGGGAGAGGTATATCACATCGCTCGCGTTGCACTGTGCAGCACGTAGCCGATCATGAATACCGCTAAGTCCGTTACGTCCGAGTTGCGAAAATTTGTACGCCACCTTTCAACGGGTCATCGCGTTTGAGCCTCATCCAACACGGCTGCACGTAGCCCCTTATCGTCTTGCGGAGGTGCATCCGTTACGGGGACCGTCGTTCTTGGTGGAGTGACGATCGAACGCATTCGTACGTCACAAAGGTAGATCGAGCAATGACGACGTATCTGCTATCGCGAGTACCTAAATTCTCACCTTCAGAGTACCTAGATGGTGATAAAAGAAGCATATAGCCAGCGTCTGCTCCCACGTAATTTTGCGCTGATACCATTACCTGCGTACCTGCATGTTGATGACCTGGAGCTACCCTTAAGTCCGTTATGGGGGGATCCGCAGCCGTATAGTATGTATCCGCGGTATCACTAATTGTAATTCCAGACCGCTAGCAATCGGACAAGGTCGA